>CM022302.1:127074669-128332169 GCA_011799875.1 Thinopyrum elongatum
TGGTCGGGTGTCAGGTGTCGGGGTGCCGGTGGTCGGGGTGTCGGTGGTCGGGAGTTCGTGTGTTCGGGTCGGGGTGCGGGGTATGGTGTCAGGTGTCGGGGTGTCGGAGTCGGGGTGTCATCGGGGTGCGTCTTCCGGGTCGGGGTCAGGGTGTCGGGTCGGGGTCGGGGTGTGGTGCGGGGTGTGGTGTCGGGTTGCGGTTGGGTCGGGGGGGTCGGGGTCGGGGTGTGGTGTCAGGATCGTGGTCGGGGGTCGTTGCCGAGGTGTCGGGGTGTCGGTGGTCGGGGTCGTCGGGGGTATCTTTTTTCCTTTTCTTCTTTTTTTCTTCTTCTTCTCCTCCTCCTCTCACTCTTTCTCCGACACCCTGACACCACACACACCCTTACCCCCGACCCCCGACACCCTGACACCACACCCCGACCCCGACCCTGACACCCTGACACCCCGACCCCGACACGACACCCCGACCCCTAAATAGCAAGTATCGTCGGTGCGAGGTACATGTGGCCACCGGTGTCGAATACTACATCCACGTCCCACAAGTGACGCCGATGTCCGGCGTCCCAAAGCAACTATTCTCGGCGTCGATGGTGGTCAAACACCATTGCGAATTTTTCTGGCAGCCTCTGCGATGACGATTAAAAGGCAAGTGTTGAAACTTGAAACACCCAAACTGACTCAAGTCGGTTTGGTTGTTTGAAAATTTCAAAACTTGGCTTTAATCCTCATCGCAAAGGCTGCCAGACAAATTCGCCAAGGTGCTCGATCGTCATCGGCCACCAGAACTATTGTTGCGGGACGCCGGGCTCCGGCTTCACTTGTGGGATGTGGATCTAGTGTTCAACGCCGAGCGCCACATGTATCTTGCACCGATGACACTTGCTATTTAGGGTTCCATCGACGCCCAGGAACCCCCTAACCCGCTCGTCCTGTTGTAAATATTTAGTTAGGTCGACGGAAAAAACAAAATTGCTATGTTACAAAATAGTTTTAGTTTTAGTTTAGTTTATTTTAGATTAGTTTTAGTTTTAGTTTATTTTAGTTTAGTTTATTTTAGATTAGTTTTAGTTTTAGTTTATTTTAGTTTAGTTTATTTTAGATTAGTTTTAGTTTTAGTTTATTTTAGTTTAGTTTATTTTAGATTAGTTTTAGTTTTAGTTTAGAAGAAGTAGAAGGAGGAGGGAGGAACAGGAGGAGGGAGAAGAAGAAAGAAGAAAAGAAGAAGAAGAGGAAAAGAGAGAAGAAGAAGAAGAAGAAGAAGAAGAAGAAGAAGAAGAAGAAGAAGAAGGAAGAAGAAGAAGAAGAAGAAGAAGAAGAGAAGTTGGAGAGAAGAGGAGAAGGAAGACGAGAAGAGAAGAGGAGAAGAAGAAGAAGAAAAGAAGAAAAAAAGATAACCCCGACCGACCCGACCCGACACCCGACACCTCGGCACGACACCCCGACCCCGATCCCTGACACACACACCCGCACCCCGACCCCCGACCAACCGACACCCCGACACCACACCCCGCCCACACCCAACCCCGACCCCGACCCCGACACCCTGACACCCCGACCCCGACACACACCCCCCCCACAGCATGACACCCCGACTCCCACGCCGACACCCATGACACCACCACCCCGACCCCGACCCGACCACCGCACACCCGACACCTGGACACCCCGACACCGACACACTGACACCCAACACACCCTTACCCCCGACCCCCGACACCATGACACCACACCCCGACGCCGACCCTGACACCCTGACACCCCGACCCCGACACGACACCCCGACCCCTAAATAGCAAGTATCGTCGGTGCGAGGTACATGTGGCCGTCGGTGTCGAATACTACATCCACGTCCCACAAGTGACGCCGATGTCCGGCGTCCCAAAGCAACTATTCTCGGCGTCGATGGTGGTCAAACACCATTGCGAATTTTTCTGGCAGCCTCTGCGATGACGATTAAAAGGCAAGTGTTGAAACTTGAAACACCCAAACTGACTCAAGTCGGTTTGGTTGTTTGAAATTTCAAAACTTGGCTTTAATCCTCATCGCAGAGGCTGCCAGAAAAATTCGCCAAGGTGTTCGACCGTCATCGGCCACCAGAACTATTGTTGCGGGACGCCGGGCGCCGGCTTCACTTGTGGGATGTGGATCTAGTGTTCAACGCCGACCGCCTCATGTAACTTGCACCGATGGTAGTTGATATTTAGTTTACCCGGGGGCGAGCGGGTTAGGGGGTCGCTATGTTACTCATCTTTGGATTTAAATGTGCAGTTATTTCGTCGCTGCGAGGGTCTAGTGTTCGACGAGCTCCGCCCCTGCGTTCGTTGGTGAGCACAAATGACATCTCCCGATGAAACTTGCTAGCTATAGGTGTCAATCATCAGTATGCGTAACCACTATGCGTCTCCCATTCGAAAGGGTTACATCTATAAATATGCATGCATTTGCATATTTATAATCGTGATTCTTTCAAATTGTCCAACGTTATCCATGGACAGCCCGAGTATGTGTAGATTGGGTTCGTTTTCCCATATGCTCAGCTCCGGATCCGATGCAGAATTTCGTCAGTGCCTCCCTGTTGTTCTCCGGGTACACATTCTCTCTGCTTATTGCCGAGACATGTATCAGGAGAATAGCGGGGAGGTGCTGCCGAAATTTTGCGTCGGATCCGGAGCAGAGCATGGGAAAATGAACCCGATCTACACATACTCGGGTGGGATTAGGACTTATCTTTACCTATTAGCGTGTAGGTTGCATGGATGTAATAAAACTGACAAACTCCATTAACTGATGGATATGGTTTGCTTAATTATGTATATATTTCTTGTGTGTCCAGTAGGAAGTCAATATGAGTGATTGTGCATGGATGTACACCGGTTACACTAGTCAGAAAGTTTGGACCGAGGAATGGTTAACAAAAACCAAGGGGTTTGTTAGAGCCGCATTTGCAAATGGCCAGGAATTTAGCTGGTGCCCCTGTGCCCGTTGCGACAACTATAAAAAAAGAGGGACGAGCTTGAAATGAGTAAAGACCTGCAGAAGTTTGGTTTTACGCCTGGTTACACGGTCTGGACATTACATGGTGAATCTGCCCAACGTGCCAGAGCCGAGGTTCGTCGTCGCACCGACGAGCATGGTACCGGGACCGCAGACATGGTGCAAGACTTTGACGATGCTCGGGACTCGGACGAGGAGATGGAGGAATCTGCAAAGGCCTTCACTG
The DNA here is from genome assembly GCA_011799875.1 of Thinopyrum elongatum. Lineage (NCBI taxonomy): Eukaryota > Viridiplantae > Streptophyta > Magnoliopsida > Poales > Poaceae > Thinopyrum > Thinopyrum elongatum. Next base: position 127,077,890 of record CM022302.1, read on the forward strand.
AAATGTTGGAGTCCTCAAAACGTCCTCTCCACGAGCACACTGAGCTTTGTCAGCTGGATGCCATCTCACAAATAATGGCTTTGAAGGCTCAATTCAACTTGGGCAGAGAATGCTACGACGCGATGATGACAGTATTCGGACGATTTCTACCCAAAGGCCATGTGCTACCTCCAAACCTGTACCAGTCAGACAAAATCCTCCGTGCTCTTAAGATGCCCTATGAGAAGATACATGCCTGTGAGAAAGGATGTGTCTTATTTAGGCTTCAGTATGAGGACTTGAACTATTGTCCCATTTGCAATTCTTCCAGGTATGTTGTGGTAGACAACGGTATGGGTGAGAAGACGCAGACCAAAATACCCGTTAATGTTCTTCGGTATATGCCAATCGTACCAAGACTTCAACGTCTTTTCATGGTCGAAGAGACGGCCAGACAGATGACATGGCACAAAACGGGCAAAAGAACCGAACTAGATGCAGATGGGAATGTGATGATGGTGCACACATCAGATGGTGAAGCGTGGAAGCGCTTCGATGCATTACATAAGGAAAAAACGGCAGATCCAAGGCATCCTCGAGTCGCCATCAGCACAGATGGGTTCAGTGTGTTTGGTCAGATGGCAGCCCCATACAGCTGTTGGCCCGTGTTTTTCATTCCACTCAATATCCCTCCCGGGCAGATTATGCAATGAAAGAATATTTTCCTGACATTGATAATTCCAGGGCCCAACTATCCGGGGAAGAATATGAATGTGTACATGCAGCCGCTTAAGGACGAATTGCAAGAAGCTTGGGATAATGGGTTCAAGACATACGACGCCTTTAGCAAACAGAACTTCATAATGCGTGCCTGGTACATGTACTCGACGCATGACTTGCCGGTGTATGCGCTATTCGTTGGCTGGTGTGTGCATGGAAGGTTCCCGTGCCCCACATGCAAGGGAGCTCTTGAGTTTCGTTGGCTGACGGCAGGGCGCAAGTATAGTTTCTTCGACTTGCATAGACCGTTTCTACATCCTGGCCATAAGTTCAGGAAAGACAAGAAAAACTTCATCAAAGGTAGAGTTGTCAAACACTCTGCACCACCTGCGTTGACAGGCCAACAGACCCTAGATCAGTTAAACGCTCTCGAGCCAGATCCAGAGCGTCCAGGGTATTTCAAGGGGTATAATAAGGAACACGCCTGGACTCACAAGACATGCTTCTGGGATCTGCCTTACTTCAAAGACCTCCTTTGCCCACACAACATCAACGTGATGCACACTCAAAAGAATATCGCCGAAGCCATTTTTGGTACATTGTTCGGCATAGAGGGGAAATCAAAGGATAATCCTAAGGCTAGAGTCGATCAAGAGGAGCTATGTGATAGACCGTTACAAAACATGAAAGAACCGAAAGGAAAGGGGATCAACTAGACGAAGCGAAAGGCATGGTTCAATCTTGGAAGGCCAGCTATGAAGGAAATTATTTTGTGGGTGAAAATGCGGTTGATGTTCCCCGATGGGTATGCAGCAAATCTAAAGAGGGGAGCGAGTCTTCAAAAATTGAAAATATTTGGTCTAAAAAGTCATGATTGGCACATATGGATTGAGCGGATAATGCCGGTGATGTTGCGTGGCTTCATCCCTGAGGATGAATGGCTAGTACTGGCAGAGCTGAGCTATTTCTTCCGTGTTCTTTGTGCAAAAGAACTATCGCCTGGCCTCCTAGAAGAAATGGAACAGTTGGCACCGGAGTTGATCTGCAAGTTAGAGAAGATCTTTCCGCCAAGCTTCTTTAATCCAATGCAACACTTGATTTTGCATCTCCCGACCGAGGCACGATTGGGGGGGCCCGTGCAAAATCGTTGGTGCTACTCAACTGAGAGGATGCAGAAGACGCTTCGAGCAAAATGTAAAAATAAACATAGAATAGAAGCATCGATGGCGGAGGCATTCATCACTGAGGAGGCGGCAAACTTCGTGACCGCACACTACGAAGCCAAAAATCGTCATTTGCATAATCCGAAGCCTCGGTACAATGCTGACGAACCTCAAAAGGGTCAATCCAACCTCAGCCTATTCAAAGGGAATCTCGCACCAGCCGGTGGTTGGAAACCAGTAAGGTTGGATGTTGAAGAATGGCGGACCATTTCGCTGTATCTCTTCAACAACCTAACAGAAGTGCGGCCGTACATCGAGTAAGATCTCGGTACATTGTTTCACAACTTCTAATTCCTTTGAACTTCTCTTATTCCTGGATTTTTTATGCAGTCGATACGTCGCCATATTCTCATATGGAGCGGTGATCCAAAAGGATTCCGTCAAAGAGTATGATCTTCTAGCAAAACAAGGAGCCGAATTTCCCGGTTTCATCTCTTGGTTCAAAAAAACGGTAATTTCCATTAGACACTTTTTTTCTTTGGCTAATTTGCGACTAATGCAACAATCCTTTCGTATTAAACTTGTAGGCTAATTCAGAGATTATGGATGCCGAATTGAGACAAGTAGCTAATGGTTTTGACTATAAGGTCCGTTCATTTGACAAATACGACATCAACGGGTATCGCTTTCGTACCTATGGCAAAGAGCTATCTATGGCCGACCGAAAGTCTACAAATTGTTGTGTCTCTGCTATCGGCGAAGGAGGTATCGAGTATTATGGAAGAGTTGAAGCAATTTATGAACTTGAATTCTTTGGTGAAAACCCACCAAACGTCGTAGTCTTCAGATGTTATTGGTTCCAGCCGAGGGAGGCTAGAAGGACTCATGAACATATAGGGCTAGTCGAAATCAAACAAAGCACCCATTTGGATGTTCCCTATGTCTATATTACGGCTCAACAGGCAACCCAAGTTTTCTATCTACCGTGGGCCTGTCAAAGTGATCCAAATCTCAGTGGTTGGGACGTCGTTTATGAAGTGCCGCCACGTGTTAGACCACCTCCCCCCAATGAAAAGGATTATGAACCTCACATTAACCAAGACACATATGACGAAGGAGAGTTCTTCCAAGAAACACGTCTTTCCAAAAAACGTTTCAAGAACCGCTCTACTCCACCCCAGAACATTGAAGTAGACAACGATAGTGAATCCGACTTCACCCCTGAGCTGGAACAAGAAGAGCCGGAAGAAGAAGAAGTTACTACTGCAGATGACCTGCCAATGCTTGAACGATTACGTAAAGGTGGCCTTCCACATGATGATGCATTTATTAATGATGATGATGAGCACGTCATTACCGATAGTGATGATGATGATGCTTTTATTAATGATGATGACGAGCACGTCATTACCGATAATGATTATTAGGTATTCAAATTTTTATGTTGTACTTGATTTATATAGTTATTTGTATGATTGTATGATTTATATAGTTGGTATTTATAATTTTCTTACTTTGTATGATTGTTTCTTATACATAGTGCCATGGTCTTGATTTCCGTCCCGGTCGGCCCTCGCCCGCTTTATGATTCGGATGTGGTAAATTCTCTTTCATAACTATTTGTTGCATTTCGCATTTATGCAAATTATGGCCATCAAGTTGACATAGAGATATTTTAATCTAGGAGGTATGTGAACCGGAATTTGAAACGGACCCTCTTGTCGAGAAGTTAAATTTAGTTGAAAAAGAAAATGAGTATTTGAAAGAAAAAATTAAAAGAATTGAAGAAGAGAAGATGACATTGGAGTTGTATGTTGCCTATGCCATCGATGATCACAAGATGAAGATGAATGCAATGCGCTTGAAGATGGATGCAATGCACCTGAAGCTTAAGAAGATTAGAAAATATGCCATTGATAATGAGGCTTGGTATCATTATGCCATTGGATCAATTGTTACCTTAGTTGCGATCTTCATCACATTTGTTGTGATGAGGGTAAGTTTTCTCTAGTGTTTTGCTTTACAAATGGATACTTAGCTTATTTTCCTCCTAAATGGCATAATTACCTAAGTTAGATAAAAAATAAGCTATACTTAGCTTATTCAGTTCATTTATGACATACTTAGCATACTTAGGTAAAAAAATGGCATGATAATCTTTGTTAGCTCCAAAATGATATAGACTTAGCTTATTTTCCTCGAAAATGACATAATAACCTTACTAAGCTCCAAAATGACCTATTTACCTACCTTAGTTCTAAAATGACCTACACTTAGCATTTTTACCTAGTTTAGCAATAAAATGACATTTTTACCTACCTTAGTTAGAAGAAGAAGAAGATAAAGAAGAGGAGAGGAGAAAAAGAAAGAGAAGAAAAAAAAATCTTCTTCTTCTTCTTCTAACTAGTCTTCTTCTTCTTCTTCTAACTTTCATCTTTCCTAATTTGCAGATTTGCTTTACATGAGGAAGCTTGGATTCATGGAGTGTACTATTCTTGTGGTGCTTCCTTGTTGTTTATGAAAACTTGTTTGGATATGTATGTCTATATGGATATGTTGTTGGAAACTTGTTTCTGGTTATGTATATATGGATATGTTGGACTTTGTTGAACTATGTTGTTGGATTGGATGAAATATGTTGTTGGACATGCTGTTGGATATGTTGGATATGTATGCATGTATATCTGTGTTTGAAACCATGTCTAATTAATGGGATTTAAATAAAAATAGGGGATATATAGCCTCTTTGCCGTCCGCTAGCGGACGGCAAAGAGGACACGTGGCAGTCACCTGTGCAAACTGGGAACACTGGCTGCCTATTTGGTCATTTTGCCGTCTGCTGGCGGACAGCAAAGTGACCATCTATGTCGTCTGCCAGCAGACAGCAATGATTCAAACCTCTTTGCCGTCTGCTGGCGGACGGCATATCTGGACATGTGGCAGCTTCCCAGTGCTGCCTAGCTGGGCTCTTTGCCGTCCGCCAGCGGACAGCAAAGAGCGCCGTTAACCCCCTAACGGCTCTCACGCCACCGCACTGCCGTCAGCTGTCTTTGTCGTCTGCTGGCCTCGGATGGCGGATGGCGTAATCCTTTGCCGTCCGTTTCTAAGAAGCGGACGGCAAAGAAGGCCTTTGCTGGCAGGCTTTCATCCGGACAGTTTGCCGTCCACTAGCGGACGGCAAAGCATTTTGCCGTCCGTGATCTATGCCTTTGCCGTCCGGCATGGCGGATGGCAAAGAAGCTGATTCCAGTAGTGGTAGGCACAACTGGATCAACATTATAGATAATAGTTTCATCTTTAGCTATGACCGGTTCTTTAGTTTCTTCTTTAATAGGTGGGTGATATTTAAACCACTTCTCCTTAGGGAGATCAACATGAGTAGCAAATGATTCACAGAAAGAGGCTACTATCTCAGAGTCAAGTCCATATTTAGTGCTAAACTTTTGAAAAGCATCGGTATTCATAAAAGATTTAACACAATCAAACTCAAGCTTAATACCTGACTCTTTACCTTCGTCGAGTTCCCAATCTTCAAAGTTGCGTTTAATTCTTTCTAAGAGATCCCACCTGAATTCAATAGTCTTCTTCATAAAAGAACCAGTACAAGAAGTATCGAGCATGGATTGATCATCTCGAGAAAGCCGAGCATAAAAATTCTGAATAATAATTTCTCTTGAGAGCTCATGATTGGGGCATGAATATAACATTGACTTAAGCCTCCCCCAAGCTAGAGCGATACTTTCTCCTTCACGTGGCCAAAAATTATATATATTATTCCGATCACGGTGAACTAGATGCATAGGATAAATTTTTTGGTTAAATTCCAATTTCAAACGATAAAAGTTCCAAGATCCAATATTATCACATAGCCTATACCATGCCAATGCTTTTCCCTTCAAAGATAAAGGGAAAACCTTCTTCTTAGTTTCATCTTTGGGCAAACCTGCAAGCTTAAATAATCCACAAATTTCATCCATATATATCAAGTGCATATCAGGATGTTCAGTTCCATCTCCTGCATAAGGATTAGCTAGCAGTTGTTCTATCATACCCGAAGGAATTTCATAACCATTATTTTCAGTAGGTGCAGTAGGTTGAGGGGCTACTAATTGTGGTTCCGGTCGAGGTGAAGATACCTCGAACAAACCCCTCAAAGGATGATTCTCCATAGTAACAAGTGACAATAAATTTCAGCATGTAGTAATAATTTTTCCTTACCTATTTCCACTTACCAAGAGTGCTTCACTCCCCGGCAACGGTGCCAGAAAAGAGCCTTGATGACCCACAAGTATAGGGGTTCAATCGTAGTCCTTTTGATAAGTAAGAGTGTCGAACCCAATGAGGAGCAGAAGGAAATGACAAGTGGTTTTCAGCAAGGTAATGTCTGTAAGCACTGAAATAGTCGGTAACAGGTAGTTTGATAGTAAGGTAATTTGTAACGAGCAAGTAACGGTAACGGTAAATAAAGTGCAGCAAGGTAGCCCAATCCTTTTTGAGGCAAAGGACAGGCCAAAACGGTCTCTTATGATAAGCAAAGCATTCTTGAGGGTACACGGGAATTTCATCATGTTGGCTTGATTTGTGTTCACTACTTTGATAATTTGATATGTGGGTGGACCAGTGCTTAGGTGCTGTTCTTACTTGAACAAACCTCCTACTTATGATTAACACCCTCGCAAGCATCCGCAACTACGAGAAAAGTATTAAGATAAAATCTAACCATAGCATTAAACTTTTGGATCCAAATCGGTCCCTTACGAAGTAGCGCATAAACTAGGATTTAAGCTTCTGTCACTCTAGCAACCCATCATCTAATAACTACTCCACAATGCATTCCCTTAGGCCCAAATATGGTAAAGTGCCATGTAGTCGACGTTCACATGACACCACTAAGGGAATCACAACATACATATCATCAAAATATCGAACACATATCAAGTTCACATGATTACTTGCAACATGACTTCTCCCGTGACCTCAAGAACAAAAGTAACTACTCACAAATAATAATCATGCTCAAGATCATAGGGGTATTAAATAGCACAATGGATCTGAACATATAATCTTCCACCAAATAAACCATATAGTAATCAACTACAAGATGTAATCAACACTACTAGTCACCCACAAGCACCAATCTAAGGTTCCGGTACAAAGATTGAACACAAGAGATGAACTAGGGTTTGAGAGGAGATGGTGCTGTTGAAGATGTTGATGGAGATGGCCCTCCCAAAGATGGGAGAGTTGTTGGTGATGACGATGACGATGATTTCCCCCTCTGGGAGGGAAGTTCCCCCGGCGGAATCGCTCTGCCGGAGGGCAAAAGTGCTCATGCCCAAGTTCCGCCTCGAGACGGCGGCGGTTTGTCCCGAAAGTCCCCTCTTTATTTTTTCCTATGTAAAAATGATTTATATACCAGAAGATGGGCACCGGAGGTGGGCCGAGGAGGGCACAACCCACCAGGGCGCGCTTGGGCTCCCTGGCGCGCCCAGGTGGGTTGTGCCCACCTAGTGGGGCCCCTCTGGTAGTTATTTGCTCCAATAATTCTTAAATATTCCATAAAAAATCTCCATGAAGTTTCAGCTTATTTGGAGATGTGCACAATAGGTAGCTCTGATGTGCCCTTTTTAGGTCCAGAATTCCAGCTGCCGGTATTCTCTCTCTTTGTGTAAACCTTGCATACTATGAGAGAAAAGGCATTAGAAATACTCCAAAAGGCATTATATGCATAAAAACATTATAAATAACAGTAGGAAAACATGACGCAAAATGGACGTATCGACCGCCCCCCTGGAGGATGAGATCGGCCAACAGGGGAACCAAAGGAACCCCCTGCTAAAACCCGCCCTCATGGCAAGAGTGCGTGTAACACCCTGGATTTTGGCCCTTTCTTTTTCTTTTGATTTCCTTTGGATTATTACTTTGATTTCTTTTTCTGTGGCTATGTGATCCGGAAACTTGGGAAGATTATATCTTCATAATCTCCAAAGTGGCTTGTCATACTCAAAACTATCCCTAGATCATGTCATTTTCATCCTAGACCCAATCCCAATATTCTTTTATTGGGAATATTCCTTTTTCTATTAAAGGAATAATCATTTTTACCCTGGGTTGTGAAGCAACCTATATCTCTGCCACTCCAAAAATTCCCAAATAATTCTCATAAATTGTTTGGGTCATATATTCCACAAATATGTCAAAATCCTTCATTGCCATGTTCAAAAATAATTCACAAATAATCCTTTTCCTATTCTGCCCTAAATGGCACTTTGTGAAGGAAGTGCTATTTATCTTTGCTTGTTTGACCCCAAACTTTTGGGACACTCTTTCCTATCCATATCATTGCCTCATGCCAAAATTCAACTTCATTTTCCTAGTAAATAATCCTCAGCTATTTCCCAAAGTTTCTGTCCAGAGAGGAACTTTGTGAAGGAGGTACTAGCTAGGCTTATCTAAATAAGTTGAAATTTTGACATGACCTCTATATGATCAAATAATAGCTCTCCTTCAAATTTGAGCTTATGTCATCCCTCTATGTGAGCTCATCATCAAATCTTGGTTTCTGGTCAGATTTTTAGTTTGTGAAGCAACTATATTTTATATTGCTTCATTATTGCTGAAAATTTACCAGGACATGATCCTACCCATATAAACTCGCTCCACCAAATTTGGGCTCATTTCATCTAGCCATTTGCCCTCTACAATTTTTCTAAAATTCTGTTCAGATTGAAGCTTTGTGAAGCAAGTACCATTTTGGTATTTCCAAATGGTATAAAACTTTTACAGTAGCTTCATATTCCCAAATAACTCACCTCCTCCAATATTCAGCTCAATCCCATTTGTCATGAGAGTGCTACTTCATACTTTGCATTTTTTACCAATGGGGTACACTCTACAGCAAGTGCTATTTATCTTCATCCTAATGAGCTGAAAATTTGCAGAGATGATCATCTTAGTATGTGATCACTCTCAGCCAAAGACCAGAGTCTATCTCCAGGCCAATCTCCCTCACTGCACTCCAAACACCTTGTTGTTCCTGTGGATTCCAGCAAGCTGTGGTCATTCCAAGCTCCCATGTGCTCGTTTCTTTCCTCCTTGGCATTCTTTGATGAATGACCAATCTTACTGACATGGTCTGGCCGGCCAGAGTGCACCGCGTGCGCCTGTTCATGCGGTGACTACGTGCCTGGCATGCGTATTCTCGCGCTCTGGCAAACCGCGGCCCTGTTCTCGTCTGTTCCCCCTCCTCTTGAATGCTCTTCATGTCCTGGAGCTCCCTCATGATCGTGCGGTCACTTCTCTGCCTCTTCCCCTTCCTATCTTGCCGTCGTCGAGTTGCCATCGACCTCGCCCGTGACCTGCCACCCCTGCCATCGCCATGGCCGCTAGCCTGCGTGCTCCAGAGCTATCTCGAGCCCCCCCCCGGCCTATAAGAAGGATGCCCGACCTCCTCCGCTCCTCATTGCCCTCTCAAACCAGCCCCAAGCCCACCGGAGCCGCCCCACTTCTCCTCCCTTCGCCATGGCCGCCTCGACCTGCTCTTGATTTCGAGCTAGCCGAGCCGCCCCTCCACCTCCTGACCTCACCACTAGAAGCCCCTCACGCTAATGACCCTCTCCACCCCCTCATTTCCTCGTCGGAGCCACTATGGCCGCCGCCCCCAAGTCCGGTCGTCGCCCCTGCTCTTTGTTCCCTTGAGCTGCGGCAGCTCTGCTCTTCCCTGGCCCATGATCTTCGCCTGAACGGGAGCGGTGCGTCGTCCCGAGCCCGTCGGTGCCTTCCGCTTGGCCGAAGGTGGCCGGAGCCGGCCGGGCCGTCACCGGCCGCATGCCCTCCCCTGCCTTCCTCTGCTTCCTGTCGGGGGAGCGAGACGAAGAAGACGACGGCCGAGCCAGTCCCCCCGACCCCACCTGTAAGCCTCTCCAGCCCCGGGCCCGTGTGTTTTAAGTGGAATGGCATTCCTATAAATACGCTTTCGTTTAGTGAAAGCGTACTTTGGTTCTTTTGCGGCTGAAAATACGTTTCTCTGTGCAGAAAGCGCATTTCGCCCGAAGGCGTTTTCTATTTTTTCAGCCAGGGGCCTGTTTGAGGATATTTTTACAGATTGGTCCCTAGTCTTCTAACGTGTGTATCTTCACGACCGTATCTCCGAATCAGGTGATTCCAAAGCCCACTTCTTCATCTAGTCGAGCCCGTTCTGTTGGTACCATTTTCACTATGTTGACACATACTAGAAATGACCATTTTGCCCTTGCCCTTATCTAGCCCCCTTCGAGAGAGAAACATTCTGGCGAATTGTTCCATGGCTTTAACGCACTTCTTCCCGGTGTATTCTTCAACCCCAGGCAAGCCACGACAGCCACTTGCATGATGGCCTTGTAGTAGCCATGGTTTTCCACTTGAATATTTAATAAATGTTTGCTCATTTACTACTACTATTGCTATTTCGGTCATGCTTGTGGATCCATGCTCATCATCATGATATGTTCTTATGCACCTTGTTATTATGTACTACTTGCTAGTATTATTTTCATATGTCATGCTTGGTAGTAGTACATGCTGGTGATAGTAATGTTCTTCGCTGCCTTATTATCGTCTGTTATGAAAGTACCTGTGAGATACTTGATCATCGTTATGCCATGTTCTTTTGCATCTAGTAGAGGAAATGATTTGCTATTGATATTCATATGGCTATGCACATCCATGTTCATGTTGTTATCATGCTCATATGCATTGTCATTTCATCATGTTATTATGACTCAGCTCATCCTCATTCAAGTTTAACCGGACTTTAATCGAACTTGAACACCTGTTGGCTGAGTCATAGTGCCATCGAGTCGAGCTGACCAGTGCAGCCACACTTGCCTGTATGGGAAGGCCCTAATACGGTCTATTGTCATGCCTCTCGTCGGTGCCTCCAACTAGGGAAGGTTATGTGCGCGCGCTACCCTGATCAGGTGGGCGGCCATAAGCCTTGTGTGCCCGTAGTTGTTCTAGGGCCCTTTGTCCCCGTTTGGGACCGTTTTTGTTTTGCCATGATGGTGGTTGTTGTATGTCATGAGGTGACATCGGGGCCACCCAGGACTGAGCCCAAAGGGGAGTTGGTCGGAGTGGCCGGAAGAGTGTAATGCAATAGATTGGTTCTGTCGGAACGCCGTTGGTCCGCCCTAATGGGAGCACGAGGCCATGGGTTTTCATGTGTGGGTATAGTGTACTAACCTCTGCAGAGTGTATAATCTATCGATAGCCGCGCCCGCAGATATGGGCCCAGTTCGTAGTAGGTCACACTATGGGTCAACAGTAATAATAACCTGACTAATAATAACAACCCCGGTTCGATGAGGAAAGAAGTTGGTTAATCTTTATGTGATCGTGAGAGGATCACAGTGGTATCATGGATACCGAAGTTGGTTGATATTTATGGTGTCATGTGATAATCATGGGTAAAGATCAAGCTCCTTGTGGTCATGTAATGATTACTACGGTATTGTTAATACCAAGCTTGATTTGATCCTGTAGTACTCGTGTGATATCCACGAGGGTAAGTTAATGCATGTGATATTTACGAGGTAACCCCTGATACGTCTCCAACGTATCTATAATTTATGAAGTATTCATGCCATGTTTACAACAATTCTATATGGTTTTTGTATGATTTGAATGAAACTAACCCGGACTAACGCTGTTTTTAGCAGAACTACCATGGTGTTGTTTTTTGTGCAGAAATAAAAGTTCTCCAAATGCAACGAAACTTTTTGATGATTTTTTTGGAACAAAAGAGGCACTAGAAGCTTCATGGGAGGACCAGAAGGTGAAGGAGGTGAGCACAACCCACCACGGCGCGCCAGGGGCCCAACCCGTTTGATGGTGGGTTGTGGTCACCTCGAGGCCCATCTTAGCGTGAGACCGACGCCAAAAAATCCTATAAATACAGAAATCCCCAGAAATAAACCTAGATCGGAAATTCCGCCGCCGCAAGCCTCTGTAGCTACGAAAAACCAATCTAGACCCCGTTCCGGCACCCTGCCGGAGGGGAAAATCATCATCGGTGGCCATCTTCATCATCCCGGCGGCCACCATGATAAGGAGGGAGTAGTCCATCCTCGGGGCTGAGGGTTTGTACTAGTAGCTATGTGTTTAATCTCTCTCTCTCTCTCTCGTGTTCTTGATTTGGCACGATCTTGATGTATCGCGAGCTTTGTTAATATAGTTGGATCATATGGTGTTTCTCTCTCTCTATCTTGTTGTGATGAATTGAGTTTTCCCTTTGAGATTTTGTTCTTATTGGATTGAATACTTTTATGAATTTGAGAGCACTTGATGTATATCTTGCTATGAATACCCGTGGTGACAATGGGGTATCATATTGATTCACTTGATATGTGTTTTGGCACTCAACTCGCGGATTCCCGAGGTGACATTGGGGTAATCTATGCATAGGGGTTGATGCACGTTCTCGTCTTTGTTTCTCTGGTAGAAATCTTGGGGCACTCTTTGAGATTCTTTGTGTTGGATTGAGTATTATGAATCTGAAATTGTTTGATGCGTATCGTATAATTAACTCATGGATACTTGTGGTGACATTGGAGTATCTAGGTGACATTAGTGTTGGTTGATGCGTATCATATGGTGTTATTTTAGTACGAACTCTTGGATAGATCGATTGGAAAGGATAACTTGGTGTTATTTTAGTACGAACTCTTGAATAGATCGATCGGAAAGAATAACTTTAAGGTGGTTTCGTACCCTACAAACAATTTCTTCTTATGTTCTCCACTAGATAAGAACTTTTGAGTGATTCTTCATCACACGTTGAGGGATGGTTATATGATCCAATTATATTAGCATTGTTGAGAGATTGCACTAGCGAAAGTACGGACCCTAGGCCTCATTTTCAAGCATTGCAATACCGTTTGTGCTCCGTTTTATCAATTGCTACCTTGCTATTTTTTATTGTTCCTATTATAAAAATCAATATCTACTATCATTACTACGCTTGTATCACCATCTCTTTGCTGAACTAGTGCACCTATACAAATTACCATTGTATTTGGTGTGTTGGGAACACAAGAGATTTTTTATTATTTGGTTGCAGGGTTGTTTGAGAGAGACCATCTTCATCCTACGCCTCCCACGGATTGATAAACCTTAGGTCATCCACTTGAGGGAAATTTGCTACTATCCTACAAAACTCTGCGCTTGGAGGCCCAACACGAGTCTACAAGAACAAGTTGTGTAGTAGACATCAAGATCTTTTCTGGCGCCGTTGCCGAGGAGGTGAGTGCTTGAAGATATATCTTTAGATCTTGCAATTGAATCTTTTAGTTTCTTGTTTTATCACTAGTTTGGTTTATAAAAAGAAAACTACAAAAAAATGGAATTGGGATGGTCTCATATTGTTCATCTTTATCATGTCTTTCTTGAAAATGATGGATCAAAAAATTGTGCTCAATTAATAGAAGAAGAATTCAATAAAATATTTGGAATCAAATCTTTGAATGATGAGCATGATTGCAATGTTGTTAGTATGAATTCTTTGAATATTCATGATGGTAATGATATGCAAAGCCATAAGCTTGGGGATGCTATGTTTGATGAAGATGATATTTTTAGTCCCCCTTGTTTTGATGAGCAAATTTATTATGATGATTGCATGCCTCCTATTTATGATGATTATATTGATGAAAGTGGATTTGGAGTGGTCATGACTTTATTTAGTGACAAATCCACTATTTTGGAAGAGGTTTCAATTGACTATGATAAAAAGTTTGCTATCTATGATGATTATTGTGATGACATGTATGCTATATTGAATAATCATAACCATGAAACTTGTCATCATGATTTTAATTTTCAATCACATGGGAGTTATTTTGTTGAATTTGCTCGCACTACTATGAATGAGAAGGAATTTGCTTATGTGGAGATTAATAAAAATTGTATGCTTACGCATCATGAAAAGAATGCTTTATGTGATAGATATATTGTTGAATTCATTCATACTGCTACTGAAAATTATTATGAGAGGGCAACATATGCTTTTACATATTGCAATAATATCAAGTTTCCTCTCTATGTGTTGAAAATCTTGAAGTTATCCTTGTTTTGCCTTCGTATGCTAGTTGATTCTTGTTCTCGTGAATTGTTTGCTCACAAAATCCCTATGCATGGGAATTATGTTAGTCTTAAATGTTCTTGTCATATGCTTCATGATGCTCTCTTTGTGTTTCAATTCTTATCTTTTATGTGAGCATCATTGAAATCATCATGCCTAGCTAAAAAGGCATTAAATAAAAGAGCTTGTTGGGAGACAACCCAACATTTGCCCCTACTATTTTTGTGTGTTAACATGATTAAGCTACTGTATTAATCATGTTTTATAGCTTTTGTTTCAATAAAGTACCAAGTAAAGCTTTTGGGAGAGTGTGGCTGATAGTTGACTTGATTCTGAGCAAAAACAGAAACTTTTGCACCCAGTAACAGAATTGTTAAAAATCACTCGAGCGTCGAAAAATTCTGATTTTTTTACAGTTGATGGGTATACAAATTTTCTACGTTGCCCTAATTTTTCAGAAGTTTTGGAGTTATAGAAGTACAGCGGGGCGCCCCAAACCCTCCTCAAACGCCCGGGCAGGCCGCCCGGTCACTGACCGATCATGATTTTTCGACCCAGACGGACGCCTCAAACGTCCGGGCTGACCGGCACCCCTCATATCCAGCCCAAATATGCGGCGGATATGGGGGGCACCCGGGCACGCCCACTACGTCGGACCCGGCCTATGCTGGCCCACCCGACCCCACATATATTCGTCTCCATCCGCTCGCTGGACCAAACCCTAGCCACTTCACTCCACTCCCCTCCGCCACCCGAGCTCATCTCTCGCGTTCCAGCCTTCTCCGGCATGGCAGGCAGCGGATCGGACTTCAACTAGTCGTTCCGTCGACTAGGGTGTCATCCCGTGCGGGTTGGCGGAGGCAATGGTAGTCCGCATTGCACTCGATCGCTCCCAGGAGGACAGTGCCCGGCCGACAGATGGATCTGTCCGCCGCGACTCCATAGTGTCGGCTCACCGGGCGCTCGGGTCCTCTGGGGCTAGATCCTCGCGGTCCCGGCAGCCAGAATCCCTCTCCTTCCCCATCACCGGTTGGGCAAACTATGAGTCCCACCGGGAACGGGTGGCCCGCCGTGGGAAGGAGAGGATCAGGGCCGCTGAGGCCCGTATCGCGGTGGAAATGGCGGCGGAGGAGGCGGCTGATGCAGCGGCGCGGGCGGCCGCAGAGGAGGAAGCCATCCGTGCCCGCATTGTGAAGAAACGGCAGCGGAGGAACACGCGTGCCCTCGCCCGAGAGCAGAATCCGGCGGTCCGTGCCATGGCCGGACTGCCACCGAAGGAGGAGAAGGTGGACAGTGACGACGAGGACAGCTCCGGCGACGAGCAGATCCGGCTCGATCCGTACTGCGTCGTCGACCGGTACTTCTGTGAGAAGGACGACAAGGGCGCCGGGAAGGGCAATGGCAGCCGTGGATGAACTCCACCATAGCCAAACATGCCAAATTTTGATAATTCGATGGCATTTAGTTAGTAGCGATGGAGTAGCCGGACAATGTGTGCATCGATGTAGTTGTATGAGTTTGTATGGATTTGAGATATAATAATTATGGTGTCCGGATATGGATTACATTATTTAAGGGGTGCCCGGGACGTTCGAGGGGCCGGATTTGTCAAGTCCTTATGTAAATGCTCTTTAACTCACCGCCTAGGTAGAGGTGGGCTTACTCCTACTAGGGTAACTTGTACCGCCAATACGCGTTGCATTTGCCCTTAATTCGCCAGTCCAAAAAATTTAATGAGCTCGACACAGTGAGAATACTACGAAAACGATTGGGAGGGGACACGGGCAGCAGACATGGTTGCCGGGTGTGCGGGGGACAGCGGCCCTCCCATTTCGGCTTTTCACCGCCACCTCCCTCTTTTCACCACCTCTCTCCTCTCTCGTGCGACCTGCGTCATCACGCGTGGAGTTCGGATTCCGAGGCGCGCACGCGCAGCCATGCCATGGCATGTCCTGCCTGCCCGCTTGTCCGGCCTCGGGAGCCGCGCTGGTTGAGCCAGGGCTCGCTCGTCGCCCGAGCTATGAGCATGGGAGAAGAGAACAAACCACTGGTGCCGCGTGAGCGTATACCACCGGTAGATTTCGAGCACGTGATACGTGAGCGTGGACTGCGAGGAGAAAGCCATGAGCAGGCCTTTGGCTCAGTCTGCGTCGTGGTCCACGGCGAGGTCCTCTTCAGTGGGAGACACCAGAGGCTTTCACATTTGCACGGCGCAACCGCGAGAGAGCCAAACCCTAGCCTGGGTAGCTACACCACGTCTATGACCCTACAGCAACCACCAACAGTCCAACCCCCTCCCTCCGCTTTCTTGTTGCACAGGACATGTTAACTTCGTGTTTGGTTCACATGAATAAGAAAAAAGCACAAAAATTCTAATAAATATGAACAGAATTTAAATAAATAGACATGGTTAAATTAAAGTCCGACAGCATCCAAATGTATGGTTAGAATGTTCTTACGCTACTAAGAGCGTCTACAGCCGGACGCCTCAAACCATCCTCAAACGATCGGGCGCACGACTAGATAGTTAAAAAAAACGACTCAAACAGACGCCTCATACCGGCCTCAAACATCCGTACTGACCGGCATCCCTCATATCCAGCCCAAATCTGAAACGAATATGGGGCGGCCCAGGCACGACCAAACGCGTCCGCCACGACGTCAGAACTGACAGCCCGCCCCCAACAAAAAGTGAACCAAATCTCCCCTCCAGCCTACCCGATTTCATTTGATCTTCTCCTCACTTCTTCCTCCTCTGCGCCGGACGTCTCCTAGCTCCGCCGCCATCCTTGCACCGGACTGCACCTTGCCCTCTATGTGTACGACACATTTTCCGACCAGGTTTTTGGGTGATTTTTTCGTAGGCAACGATGGATTCCGATGGTTCGTCGGACGAGCAAGAGTATGGCCCGACGGAGCTTGATGAAATGATTCAAAAAGAGTCGGACAACTATCAATGTTCTCTTTGTGAGGGATATGGACTATCACTATGAATCTTCTTTGCGGATAAAACACAGAAGATTCATAGTGACACTTCCATATCCTTTAGAAAGGGTGCAATGATGACCAAAACTTATCGCTTTTGGACGACGCGGCTATTTAAGCCGATCGCGTCGCTCCTCGCGTGGCGAGGTGGGAGCAAACCCCCACCCCGCCGGCCCAATACGGATGTCATCTACACTGGAAATTTTAAGTATGAACACTTTATTAACAACCCCGCCGGCCCAACGCGGCGAGGCGACTTTTTTTTCTTCTGTTTTTTGGATTTATGTGTTTGTTTTGGTATTTGTCATCTTTTAAAATTAGATTATCTGAGAGCACTTTTGTTTTAAGAGAAGTGCAAGGTTTTTTCTGTAAGAAAATTATAATATGCATATATATTACATAATATAATATATGGATATACTTACTAGAGTGGATTTTGTGCAGTTTAAGGTGCCCACCCTGGAGTATTTTTTTCTGAGAATCTTTTTAACATGTACTATTAGAGTAGAGTATGAAATATGGTGAGGTGTTTTTGCATGAAATTCTGTAAGGTGCTCACCCTGGAGTATACGTTTTTCTGAGAATCTTTTTTAACATGTGCACACTCCGCGCTTGCCCTTGCCATGATGCACATCTATACCCGTGTGTCATTACTGGAAAGTGGCGCGCAGCATTGGTACCGAGCAGAGAGTCTGAAACCAGCCGAGGCAGGACCACCGCGCAGGCAGAGAAGCATAATCCGTACGTACCACGCGCCGAGAGCCTGAAGTTACCAGGCACGAGAGCAGCGGTACGTACGCCGGGGTAGTTACTGCAGGGCCGAGGGAGGCAAGCAGCACATCTGTGGATTTGGCGTGTCCCCTGCCCGCGGGACACGCCCTGCCGCTCTGGACTCCACACCTCCTTCAGTCCACGGAGGCCAGCGAGTACGTTTCGCAACGAGACACAAGGACGAACGAACGGACGGACGGACGGACTCGCCTGGTCAGCCAAGTGCCGGCCGACTGGCCGAGACGTTGGCTCGAGTGGCAGCCAATATGCCAGTGCTACGAGTGGCAGGGTACGGGCACGTGGCCGACACGTTCGATCGATGGACGCGGCGGCGGCTGGAGGAGCCAGTGCGTACGTACACGTGGCCGGGAAAAGACCATTTGTTTTTCGTCAATGACCTACATTAACCAGCACGAACCCTTATAAAAACAACCTTAAATAAATTAAAAAATGCATCCAAATTCTTGGGGGTTGAAGTGTTCTTCCTCCTGTATCCATCGTCGGAGTGTCATGAGCAAAGCTCGTTGCCGCCTCCGGGCCTCCATCTCAACAGAGCAAACTTTAAACTCATGAGTTTTTAAAAGCAACAACCGGGAAGTCATCAACGTAGACCAGAAGATGCCGACAACCAGGACATGCGTATCAAATTGCTGCTCCGAAGAAGAAAACAATGGGGAGTGCCTGTTTTATGACCCAGTTCCAGCTAGATGGAGTCAAAGAATACAAATCTCACACGCTCTTCAAAGGGGCCAAGACTCGCCAACCTTTGTCTGTCAGAACTGGAGTCAAAGGACCAAGATGTACAACCATGTTGTCTGCTCTATACGACAGCGTGAACTGAGACAAACATTTTTTCCATGTCGACGCGACACCATTGTCTCGCCACCGCCAAATGGAGACCTATCTAATGCCCCAAGAGGAGGAAACTATGGCTCCCACCTGTTGATCGGGGCCTCCCCGCACACCCCCACCGGCGGCGCCGGCGTAGGAGGAGGAGGGTGCCATCGATTTACCAGGGGAGCAGAACAATGATGGAGGAAAACCCTAGATCGCCTTTGGCGGGGCTAAACCCTAGAGGGGGGGGGGACCATTTTCAGCTGCAATAAAATTCATATGCTAAAAAATGTTTAAGAGTTTTGTTGTTCTTGTAAAACAAACATTTGGCTCAAACATGTGAAATGTGTAGAAACCTCTAATCATGTGAATCATTTTACTTGTTCTTGTTTTTTCAAATAAAGAACCCAACACAAACAACTCACATTGCTCATACATGTGAAAATGTGTAGAAAGCTCTAATCATGTGAATTATTTTTCTTGTCAAAATACTATAATGGTGGCATCTTGGGTGCCGTCTACTTTTCGAAGGCATCCTCGGTTATAATCGTCGTCACCTCGTTCCAGCTGCTCCGGGGGAAACCCTAGATCTGGGACTCCCGGATCAGACAATGATGGGGCCTTCGGGTCCGTCCTCCCTCTTGGGGGCATCATCTTGGAGCAGGTGCTGGCTGGAGGGGACAAGAGGAGGAACGGTGTCGCACCTACCACAGCAACGATGACGGGTCTTGGCCGCATGGCGCAACGGAGTCTCAGCGACGGACGCGTGTTGATGGATGCGCGCATGTGATGCTGTTGGCTGGCGTCGACGGCAGTACGACCTGGCAAGGCGATTGCATTGATCGCTCGTGAAGGCGGGATGTCGGAAGATGGCGGCCGCTAATTCTAAAGTATGTGTGTGTGGTGCGCGTAGAGGGTCTGCAAGACCGGTTGGTGCACTCGGCTTGTCGGCGGGCGGCTTGTAGATGATGTGTGTTGATGTGAGGTCGGGCCACATCATCAAGCTTGTAGGAGTAGCGACTGTGGTTGCCAGGAAGGTGACTTTGGGTCGATCCACGTATTTGTTTTGTCGGGTTCTGTTGAATTATATAATAAAAATGGCTGTGTCCATCGCTTGATACAGAGCCTGGAGGTTATCTTCCTTTTAAAAAAAATGTGATTTTTTTTTCTTGCTCTTTCAAATAAAGAACCCAACACAAACATCACACATTGCTCAAATATGTGAAATGTGTAGAAAGATCTAATCATGTGAATCATTTTTTCATACAAT
This sequence comes from Thinopyrum elongatum, assembly GCA_011799875.1. Taxonomy (NCBI): domain Eukaryota; kingdom Viridiplantae; phylum Streptophyta; class Magnoliopsida; order Poales; family Poaceae; genus Thinopyrum; species Thinopyrum elongatum. The sequence goes on from CM022302.1 coordinate 127,097,727, forward strand.
TCCACAACCTAAATCACACACATACAAAATATGAACAATTTCATAGAAACCATCACAACCTTTTCAGTTGTTCTTCTTTACCAGCATCGCGCCTTCATGGACTTGTCTTCAATTCTCACATGACTTCTTTTCACCGCTTTGTCACTTGGCTCTCTCCTGGTTTATTTATCTACACTGCATTCACTTTTTCATGTCATCTTTCACCTAAAAGAATCTGTTAGCATGATAGTGAAAATAGGACGATGTGCGCAGTTCACTAGTATATTCGTGCACACTGTGCACCGTGCCCTCTCCCTTCGTTAGATGTAGAACATATGGTTTATTTACAGAGGGAGTAGTATTGACTGTTGCCATATTTGTAAAAAGAAAGAATCAACCCATACTCCAGCTTTGTATTTTCTTGTGAAACTAAGTTTTAGATACAATACTAAGTTTCAGAAGAATTTTTTTGCTGCGAAACTAAGATTCATGTTTTATTTATTAGGAAGCTAAGTTTCATCAAGTCAAAAAAGAGATGGACTGCAGCTTGATATTGGTAATACTATAAGGATATTTTTTTTTGAGTATGTCAACAACAAAAACACACACAAAAAAGCCAACGAGTTGGAGTATATGTTGATTTTTATAAAATACTCCCTCCACAAAGAAATATAAGAGCGTTTAGATCATTACATTAATGATCTAAACGATCTTGTATTTCTTTATAGAGGGAGTACAAGGTTGTTATGTAAATATGTCACAATGCAACTAGTTAAGCAATTTTCTCCAATAATAAAGTACTATGATTAAGACATTACAGATATGATTTTTTCTTTGGACTACGTACGAGTTTCGTGTAAAATTCTTTTTGTTCCAAGCATGTTTTTAATAATCATTGCAACTACAAGCGTACTGGGCTCAGCTTCACCACTTGGCCTTCCTATGATAAAAAGTGACTGGGAAAAAGTTGCTAGTACTACCACTCTACCAGCAGTAAAAAGTTCAACGAATAAAATAAGTTTTGAGAAAAAGCTATATCTGGATAAATATCTAGGATCTTCAACCTGCCGACACGATCATCTAGTAGGCAGGAAAAAGGGAAATAGCTAGAGGATGATGGCTCCCTCCCTTTTCCTCTGTCACGAACACCGGCCACTAGAGTCAAGTCGACCGGTCACTGCCAAAGCTCCTCGCCCCGGCACTACATGATCCATGATAGTACCAGTTGCCGCACCCATGCACGGACACGCATTTGAAGAGTTTTTGTTTTTCCAATGAAAAGATCTTTTCATTCAATCGTCGCATCAAAGATGATATACCGCGCGGAGCACAAACCCGGCATCTTCATATGTAGATGCATACAACCTAGCACGTCAAAAAGAGAAAATTAGATTGCGACACTGCTTGACAATAGAGAAAAAAATAGGATCTTATTATGCAGCGATCATCAGTTTTTTTTTTTTTTTTGCGGGTGAGCGATCATCAGATCTGGGAGCTGCCTCGGGCGAAGGATGATTCCTCATTGGGAGGGGGGGGGTCAATCTAGCGAACGATTTCATTCGTTGTGGGAAGCCTCTCGGTGCGGACTCCCTGACAAACAACACCCTAATCATAACACTAGGAGCCCCCCACAAAAGAATTGAGCAAAAAAAGCCCAGATTCGAGCACATAAAAAGTAAGTCCTTAAGATATTTTTTTTTGCCACCAGAGGATAAATTTTTCCGTGATGAAATAAATATGATTAGTTTCAGAAAAGAAAGTAAGGAGGAAATAGCACACAAATTGACACGATATAGTAAAATTGAAAATTTATACACACACTAAAAATTACCATGATGGATACAATAGTAAATGTCTTGCCATTAAAAATAAAATTGCCACGCTATTTTAAAAATAAAATTGCCATGCTCTTAATAATAAAATGCCCTATTTTAAATAAAATCAATTTTCATCCTCTTAATAACAAAATTGCCATCTCTTAATAATAAAATTCCATGAATAATTGATAAAAAATTCCCAAGCTTGCCATGTGAGCATTAAAAAAACCTAAAATTGCCATGTTTGGAAGATAAAAATGTAATGAATTTGCTATGGGATCATAAGATTTTTTTTAGAAAATTTGCCATGTGAACATTACAATTTTTTTTTAAATTTGCCATGTGACAAGTTCAGAATTAATAAATCTACCATGTATAATTTTTTTAAAAATCCCATGTACCTAAAACAAAATTTGCATATTTTTGCCCCATAGTAAAAAAAGAGGGGAAGAAGTGGGATTTGATCCCAGGTCTTCAAGTGGAGGCTTGAGGCGCTAGTCAATCCAGTCAGTGGCTCTGTTTGGATAGGATAGCGTTCATGCCGCCTTTGTGTCTCGCGGACGAGTGCCAGAGCTGACGTGGCAAGGCCTCTTGCGCCAAGATCCGTCCATGTGATCCGACATCAGGCAGAGCATTTGCTGGGACTTGCTAGAAATCTGACGTTCGACCATTAGCATTTCCCAAAAAATATAGGGCTTATGGTGTTGGACGACAGATCCACATACTAAACCGCCATGTGTGCTAGGTAAACACCGTTGGTTGTGTGCTTCAACCGGATAGCCAGCACTATAAACAACTCCCGGTCCCCCGGGCGCTGCAGAAAGACCACATACGGATAGTGGCGGAGACAAGGGGTGGGGCAACAAATTTTTTTATTACATCATTGATTACTTGCTTCTAAAATTATATTTCAATTGTTTGGCCCTCTCCAACATGGTTTGACAAAACTTAGCACCCCTCATTCATTTTCCTTGCTCCGTCCTTGCGTACGGAGCCAATAAGTAAATACATAAATAACTAGCAAAGAAGATGATTTTTATGTTTTATCAAAAACCATGTCATTCCTAGATAGTAAACGAGCCCAAAATAAGGTTGATGCCCCCAACAGGATATGGGAAGGCATTTGTTTTATCTATACCATGCAAGCAATTGCTAAATTAGTGTGCACATTGTGCGGAGGATATAGGTTCAATGCCACGTGGGTCGATTGATCTAACAACTCGAACGAACTTGCACTCAAAGAAGTGATGTTTGATTGACCCATTGTGCTGGTAGAAGACGCAACTCTTCCTACCTTGTTAATTACAGTGCGCAAAATTATCTCTTCTCAAGACCACCCCTCGACGTAAAAATCGGAGGAAGATATGAACTCTTAATGAAATTTTGAGCTTCCATATTTTATTATTATCGATTGAGACATCACAATTAACAAGAATTGTGAGTTAACAGAAAAGTTTCCATTCTAATGTAAGGTCCACCTAAACTCATCCGATTGTTGGAAGAGTTATAGAATTCGGTTTAAATTTAAGCTAAAACTAATGTTGACCATAGTTTGTGGGATGCCCAAAAGGCGCAAAACTTTTTTTTTTTTGCCTCTTTTGCATGTAGATATACCAGTAAGCCATGTGCGTCCTTGCTAGTAGCAAATATGACCTCATACATTATGGTCATTTCCACATGCTACAGATGCCACTTGTACATCACCAGCCAGATCTGTCGCAAGCTCCTCGGTGCTTCACACTTGCTGACAGTCAGACAATCACATGTTATCCTATCGAAATTGTGTGGTCGCTACAATAACCAAATCCTTCTTTGCATTGTGTTCTTTTATATGCTCTGAAAAGAAAATTTCCCTAGCTAGGCGATAATAAATATATATGGTTACATACTCAGCAAGGACCAAGGAGGTATCTTAGCTTGAGTGGTGTCATCTCATGTTTGCCATTGCGATAGCACTAGCCACAAAGAAAGTTTTATTCTGCTTTACATTGCTAGGATATGATCTAAGGTTCTTTTCATCCTCTCGTAAACAGAAATGCTATGAGGTATTTGCACCAACAATATCAGGATCAGGCTCTACTCGTCATATAACCCGAAGAGCCATATAATTCTATGGTCCCTGCTTTAGCCACATACACACAAATTCGAGAACCTCCCGCCGTTCGCAAGTAGAGTCGTTTCAGATTTGTACTGCCAACCTTCTAAAATTCTCGACATTAAAAAACAGAAAGCTATATGTGTTGCTTTTATGAAAATAGTTTAACAAGATCACGCAAATTCTTAAAATACTTCCCTAATATGCAAACTCCACATAGCATGACAAGGAAAACATATCCAAAGGCTCAAGTTGAAGATCATGAGAAATATTTAAGTATATACTAGTATGTCTGAAGTCAAGGTGAGTACACCACTAGATCTTGGAACTAGATGTGGAAGGAAGAAAAGAACAGCCAAGATACAGAAAAACAAATCTAGCATTGAAGAGGTAGCAACACTGCAACAGTGCAAGGATCACACTGGAGGCCAGAAGCTTAGATCCATTGTTCAAGTTCAACCCCCCATGGTGCCTCAGGTCCAACCAAATGCATGCATCTGACCAGAATATGTGCTGAGGTGACACTGGCACTGCACCTAATATATTTCCAATGGAAGACATAACTTGTGGTTTGCATGGCATTATCTTCCTCCTTATCCCATGCTCTAATTATTAAAAAAAACTACATATAGTCTGATTTAAAGCCTGGCAGCAGGCTCTAGTTGGTGGTTTGGAAGGTTTTCTTGAGATGGACAGTGCATGGGTAGGCTGGCCCAGAGCCAATCAAAACATGGCCCAGGGGAACAACAACAAACAGTGCATCTGCACAGGAGCAGAGTGGGCCTGTCCGCCCGCCCCTTTGATGAAGTTTCTGGGTCAGTTTGGACCCAGCGAAAGAGAAATTCAATCGAAAACTTTTGTCCTCCGAAAGGGATATCCAATCAGAAGGTTATTCGGAACATTTCGCCAGCACGCCGGAGCGGAAATCGACGGCGAAAGATAGATAGATAGATACTGCCGACATACAGAAATAGACGAGGTTACTGTGCCTGGAAGTTGCGTATTCATATGAAAGGGCGACGGTCAAAGTTGCGTGTTCGAAAACACGTCGTCCATGTCGATGTCCAAAATATCGCATTTCTGAAACAGAAACGGCGTATCGTCTGTCAGGCACTTGCGCCGTCAATTTCCGCAAACAGCAATTTCTTACATCAAGGTTCTGCTAGGTGATCGTTCCAGGTCGGCAGATCACTCGCTCAACACTGTTCATGATCAGCCTATTACCACACCTTCATGTTCAGATCTCTCCCGGGTCGCTAACTTGCCAGCTGAAACAGAGCCCCTTGCTCTTGCCGGTAAACCATCTGATGACTAATGGTGTGCTTGAGAACCAAGCTATTGTCACCGCAACTGCATGGAGCCAGGGGGACTGGCCCTTGATGGCTGCCTCGGAATAGTCGAAGTCGGTAGATAGCCCGTGGCCATCACAAATGGCTGGCTGATCCAGAGAGTACTAGCATTCAACAATCTGTCACCAAATGCACTGTTGTGCTAACATGCAACCAATCTGTGACCAAAGATGACAGTCAGATTCTGCCTTCAGATCAGACGCATTACGCAACCAGGTGCGGTGTGGCAAATTCGACAATGTTCTTTAAGTATATATGCTAAACCAACACATGCTTGCAATTTTTGGCATCTTTATTCGGCAATATCTGCGCGTAGCCATGGGCAGAACAACCTACAAAGTTCCAGGACCAATCACATGTTCGTATCTAATTTTTGCCTAGTGACAAATTGGATTTGATCAGAAGCATCCTTTACAGATTCAACAGCGGCACTTGCTCTGCAAGTTTGCACCAGATTGTTGACATTATTGTATACCACTACTGCACTATTATGTTTAATCTACTGGTGGAATGAAGTGCCATGTTGTTCAATATGAACAACTTGTATCGATGTTCTTGTCTTGACAAATGTTGGAAGTCAGGCGGTTGTTATGCCGACCGCCATCGGATCTTCAGGTACCCAAATTTGCCAGCACCGGGAGATGAACCCTCGAAGACAATCGGTAGGTAACCGGTGGCTGCTTTATATCTTTTCTGGATCTGAAAGGGTCCAACAAGTATGAGTTAGTATTCATGGATACTGTGCTGAATTGTGATTCTCCATTGGGGACGGATTCAAGATTTATCTATCTTTTGGGATCAGAAATCAGAGGAGAGTTAGTAGTATGGTTGTAATTGACGTGTTTATAATTAGAGAATTCGGGGTGTTCACTAATACAAAATAATACATGGACAATTACCTCGAAAATCTCTTCACTACTTTTCAGGCTATTTTTCCCAATAACACAAACTGAACCACCAGAACCTCCACCAGTGATCTTTGCACCAAATAGACTCGGGCCTTCATGTTGCGAGGTGGTCTTCCTGTGTTGGATTTCTTGTACTAGATTCACTAGCCTGTCAGTCCCATCAGAACCAAGCCCGCAAGCATTGTAGCTGTAATGGCACTGCCATCAAGGAGAAAACAAGAGGGTCAACAGTATGCCACAATTTCTGAATTTTAAATAATACAGAAGCACATAGATCGATAAACAAGTGTCAGAGCGCATGAAATTTACCTGATACATAAGTTCTCCAAGGGCTGAAAGTTGTTCGTCTGTTTTGGCTGCTGTTAACAATGCTTTGAAGGCCTACATAGCAGATAATATATTTTTTTAAAGAAAATCTTAAAGCTGTTTGCGAAAGCATGATATAATCGCAGGTTTTATCTAAGCTTCTTTTGACGCTATCTGTGTGTAGCTTGTATGGGAAAACAAGCTTTTTAAATGCTTTTGAGCTCAGAGCTCTAAAATAATTGGTAAGATGTACTTCCTCTGTATCATATTAGTTGTCTAGATACATCAATTTCAGCGACAGCTAATATGAGACGGAGGGAGTATAAAATTAGTAAACACATGAAAATGGAAAGAAAACGAAAAAGAAGAAACCCTGCAAGTTTTCATCAACAACCATTATGCGGAAGAATTGGCAATAAGGTTCAAGATACTAAACCTCAACACGGAAGTTCTCGTATATGGGATGTCTAGTAGGAGCCTTCACACTGTAAGATCTTTTTGGGTCAATAACTGTTACTGCATCGTTGTGATCTCCATATTTCTCTATAAATTCATCCCCAGTAACGAACTCAGGAATATCTCTTGCATAGGCAGCTTCATATCTGTAGTAGAAGAATTAGCATGTGAATCTACGCAACAAGGAAAACGCAATGCAGAATCACAAGTCTTTGCCAATTTTAGTAACGTAAAGCAGACCTATGAGGTGGTAGGTTGCATAAATACTGCAGTGAAGCTTCAGATTTCAGAAGATCCACACCATATTTTTCATATTCTTCAGAAGTGTCGCACGATTGCGTAGGAGTAGGCGGAAAGGATTGAGAAATTAGGTCAGATGCAGCACACTTAATCATCTTGCGTCCCATATATGTGCCTACCCTCACAGATCCGTAATCAGTCCCACCAACACTACACAACACAAAAGAGTGCAATTAGCTTCAGTTCAGTACTGAAATCAGCTCAGGAGTACACTAGGCACAATGACAAGATCTACCTATGTCGTATCCCAGAGTCGAGACCCCAAAATCGTATATGCGTTGGAATGCTGACCAATTCTTTCACTTCAGCAGGCTGCACGGAAGTTGACAAAATAAATACAAAGAGCTGGACTGGATGAATGATTGTATCAACCAGCTATTGGAACACCACGATAACCCTCACTAACCTGGCAAACCATAGCCAGAAGTTTGTTGGCTTCTCCGCAAGCAGATGTCATTTGGTCCATTACACCACAAGGAGCTCCAACAATGTGATTCTCAACCTGCATAATTGTTCACCAATGGATGAGTAACTTAACAGAAGATGAAGTGATGGTTGCAACACAGTTTGAACCCATCAAGGGGTAACTTTATCTTTACAAATACCGTACCTTCTGACAGAGTATAGCAAGATCCCTTGGAGCAATATTTAAACCTACAGCAAAGAAAAACACATGGGTTAATGCCATTTAGCATGTTCAGTTAAGTTGAATGTGCACCAGTAACTGCAGACGAAGTAGGGAGTTCAAATAATATTAACTACAACAAGAACCATTCTATAAGATTTTTCAACAAGCAACATGTATTGCTGTAATCAACGTACTAACCATAGACCGCGGCGATAGCAGACATGGTAGCAACCTCCACTGATGCAGAAGATGAGACACCTTTGCCTTCAGGAACAGAAGAAGAAACCTGAGAATCCAAACAAAAATATCAAAAGGTGGGCATACAAGCTAAGTGTGAAACAGAAGAAAACTCGATCAATTAAAGTGTTGTTTGGAAATAAATGTGAAACAAGATATCTGATGACTAATCAACATTTAACACACAACGTCCTTTGCTGATGAATTCTTAAAGCACACCTCCCCAATTTGAGCAAGGTGGGAAATAGATGAACTGTTACATATTTTAAACCGTGACAAGATTTTTGATGAAACTTAGCAGAAAGGGTCAATGCGGACCAAAATGCTCATGCTGTCTGTGAATTGAACACCTAGTTCAGTCATCAACACAAGAACTGTTCCAGCAACATAGGCAGCCCATCTGAGATAGAAGAGTTTTGTCAATAAGAACGCACATGCCATGTTATCACCTAGAGAAGAAAGATAAGCATTTTTCTTACTTTTGAGATGGGTCCTGGGAGAAATATTCTTTGGCCTTTTCATATGTTATTGGTTGGTCACCATCCATAAAATCAGACAGGTCCATATCGAATGTTGGTGCGCGGTTACTCAATTCAGAGCCAAATGATACCTGCACAAACATCCAGTTGTCCAAAATGAGCATACTACACATTCAATTTAACATGTCGCATCTACTCTGGCTGGTTGCTCTCTGTGAAAGAGAATGTCAGAAGAACGAGAAAAATGGAACTTAACATGCTACTACCTCCATCCGGAATTACTTGTCGCTCGAATGGACGTATCTAGACGTATTTCAATGCTAGATACATCCATTTGAGCGACAAGTAATTCCGGATGGAGGGAGTACATTTTTTACTAATCCAGTGGACAATGCAAGAAATGAAAGGTGAAAAAAAATTGTATGAACACCTGACTATGTGCAAGAGAAGAAGATAAAGAAGCATGGAGATTTAATTATACATACAATTTGCAAAATCGGCACTGCTCCATTTGCTAGCTGCCTAGCCTGAGTATGCTTCCATAGCTTCTGCTTGATAGGATCGCTTCTCTGAATAGCAACATGACAGGCCTCTCGAATGGGCATCTGGTAATTGGACAACCACAACGTCAATCAGACATGCCAAAAAACTAACACCCTTCCATTTTACTGAAGTAAACTGAATGGACCAATTCCCTAGGGTGGTATTTGTAAAGAAAAGTAGAATGCTGATAAATATCAAGATAGATAATCAATCCCTGCTATAACCCATTCATTCTGGAGGAGAAGGACAGAGCCTCAAAATGTTCCAAACACCTATATTAGAAATACTAACAACCCACTAAACTAATCACCATCTAATAAAAAAAATCAATCACTATGTCAGGCGTGTGCATTTGGAGATAGTACATGTAAGCACATCCTGTCACAATGCACACAGGAGTCCAGGATAAACCCTATGATGACGCGAGACATAGGAGGAGAAACAAACTAAAAGCAAAGTAAACACATAATGGAAGAATCTGTAAATACTGAAAATTGAGTTTACTATTTTCGTAGAATTGACATGCAAGCATAGCACAAGAACAAAACTATTTCAGAATTACCTGCAGTACAAGACTTCCTGAATAATCTGCAATGCCACCCATGACATCCAATCGTCCAGGTGCTCTTGCAACATATATATCCTCCTGCAACAGAACAAATCACTAATTAACACTGCATATGAATCTCATTTGACAAAATATTTTCCTCAAGTATCAAGAAAATGAAGGGCGCGTCATCAGACATGGTTGTAACTTTTGCGTTATCTAGTCTAGTATAGGGAAAAGAAGCAGAACCTGGGACAGGTTACATAATTCACTATCCAGGGACTGGAAAAGGCAGAACTGCATACCTCCAAGTCAAAGAGTACAGAAGCAGCAGTCCTTTCTCGGGATTGCTTCTCAGGGATCCTCGGATCGTTTCCAACAAGCCCAGATAAACTTGTCAGGAAAGCCATAGTATCGGTTAATCCTTGCATGTCTCCATGGAGAATCTCGAAGTCCTCAAAAGATCTGACAAAAAATAAAGATATATAAATGGGAACATAACAGCATACACTCTTGGAGAATCGGCAAATGATATGAAGGAAAAAGAAAGGAAATGTGAACTTACGATTCTGCACTTCCATTAATCCGACGAGACGCGGGTGCTACTGCTGGGCGAACACCGATTTCTTTCTCGGAGAGAGAATACCATTCAGGAATTCCTACATCTCTCCCCGGAGCCCTCTGTAGTTGGTATCCTAGCACTATGGCATCACGTAATCGTCTTGCCCCGCTCAACTATAATTGTACAATCAAACAAGTTTATTAAATAAGGGCAAAAGATGTGAAATTTGTTAACAAAAGTTTATAGTTTAAAATTTCCAAAGCAGCAAAAATCAAGGTACAATAGAAGGTGAAATAAGCCCAATGATCATAGTCGGCATTATTATATGTACAGTCACTCACCTTGCCGGAAATATACTTCTTCCCGACAGCAGTATCCTGGAGGATATGTGCAGCCACCTGAATGAAGAAATAAAAGCTTAGAATGCATAAAAGGGTTTGCAATGCAATCTAATAAGTGGACTGGACTGCATAAATGTTATATCTTGTTCTAAGGAAAACAGGAAACGGGATATTAAGTTGCTGCCTCCTGATTTTTTTGAAGAACTAATTCTGCAAGCTATTTAAATGCTTCTTATATTTAAAACCAAACTGTCCCTGATTGTTCTGTGGAAATATAATCATCAACATGATTTCTAATTGAGTTGGCAAATAACATTCACAAATATTGCACCTGGGAGCGGAAAGGAGATTACCTCGCCACCATTTATTGGACGATCATAGCAGGGTTTAAGTGTTAAAGCACGTAGCAGATAAGGTTTCCAATGTCCAGTAAGTAAATCCCTCCGTATCATCTCAATGCCACATTGATAATGCTGTTTTTTAAGGGACAAAAGAGCATACAAGACAGCGTGTCATGGTACTTGAGTGACAGTCTTATATAGCCTGAAATACCATTTATGTAAGGTGATGCTCAGAGATGTTTTAACCTCAAGCATATTCCGCAGAAAAGGCTCTTCATTGAAATAATCTCTACGAACAAATACAAACGGCAGCTTGTACGCCAAAGCCTCACTCACGGTACCATATCCAATTTTCCCTACACGAGAGAGCCACAATTGTTATGTGTCGGGCAAGAAAAGGAACAACAGAGAAAATAACACCAATGTGTATAGCATTGTGTTTACCAAGCATGCAGTCAGATGCTGCCATTAAATCAGGTGTGTACGCATCCTTTGCCAGCTTGACATAATTTCGAGGAAGCTCTTGAGTATCAGATGCACCACATACCTGTCAGAAAATAGCATAATTTTAGTCAGAAAGGTTGGCAACGCACTGAAAGGAAGTAATAAATTGTCGTCAAACGAACTGTACCAAACAAAGCCAACCATCAGGCAACCACTCTTTCTTCAATTTCCATCCTGCCGGCTGGAGAATATAGTGGTATCATCATAATGACATTAATATTGAACTAGTATAAAAAACAAAGATCAAAATTTAACAGATCTGTGATTAGCTGCCATCAGTTAATTTATTAAAATGAAGTAAAGCATCCACGCATAAGAAAAAAGTCCTGCTTAGTTAATGGCCCACCTGTCCTCCAAAGTTGAAAATGACCACCTTAACATCCTCTGCAATCCCTAGTTCCTTTCTCACCTGATATATGAAAATTGTAGAAGTTAGACACAAATAATATGGATTAGTTTATAGAGTAACATTCTCAAGCAGAATCATACAGACCTCGGATCGAGATTTGTGTAATCTTCTCACCACAAGAGGCACATCAATAACATCACGGAAAGCAGGCACTGTAGAAGATAAAATCAATCACTTCTTATTCATGAGAAGTGCGAGCCAATATTTAAGATCTTTGGAAATATCATCACTCAGTCGGGGGGACATACTAGGGCAGTATCCAGGGAGTCGTAGTAAGAACTCACAATGTGAGTAATCCTCTGCTATCTACAGTTATTGTCAACAAGTTACATGGTTATTAAACAAACGTAACAATTCACAGCTTGCATATGTACACTGTGAATGGCCAATATTAAGGAAAAATACAGATGTCGATTTCAGCTCTGGAAGGAGGATGCTTTTAGATCTTAGTGCCAGCCAACTAATTAACAATGCATTTAATAACAAATCAGCATATATACAAGATTTATCCTAAAGGTAGAAAACTTTTAAACTTGAATTTAGCATGCCAGCAAGTGCTACAATAAGGAACTAAGTCTGCAAGCAGGGCACCTGCCACACAATTGAGCGATGATGATTTCCAGCTGCTACAACGTACTCTGCATAAATGAAGTCCCAACTGCAAATTGGAGACAAAGATCAGGGCATTTCTGTATGGAAACCCAAATAAGATGACTATGAAAAAATTATAAAAACAATTATTTGCATACTGCCTGTCAGTTCCAGATAAAAGCTACTCCCTCCGTTAACAAATATTACCTCCGTCCCAGGATGTATCTAGTCACGTTTTAGTGTTAGATACATTCGTACGTAGACAAAATTTAAGACAAGAATTTTGGGATGGAGGGAGTACTTCAATATGGACTACATACGGACTGAAATAATTGAACAAACACACTAAAACGTGTCTATATACATCCGATTCAGAAAAAAATTAAACATCTTATATTTGTGAACGGAGGGAGTAATTGAATTATAAGGTATTGTTTTTTTTTATAACTATATGGTATTGTTAGCATTACACAGAGCTGCAGAATTTTGTGGCTTAAATATAGCAGATAACAATTTATGCACAGACCATAAAGAAGTTACAGAAAATACATCAGTATGTATGTGCCATGCCATCAAGACGTTAGCAGCAGAATATAGACATAAATTAGTTGAGTTGACTACAGTAAGTAAACACTGATTCCCTAAAATACTCAGGGTACAAGTACAACCTAACATGACAACTGGCTCGGTCGTTTGTACAGCCTCATGGTATTTGCAACACTTAGAACGAAGCAAGCAGAGGAACAACTCACCTGAAATTCGTGACACACACGGAGCGAATGCCAGCGTCTGCAGCCGCCCTACACGCCACCGGGACAACATCCGAAACCTGCCCATGGTCAACAGACAACATAATTCTGAATTCAGATGCCGCATGCCAAGCGATTCATGGAGATTTCAGATATCACATAACAGTACAAATCTACTGGCAGGAGTCGCCAGAAGAGAAAAAAAAAAGTACCACTAAGTCGGCCTTGATTGAGTGGAGCCACTCCACTTCAGTCCTGAGTATCGCCTCGCGGGGCACTACGGCCGTCTGATGGTACTGCATTCCGCGGCCACCGTGCAATCAGTCAATCAACCGCAAGGCGAGGCGGGGATAGTAAAGAGAAACAACACTGCCTGTCGGGTCGGGGTTTGGGGTTGGGATGGGGACCTTCTCGAGGGATGCGAGCCGGTCGACGGTGAGCGCGTCGGCCTGCACGGCGCCGCAGTCGAGCAGGACCCTGCGGATGTGGAGGCTGGGGGAGTCGATCTCGGTGGTGAAGACGAACTCCGGCGCGGCGGTGACCACGTGCACCTCGTGCCCCGCGCCGATCAGGTGCCTCACCACCTGCGCGCGAATCGAACGGATTTAGCCATCAAAATCGCAGGCCATCGGTCGCGGCCCACCGCCACCGGGGCGAAAGCGAAGCAGAGGCGGACCTCGAGGGCGCGGGTGGCGTGGCCGAAGCCGTGGCCAGTGATGTAGTAGGCGAAGACGAGGCGCTGCGTCGGTGGCGGCGCCTCCTCGGCGCCGCTTCCCCGGGCCACCATCCTCCGCGCCGCGGCCGCGCGCGATCGATCCTGCCTTCTCTGCTCCGGGCGGGCGGTGACTGCGCTGGTGTCACTGTGTTGGCGTGTACTGCTGGGAGGACTGGGTCGGCTGATCGGGCCTTCTTATAGTGAGTCGGGCTATCTCATCCTCCTCCCGTGGGATGGGGAGTGAGCGAGAGTCCGGGGCGTGGACGTTTGGTTCTATCCGAGTCCCGCGGCCGGCCCCCTTTTCATGCCCGGTTTGTTGTGCCGCTATCGCTTATCCTCTTCCGGCGATCTGCTGTGCTGGGTGACGGACCCGTTCGTGTCACGGGCACGCAACGCTGCACTGTGAAGTCGATCTCTGTTTTGATCTGAGCCATGATGAGAGTGACGTGGAGGGAGGGGTAGAGTGGGATAGGATAGGGGTTTATCTGCAGCAATGATTCCCGCATATCCCTCCCATTATTACCCAACGAACACTTGTGTATTCCTCGATCGTGATAAAAGAAAGAAAATCGAAATAGTACTGGGGATTCAGGCACGGCTGAGACTCCGTTATTTAAGGCTCTGTTCGGCAGCCCTGGATGCCACTCCGCTCCGGCGTAGAGCCGCGGAGCGAAGGGAGTCCGAACGCGCCCTAAGATCGCCGTCTTCGCCTTGTTCATGCCACTAAGCCTTTCATCTTCTTCCTCCTCCTTGCGCTGAACCACTTGGTCAAAAGACAATCATGTCGCCCAAGACTTCTTTGAACCATGATAAGGTTAAGGGTGGCAGTTTATGGAGAATGAGACCATCCCTCGGGCTCTAGCGGGGGGAAACGCTTGACTCATCTGTCTATTACACTATATTATGAAAACAGAAAACAAAAAAGACACCACGAGTTCTTTCACATAGGCTAAATTGCCTAATCCATCAAATCTTCGTTAACCACAGAAATTGACGTCTGAGATTTAAAACTAGACGTATAGAAAATATGTGTGGTTTGTACGAACATAGACGTACCGGTTCGGGCAAGTACAGAGACACGATGGACTCATAGGGAGAATATATGAGGTGATACCACCACTTAGATGCTCCTATTATACCAATTCAAAAAATTCAAATTTAAATGCTTCAAAACTTCTAAGAAAAATTATGGACGTTCACAACACATGTGCAACAAAAAAAGACAAATTCAGTATCAATAGTGTCAATAAAGACAAAACCACCAATAGTGTGAAAAACTGCACTATTCATGTCTGGATTTTTATTTTTGGTTTCTCAATGGGTATATTGAATTTGGATCTGAATTTTTTAGAGATTGTAGACACATGTGTTGTGAACATCCATGATTTTTCTCAGTTTTTTTGAAGCATTTAAATTTGAATTATTTGAAATGGTATTATGGGAGCATCTAAAGTGGTGGTATCACCATGGCTAGCAGCACAGTAGTGTTCCTTTTCCTGCCATGCATAATTCTTCGTCAACCGGTTTTCCCCTCCCACCATGTTCTCCATCGATTTTTTTTTCATCTAGTCGGTTTTTTCCACCACGTCATACTTGGCCGCACCTTCCAAATATGCCGCTCAATCATATTAATTAACTTACCTTTTGCAGCACTACATGAACTCCACCTTAATTAACTTACCTTTTCCAATAACATGAAATTACGCCATTTGATTACACACCATATTTCACCGCACCTTCCTCGTACATCGCTCAATCATAGTCACCGGCGGAGCTAGTCAAGGCCGGATGGCCCCCGCCAGGGATTGAAGCAAAAAAACGTTTTAAATGAAGCCCAACCCACAACAATGCATTGGTTTTCAGTTTGATAGCACTGTTTGTAGTCTTTGATCCGCCCGGCTTTTCTTTGGTAGCTCCACTGATCATAGTACTAATTTACTTACCATGCATGAATCAGGCTACCAAATTATTGAGATAAAAATATTTGACCACAATGGTGATGACCCATAAGTATAGGGGATCAATCGTAGTCCTGTTGATAAGTAAGAGTGTCGAACCCAACGAAGAGCAGAAGGAAATGACAAGTGGTTTTCAGTATGATAATTTCTGCAGGCACTGAAATTGTCGGTAATAGGTAGTTTGATAGCAAGATAATTTAAAGCGAGTAACAAGTAATAGTAGTAACAATAAGTGCAGCAAGGTAGCCCAATCCTTTTTGTAGCAAAGGATAGGCAGGAACAATCTCAGATAGTAAGTAAAACATTCTTGAGGGCACACGGGAATTTCATCTAGTCACTTTCATCCTGTTGGTTTGATTCGCATTCGCTACTTTGATAATTTGATATGTGGGTGGACCGGTGCTTGGGTGTTGTTCTTACTTGAACAAGTCTCCCACTTATGATTAACCCCCCTCGCAAGCATCCGCAACTACAAAAGAAGTATTAAGATAAAATCTAACCATAGCATTAAACATATGGATCCAAATCAGCACCTTACGGAATAGCGCATAAACTATGGTTTAAGCTTCTGTCACTCTAGCAACCCATCATCTAATAACTACTCCACAATGCATTCCCTTAGGCCCAAAGATGGTGAAGTGTCATGTAGTCGACGTTCACATAACACTACTAAGGGAATCACAACATACATATCATCAAAATATCGAACACATATCAAATTCACATGATTACTTGCAACATGACTTCTCCCGTGGCCTCAAGAACAAAGGCAACTACTCACAAATAATATTCATGCTCAAGATTAGAGGGATATTAAATAGCATAATGGATCTGAACATATGGTCTTCCACCAAATAAATCGGCTAGCATCAACTACAAGATGTAATCAACACTACTAGTCACCCACAGGTACCAATATGAGATTTTGATACAAAGATTGAACACAGGAGATGAACTAGGGTTGAAGATGAGATGGTGCTGTTGAGGATGTTGATGAAGATTTCCCTCCCAAAGATGAGAGGGTTGTTGGTGATGATGATGGCTTCGATTTCCCCCTCCGGAAGGGAAGTTCCCCTGGCAGAATCGCTCATTCGGAGGGCAAAAGTGCTCCTGCCCAAGTTCTGCCTCGAGACGGCGGCGTTCGTCCTGAAAGTCATCTCCTTATTCTTTCTAGGTCAAAAGACCTTATGTATCAGAAGATGGGCACTGAAGGTGGGCCTGGGCCCCCACTCCCCACCAGGGCGCGCCTGGACGGGGTGGCGCGCCCTGGTGCCTTGTGGGCGCCTGGGTGACCCCTCTGGTGGTTCTTTTGTCCAATATTTATTATATATTTCAAAATAATTCTCCGTAAAATTTCAGCCCATTTGGAGATGTGCAGAATAGGTATCTCTGACATAGCTTTTTCAGGTCCAGAATTCCAGCTGCCGACATTCTCCCTCTTTGCGTAAACCTTGCATATTATGAGGGAAAAGGCATTAGAATTACTCCACAAAGTGTTATAATGCATAAAAACACTATAAATATCAGTAGGAAAACATGATGCAAAATGGACGTATCAACTCCCACAAGCTTAGACCTCGCTTGTCCTCAAGCGAAAGCCGATATCGAAAATCATGTCCACATGTTTAGAGAGAGAGGCGTCGATAAAACAAAATACGGACATAGTAGCATCATGCTTATTATTATAACAACAACAAACTTTATCATATAGCTTCTCATGAACAAGTAACAATTCATCACAACATCAAAGTAGAAAGCATAAACTTTATTGAAAACTAACAAACTATGTTCTCAATCAACTTTGCAGCTACAATTCATCATATTTTCAGTAAAGGTCTCGTATTGGAGCCTTTTGGCAAGTCCACATACTCAACCATCATTTAGTCTTCTATGATCGCTAACACTCACAACATACATATGCGCAAAAAGTTTCAACCGGACACACAGAAAAATAAGGGCTTATAGTTTCGCCTCCCAACGTATTCACCTCAAGGGTGATGTCAACAATAATAACTCATGATCACTCACTCAACTGGATATATGTGCCTAGATCTTTTCCCACCACATGGTGCTTGCAAAAAGAGAAAATAAAAAGGAATAGAGAAGAAAACTTTGACTCTTGCATAAAAAGTAAATGCATAAAAGTAAAAGATAGGCCCTTCGCAGAGGGAAGCAGAGGTTGTCATGCGCTTTTTGGTTTTGTATGCACAATCTCTTAATGCAAAAGAATGTCACGTTATATTGCCCATTATGATAGCAACCTTTATTATGCAGTCCGTCGCTTTTATTACTTTGCCATCACAAGTTCATACAACGCTTATTTTCCCTTACACTAAAAGATCAAACACATTTAGGAGCAATTTTTATTGCCTTTTTGCACCGATGACAACTTACTTGAAGGATCTTACTCAATCCATAGGTAGGTATGGTGGACTCTCAAAACATGAATTTGGGTTTAAGGGTTTTGGATGCACAAGTAGTATCTCTACTTAGTGCAGAATTTTGGCTAGCAAAGATATTGAGCAAGCACCACATGTTGAAGGATCTATGACAATATAACTTCTATGTGAATATGAACAAACATAAATCATTACGTTGTCTTCCTTGTCCAACGTCAACAATTTGGCATAAAATATTTAATGGGGGCTCACAATCATAAAAGATGTCCAAGATAGTATATTTGCATGTGAATCTTCTCTTCCCTTATTAATTCTTTCATGAGTTGCATCATTGACCAATGCTATGTTTGTCAACTTTCAATAAATTTTACCACTTATACTTTTCCTTATGTGATGTCATTACTTGCCATAAGATTAGCATATGATCTTTTTTATTATTTCCTTTTATTTTTATTGGAACATAAGAGTAAAGAAGCAAAAACTCAAACTAAACTTTATTATATAACTCTCACTCGGTTACATAGATAGATAGATCACGAAACTAGCACTTGAAAATAGATCATACTAAACTTTTATTCAACTAAATCACGAAATAGCTAGGGATTGAACTAAGATAGGTAAAGGTAATAAAAGTGATGGTGATACGATACCGGGGCATCTCCCCCAAGCTTGGCTCAAGCCAAGGGGAGTGCCCATACCCGTGTACTCAAGTCTCCTTCTTTGGTGATGATGGTGAAGGTGTTGGAGTAGTGGGAACATTAGACTTCAGCCTCAGTAGGTACTCCAATCTACGACTGATGCTCCGGAGGGCGATGTTTTGCTCTTCCAACAAAATAATTTCACGGGTGTGATATTTATTCTGAACACAAACCGTTTGGAAAGCCCTGAAGGCTTCAATTTCAGTGGGGGTGAGATGATCGTAGTAAGGTTGAAGGACATCCTCCTCTGCGAGCATGGCTTGCCCCCCTTCTTGAGCCTGGTCTCCCACAGCTTCCTTGACCTTGTCCTCCTTAGTGGCTTCTGTTGGTTCTTCTGTCCTTAGCTCCATCTTCAGCAGCCAAGCATCGCCTTCTACATTGTTGGAGGAGGGAGAAGACATGATGCCCGGCTTGATAGATCTGACAGAAAAATAGCACGAAACAAGAACAGAGGATGTTTCCGCGATACGGTGGTCAAATCGTCCAGGGGAGTATATAAAGATTTTTTATCTTGGGAAACAAGTATTCAGAAGGAAAATAGAGTCGAGAAGGCGCCGGAGGGGCCCACTACCCACTAGGGCGCGCTAGGTGGGGTAGGTGCGCCCTGATGCCTTGTGGGCATTTGGGTTGCCTTCCCGGTTGTTTCTTATTTTTTATTTTTCTAATATTCCAAAACTGACAGAAAATATTTTTGCGGATTTTTCGGAGTCCGTTTACTTACCGTATCATGTACCTCTTCCTTTTCAGGGTTCTAGAGTGTTCTGGAAGGTTTCTTTTATGTGTTCCTCCGGTGTCATGGTTTGAATAATATTAGTTTCAACATTAAGAGGCGTACCTGAAATATAGTGCTTAATTCTTTGCCCATTGACCATCTTCGGATTAGTGCCTTCGGCATTATTGATCTTAATAGCTCCAGAATGGTAAACTTGTTCGATAATATATGGCCCTTCCCATTTGGAGAGAAGTTTACCTGAAAAAAAATCTAAAACAAGAATTGTACAATAGAACATGTTCACCAACTTTGAATTCCCGCTTTTGGATTCTTTTGTCATGCCATCTTTTAACTTTTTCTTTGAATAGTTTGGCATTTTTATAAGCTTGGGTTCTCCATTCATCTAATGAGCTAATATCAAATAACCTCTTTTCACCAGCAAGTTTGAAGTCATGGTTGAGTTCTTTAATTGCCCAATATGCTTTATGTTCTAACTCAAGAGGCAAGTGACAAGCTTTTCCATAAACCATTTTGTATGGAGACATACCCATAGGATTTTTATAAGCTGTTCTATAGGCCCAAAGTGCATCATCAAGTTTCTTAGACCAATTCTTTCGGGACCTATTGACAGTTTTTTGTAATATTAATTTTATTTCTCTATTGCTAAGTTCAACTTGACCACTAGATTGAGGATGATAGGGTGATGCAATTCTATGGTTGACATCATATTTAGCAAGCATTTTTCGGAAAGCACCATGAATAAAATGTGAACCACCATCAGTCATTAAATATCTAGGAACTCCAAACCTAGGGAAAATATCTTCTTTAAGAATTTTAATGGAGGTGTTATGATCAGCACTACTAGTTGGAATAGCTTCTACCCACTTAGTGACATAATCAACAACAACCAAAATATGTGTATACCCATTAGAGGAAGGAAAAGGTCCCATATAATCAAAGCCCCAAACATCAAATGGTTCAATAACAAGTGAATAAATCATAGGCATTTCTTGACGTCTACCAATATTACCAATTCTTTGACATTCATCACAAGATAAAACAAACTTACGGCATGTAGGCCAATAAAAACCAGAATGTAATACCTTGTGTGCAGTTCTATCTCCCGCATGATGCCCTTCGTAGGCTTCGGAGTGACATTTCTGTAGGATTTGTTCATGTTCATGCTCAGGTATACAACGTCTAATAACACCATCTACTCCTTCTTTATAAAGATGTGGGTCATCCCAAAAGTAATGTCTTAAATCATAGAAGAATTTTTTCTTTTGTTGGTATGTGAAACTAGGTGGTATAAATTTAGCAACAATATAATTAGCATAGTCAGCATACTAAGGAGTATTATGAGAAGCATTTATGACGGCTACTTGTTCATCAGGAAAGCTATCATCAATAGGTAGTGGGTCATCAAGAATATTTTCTAACCTAGACAAGTTATTAGCTACAGGGTTCTCCACTCCTTTCCTATCAGTAATGTTTAAATCAAATTCTTGTAGCAAGAGAACCCACATAATGAGTCTAGGTTTAGCATCTTTCTTTCCCATAAGATATTTTATAGCACCATGATCAGTGTGGACAATTACTTTGTAATCAACAATGTAAGATCTGGATTTATCACAGGCCAACACAATTGCTAAAAATTCTTTTTCAGTAGTAGCATAATTTCTTTGGGCACTATCTAGAGTTTTACTAGCATAATGGATAACATTTAATTTCTTATCAAATCTTTGTCCTAGAACAACACCGACAACATAATCACTAGCATCACACATAATTTCAAAAGGCAAGTTCCAATCAGGTGGTTGAACAATAGGTGCAGAAGTTAAGGCTTTCTTAAGTGTTTCAAAGGCTCCTACACAATCATCATGAAAACCAAATGGAACATCCTTTTGTAAAAGATAAGTAAGAGGTCTAGAAATTTTGGAGAAGTCTTTAGTAAACCTCCTATAGAAACCAGCATGACCAAGGGAACTATGAATACCTTTGATATCTTTAGGACATGGCATTTTCTCCCAATTCAAGACAAGATTTGTTTGCTCACATCTCTGCAAAACTCGATCAAGGTTGCTTAAGCAATCATCAAAAGAAGTTTCATAAATAGAAAAACCATCCATGAAAACCTCAACAATCTTTTCACAAAAGTCAGATAATATAGCAATCATACATCTTTGAAAGGTAGCAGGTGCATTACATAGACCAAAGGGCATACGTCTATAAGCATAAGTTCCAAAAGGGCAAGTAAAAGTGGTTTTCTCTTGACCAGGTTGGGAAACAGGTACTTGAGAAAAACCAGAATATCCATCAAGAAAACAAAAGTGTGTGTGCTTAGACAATCTTTCTAACATTTGATCAAGGAAAGGCAAAGCGTAATGATCTTTTCTTGTAGCCTTGTTTAATTTTTTAAAATCAATTACCATTCTATAGCCAGTCACCATTCTTTGTGGAATAAGTTCATTTTTATCATTAGGGACAACAGGTGATACCTCCTTTCTTAGGAACACAATGAACATGACTTACCTACCTACTATCAGCTATGGGATAGATTATATCTGCTTCCAGAAGCTTTAGTATTTCATTTCTTACCACTTGCATCTTAGGATTCAATCATCGTTGATGATCAACAACGGGTTTAGCATCAGGTTCCATATTAGTCTTGTGTTGACAGAGAGTGGGACTAATGCCCTTAAGATCATCAAGAGTATATCCAATAGCAGCACGGTGCTTCTTCAGAATTTTTAATAATCACTCTTCTTCGTGTTCTGAAAGGTTAGCACTAATAATAACATGATATATCTTTTTCTCATCAAGATAAGCGTACTTCAGAGTATCAGGTAATTGCTTTAATTCAAACACAGGATCACCTTTAGGTGGAGGAGGACCTCCTAGAATTGAACAGGAAAATTGTGTTTAAGGATAGGTTGTTGTTCAAAGAATATTTTATCTATTTCATTTCTTTCATGCAAGTGCATATCATTTTCATGGTCTAGCAAATATTGTTCTAGTGGACCAGTAGGAGGTACGGCAATAGAAGCAAGACCAATTATTTCATCCTTACTAGGCAATTCTTTAATATGAGGTTGTCTACGAAACTTAGAGAACATCACCAAATATTAACATTGACGGTTTCTTTCTTGCAATCTATCTTAGCATTAATAGTATTCAAGAAAGGTATACCAAAGATAATGGGACAAAAGTCATCTTGTGGAGAACCAAGAACTAGAAAATCAGTAGGGTATTTTATTTTTCCACACAAGACTTCAACATCTCTAACAATCCCAAGTGGCGTAATAGTATCTCTATTAGCGAGTTTAATAGTAACATCAATATCTTCTATTTTAGTAGGTGCTATATCATTCATAATTTCTTGGTAAAGAGTGAAAGGAATAGCACTGACACTAGCACCCATATCACATAAACCATGATAACAATGATCTCCTATTTTAACTGAGACAACAAGCATGCCAACAACAGGCTTGTTCTTATCTTTAGTATCAGGTTTGGCAATTCTAGCAGCTTCATCACATAAATAAATAACATGCCCATCAATATTATCGACCAAGAGATCTTTAACCATAGCAATACTAGGTTCTACTTTAATTTGTTCAGAGGGTCTAGGTGCTTTAATATTACTTTTGTTAACCACTGTTGACACCTTAGCATGTTCCTTTATCCTAACAGGGAAAGGTGGTTTTTCAATATAAGTAGTAGGCACAACTGGATCAACATTGTAAACGATAGTTTCATCTTTAAGTAAACCGGTTCTTTAATTTCTTCTTTAATAGGGGGATGATATTTAAATCACTTCTCCTTAGGGAGATCAACATGAGTAGCAAATGATTAACAAAAAGTGTCTACTATCTCAGAGTCAAGTCCATACTTGGTGCTAAACTTGTGAAAAGCATCGGTATTCATAAAAGATTTAACACAATCAAACTCAAGCTTTATACCTGACTCTTTACCTTCGTCGAGTTCCCAATCTTCAGAGTTGCGTTTAATTCTTTCCAAAAGATCCCACCTGAATTCAATAGTCTTCTTCATAAAAGAACCAGTACAAGAAGTATCGAGCATGGATTGATCATCACGAGAAAGTCGAGCATAAAAATTCTGAATAATAATTTCTCTTGAGAGCTCATGATTGGGGCATGAATATAACATTGACTTAAGCCTCCCCTAAGATAGAGCGATACTTTCTCCTTCACGAGGCCAAAAATTATAGATGTAATTCCGATCACGATGAACTGGGTGCATAGGATAATTTTTTTGGTGAAATTCCAATTTCAATCTATTCCAATTCCAAGCTCCAATATCATCGCATAACCTATACCATGTCAATGCTTTTCCCCTCAAAGATAAAAGGAAAACCTTCTTCTTAACTTCATCTCTGGGTAAACCTGCAAGCTTAAACAATCCACAAATTTCATCCACATGTATTAAATGCATATCAGGGTGTTTCGTTCCATCTCCTGCATAAGGATTAGCTAGCAATTGTTCTATCATACCCGAAGGAATTTCATAACCAATATTTTCAGTAGTTGCAGTAGGTTGAGGGGCAACTCTTTGTGTTTCCTATCGAGGTGAATATTCCCCGAACAAACCCCTCAAAGGATTGTTTTCCATAGTAACAAGTGACAGTAAATTTCAGCACGTAGTATAAGTTTTTCCTTACCAATTTCCACTTACCAAGAGCGCTTCACTCCTCGGCAATGATGCCAAAAAAGAGTCTTGATGACCCACAAGTATAGGGGATCAATCATAGTCCTTTCGACAAGTAAGAGTGTCAAACCCAACGAGGAGCAGAAGGAAATGACAAGTGGTTTTCAGCAAGGTATTTTCTGCAGGCACTGAAATTGTCGGTAACAGGTAGTTTGATAGCAAGATAATTTGTAGCAAGTAACAAGTGACAATAGTAACAATAAGTGCAGCAAGGTAGCCCAATCCTTTTTTTAGCAAAGGACAGGCAGGAACAATCTCAGATAGTAAGTAAAACGTTCTTGAGGGCACATGGGAATTTCATCTAGTCACTTTCATCATGTTGGTTTGATTCACATTCGCTACTTTGATAATTTGATATGTGGGTGGACTGATGCTTGGGTGTTATTCTTACTTGAACAAGCCTCCCACTTATGATTAACCCCCCTCGCAAGCATCCGCAACTACGAAAGAAGTATTGAGATAAAATCTAACCATAGCACTAAACATATGGATCCAAATTAGCCCCTTACGAAATAGCGCATAAACTAGGGTTTAAGCTTATGTCACTCTAGCAACCCATCATCTAATAACTACTCCACAATGCATTCCCTTAGGCCCAAAGATGGTGAAGTGTCATGTAGTCGATGTTCACATAACACCACTAAGGGAATCACAACATACATATCATCAAAATATCGAACACATATCAAATTCACATGATTACTTGCAACATGACTTCTCCCGTGGCCTCAAGAACAAAGGCAACTACTCACAAATAATATTCATGCTCAAGATTAGAGAGATATTAAATAGCATAATGGATCTTAACATATGATCTTCCACAAAATAAACCGGCTAGCATCAACTACAAGATGTAATTTCTGTCAAAAAAAAACTACAAGATGTAATCAACACTACTAGTCACCCACAGGTACCAATCTGAGGTTTTGATACAAAGATTGAACACAAGAGATGAACTAGGGTTGGAGATGAGATGGTGCTGTTCAAGATGTTGAGGAAGATTGGTCTCCCAAAGATGAGAGGGTTGTTGGTGATGACGATGGCTTCGATTTCCCCCTCCGGGAGGGAAGTTTCCCTGGCGGAATCGCTCCGCCGAAGGGCAAAAGTGCTCCTGCCCAAGTTCCACCTCGAGACGGCGGCGTTCTGTCCCGAAAGTCATCTCCTTATTTTTTCTAGGTCAAAATACCTTATGTACCAGAAGATGGGCACCGGAGGTGGGCCTGGGCCCCCACTACCCACCAGGGCGCGCCTGGAGGGGGTGGCACGCCCTGGTGCCTCGTGGGCGCCTGGGTGCCCCCCTCTGGTGGTTCTTTTCTCCAGTATTTATTATATATTCCAAAATAATTCTCTGTAAAATTTCAGCCCATTTGGAGATGTGCAGAATAGGTATCTCTGACATAGCTTTTTCAGGTCCAGAATTCCAGCTGCCGGCATTCTCCCTCTTTGTGTAAACCTTGCATATTATGAGGGAAAAGGCATTAGAATTACTCCACAAAGTGTTATAATGCATAAAACACTATAACTATCAGTAGGAAAACATGATGCAAAATGGACGTATCAAATGGCTACGTGCGTACTAGTTTAATTAAATGTACTACATGTACATGCTCTCTCCATCTCTCGTACTTTTCTCTCTCGATCCCCTCACACCGCCGCCACGGGCGCCGGCCGATTACGGCTATCTCTGGTGGTCTCTTGTCACACTCAATGTCTGGATCGAGATCAAAATTGGAGCTAGGGTTCGTAAGGGGAACACGCTTGGTGTAGGAATCAAACCGGTATATGCTTTATTGGCTGTAAAGTGTAGGCATAGTTGTTCAATAGAATAATCGATGTCAGTTACAAGTTCACCAGCTGCTACAATCCAAGGTAATCAGAGAAAGTCAGTCCGTTATTCTTCTCATTTTCCAAGCTAGACCTCAGATCAGGCTATCACCAGATCAGAATGGACGAAAATGACATACCCAAGATTACATTTAGGATATTTGGTCTCAGCAATGCTCCTAGCACCTATGAAGTCCTCATGAACAACATCTTTGGATCTTACCTAAGGATGTTTATATTGGTATTCTTTGATGATATATTAATCTTCAGCAAGACACCTAAGGAATATGTAGAGCACCTAAGAATTGCTCTTCAACTCCTCAAGGAACATGAGCTGGTGGAAAAAATCACTATGTGTTTTTGCAGTTTCACAAGTGGTCTATCTAGGCCACATCATCTCTGGAGCTGGTGTTGCTACTGATCCATCAAAGATATCTGCAGTTGCAGATTGGCCAGTTCTAACCACAACTACTCAACTTAGAGCATTCCTAAGCCTTTGTGGCTATTAGAGGAGATTTGTCCAAATTTTTGGCACTATTGTGAGACCACTAGATGATATGGTAAAAGGGACAATTTATATTGGACTAATGCTCAGACAACAACCTTCAATCAACTAAAGCAAGCTATGATTTCAACACCAGTACTGGCTCTTCCATATTTTGTTGCTCCCTTTGTTTTGGAGATTGATGCATCAGGGACTGGATTGGGTGCTGTCATGATGCAAAAGGGAAGACCTTTGGCTTACTACAGTTCTTCCTTGTGCCCCAAAAATGCAACACTATCAACATATGAAAAAGAGGCACTTGTTATAATTGAGGGATAATTAGATTTATGCCCCTAGTTGTGTCCCACTCGGCTGTTTTACCCCTAATTTCCAAAAGTCACCGGTTCTGTCCAAGTCACTTCGCTCCTCTTATGCTTTTGCCCTTTGACCGTTTGACCGCTAGTTTGAAAAATTCATAACTAATTCATACTAAGTCAGAAAAATGCAAATAAGATACCAAAATATTCGGAAAAATATCACCTATATGTCAGTGTCATTTGCATTCATGAAAAAAGTGTTGGAAAGTGCCCATCTGAGCTTTAGCTCTTATGATACCACCATGAATAGTAAAATCTAAAAAAATTCAAAAAAAATTTGGTGGCAAAGCATGACAAATGTTTTAAGTGCTTGCCAAGTTTCATCAGGGAACAACATTCATGGAAGTCGTGGCAAAAAAATAATCTATTTTGGAGTGCTGATTGTTTTTTTGCCATGACATCCACGAATGTCATTCCCTGATGAAACTTGGCAGTCACTTAAAACATTTGTCATTCTTTGCCACCAAATTTGTTTTTGAATTTCTTTAGATTTTACTATTCATGGTGGTATCATAAGAGGTAAAACTCAGGTGGGCACTTTCGAACACTTTTTTCATGAATGCAAATGACACTGACATATAGGTGATGTTTTTCCGAACATTTTGGTATCTTGTTTGCATTTTTCTGATTTAGTATGATTTTTTCAAACTGACGGTCAAACGATCAAAGGGCAAAAGCATAAGAGGAGCAAAGTGACTTGGACAGAACCGGTGACTTTTGGAAATTAGGGGTAAAACAGCCGAGTGGGACACAACTAGGGGCATAAATCTAATTATCCCTATAATTGAAGCACTAAAAAGATGGAGGCATTATTTCCTAGGAAATGATATGATCATAAGAACTGACCACCAGAGTTTACAATTTACGATAGATCAGAAACTTTCAAGTGGTATTCACCACAAACTCATGCTTAAATTATTGGAATTCCATTTTTAGTTAGAGTACAAAGAAAGGAAAGAACAACATAGTGGCAGATGCTCTCTCTAGGAAACGCTCTTGCATGACAATTTCTATGGTTACTCCTAAATGAAATTTTGTAGTGGAAGAATCATATACAAATGACCCTCATTGCCAACAACTACTTGAGCAATTACTATTGACACTTGACCATACTGTCAACAAAAATCTTCTATAAGATGGCATCATCAGACATAAAGGGAAAATCTATGTGAGAAAAGACTTAGACTTGAGGAGAAGATTAATGCAAGCCTTGCATTCCTCTGCAGTGGGTGGACACTCTGGTACGAAGGCCTCATATGACAGACTTGAGCAAATCTTTTACTGGCCTGGTATGAAAAGAGATATGGATCATTTTGTCACTTTGTGTCTAGTCTGCCAAAAGAACAAGGGAGAAAACCATCCCTACCCTAGTTTTCTTGACCCCTTGCACATTCCAGATATGGTTTGGACACATATGAGCATGGATTTTGTTGAGGGCCTCCCTAAATCAGATTGAAAAGATGTCATATTTGTGGTGGTGCACACACTCTCCAAGTGTGCCCATTTTATCCCATTGCACATCCATTTATAGTGCAAACAGTTGCAAGAGCATTCATTGACAATGTCCTCAAATTGCATGGTCCACCTCTTGCTATAGTTTCTGACAGAGATAGGATCTGCACAAGTAAATTGTGGCAAGACATTTTTTTTCTACCATGGGCATTGAACTCATGTATAGCTCAGCTTATTGATACGTCCATTTTGCATCATGATTTCCCACTGTTATTTATAATATTTTTATGCTTAATAATGCTTTATGGAGTAATTCTAATGCCTTTTCTCTCATAATATGCAAGGTTTACACAAAGAGGGAGAATACCGGCAGCTGGAATTCTGGACCTGAAAAAGCTACGTCAGAGATACCTATTCTGCACATCTCCAAATGAGTTAAAATTTTACGGAGAATTATTTTGGAATATATAAAAAATACTGGAGCAAATAACTACCGGTGGGGGGCCACCTGGTAACCACAAGATACCAGGGCGCGCCAGGCCCCCCAGGCATGCCCTGGTGGGTTGTGGCCAGCCCAGCCCACCTCCGGTGCCCATCTTCTGGTACATAAGGTCTTTTGACCTAGAAAAAAATAAGGGAAGGACTTTCGGGACGGAGCACCGCCGTCTCGAGGAGGAACTTGGCAGGAGCACTTTTGCCCTCCAGCGGAGCGATTCCACCGGGGGAACTTCCCTCCCGGAGGGGGAAATCGAAGCCATCGTCATCACCAACAACCCTCCATCTTTGGGAGGCCAATCTCCATCAACATATTCAACATCACCATCTCCTCTCAAACCCTAGTTCATCTCTTGTGTTCAATCTTTGTACCGGAACCTCAGATTGGTACCTGTGGGTGATTAGTAGTGTTGATTACATCTTGTAGTTGATTACTATATGGTTTATTTGGTGGAAGATTATATGTTCAGATCCATTATGCTATTTAATACCCCTTTGATCATGAGCATGAATATCATTTGTGAGTAGTTACCTTTGTTCTTGAGGCCATGGGAGAAGTCATGTTGCAAGTAATCATGTGAATTTGATATGTGTTCGATATTTTGATGATATGTATGTTGAGATTCCCTTAGTGGTGTCATGTGAACGTCGACTACATGGCACTTCACCATATTTGGGCCTAAGGGAATGCATTGTGGAGTAGTTATTAGATGATGGGTAGCTAGAGTGACAAAAGCTTAAACTCTAGTTTATACGCTCCTTCGTAAGGGACTGATTTGGATCCATGTGTTTAATGCTATGGTTAGATTTTATCTTAATACTTTTCTCATAGTTGCAGATGCTTGCGAGGGGGTTAATCATAAGTGGGAGGTTTGTTCAAGTAAGAACAGCACCCAAGCACATGTCCACCCACATATCAAATTATCAAAGTAGCGAACGCGAATCAAACCAACATGATGAAAGTGACTAGATGAAATTCCCGTGTGCCCTCAAGAACGCTTTGCTTATTATACGAGACCGTTTTAGCCTGTCCTTTGCTACAAAAATGATTGGGCTACCTTGCTGCACTTTATTTACCGTTACCGTTACTTGCTCGTTACAAATTATCTTGCTATCAAACTACCTATTACTGACAATTTCAGTGCTTGCAGAAATTACCTTGCTGAAAACCACTTGTCATTTCCTTCTGCTCCTCGTTGGGTTCGACACTCTTACTTATCGAAAGGACTACGATTGACCCCCTATATTTGTGGGTCATCAAGACTCTTTTCTGGCACCGTTGCCAGAGAGTAAAGCGCTCTTGGTAAGTGGAAATCGGTAAGGAAAAACTTATATTACTTGCTGAAATTTACTGTCACTTGCTACTATGGAAAACCATCCTTTGAGGGGCTGTTTTGGGGTATCTTCACCTCAACTGGAAGCACAATTAGTTGCTCCTCAACCTACTGCACCGACTGAAAATATTGGTTATGAAATTCCTTCGGGTATGATAGAGCAACTGCTAGCTAATCCTTATGCAGGAGACGGAACTGAACATCCTGATATGCATTTGATACATGTGGATGAAATTTGTGGATTATTTAAGCTTGCAGGTCTACCTGGAGATGAAGTTAAGAAGAAGGTTTTCCCTTTATCTTTGAAGGCGAAAATCATTGACATGGTATAGGCTATGCGATGATATTGGATCTTGGAACTGGAATCGATTGAAATTGGAATTTCACCAAAAAAATTATCCTATGCATCTAGTTCATCGTGATCGGAATTATATATATAATTTTTGGCCTCGTGAAGGAGAAAGTATCGCTCTAGCTTGGGGGAGGCTTAAGTCAATGTTATAATCATGCCCCAATCATGAGCTCTCAAGAGAAATTATCATTCAGAATTTTTATGCTCGGCTTTCTCGTGATGATCAATCCATGCTTGATAATTCTTGTGCTGGTTCTTTTATGATGAAGAATATTGAATTCAAGTGGGATCTCTTGGAAAGAATTAAATGGAACTCTGAAGATTGGGAACTCGATGAAGGTAAAGAGTCAGTTATTAAGCTTGAGTTTGATTGTGTTAAATCTTTTATGAATACCGATGCTTTTCACAAGTTTAGCACTAAATATGGACTTGACCCTGAGATAGTAGCCTCTTTTTGT
The DNA here is from genome assembly GCA_011799875.1 of Thinopyrum elongatum. Taxonomy (NCBI): domain Eukaryota; kingdom Viridiplantae; phylum Streptophyta; class Magnoliopsida; order Poales; family Poaceae; genus Thinopyrum; species Thinopyrum elongatum. The sequence goes on from CM022302.1 coordinate 127,128,854, forward strand.
GAATCTTTTGCTACTCATGTTGATTTCCCTAAGGAGAAGTGGTTTAAATATCATCCCCCTATTAAAGAACAAATTAAAGAACCAGTCATAGTTAAAGATGAAACTATTATTTACAATGTTGATCCAGTTGTGCATACTGCTTATATAGAAAAAAAACCTTTCCCTGTTAGGATAAAGGAACATGCTAAGGTATCAACTGTGGTTCGCAAAAGTAATATTAAAGCACCTAAACCCTCTGAACAAATTAAAGTAGAACCTAGTGTTGCTATGGTTAAAGATCTCTTGGTCGAAAATATTGATGGGCATGTTATCTACTTCTGTGATGAAGCTGCTAGAATTGCTAAACCCGATGAAAAAGATATAGACTTGTGGTTGGCATGCCTGTTGTCTCAATTAAAATAAGAGATCATTGTTATCATGGTTTATGTGACTTAGGTGCTAGTGTGAGTGCTATTCCTTTTACCTTATATCAAGAAATTATGAATGACATAGCACCCGCTGAAATAGAAGACATAGATGTTACTATCGAACTTGCTAATAGAGACACCATCACACAACTTGGGATTGTTAGAGATGTTGAAGTCTTGTATGGGAAAATAAAATATCCTACTGATTTTCTAGTCCTTGGTTCCCCACAAGATGTTTTTTGTCCCATTATCTTTGGTAGACCTTTCTTGAACACTGTCAATGCTAAGATAGATTGTGAAAAACAAACTATCGGTGTTAGTTTTGGTGATGTGTCTCATGAGTTTAATTTCTCTATGTTTCGTAGACAACCTCGTGATAAAGAATTACCTAGTAAGGATGAAATAATTTGTCTTGCTTCTATTGCCATGCCTCCTACTGATCCACTAGAACAATATTTGCTAGACCATGAAAATGATTTGCACTTGCGTGAAAAAATGAGATAGATAAAATATTCTTTGAACAACAACCTCTCCTTAAACACAATTTGCCTATTGAAACTCTTGGAGGTCCTCCTCCACCTAAAGGTGATCCTGTGTTTGAATTAAAACAATTGCCTGACACTTTGGAATATGCTTATCTTGATGAGAAAAAGATATAGTCTGTTATTATTAGTGCTAACCTTTTAGAACACGAAGAAGAAAGATTATTAAAAATTCTGAAGAAGCACCGTGCTGCTATTGGATATACTCGTGATGATCTTAAGGGCGTTAGTCCCACTCTTTGTCAGCGCAAAATCAATATGGAACCTGATGCTAAACCCGTTGTTGATCACCAACGACGGTTGAATCCTAAGATGAAAGAAGTGGTGAGAACTGAAATACTAAAACTTCTGGAAGCATGTATAATCTATCCCATAGCTAATAATAGATGGGTAAGTCCTGTTCATTGTGTCCCTAAGAAGGGAGGTATTACTGTTGTTCCTAATGATAAAAATGAACTTATCCCACAAAGAATTGTTACTGGCTACAGAATGGTAATTGATTTTAGAAAATTAAATAAAGCTACTAGAAAAGATCATTACCCTATGCCTTTTATTGATCAAATGTTAGAAAGATTATCTAAGCACACACACTTTTGCTTTATTGATGGATATTCTGGTTTTTCTCAAATACCTGTTTCACAACCTGATCAAGAGAAAACCACTTTTACTTGCCCTTTTGGAACCTATGCGCATAGACGTATGCCCTTTGGTTTACGTAATGCACCTTCTACCTTTCAAAGATGTATGGCTGCTATATTCTCTGATTTTTGTGAAAAGATTGTTAGGTTTTCATGGATGATTTTTCCGTTTATGAAACTTCTTTTGATGATTACTTAAGCAACCTTGATCGAGTTTTGCAGAGATGTGAACAAACTAATCTTGTCTTGAATTGGGAGGAGTGCCACTTTATGGTTAATGAAGGCATTGTCTTGGGGCATAAAATTTCTGAATGAGGTATTGAGGTGGATAAAGCTAAAGTTGATGCAATTGAGAAAATGCCATGTCCTAAAGACATTAAAGGTATTCATAGTTTCCTTGGTCATGCTGGTTTCTATAGGAGGTTTATTAAAGACTTCTCTAAAATTTCTAGGCCTCTTACTAATATTTTACAAAAGGATGTTCCATTTGTCTTTGATGATGATTGTGTAGAAGCCTTTGAAACACTTAAGAAAGCCTTAACTTCTGCACCTATTGTTCAACCACCTGATTGGGACTTGCCTTTTGAAATTATGTGTGATGCTAGTGATTATATTGTTGGTGTTGTTATAGGACAAAGAGTTGATAAGAAATTAAATGTTATCCATTATGCTAGCAAAACTCTAGACAATGCCCAAAGAAATTATGCTACTACTGAAAAAGAATTTTTAGCAGTTGTGTTTGCTTGTGATAAATTCAGATCTTACATTGTAAACTCCAAAGTAATTGTTCACACTGATCATACTGCTATAAAATATCTTATGGAAAAGGAAGATGCTAAACCTAGACTCATTCGGTGGGTTCTCTTGCTACAAGAATTCGATTTACATATCACTGATAGGAACGGAGCTGAGAATCCCGTAGCAGATCACTTGTCTAGGTTAGAAAATATTCTTGATGACTCACTACCTATTGATAATAGCTTTCTTGATGAACAACTAGCTGTCATAAATGCTTCTCATAACACTCCTTCGTATGCTGACTATGCTAATTATATTGTTGCTAAATTTATACCACCTAGTTTCACATACCAACAAAAGAAAAAAAATTCTTCTATGACTTAAGACATTACTTTTGGGATGACCCACATTTTTATAAAGAGGGAGTAGATGGTATTATTAGACGTTGTGTACCTGAGCATGAACAGGAACAAATCCTACGGAAATGTCACTCCGAAGCCTATGGAGGACATCATGCAGGAGATAGAACCGCACACAAGGTATGACAATCTGGTTTTTATTGGCCTACTCTTTTTAAGGATGCCTGTAAGTTTGTCTTGTCTTGTGATGAATGTCAAAGTATTGGTGATATCGGTAAGCGTCAGGAAATGCCTATGAATTATTCACTTGTTGTTGAAACATTTGATGTTTGGGGTTTTGACTATATGGGACCTTTTCCTTCCTCTAATGGGTATACACATATTTTGGTTGCTGTTGATTATGTTATTAAGTGGGTAGAAGCTATTCCAACTAGTAGTGCTGATCATAACACTTACATTAAAATGCTTAAAGAAGTTATTTTCCCAAGGTTGGAGTCCCTAGATACTTGATGACTGATGGTGGTTCACACTTTATTCATGGTGCTTTCCGTAAAATGCTTGCTAAATATGATGTTAACCATAGAATTGCATCATCTTATCATCCTCAATCTAGTGGTCAAGTAGAACTTAGCAATAGAGAAATAAAACTAATATTACAAAAAACTGTCAATTGGTCCCGAAAGAATTGGTCTAAGAAATTAGATGATGCACTTTGGGCTTACAACACACCTTATAAAAATCCTATGGGTATGTCTCCATATAAAATGGTTTATGGAAAAGCTTGTCATTTTCCTCTTGAGTTAGAACATAAAGCATATTGGGAAATTAAATAACTCAATTATGACTCCAAACTTGCCGGTGAAAAGAGGTTATTTGATATTAGCTCACTAGATGAATGGAGAACCCAAGCTTATGAAAATGCCAAACTATCCAAAGAAAAAGTTAAAAGATGGCATGATAAAAGAATCCAAAAGCGGGAATTCAAAGTTGGAGAATATGTTCTTTTGTAACTCTCATTTTAGATTTTTTGCAGGAAAACTTCTTTCCAAATGGGAAGGACCATATATTATCAAAGAGGTTTATCGCTCTTGAACTATCAAGATTAATAATGCCGAAGGTACTAACCCGAAGGTGGTTAATGGACAAAGAATTAAACACTATATCTCAAGTATGCCTATTAATGTTGAAAGCAATATTATCCAAACCATGACACCGGAGGAACACATAAAAGAAACCTTCTAGAACACTCCAGAACACTGAAAAAGAGGAGGTACGTGATATGATCCATCAAGCCAGGCATCATGTCTTCTCCCTTCCCCAACAACGTAGAAGAAGATGTTTGGCTGATGAAGATGGAATTGAAAAGAGAGGGACCGAAAGAAGCCATCAAGGAGGACAAGGGAAAGAAAGCTGTGGGGGATCAAGCTCAAGCAGGTGGACAGGCTATGCTGGCAGAAGAAGAAGAAGATATCCTTCAACCATACTACAATCATCTCACCCCTACTGAAATTGAAGCCTTTAGGGCCTTTGAAACGGTTCATGTTCAGAATAAATATCTCACTCGTGAAAATATCCTGTTGCAAGAGAAAATCCTCGCCCTCCGGAGCATCATTCGTAGATTGGAGTACCTATTGAGCCTGAAGTGTGACGCTACTACCTCAGCACCACCACCTTCATCATCTTCCCCACCAAAGGAGACTTGAGTACACGGGTATGGGCACTCCCCTTGGCTTGTGCTAAGCTTGGGGGAGATGGCCCGGTATCATATCACCATCACTTTTATTACCTTTACCTAGTTTAGTTCGATCCTTAGCTATTTCGTGATTTAGTTGAATAAAAGTTTAGTATGATTTATTTTCGAGTGCTAGTTTTGTGATCTATATATCTATGTAATCGAGTGAGAGTTATATAATAAAGTTTAGCTTGAGTTGTTGCTTCTTTACTTTTATGTTTCAATCAAAATAAAAGGAAATAAATGAAAAATATCATATGCTAATCTTATGGTAAGTAATGACATCACATAAGGAAAAGTATAAGTGGTAAAATTTGTTGGAAGTTGACAAACATAGCATTGGTCAATGATGCAATTCATGAAAGAGTTAATAAGGGAAGAGAAGATTCACATGCAAATACACTATCTTGGACATCTTTTATGATTGTGAGCCCCCATTAAATATTATATGCCAAAACTGTTGACGTTGGACTAGGAAGACAACGTAATGATTTATGTTTGTTCATATTCACATAGAAGTTATATTGTCATAGATCCTTCAACATGTGGTGCTTGCCCAATATCTTTGCTAGCCAAAAATCCGCACTAAGTAGAGATACTACTTGTGCATCCAAAAACCTTAAACCCAAACTCATGTTTTGAGAGTCCACCATACCTACCTATGGATTGAGTAAGATCCTTCAAGTAAGTTGTCAGCGGTGCAATAAGGCATTAAAAATTGCTTCTAAATGTGTTTGATCATTTAGTGTAAGAGAAAATTGAGCATTGTACGAACTTGTGATGGCAAAGTAATAAAAGTGACGGACTGCATAATAAAGGTTTCTATCATAAGGGGCAATATAACGTGACGTTCTTTTGCATTAAGGGATTGTGCATACAACCAAAAAGCGCATGACAACCTCTGCTTCCCTCTGCGAAGGGCCTATCTTTTACTTTTATGTATTTACTTTTATGCAAGAGTCAAAGTATTCTTCTATCTTCTTTTTATTTTTCTCTTTGGCAAGCATCATGTGGTGGGGAAAGATCTAGGCACATATACCCAGTTGGATATGAGTGAGCATGAGTTATTATTGTTGACATCACCTTGAGGTGAATAAGTTGGGAGGCGAAACTATAAGCCCCTATATTTCTATGTGTCTGGTTGAGACTTTTTGCTCATATGTATGCTGTGAGTGTTAGCAATCATAGAAGATTAAATGATGGTTGAGTATGTGGACTTGCCAAAAGGCTCCGATACGAGACCCTTCCTAAAACTATGATGAATTGTAGTTGCAAAGTTGACTGGAACATAGTTTGTTGGTTTCCAATAAAGTTTATGCCTTTTACTTCGATGTTGTGATGAATTGTTACTTGTTCATGAGAAGTTATATGATAGAGCTTTTTATGATAAAATTTGTTGCTGTTATAATAATAAGCATGATGCTACTATCTCCGTATTTTGTTTTTATCGACACCTCTCTCTCTAAACATGTGGACATGATTTTCGATATTGGCTTTCGCTTGAGGACAAGCGAGGTCTAAGCTTGGGGGAGTTGATACGTCCATTTTGCATCATGATTTCCCACTGTTATTTATAATGTTTTTGTGCTTAATAATGCTTTATGGAGTAATTCTAATGCCTTTTCTCTCATAATATGCAAGGTTTAAACAAAGAGGGAGAATACCGGCAGCTGGAATTTCGGACCTGAAAAAGCTACGTCAGCGATACCTATTATGCACATCTCCAAATGAGCTGAAATTTTACAGAGAATTATTTTGGAATATATAAAAAATATTGGAGCAAATAACTATCGGAGGGGGGCCACCTGGTGACCACAAGACACCAGGGGGTGCCAGGCCCCCCAGGCGCACCCTGGTGGGTTGTGGCCAGTCCAGCCCACCTCCGGTGCCCATTGATAACCCGCAAGTATAGGGGATCGCAACAGTTTTCGAGGGTAGAGTATTCAACCCAAATATATAGATTCGACACAAGGGGAGCCAAAGAATATTTGCAAGTATTAGCAGTTGAGTTGTCAATTCAACCACACCTGGAGATTAAATATCTACAACAAAGTGATCAGTAGCACAATAATATGATAGTTTTGATAGCACTGATAATAGTAGCAGTAATGGTAACAGTGATAGCAATGATTTTGTAGCAAGTGTAACAATAGCTGCAGCAGTAGTAACTTAGCAAGAACAATATGTGGAAAATTTGTAGGCATTGCATTGGTGAATTCGTTGGATGATATTCATCATATAACAGTCATAACCTAGGGTGATACAAAACTAGCTCCAGTTCATAAATATAATGTAGGCATGTATTCCGTAAATAGTCATACGTGCTTATGGAAAGAACTTGCATGGCATCTTTTGTCCTACCCTCCCGTGGCAACGGGGTTCATAAGGAAACTAAGGGATATTAAGGCCTCCTTTTAATAGAGAACCGGAACAAAGCATTAACACATAGTGAATACATGAACTCCTCAAACTACGGTCATCACCGGAAAGTATCCCGACTATTGTCACTCCAGGGTTTACGGATCATAACACATAATAGGTGAATATGAATTGCAAGATCGGATCTAGAACATAGATATAATGGTGAAAACATAAACGGTTCAGATCTGAAATCATGGCACCCGGGCCCAAAGTGACAAGCATTAAGCATGGAAAAGTCATAACAACATCAATCTCAGAACATAGTGGATACTAGGGATCAGGCCCTAACAAAACTAACTCAATTACATGATGAATCTCATCCAACTCCTCACCAACCAGCGAGCCTACGAAGGAATTACTCACTCCCGGTGGGGAGCATCATGGAATTGGCGATGGAGAAGGGTTGGTGATGACGAAGACTGAAGATCCCCCTCTTCGGAGCCCCAAACGGGCTCTAGATCCGGCCTCCCGATGAAGAATAGGAGGTGGCGGCGGCTCCATATCGTGAAACGCGATAATTCTTTCTCCCTGATTTTTTTCTCCAAAAATAGGATTTTATAGCATCGGAGTCAGGGTCTGTGGGGCCACCAGGTGGGCACAACCCACCTGGGCGCGCTTGGAGGGGGGCGCCCTGGTGGGTTGTGCTCACCCAGGGGCCCTCCTCCAGTGGTTCTTGGCTCTAGTATTTTTCTTTTATTGCACAAAAATTCTCCAAAATGTTTCATTCCATTCCGAGAAATTTTATTTCTGCACAAAAACAACACCATGGTAGTTGTGCTGAAAACAACGTCAGTCCGGGTTAGTTTCATTCAAATCATGCAAATTAGAGTCCAAAACAAGAGCAAAAGCGTTAGGAAAAGTATGTACGATGGAGACATATCAACTCCCCCAAGCTTAAACCTTTGCTTGTCCTCAAGCAATTCAGTTGACAAACTGAAAGTGAAAAACAAAAACTTTTACGAACTCTTTTGTTCTTGTTTACATAAATAAGCTTAAGTAGCACTCAGGTTTTCAGCAAAGATTATAACTAACCATATCAACAATAACTCTTAGAAATTATATTAACTCATATCAATGGCATAAGCAACTAGCGAGCAATAATAAAATATCTCAAATGACAACACTTTGTCAAAACAATCGTTATATAATATGACAATAGTGGTATCTCGCTAGCCCTTTCTGAGACCGCAAAACATAAATGCAGAGCACCTCCAAAGTTCAAGCGGCGACTAAACATTGTAATTCATGCACTACAAAAAAAACCACTTCCGTGATGATACGTGTTTGTCACAGTAGGTCACATTTTCTGTCATGCATGTACATCCATGACGATTTTATGACAGAATCAAGATAGTCCTACCTGTGCTGTCATAGAAGTGTTTCATGACATTACCAAAATTATCATCACGAAAGTGTCCACTTCCATGACGATAAATCGCGCGTCATAGAAGTGCTTTCGTCATGGGTAACCGACACGTGGCATCCACCGTAACGAGTCGCCGTTAAGCTATCGGGTCCGGTTTTGGATCCGATAACCTGCTAACAGCCACGACCAATGGCGATTTTTCACGTGTAAAATTCTCATTGGCCGACGAAACCACATGTCAGCTCCGCGTTGGCACAGATGTCAACCGTCCATTGGACAAGAATCGCCAATGAAACGTTGACATGTGGGATGGCCTAATAGAGGCCCATATAGGTTTAAAATCTGGCCCAGGAATAGGCCCACAAGGTTTCGTCAGATCTAATGGGCCGGCCCGTTAATAGCCTAACATTTTCTGGACCAAATTATGGCCCACATCAGATACGGGCCGTTAAGGGACTGCAATATTCTGGGCCAGTTTACAGCCCATATCAGATCCAGCCCGTTAATAGCCTGCAATAGTTTGGGCCAAATTACGGTCCATACCGGATCCGGCCCATTAACGGACTTTCATTTCTTGGGCCAAATTACGGCCCATAACAGATATGGCCCTTTAACAGCTACTGTGCCATCGGGCCCATTGGGGGCCTGATTTGCTCTTCGGCCTCTTAATGGCCCGTTTAACAGTTCGGCCCGATATTAGTTTCGGCCTGTCAGCGGCCCTGTCTACATATGGGCCTCTTTCAGCCCGGTTTCGCTTTCGGCCATTTAAAGACCCGAGTTGCAGCTGGGCCTAATTCTGGTCCGTAGTTACTTTCAGCCTCTTAACGACCCGTAGTCTTCGTGGATACATTCTAGCCCAAACTGCCTATCGGCCCGTTAAAGGCCCTTGAGAGTGTTGGGCCTAATTTTGGCCCGTTATACATCCGGCCTGCTTCCCGCTCGTCATGTAATTGGGTCAGCTAAGGCCCAAAAACATTTCAGTCTGTTATTGGCCTGTCACACAAATGGGCCAATAATGGGCCGATGTATATTACAGCGTGATGTGGGCCCGTGAATTATTCGCCACAATTAAGGCTCAATCTAGTTCTCAACCTGTTAAAAGCCAATTTAATTTTCTAGCCCAATTAAGGCAAGCAGTTTACTCGGCCTTTTAAAGGCCCGAAACTAATAGTGGGCCAGATTAAGACTAGACCTAACTAATGGGCCAAGATGATTGTAGGCCCATGGTTCGGCCCGTACTAGCGATTGGCGTCCGACCAGTTTTAGTACCGAAATTATTTTTTTATAAACCTAACCTATTGGCTCATTGCGCTCCGATCGAAGATTACGACCTTTTCTCAGAGCGAAGAAATAAACAGCAAATAAATTACAGCATCGTGATGAAGAATAAACCTTGACTATACAACAAAGAAATTACAACATATTACATCCCGGGCATCAAAGTTCGCCGCCAGTGATAATAAAGGGCAACCAGATAGCAGATTCCATAAACTAGGCAGGTCGCCACCAGTGGAAGTAAACAAGCCGACAAAATAATAGACAGAACCTACAGCACTTCAACACAGTTCAAGAAAGGTTAGCCCGGCCCAGGAGCTGCAGCGCACGTAGCTTAGCAACCTGATGAGACTGCACTTGTTTGACGCTTATATCCACCAACTTAAGCTGCATAGCATCAATAGATGTCCTGTACTTATGGTTAATCTTGCATAGAGATTGGAGTTCCAGTCAGATTTGAGTGGAAGCATGTCTTTCTGCTTGAATTTCATACTGAAGAAGTCGAACAGATTCAGGCGGCGACTTCATCGAGCTTGTGTCACTGAGTAAGTTCGACACTACATCAAGACATGACTTTGTGGTTGTATCCCTACCCTCAAGATGTGTTGCCTTCTTCTCTGGAATATATGTTAGAGGGACAAACAATGGGTTCGTCTCAGTATCATTGTGGCAGTTCTTCCTAGCATCAGTGCTGTCACCCTGAAAGAGAAACAAGTAGGTAGATAACAGGTTCTGCACGTATAAGCATCAGCGCTGTCAATTCATCTCATTTCTTTGTCAGAAATAAAGAGACACGGTTTAAAATAGCATTAACATAATAGGCATTGTTCATAGTTAAGACGGCAGGAAATGGCATTGTGCAGGGGTGGCCAGCTTCACCATACCACTGGATTATAGATCAAGAACACAAGCATACATGTAGTGCTAAACAACGTATAATCATGAATGGTGAGTGTACTTTCAATTTATACCATTTCTGATTGGCAAATAAAGAGACATGATTTAAATAACATTAATATAATATGGCATTGTTCATAGTTGAGACATAGCAGGATATGGCATTGTGCTGGAGTTGGTAGTTTCACCACACCACTGGATTACAGATCAAGAACACAAGCATACACACAGTGCTAAAGAAGATAACTTGCTATGTTTAGTTTAATTTACATGGTATGAATAAGGAACTAGGTTGTACAACTAAAGACTGAAATTGAGAAGGACAAACTTATGTTTATGTACTTCTTCGTTATAAACTTTGAACAAGCAATTTGATGCAGACGACAAAAATAAACAGCATTTGCACTCATAGCTATCCAAATATACACAACAAAGTTTGAAGGCTCGAGGAGGATAAACTTACATTAGGAGTGAAGACCGGCTCTATAAAGCCCTTGTCCATATTGATGGGGGGGCAATTCAAGAAGTTTACTACACACTCTTCTTCAAGAGCATTGCCTTTATTCTACATTTTGTTAAGAGTAAATATAGATGTGAAAATATAGGAACAAATGGTGATTATTTAACCTAAGATGCAGAGTACAAATGTAAATACAGCATACAGGCAAAAGGCACTGACAAGAGCAATGCAGAGTTAAACTTCTTCAGTAACATTGGTTTTATTCAATATTTTCGCAAGAGTAAATGTAGATCTGATGTGTAGAAAATGGAGGGCAAGGGAAAATAAGCTGCAAACTGTACATGAAGAACTAGCTGACAATATAAGTACAGTGATGAAGGACAGCAGATACTTATAAGAACAATGCAGAACTAAATTTCTTCATAAGCATTGGGTTTATTCTACATTAATGTAAGCATTAATATAGATCTGATAATTTGGAGCGAACAGTGGATAAGCAAGCTATAATGCACAATGATGTCACATAGTCCACCAGGTATGAATGTAAGTACAGCGATAGGACAATAGGTACTCACAAGAGCAAAGCAGCGACCAACATAGTTGCGATATCCTAGGTTTTGCGGCACTGGTTCTATCGCCAATATAAGTGGGGTGCTATCTAATTTCTCCGGTAGCACCACCTTTTTCAAGGACTTTGCTTGTACTCCTTCAGGTTTTGCAATCACCCTCTTCCTTTTGGATGTCTAAAACACAAGAAAAACATTTGAATGGAAAAACATGGTATGACGATAAATGGAATAGGTATTGATAATGGATGGGCATGGCATCTTCACATACATCATGAGTAAACTAAGCAGATGGCCGTGCAACGAAGCAAAAGAAATGCAAGACACCTTATGCAAGATATGTGCAACCAATAAAACCTTGCCAAATTAGAACATGCACCTTATTGGGTGAACAGGATAGGCCATCTGCCTTTGACTCCTTGAGCTCAGAATAGTCATTAGGATCATATTCTGAATACGAATCTATAGGTCAGGAGCATGTGGGTTTCATTGCATCCACAATGGACCTCAATCCCTTGATGCCAAGCTTGTTACCCATTGAACTATAGCGCAATATTCTTCTGATGTGCGCATTCTTATATTCATTGTGATTACGTACAATATCTGAAAAGCATGAAAACATAAATAGTAGTGAGATTATTTTTGTAATGCAGAGGATATTGTAATATAATAGGGGCTCCCTGTAAACCCTTGTGTGCTATCACTGGATTCTGATGAGAGAGCCCATGTGTGCTGTAATATGGTGAGTAGATTAATATAATCTGGCACAACTACACAAAAAAATAGGCTCCCTGTTGGGAGCTCCAGATGTAAGGATAGTTGGCAGATGATAGGTTCATAATATACCGTATAGAAAGTTTGTTGCCAAACCATGATAACAAGAGCGCACAGCCACTAGGCAGATCATAGTGTAGATAATAGGGGTACACCATAACCACCATAAATAAATCGGGAAAGCAGAACTGGCTGGAAAATACAGGGTTTTGCTGCTACTAATATGCAGCCTATCGATCACCTACAGGCCGGCTCTATTCATCTGAAGGCGCACAACTGTTACTATCAGTCTAGTCTATCAAAGACCGTGCGACTCCCACCATTTCCGGGATATTATGGTAGACCAACTCGAAGTGTGAAATCATGTAGCAGAACCGGCCCAATAGAGTTGTCGACTGCAGATGTCCCTGCTCCCCTTCCTGACAAGGAACATACTATACTTACTAAAGAAGAACAGAAGAGGAACATGTTAAAGAATAGAAGGGGAAGCATATTATTGAGATTCCCCTTCTTTCTATACAATGTTGGTTGCCCGCCCATGATGAATCAGAGCGCCCAAAGAAATGCCATTCCATGATGTCTCTCTATATGTGGCCACATGCATTTGGAAACTCAAGTGAGAGCATTAGCTAACCAATTAAATGTGTGTCTGTTAGCTAATGTCAGTATCATATCACATTCGTATTTGAAGAACCTTAGGATGTATGATTGGTGTGTTATTTAGCTTTAAAGGGTGGAAAACTGCTAGTAGGACACAAAGCTCCTACGTAGATCATAGTATAGATATAATGGGAAAACCCTAAGCATCAGGAGTAAAATCAGGAAAGTGGAACTTGCTGGAATATATGTGCTAGTATTGCCGGTACGGCTAGAAAGGCTTCGGATACCATCTCTCTACAACTGAAGGCGCAGTACTGTTACTATCAGTCTAACTCTCAAAGGCGACACATACGACCGAATACGAAGAGTTGAAAGCGTCCATGACAATCAACATGAAGACCAACACGAAGAGTTGAAAGCGTCCATGACAAGGGACCGAATAGACCTGTACACTTCAAATGTCCCTGCTCCTCTTCACTACAAAGAACATACTGTACAATTATTATACTCCCTCTGTTCCTAAATACAAGTCTTTGTAGAGATTCCACTATGGATCACATACGGATGTATATAGATACATTTTAGAGTGTAGATTCACTCATTTTGCTCCGTATGTAGTCCATGGAGGAATCTCTACAAAGACTTATATTTAGGTACGGAGAGAGTACTTACAAAAGAAGAACAGAAGTGGAGCATGTTAAAGAAGAGCAAGCAGATTTTGGATAATAAAATGTTGGTTGGCCACACATGACGAACCAGAGCGCATTAAGAATGCAACTCCCTGCTGTCCCTCGACATGTGGCGCATGTGCTTTTTGAAAGTAAAGTAGGAACATTAGCTGACCAATTAAACATTCTCTGTTTTAGTACATGTCAGCATCATATCAGATTTGTATTTGAGCAACTAAGTTTGGAATTATGAGTGGCATGTTGTTTAGCTTCATGGGTTGAGGAGCACTAGTTGCACGTACGTCTTGAAGCACCTACGATAATGGTACTGAATATACGGGAATGTCTACATGCAAGTCGCCTGACTTTCCTCATTTGGGTCAGTCGACCATTTCAGGCGGTTGGATGAAGATCCTATGTCTCCTAACCCTTCTTCTTCCTCGCCTCTTATTCTTCCCCTAAAGACCACCGCACGGGCCTCCGGCCGAACCACCGGCCCCCGCCCTCCCTTGAACCGCCCACCACCTCCGGTCTTCCGCCGCCCCCGACCATCCCTCTAGCTAACCCCACCCCCCACCCGCGTCGAGTTTTGCCTCCGGCGAGGCCCCACCATAGCCCGACGACAGCCCCCCACAACCACGGTCCCCACCCGAAACCCTAAGATAGATAATGGGGCAGCCCTCCGACAAGCCCCTTCCTTCCCTCCGGCGAACTCCCAAAAATGGACTAACCCCAATTTGAAATTCAGCCGACTGTTATTTAAGCTAATGTGGAGTATAAAAGGGGAAAACCATAAGCATTGCGAGTATAGTGGTGCACGTGCCATGGCGGATCTGAAGGTGCAAACCAGACAAAGGCAACTTCGCAACCAATGTTTGGTTTCAACTAACAAGTAAGATTCTAAGTGATGGACAAGAAATCACAGTAAAGCAGTGGCGATCTATTTTCTTGCTGAGATAAATAACTTGAGCAGATACGAAAGACTACCGCCTCTGGTGTGGCGCCGTGTAAGCATCGGCTCAGGCGTTGAGGGTGCTGTGGTAGAGATGGCTATCGGTAGCATGGAATCAGATCTAGGAGGGCAGACGGTGGTGGCGAGGGAAATATCCCGACGCGGTGGACGAGACGGTCGTACGAGCGGCCTCGGCAAGGTGGATGACGATGCAGGTGAAGCGAGAGGACGCGATGCAAGGATCCTGGTCCGAAGCCATGGATGAGAGAGGTCGATCTCTTGTAATGGACGACGGTGTCGGGGTATCAGCTCCGGCATGGTGGAGGAGGACGGCGGTGGATGGGGTGGCGGACGGAGGAGAGTGTGGTGGAGAGGGTGTTTTGGCACCCACGGAGTATGAATGGGGAAATGGAGGGAGAGAGGAAGGGGGGAACCATGTCTTCAGGGCGCGCTTGTCTCAAATGCGAGGAAATTTACAAACTTAGCCCCCGTTTAAAATTTCCTACATCACAGCAATATTAGTCGGTTGGGGATAGGACGGTAATCTCGCATACACCGAATATTTGCCGACGGAGATTTCGACCGAGGAGAGTTTGTTTTGGCGCCCACCGTGTATGAATCGGGGAGGGAGATGAGAGGCGATTTCGGCCGAGGAGAAACTATGTTTTGGCGCCCACCGTGTATGAATGCGGGGAGGTGAGAGGCGGAGGCGGTTATGTCATGTTTGAGTGAAATTACAAGCCTACCCCTATCAAAACCTATAGAAATTGAGCCGATAGGGTTTGCGTGTCAGGGATAGGCAGTAATTTCCATCTCGCAGATTTTGGTTTCGGGCGGTTACTGCGAGTTTACCCGCTTCATTCAAATTTTTGCAGAGAAAGAGTGCACGTTTACCGTGCCAACTCAATTCAAATCCAGTTTGTATTTTTTTCAGGCAGGATCCATTTTGTATTCGAATACAAATCTATATACATCATTTTTTTATATATAATTTCAAAAGCACAACAGCCTTTATACATAAATATGGTTTACAAATGGCATGATCTCAGATTCATAAGGCTGGATCCATCTTAATTTGGATTTTCAAATATTTGAAACCACTTTATGTTGAAATCCAATGTATGCATTCCTCGCTAACTGTCTCCAATTAATGTGTGTTTCATGCTTTTTTTTACTTCTCAAACACGTATAATGTGTTTGACACACGCAACATATAGTGTAATCCCATTTAGACATTAATTGCATATAAACCAAGCATTGTCTCTAATTAAAGAATCTATGGATCACTAATATTGATAAACTATATAACATTACACGTGTCCCCAAATTCAAATGAACATGCATGTTTGATAGACCAATTTTCGTTATGATATTATCGATGCCGTGATCTCTAGTTTAAATATTTGAATCCCCTTTAATCCAGATATTCATCTCATATAGCTATCAGTCATGCTTGTATATCTCTCTAGACCTATACGCCTTCATCATCTCTCGGGTATCTCTCGTGCTACTTGTATGTCGACAATGATCTTTTATCTTCGTAACACACTGACGGTACTCTCTCCCTCGACATTCACTCTATCTCTCTCTAAGTATATCTCGCTCCTGCTATGTGTCTCTAACTATGATTCACCCTGTGAAATCTCTTTCTCTCACACAAACACAAACTTTGTCTCCCGGGGTCTCATTTCTCTCTACTATTCCCCTGTGTGCCACTCGCACACCCCCTCTCACACAGAGATGTCTTGCGCTCCTTAGGTATGAGAAGCTACGACTCTCCCACTTAAATATCTCTTTCTCACACACAAACACAAACTCTGTCTCCCAGGGTCTCATATCTCTCCACCATTCCCTTGTATGTCGCTCACACACACTCTCTCCCTAGAGATATCCCGCGTTCCCTGATATGTTTCTCTAGCTATCACTCTCCTTGTGAAATATCTTTCTCTCTCGCAAACACAAAACTCCGTCTCTCGAGATCTCATTTCTCTCTGATATTTGTTCGTATGTGACTCACATGCACCCTCTCTCTATCTCTCTCACACCCACACACATAACTCAGCCTTCTGATCCACTCGACTCTTATCTCTAACACACACACTAGCTAGCCGATCTCCCTCTAGCTAGCATGTTTATCTTTCTATTTATCTGTTTCTCCATCAACCTTCTTTCTCGCCCTCACTCTTGCTTCCTATCACGCACACTATATATGTTTCTCTCTACATGCAGTCATGCACCCTCTTTTTACCTTTCTCTCACACACACATAACTTCACCCCTCTGAACCACTCGGCGCTCATCTCTAACACACAAACTAGCCGATGTTCCTCTAGCTAGCATCTCTATCTCTCTATCTATCTGAAGTTTCTCCGTCAACCTTTCTTTCTCGCACGCACTCTTGCTTCCTATCACGCACACTATATCTGTCTCTCTATACATGCATCTATAGGTTGATCTCTTTTGCACAATCATTGTGTCTTGCTCTCTCTGCTCGCCATAGATGCATGCTCCAGCCCACGCCACTATCTCTTAAAGACAAAAACACATGCTCAATTATTGGGCCTTCTTCCCTCCACTCTCACATGCATGCATATTGTCATACCGATCCGTCTCTCCCATGTCATTGATCTTATGACTTATGTCTTCTTTCTTTTATCTCGATCATGCGCACGCGCACACACACACACACACACACACACACACACACACACACACACATCCCACGTATACATGTATACCTCTCGCACATGCACATTCAAGGTCTCCGATGTCTCCATACGTAGTTAATTACCCTCAGCCCTAACCCCACATCAAATCGTTCTGTTCTTGTGTGCACATGACTTCCGCCTGGATGGGTCTCTTCTCTAAAACACACACTCACACTTAACTATCTCCTTCTAGCTACCCCCTCTCTCACTCTTCCCCTATATCCCCGAAACCAATAAGACCATCCCTTCATTTAATTCCCGCCTACATGCACCATCGATATATAGTAGTCTTCCTCGGTGTCTCTAAGACAAACACGTTATCTCGATGTCGACTCCTCTCACGTGCACACGCCTTCTCTTCCCTCTTTACGGGCCTCTTCTCTCTCGCACCCCCCTCGTTGGTGGCCTCTTCCATACACATCACCTCTCTACGATGAAGCCACACACACTTCAATTACTTTCGCCACCGAAGACTCCGCTTCACACACACACACACACACACACCCACACACACATTAAGATTCCATCTCACACACATATGCTCTAGGTGGAGCATTTGTTCCTACCACCCTCATCCAACCTTACTCGTATGATAAACAATCACCTTAATTTACTTATATAACATGGACAAATTCCACTTTATTTTAGTAGTTAGCAAAGTTCTCATAATTATATAACGCAAATCATGAGCAGGAAGTGACATTTTTTTTACACAACCACGTTAACATGGCCACGTAAATCACAAGCTAAAGTGTAATACCGTTGTACTTATATCCCGATGCAAAAGGTGGAGGACATGTCCGAAGAGTAGAGTCGCACACACGCACTCTGTCTCTCAGAATCTCACACACATACCAGTTACATGACGCCCCCTAAGCAGACCCGCATGTTACAATTTGTGCACCCGCAAGTACACGTGATGGTGCACATTTATTAAAGCTGGACGGCGAACCCAAACAGTAGCTGCATTCATTCCCGTCCCGCCACCTCTTCTCTGGTCGCCGTCGCCCGATAGCCATGGCCCGGCCGAAGGTAATGACATATGCCATGCTCCCACTGGAGTGGCGCTTTGATCTAGAGGCGGCGCGAAGCCCGGATCGCAGCCGCCCTGCCTCCGGAGTTCGGACTAGCCGGAGCCGGACGAGGAGGCATTGGAGGCGGAGCAGCACACGAAGCCGGAGGAGGAGAACGATGACGCGGAGCCAGAACAGGAGGACGATAACACGGACGAAGCGGAGCCGGAGGAGGACGATGATTTCCATTATACTCAGACTTAAAGGGCTTTGAGTTTCACGCCACATTTATTTCATAGAGATAAAGAAAGGAAATTTTAGTGGTCATGCATGCATCTATTTGTGCTAGCACTCCTATATAAGGGTTGACCGGTCGCTTCCCGCGGACGTGCGTGGGCGCCGGGCGGTGGAAGAGCAAGGAGAAGGGAAGCGGGCTGTGGAGTACGCCAGTTGCAGCACGAGCTCCAAGGAATGTTCGTGCCAAACAATGCATAGTAGTACAGTATAGTCCAGCGGAGTATGAATTGCCCTTTAGGTTGCGTGTGGATGACATGGCTGCAACATGCAGGCTGCAGTTCGACAACCTACCACTCTGCTTCGCACGGTTTGGTCACGCAAGATTTGCATGCAAGCATGTCACACACGTACTTGTCGAAGGCGTGCTCGAAAAAGGGCGACCAGGTCCGCTAGTCCGCGTTGGTCCATGCGCCTGGAAAACAACTAATCCCAGTCGTTATAAATGTCGTGCGTGCTTTAATTTTGGGCTAGTGGATGGACGCAAACGTGCCGTACAACGAACTGCCCGCCAGCTCCCTAATCTCTATCTCTACTCTTATAATAATAATAATCTATCTATCTACTCTTATAAAAAATAGAGTTGGTGATGATGGTGTGCCTGTCATCCTGCAATATAGGCCGTCCAATTTATATCTGACAGATAGGAAGGGAACTGTGGCAATTTTGCAAAAAGATACCCACACCCCTCTCCACATGTGCAAATAAGGCCTTCCCTCGTTCATCCTTTTCTCTCACAAGATAAACTACTCATACAAATGCATCTTGATGTTACGTGCAACACACGGGCATCTTGCTAGTAATAAATAATAAAAAAATTAAATCTTATACTCTTATAAAAAACAGAGTTGGTGATGATGGTGTGCCTGCCATCCTGCAATATAGGCCGTTCGATTTATATCTGACGGATAGGTAGGAAACTATGGCAATTTGGCAAAAAGATACCCACACCCCTCTCCACATTTGCAAATTAGGCCTTCCCTTGTTCATCCTTTTCTCTCACAAGATAAACTACTCATACAAATGCATCTTGATGTTACGTGCAACACACGAGCATCTTGCTAGTAATAAATAATAAAAAAATAAAAAATAAAAAACAGAGTTGGTGATGATGGTGTGCCTGCCATCCTGCAATATAGACCGTCTGATCTATATCTGATGGATAGAAAGCAAAGTATGGCAATTTTGCAAAAATATACCCGCACCCCTCTCCATATTTGCAAATAAGGCCTTCCCTCGTTCATCTTCGTCTCCCACATCTTATTGCCATGTCATCTTATAACATTTTAGTACATGTCTCTTTGCACTCCAGGAGCAGGAGTAGTTCTTTCCTTTTTTTATTGATTGGGATAGTCATCTACTTAAATTTATAATGCTAGTTGTATAAACTATAAAGGACCTAACAATTCCAATTCCGTGTAGTACTAGCTAGGTAGCCATAATCCCATCAAACAAAACTACTCCTACTTTAATTAATGTACATGGCCCAGGTAACACTCTCAAATTGTTTGTCGTCGCCCGTGCCGCAGCTGGTCTATACATTGCTTCCGTTCCCCCTCATAGAAATAAGCAATATAAAGTATTTTATTTTAATCCGTATCCCCTGCTTACGTCACCTTATTATAATGCATGGACCATAACCATGCACATCAGCATGTATCCAGGTTTGAGATGCCAGGTGTACCAGATGGACGGCGACGTGTTCGACCGCCGTGATGCTACCTGGGTGCATGCGGATGAACACACTTGAAGAGTACTCGATTTTCATCGGGGACAACTACCCCATAGTGCAAACGATGCCACCTTCCGTGCACGACGCCGACGGCCTGCCGTTCATGAAGAACGGGTGCGTTTTCATTGTGCACTGACGGATTCATATCTTGAATGCCCCTATCCGTGATCTATGCTGCTTCAGCTTGGATGAGTCTCCATCGTAGGGAGCCACACTTAAGAAGCTGCGATGATATGGACTCCCGTTGCCCACCGTTATGGATCACTCCATCTATGAAGAACACGTGGGACTGGAACTACGAGACAGACATGTACCCAGGGATGTACGAACCTGAGTAATGTAGCGCAGTAAGTGAAGTAGAAAGGCACAAATAGTATGAACATGCGTGGCATATAGGCATTTGTCTTTTACTACCACTAAATGTTGTACGTGCAATGCACGGTGATATTATGATGTACGTGCCTAAGTACTCTACTACTATATTAATTGGAGGCACATATTAGGTTTTATATTTGTTTACGTGTATGGCCTGAGACCTTCCAACTAGACGCGTCTTTCTCTCTGGGTCGCACTTTGTATCGTTCATACTACTAGTACTACATGTGGTCTCCGACCTAGAAGTGGAAGAAGTGGAGACGCTCTACCACGCTGTTCATGTCCCACTCCTTTCGCTGACGTGTGGGACATCCAACGCGTGCCATGTTTGGCACTCCTTCGTCGTAAGAGTTGAAATGCTAGCTTTCATCAAAAATAAAAAATAAATATAAATCAGCAGTGATACTATACCACGCGGTTTCCTTGCTCCTCGATATCGGAAAGAATACTTCCGTTTGCCGACATGTGGGACGTCAACCATCCTGGTCCACTTGCCATGCACGCAGAACTCCAAGGGAGAGTCACCCCGGTCGTCGCGCCTCAGTAATAATGACTAATGAGCCATCAAATCACAGACCCAACCTTTCCCACTGTAAAGTTGCTCGGACGAAGGAACCATCATGACTTCGTTGAATTCTGCTTCTTGAAGAAAACTACTGTACCAGCAATACTGCTAGCTACAGTAGTACTATACTCCAGCGGAGGCCTCCTTTGGTTCATAGGATAGGAATTTTATAGGAATATCAAAATCATAGGAAGTGAGATGACATGCATCTAAATTCCTATAGAGAAAGAGATGCCATTTGATGCATAGGATAGGAATTTTTCCATTGAGTCTAGGCTAATGTACTGGTAATTTGCTCTAAAAACTACAGTAGTAACTAGTACTGGTACATGCTCGTAATTAATTAAACAAACGTACGGGCGACACAGACAGACACACTAACTACTAGTAGTACTACTTCACACATGCTAGCCAGACACCGTCGTTCTCCTTCCTGGCTTTGTCGGCGACACCCCACCGTGCTTGGATCTCCACCGAGCTCTCCAAAGCAGCGCGTGCGTCCTCTTCTTTCTTGCGGCGGCGGGCCTCTCTTTTCTTCAGTGCTTTCTGCCTTTTCCGCTCCCTCTGTGCAGCTTTGGCCGCCTCTTGCTCTACCGCCCATTCGGCCTTGGCAGCTTCAAAGTCCGCCCACATAGGTGTGAGGTCGCGAGCGGCGATGAACTCGGCACGGCGGGATGCCATCGCTTCCCTACCATTTTGTGTGCGGTCGTGGGCGGCGAGGAACTCGGCGCAGCGGGATGCCATCGCTTCCTTACCGGTTAGTGTGCGGCGCGGTGGCATGAACGACGCTTGGTGAGAGCTCTGGGGAGGAGTGGCCGGACAACCGTATAGTGCATTGGTTTGTCAAGAGCTCAAGGACAGACGACGAAGGAAATTTGGATCCCCCTTCAATCCTGGTCATTTATTACCGAGTAAAATGCATTGGCGGTCATCGAACTTGTCTTGATAGCTCACTTTTATCATTGTCCTTAAGAATACGGTCAATACGGTCATTATATACGAGATATGGTGATTATACGGTCCCTATCATCACACCCGTGTAGCTGTAGCTGGGATTTGATGTTTCTGCACCTCCGTCCTGGTTGATGCATGTAACTACAAATAATATCACTAGAAACTATGTTTATTAGTAAGGTACACGTGCATTGCACGCATGAGATTTGGCAACCAAATTATGAATAAATACCACACTATAGCGTGTAAGCTTTGAGTCATATATGCATGATGTAGCTGTTCGTTAATTCTTATAGTGGTAGTAAATTTCTACAAAATGCACATAATGGCCTAAATATGGTAAATGAACCCGGAGAAGTGCCAAATTTGAACACGGTGCTTTGTAGGGTGTATGTTGATCGTAGAAAAAGAAGTGAACTGCCACATTAATTGAGTACTTTTGCAAACTACAAAAACAATATACCACCACGCCAGTGTCTGACCGCCCTGGCCTACCGAAACCCCTTCCATCGCTAGTGCGCGCTTTCCGCTTGAAACGGTCATCGTCGCTCCAGAACGTCAATGCCGCATTCATGCCCGACGCGACCTCTCACTGGCGCCGGCATTACAGCAGCGCGACGGCCGAGAGAGCGCCACCCGCGCGGCATCCCGGTGCAAGCGATTGCTCCGTGTTAATGACATCACGGCCATCCGCCCGTCCGGCGCCCACATTAATGACACACGGCTGCTGACGAACCTACTCCAGCGCTAGCTGTCCATCCATCTGCCGCGGCTCATTGCCATTCGCCCGCTATATTAACTTCAGCCCCAGCCCCCAACCATAGCCAAAGACCCACAATCATTCTCCTTCGGTCCCTTCCTTCTGTCGGCACCACTCCAACCATGGCCTCCTCGTGCTCCAAAGCTCTCTTGGACATACTGTCGTAGGAGCAGACGAAGGACATCACCGGCTCCGCTCCGGGCGCGCTCCAAAGCTCTCTTGGACGTACTGTCGCAGGAGCAGACGAAGGACATCGCCGGCTCCCCCCTGGCCGCCCTCCGCCTCCATGACCACGAAGCCAGCGCGCGTGCACAGGCGCAGCCGACAGCAAGGAAGAGTAGTACATGGTAGGTTACCACCGCCCCGGTCCCAGGAAGGCCACCGCTCCTCCACTCAGTCGACGCTAAGCTTGGTGGGGTAAACATCGGCGGCCGATTAGCCGCTTGACGGCGATGTGGAGGCGGAAATCTTTAGAACCTTGTGCTCCGGAGGAGGAGGTTATCAAGGTGGAGCTGGACAAAGCCGAGGCGGATGAGGAGGAGGCAAAGGCAATAGCCGGAGCGTCAGTTCTCGGGGCTCATGGCCGGACATGGTGGTCGGGCGCCGGCGATCGTTTAGATTAGGTTTACAGTAGGTTTTAGTACGGTTTATGCGAAATATGTAATGAATTTTGTCCAGTTTATAGGAAAAGTTTTCGAAATGTAATGAATTTCATCCGGTTAATTTGAAATTTGCTTTGTTCGCATGAATTTCGTCCGGTTAGTTCATATAGTTGTCGAAAGGTATGCGGGCAGCATTGGATGGCATCCTCTGGCATCAGTGTCCTCGGACAGATGCCGGTGTAAATTTGTGGGTCAGCGCTGGAGATGCCCTAACTACCATGCTATAATCGCTAATAGTGCTCCATTATTTCGCAGGGAACAGTTATCCCTCGATCAAAATCAGATCCGCCGTGTTTCGCACTCCTCCCACGTAAGAGTGGAGACGCTTGCTTACGTAAAAATGGAGCAAGTGGACGGCACTGTAGCACCTCATATCACTCAAACCCACTAGGCCAAACTAGCCCGCCTAACGCGCGGGAAAGCCCCGCCCTCGTCATTTTGTTCTGGATTTCTATCGATGGATCGCACAAAAATGTTACACGTTCAAAAGGAAAAGGTGGCACACTTAAAGTACGCCTGTCGCGTTCGCGTCGTACCCCCGACAGTCTGGCTCGCACGCCGCTCACCAAAGGGGACACACATTGTCTTGCATTTTCACTGACATGTGGGACTGCAATTGAATAAACCGTCGATAGCCAAAATCTAATCGCTCGGCGGGCGTCGGCTGAGAAGAGAGAGACGGGGGAGGGAGAAGAGATCGCCTGCCCGCCACGCACGGACTCCAAGAAATATGGTGATAATGTGAGGTGGGCCATGCGGGAGTCCGGACCGCTTCCAAGCCCGCTTCTAACCGCCCTGGCCCACCAGAAAACCCCTCCCCCGCCCGCGCACGCTCCCCCCTCAGGCGCCAGCTGCCCGCATTCATAGCAAGTACAATACTAGGCTATAAGCCCGCTTATGTGGAGGAGAGAGGCATTGAAAAAGGGTAAGGAGCGGGCTCTGCAAGAGCCCGTCTCTACACGTGCTCCTAGGTATAAAAAAACTAATTCTAAAAAAAAGGTATAAAAAAACAATTATGTCTAAAAAAAGAAGGTAAAAAACATTTGAGAGGAAATAGATAGAGAGAAAGTGAGAAAAAGTTGTAACCTTATAGCCAACCTTATAGTCAACACTATGGTACATGAGGAAGGAGGGAGTTGTGCACATTCCAAGTTCACTGGGCTGCCGTGTTTCACACTCCTCTGTCGTAACAGTGGAGAAAATAGCTTTCATAAAAAATAAACAACGAATACTCCTTGCTCATCCTCGATATCAGTAAGAATACTTTCAATCGCCGACATGTGGGACGTCGACCATCCTGGTCCACTTGCCATGCACAAAATTATCCTGGTCCACCCCAGTCGTAGCGCAGGCCCAACCTTTCCCGCTGTAAGTTGGTCGGATGAATGAACCATCATGACTTTGTTTAATTCTGCTTCTTCAAGAAAACTTTTATTGTACCCGCAATACTGCTACCACACGCGAAGACTGGACGGCACTGTAGCACGTCATATCACTGAAACCCACTAGGCCAAACTAGCCCACCTAGGATTTGTACGTCTCTGTACTGCTATGATTTTGTGTTCTCAAAAAATATCCTTTGTCAATCTAACGATATGGAGTAGAAAGAAATGGAGGCCTCCTTTGGTTCATAGGATAGGAATTTTATAGGAATAGGAAAATCATAGGAACTGAGATGACATGCATCTCAATTCCTATAGAGAAAGAGATGTTATTTGGTGCATAGGATATGAATTTTTCCATTGAGTCTAGGCTATTTTTTTCCTCCAAAATATAAAGGATTGATTCCTATCCTACATAGGAATAGGAATCCATTCCTATAAACCAAAGGGCTTCAAAGGAATTTTTCCTTTGCAAATCCTATCCTATAGAGTTCCATAAAATTCCTACAAACCAAAGGAGGCTGGAGGGTCTTTCTCTCTCTCTAGATCTCTCTCCATCCCACAACCCCTCTAGCACACCTACACACTCTCTGTAGCCACTCCGAAAGTACGACGTCACTACACATTCACGCTTCCAACAAAAAAATTACACATTCACGCATGTTACAAGTACGTGCCAATTTTGCTGGCTATTAATGTGAATGTATCCGTGAACCAACTCTTTGAGTTTGATGTGAATTAATGTATAATTGTGGACTATTGTCTGATCGATCGCTAAGCCTACAATTTTAGGAGCTTGGGCTATTGGCCGATAGACGATGGATCAGACCTATAAGCGTACCACGAGCTCATCAGCCCCAACGTTTCTCTTTGGTGAGTGTTTGCAAGTACTATAGTTCGCACAGTACCTAGCCTACTAACACCAAGAATCATCAAACAAGCCCTGCTGATATGATAAACAGTTCAAACTTACATCTAAGCATGCCATATATTACATCAAAAGCTGGTGAGGATACATCTATTTCCATAACTCGGAGAGGGTTCGCATGATTCACTATCAAACAAAAGTAGCAAGTACCGCCCACACAAGACAGTGCACTAGCCCTAAGATGGTTTGATAACACACATCGTTCTGCTAATTAAACACAATGCAAACTACCTTGAAGGATTAGCGTGACCAACTATTTCTTGTCATCGATCTCTCGGGCAATGAACACAGCACGGACAATAGCATGGGAATTGATCTCTGGGGCGATGTCCACAGGACGGACCGCGACATCGGAATCAATCTCCGGGGCGATGTCCACAGGACGGGCCATGACATCGGAATCATCAAGGACGTCCACCGGCACCTGCACAACCCTAATATATTAGCAATCACATTGCAAATAATAAAAAACCACAACTATGGTAAGCCATTTTTTTACCTTGTGCAGCTCACCGGGGAATCCCATCCCTCCGGGGGCCATCGTCTTGCCATGGAAATACTGCTTCTCAACGGTGACTATCTCCTCAAACTCAGCCTTGAGCCTCTCATAGGTGGCCATTAGAGTTTCTGGGGTAGGCCCGGTGGGGCCCTTGCTGTTCTTCCAGCTTTCTTTGAGGAGTTCGTCCGCCAACGTCGTCAACTCTTTGGCCAGTGCTTGTTTATTGGAGTTCTTCGTCTCCATGGGTTGGCCCACCAACATGGCCAACTCATTGGTCAGTGCTCGCTTCCTGGAGATCTCTGTCTCGAGTGGGTTGTCCGCCGGCAACTCTTTGCCTAGTGCTCCAGGATCCATCAATAAACTGACAAACAAAAAGCAATCGAAAGGAAACCACAATCGCAATGAAAATGGGAAAAGAATAGGCAGTGAGAATCAGTCGGTGCTTCGCAAAAAGAAGATTCTTAGAATGAAAATATAGTAGCATCACTGATTCGCCCACCTTTCCTTCGTCGGTACAGAAGAAAAATGGCAGAAGTGAGTAGCCTGGAGTGAAGTTTTCTTCAAGAAAGGGGAGAAAGGGCTTCAACGAGCATTCTAGTGAAATGATGGTTGCTTTGTCCAGTCCAACTTCGAGGCCACTTTACCACTGCTGGTAAAGGTGTGGGTTTTGTGAAATGACGGGTCATGACGGCCACACCGGGGTGACTGGTGAGTCTCGACTGTAGCACCTCGCTGTGATTTGGTGGATGGCACGCGGGCCCGGATGCTTGATGTCCCGCATGTAATAGAGCGGCTAGTCATATAAGTAGTTTGGATGATAGACGAGGAGCTCCGTCCTGGTTTATTGGTCCTTGGTCCCTATGATAATCTGTGCCAAAATTTGACTATAAATTTAACTAACCAAATGTTCATGCATGTCACAAAAAATTACATCATTGAAAACTATGTTCAAATATGAATCCAAGGATATAATTTTTGTTAACATGCACTAACACTTTGCCAGTTAAATCTTTGGTCAAAATTTAGCACAAATTACAAAGGGGCCTAATAAAGATTGTACTCTCACATTTTGTTTTGAGGAGACTCCCACATAGAAAATATAAATAATAATGCATGTTGGTGCAGCCCGCATTTCCGATAATTTTAGCCATGGGCTTGTTCACAATTTTTATGAGGCGGTGGTTGTTCAGTCAATGGAGGGTCTAGTACCAGACTTGAACGATACAAAGTGCGACTTGGCACACCATAACACCACTTGGAATAAGCGGGTAGCTATCTCAAAAAACAATCAACAACTAAAAAAAAAGGCGACCTGGCACATACACAATTTTAAATGATTGTTTTGATGGAGTGAAAAAAGAAAACTACCCCACTATACGTATATATATAGGCAGAAGCCTCCGCGCTTGCTTGCTAGGGTTGCTCTATTCACACACTCTCATCCTCTCCAGATCTAAACAAGATAGCGGTGGTAACACTGTCTTTCTATCCTCACTGCTTGTTACAGATCCGGACGTATCCCCCTCCGCCGGTGAAGGGGAGGAGGGGCAGCGTTTAGGCCAGCGTCGATAGTGAGGGAGGAGACCCACTGCTGGCCGCACCATTATCTATGGCCGAGCGCCGGCGTGGGAGGTCCTCCGATCCCTTCATCGCTGCCCTAGAGTGGGCGGATCCGGCCTCCCGCCGCCCACCTATCCACACCCTGACGACCTTCAGGTATATCTTCCTTCGAAACTGGCCTAGCTCTACTTCCCTAGCTCGCTACGTCGCTGCATGTGCATCATTTTCTACCTCTCAGCCCCCCTCATAGCTAGGCTCGATCGGATGGTCCAACGTCACCTAATTTTTTTTCTATTGTTAGAGGTAAAGCTACTTCATGGAGTCGAATCTTGTACTTGGTTCAAACAAGAAATAAAGGGGGAAAATTTAGTATGTACATCGGACTTGGTACAAACAGGAAAGAAAGGGGGTGAAAGTAGTACAGACTGGTCATCCAACTGGTCTCTTGGTCGAAAAGGGAAATATAGGGGAAACGCTGTACACAGTGGTATGACCAGGACTAGATTTGCTATCCACACATAGGAATAGGTGGCTAGAGTGAACAAAAATGGGACCAACCCAGATATGTTTCTTGGATGTTTGTTTCTCGGGGCAACAAACTCTGAATCACCACTTTATGCCCCGGTTTAGGTACATGGTGCTGGACTGCTGGTGCACCCACTGTCCCATGCCCTTATAGCAAATATTTAGCTGTTCTTAATCCAATGCCCCTGGTAAAATGAAGCCATGCCACTGTTATAAGCCATGACAAGTTTAACCAATTGTTTTTGCCAGTAATTGTTTGAGACTCTGACTGTTTCCTCTGTAGCTTTTTGTGCAAACAGGGATATCCATTTCACCTCGTTGCTATTGTGACCTGTTGGTGCACTGCACAAAACACTTCTTAAAAGAAGTGACTTTTGTGTTGTTTAACTGGAATGTCAGAATGGAACCGTTGGTTCATTTCGGTGGAACTGCACAAAGGGAGATCTGTGTTCCAATCTTCATCCTCCATATTGGCACCATAACCTTCCTTTAGGTAAAAATGATATTTAATGCATGTGTTCACCCCTATTTTGTGACTGCCATGAGAAAATAATGCTATTGTTTACTAGTACACTTGTACTCCCTCACTAACAAAACCAATTCTGAAATAGAAGGCCAATCATGTACTTGGTTTCACCAACTGGTGAGGATAAAGAGAAATAGAGCATGAAGAGGAAGACGAAGAAGAATAAGAAGGAGGAAATGAAGAAGATCACACGATGGTACCGTCCTATGTTATCCTGACATCTTGCTAGTGGTATTGTATTGCTGTGTTGCTACTAGTCTTACTTTACTTGGAAGACTAGCAAGATGCCTGTGCGTTGCACGTAACATCAAGATGCATTTGTATGAGTAGTTTATCTTGTGAGAGAAAAGGATGAACGAGGGAAGGCCTTATTTGCA
Source organism: Thinopyrum elongatum (assembly GCA_011799875.1). Taxonomy (NCBI): domain Eukaryota; kingdom Viridiplantae; phylum Streptophyta; class Magnoliopsida; order Poales; family Poaceae; genus Thinopyrum; species Thinopyrum elongatum. The sequence continues at coordinate 127,158,108 of CM022302.1, forward strand.
AATGTGGAGAGGGGTGTGGGTATCCTTTTGCAAAATTGCCATAGTTTCCTTCCTATCTGTCAGATATAAATCGGACGGCCTATATTGTAGGATGGCAGGCACACCATCATCACCAACTCTATTTTTTATAAGAGTAGAGAACTAGAGATAGATAGAGAAATGCAGCAGAGTAGTACTTGGATTGACGACACATCATACTAATTAACTAGATTCTGGATGCATGTGTGACCCAGCTCTACACGATCAACAGTGCCAAGGTGATCTTGCTGAAGCCGAGGCCTCAGTCAAGGCCATTCAAGGGCTCCAGCAATGTCTCCCTTACATGTGAGACGATCCTCCAGGAGGCCATCCACTTCTGCTGTCTCTCCTGTAAGGTCACTTAATTAATTAGGAGTACTTAAGTAGCACTAATTTATTACTGCCTAATTTTCCTGTTGGAGTTAAACAAATCTTTAGTAGCACCCTATGCTGAATCATGTACGTGTGTATGTGTGTCTGTGGAGGTAAATCATGTGGTGGAGCAGGGAGGGAATCTTGGTAGTGTCATGACATAATAATGCTATTGTTTTGCATGTCAATTTATTGCCACTGGTTTAATGAGGCAATGTTTTGCGTATTGTCCATCATGAATTTGATGCTACTGTTAAAGTAATATGCTAATGTCTTCCTATCCTTTCTCACTAAGCTAATGAAGGTTTCACCTTGTTCCTACTTGTGCAAACAGGGATCATGTTGTGCCAATCGTACATTTTAGTGGAACTGCACAAGCGAATACAATGAACTGTATCCCAGCCAGTGCTTTAACTCTGCTGGAAGTTCTTGATAATCTTTCGATATAATCTCACCACTGGTAAACAAGAGTGATGTCAACCATACATTTGAAGGGCACAAAAATATATACTATTGAATGATTCCAGTGAGCGCTTTATCATCTCTTCTGGGACTACTTGAATAAGCTTTTTTGCTCAGGTTGGTACCGGCCTAAGGCCTTCATCCATATTAGTTTGCTGTCGTCTCTATTTGTATTGTGCTACTGTGTTGCTACTGTCATGAGAAAATCCTTTATCTTTGCACGTTAAAGTTTTGCAACCTATGATACATGGCAATGCTTTGAGTGTTGAGCTAATTGGCACTGATTAAATAAACTAATACCTCTCTTTAAGCAAGACTACTATGTTGCTAACTTTACCCATTAAGATAATGAGGGTGCTTCTATTTGTTAGTGTATGTTTCATCAACTAGTCCCACTATTACAGTAATCTCACTCTCTCAATATATATGCCAACAGGGATGCTCAATTTTGGTGGAACTGCACAAAAACTTTGGGTGCTTCATTGCCTCGACTGCTTCCTTCCTTTCCTGTCAGTCGCTTATCTTGGCTTCCAGTCAAAGGAAATAGTATTTGATATGCTACCTCACACAGGTTGGTACCGGTCTTTATCCTGATTATTGTGCTTGTCATATGTATTGGTAATTTGGTATTGTGCTACTGTTTGCCGATTTCATAAAGGAGTAACTTGGAGCCTGAACTCGCAGGCAAATCATTACATTGGGCGATTTCAGTAGAACTGCACAAAAAGATCAGATGGACAGATACTTATGCTGCTACTATGTACTCCAAAGTTCACTCAGACAAGCATCAAAGTTGACAAGAAGAAGTGCCAGAGTGAACGCCAACAATATTGCTTGGCACATAGCCTAGAAAAAACGCAGTCCAGTCTTTGGTCCCAACTTGTGCCTTTTGGTTATCTGCACATATGGTAGAGAACTGTATGGCATGGAGTCTAAAGATTCCAGACAAGTTTGTTGACGCGTATATTCATCTGGCACTTAATCAGTCTGCATGCCAGGGATGCTCCATTTGAGTTGAACTGCACAAAAAATTTGGGTGGTTCATTTTATCGACCGCCTCCTTTCTTGTCTGCAATGTAGAATTTTAGCGAGCTACAGGACCAAGATGAGCCAGTAAACTAGTTGGATGAAAGTAGTGGCCAAGTTGCTCAAACCTCCCTCGTCATCGAGGCCACTATCTCGAGGATAAACCTACAAGCAAAGTTCAGATTGTCTGTGCTGCCTCTTATGTACTCGAAAGTTTACTCGTACAATCATTAATTTTAGCAAGAAGTACCACCGAGTGAACACCATTTACCAGTCTGTACCCTAGGTAATTAAAGTTTGTCCATGGATGATATTGGCTGTGATCTCAATTATTTGGATGCATAAACATGCTGAACATGTGTATATCTGAATCTTTTTGTGAATTATCTATGAATATTGTCTTGTGATCTATCAATCATTTGGATGCATAGACATGCTGAACTTGTGTATATATGAATCTTTTGAGTTGTTGATTGTGAATGTTGGCTATGAATATGAATGTGTCCTGTGAACCTGAGTTTGATATGAATGTTTACCTTTTCTGTTGTACTTGTGTGTGAACTTGTTAGAATGTCTACTGTGGGATTGTGACATGTGAGAGTCAACGACACACCTTCTTCCCGAGAAGAATTGCACCTGCTTGTTAGGGTAGCAATGGCGCATCAGCTCTTTTTTTATCTTTTTGCTCTGTCTTCCCCCCTCCCCCGCTCAACCCCTGCCATAATGTTTTCGGCCTCAAAACAAACATAGTACTGCGTTGTTTTTGGGCCTTGATGAAAAATCAAGTGCTGCTTTCTGTCGGTTGGCCCACCCAACAAATGGTCTGCTGGTCCACCATGGACTGGGAGGCTAAAACTACAAGCTGTATGGTGCAGAGGCAAGTAAAAAAAATGCCATCAAGGGCCATCCACTGAAAAAAATCACGTCTGATGTGCTTCTTCAGTCGCGCCGCCGGCCCCCTCTTTAATCCAGTTCGCTCCATTCCCCAACCGGCAACACGGGATGGAAGTTTATTTCCCCCTCGCATTGCTGGGGGATTGAGGAAGCGCGGCATCGAATCCAACACCGGCGATGGCTGCTTGTCCAAGTGATTTTCAGATAAGAAACTGCATGTTTCAGAGGCAGAGCATTTAAATCAACACACACTTTTCAAATATGGACAACAGAATGTTGGAAATTTTATTCATGGTAAAAAATGGAACTAACAACAAGTTAACATCATGTTGATCAACATTCATGTATAGCACATCTTCATATGATGCAAAGTCAAAAAGATATGCTATTTTCAAAATGGCAAGACAATGTTGAGTGTGCGAAAAACTGGGTAAACCAGGGTTGAAATTTTGGCAAGTGTTAGATATTTTTCAACTGCACCAGTTGGAATCGAACCCGGGCAGTACAACTTTTGGGTGAGATGGCTGCAGCCACCGGGCTAGTGCGGTATGTTTGAAAGAATGAAGGCGTCTTCCTCAGCTTTAGTTCTTTCCCGTCCGTGTGCGCTCGCCGTGGCGCCACCGTATGCCGTTGTCAACATGCTTAACAAACGAGAGGAATCCGGAGAGGACTGTATGCTGAGAGGCTGACAGTGGGGACCCACTAGGTCCAAGCCGTACGCAAGCAAGTGCCTCATTGGAAAAAAAGCTTCCTCCTAATTGTATATTGATGTTGGGGCCCACGGGTTTGTCAACCTAGTCAATAAACGAAATAAATTTCCAACGATGACTATCATCGGGGAGCTTTTTTTTTTCCAGGGGTATCGGGGATTTTTTTTGTTGCGGGAAAGGGGTATTGGGTATCTAGCTGGTATCATTTTTTCCAGAGGGCGAACAAGTATCAGCTAGGCCTAGGTTTTGTTTTTTAACATGCGTAGCCCATAACATACCAAGACAGTGGTTTCAACTTATTTTTTGAGGTTCATCATGTACGTACCAGCCTATGGGCCTCCCAGCGTAGGTTTTACTTTTTCTTAAACATCGGCAGCCCAATATTTTTTTTAATAAATCATAGATCTCTGTTCTATTTATCTATATATAAGAATAATAATGCAGTGTCCAATTTATGTTTTTCTCTTCTAACCACATTATATATATTTATATTATTATTACTATTATCGTATATTTAATAGAGACTTATATATACATTATAAAAACATCCCACGTCTTATTAACTTATTAAAGTAAATGTTTAACAGAAGTTGGCAAGGAAAATCCTGGTTGTTTTTGACTCACTGGCAAGGAAAAATCCTGGTGATTGCGTACAAAAGTTTGCGAAGATTTTAAGGACCAATGTAATAATAGCGCGCTCATTTTTCTTTTGAGCAATAACTCTCTAATTTGTTAATTTTATATATTATAAAATGTGTAGCTCCGGTTTATTTTTTGATATTAATTGCTCCTTCTAACCTAACATTAAATATAGAACAAGCCCAGCTAATTCGTGTATTTAAAGAAAGTGCAAATGGGCTGGGATTTCTTAAAAAATATTAAATGGTCTGCATTGACGCGAAATTATTTGTTCACCCAGCCCAGCAAATGGATTGTAAATTCTAGAAAGCATGGGTTAAATATATGCCACATTTTTGCAGGCTGACATGTGGGCCAATAGGTCGAAGCCTACGCAAGGCGTTGTCAACTTAGTTAACAAATGATTCAGACATCCACATCCATTGGATTTATATCCAACGCCCAGCATGCACCTTCAATCTCTCGCCTTCTTCCTCCAGCGTCGCCGGGACCGCCTGCTCTGGCCTCCGGTGGCTAGCGGCTCTGCTTAGCACGCATCGCTGCGAAGCGCTACCCCACCGCCAGCCAGGCTATCCCTCCACCCCTCCACACCTCCTGTTATTCTCCACTGACTGCACCCCACACCGCACCAGAACCAGTTATATAACCCTTGTACTCCTCTCAATCTGCGACTCCACTGCCACATCTTCCCATCTCCGGGTCGTTCCCGTCCGGGGCCTCGCCGTCGTCCACCGCCTTGCTGCGCTCGGCGCGGCGTGGTCAACAAACGAGAGGCATGGGAAGAGGACTATACATGGAGAGCCTGACAGCTGGGACCCACGAGGTCCATGGTCGCACGCAAGGAAAGTTCCTCCTTATTAAGCTAAAAAAATGTTTCCTCCCCATGACAGCTGGGACCCACCGGTTGTATCTTCGCACGAAAGGAAGTGCCTCCTTGTTATGCGAAAAAACTATTCCTCCTCATGACAGCTGGGACCCGGCAGATTTGATGGCTGACTTGTGGGCCTACTAAGCTGACGCGTACACAGGGCTTTTGTCAACTTAATCAACAAATGATTCTAGCAGCTGGACCGTTGGATGTTAATCCAACAGCCGTGCTGCTTCTTCAACCTCTGTTCTTGCTCCTGCCTCCCGTGGGCGGTAGTGCTGCCGCGTACCCGAACCAGTGAAGTTTCCCACTCCTCTCCATCTGCGACTCCACTACCGCGTCTTCCCCATCTCCGGGTCGTTCCAGCCTGGGGCCTTGCCGTCGTCCACTGGCCTTGGTGCGCTCGGCACGGTGTGGTCAACGTGGTCAACAAACTAGAGTCACCGGAAGATGACTGTACGTGAGAGGCTGACAGTGGGGACGCACAACGCCCATGGACGCATGCATGCAACTGCATCCTTTTTACCCTGAAAAATAATGTTTTCTCCCCCCTGAGAGCCGGGACCCACCAGCTACATCTTCGCACACAAGGAAGTGCATCCTTATTACGGGCAAAAAAATGATTCCTCCCCCTGACAGCTGGGACCCAACAGCTATATCTTTGCACGCAAGGAAGTGCGTCCTTATCCTCCCTGACAGCTGGGACCCACCCGATCGAAGCGTATGTAGCATTGTCTGTCTTGTTGCGAATGTGTACGTACATACTGGTCAATCGGTCGCTCTGCAACGATGAACCGTGGCCGAGTAAGTAGCGGCACATGTCATAGTAGAGCCCCCCACATAGCAGTTCAGGCTGTCCCGTCTAAACCGTGTACACGTACATACAGCCACACGCCAAAAAATATGGCCATGTACGTACATACGAGCGGGGTCTCAAAATGCGTATTCGAGCATACGGATGGCCAGGGCAGCAACGGTGTCCTGTTCACCGAGAGCCAAGTGACTGGGTCGGAACGGAGGAAACAGTGTCGTATTCACCGGGAGCCAAGTGACTGGGTCAGAACGCATCCTGTTCATCGGGAGCGAAGCCACTGGGTCGGAATGGGTCGTGTTCAACGGGAGCTAACTGGCTTGGACGGAACAGCCGGAACGGGGTCTGGCGTACCGCAAAAGGGAGGAAAACGGCCTTTTGTTCGACCGTGTACGGTCGAAACGGGGTCCTGTTCATCGGGAAGGGTCTGGCGTACCGCACAACGAAGGAAACGGACTTGTGTTCGAGTGCCTACGGTCGAAACGGGGTGCTGTTGATCGGGAGGGGTGTGGCGTACCGCAAAACGGAGGAAACAGACTTGTGTTGGAGCACCTACGGTCGAAATGGGGGTCCTGTTCATCAAGAGGGGTGTGGCGTACCGCAAAACGGGACTCCACGTGCTACTGTTCATCCACCATCTACTGCCTCGCTCCAGCCTCCACGAGCTACTATTCATCCATCGTCGACTTCCTCCAGCCTCCACCAGCTACTGTTCATCCACGGGGTCCTGTTCATCCAGCCTCCACCGGCTACTGTTCAACCAGCCCTCCACGGGGTCCTGTTCATCCAGCCTCCACCAGCTACTGTTCAACCAGCCCTCCACACGGGGTCCTGTTCAACCAGCCCTCCACGGGGTCCCTCCACCGGATACTATTCATCCACCCCACCCCCTCGATCGGGGTCCTGTTCATACAGCGGTAACGGCCTCTACTACCACGGGATCCTGTTCATCCAACCCACACCGGGAACTGTTCATCCAACCCCCACCGGGGACTGTTCATCAAGAGGCAGCTTCGATCGGCATCAGTTAGCAGCAGTAGCGAAGGAATCACTCGGGTTCAGTTAACAGCAAGGGATCGATCAAGGTTCAGTAATGTAGCTAGTGCAATCGCTCGGGTTCAGTTAGAGCCCAATGCCTCGCTCGGGTACAGTTAGAGCGCAACGCCTCGCACACACGCGCGTACGTGTACGAGAGAAATGCGCAAACCTCCGTGCATCGCTCGGCCCCGACCACCCACCGTAACCGGGAACTCCCCGAAATTTTCCTCGCCCTTGCTTCTACCATGATTTTTTCCGTCATGGACGGCCCAAAGAATGTCATGCAGGTGCGTCTCTGGCCCGCCCAGGACAAAAAGCCCATTTTTCTCATGATTTTTTGTTATAGAATTAGGAGCCCACCACATCTATGATGATACCGGGTTTTGTCACAATTATTGTCATAGAAGTGTCATAAGCATGACAGAAAAAAATTCGTTCGGCCCAAAATGTCATGGATGTGTCTTTTTTTGTAGTGATGGTAGAAAAGATCCAGTCATGATGCATCCAACATTAGCTATACACAATGCATGGGGATGACAATAGTGCTCTCAGATCTGGCGCTTATTTGAGAAGGTGATGACTCAACATAAAATTAAATAGATAGTCTCTTCGCAGAGGGAAGCAGAGATTTGCAGCGGTGCCAGAGCTCAAAGTTTTAAAACAGAGATAAATGTAATTTTGAGAAATGCACCCTTCCTGTTTACGTCACGACCAAAAGTTATCAATATCTTCCATTCTAAACACATTAGTGGCGGTTCCCAAGCGATAAAAGTAAAGGTTTACTCCCCCTCCACCAACAAACACACTCCACGGCTAGCCGAATCCACGGGTACCGTCCATACCAAAATCAGTCCTAGGGGAGTTTTGTTTAATTATTTGCAATTTTTGATTTCGGGACTGGGAATCCCTATTACCGCCCCTCTCGTGCAAGGACGAGTGAATAAACACTCATCATGAGAAGAACCCGCTTAGCATGGAAGATACTGACTACCCCCGTCGCTCTATGAACAATCCAGGCACACAAAAATGGAAGTTTATTTGAAGTTTTTAGAGGTGGCACATGCAAATTTACTTAGAACGGCAGGGTAATACCGTATATAGGTAGATATGGTGGACTCATCTGGGATAACTTGGGTTTTAGGATTTTGATGCACAAGCAGTATTCCCACTTAGTACAGGCGAAGGCTAGCAAATAGGTTGAGAAGCGGCCAGCTAGAGATAAAAAATGGTCATGAACATGCATTATGCATAAGTAACATTGGATACTAGCATGAGTAGGATATGAACACCATGAACATAAATATCATAGAGGCTATGTTGGTTTTGATTCAACTACATGCATAAACATGTGCCCAGTCAAGCCACTTGAAACATTCAGACGAGGATACCATATCATCATACTACATCACAATCATTTTAATGCATGTTGACATCCAAGATAAATCATTATCCACTCCTAGCTACTTAGGCATGGCATGAGAAACTATAATCTCTAATTGTCATTGCAAACATGTTTGATCTTAATATGCTGAATCATGGATACTAGGTTAAACATATTTACAAAAACAGAACAAGTTGAGTTCATACCCGTTTCTCTCTGCCACAACCAGTTCATCAAATATCGTCATTATTGCCTTTCACTTGCACAACCAAATGATATGAAAATAATAATAGTGCAAGAGTGCCATAGACTAAGCTGGAATCTGCAAACATTTTATTCAAAAAGGAGAAGACAAGGTAATATGGGCTCTTTGTTAGATCAATAGCAATGCATATGAGAGCCACTCAATATTTTCATCGTGGTCTTCTCCTTGGTATGACTCAATAAAAAGAAAAGAAATTCAGAGAAACAGGCTGAAATATTTTTGGAGTTTTTAGTTTTTCTTGAAGAAAGCAATTTAAAGAGAAAGAAAACCAAAAACGAGAAAAACTATTTACACGGGAGAGCAACCAACAAGCAAATCTTTTTGGGTTTTCTTTTTAATACTACAACTAACTAAACTAGAAAGAAAAACCAAAAAGAAGCAAGAAACATTTTTTTGATTTTCACAAAGTTTTTCAAACACACAAGAAGAAAGCGAGAGAATAAATCTAGCATGGATAATACAATGAAAAAGTGTGAACACCGACAACTGGAATGGAATGTGCGAACATGAATGTAATGTCGGTGGAAATACGTACTCCCACAAGCTTAGGCTTTTGGCCTAGCTTGGTAATCACCATCCGCGGCCTGCATAATAGTCAGAGTGGTAGCTCACGGAGGCTCTTGGTGCAACCTCCTCAGCCCGCCGAGCAGTTGCAACCTCTCCGTTGTGCGCGCGAGCCTGGCTCTCAAGAACATAATACCTTCCATTGCTGTGATAATCAAAGAGAGCAGGCGTGGGCAAAGAAATATGCACAATGTCTTTTTTATTAAACCTCAAGTTATAAGTATAATCAGTGATTTTGCCCTTAAGGAACTTATGGCGTTTCATGGCATCAAAGTCTAAGTACTGAGTAGGCAAGATGGGATCATAAGTTAGAGGTGTAATACCCACATCTTTAGCTAAACGAGAAGCATAAATCCCACCATAAAAATAACCACTACCAGCATTGTGCTGCAATCTGCGTGCAACAATCGCTCCAAGATTATAACATTTAATTCCGGTCAGAGCAGTGTGTATGAGGCTCAAGTCAGGGGCACATAGTGTGCTACAATCCTACTTGCCTACAATGCATTTGCCATTAAAGAGTTCAAAGTATTGAGTTGATGGGAAATGAATACTTTTTATTCTACCTTGTGTCACTCCTCTATCCTCACCGTAACAAAGACTAGTCAAGACTGTCTCATATTCAACTCTTGGTGGCTTGTCTAGCGAACCCCAATATGGAATTTTACAAATAGCACAAAACACTTCTAGAGGCATGGTAAATGGATGGTCATAAAGTTTAAACGAAACTCTAGACTCACGAGGATGAAATTTAAATTCTTTAGTAAACGTTTCTGTGAGGCTGAGATGCTGGATGCACTTATCTTCAATGTAGGGACCGAGCTCGGCGTTGTGAACATATTGTTCAAATTCTTCTTTCATACCTGCGCCCACCATGAACTCGTCGCACGACCATAAGCATGATTTGATAGCGGCATCCCATATTGAACTTGGACTTGGTTCAACATAAGACCGGCGTATCGAGCCACTACTAGATGATGCCTCCATAGAACTCTTCCTCAAAGAACTCCTAAAGAATTGCATTTTTTTTGCGAAAAATTTCTGATAATTTTTGGGACACAATTTTTTTGTAAATAAATCTTCACAAGATTGATAGCAACTACTCATAAGGGTCCATAGAGGCTATCTTGAAAATTCAAACTACTTAGAACTCTAAGAATTCAACATGCAAGCTCATCTAGAGCAGCACCAAGAGTAGCTAATTATTCAAAATATAATCCACTAAAGCAAAAACTAGTTGGAGCAATGGAGGAGTCACATACCAAGTAGCAATCCCCCAAAACAGTTTCGGAAACGGAGCTTCGAGCAAAGAGATCGAAATCCATGGGTTTGAGAGCAAGAACACGAGAGAGAGAGCAATGGTGATTCTTTTCTGGAGGTAGGTGATGACATGGGCTAAAGAGATAAGTGAGGGGCCCATGTGGGGACCACGACCCACCAGGGCGCGTCTGGGGCTGCTGGTGCGCCCAGGTGGGTTGTGCCCACCTGGTGCACCCCCCTCTGATGTTATTTGTACTAAAAATTCAGAAAAAATCATATTAAATTTTCAGGGCATTCTGAGAACTTTTATTTTTGGGTCATTTTTTATTGCATGGGAAATTCAGAAAACAAACAAAGCATGGCATTTTATTTTATTTAACTAAGAAAAGCAGAAAATAAAAGTTGGGGGCAGAAGGTTGTGCTTACTAGATTCATCAACTTCATACCTCTAAAAAATGATCCATTAATAAGGTTGATCAAGTCTTATTAACAACCACCTTCGATTAGCATGAAACCGAAGAACTTTCATAAAACACTAAGTTACCTCAACGGGGAGATGCATGTCCCCAACAATAAGCATTTCATATTTTTTGGCAGTAGGTAGCGGTAGTTGAAAACTTCCAATAGTGAGTGTCGGAGATTTTTCAATAACATTAATACCATTCACTTGGAATTGTTTCTTCGGAAAGTGCACCATATGTTCATTACCATTGATATGAAAAGTGACCTTGCTTTTATTGCAATCAATAACAACCCCTGCAGTATTCAAGAAGGGTCTACCAAGGATAATCGACATGTTGTCGTCCTCGGGCATGTCAAGTATAGCAAATCAGTTAAGATAGTAACATTTGCAGCAACAATGGGCACATCCTCACGAATACCGATAGGTATGGTAGTTGATTTGTAAGCCATTTGCAAAGATATTTCAGTAGGTGTGAGTTTATTCAAATCAACTCTTGTATAAGGAGAAAGGCATAATACTAACACCGATTCCTAGATCACACAAAGCAGTTTTAACATAATTTCTTTTGATGGAGCATGGTATAGTTGGTATTCCTGGGTCTCCAAGTTTTTTAGGTACTCCATCCTTAAAAGAATAATTAGCAAGCATGGTGGAGATTTCAGCTTCCGGTATCTTTCTCTTATTAGTGATGATGTCTTTCATATATTTGGCATAAGGGGCCATCTTTAAAATATCAGTCAAGCGAGTACGCAAAAATACTAGCCTAATCATTTTAGCAAAGCGTTCAAATTCTTCAACATCCTTTTTTCTTAGTTGATTTAGGTGGAAAGGGCATGGGTTTTTGAACCCATGGTTCTCTTTCTCTTCCATGTTTTCCAGCAACAAAGTCTCTCTTACCGTATCTTTTATTTTTAGGTTGTGGGTTATCAAGATCAATAGCTGGTTCTATTTCAACATCATTATCTGGTTGTTTATCATTTTCTGGTTGAGTGTCTTCATGAACATCATCATTATCTTTTTCATTATCACTAGATGAATGTTCATTACCAGATTGAGTTTCAGCATCAGAAATAGAAACATCATTATTATCATCGGGAGGTTTTTCTTTCTCAGGTTCACTAGAGGTATGCAAAGTCCTATCATTTTTCTTTTTCTTCTTCTTTTTAGAAGGACTAGGTGCATCAGTGTTAATTCTTTGAGAGTCTTGTTCAATTCTTTTAGGGTGTCCCTCAGGATAAAGTGGTTCCTGAGTCATTCTACCTCCTCTAGTCACTACTCTTATAGCATGATCATTCATATTATTATTCATTTCATGAAGCATTTCTCTTTGAGATTTAGCAACTTATTCTAGTTGAGTTTGAACCATAGAAGCATGCTTTCCCACACCTCTTACATCATTGGAGATTCTAAATAACAAGTCACTCAAGCGAGCAATCATATTGGAGTTATATTTCAATTGTTTCATAACATTTTCATTGAAGTGATATTGTTTTCTAATGTAGTTGTCAAACTCATAAAGGCATTGACTAGGATGTTTATTGTAAGGAATATCACTTTCATCAAATTTCATTAAAGAGTTTACCTCTACCACCTTTGGTGGTGGTGTGTCAAGTCCATGTATTTCTTCAATAGGAGGTAAATTTTTAACATCCACTGCTTTAATACCTTTTTCCTTCATAGATTTCTTTGCCTCTTGCATATCTTCAGGACTGAGATATAAGATACCCCTCTTCTTCGGAGTGGGCTTAGGTAATGGTTCAGGAAGAGTCCAATCATCATAATTTTTCAATATATTATTCAATAATTTCTCAGCTGGTTCAACAGTTCGTTCCCTGAAAACAGAACCAGCACAACTATCTAGGAAGTCCCTAGAAGCATCGGTTAGTCCATTATAGAAGATATCAAGTATTTCATTTTTCTTAAGAGGATGATCAGGCAAAGCATTAAGCAATTGGAGAAGCCTCCCCCAAGCTTGTGGGAGACTCTCTTCTTCAATTTGCACAAAATTAAATATTTCCTGTAAGGCAGCTTGTTTCTTATGAGCAGGAAAATATTTTTTAGAGAAGTAATAAATCATATCCTGGGGACTACGCACACAACCAGGAGCAAGAGTATTGTACCAAATCTTAGCATCACCCTTTAATGAGAACATGAATAATTTTAGAATATAATAATAGCGAATCTTCTCATCATGAGCAAATAGGGTAGCTATATCATTTAATTTAGTAAGGTGTGCCACAATAGTTTCAGTTTCATAGCCATGGAAAGGATCAGATTCAATCAAAGTAATTAACTCTAGGTCGACAGCGAATCCATAATCCTTATCATCAACAAAGATAGGTGAAGTAGCAAACTTAGGATCACCTTTCATTCTAGCATTCAAAGATTTTTCTTTCAGTTTGCATAATAATTTCTTAAGATCATCTCTATCATTGCAAGCAAGAAAATCTCTAGCTGTCTCCTCATCCATAACATAACCTTCAGGTATCTTAGGCAATTCATATCTAGGAGAGCTAGGCCTAATAGGTGTTTCAAGATTTTCAGTTTCAAGTACTTCATCAGTTTCAGTAATTTCATCAGTTTCACCATTCTCAATATCTTTAGCTCAAGCAATTTTTTCATCAAGAAATTCACCTAGTGGCATATTATCATCAAGCAAGGTACTAGCATCATCATGAGTATCATTCATAGTAGAAGTAGCATCATTAATAACTTGCGACATACCAGGATTAATAGCATGTGGTGGTGTTGCAAGTCTACTCAAAATAGAAGGTGAATCAAGTGCAGAGCTAGATGGCAGTTCCTTACCTCCCCTCATCTTAAAGGCAACAATCTTAGTCTTTGTATCCTTCAGATTCTTCATAGTGATAAATAGATAACAATCCCAAGTGACTCAACAAATATAGCTATGCTCCCCGGCAACGGCGCTAGAAAAAGGTCTTGATAACCCATAAGTATAGGGGATCGCAACAGTTTTCGAGGGTAGAGTATTCAACCCAAATTTATAGATTCGACACAAGGGGAGCCAAAGAATATTTGCAAGTATTAGCAGTTGAGTTGTTAATTCAACCACACCTGGAGATTAAATATCTACAGCAAAGTGATCAGTAGCACAGTAATATGATAGTTTTGATAGCAGTGATAATAGTAGCAGTAATGGTAACAGTGATAGCAATGATTTTGTAGCAAGTATAACAGTAGCAGCGGCATTAGTAACTTAGCAAGAACAATATGTGGAAAATTCATAGGCATTGGATCGGTGAATTCGTTGTATGATATTCATCATATAATAGTCATAACCTAGGGCGATACAAAACTAGCTCCAGTTCATAAATATAATGTTGGCATGTATTCCATAAATAGTCATACATTCTTATGGAAAGAACTTGCATGACATCTTTTGTCCTACCCTCCCGTGGCAGCGGGGTCCATAAGGAAACTAAGGGATATTAAGGCCTCCTTTTAATAGAGAACCGGAACAAAGCATTAACACATAGTGAATACAAGAACTCCTCAAACTACGGTCATCACTGAAAAGCATCCCGACTATTGTCACTCCGGGGTTTACGGATCATAACACGTAATAGGTGAATATGACTTGCAAGATCGGATCTAGAACATATATACAATGGTGAAAACATAAATGGTTCAGATCTGAAATCATGGCAACCGGGCCCAAAGTGACAAGCATTAAGCATGGCCAAGTCATAACAACATCAATCTCAGAACATAGTGGATACTAGGGATCAAGCCCTAACAAAACTAACTCGATTACATGATGAATCTCATCCAACTCCTCACCGACCAGCGAGCCTACGAAGGAATTACTCACTACCAATGGGGAGCATCATGGAATTGGTGATGGAGAAGGGTTGGTGATGACGAAGACCGAAGATCCCCCTCTCCGGAGCCCCAAACGGGCTCCAGATCTGGCCTCCCGATGAACGAGAGGTGGCGGCTGCTCCGTATCGTGAAACGCGATAATTCTTTCTCCATGATTTTTTCTCCAAAAATAGGATTTTATAGCATCGGAGTCAGGGTCTGTGGGGGCCACCAGGTGGGCACAACCCACCTGGGCGCGCCCTGGTGGGTTGTGCTTACCTAGGCCCCCCCTCCGGTGGTTCTTGGCTCCAGTATTTTTCTTTTATTGCACAAAAATTCTCCAACAAGTTTTGTTCCATTCCAAGGACTTTTATTTCTGCACAAAAACAACACCATGGTAGTTTTCCTGAAAGTAGCATCAGTTCGGGTTAGTTTCATTCAAATCATGCAAATTAGAGTCCAAAACAAGGCAAAAGCATTAGGAAAAGTAGATACGACGGAGATGTATCATCCATCTTCTGGTACATAAGGTCTTTTGACCTATAAAACATAAGGGGAGGATATTCGGGATGGAGCGCCGCCGTCTCGAGGCGAAACTTGGGGAGGAGCACTTTTGCCCTCCGGCGGAGCGATTCTGCCGGGGGAACTTCCCTCCCGGAGGGTGAAATCGAAGCCATCATCATCACCAACAACCCTCTCATCTTTGGGAGGCCAATCTCCATCAACATCTTCAACAACACCATCTCCTCTCAAACCCTAGTTCATCTCTTGTGTTCGATCTTTGTACCGAAACCTCAGATTGGTACCTATGGGTGACTAGTAGTGTTGATTACATATTGTAGTTGATTACTATATGGTTTATTTGGTGGAAGATTATATGTTCAGATCCATTATGCTATTTAATACCTCTCTGATCATGAGCATGAATATCATTTGTGAGTAGTTACCTTTGTTCTTGAGGCCACTGGAGAAGTCATGTTGCAAGTAATCATGTGAATTTGATATGTGTTTGATATTTTGATGATATGTATGTTGAGATTCCCTTAGTGGTGTCATGTGAACATCGACTACATGGCACTTCACCATCTTTGGGCCTAAGGAAATGCATTGTGGAGTAGTTATTAGATGATGGGTTGCTAGAGTGACAGAAGCTTAAACCCTAGTTTATGCGCTGCTTCGTAAGGGACTGATTTGAATCCATATGTTTAATGCTATGGTTAGATATTATCTTAATACTTTTCTCATAGTTGCGGATGCTTGCGAGGGGGTTAGTCATAAGTGGGAGGTTTGTTCAAGTAAGAATAGCACCCAAGCACCGGTCCACCCACATATCAAATTATCAAAGTAGCGAACGCGAATCAAACCAACATGATGAAAGTGACTAGATGAAATTCCCGTGTGCCCTCACGAATGCTTTGCTTATTATACGAGACTGTTTTGGCCTGTCCTTTGCTACAAAAAGGATTGGGCTACCTTGCTGCACTTTATTTACCGTTACCGATACTTGCTCGTTACAAATTATCTTGCTATCAAACTACCTATTACCGACAATTTCAGTGCTTGCAGAAATTGCCTTGCTGAAAACCACTTGTCATTTCCTTCTGCTCCTCATTGGGTTCGACACTCTTACTTATCTAAAGGACTACAATTGATCCCCTATACTTGTGGGTCATCACTTATCACCCACAATCTGACTGCCAAAATGAGTGTGTCAACCAGGGCATAAAAAACTACTTAAGGTGCATGGCATCCACTGGACCGAGAAAATGGACAAAGCACCTAGCTATGACCGAGTACTGGTACACCACTTCTTTCCACTCTTTCCCCCAAAAGAACTCCATTTGGAGCTACGTATGGCTATTCACACCCTGATATCTGTTGGAGATATGCCCAGGAGGCAATCATGTATGATGATATTTCCTATGTGTTTATGAATAAAGATAGTCCTCGGACATTATCAATGATGTGTATCAACAAGTAGGTGACTTGTTTATGGGACTATGCATTGTATGATGACTGTCCTAAAAAGGTCCCTAGTCAAAAGGGCTGTGTGGACGCGCTGCCGACTAGACTAGCATATGACATGGTGGATGGCTCGGTCTCACTAGCCATGGAGCATTGGATGCTAGTCGGATAATATGGGCTCGGAAGGATCTGGTCAGATTCAACATAGTCGGATTCGAGTCGAGATAAGGTCCGAGTCGGACAGACCTGACTATGAGACACAACGATAGGTCATCTGTGAGTCTCTAGTACAACATATGTTCTATGTCCTAAGACCTGAGCTGGCGCATGTACTTGGGATGGTGACATACCTGCTTTGGGCTGACCTAACGGTACTCTATGACTCAGGCTTGTCGAGACCCATGCTGCGAGACATGGTCGAGCAAGATGGGATTTGCCCCTCCGATCGGGAGAGATATACTCTGGGCCTGAAGAAACACAAGTATAGGGGATCTATCGTAGTCCTTTCGATAAGTAAGAGTGTCGAACCCAACGAGGAGCAGAAGGAAATGACAAGCGGTTTTCAGCAAGGTATTCTCTGCAAGCACTGAAATTATCGGTAACAGATAGTTGTGTGATAAGATAATTCGTAATGGGTACCAAGTAACAAAAGTAACTAAGGTGCAGCAAGGTGTCCCAATCCTTTTTGTAGCAAAGGACAAGCCTGGACGAACTCTTATATAAAGCAAAACGCTCCCGAGGACACATGGGAATTGTTGTCAAGCTAGTTTTCATCATGCTCATATGATTCGCGTTCGTTACTTTGATAATTTGATATGTGGGTGGACCGGTGCTTGGGTGCTGCCCTTCCTTGGACAAGCCTCCCACTTATGATTAACCCCTCTCGCAAGCATTCACAACTACGAAAGAAGAATTAAGATAAATCTAACCATAGCATGAAACATATGGATCCAAATCAGCCCCTTACGAAGCAACGCATAAACTAGGGTTTAAGCTTCTGTCACTCTAGCAACCCATCATCTACTTATTACTTCCCAATGCCTTCCCCTAGGCCCAAATCATGGTGAAGTGTCATGTAGTTGATGTTTACATAACACCACTAGAGGAAAGACAACATACATCTCATCAAAATATCGAACGAATACCAAATTCACATGATTACTTACAACAAGACTTCTCCCATGTCCTCAGGAACAAATGTAACTACTCACAAAGCATATTCATGTTCATAATCAGAGGGGTATTGAATAGCATTAAGGATCTGAACATATGATCTTCCACCAAATAAACCAACTAGCATCAACTACAAGGAGTAATCAACACTACTAGCAACCCACAGGTACCAATCTGAGGTTTTGAGACAAAGATCGGATATGAGAGATGAACTAGGGTTTGAGAGGAGATGGTGCTGGTGAAGATGTAGATGGAGATTGACCCCCTCTCGATGAGAGGATCATTGGTGATGACGATGGCTTCTATTTCCTTCTCCCGCAGGGAAGTTTCCCCGGCAGAACAGCTCCGCCGGAGCCCTAGATTGGTTCTGCCCAAGTTTCGCCTCGAGACGGCGGCGCTTCATCCCAAAAGCTTCCTTCTGATTTTTTCCAGGTCAAAACACACCATATAGCAGAAGATGGGCATCGGGGGCCTGCCAGGTGGCCCACAAGGCAGGGGCATGCCCAGGGGGGTAGGGCGCGCCCTCGACCCTTGTGGATGGCTGGTGGCCCCCCTCTGGTGCTTTCTTCACCCAATATTTTTTATTAATTCCAAAATGACTCTCCGTGAAGTTTCAGGACTTTTGGAGTTGTGCAGAATAGGTCTCTAATATTTGCTCCTCTTCCAGCCCAGAATTCCAGCTGCCAGCATTCTCCCTCTTCATGTAAACCTTGTAAAATAAGAGAGAAAACGCATAAGTATTGTGCCATAATGTGTAATAACAGCCCATAATGCAATAAATATCAACATAAAAGCATGATGCAAAATGGAAGTATCAACTCCCCCAAGCTTAGACCTCGCTTGTCCTCAAGCAAAAGCCGAAATCGAAGAATATGTCCACATGTTTAGAGATAGAGGTGTCGATAAAATAAAATACGGACATGAGGGCATCATGATCATCTTTAGGACAGCAACATATATTGTCATATAATTTCTTATGCTAGAGTAAATTCATTCACAAGGTAGAGTATAAATCAGAAACTTCATTGAAAACTAACAAACTATGATCTCAGCCATTGAAGTAATTGCAATTTATCATAACATCGGAAAGAGTCAATTCAAGAGCTTTTCAGCAAGTCCACATACTCAACTATCATTTAGTCTTTCACAATTGCTAACACTCACACAATACTTATGAGTTCAAAGCTTCAATCGGACACAGAGAAAGATAGGGGCTTATAGTTTCACCTCCCAACCTTTTACCTCAAGGGTAATGTCAACAATAATACTTTATGATAACCTACATCCGGGTGGATATATATATATCTGGATCTCTCCAACACATAATGCTTTCCAAAAGAAAAAGTGTAAAAAGGAAAGGTGAAGATCACCACGACTCTTGTATAAGGGTAGAAGATAAAAGTAAAAGATAGGCCCTTCGTAGAGGGAAGCAGAGGTTGTCATGCGCTTTTATGGTTGGATGCACAAAATCTTAATGCAAAAGAACGTCACTTTATATTGCCGCTTGTGATAAAGAACTTTATTATGCAGTCTATCGCTTTTATTTCTTCCATATCACAAGTTCATATAAAGCTTATTTTCTTCACACTAATAGATCATACATATTTAGAGAGCAATTTTTATTGCTTGCACCGATGACAACTTACTTGAAGGATCTTACTCAATCCATAGGTAGGTATGGTGGACTCTCATGGTAAAACTGGTTTAAGGGATGTTTGGAAGCACAAGTAGTATCTCTACTTGGTGCAAAGAATTTGGCTAGCATGAGAGGGAAAGGCAAGCTCGACATGTTGGAGGGTCCGTGACAATATAACTTCTATTTGGATATAGGAAAACATAACTCATTATGTTGTCTTCCTTGTCCAACATCAACTTTTTAGCATGTCATATTTTAATGAGTGCTCACAATCACAAAAGATGTCCAAGATAGTATATTTATATGTGAAACCTCTCTTTCTTTATTACTTCCTATTAATTGCAACAATGACCAAAACTATGTTTGTCAGCTCCCAATAAATTTTATTCATCATACTCTTTATATGTGAAGTCATTACTCTCCATAAGATCAATAGATGATCTTTTTATTTCTTTTTATTCCTTTCTTTTATTTAATTCCCTCAAGATCATAGCAAGGAAGCAAAGCCCTCAACTCAAAACTACTCTTTATTATATATAACTCACATACTCGATTACATAGATAGGTCTCGAAACAAAACTCAAAGCTAAATCATACTAAAACTTTATTCTACTAGATCAAGATATAACCAAAATGATCGAACTAAGAAAAAAAAGGATAAAAGTAAAGGTGTGATGGTGATACGATACCGGGGCACCTCGCCCAAGCTTGGCAGTTGCCAAGGGGAGTGCCCATACCCATGTATGTAGGTCTCTTTCTTCGGAGGTGGTGATGATGGAGTTGTTGATGATGAAAGAATTTTATCCTCCGTCTTCCAAGGCATAGGTTCACCATCGTAAAAAGATGAACGAGTCTCCGGGATCCTCAAATCTGCAGCCAAACTCATCCTTTTAAATCTGTATTCATACTCACAGTTTTGGTTTTGCAGGTCATAGATCTAAGCTTGGAGATGCTCGATTTTCTCATGAAGCTTGAAGATGGTCTCCCCAATGTTCTCCGCATCCAGATTGTGACCACTAGTAAATTCAGAGATCATCATGTGGTTGGCATTGAGTCCGTGTTCCACCATCCCTTGGCACTTGAAGACTTGCTGCTCCACTTCTTCGAGCCTTGTTTCCACGCTTCCGGTCTTCTTTGGCCCTTCAGTATCGCGGATGTGCAGCACCCCCTCACGCATCTCAATGGCTTGAGGGTGTTGCAGCACCTCCGCGAGATAAGGGTTGATGACCTTCTCGAAAAACTTGTCCTTGGGGGTGCTTGGAGACATCATGGCGATCTGGATCTGTCAGAAAAATAGCTCGAAACAAAGACAGGAGATATTGCCGTGGTACGGTGGTCAAAACCTTCGGGAGATTATATAATGAATTTCTACCGACCAAACGAAGTATTGTCCAAGAAAACGGAGTCCGGAGGGCACATGAGGTGGCCACAAGGCAGGGGGGGCGCGCCCAGGGGGTAGGGCATGCCCTCCACCCTTGTGGTCTCCTCGTGCATCTTTCAGACTACTTTTAATTTTTCTATTTTTCTAAATATTCCAAAACAGAGAAAAATTACTATTATAACAGTTTTGGAGTTGGTTTACTTATCGTACCACATACCTATTCCTTTTCGGAGTCTGAAATGTTTTGGAAAGTATCCCTTATGTACTCCTCCGGTGTTATGGTATTAATTATATTGGTCTCAACATTTATGGGAGTACCTGAGATATAATGTTTGATTCTTTGACCGTTTACCACCTTCGGATTTGTGCCTTCGGCGTTGTTGATCTTAATGGCACCGGAATGATAGACCTCCTCGATAATGTAAGGACCTTCCCATTTAGAGAGAAGCTTTCCTACAAAAAATCTTAAACGAGAGCTGTATAGCAAAACATGATCACCTACATTAAACTCACGCTTTTGTATCCTCTTGTCATGCCATATTTTAACTTTTTCTTTAAACAACTTGGCATTCTCATAGGCTTGGGTTCTCCATTCATAAAGCGAGCTAATGTCAAATAACCTCTTCTCACCGGCAAGTTTGAAATCATAGTTGAGCTCTTTAATAGCCAAATAAGCTTTATGTTCTAGTTCAAGAGGTAAGTGACATGCTTTTCCATAAACCGTTTTATACGAAGACATACCCATAGGGTTTTTATAAGCAGTTCTATAAGCCATAATGCATCATCAAGTTTCTTAGACCAATTCTTTCTAGACCTATTAACAGTCTTTTGCAAAATCAATTTAATCTCTCTATTGCTCAATTCTACATGACCGCTAGACTGAGGATGATATGGAGATGCAATTCTATGGTTAACATCATATTTAGCAAGCATTTTATGGAAAGCACCATGAATAAAATGTGAACCACCATCAGTCATCAAATATCTAGGGACTCCAAACCTTGGAAAAATAACTTCTTTAAGCATCTTAATAGAGGTGTTATGATCAGCACTACTAGTTGGAATAGCTTCTACCCACTTAGTAACGTAATCAACAGCAACTAAAATATGTGTATACCCATTAGAGGAAGGAAAAGGTCCCATATAATCAAAGCCCCAAACATCAAATGGTTCAATAACAAGTGAATAATTCATAGGCATTTCCTAACATCTAGTAATATTACCAATTCTCTGGCATTCATCACAAGACAAGACAAACTTACCGGCATCCTTGAAGAGAGTAGGCCAATAAAAACCAGATTGCAATACCTTGTGTGCAGTTCTATCTCCAGCATGGTGTCCTCCGTAAGCTTCGGAGTGGCACTTACGTAGGACCTATTCCTGTTCATGCTCAGGTACACAACATCTAATAACACCATCTACTCCTTCTTTATAAAGGTGTGGGTCATCCCAAAAGTAATGTCTTAAATCATAGAAAAACTTTTTCTTTTGCTGGTATGTGAAACTAGGGGGTATAAATTTAGCAACAATGTAATTAGCATAATCAGCATACCATGGAGTATTATGAGAAGCATTTATGACAGCTAATTGCTCATCAGGAAAACTATCATCAATAGGCAGTGGGTCATCAAGAACATTTTCTAACCTAGACAAGTTGTCTGCTACGGGGTTCTCAGCTCCCTTTCTATCAATAATATGCAAATCAAATTCTTGTAACAAGAGAACCCATCTAATAAGTCTAGGTTTAGCATCTTTCTTTTCCATAAGACATTTAATAGCAGCATGATCAGTGTGAACAGTTACTTTGGAATCAACAATATAAGATCTGAACTTATCACAGGCAAATACAACTGCTAGAAATTATTTTTCAGTAGTAGCATAATTTCTCTGGGCACTGTCTAGAGTTTTACTAGCATAATGAATAACATTCAATTTCTTATCAACTCTTTGCCCTAGAACAGCACCAACAGCATAATCACTAGCATCACACATAATTTCAAAGGGTAAATTCCAATCAGGTGGTTGAACAATAGGTGCAGAAATCAAGGCTTTCTTAAGTATTTCAAATGCTTCTACACAATCATCATCAAAAACAAAAGGAACATCTTTTTGCAAGAGATTGGTGAGAGGCCTAGAAATTTTAGAGAAGTCTTTAATAAACCTCCTATAGAAACCAGCATGGCCAAGGAAACTTCTTATACCTTTGATATCTTTAGGACACGGCATCTTTTCAATAGCATCTACTTTAGCTTTATCAACTTCAATATCTCTTTTAGAAATTTTATGCCCCAAGACAATACCTTCATTAACCATAAAGTGGCACTTCTCCCAATTCAAGACAAGATTAGTTTCTTCACATCTCTGCAAAACTCGATCAAGGTTGCTTAAGCAATCATCAAAAGAAGTTCCGTAAATGGAGAAATCATCCATGAAAACCTCAACAATCTTTTCACAAAAATCAGAGAATATAGCAGTCATACATCTTTGAAAGGTAGCAGGTGCATTACATAAACCAAAAGGCATACATCTATAAGCAATGGTACTGAAAGGGCAAGTGAAAGTGGTCTTTTCCTGATCATCTTTTGACACAGGTATTTGAGAAAAACCAAAATAACCATCTAGAAATCAAAAATGTGTTAAGTTTGGATAGTCTTTCTAGCATTTGATCAATAAAAGGTAGAGGCTAATGATCTTTTCTAGTAGCTTTGTTTAATTTGCGAAAATCAATTACCATTCTATACCCTGTAACAATTCTTTGTGGAATCAATTCATTCTTATCATTAGTAACAACAGTAATACCTCCCTTCTTAGGGACACAATGAACGGGACTTACACATCTACTATCAGCAATAGGATAAATTATACCTGCCTCCAGAAGCTTTAGTATTTCATTTCTTACCACTTTTTTCATCTTAGGATTTAACCGTCGTTGGTGATCAATAACTGGTTTAGCATGATGCTCCAAATTAATTTTGTGCTGACATAGAGTGGGACTAATGCCTTTAAGATCATCAAGAGTTTATCCAATAGTGGCACGGTGCTTCTTTAGAGTTTTCAATAATTTATTTTCTTCATGCTCTGAAAAGTTAGCACTAATAATAACAGGATATATCTTCTTTTCATCAAGATAAGCATATTTCAAAGTATCAGGTAGTTGCTTAAGATCAAATACAAGATCACTCTTGGGTGGTAGGGGATCTCCAAGAGTCTCAACAGGAAAATTGTGTTTCAAAACAGTCATTTGTTTAAAGAAAATCTCATCCAATTCCTTTCTTTCATTCATGAACATATCATTTTCATGGTCTAGCAAATATTGTTCTAAAGGCTCAGTAGGAGGCATGGCAATAGAAGCAAGACCAATAATTTCATCTTTACTAGGAAATTCTTTATCATGGGGTTGTCTACGAAATTTAGAGAAATTAAACTCATGAGGCACATCCCCAAAACTCACACTAACAATTTCTTTCTCACAATCTATTTTAGCATTAATAGTGTTCAAGAAAGGTCTACCAAATATAATGGGACAAAAATCATCTTAACCAAGAACTACGAAATCAGTAGGGCATTTTATTTTCCCACACAAGACTTCAGCATCTCTAACGATCCGAATTGGTGATATAGTATCTCTATTGCCAAGCTTAATAGTAACATCAATATCTTCTATTTCAGCAGGTGCAATATCATTCATAATTTCTTGATATAAAGTAAAGGGAATTGCACTCACACTAGCACCCAAATCACATAAGCCATGGTAACAATGATCTCCTATTTTAACAGAAACAACAGGCATGCCAACAACAGGTCTATGTTTATCTTTATTATCGGGTCTAACAATTCTAGCAGCTTCATCACAGAAATAAATAACATGCCCATCAATATTATCGACCAAGAGATCTTTAACCATAGCAATACTAGGTTCTACTTTAATTTGTTCAGAGGGTCTAGGTGCTTTAATATTACTTTTGTTAACCACTGTTGAGGAGGATCCCCAAGGATTTCAACAAGCAAGTTGTGTTTCAAAATAGGTCCTTGATTAAAAAATATTTCATCTATTTCCCTTCTTTCATTCATAAACATATTATTTTCATGGTCTAGCAAATATTGTTCTAAGGGATCAGTAGGAGGCACGGCAATAGAAGCAAGACCAATAATCTCATCCTTACTAGGCAATTCTTTATCATGGGGTTGTCTATGAAATTTAGAGAAATTAAAATCATGAGACATATCCCGTAAACCAACAGTAACAATATCTTTCTCACAGTCTATCTTAGCGGTATTCAAGAAAGGTCTACCAAATATAATGGGACAAAATTCATCTTGTGGGGAAGCAAGAACAAGAAAATCAGTAGGGTATTTTATTTTCCCACACAAGACTTCAACATCTCTAAAAATCCCAATTGTTGATATAGTATCTCTATTGGCAAGCTTAATAGTAACATCAATATCCTCTATCTCAGCAGGTGCAATATCATTCATAATTTCTTTATATAAAGTAAAAGGAATTGCACTCACACTAGCACCCACATCACATAAGCCATGATAACAATGATCTCCTATTTTAACAGAAACAACAGGCATGCCAACAACAGGTCTATGTTTATCTTTAATATTGGGTTTAGCAATTCTAGCAGCTTCATCACAGAAATAACTAACATGCCCATCAATATTATCAACCAAGAGATCTTTAACCATAGCAATGCTAGGTTCAACTTTAATTTGTTCAAGGGGTGTAGGTGTTCTAGTATAACTCTTATGAACCACAGTTGAAGCTTTAGCATGATCCTTTATTCTAACAGGAAAAGGTGGTTTCTCAATATAAGCAGTAGGAATAATAGGATCAACATTATAAGTAATAGTTTCTTCTTCAACTTTAATAGGTTCAACTACTTTAGCTTCAATGGGAGGATGCTATTTAAACCACTTCTCCTTAGGGAGATCAACATGAGTAGCAAATGATTCATAGAAAGAAGCTACTATCTCAGAGTCAAGTCCATATTTAGTGCTAAAATCACAAAAAGCATCGGTATCCATAAAAGATTGAACACAATCAAACTTAAGGTTTATACCTGACTCCTTACCTTCGTCGAGTTCCCAATCTTCAGAGTTGCATTTAATTCTTTCCAATAAATCCCATTTGAATTCAATATCCTTCTTCATAAAAGAACCAGTACAAGAAGTATCTAGCATGGATCGATCATTATGAGAAAGCCGAGCATAAATTTTTTGAATAATAATTTCTCTTGAGAGCTCATGATTGGGGCATGAATATAACATTGACTTAAGCCTCCCCCAAGCTTGAGCGATACTTTCTCCTTCACGAGGCCAAAAATTATAAATATAATTCCGATCACGATGAACCAGATGCATAGGATAAAACTTCTGATGAAATTCCAATTTCAATCGATTGTAATTCCAAGTCCCAATATCATCGCATAGCCTATACCATATCAATGCCTTCTCCTTCAAAGATAAAGGGAAGACCTTCTTCTTGACTTCATCCTCGGGCAAACCTGCAAGCTTAAATAATCCACAAACTTCATCCACATAGATTAGATGCATATCAGGAGGTAGTGTTCCATCTCCTGTATAAGGATTAGCTAGCAGTTTCTCTATCATAACTGACGGAATTTCATAATAAATATTTTCAGCAGGTGCAGTAGGTTGAGGGGCAACTCTTTGCTCTTTTGGTCGAGGTGAAGATACCCCGAACAAACCCCTCAAAGGATTATTTTCCATAGTGACAAGTGACAGTAAATTTCAGCACATAATATAAATGTTTCCTTACCAAATTCCACTTACCAAAGGCGCTTCACTCCCCGGCAACGGCGCCAGAAAAGAGTCTTGATGACCCACAAGTATAGGGGATCTATCATAGTCCTTTCGATAAGTAAGAGTGTCGAACCCAACGAGGAGCAGAAGGAAATGACAAGCGGTTTTCAGCAAGGTATTCTCTGTAAGCACTGAAATTATCGGTAACAGATAGTTGTGTGATAAGATAATTCGTAACGGGTAACAAGTAACAAAAGTAACTAAGGTGCAGCAAGGTAGCCCAATCATTTTTGTAGCAAAGGACAAGCCTGGACGAACTCCTATATAAAGCAAAGTGCTCCCGAGGACACATGGGAATTGTGTCAAGCTAGTTTTCATCATGCTCATATGATTCGTGTTCGTTACTTTGATAATTTGATATGTGGGTGGACCGGTGCTTGGGTGCTGCCCTTCCTTGGACAAGCCTCCCACTTATGATTAACCCCTCTCACAAGCATCTGCAACTACAAAAGAAGAATTAAGATAAATCTAACCATAGTATGAAACATATGGATCCAAATCAGCCCCTTACGAAGCAACGCATAAACTAGGGTTTAAGCTTCTGTCACTCTAGCAACCCAACATCTACTTATTACTTCCCAATGCCTTCCCCTAGGCCCAAATCATGGTGAAGTGTTATGTAGTCGACGTTCACATACACCACTAGAGGAAAGACAACATACATCTCATCAAAATATCGAACGAATACCTAATTCACATGATTACTTATAACAAGACTTCTCCCATGTCCTCAGAAACAAACATAACTACTCACAAAGCATATTCATGTTCATAATCAGAGGGGTACTGAATCGCATTAAGGATCTGAACATATGATCTTCCACCGAATAAACCAACTAGCATCAACTACAAGTAGTAATCAGCAGTACTAGCAACCCACAGGTACCAATCTGAGGTTTTGAGACAAAGATCGGATATGAGAGATGAACTAGGGTTTGTGAGGAGATGGTGCTGGTGAAGATGTTGATGGAGATTGACCCCCTCTCGATGAGAGGATTGTTGGTGATGATGATGGCTTCGATTTCACCCTCCCAGATGGAAGTTTCCCCGGCAGAACAGCTCCGCCGGAGCCCTAGATTGGTTCTGCCCAAGTACCGCCTCGAGATGGCGGCGCTTCAACCCGAAAGCTTCCTTATGATTTTTTCCAGGTCAAAAAACACCATATAGCAGAAGATGGGCATCGGGGGCCTGCCAGGTGGCCCACAAGGCAGGGGGCGTGCCCAGGGGGGGTAGGGCGCACCCTCCACCCTTGTGGATGGCTGGTGGCCCCCCTCTGGTGCTTTCTTCGCCAATATTTTTTATTAATTCTAAAATGACTCTCCGTGAAGTTTCAGGACTTTTGGAGTTGTGCAGAATAGGTCTCTAATATTTGCTCCTTTTCCAGCCCAGAATTCCAGCTGCCGGCATTCTCCCTCTTCATGTAAACCTTGTAAAATAAGAGAGAAAAGGCATAAATATTGTGCCATAATGTGTAATAACAGCTCATAATGCAATAAATATCAACATAAAAGGATGATGCAAAATGGACGTATCAGGGCCCCTCGTGTGATCCGACCAAGATAAGCATGGCCATGCGACAAGGATTATGAGATAATCTGGTTTGTGGTTGGCATCACTGGAACGAGAAAGAGGTCGGGCTAGCACAAGGATGACAGACTTGCCTTGAGCCTGACAACATATATTGTGTGGCAAAGGGAACAGAAGTGCGACATGTTGCACAGAATCGCCAACCGGCTTCATTGTCTACTTGGTGGTCGGCACGCCTTGCTAGAGGCCGCTACCAGCCGAGCAGGTTGAAGGTGATCGGACCTGCGACCAAGCCGACTTGAACCTAAGGGGTCGCACGCTTAAGGGAAGGAACCTGTGAGGCCCGATCCGACTCCATGAGTCAGATGCGATCCTACTCGGACTCAGATCCTGGCCAAACATACTTTGGGCTTTAGGGTCCGTGCGAGGCCCAAGTGTTGAGCCCGCAACGGATGCCTATATATAGTGGGGGTGCGACACACTCATTAAGGTTGATCGCTTCGGCGCCGTCACTAGGGCTTTGCATGTGTTGCAAGTAGCCACCTCCACTCGTCGCCGACTGTGTGATCGGACCTAGCAGTCCGCCGCACGGTGTTCCTCCTGCATGCGCGGATACCGTTAGAGGCGGTGCACTTGCGCCGCTCCGGCGAACCAGTATGTGGGATCCGACGACCAACTGTTCGAGGGAGATCGGACGAGGAGGAGACAAACCCCGCGGACGCACTGCCCCAACTCTACTTCCGCTGCACGGCACTGCACGTCTAGTGGTAACGATCTGTGATCAATTTCCTGTAGCATGTTCCTGGTTGATCTTCGCGTAGGAAAATTTTAATTTGCAGTTGACGCACCCTAGCATAGAACCCAACAATATCAACCCACCACTGCCACCTCAAAGCACTACAAAAAAAGACACATTCGTGACATTTTGGCTCGAACGAAAAAAAATTCTGTCATGGTTATGACACTTCTATGACGATAATTGTGACAAAAACACGTATTATCATAAATGTGGTGGGCTCCTACTTCTATGACAAAAAATCATAATAGAAAATGGGCTTTTCATCCTGGGCGGGCCGGAGACGCACCTGCATGACTTTCTTTGGGTCGTCCATGACGGACAGAATCATGGTAGAAGCGAGGGCGAGGAAAATTTCGGGGAGTTCCCGGTTACGGTGGGTAGTCGGGGCCGAGCGATGCACTATGGTTTGCGCGTTTCTCTCGTCGTAGGCGCGCGCGCGTGTGTGTGAGGTGTTGGCTCTAACTGAACCCGAGGGAGAGGCGTTTGCTTACTGAACCCAAGTGATTGCACTAGCTACGTTACTGAACCGTAGCGATCGATACCTATTGAACCCGAGCGATTCCTTCGCTGCTGCTA
Organism: Thinopyrum elongatum; assembly: GCA_011799875.1. Lineage (NCBI taxonomy): Eukaryota > Viridiplantae > Streptophyta > Magnoliopsida > Poales > Poaceae > Thinopyrum > Thinopyrum elongatum. The sequence continues at coordinate 127,187,587 of CM022302.1, forward strand.
CTAACTGAACCCGAGCGATCGATCGCTATTGTTGCTTACTGAAGCTGATCGAGCCCCCGTGTGAGATGCAGCCAGCTGGTGTCTTGGGTTGCCTCTCGATGAATAGTGACTGTTGCTACAGCGCCCGTGATAAAATGAGTTGAGACGTGGTGAGTCGAGGCTGTGGATGAATAGTTCCCGGTGGGGGTTGGATGAACAGGACCCCGTTGTAGTAGGCGGTTGCCACTAGATGAACAGGACCCTGAGGAGGCCGCCGCACCCCAGCCGGTTGGGGGTGGATGAACAGGACCCCATGGAGGCTGGATGAACAGTAGCCGGTGGAGGCTGGATGAACAGTAGCCCATGGATGAACAATAGCTTGTGGAGGCTGGAGGAAGTCGATGGTGGATGAACAGTAGCCTGTGGAGGCTGGAGCGAGGCTGTAGACAGTGGATGAACAGGACCCCATTTCGACCGTAGGCGCTCGAACAGAAGTCTGTTTCCTCCGTTTTGCCGTACGCCACACCCCTCCCGATCAACAAGACCCTGTTTCGACTGTAGGCACTCGAACAGAAGTCCGTTTCCTCTATTTTGTGGTATGCCACACCCTTCCCGATGAACATGACCCCATTTTGACCGTACATGGTCGAACAAAAGACCATTTCCTCTGTTCTGCGGTACGTCATACCTCATTTCGGCTGTTCTGTCCAAGTCAGTTGGCTCCCGATGAACAGGACGCATTTTGTTGCCTCCCGATGAACACGACGCAGTTTCTCCATTTCGACCCAGCCGGTTGGCTTCTGATGAACATGATGCCATTGCTGCCGTCTGTTGCCTCTCCATGTACACGAGCCCTGGCCATACGTATGCGTGAGTAGGCGTTCGAGACCCCGCCCATATGTACTTATGTGGCCGTATTTTTTGGCATGTGGTTGTACGTATGTGTACACGGTTTAGAAGGGACTGTCTGAACTGCTACGTCCGGGGCTCTACTACTACACATGCCACTGCTTGGTCGTCCACGGTTCATCATTGCAGAGAGACCGATCGACCAGTATGTACGTACACGTTCGCGACTAGACAGACAACGCTACGTACGCTTCGACCGGGTGGGTCCCAGATGTCAGGGAGGATAAGGAGGCACTTCCTTCCATGCGAAGATATAGCTGGTGGGTCCCAGGTATCAGGGGGGAGAATCAATTTTTTGCCTGTAATATGGATGCACTTCCTTGCGTGTGAAGATGTAGCTGGTGGGTCCCAGCTGTCAGGGGGGAAACATTTTTTCGCAAAATACAGCTAAGCCAAAATACAGAGGCCCTTCCGGTGGGTCCCCGCTATCAGGTGGAGGAATCATTATTTTGCGTGTAATAAGGAGGCACTTCCTTGCTACAGCCATGGACCCAGTTATCAGCCTCTCCACGTACAGTCCTCTTCCGATGGAAGTCGTTCTTTGACCACGTTGACCATGCCACGCCGAGAGCACCAAGGCCGTGGACGACGGCGAGGCCTAGGAAGGGAATGACCCGGAGCCGGGGAAGACTCGGCACTTGTTTCCCACACGGAGGGGAGTACAAGGGTTTACTGGTTCGGCTGCAGTGTGAGGCTGCCATCCCCGGAGAATAATGGGAGGTCTGGGTGAGTACAGGGATGACCAGGCCAGCGATGGGAGTAGGGTGGGGTGGTGAGGCCTGCACGGCAGCACAACCGGCCACGGGAGGTCGGAGCAGGCGGCACGGCCGACGCTGATTTGGGCGGCTGGAGCAAGAAGACTAGAGGTTGAAGAAGCACGATGGCCGTTGGATGGACATCGTACGGTCACTACAGCTAGAATCATTTATATTGACTAAGTTGACAAAGCCCTCCATCCGCGTCAACTTAGTAGGACCACAAGTCAGCCTCCAAATATGGTGGGTCCCAGCTAGCAGGGCGAGTATTCAAATTTTTGTGCATAATAAGGAGGCACTTCCATGCGTGCGGCCGTGGACCCAGCTGTCAGCCTCTCCACGTACAGTCCTCTTTCGATGGATGTCGTTCCTTGACCATGTTGACCACGCCACACCGAGAGCACCAGGGCGGTGGACGAAGGCGAGGCCTAGGAAGGGAACGACACGGAGCCGGGGAAGACTCGGCAGTTGTTTCCCACGCAGAGGGGAGTACGAGGGTTTATTGGTTCGTCTGCCGTCACCGGAGAATAACAGCAGGTGTGGGTAAGTAGAGGGATGGCCAGCCCAGCAATGGGATAAGGGTGGGGCGGTGAGGCCTGCGCGGCAGCACAACCAGCCACGGGAGGCGGGAGCAGGCAGTCTCGCCGGCGCTGGTTTGAGCGGCTGGAGCAGGAAGAGCAGAGATTGAAGAAGCACGACGGCTGTTGGATGGACATCCAACAGTCACTGCTCTAGTGTGTTGACTAAGTTGACCGGCCTTGCATGCGCGTCAACCTTTTTTTAGGAAAGCGTATGCGTCAACATAGTAGGCCCACAAGTCAGCCTCAAATATGTGGAAAACTGCAAACAACCCATCTGCCATTATTGCTAATAAATTTACAGCCCATTGGCTAATTCTTAAGGATTTTTTTGAAGCCCATATTCTTTTTATTACCATTACAGCCCATATTCTGTCCACGATTAAAAATTCAATGAAAATTTCATATTTTGGTGCAGTCCGAACTATTTTTAATCCCGAAATTTCAAGTCACTTTCAAACTAATTTAAAAATAATAAATTTATATCAATTTAAAATCCAACATAATTTTCCACGCAAAAAAACATTTAAATTCGAAAGCTCGAAATCTTAAAAAACAATATTTGAAACTAATTACCAGTTTGCTGTGTTTTTAAAATTTACGTCCCATTTCTTACTACTTCATTTTCTGGGCAAGCGAATACATGGCTCTCGTCTTGAAAGATTTGCAGCCCAGCAGCGCTGAGAAAGCAAGTAGGCCTCCATTGGGTATTTCTTAAAAAAAATTAGAATTGGGCTAGCCATTTTTAGGAAGAAAAAAACACAATTGGGCTCATCATGTGGTAAACATAAAATAAAACCCTGGGCTAGACGGGCCACAGCCCCCACATAGCCCCGTTGTTACCCTGATCCGTCTCTATAACTAGTAAATAACACCTGCTTGTTCCTCAAAAAAAGTAAATAACAACTGCGTGACCTGCTGGATCCCTGGTGTCAGCCGTTCATTGTGTAATTCTCTCGTTTATTGACTACGTTGACAATGGCGTGGGACCCAGATGTCAAACCATTAGGAGGAAGCATTTATTTTGGCTTGTAATAACAAGGTTCTTGCTTGCGTACTGCCATGACCCTGGTGGGTCCCTACAGTCATCCTCTCCACGTACAGTCATCTCCTTATTCCTCTCGGTTGTTGACCATGTTGACAACGCCAGACGGTGGCGCACCGCGCACGGCGAGCGAACCAAGGCGGAGGACGATGGCAAGGCCTCGGACGGGAACGAACAGGAGCCGTGGAAGATGCGTCAGTCTAGTCGCAGGCGGAGGGGAGTACGAGGGTTGACTGGTTCGGGTGTGGGTGCGTGTTGGGGCTGACGTCGCCGGAGAATAACAGGACGTGTGGGGGAATAGAGGGATGGACTGGCCAACGTTTGAGGGTATGGTAGGGCGGCGGAGGTGCAGCCAACCGTGGGAGGTGGCAGCAGGTGGGACCGACGGGGTGGTTTGGTTTGGGCAGCTGGAGGAAGAAGATAAGAGATAGAAGATAAACAACAGATGTTGGATGTCAATCCAACGGCTGGTAGGCAGAATCATTTGTTGAGTAGTAAGTCGACACCACCTTGGATAGGCTTTTTCCTCGTGGGTCCCAAATGTCAAAATCCAAATCTGTCACGGCCATGCAGGCTTATGAAAATTTATAGCCAATTTGGTGTGCTAGTTCAAAATAAGTTTGTGGGTGCTAGTGGGGGCTAATCACTTGGGTTCTGTAATGCACAGTGAGCTCAAGCAGCCGGCGAGAGTGATGTTATTTCCCTTGGTTGTGATTTGTTACAATGTTTCTCTCTTAATTAAAGAAATGGCATGCCATTTGCCTTGTTTCAAAGAAAATATGACAGTCACAGCCGAGTTGAAAAGGGCAACAACATCTAACTCCAGCTTACAAACTGTACAAAAGCACGAGGGTTAATTGTTCATCAGCTTTAGACAAAGCCCATATTGAAAAGGGCAACAACATCTAACTCCAGCACTATTTTTGGCAGTCACAATCAAATGGATCGGTCAGGCCCATAGAATGAACATCCTGGGTCGTAAAATTTACTGGATTATGACCACAAGATGTTGTAAATAGAAGCCCGACACGTTGAGAAGCCCTTTTGTCCACCTGAAACTCCTTTTTCTGCTCTTCGACATACCCATCCTTCAAAACCATGCTGCTTATAAACTTAAGCCTGATGGACAATAGTAACCTCGCATTCAGCAGGAAGAATGTGACAAATCTAGTGTTTCCATGGTTGGCTACATATTGTTCATGCGTTATTGTGTTCAATCTAATGCCATGGGAACCGAGAAAATCCCAGTGCTTACGAATCCACTGATTGGTTATAACTTTCTTACCCCGTCCTATTGCCTAAATAGACATGAAGATTGAAAACAGTTAAGGTCTAAAAAAAGAGTGTCGAGAGAGCAATAGTTGAACGGTTAATTCTAGTACACTATATGCGGGCTTCCAATGTGTGTGAAATTATCACCTTTATATACAACTTCTCCAGACATGGAAAGCATTGCAGCAAGCCAATAATCTTGTTCAGATCAAAACTATTCATATGGATATATAAGATCTTGATAGAATCTAGCACCATTGATAGGCTATCCATGGACAAACTCTTCATTGAGCATAGAACATAATATTAGTACAAAAAGTGTACTCCAAGATGATATAGAACTTATGCGTAGAAATTTAAAATGGAGCTTATGATTACAAGTGTAGATGATAGTATACAGTACCTGAAGAACTGTGGAGCCAAACACCATCTTGAAATGAGCACAGAGATCATGTATTACACCCAAGGTCTCCAGTTTAGGCACAGGGACGGCAGTTATTTCCGACGGTGAATAACGAGAATCAAGGATCAACCTTTGAAGTGAAGGGGCATCTTCAATGATTAGCTGCCTTCCATCAAAAGAAATTCCAATTCTTACAAGGTTAGGGGAATTTATTTGGAGACAACTGATTCTAACTGTCAAAACAAGCACCAAGCAGTCCAGGGCAGGGCAACTGGAGTGGATGTTGCTGTGCAATGAGGCCTCCGACATACGAACCCGCACAAGTGAAAGTTTTTTGAGAAATGGGAGTCGAAGGTTTAGTACCAGATTGTCTGGTAGGTAGCACAGCATAAAGGTGGCAGTGTGGAGAGAGGAGGAAAACTGCGAGATGGGCATCGGTGCTGAGGGCACAAGTACATGGCGTTCGGTATGTGGTATGTGATTTCTGGGGGAGTAGTAGAACTCAAGCAGCTGTAGTTCTGTGAATTTAGGGGATTTCAGCCAGGCGTCCACCGTGCAGGGCATGCGCAGGTAGCATGCCGGGATGTAGCGGCCTTGAACGGAGCCCTGGTGGGAGGAGATGATGGCTCCGGGGAGTTCAAAAGCATTAAAGAGAGATAGCTGACGACAGTCAAGATTAAGGGGCGCGACGCGCCATAGAGGGCGCCACCGAGTTGAGAGGACTTGGGTACGGCAGCAATCCTTGGTGGGAAGAAGCGATATGATCTCCCCAAGGATGGCGTTCGGGAGATCGCTGATGCGGTCCACCCGAGATTCTATGGGTTCCTCGGATCCGGGGGGGGCTCACCGCTTCTCCCCGCACTGCCGGGTGCGGGATCTACAACAGGCGTTGCCATCGGCGGGAGCCTCATCTTCTTGGCGCTGGGGTTAGCTGACTCCATTTTCCTCGAGGGTGTCGCGTCGAGCTCATGGATTTGAGCAGAGTAATGAATGACGAGCCTAGTTGTAGTGCGAGTCAAGAAGAAGGGGAGCTGGGGTTTTCTGTAGTAGTGAGGAAGAAGGGGAGGTGCGGTTTTCTGTAGGAGTGAGGTGAAGAATTTTGGGGTACGAGTGGAGCAAGCTGACGTGAGGTGGGTGGGAGTGAGGAGGAAGAAGGGCACCCAGGTTTTTTTGTGGGGCAGTATGCTGGGTAGCGCCTCTCATTAAGTAGATGTATGGGCTTTTGAATTGATTTTATTATTTAGGGTGGATGTGCTCTTTTGTCTTGGGCCTAGAGAAACAATTACTACTAGTACAGTGGAGACACTCTACAGCTACCCAGAAAAACAATTACTACTAGTACAGTGGATACACTACCGCTTCTGGCTCCTCCTAGGTCATCGAAACGTCTCCCGCTACTGAATGCCGTTTTACTTTGGTTCACCGACTGTTGGGGAACGTTGCATGGAAAACAAAAAAAAATTCTACGCACACGCAAGATCTATCCATGGAGATGCATATCTATGAGAGGGGGAGAGCATCTACGTAACCTTGTAGAATGCTAAGCGAAAGCATTTATCACGCGGTTGATGCAGTCGTACTCTTCGCGATCCGATCACGATCCAACCGATCTAGTGCCGAACGGACGGCACCTCCGAGTTTAGCACACGTGCGGCTTGATGACGTCTGCTCCTTCTTGATCCAGCAAGCGGGAGAGGAGAAGTAGATGGGATCACAACCAACACGACGCCGTGGTGGTGATGGTGGTGGTGGAGCACCGACAGCGCTTCGCTAAGCGTCGCCGGGACGAGGCGGTGGAACTACGGAGTAACGAGAGAGAGAGGGGCACCAAGGGGTTGGTGTGTCCTCTTGGGGCAGCACTCCCCTCTATATATAGGTGGAGGGGCGTGGGAAACAGCCCCTCCAAGCCCTAGGGCGCAGCTAAGGGGGAGAGGACTTGGACTCCAAGTCCAATCCTATTCCTACTAGGACTCCTTCCTTTTTTGCCTTCCCCAGCCACATGGGCTTTTGAGGACTTGGTGCGCCTAGCCCAATAAGGCCAGGACACCTACCCACAGCCCATGCTAGCCCTTGCGTCATGGTGGACCCACTTGTGGACTTTCGGACCCCTTCGGAATCCTCCGGAACCTTCTGAAAGCTTCTCGGTACAATACCAAAAAAACTACACCTTGTTCCAGAACCCAAAATATGACTTCCATATATAAATCTTTACCTCTCGACCATTTTGAGACTCCTCGTGATGTCTAGGATCTCATCCGGGACTCCGAACAACATTTCGTTACCACTCATCAAATATCCCAATACTACTTTAGCGTCAACGAACGTTAAGCGTGCGACCCTGCGGGTTCGGGAATTATGTAGTCATGACCGAGACACCTCTCCGGTCAATAACCAATAGCGGGACCTGGATGCCTATATTCATTCCTACATATTCCATGAAGATCTTTTATTGGTTGAACCTTTGTGACAACATACGTAATTCTCTTTGTCTATCGGTATGTTACTTGCCCGAGATTTGATCGTCGGTATCTCTATACCTAGTTCAATCTTGTTACCGACAAGTCTCTTTACTCGTTCCGTAGTACATCATCTTGCAACTAACTCCTTAGTCACTTTGCTTGCAAGCTTCTTGTGATGTGTATTACCGAGAGGGCCCAGAGATACCTCTCCGATACACGGAGTGACAAATCCCAATCTCGATTCACGCCAACTCAACAGACACCTTCAGAGATACCTGTAGAGCATCTTTATGATCACCCAGTTATGTTGTGACGTTTGATAGCACACAAGGTATTCCTCCGGTATCTGGGAGTTGCATGATCTCATGGTCGAAGGAACATGTATTTGACATTAAGAAAGCAGTAGCAATAAACTGAATGATCATATGCTAAGCTAACGGATGGGTCTTGTCCATCACATCATTCTCCTAATGATGTGATCCCGTTATCAAATGACAACTCATGTCTATGGTTAGGAAACCTTAACCATCTTTGATCAACGAGCTAGTCTAGTAGAGGCTCACTAGGGACACGGTATTTGTTTATGTATCCACATATGTATTTAAGTTTCCAGTCAATACAATTCAAGCATGAATAATAAACCTTTATCATGATTAAGGAAATATAATAATAAACACCCCAAGAGGACACACCAAGCCCTTGGCACCCCTCTCTCTCCCGTTACTCCGTAGTTCCACCGCCTCGTCCCGGTGACGCTTAGCGAAGCGCTTTTGGTGCTCCACCACCACCATCACCACCACGCCGTCGTGTTGGTTGTTATCCCATCTACTTCTCCTCTCCCGCTTGCTGGATCAAGAAGGAGGAGACGTCATCAAGCCGCACGTGTGCTAAACTCGGAGGTGGCGTCCGTTCGGCACTAGATCGGTTGGATCGTGATTGGATCGCGAAGAGTACGACTACATCAACAGCATGATAAACGCTTCCGCTTAGCGATCTACAAGGGTATGTAGAAGCTCTCCCCCTCTCGTAGCTATGCATCTCCATGGATATATCTTGCGTGTTCGTATAATTTTTTTTGTTTTCCATGCAACGTTCCCCAATAGTGGCATCATGAGCCAGGTCTATGCGTAGATGATATGCACGAGTAGAACACAAAGGAGTTGTGGGCGGTGATGGTCATACTGCTTACCACCAACGTCTTATTTTGATTCGGCGGCATTGTGGGATGAAGCGGCCCGGACCAACCTTACATGTCCACATACATGAGACCGGTTCCACCGACTGACATGCAACTTGTTTTGCATAAAGGTGGCTGTCGGGCGTCTGTTTCTCCTACTTTAGTTGAATCGAATTTGACTACGGCCAGTCCTTGAAGAAGGTTAAAACAGCAAACATGATAATCACCGTTGTGGTTTTTGCGTAGGTAAGAATAGTTCTTGCTAGTTGCCTGTAGCAGCCACGTAAAACTTGCAACAACAAAGTAGAGGACGTCTAACTTGTTTTTGCAGGGTATGTTGTGATGTGATATGGTCAAGACGTGATGTGATATACGTTGTTGTATGAGATGATCATGTTTTGTAATATCAAAAACCGGCAGGAGCCTTAGGGTTGTCTCTTAATTATTGTATGAAATTCAAGCGCCATGTAATTGCTTTACTTTATCGCTATGCGTTAGCAATAGTTGTAGAAGAAATAGTTGGTGAGACGAACCCGACGCAATGATGGAGATCAAGGTGTCGAGCCGGTGACGATGGAGATAATGACGATGCTTTGAAGATGGAGATCAAAAGCACAAGATGATGATGGCCATATCATGTCACATATTTTGATTGCATGTGATGTTTATCCTTTATGCATCTTATTTTGCTTAGAATGATGGTAGCATTATAAGATGACCCCTTCACTAAATTTCAAGATAAAACTGTTCTCCCCGAGTATGCACCGTTGCTAAAGTTCATCTTTTCGAAGCACCTCGTGATGATCAGGTGTGATAGACTCAACATTCACATACAACGGGTGTAAGCCAGATTTACAGGCGCGGAATACTTGGGTTAAACTTGACGAGCCTAGCATGTACAGTCATGGTCTTGGAACACTGGAGACCGAAAGGTCAAACATGAGTCATATAGTAGATATGATCAACATGAAGATGTTCACCATTGATGACTACCCCATCTCACGTGATGATCGGACATGGGTTAGTTGATTTGGATCATGTATCACTTAGACAACTTGAGGGGTGTTGATTTAAGTGGGAGTTCATTAGTAATTTGATTAATTGAACTAAGATTTATCATGAACATAGTAAAATGTCTTTCCAAATTATGTTGTAGTTCAATAGCTCGCGATGTAGCTTCCCCGTTTTTTGATACGTTCCTAGAGAAAACTAAGTTGAAAATTGATGGTAGCAATAATGCGGACTGGGTCCATGATCTGAGGATTATCCTCATTGCCGTATAGAAGAATTATGTCCTTGATGCACCGCTAGGTGACAGACCTATTGCAGGAGCTGATGCAGACGTTATGAATGTTTGTCAAAGCTCGATCTGATGACTACTTGATAGTTTAGTGCGCCTTGCTTTACGGCTTAAAATCGGGGCTCAAAAGATGTTTTGAACGCCATGGAACATATGAGATGTTCCAAGAGCTGAAATTGGTATTTTGGGCTCATGCCCATGTTGAGAGGTATGAGACCTCTGACAAGTACTTTGCCTACAAGATGGAGGAGAATAGCTCAGCCAGTGAGCATGTGCTTAGAATGTCTGGGTACTACAATCGCTTGAATCAAGTGGGAGTTAATCTTCAAGATAAGATAGTGATTGACAGAATTCTCCAGTCACTATCACCAAGCTACTAGAGCTTCGTGATGAACTATAATATGCAAGGGATGATGAAAACGATTCCCGAGCTCTTTGTGATGCTGAAATCAGCGGAGGTAGAAATCAAGAAGGAGCATCAAGTGTTGATGGTTAACAAGACCACTAGTTTCAAGAAAAAGGGCAAGGGAAAGAAAGGGAACTTCAAGAAGAATGGCAAGAAAGTTGTCACTCCTGTGAAGAATCCCAAAGCTAGACCCAATCCTGAAACTGAGTGCTTCTACTGCAAGGGAAATGGTCACTAGAAGCGGAACTGCCCCAAATACTTGGCGGATAAGAAGGATGGCAAAGTAAACAAAGATATATTCGATATACATGTTATTGATGTGTACCTTACTGGTGCTCATAGTAGCCCCTGGGTATTTGATACCGGTTCAGTTGCTAAGATTAGTAACTCAAAATAGGAGTTGCAGAATAAACAGAGACTAGTTAAGGGCGAGGTGAGGATGTGTGTTGGAAGTGTTTCCAAGATTGATATGATCACCATTGCACACTCCCTCCACCTTCGGGATTAGTGTTGAACCTAAATAAATGTTATTTGGTGTTTGCGTTGAGCATGAACAAGATTAGATCGTGTTTATTGCAATACTGTTATTCATTTAAGTCAGAGAATAATTGTTGTTCTATTTACATGAATAAAACCTTCTATGGTCATACACCCAATGTGATGGGGTTATTGAATCTCGATCGTAGTGATACATATATTCATAATATTGATGCCAAAAGATGCAAAGTTGATAATGATAGTGCAACATACTTGTGGCACTGCCGTTTAGGTCATATTGGTGTAAAGCGCGTGAAGAAACTCCATGCGGATGGACTTTTGGAATCACTTGATTATGAATCATTTGATACTTGGGAACCATGCCTCATGGGCAAGATGACTAAAACTCCATTCTCCGGAACAATAGAGTGAGCTAATGACTTATTGGAAATAATAAATCCCGATGTATGCGGTCCGATGAGTGTTGAGGCACGCGGCGGGTATCGTTATTTTCTAACCTTTATAGATGATTTGAGTAGATATGGGTATATCTACTTAATGAAACACAAATCTGAAACATTTGAAAAGTTCAAAGAATTTCAGAGTGAAGTAGAGAATCATCGTAACAAGAAAATAAAGTTTCTATGATCTGATCATGGAGGTGAATATTTGAGTTACGAGTTTGACCTTCATTTAAAACAATGTGGAATTGTTTCACAACTCACGCCACCTGGAACACCACAGCGTAATGGTTTGTCCGAATGTCATAACCGTACTTTATTAGATATGGTGCGTTCTATGATGTCTCTTACCTATTTGCCTTTATCATTTTGGGGTTATGCATTTGAGACAGCCGCATTCATGTTAAATAGGGCACCATCTAAATCCATTGAGATGACACCGTATGAACTATGGTTTGGCAAGAAACCTAAAGCTGTCATTTCTTAAAGTTTGGGGATGCGACACTTATGTCAAAAGGCTTCAGCCTAATAAGCTCGAACCCAAATCAGAGAAGTGCGTCTTCATAGGATACCTTAAGGAAACTATTGGGTACACCTTCTACCACAGATCCGAAGGCAAGATCTTTGTTGCCGAGAATGGGTCCTTTCTAGAGACGGAGTTTCTATCGAAAGAAGTGAGTGGGAGGAAAGTAGAACTTGATGAGGTAGTTGTACCTTATCTCGAATTGGAAAGTAGCTCACCAGGGAAAAATGTTTCCATGATGCCTACACCAACTAGAGAGGAAGCTAATTATGATGATCATGAAATTTCAGATCAAGTTACTACTGAACTTCGTAGGTCAACCAGAACATGTTCCACACCAGAGTGGCAATCCTGTCTTGGAAGTCATGTTGTTAGACAACGACGAACCTACGAACTATGAAGAAGCTATGATGTGCCCAGATTCTGACAAATGGCTTGAGGCCATGAAATTTGAGATAGGATCCATGTATGAGAACAAAGTGTGGACTTTGGTGGACTTGCCCGATGATCGGCAGGCCATTGAAAATAAATTGATCTTCAAGAGGATGACGGACGCTGATGGTAATATCACTGTCTACAAAGCTCGATTGTCGCGAAAGGTTTTTGACAAAGGGTTGATTACGATGAGACTTTCTCACCCGTAGCGATGCTTTAGTCTATCCGAATCATGTTAGCAATTGCCGCATTTTATGAAATGTGGCAAATGGACGTCAAAACTGCATTCCTTAATGGATTTCTTAAAGAAGAGTTGTATATGATGCAACCAGAAGGTTTTGTCGATCCTAAAGGTGCTAACAAAGTGTGCAAGCTCCAGCGATCCATCTATGGACTGGTGCAAGCATCTCGGAGTTGGAGTATATGCTTTGATGAGGTGATCAAAGCATATGGTTTTATACAGACTTACGGTGAAGCCTGTATTTACAAGAAAGTGAGTAGGAGCTTTGTAGCATTTCTGATATTATATGTGAATGACATATTGTTGATTGGAAATGATATAGAATTTCTGGATGGCATAAAAGGATACTTGAATAAGAATTTTTCAATGAAAAACCTCGGTGAAGCTACTTACATATTGGGCATCAAGATCTATAGGGATAGATCGAGACGCTTAATAGGACTTTCACAAATCACATACCTTGGCAAACGTTTTGAAGAAGTTCAAAATGGATCAGTCAAAGAAAGGGTGCTTGCCTGTGTTGCAAGGTGTGAAGTTGAGTAAGACTCAAAGCCCGACTACAACAGAAGATAGAGAGAGAATGAAAGTCATTCCCTATGCCTCAGCCATAGGTTCTATAAAGTATGCCATGTTGTGTACCAGACTAGGTGTGTGCCTTGCCATGAGTTTGGCAAGGGGGTACAATAGTGATCCAGGAGAGGATCACTGGACATCGGTCAAAATTATCCTTAGGTACCTAAAGAGGACTAAGGAAATGTTTCTTGGTTATGGAGGTGATAAAGGGTTCGTCGTAAAGGGTTTCATCGATGCAAGCTTTAACACTGATCCAGATGACTCTGAGTCTCAATCTGGATACGTATTGAATGTGGGAACAGTTAGCTAGAGTAGCTCTATGCAGAGCATTGTAGACATAGACATTTGCAAAGTACACACGGATCTGAATGTTGCAGACCCGTTGACTAAAACCTCTCTCACACGCAAAACATGATCACACTCTAGTAAAATCTTTGGGTGTTAATCACATGGCGATGTGAACTAGATTATTGACTCTAGTAAACTCTTTGGGTGTTAGTCACATGGCGATGTGAACTATGGGTGTTAATCACATGACGATGTGAACTAGATTATTGACTCTAGTGCAAGTGGGAGACTGATGGAAATATGCCCTAGAGGCAATAATAAAATGGTTATTATTATATTTCCTTAATCATGATAAAGGAAATATAATAATAACCATTTTATTATTGCCTCTAGGGCATATTTCCATCACCGACATGCGGGCCATGCAGGGCACGGGCCCAAATGTCATCCACCAAATTAGAAGGCGGTATGCAGGCGGAGAGTCACCCCGGTCATAGTGCGGCAGTAACGTGCCATCATATCACAAAACCCCACCTCCCCGTAGTCTAAGTTTGATGGACAAAGCAACTATCATTTCACTCTTTGCCGAATCCCCTTCTCCCTCACAGTCTTCAAGAAAGCCAACACTCGTATCTGCCATTGTTCTTCTCTCCCAATGAAGGGAAGGTAAGCGGATCCGTGATGTTGGTATATTTTCTTTGCAAAAGAAACTTTTGCAAAGCAGTAACCGACCCTCACTCTCTTTTTTGTTTCATTGTCATTGCGATTGTGTTTTCTTTCAGTTGTGTTCTATTTGTCTTCATGATGGATCAAGGAGAACTAGGCAAAGATCTACCGATGTTGGAACAGACGCGGGAGGCTGATCCCCATGAGACATAGAACACCAAGAAGATGGAGGTCACCACTGAGCCGACCCCAGATATGCTCACGACCACTACTGAGATGGTCAACCCCACGTTTGAGGTTATAGCCCCCGTGGCCCTGTAGAAGTAGTTTCCCCCCTTCGCGGATGTGTCCCCCCCCCCCGCTGAGCTGCCCTAGGTGATTTTCTTCTTTGACGATCTTGATTGTAGTTTTTCATCTAAGTATGTGGTGATAAATAATGCAAGATTTTATTAGCTCCGATGCGATGCTACCTTCCCTGTCATGCATACTTTTGACTCTACATAGTGCTTTAAATAACTTGTGTTTTTTATATTGGAAAGTAATTCAGAATTCATTTCTGCTTCAATTAGGGCCCTGATGCAGACAAGGATTGTGTGGTTGTATATGTCACTCGCTATGAGGCAGATGACCTGAATATACGCACTGGGAACACAAAGTTCTTAGGTTGTTCGATCCTGGAAGCCAGTTGCACTTATACCAAAGACGAGATGTATTCCAACCACACTGTTGTCAGGCGTGTTGTCAAAGGTGTACTGAAGCACAAGAAGTTCAAAGCTACTCCTTCGTTTGTGAGGCATACTATTCTTGTCAAGCTTACGCAGGAAGATGACCACAAGGTTATCTTCAAGAAGGTTGACAGGATTGAGCTGCTGCCAGACGTCCTCGATGATGTTCATGGCAAGGTCCGTCTTGTGTCCATCGCAAATTAGATCGATGTCATGAAATCATTGGCCCAGCTATTGTTTCAAAGTAGTTTGGATTGTGTTTAACTACCCGAACCTTGCGTATTATCGATCCCTTTGGGGGTAGTACTCTGTTTGAATCCATCTACGAGAAATACTGCTACTTTTGTGTGCCCGTGAATCATGTGAGAACCATCGTAATTGTTGCCGTAACAGATGCGCCCTCACTAGTTTTTCATGTAATATGGCATGGTAAGACATAAGTTGTCATGGTTTATCATACGAGCAGTGTGTGTTTGAAGAAATAGAGTACTTGTTCGACAATTGTGCGCCGACGTATACATAGGGTACGTAAGGCTGGTTAAGTACTTGTAAACACTATTGGTGCTACCCCACTTGTAACCAGTTCGGCAAAACACGGTACATTGGCTCAGCTCGCTTCAACACTAGAGAAGTTGGCTATCGACCAACTAACAATCAATACTCTGTTGTCTGACATATAAGCAACTAGGTATCTTGTTACAGTGGTTCATGCAATTAACTGAGGCCACAATGTAAATTCCAAATGTTCACATGCTAGTCCAGCATTCATGTGGAACATTCACATTAAACTCGGCTTCATAAAATACTTGAAAAGCATAAGTTCAGCAATTTTATACCTGTCAATTTTTCATAGAACATAACCAACATTTAATAGTTCACAGCAAAAGACAAAGTTGTGAGAAGATTTACAAATCAGGAAAAATCAAGCAAGGCTTCTCTGAGAAAAGGGCCTCCCTAGCTAGGCTTTAATTTCCTGGAGTTCACTCTAGTTTTTCTTGTTGCCACCATCCAGGGTTAGGTTCTCTCATTCCAGAATAACCAATTATAATTATGTTCTCAGTTGGAATACTGAACTGAACCATGTAGTGGACTGACCATCTGAACTTCTTGTGCAGTTCACCTAAATTTAAACACCACTATTTGCAGAAATAAGCAGACCACAATGCCTCTTGTCTGTGCACATGTCCCAAAAACCTCTGCGCAGCCACGCCAGCTAGTCCTCTGTCCATCCTTGATCTGGGAAAAAGCGCATTCCCGACTAGGATGCAGTTTTTTCGCTCGTCCTTGCACTGCAATCAGGAAGTAAACGTACGAATCAGCTTGTTTTAGATTGTGTTGGTCATTCTACCTAGTTACTACCAATGTAGGAATACCTGGAGCATGGGTGGTTAGACGACGGCAGCTAGGAATAGCCATCTCATTTTGTGCAGTTCTACTAAAACTGAGGTGTGTACTTCTGATTGCACAAATAGAAACGATATGGAGACAGACATCCCTGCTTGCGCAAATATGAAATATGGTTATTTAAGCAGTGATAGTTATTTGCATTGGCATATGATTAACAACAGCATCTATTGTGTTATAATTGGCACTACATTGATGGTATGAAAAAGTGTCATTAAGTAAGAAGTAGCATCACATCACATCAACAGTGACACTAGATTAACATGCAGAACAATAGCATTAGTATTACTGTCATGAGAGTAGCACATGGTCAGTAAATGTGCAATCAAATTTGTGCAGTTCCACTGGGATGAAGCAATGTTAGTGGTGTGAGATTTAAGTGTAACTGCCAAAATACAATTCGTGGGAAATAAAGCAAGACAGAAGCACTTCATAAAATGGTGGTGTCATTGCTTCAATTTATCGACGGCACTAGACTGACAACAGCATTACTTGATAGTGACATTAGGTGGCATTGCTTCATGCTTCATGTGATTTTAAATTAACGGTAGCGATAAGGGCGTAGTGACAGCAGAGGCATAAATTGTGAGGCAGATGTGTTTGCCAAGAGCGGCAAACATTCAGGCAGCATGTCTGCATTTGTCCCATTTTTTATCTCCTCGGCGACATTTTCCTATGTGAGCACAGGAAATCTAGACCTGCTCGCTCTCATTTGTGTTGTCCCCCAACACCCCTCACTTTCTTTCCTTTTTCGACCAAGAGAAAGGTCCACTTCCCCCCACCCTTCGCCATCCACCCCGCTTTCTTCGCCTTTTCAATCAAGAGACCGGTTGGGTAGCCAGTATATACTACTTTCCCCCGTTTCCTCTTAGAACCAAGTCCTAGATTCATGCTACAGCTTTCCCACTTTCTTCCCTGTTTGAACCAACTCTTAGATTCAACTATGTGAACTAGTTTTACCTCTAATAATAGTAAAAGTCTAGGTGGCTTTGGAACAACCGACGGAAGTAGAAAAAGATCCACATGCAGCCACGTGGGGAGCTGGGGCAGTAGAGCAAGGCCGGTTATGAAGGAAGATATACCTGAGGGTCGCTGGGATGTGGCAAAGACGGCGTCGGGAGGCCACATCTTGGCCACAATAAGGCCCTCCCGAGACGGTGCTGTCTCAGAGAGAACGGCACGGCCACCGATCGGGATGCGCGGGCAGTTGTTGGTCTCCTCCCTCGCCATCGACGACCGCGTGAACAATGCACCTACACACCTGCCCCGGCCGAGGTGGTCCAGCCGGATTTGTGACCAGCGGTGAGCAGAGAGAGAGAGAGAGAGAGAGAGTGGCCACCTATGTCTTGTTTAGATCTGGAGAGCATGAGAGAGTGAAACAGAGGAACCCTAGTAAAGCAAGCGCCGAGGCTCCTGCTTATATATATAGTGGAGTGATTTTGTTGTAGCAACCGTTATTAAATTGAATACGCGCGAACCACTATTTCATTTAAAGTTTAAGCAAAAAATAAAACTCGATCAATAACGTGCCACCGCTTCCAGGTCGCACTATGAAATCACCGCATCCAGGACGCACTATGTACTGTATAATTCACGTGTGGTCCCCGACCCTCCATGAAGTTGAAAACTAGACGAGTCAAAATGACAATTGGGATGCCGCTATGTAAACAAATGCGCTCCTAGCTTAAAAAATGCGCTCCTACGTGTACCCGCGAGTGGGTGTGAGAGAACTAGTGCGTGCGTGCACCGCTTCTCTTCGTGAGAGTACAATATACACGCCCAAAGAATGTTCACCACAAGAGTAGTAGTACAAGTGTGTGACGTGTGAGTTAAAATAAAAGGTGTGCGACGTCTTTTATTTTTTAGAAGTTATGAAGGTAGGGTGTGAAGAGCACATATGTGTGTGACGTCTACCTACAGATAGTGGTGGGTGCGAGAGGACAAGGGAGAGTCATGACTCGTGAGGGTGCGTGTGTGCATGAGAGAGAGGGGGCATGTATCAATGCAATGCATGTGTCCGTAAATCATATCTGACAAATGTTCGCCACAAGCCATTTCCTGACGAACGCCGAAAGAACCGTTAGATCGGCATCCGACAGTGTCAGTTTTGCCATGGTATTTAACAGAACAGCCACTCCTCCAACACACAAATCTTCCACGTGAGTGTTAGCAACTGCTATATGCTCCTCCCTCCGTTCCAAAATGTAGTGCATATAGTTTATTGAAAATTTGAACCTCGCAAACTTTTACCAAGTTTTCATCTACCAAAATGCACATATAGAATACCCAGTATATATCATTTCATTCATCTTCGAGAGGTAACTATAGAGATGGGGGAGGAGTTTACAAAGAAAGACCATCGTATCACCTGCAGCAATTTCAACAATCCTTCGGTGTGGATGAATATCATAGGAACTCTATATGATATGATTTTTACAGGAATTTTTCCTTTAGAGCCAATTGGTTCATAGGAATAGATTCCTATACTCCACATTTCAAAGGAAAATAAACATGATATGATTTTTTATAGCTTTAGAGCTACTTGGTTCATATGAATGGATTCCTATACTCCCACAATTTCAAAGGAAAATAAACATAAGCCTAGATTCAATAGAAAAGTTCCTATGATGTGAACCAAATGACATCTCTTTTTCAATCCCTCCTCATAGGAATTGAGATACATGTCATCTATAGATTCAATAGAAAAGTTCCTATGATGTGAACCAAATGAAATCTCTTTTCCAATCCCTACTCATAGGAATTGAGATACATGCACTAGTAGAAAAATGACTTTACGTGAGCCCCATTAGTCCCGGTTTGGAAATGGACCGGTACTAATATGACCATTAGTGCCGATTCCAACGGCTAGGGGGGCGGGCATCATTAGTCCCGGTTCGTATTGAACCTCTAGTACCGGTTGATGACACGAACCGGGACTAAAGGGGTGGTGGCAGGCTGGTATCAAGCTGGGGCCCCACTAGCACCTTTAGTCCCGGTTCGTGACACAAACCGGGACTAGAGGCTAACCTTTAGTCCCGGTTTGTGTCACGAACCAGGACTAAAGATGCACTATATAAACCCTTCATCGAGCCCGAGCTCTCTGTTCTTCCCCCTTTCCTCTCCTCTCTGTTCTTCCCCTCTTACTCGAGCTCATCCTCCATTTTTGCAAAATTTGTTAAGGTTTGAAGGCACCCCATCGATCCAAGTGTTCACAAAGGTTAGCAACTTTGTCCTTTCATCTCTCATTGCTAGATTAGCTCTTGCAATGCTCTATAAGTATAGTGATTTGTGGGTTTTAGTTTGGGAGTATTTATATGTGGTAGTTTATTTGATTTATATGCAATTTGAGCTCAAATTAAATTCTTAGTTTGCATGTGTAGGTGTGGTTTACTTAGTGCCTTCCCGTCCCCGTCCTAACCACCGTCGATCCCCCGCACTGTCCCATCGCCGGCACCACCTTGGTGAGCCTCTTGTTCTTATCCTTTTTATTAAAAAAAATCATGTTTGTGTGATTTAGATAGTTACTTGTATAATTTTCTTACCCGTACATTGTTTGTTATACATAGTGGCATGGTTTTGATATCCGTCCCCGTCGGCCCTCATCCGGTTTATGATTCGGATGTGGTATATTCTCTTTTATAACTATTTGTTGCATTTCATGTTTATGACAAATTATGCCCATCAAGTTGACATAGATATTTTTATCTAGGAGGTATGTGAACCAGAAATTCCAACCGACCCTCTTGCCGAGAGGTTAAATTTAGTTGAAAAAGAAAACAATTACTTGAAGAAAAAATTGAAAAGAATTGAGGGGGAGAAGATGAAACTGGAGTTGCATGTTGCCGATGTCGTCGATGATCACAAGATCAAGATGGATAAAATGTGCTTGAAGATTAGAAAGTACGCCATTGATAGTGAGGCTTGGTATCATTATGTTGTTGGATCAATTTTTACCTTAGTTGCGATCTTGATCGCATTTGTTGTTGCATTTAAATGCTTTAGCTAGAGAGTTTGTATGTTGTTTTACGAGATTAAGTGTGTATGAACTTGTATTAATTTGGTCTTTTTGGTGTTGTGTAATGAAGATGAGCCGACAATGGATGTACGATGACCGATGCTCTCCCCAGTTCATTAATGGCGTGCATACTTTTCTGCTTGCGGCTGAGGCAAACAAGCGGGTGGATGGTTTTATGTGTTGTCCATGTGCTGAATGTAAGAATGATCGAAATTACTCTAACGCAAGAACCATTCACGTCCACCTGTTTGAGTCCGGTTTCATGTCCGGCTATAACTGTTGGACCAAGCACGGAGAAAGAGGGGTCCTAATGGAAGAGAATGAAGAAGAAGAGGATGACAACAGCTATCCTAGCCATGGGTTCCCTGAATATGATGGTACAACAACAATGGGGGAAGAAGCTGAGCCGGGAATGCGGGAAGAACCTGAAGAAGAGGCATCAGATGAGCCCGCTGATGATCTTGGTCGGGCCATTGCTGATGCAAAGAGAAACTGCGCAAGTGAAAAGGAGAGGCTGAAGTTGCAGCGCATGTTAGAGGATCACAAGAAATTGTTGTACCCAAATTGCGAAGCTGACAAGAAAAAGATGGGCACCACACTGGAATTGCTGTAATGGAAGGCAGAGAATGGTGTTTCTGACAAGGGATTTGAAAAATTGCTGATAATGTTAAAGAAGATGCTTCCAAAGGACAACAAATTGTCCAACAGTACGTATGAAGCAAAGAAGGCTGTCTGCCCTCTAGGAGTAGAGGTGCAGAAGATAAATGCATGCCCTAATGACTGCATCCTCTACCGCGGTGAGTACGAGGATCTGAATGCATGCCCGGTATGTGGTGCAATGCGCTATAAGATCAGCCACGATGACCCTGGTGATGTTGAGGGCGAGCGCACCAGGAAGAAGATTCCTGCCAAGGTGATATGGTATGCTCCTATAATACCATGGTTGAAACATTTGTTCCAAAACAAAGAGCATGCCAAGTTGATGCGATGGCACAAAGAAGACCGTAAGAAAGACGGGAAGTTGAGAGTACCCGCTGACAGGTCGTAGTGGAGAAAAATCGAGAGAAAGTGGGAGGACATTGCAGATGACGCAAGGAACATATGGTTTGGTCTAAGCGCAGATGGCATTAATGCTTTTGGGGAGCAGAGCAGCAATCATAGCACCTGGCCTGTGACTCTATGTATGTATAACCTTCCTCCTTGGTTGTGCATGAAGCGGAAGTTCATTATGATGCCAGTGCTCATCCAAGGCCCTAAGCAACCCAGCAACGACATTGATGTGTACCTAAGGCCATTAGTTGAGGAACTCTTACAGCTTCTCGACGTGCGACACCTATGAGATCCGAGGGACCCCTTTATGATTCGGCAAGGGGAGAGGTATGCACAAAGAGCAGAACTGATGATCAACGAGAGGGGATTTTTACCTAGGTTCGGGCCGCTGATCAGCGTAAAACCCTACTCCTGCTTTAGTTTATTATCAATGATTCGTCCCAGTTCTTGGAGCGCTTGTGATGAACAGTAAGTTCAAGCAGCAGCTGCGCATGCAGAATGGGCTGAAAAATCGTCCTCCCCTGTAGCAGTTGCCTTGGGCCTCCTTTTATATGATCAAAGGGGTCACCACAGTGGCGAACTGCTCATTTGCGAGGTGTAAAGTAGCTACATGGTTATCATACCTAACCACTGACGGTTTAGGACAAATGCATTTAATGCACCGTGAGGTGTCCGTTTAGGTGTCCCTACTTTCTTGGGGATGGAAAAAGGAGCCATCCCATCAGCACTGCCTAAGCTCGCCTCCACTAGTGCCTTGCCACGCATCCAGAAGTGGGGCCAGAATGCCAGGCCGGTCACTGTACAGGAGCGGTGGCACAGTGGTGGAACCTTGTCGGGTGCGAATCTTGCCGGGCTTGTCGGGTTACCCCGGCAAGATCTTGCCGGGAGCCAAGCCCTTGGTCTTCAGTCCTCCTCATCTTCCGATCCTTGGTGTGGATGTCTCTTGATAACCTTGGATTGATCTTCAGCTGTTCCCCTGACAAGCCTTGCCGCAGGTATGGCTACAACTGCCCGTGCACAAGTATGGGGTACTAAAGGCCCAATATTTAGTACACCGACAGGAGCCCCCCGGCCTAGGCCACACACGGGTGCGAGGCGTTGTTGGGCTAGGCCCAAACAGTGCACGGGCACGCGTGGCAGGGATTAACTGCTTGTAATCATTCCGCCTACTGCGCTTCCCCACTACGCGCGTTGAATGCGCAACGTGGGAAACATGCGCTGAACGGCCACGGCCGCAGCGCGCTCGTATAGGCATGTTCACATAGGGCAGTAAAAGAAGCAGCCTCGCTCCTTCCCCATAAAAAGGAATCCGCAAAGGCGCTGCCCTTTTACCCCCTCTTCTTTCCAATCTGAAATCCGACATTACCTTCTCTCTCCCGAGCCCAGAGCAGAACTTTTCCTCATCCACTTATCGCCTCCACACCCGCTCCATCCTCGGCATCCGCCTTCGCATCCACCATGCCGCCCAAGGCTAGCAAGAGCAAGGGCAAGGAGACGAAAGCCGATGTCCCGGAGAGTGAGTTGGTGAAGATGCGGAAGAAGTACGTCGTCTTCGCTCCGACGCTCGACGCGGAAGCTTTGAGGAACCGGTACCAGTGCATGTGGGCGAGGGAAACGAAAGCTCACCCCGCGACTCGCATGGCCCCAGGTTCCTCTCTCAAAAGTGGCCCTGATAGATATCCCTTCTTCGCTGCTTACTTTTACTGCGGGCTCTGCCCTCCATTCTCTGATTTCTTCAACGATATCATGTATACATACGGCTTCCATCTCTTAGACTTCACGCTAAATGCCGTAACTTGCATGGCTATCTTCGCCCATCTTTGCGAAAACTTTGTCGGAGTAGTTCCCAACACCGCCCTCTTCCGCCATTATTTCATTCCTCGCATCAAAAAAGGGGATGCCCTCACCAGTTCTATCGCCTGGATCCCAAGGGCATGGAACAAGGAGATATATCCGGACGGGGTTTACCGCGAGAAGTGGGAAGAATGGCGGTCTGAGTGGTGCTGGATCAAGGAAGCAGACCCCCATCCCTTCTGTTCGCCCCGATGACAAAAGGCAGTTCGCGGCGAGGACTGGAGCGATCTTGACGCTCAAGATGACAAGCTCATAGTTGCCACGACCAGGATTCTCCGCTTGAAAGCCGCCGGGCTCATAGTCGGGATGATAGGTTCTGATTTTCTTCGCCGGCGCATCGCCCCTCTGCAGAACAAGGGGAGACCGGCCTGGGAGTTCCAGAACACGGCAGATATCATGAGGTTGCGCCCCGGACTGAACAACAACCTAACGATCATGCAACTTGGCGCTCTCCGCCACCGGCTATTCCAGCGTGAAGACAAGCACAAATTGCCGGTAAGAATTGTTCCCTTGGGCAACAACTCCGCCCTGGGGTCGATCATCGCTGCAATGCCGATGTTCAATGCCCACGGCCTTGACGCGACCTGGGTCGAGCCATCTGTGGAGGAGGCACAAAAGTTCTTCGACAACTTGTCGGAGAGGCCCGTCCGGGAAGAGACAAACCTCATCCGCGCCACCACTGTAGCGACCCGACCTCAGACGGTCAAGTCTCTGTGCTTAAGTGTCATCCCTGGATCGGTATGCTGACACACACAATACTTGAGGATTTATAACAGAGGTAAATCACATGTATAAAGTAACGTAAATACTATTACCTCAATCCATATAGCGGAAGTAACAACAGGGTTGTGGATTCCCATCAACACCAACGGCAAAGTTGAGTGTAGAAATCGTAACCCTAACGTATCACTTACTCGTCGTAAGAATCCTGCAACATGAGACGTTGCAGCCCGAAACGGGTCAGTACATTGAATATACTGGCAAATTCACACCATAGGATAATGATGAATAATAGCTATCACTATATGCATATTTGGCTGGTGGAGGCTCTAGGTTTAACATGATTTTGCGAAAAGCTAATTTTTTTCCTACAACAAAGGAATATATTTTATTTTACTATCATGGTGGTTGTTGAACATTGAGAAGGTAAAACCCCCTCTCAATCCCAATTAAAAAGTAATCATTAATCCCAACAAATTTATTTAGAGTGATGGGATTCAATATGATGATCCAAGAACCAGATACTCAAGATGTCCATAACCGGGGACACGGCTAATCATGATTAGTTTTTTACACTCTGCAGAGGTTTGTGCACTTTTCCCCACAAGACTCGATCTCCTCCGTTGGATTTCTAGCACTACATGGTGTTTGAGAAACGGATGACCGAGACACAGTCTTTCAGAAACATTAACTCTTTACTCCGGGTAGACCGTTACACCTACTTTCCCCTACATCTGCTAGCCTACCACTGAAAGAGGTCATGTAACATACTCAACTATGCTAGAGCCCATAATAGCTTGTGGCTGCACACGGAAGTTTCTAGCATGAATAATCTTATGACCCCTTTGAGCCTGGGTGGCGGACCGTAGGAGGATCACACGGTATATCCCCGGGATCTCCTAGGACAACACTGGTATATCCCCAGGTGCCCAAACAAGCAATCCACCCAGATGTGTATTAAAGTTGCCACCTTAAGTTGACCATTAATTAAAAATCTCACATCTGTCATGGATACACTCAAACCCAATCCACGTCTACGAGCATAGCATGGCAACATAAGCATAGCGTAGAAGTAACACCCAAGGGTTTGTTATTAAAAAGGACAATAGGTTCTACCTCATCATCTACTTCCCAGTACCCACAAGTTAATCACATCCTAATCATGCAATATTTGAGGGTCGAAACTAATGCATAAAAACTGGGTAACGAAGAAGTATGATCAATGTGTTACTTGCCTTGTACTGTTGATGAAGATCCTTCGCACTCATAATTCCTGATAGTTCTACTCGTCACACTCCGTTCAATCTAACGTGAGCAAGCAATTGCATACATAAGCACTCATGCAAAAGAATCGAAGAAAAGATCTCGAAAAACTTCGAAAACTAGCAATTAACTCTTGCAACAGAAAACAATTTCTAATAGTACCAAAATTGGGTGGATTTGGTCTTATCAGAAAGTTTAGGTCAAGAGCTTTGATTTGCAAAAAGAATCTACTAAAACGGAGTTATAAAACTCAAGTTATGAACAAAAAAAGTTTAAATACAAAACTGTTTGAATTCAAATTTTAATCTTTCAAAAACATGTTTAAGTTGGTTATCTGGATAGAGGAGATCGTAATGAAGAAGTGAGCGTTGGTTTCGTTGGATTTGGACAAACGAGTAAAAAGTTGCGAACGTTCGAAGCACAGGGACTAATCTGTAAAGAAAAAAAATCACAGATAGGTCCCTGGACGAAAATAAAAGAAAAATAATAAATCTAACGGATGAACGTTCGCTACAGAAACCTAATGAACGAAAATCGTTCGCTACCGAAGACTAACGGACGAACGTCCGCTAATTAGAACCGATCGGAAAAACCGAAAAAAAAACCTAACCCTAAAAATAAACCGGGCCGGCGGTTTTACCGTTTCGGTCAACGCCGGCGAACGACGGCGGCTCGGCATCGAGGCGGCGAACGGCGGGCGGCGGCTCGGCGTGGGAAGTGCGGCGGCGCAGCGCGGATGTGAGCTCCGACGGGCGGCGGCTTCGTCCTCGGCGGCGGCGGCAAGGCGCGGGCGGCTCCGGCGCGTAGCGCGGGGCGGCGGCGGCGGCAAAGTGCGGCGGCGGGGCAGCGGCGCGGGGTTGGAGGAGAGACCGGGCCCGGGGCCGCGGGTTTTATAGGAGGGAGGGAGGCGCGGCTTGCGGGAGGGGCAAAGGCGGCAGGCGGTGACCGGGTCGGGCACGGCGGTGCGGCGGCGGCGGACTCCCGAGCGGAGTCCTGCTCGAGGACGGGGGCGACGGGCGAGCTGGGCCTGGCTGAGGAGCTGGGCCGGCCCAGTTCGGTCGGCCGAAAAGATTTTTTTTTTTAAACTCAGACAGCAAGAGTAAAATAAAACGACAAATAATAAAAATGATATATAGCATATTATATATCAAAATTTTCAGAAAAATATTTTCTACAACATGAACATTTTTCTAGTGTCAAATAAAATCCACAAAAATTCAAATAAAGCAAAGAGTGCTACTGGTGCAATAAAACTCAATAAAAATCATTTTAAAAATACCAAAATGCTTTCAAATTTATTTCTCTCCAATTTTTCTAATGTAGGGAATCATTTTACCCTATTTTCCATATATTTTATTTTTGGAGAAAAATAATTTGAATAAAACCAAATAACTCCAAATTGAAAATAATTTCAAAGGGACGTTGAATTTGATTCTTTGAAACTTCCAACTCTCTTTCTTAGCATTTGAAGAAGTCATTTTATCTTCTCTCATGAAAATCATTGAGTTGCATAAAGTTTCTGAATTTGCAATATTTCCAAATGAAATTCAAATCTTTTCGAAACCCCTTTTAAAATAGAAGAAGTCATGTTATCTTCACTCTAGGGTTTGTAATGAAATAAATATGAATTCATGGAGATCATAAATGCAATGTGAAAGTTTTGGGAAAGTCATTTTATTCCCTCTCATTCAACTTTCAAAAAGTTTCCAAATTTCACTCAATTTCACACAAGCAACCACACCACAATCAAACAATCAATCAAAACTATTTATTTAATATAACATTCCAAAATTTAGAATTTTGGGATGTTACAAACCTACCACCCTTAAAATGAATCTCGTCCTCGAGATTCGGAGAGGCTAGAAAGAAATAGGTTAGGTTTGGGGTCTTCTCAAAATCCATCGATCGTCACAGGGGGTCTTGGGTGCTACCACCCTTAGAAGCATTGTTACGGTTCCATCAAAACTTATATACTCCATCCTTATTGTTGACAGGGTCAGTCCTCTGAGATCCTCGGGAAAAATCCTACTCTGGCTCTTCCGGTAGGGGCATAACTATTTTCCTCAATTCCCGTGTCCTTTCATCTTGGTAAGGTTCTTCTGTTACCGGGTCTTCTTAGCTGACGGGTCTGGCGCCAATACTAAACAACTATCGATATCTCATGGTGGTCAACAATTTATGGTTTCTCCTGCAGGAAATGGGTCTGGGTTGAACCTCACCGCATAACCTATGGTTGGCAACAACTGCCGTGTACAAGGGGAAAAATTGTCACACCATTCTATGGTTTAAACAAGGTTTTGATCGTCGTCGCTCTACTATGGGTAAGTCACTCAGATTTACCATCCCATATAGCAAGGCGAATAATAAGAGTAAGTCGGTATGGTGATCAATCCATCCCGCACCCAAATCATTACCTTGTATACGGTTTAGCGAATCTCGCATTCTAACACTTGGTCATCCTCACAAGCATTGCAGAATTTCTCTTGTCGACGAACTAAGTTCGGATAAATCCATTGATTCTGCAAGCCAAACGAACATCTATCGTTTCTTCACCTCTCTCAGGTTTTGCGTTAACTCCTATAAGATCGTCTGTTGATAAAGTCGTATCTTCTTCCAGGGTTTTTCCTTCAGCAAGAGTGTGCTTGCTTCTTGGTAGGTCCTAGGGCCTGTGGGTTATGGCCCATCTCATCACTTGTAAACCTTGAACTCAACATCGGGGCAACGGATCCTTATTCCAACCTTGAGCTTCCCAGCATTCTTAAATCCATCCAATTATACTATCTCCCCTCCTTCTATTGGTACTAAGACGTGATTACTCAGACTCATCAGGGAGTTACAATTGCTCCATATTGCCAACCTTCTACCTCCTTTATATCCAATAGTACTTCACCCCATCATATTCTTGGGATATCCCACATATCGAGACAAAACTCATACTTATTTCATCCGAAATCCACTCCGTGGAATATCATTATCTTTTCTAGGGGTCAAGGGTTCTCACAGTTACTACCACCCTTGAAATGAACCAACTCATCCATAGACCATATTTCTCATATCCTCGAAAATGGTCAAAATCTTTCTCCATAGAGTAACAACTCATAAAATCCAAATCAGTACCAACGAGGCTAACTTTATTGATTCTCCAATTATTACAATCTCCTGCATTTCCATTACATGCCTCAACTCAACACCTCAATATAAAGGAAATGTTCTCACTACTACTACTATACTTCTCACGGACACAACTAATTATCACAAATCTCCTTCTCATTGGGACAATCTCTGGCAAAGTGACATGCTTCATTACAGCAGAAACATATTACTTCTGACAAGTCTCGTCGTTTCCTAGTGATTACATAGCCTCCTTGGGTCCTCGGCTTCCTTTTTGGGCATTCGCTAAAGTAGTGTCCTGAATCTTTGCACCTAAAACATATGATATGACTCAGGTCCTTCTTTGTAGAAATTTGGTTGTTCTTGGAATCCAATCTATTTCTCTTCCTGGACTTTTCTGTGCCAATCAGGACTTCTATTTCCTGTGGATCATACTCTACTTCCTCTGTCGGAAATGCTACTAGATCCCCCTTCAGACAATTCTGGGATATGTGTCCTTCTTCTCCACATGAATAGCATGACTTGGTGCAGAGTTTAATTGGGTCTTCTTCGGGTGTGTCCTCCACCTCTTCCTTCATCACAGGTTCTTCTAAAATTTCCATGAGGGCTCCTTTCATTTCTTCTTTCTTCTGCTGGATGGTTCTTTGTACTATGGGGTAAATGTGAACTGAGCAGGGTAGTGGGTAGTCCCTTCACACAAGAAACAAGTAATCTGCCTAGTTGGGCTTTCTTCAGCTGGGTGACTCTCTTCACAATGAGGGCATTCATCCTTGTGTTCTTTATGGTTGTGTCCTATTTCTCCACAGAACTTGCATGCACAAGGTTTCTTCATATCATTTCCATAAGGCTTCAACTTCTGGGACACAAGCCGAGACTTTAGCAGAGTCATCTTAAATTCTTCCCAAGTGGTTACTCTTTGCCATCCATTGATGGTTTGGTACATCCTCCACCAAGTAGCAGCACCTCTTTCAAAGCACTGAAGAGCATGCTGGGTCATATCCTTTCTGGCTATAGCGTTATTCTTCATGTGATCTTCCATGTTTTGAATCCATCAGTCCGTCTCCAATTGAGTCATTGGTCCAGAAAATATGAGTTCATCTCCATTCATCCTCTATTGGTTCCAAGGGTTTGGGGTGGGATAAGAGAGATAGAGAGGGATACACACAATACAAACAATAGTTTTGAAGAGGCAGATTTTACTTTGTGGCTGTCGGAAAACATCAAACAAATGACAGCTCACAATCGTCGCATCTAACGTAGGTATAACAGGGGTTTGGTCTTCTAAAGGTCAATAAATCTTCAAAGTCGCCAAACTCTTCAAGTCTTGTTCATGTATCCGATGGGCTTCTTCCGATCGTGCTTGACCTTCTCAAGTTCTTTTGCCAGATCATCTTTGTTGACGCGAAGTCTCTCGTGACGTCCTTTAATATTCTGGAGTTGCGTTCCAAACTTCTAGGTTTCAACATCCTTGGCAATGAACCATGGTCCTACTGTCCTTCAGTTCCTGACGAATCTCTGGTATCTCGAGGTTTTGCTCCTCCAGCTTGGCTACTTTCAGCTTCTGGGTCCTGAGTTCTTCACGAAATGCTTCCTTGTCAAATACGGCTTCCTGAAGGTCCATCTTAAAATTCTCGATGTAATACTCCAGATCCTGTCGATACACCAGCTAAGGTTAAACTTCATCTTTTGCTGATAGATGCTCCATTAGCCCTTTTGTCATCCAATCCTTCCGACGAAATGCATGCTTAACTCAGCACGGCGACAATAGCATAAGCGGGCGATAACATCATGGATAGCAGTGTTTCTGCCCTTGTCATTGCCATGAGTTATCATTCCATAGTTGATATCTCCTGCCTTAGGGTTTTCTTGACAAAAACTTTGAGTTTTAACGCTCCATGTTCCGGTCTTTCTCCGACACACCTTGATCTCGGGTATTGACAGCCTCAATAGTCTGACAAATTCCATAAGAGTAGCCTTACTAGGTCATACAAATCTGGAAATTCTTCATAGCCTTCAAATTCTCCTAGTCTTCGGAGTCTTCAACCATTGTAGTTCCAATTATACCAATGCTCGATAAAATACTCTTCATTCCGAAGTGGTCTTAGTTGTCCAATACTTTGTACTTCTTGGAGTGGTCTCATCAGTTGAACCTTCGAGTGGTCAAAAGGGCAAAGGGGTATAGTCTAACTAAAAGGAAATTTGATAAAGCTTAGAAAAGAAGAGAGGTAAGAGATCCTTTTGAAAAGAAAGTTGTAGAGAAAAATCTTTCCTATGGGCTGGCCAGTTTCTAGGGGTCACGTCCTACAGTCAACATGTGCTCTGATACCATCTTGTAGCGACCCGACCTCAGACGGTCAAGTCTCTGTGCTTAAGTGTCATCCCTGGATCGGTATGCTGACACACACAGTACTTGAGGATTTATAACAGAGGTAAATCACATGTATAAAGTAACGTAAATACTATTACCTCAATCCATATAGCGGAAGTAACAACAGGGTTGTGGATTCCCATCAACACCAACGGCAAAGTTGAGTGTAGAAATCGTAACCCTAACGTATCACTTACTCGTCGTAAGAATCCTGCAACATGAGACGTTGCAGCCCGAAACGGGTCAGTACATTGAATATACTGGCAAATTCACACCATAGGATAATGATGAATAATAGCTATCACTATATGCATATTTGGCTGGTGGAGGCTCTAGGTTTAACATGATTTTGCGAAAAGCTAATTTTTTTTCCTACAACAAAGGAATATATTTTATTTTACTATCATGGTGGTTGTTGAACATTGAGAAGGTAAAACCCCCTCTCAATCCCAATTAAAAAGTAATCATTAATCCCAACAAATTTATTTAGAGTGATGGGATTCAATATGATGATCCAAGAACCAGATACTCAAGATGTTCATAACCGGGGACACGGCTAATCATGATTAGTTTTTTACACTCTGCAGAGGTTTGTGCACTTTTCCCCACAAGACTCGATCTCCTCCGTTGGATTTCTAGCACTACATGGTGTTTGAGAAACGGATGACCGAGACACAGTCTTTCAGAAACATTAACTCTTTACTCCGGGTAGACCGTTACACCTACTTTCCCCTACATCTGCTAGCCTACCACTGAAAGAGGTCATGTAACATACTCAACTATGCTAGAGCCCATAATAGCTTGTGGCTGCACACGGAAGTTTCTAGCATGAATAATCTTATGACCCCTTTGAGCCTGGGTGGCGGACCGTAGGAGGATCACACGGTATATCCCCGGGATCTCCTAGGACAACACTGGTATATCCCCAGGTGCCCAAACAAGCAATCCACCCAGATGTGTATTAAAGTTGCCACCTTAAGTTGACCATTAATTAAAAATCTCACATCTGTCATGGATACACTCAAACCCAATCCACGTCTACGAGCATAGCATGGCAACATAAGCATAGCGTAGAAGTAACACCCAAGGGTTTGTTATTAAAAAGGACAATAGGTTCTACCTCATCATCTACTTCCCAGTACCCACAAGTTAATCACATCCTAATCATGCAATATTTGAGGGTCGAAACTAATGCATAAAAACTGGGTAACGAAGAAGTATGATCAATGTGTTACTTGCCTTGTACTGTTGATGAAGATCCTTCGCACTCATAATTCCTGATAGTTCTACTCGTCACACTCCGTTCAATCTAACGTGAGCAAGCAATTGCATACATAAGCACTCATGCAAAAGAATCGAAGAAAAGATCTCGAAAAACTTCGAAAACTAGCAATTAACTCTTGCAACAGAAAACAATTTCTAACAGTACCAAAATTGGGTGGATTTGGTCTTATCAGAAAGTTTAGGTCAAGAGCTTCAATTAGCAAAAAGAATCAATTAAATCGGAGTTACGAAACTCAAGTTATAAACAAAAAAAAAGTTTAAATACAAAACTGTTTGAATTCAAATTTTAATCTTTCAAAAACATGTTTAAGTTGGTTATCTGGATAGAGGAGATCGTAACGAAGAAGTGAGCGTTGGTTTCGTTGGATTTGGACAAACGAGTAAAAAGTTGCGAACGTTCGAAGCACAGGGACTAATCTGTAAAGAAAAAAATCACAGATAGGTCCCTGGACGAAAATAAAAGAAAAAATAATAAATCTAACGGACGAACGTTCGCTACAGAAACCTAACGAACGAAAATCGTTCGCTACCGAAGACTAACGGACGAACGTCCGCTAATTAGAACCGATCGGAAAAACCGAAAAAAAAAAACCTAACCCTAAAAATAAACCGGGCCGGCGGTTTTACCGTTTCGGTCAACGCCGGCGAACGACGGCGGCTCGGCATCGAGGCGGCGAACGGCGGGCGGCGGCTCGGCGTGGGAAGTGCGGCGGCGCAGCGCGGATGTGAGCTCCGACGGGCGGCGGCTTCGTCCTCGGCGGCGGCGGCAAGGCGCGGGCGGCTCCGGCGCGTAGCGCGGGGCGGCGGCGGCGGCAAAGTGCGGCGGCGGGGCAGCGGCGCGGGGTTGGAGGAGAGACGGGGCCCGGGGCCGCGGGTTTTATAGGAGGGAGGGAGGCGCGGCTTGCGGGAGGGGCAAAGGCGGCAGGCGGTGACCGGGTCGGGCACGGCGGTGCGGCGGCGGCGGACTCCCGAGCGGAGTCCTGCTCGAGGACGGGGGCGACGGGCGAGCTGGGCCTGGCTGAGGAGCTGGGCCGGCCCAGTTCGGTCGGCCGAAAAGATTTTTTTTTTTAAACTCAGACAGCAAGAGTAAAATAAAATGACAAATAATAAAAATGATATATAGCATATTATATATCAAAATTTTCAGAAAAATATTTTCTACAACATGAACATTTTTCTAGTGTCAAATAAAATCCACAAAAATTCAAATAAAGCAAAGAGTGCTACTGGTGCAATAAAACTCAATAAAAATCATTTTAAAAATACCAAAATGCTTTCAAATTTATTTCTCTCCAATTTTTCTAATGTAGGGAATCATTTTACCCTATTTTCCATATATTTTATTTTTGGAGAAAAATAATTTGAATAAAACCAAATAACTCCAAATTGAAAATAATTTCAAAGGGACGTTGAATTTGATTCTTTGAAACTTCCAACTCTCTTTCTTAGCATTTGAAGAAGTCATTTTATCTTCTCTCATGAAAATCATTGAGTTGCATAAAGTTTCTGAATTTGCAATATTTCCAAATGAAATTCAAATCTTTTCGAAACCCCTTTTAAAATAGAAGAAGTCATGTTATCTTCACTCTAGGGTTTGTAATGAAATAAATATGAATTCATGGAGATCATAAATGCAAGGTGAAAGTTTTGGGAAAGTCATTTTATTCCCTCTCATTCAACTTTCAAAAAGTTTCCAAATTTCACTCAATTTCACACAAGCAACCACACCACAATCAAACAATCAATCAAAACTATTTATTTAATATAACATTCCAAAATTTAGAATTTTGGGATGTTACAACCACTAACGAAGAAGTGGCATACATTGCCACTAGAGTGGAAGAGGCGAATCTTGCCACGGAGGCCGGCAACGTCGGCTTCACAGAATGGGAATCCAGCGGCGCAGAAGTCGTGCTGGAGGAAAAACCTGCCGGGGAGGATGAGGTTGCCGGGGAACAGAGCGGCGCAGCCGCCGAGAGCTCATCGGGCGAGGAGGGAGCCGAAGAGCAGCTGCAGGAGGAGCCCCCAGCTCCAAAGAAGGCAAAACGCGTCCTTCGGAAAGCTGCCTCTGGTGTCCCGACAAGTCAGGCTTCTTCGAGCAGCGAAGCCCCCGGCAAGGGGGCGGCCGACAAGGCTGCACCATGGCAAGGGGTTCGACAGCAACCCACGCGGCGCACGAGACACACACCTGAGGCAACCACTGGGGCGGCAGGGGCGTCTCGCGCAGCAGCACCGAAAGCTGAGGTGGCAGAGCCACACCAATCCCCTGCACCTGCCGTAGCAAAGCGGCCCAGGAACCCTGCCTCGCCTCCCCATACGGACACCGCAATGGAGGTCGACTTCGACATCTCCGGCTTCAGCCCGGAACGGGAAGAGGAAGAGGAAGTATCCTGTCGCAGTCTTTACTTCCCAAATTCTGAATTCAATCGATCTCATCGCCTTGCTTTGTCTTGTCTCTGCAGGGAGGCAGAAACTTTGGCAGAAAGGATGGCGAAGAGGGCGAAAACCTCTACGGGCGATGAGCCACCGACAAGCTCTACGAGCGTGCCAGAGACTATCTTCATCAGCTCGGAGCTTAGCCCTCGACGCAGTCCCCAGCACAACCCCCAGCGTAAGTTTATTACTTGTTTCCCGCTGGCGGGTGCTAAGGTTTCTACCTTTGCCGCTGACATCTTTGGGCTTGCAGGAGAAGAGCGGCAACAGGGAGAGCCGTTGGAGGATGCCCCCGTCATGCCGCCTCCATCAACCACACCGCCCGCAAGTGCATCCCCGGCAAGAGCTCCTACCGACGAGCTTATCTTGGAAGAAGAGGTGTCGGCAAGCACGGGCACCGGCAACCTTTCCCCGGCAACCAATGTTGCCGGGATGGGCGAAGCTACCCCTCATCAGCTCGACGCAGGTAACCCTTTGCCTCAGAGCACTTGTGATTTTCTTTCATCTTTCTGAACTTTGATCTTGATATGATTTTGCTTCCCTCCTTCGTCCTTCAGAATTCCCTATAATGGAACACATGGACGTCGACGTCGTCATCGAGGAGACCGCCAGAGATGCTGCCGCCGAAGCTGACAGGATTGCCGCTAGCGAGGCCACCGAAGACGCCACCGTTGAGGTCGGCGCGACCGCTGCTGAGGGAGCCGCCAAGAATCTTGCCGAGAAGGCCGGCGAGGAAGTCGATGACCATACTGACGGCATTCCTGCCGCAGGAGCGCCAGGCGCTACGCCGGCCACAGAGCCCCCAGCCACCGGTGAGATGCTTGCCGAAGATCAACCATCGACATCTGAGGCCCCTTCATTGAGCAAGTATCTCAAGGTTGGCGACAACTTGTTCTTCAACCTACTGGGGACGACAAGCATTGAGGCGCCGATCGAAGGAGAAACTTTTGATGAAGAAGTCATCACCGCTGCCGGGCTCAGGATTGTCGATGAAGCAAGCACCAGCAGCGGCAAATCCGAAGAAGATCGACTCCTCCAGGCCATGGGCAATAATTTCCGCAAGCTTTAGGCGCTCCACCGTGCTCGAAAGGAGAAGGTAGACGCCAGAGCTGCAGTCGAAGCAGCCGAGGTGGATTTCTAGAGACGCGTCGAGCAAATGCAGATCTGGTACGCCGAGGCCTTTCAGGAATTGACTGCCAGCCGGGAACAAGTGAGCCAAAGCTGGACGGAGCTCCACTTGAAGCAATCCAATATGGAGAGGACACAAGAAGAAGCCGCGCAAAAGGTTGCCGCTGAAGAAGCTCTCTTGACGCAGCGCTGCATTGGGCTTGACGCTCATGAAGAAGATCTTGCCATGCGCGAGCAGGCACTCACCGCCAAACTTCACGACAAGGATGAAGAAATTGAGAAACTTGTCGCGCGGCGGACCCAGGAGCTGGAGCAGAGGCACAAAGAGGCGCTCGAAGCTGCAACTGTAGATCACGCCAGCAAGCTCAAGGAAGCCATCGATGCTGCCGAGGCCGTAGAGGCCGCCAAGAACGAGCTGAGCGACAAGGCCAAGAAGCTGGAAGCAGATCTTGAGGAGCACAACAAGGAGCTCTCAACGCTCAAAAGCGAGAGGGAGAAAACCCTCCATAGCCTAGCGAAGATGCAAGTTGCTATATCTGACAAGACCAAGCAGCTCTCTTCAGCCAACGATGCCATTGTCGATCTGAGGCTGAAACTGACCACGCTGGAGAAGTCTCTTAAGGACGGCAGGGCTCGCGAAAAGGCCCTGAGCAAAGATCTCCAGGAAGAGAGGAATTTGCTCAAGAGCGCTGCCGCCGCCCAAGTTGACTATGAGAAAGGCGTGCAAATCTGGACTGAACGCCTTGTCGACACCGCGGAGAAACTTACTGCACAGCTGTCAACCATGGGCCGGGAGGGCCTGCAAAACTTCAGATATTCCATTGAAGACAGGATATCCACGAGCGCCAGGTTGACCATGTTCTTCGAGAGCATCATCGACGCCCTGAAGTTGCTCTAGTCCAACCGGGCGACCCAACTGGCGAACGAATCCCACAAGCTTTGCCGGGCTGTCCTCCATAAGGTGCTCATCAAGGTGGTGCATAAGAACCCCGGCATCAATCTCACCAACGTGCTCGACCGCTTGCCGAAGGATGCAGATCTCTAGGCCCTTGAAAAGCTTGTCGCGCCCATCCTTGATAAGGTGGATTCTATCAAGAGGGTTGAAGGCCAGCGCAAGGACTAGTTGTCTTGCTTTTCCTTGCCGCCGCCATTCCATGTCAAAGACAAATTAGCCTTAGATTAGAACCGCGGCAACTATTGATGTAATATAACTTGCTATAATTGAATATATGCATGCCATTCCCCTTGTTCGATTTCTTTCCGTATGATTACGCCCTACGCTTGCCGGAAACTTGTCGGCGCGCAACTTGCCGCGAGCGCTGGGTGCGGGACTTCAGCAGCCTGCTGGAGGTGCAGCGGCCGGCAAGACACCTTGGCGCTCTTGGCGCAGCCACTTATACTGTTGAGCGGACTCGAAATAGAACAAGGGTGCAGCCAATTACGACAAGGGTTCCTTCGCGTGCAGGTTTTCCATACAAGGGCCGAAATCGTCCAAAGGAAATAGCCTAATAGTAAAAATAGTAAAACTTGCTCAAAGTTTCGAACTTAGCTTTCCGTCGCCGTATTCCTTCCGGCAAGAAACCAATTCTGAAGATCGCCCATTGGTGTGCATACCTTCCTTCCTCCCCCCCGGAAAACTTGCACGCGAGGGAACCTTCTATCCTTTGAGAAAAAGAAAGAAGAGAAAGTAAAGATATGGAACCTTGGTGGTTCGTTAGTCTTACCGGGGATCAAGTGCCATACAATATCTCAGATAAACATGCATATATATAAACATGGAAATCAACAAGAAATGCACAACACTTAAGCTTATCCAACTGTGCACAGGGTCTGCGCCTGGCTTTGTACAAAGGATTACATGCCTCGCCGGCAAGACTTGTACAAAAGGAGGTTGCCGGGGGCCCCCGGCAACCGCGCCTTATGGGTAAAACTTGCGAAGATGTTCGATATTCCAGGAGTTGCTCACTGGAACGCCATCCTTGGTCTCTAGGCGGATAGCGCCGGGCCTGGTGATTCATACTACCCGATAAGGGCCTTCCCACTTTGGCGTCAACTTGTTTGAATTCTTGGCGGATTGAATCCGCCGAAGAATAAGGTTGCCTTCCTCAAGGCTTCGGGCATGAACTTTGCGGCTATGGTAGCGGCGCAAAGCTTGCTGGTAGCGTGCAGCTCGCACAGCAGCCTGAAGATGATCCTCCTCAAGGAGCACAACATCATCTTGCCGCAGTTGCTCTTGCTCAAGCTCATCATAAGCGAGCACTCGAGGTGACCCGTATATGAGTTCCGTGGGGAGAACTGCTTCCGCTCCGTAAACCAGAGCGAAGGGTGTCTGGACAGTGGCTCGATTTGGTGTCATTCTGATTGACCAAAGAACCACCGGCAACTCATCAATCCAGCGTCTTCCGCACTTTCTCAGCTTGTCGAAAGTTCTGGTCCTGAGACCACGCAGCACTTCAGCATTAGCCCTCTGCGCTTGGCCGTTGCTTCTCGGGTGAGCAACAGAGGCAAAGCAAACTTTGCTGCCAAGGTCTTGGACGTATTGCATGAAGGTGCGACTTGTGAACTGTGTGCCGTTGTCGGTGATGATCCTGTTGGGCACACCGAAATGGCAAACTATCCCTTTAAAGAACTTGACGGCTGATTGTGCTGTCACCTTCCTCACTGCTTCCACCTCTGGCCACTTTGTGAACTTGTCGATTGCAACGTACAAGTACTCAAAGCCCCCGGTAGCACGGGGAAAAGGGCCCAGTATGTCGAGCCCCCAGACCGAAAATGGCCAGGAGAGAGGGATGGTCTGAAGAGCTTGAGCTGGCTGATGCGATTTCTTTGAATGAAACTGGCACGCTTCACACTTGGTTACTAGTGCAGTTGCATCCTGGAGAGCGGTGGGCCAAAAGAAACCTTGTCGGAATGCCTTTCCGACAAGCGCTCTTGACCCTATGTGGGAGCCACATATGCCTCCATGTATCTCTGCCAACAGCTTCAGTCCATCTTCCCGAGGAATACACTTCAATTTCACACCGTTCAGTCTCTTTATGTACAGAACGCCATCGACGAACTGGTACATGCTAGACTGACGGGCTACTTTTTTCGCTTCTTCTTGCTCCTCAGGGAGTTCCCCTGTTTGAAGAAAATGAACAATGGGCTGCGCCCAAGCTGGAGCCTGGGGCTCGACATCTAGGACTAAAGGCATCTCTTCTGCTGGGGGAACGTTTGTCTCGACGGCAAGGGCCTGAGCCCCTGCTGAAGCCTGTTGTTCCCCGGCAGGCTTGCCGCTGATCCCGGTGACTTCCTTGCCGGCGGCTCCCGGGGGCTCTGCCGGAAAGTACTGAGTAGAATTCAACTTCCTTCTCTTTTCTTGCCTCATTGATGGCAGTACAGATGGCTGAGTCAAATGGAGCACAAAAGT
Organism: Thinopyrum elongatum; assembly: GCA_011799875.1. Taxonomy (NCBI): domain Eukaryota; kingdom Viridiplantae; phylum Streptophyta; class Magnoliopsida; order Poales; family Poaceae; genus Thinopyrum; species Thinopyrum elongatum. Next base: position 127,226,298 of record CM022302.1, read on the forward strand.
TCCTGGTTCCACAGACAACTTAAGGGCAGCGCGTTTCGACAGGTCATCGGTAATACTGTTCTCAGCACGAGGAATGTGCATTGTATGCAGACCGTCAAAACGCTCTTCCATTTTTCTCACTTCATCACATAAGCTTGCATCAATGGAATCTGATAATCTTTGTTAACTTGCCTGACAACAAGCTGCGAATCACCTATGATGATGAGTTTCTTGATACCAAGGTCCGCCGCAATCCTGAGACCGGCAAGCAGGCCCTCGTACTCCGCAGTGTTGTTTGTCGAGCTCTCCCACGGAAAATGCATCTGAATCACATACTTAAGGTGCTCTCCGGTGGGTGCGACAAGCAGCACGCCAGCCCGGCGCCTTGCAGCGTAAAAGCACCATCAAAGTACATAACCCATTCTCGATCTGTTTCCGTGCCAGGAAGAGTTGTTTCTTGAATCACCTCGTCTGGCTTTGGGCTCCATTCCGCAATGAATTCTGCCAAGGCCCTGCTTTGAATTATTGAAGTACTTTCAAACTTGAGGCCAAAGCTTGACAACTCCAACACCCAATCTACAATCCTGCCGGTTGCCTCTGGATTTTGCAAAATCCGCTGCAACGGGAAGCGAGTGACGACGGTAATCTCATGTGCTTGAAAATAATGGTGCCGTTTCCTCGAGGCCATAAGAAGGCCGAAGAGCAATTTCTGCACACCAGAGTATCTTCACCTAGCTCCCTGCAAAAGGGAACTGACAAAATAAACTGGACGTTGCACCATCTTTTTCTTTTGCACTGATTCCTCTGGCTGCATAGATCCTGTCTTGTCAGCACCAGATCTTGCCGGGGAAGACCCCGGCGCGTCACTTGATGGGCCTGCCGCTGCCGTCGCCCCCTCGTCAACTTCTCTCTGCGCCACTAATGCAGCACTAACCACTTGATTTGTTGCCGCTAGATACAGCAGTAACGGCTCTTGTGGTTTAGGTGCGACTAGCGTCGGCGGAGAGGAGAGGTACCTCTTCAAATCTTGCAGCGCTGCCTCCGCTTCCGGAGTCCATCTCATTGGACCTGCCTTTTTCAAAATTTAGAAAATGGGCAGGGCGTGCTCAGCAGATTTGGAGATAAACCTGCTTAAGGCAGCAACGCAGCCGGCAAGGCGACGTACATCCTTGACGCGTCTTGGCGCTTGGATCTGCTCAATAGCTTTGATCTTGTCGGGGTTCGCTTCGATCCCACGCTGAGATACAAAGAACCCGAGAAGCTTGCCGGAAGGGACGCCAAACACACACTTCTCGGGATTGAGCTTTAAATTGATCTTGCATAGATTTGCGAATGTTTCTTCTAGATCTTGTATGAGCGTCGCTTTATCTTTGGTTTTGACCACTATGTCATCCATGTATGCTTCCATATTTCTATGTCGCTGAGGTTCAAAACCAATTTGGACTGCTCTCGCAAATGTAGAACCATCACTTTTCAACCCGAAAGGCATTCGTAAAAAATAATATGTACCACATGGGGTGATAAATGCGGTCTTTTCCTCATCTTCTTTTGCCATGAAGATCTGATGATACCCTGAATAGGCATCAAGGAACGACAGTAGGTCACAACCGGCAGTGGAGTCTACAATCTGGTCGATGCGTGGTAAGGGGAAAGGATCTTTTGGACAAGCTTTATTGATGTCTGTATAATCAATACACAGCCTCCATTTCCCATTCGCCTTGCGCACTACGACCGGATTGGCCAACTAGGTTTGGTGAAGCACCCCTCTGACCAAACCTGCCGCTTCCAACTTCCTGATTTCTTCGGCAATGAATTCTTGCCGCTCCAAGGCTTGCTTCCTCACCCTCTGTTTGACGGGCCACGTGTGAGGACAGACAGCAAGGTGGTGCTCAATTACCTTCCTGGGAACACCAGGGATGTCAGATGGTTGCCACGCAAACACATCGACATTCGCCCGCAGGACAGCAACGAGCGCGCTTTCCTATTTGTCATCTAGGGTGGAACTTATGGTAAAAGTTCCTCCCGTTCCGTCCTCCTTGACGGGCACTTTCTTTGTCTCTGGTGGAGCAGCCTTGGACTTCTTGTTCTTGCCGGTGGAACTCTCTGGTGCGTCCTTAACGGAAGCGCATCACTCCGAAGAGGTGTGCTTGCCGGAGTTTGCGCCAGAGATCTTGCCGGTCTTCTTCTCCTTCCCTCCGGGAGTACCAGCGGCAAGAGCAGATGCCTTGGCGGCAGGTGCTGCAGCTGCTTCCCGGTAGAGTTGGTCGGTGCAGATCAGTGCATCCTTCTTGTCGGAATGAACAATGATGACACCAATCGGCCCGGGCATCTTCAACACATTGTACGCATAGTGTGCCGCCGCCATAAACTTGGCGAGCGCTGGGCGGCCAAGGATCCCATTATATGTCATGGGGATCTTGGCGACATCGAACACTACCTTCTCTGTCCTGAAATTGAGCTCGTTACCAAATGTCACCGGTAGCGTAATCTTGCCCTTTGGCTGGGTCCTTCCTGGATTAATCCCTTGAAACATGCCTGTTTCCTCGAGATCTTCATCAGGAATTTGTAGCTTCTTGAGCACGTCCGGCGAGATTAAGTTCAGCCCGGCCCCACCATCAACTAGCATTTTTTTCACCTTGAGGTTGCGGATTGTTGGTGAGACCAACAAAGGCAAGAACCCGACCGCAGTTGTGCGATCAGGGTGATCCTCGGCGTAAAAACTGATAGGCATGTGGGACCATTTCAAAGGTTTCCGTGCTTCAGGCGACGGCTCCGCTGCATTAACCTCACGCACCCACTGTTTAAGATGGCGGTGAGAAGAATGCAACGAGGCGCCCCCGTCGATACACATGTCCTCCGTGGCTTTCTGAAACTCGTGCTCGCTGGACTCGTCATCTTCCTCATCATCACCGCTTCCCTCGTCCTTGTCGCGGCCTCGGGCGGGTCTCTCCTTCTGTTGCTTAGCCTTGCCGCGGCGGCCTCCTCGACCACCATGCTTCTTGCCGGATCCTCCAGCACCTTCTTGGGCCTTCTCCTTATCGCGTCTCTCGTACTCAGCTCTCTGCTTCTCGACAAGTTGCTCAACTTGCCGGCAGTTTTGGAGATCGTGGCCTTTGGAGCGATGGATCTTTTAATACTGGTTGCCGGAGCCTTCCAGCTTGTCGGCAGCCGCCAAGGCCTGACAGGAAGCGCACCCGATAACTTCCTTGCCGGGGTCGTCAACCTTGGCCTTCTTGGCGGTGCCAGGGTTGCCGGATTCCTCGACAGCAAGAACGGCCTTGCCTTTGCGCTTCTTGTTCCGCCGCCGGCCTTTCTTCGACGGGGTGGCAACATCTTCATCTTCAGATTCGCCCCCCGCGCCAACACCCTCACCAGGGAGTTTCCTCCCTTCTTCAGCTCGAGCACACTTATCCGCCAAAGCATAAAGCTCGGCAATACTCCTGAATTTGTTCATCGCCAGCTCTTCGCGCATCTTGCGGTTACGCACGTTTTGATGAAATGAGCTACCAACAGCGGCAGGATGAACGTCTGGAATATTGTACTGCACTCGGCTAAACCTCTGGATAAACTTGCGCAGGGACTCGCCCTCCCTTTGAGGGAGGAGATGTAAATCACTTTCTTAACCAGGAGCTTGGTGGCCTCCAACAAAGATGCCAACAAACTGATGGCACAGATCTGACCAGGAAGAAATGGAATTCTCCGGCAGATGCATCAACCACGACCTGACGTTGGGTTTAAGCACCAACGGGAAGTAGTTGGCAAGTATCTTGTCGTCTCGGCCTCCGGCAGCCTGCACCGCAATGGTGTAGATGCTCAGGAACTCTGAGGGGTGAGTCTTGCCGTCATATTTCTCCGGGACCTCTGGTTTGAATGTTCGGGAGTTGGGCCACTAGACTCGCCGCAGCTCACGGGTAAACGCTGGACAACCTACCTCATAGGGTAGGTCGCCTGTGTCCCCTGGCGCAGGCTTGTCAACAGTAGGCCCTGCACATTTATCGGATTGATGACGCGCCTCCCGTCGCCGCTCGATGGTAGTTCGAGCGTCTTCTTGCCTTCATTCCTGGAGAACTTGACGCTGATCGCGGCGCATCCGCGGATCGGACGACGCCGTGGAATCGTCATCACAGTCGTCGGTCCGCCGGGTCGACAACCACTGCTGCTATCGTGGAGGGGAGTGCACCGCGGTAGCACCGCCTTCGGTCTTCTCACCATCGGCTCGTGCCGGAACGATAGACCGCTGTCGCGAGGGCCCCACTTGCTGCGGCCTATCCTTGTTGGCGAAGCCGACAAGGCTCTGAATAGTAGATCGCCACTCCTCCATCTTCTCCGGAGGAGGAGGAAAGTCGAGGAGCAGCTCGCATGTGCCAAAGCTTCTGCTGGCGTAGGTGGCGGCGACAGGTGCGAGGTGCGTGAGGTGCTCTGACTCCTAACAGTGTTAGAAGGGGCATCGTCACGACCACGCGACCGCGCGCCACCCTTACCAGTGGTTCGGCGTGCATGCTAGGCCTGCGCACCTTGGGATTGGTGCGCAGAAGTCTCTGCATGGGGACGTTCAGAACCACCGACGTCTCGGCGCTGCTTGCCGCGTGCGGCCTGGGAAGGTCACGACGCCTACGCCGGCGCGGGAGCCCTGGATGGCGTCCCCCGATCTCTGGAATTCGTTGCGCCGCCTGTAGGCAGCACGGCTCCATCTCTGGATCTAGCGACGTGCGGGTTGCCGTCGCCACTGCAAACGACGCCGCTCGCCTGGCTCGGATCTCCAGATCGCCGTGGAGGCTCTAAACCTCCACTTCTTGCATCCACGCCATCACCCGTCCGAGTAGGCACGGGCAAGACGGACGTAGATGGAACAGCTGCTGCCGCACCCTTCTTCTTTTGCGGCATGACGACAAAGATGATGAAGAAACTGACGCGCTGATCACCAGATCAGGTTCGTGCAACCTCGATCCCCCTACCTAGCGTGCCAAAGATGTCGGCGTGCGACACCTATGAGATCAGAGGGACCCCTTTACGATTCGGCAAGGGGAGAGGTATGCACAAAGAGCAGAACCGATGATCAACGCGAGGGGATTTTTACCCAGGTTCGGGCCGCTGATCAGCGTAAAACCCTACTCCTGCTTTAGTTTATTATCAATGATTCGTCCCAGTTCTTGGAGCGCTTGCGATGAACAGTAAGTTCAAGCAGCAGCTGCGCATGCAGAATGGGCTGAAAAATCGTCCTCCCCTGTAGCAGTTGCCTTGGGCCTCCTTTTATATGATCAAAGGGGTCACCATAGTGGTGAACTGCTCATTTGCGAGGTGTAAAGTAGCTACATGGTTATCATACCTAACCACTGATGGTTTAGGACAAATGCATTTAATGCACCATGAGGTGTCCGTTTAGGTGTCCCTACTTTCTTGGGGATGGAAAAAGGAACCATCCCATCAGCACCGCCTAAGCTCGCCTCCACTAGTGCCTTGCTACGCATCTAGAAGTGGGGCCAGAATGCTAGGCCGGTCGCTGTACTGGAGTGGTGGCACAATGGTGGAACCTTGTCGGGTGCGAATCTTGCCGGGCTTGTCGGGTTACCCCGGCAAGATCTTGCCGGGAGCCAAGCCCTTGGTCTTCAGTCCTCCTCATCTTCCGATCCTTGGTGTGGATGTCTCTTGATAACCTTGGATTGATCTTCAGCTGTTCCCCCGACAAGCCTTGCTGCAGGTATGGCTACAACTGCCCGTGCACAAGTATGGGGTACTAAAGGCCCAATATTTAGTACACCAACACAGCTGTGGAATGAAAAAGGTGTACGTGCGTGGGATGAGCACAATCAGGAGGAATTTGACCTACATGCGTTGTTGTTTGTGACCATCAATGATTGGCCTGCTCTCAGTAACCTTTCAGGACAGACAAACAAGGGATACCACGCATGCATGCACTATTTAGATGATACCGACAATATATATTTGGATAATTGTAAGAAGAATGTGTACCTGGGACATCGTCGATTTCTTCCGAGCAGGCATCCCGTAAGAAAGAAAGGCAACCATTTCAAAGGTGAGGCAGATCACCGGAAGAAGCCTCGCCACCGTACTGGTCATGATATACTTGATATGGTCAAGGATTTAAAAGTAATCTTTGGAAAGGGTCCTGGCGGACAATCTGTTCTGAATGACGCTAACGGATGCGCACGCATGTGGAAGAAGAAATCTATATTTTGGGACCTACCCTATTGGATAGACCTAGAGGTCCGCTCTGCAATCGACGTGATGCACGTGACGAAGAATCTTTGCATGAACTTGCTAGGCTTCTTGGGCGTGTATGGGAAGACAAAAGATACACCTGAGGCACGGGAGGACCAGCAATGTATGCACGGAAAAGATGGCATACATCAGGGTCATGCCAGCTACGCTCTTACTAAAGAAGGGAAGGGAATCTTCTTTGAATGCCTGCTCAGTATGAAGGTCCCGTCTGGCTTCTCGTCAAATATAAAGGGAATAATAAATATGGCAGAGAAAAAGTTCCAGAACCTAAAGTCTCATGACTGCCACGTGATTATGACGCAACTGCTTCCGGTTGCATTGAGGGGGCTTCTACTGGAAAACGTTCGATTAGCCATTGTGAAGCTATGTGCATTCCTCAATGCAATCTCTCAGAAGGTAATCGATCCAGAAATCATACCAAAGTTAGAGAATGATTTGGTGCAATGTATTGTCAGTTTCGAGTTGGTGTTCCCACCATCCTTCGTCAATATCATGGGGCACGTCCTAGTTCACCTAGTCGAAGAGATTGCCATTCTGGGTCCTGCATTTCTTCACAATATGTTCCCCTTTGAGAGGTTCATGGGAGTCTTAAAGAAATATGTTCATAACCGTGCTAGGCCAGAAGGAAGCATCTCCAAGGGCCATGAAAATGAGGAGGTCATTGAGTTTAGTGTTGACTTTATTCCTGACCTTAAGCCGATTGGTGTTCCTGAATCGCGGCATGAGGGCAGACTGGGTGGAAAAGGCACGCTAGGACCGAAAGCAATAATTGGGCATTCTCTCACTCAAGCACACTACACAGTTCTACAAAATTCCTCCTTGGTGGCTCCGTATATCGAGGAACACAAGAATATTCTACACTCCAAACACCCGGAGTAGTCTGATGACTGGATTACACGTGAACAAACGGGGAATTTTGCCGGTTGGTTGCAGACACTTCTCATGCATGACGACGCTGTTGAAGATGAGTTGTACTTGCTGTCCAAGTTACCATCTTCGAATATATTGACTTTCAAAGGGTACGAGATAAATGGGAATACATTTTACATGATCGCCCAATATAAAAAGAGCACCAACGAAAACAGTGGTGTCCGCTTTGATGCAGTAATCACCAATAGGCCAAAGGACACATATTATGGTTACATAGAGGAGATATGGGAACTTGACTATGGACGTGATTTGAAGGTCCCTTTGTTTTGGTGCAAATGGGTCAATCTGACAGGAGGCGGGGTAACGAAAGACCCGCAGTACGGAATGACAACAATGGATCTCAACAATCTTGCGTACACAGACGAACCATTCATCCTAGCCAATGATGTGGCGCAGGTTTTCTATGTGAAGGACATGTCTACCAAGCCGAGAAAAAGAAAAGATAAGGAAGCGAATACATCATACGATGAGCCAAAGCGCCACATAGTTTTTTAGGGAAAAGAAACATCGTGGGAGTGGAGGACAAGACAGACATGTCAGAAGATTATGAAAAGTTTCATGAAATTGCTCGCTTCACAGTGAATATTGACCCCGAGCATCCAGTTAAATGATGGAGATTGTCCATGGTTACGGTGCAAAGGGACACACGCGAAGAAAAAGTTTTATACCCAAAGATCCCACTCTGGGATGTGACCAGCTTCACTGTCATCACTTTCTTCTCTAGTGAGTTTCCGGACTTATATATCTGGAAAATGCCACTTCGGACAAACCGGAGGGAATCTTTGTAATAGTTAGGGTACTTATGTGTTTTGGCATTTGAAATGCGAAGAAATATTATGTAAAGCAAATTTTCAACCATTTCTGACTTCATTTGCTATTTTTCATGCATTTACTGATTTTTTTGAGCTAAATGACCCTGAAATTGAAAAGAACTACAAATGAACTCTGAAAAGGTTGAAAGTTGGCATGGTATCATCATTTCACCCACATAGCATGTGCTAAAAAGTTGAGAGGGTTACGGCAAAAAATGGATATACTTCGTGTACAAAATGGACAATCTCTTTCAAAGTATCAGGGTTTCCGACGAAAACTCGTCTGTTACAAAGGCATTTCATTTTTTTTACTTATTTCAACTCCAGACTTTTTGTGCGTTCAGTATGCACCATTCGAAGCCACATCATCAATTTTCAACCCTTTCTGACTTCATTTGCTATTTTTCATGCATTTACTGATTTTTTTGGGCTAGATGACCCTGAAATTGAACAGAACTACAAATGAACTCTGAAAAGGTTGAAAGTTGGCATGGTATCATCATTTCACCCACATAGCATGTGCTAAAAAGTTGAGAGGGTTACAGCAAAATCTGGATGCACTTCGTATACAAAATGGACAATCTCTTTCGAAGTATCAGGGTTTCTGACGAAAACTCGTCTGCTACAAAGGCATTTCATTTTTTTAAATAACCTAAGAATTACCAAATTGAATATAATGATAAAACACAGTAATATTAAACAGTAGAAAAAAGAATCACTGAAAAATCTATTTTTAAAGTAAAGTTATTCACAAACTAGTGATTCACACAAATTTCAAATAATTCAAATTTAAACTATTCAAATTTGAAAACTACTGGCACTAACAGAAAGTTTATAACAGAAAACTCTAAATAAAGCAAAAAAACAACTCAGAAACAAAAGAAAATAAATAAAGCATAAAACAAAAAAATGAAAAATAAATAAATTAAAAAAAGCCCGCATACTGGGCCACCACGGCCTGCATACGACTAGTAACCCAACCTCTAGTTGGGCCAGGATGCAGGCCCGCAAGGCCCAGTAGGCCCAACAGGGCAGCGCAGCTGCAGTAGGCCCATAAGGCCTGCATTAGAGGAGCTCGATGGAGAGGCTGCGTCGGGGCTTATAAACAGGTGCTGGCTCCCCTCAACTAGCGAGGTGGGACTAAACATCCACCGCGCCCCTCGCCTGGCAGCACACCACCTTTAGTCATGGTTGGTGGCTCCAACCGTGACAAAAGGCCCCCCTTTAGTCCCGGTTGGAGCCACCAACCGCGAGTAGAGGTGGGCGCTTCCCGCCGCTTCGGCTGGCCAAAAGCGACCTTTAGTCTCGGTTGGTGGCTCCAACCGGGACTAAAGAGGGGCACATATATATAGAGCACTTGAAAATTTTCAATCTCTCTCAGCTTCTTCTCGACGCCGCGTGACCACTACGACAGAGAGGACGCCGCCGTCGCCTCCCCCGACGCCGAAGCTCGCGTCCGGCCTCCTCCCCGCGCGACGCGCCGCCGCCCGCTCCTCCTCCCCGTCGACGCCGCCCGCGCCTCCTCCCCGTGCGATGCGCCGCCGCCCGCGCCTCCTCCCCGTCGACGCCGCCCGCGCCTCCTCCCCGCGCGACGCGGCGCCGCCCGCGCCTCCTCCCCGTCGACGCCGCCCGCGCCTCCTCCCCTAGCCAAGCCCCGTCGACGCCGCTCGCGCCCTCCTCCCCGATTGAGCCTCGCCGTCGCCTCACCCCGCTGTGAGCTCGCCACCCCTCAATCTCGGGCGATTTCTAATAAATGGATGAATTAGTGTATTTTTTGTGTACATGAATGCATGTTAGATGGATATAATTAGTGTTTAATTAGGATAGATTTTTTATATAATGTTGTTTTTCTGTTTTTTAATGGATGTATAGAAGTATGCTTAATTAGTGTTTCTTTTTCTGTTTTTTAATTTTCTATAATGTTGTATATCATAGTATAGAAAAAAATTGCATATAAAAAAGTTGCATAGGAAAAAGTTGACCATATATATATTTGTTAGGTTTTTTGTGTAGATGAATTAGTGTAGTATGTAATATTTTTGTGTACATGATTGCATGTTAGATGGATATAATTAGTGTTTAATTAGTATAATTTTTTTATATAATGTTGGTTTTCTATTTTTTTAATGGATGTATAGAAGTATGCTTAATTAGTGTTTCTTTTTCTATTTTTTAATTTTATATAATGTTGTTTTTCTGTTTTTTAATGGATGTATAGCAGTATAGAAAAAATTTGCATATAAAAAAGTTGCATGGGAAAAAGTTGACCATATATATATATATATTTGTTAGAAGGACTATAAGTGGGAAAAGTTTCAGAATTTTTTGAGAAAGGAATATTATTAGGGTAGTTATAACCTACGAATGGGACATTATAATTGAAAAGAGGATATTTTGCTCAAAATTTCCTAATAAAATGACATTGCATATATAGGAATTTTTTTTCATAAGAATTTGTTCTCGACGTCAACGATGCCCAGCCCGCATCCTCGTCGTCGACTCGTTCATGACGACGTCCTGCTTCAGAGGGGCCATGTCCGGGACTGGGCTCCGCCGGGCTGGCACTGGGAGGTGCTACCTTCAGGGGCGCGCAGCTTGGTGAGGAACCCGGCCCTGGGTCCCGTCGTCGACCCGGAGCTCCTTTGGTGGCATTCGCGTGGGCCACTTTCGGTGCAGAGGCAGCCAGCCCCGCCGGAGGTGGTACGTCGCCATATCAGGGAGGAGGACGAGCACGTCCGTCGCTACATGGATGCGTTGGACATCAGGTTCTCCAATACCTGGCAGGTTCTTCAGGGATCTCACCCAAGCTATGATCCTGTGATCGTTCCTTCTCTTTGGGTGTCCACCACCCGCGCCTCAGGAACCGCGAGTGAACTAGATCGCTGCATCGTGTCAGCTGACTCCTCCTCCAAGTCAGGCACCGCGTCAGCCGTCTCCGCCACCTCAGCGGGCTATGCCGCCTCAGCAATAATGGAAGAGAGGCGCCGCAGCTACGGCGGCTAGCGGTACAAAAGGAGGCAAGAAATACAAATATGGTCCAAGCCTCAAGCCTCTTCCAAAGTTGCCTTACGACTATACTGAGGAGGAAAATGCGGACATAGTGGAGGCCCAAGTGAGGGCCCATTTTGCACTGAAACACCCCCCCCCCCCCCCCGCCGCCAAAGGAGAAAGTACCTGAGCATGTCGTACAACACTTTATTGATAATGCTCAACCGGCTATGAAGCATAGGGACTCAGACTATGAGCGCTCTATCAAGAAGTCATATTATGCACACAAAAATAATGGGTCGAGCTTGAGCTCGAGCCAAGCAGTTGGCAAAAAAGCGGGAAAATTGTTCCCCAACTGGGAGAACAGGCAGTGCAATCGATCCCCCCGCTCGTTGTACAAACACATATGAGTACTGCCGATGATCAGCTGGTAATAACCGATGATCATAGAAGGCAGGCTGAAGAGGTTGGTATCACTGTTGAACAACTCCTAGGCATAGAGGAAGTCCACGGGTTTACAGAGGAGGAACTACAACAGAAATATGTCCGCGGCCAAGCTATGGTCAAGCCTGAGCAGATCCCGCTTCTATCAACGAGAATGTATGAATTGCATCAATGGTACCTGAGAGAAGTAAAGACTACCGATCGAGAGTCCCTCATGGTGAAAGTCAAGGAAGAGCATTACTACCATGCAAAAGATCTGTTGGTTGAGTTTCAAGAAATGTTTCAGTTATTCAATCAAGACGCACTCGACAAATCTATCGTCAGTTGCTATTGTCTGTAAGTGATTTCTTTCTGTAATTTAAGTCTCTAGCTAGCTATAGTGCTTGTTCATTACCTGTAATTATCCTCACTATATTCTTTTCTGTGGTATTATGCATAATGAAGATATATGAAATGAAAAGAGCTGGACGCTATGGCATTGGGTTCATTGACCCAAATACCATTAATCAAGAGACATGGTCACGTGAATATGATCGACCATACACAGACAGAAGCTTGCTAGAGTTCTTTAAGTGACTAAATACCCAACCAGAAATACTACTTCCTTACAACTTCGGGTGAGTGACACTGTCTTGTACTACAAATTCTGTTTTTGCTTACTAGATGTTAATAAGTGTAGTTGATGAGTTATGCACATGCCCGCTTAATTATACAAACGCGTGCGCATGCAGTTTCCACTGGATCTTGTTAATCATTGAAGTTGACGAGGCAAAAGTTCAAGTACTCGACTCACTATATAAAGATAGTAATGAATACTCAATCGTGAGGGGGATGGTCGACAGGTAATTTCAATCATTATCGCACTATGTCGGCCTCTTTAGTTCATTTCCTGATATCAACTAATTAATAACTCCTTTATTCATTTTCCTTGCCGGCGGGCAGGGCTTGGGCAAAGTTCATCAAACAGGTTAAAGGCGAATGGAAACAACAGCTGAAATGGGTGCGACCCAAGGTAATTAAGTACTACTAGCTACGTCTGCGCATCTCTTTAATTCTACTTTCATCAATACCATTATCATGCTTGATTAATTATTATCTGATTGAATTCTATTCTCGTAAAGGCCATGAGGCAGGCACCGGGGCATAATTTATGTGCGTACTATGTTTGCAAGAACATTCGCATGATGACGTCCGAAAGGAGCTCATCTGACAGAGCACTTTGGGTACGTTTGCCAAAACAAAATTCACAAATCTTTTTTTCATGATCTAATATATATACACATAACTAATATATTCATATTGATCTCCTTCTTTAATAAACATGACGGAGATGCGGGACAAGCTCCTACCAACGGATCGCGTACAAGCAATTCAAGAGGAAATAGCGGGATTTTTGCTCGACCAGGTTATAGATCCCAAAGGAGAATACCATTACAAGCTGTAATGCCTCCATGTGTAATGATCTGTAAATTGTAGGAGAAATTGTATATATATATATATATATGTTTGTGTATGTGAATGGTCATGCTAGAAATTCGATGATATATATATATATGATCGGTTCTACGAGAAGTTCTATTTATATATATGCATAATGTGTACAATATGTAGTGCGTAAAATATGTTTGAAATGAAAAAGAATTAAATGGAAAAAACAAAATTAAAAGGAAAAATAAACCATAAACCCCTAAACCTTTTAGTCCCAGCTGGTGCCAACCAGGACTAAAGGCCCCCAGCCCCCCGGCGTGGGCTCGTGGCACATGGTGGGCCTTTGGTCCCGGTTCGTGACAGTCCGGCACTAAAGGGGGGGGGCTTTAGTCCCCACCCTTTAGTGCCGGTTGCAGAACCGGCACTAAAGGTCCTTACGAACCGGGACTAAAGCCCGATTCTGCACTAGTGATGCCATCTCTTTCCCTACAACTTCCATATATACATCTTCTATTCCTAAATAGATAGTACAACCCAGTAGCTTTTTTCCTGAACATGCAACTATGGCACATGAACACGTCATGCATGCAAGTCATAAATCACATTGTTTTTGTACTCTATGCATGCAAGCACCACATCATTAATTCATGCATGTTACTCATAAGTTATTTTTTGCATTAGATTTTGTATTGACAATATATGTGTTGGTCACATGCACACATATGTAGTTCCCATTCACATTTTTGTTAGAAATGTCATTCTTTTAACTGCAATTCATTTTTTCTATTTTTATTACATTTTCATTTTAAGCATACATTCACTTCCCATTAGTTATAAATGTTTTTGGAGGAACTTTTATGCATTATTTTGAGGAGCAAATTTCATGCGGCCGCGGGTATATAAAGAATGCGGGGCCCATGAATCATCGCCTTTTGGTCGAACATACGTCCACAATTTTTTGTACATATATCTCCACTGCTCCCCGAACCCAATATTCTGCCTTGTTCCCGTAAAACCGATCGGCCCACCCGTATTAAGGCGTCGACTCCAACTCAATCCATCTCCCGTTTACTATGGCATGGGCCCCGCATGCCATAGTACTCCTAGAAACCCTACGCGCCGCACACATCATCGGTTTTCTTCACGAGGACGAGGGAGAAGCGGATTTGTAGTGGAGGCTCCTACCCTAGGGCGCCCTAGGTAGCTGCCGCTTGCATCATTGGTTTTCTATTTTGTTTATGCTCGTGCACCCTAGAGTGAAATGATGCTTGCTTCGTTCGTCTATCTTTGTGATTTGACCCCTCATCGCTCATTTACTACTACTGCGGCGTTACGACTGGTGTGCCTCCAAGTCCAACAGCTGCTCCAAACTATAATTTGGTGCATTGCACGTAGAACAACATGGTGGATGACCCACTTGGCATTGCTCCTTGGTGAATCCCAACTATATTGATCTAAAGATAGTATCCAGATTAGTAAAAATGAGGTGATTTTACCAAGCTGTGGGTGGGGGAGCATGGCCTGTCATGCGGTCCCATGTGTCATCATGTACCAAGCCAATGCGCATCCCTCTTAAGGCAAAACAATGGCAGAAGCAATACGTGGTTTTCTTGAAGGAGATGATGGAGAAGCGGATTCAGTGATGTGTGAAATAATGGTTGCTTCATTTGTCTGCGGGAAAGGTGCGGCTTTGTGATTTGACGTCTCATTGCTCATTACTACTACTGTGACGCTATGACTGGGGTGTGTCCCCCCTGCTGTTCTGCACTGTTATTTGGTGCATGACACGTGGACCCAGTTGCTATATGTCCCACATGTCAGCGAGAGGAAGGCGAACGTTTATGAAAGCGAGCGTCTCCACTCTTAGTACAGTACGACAGAGGAGTACAAGACACGGCTTGGTTTTTGCTGCTTCGCGTGATCCATCGATACAAACCCTGACTAAAAAAGGCGAGGGTGTGTCTTTTCCCGCGCGGTAGGCAGGGGAGTTTGGCATAGTCTGTTCTACAGATAGAGCGAGAGAAAGATGTGATGAAATGCTTGAATGTGTATTGGGCCCTTTCTTTCTTTGTTTATTTTTTGAAGTGGGCCCTTTCAGATCACTACGACTAGCGCGCATGGTGTTGAGTACTAGTTTATTGGTCCCGTTTGTAATTTGTGCTAAATTTTGACCAAATATTTAATTAACAAAATGTTAGCGCATGTCAACAAAAATTATATCGTTGGACTCGTATTTGAACATAGTTTTAAATGATATAATTTTTTGTGACATGCATTAACATTTCGTTAGTTAAATACAGGGTCAAAATTGGCACAAAATACGATGTGGAACGATAAATCAGGACAGAGGTACCCCCACAAGGTTGGTCCGGCACGCGGTAGTAGTACCCCCTACTTTTTTCTTCTCGGATTGCCCAATGAGCACCAAGCAAAAAAGTGCATGCATTGGCCTAGACACATGCAACCATCAACAAGAGTAATCATTTCGCAAAAAAATATCAACACGAGTAATCAATTGCTATTCACACAACCTCGTTTTTTCTGGCTGCATGGGGAAGAACAACGAGGCAGGAAGGGAAACAAGCAAATAAGTAAGGTTGAGCGACTTAGTTTTGGGAAAATCTGATTTTACAGAGTTACTACGTACCCACTATGGAGGTACTACTACTAGTAACATAGCCTAGGTAGCTTGCTATAGCACGGACTCCAAGGAAATTGGTGTCAGATGAGACTCGTACTACTCTACACTGTACTACTGGAGTACCACTGTACTACTACTACTCTACACTACTAGTACTACTATGAGGCCATCCAACCGTGTCCCAGTAGAAGACCGCGGACACCGATTATTCGTTCATATTTAAATTTGTTTTCACACAGCAAAATATCCCTGAAAACAACAACACACGGCAAAAATTCACGACGAATGAGGGATTTGAATGTGCTGGGAGGAGTGGGGCTGGAAGGGGCAGTTTGGATCTTGCCTGGGGTAGCCAAAATATTGGCGAGCCTTTTGTCCACCCGTGCCTTTGCCACCGATGAACAAGTTAGAGCTCGGGTGCTCCTCCTCCAGCGCGCGCGTCAGAGACGAGCTCGCACGAGCTGGTTTTTATTTGTCCCACCTCGACGCCCGAGCCGGCCGCAGACCGAAGGGCACATCTCCAATGGTGACCTGCAAATTACGCCATCCAACCATAGCTGCACACAATCTGACAACAACTCAACCAACTGGACAAAATTCGTGCAACTCCTGAACCAACAATGACATAATTCATATAAAATACCCGATTTTCATATTAACATGGCGGATTTCATTACATTTATAAATCAACTAAGCAGTGCTACTCCTGAACCGCACAGGTATAATAATACCTAGTATAAATGGTCGCCCGCGGATCCCTTTGTCTTCCTCATGTCCGGCAGCACGATCACCGGACTGCCGGGAGCCCCGGAGGTATATGCTTCAGCGCAAAGGACGGCTCGCTTCGGCTTCTCCTCTTTCGTGGAGCCCATGCGGGCCGATGAAGGTCCTCGCAATAGAAGGACCCGGCAAGACACATGCTGTGTATGCCGGCGTCGCCTTGGTGGTGGCCTTCATGGGACCCAAGCGGCGGCGGCCTCCCGTGTTCTACTTCTCCTCGATGATAGCGGTGGACGCGGAGGCGCTGGCCATCGACTCATCGCTGTCCATGCACCCAGCTTCTGTCTCTGCCTGCATGGCGTGGCCGCAGGCATGGGAGTCGTGGCCATAGACACGAGAGGTGCGGTACGAGGTGGCATCGTGGACAGCAGCGACGATGCCCGTGCTCCCCTCCGTGTCAGCGTGGAGCAAATCGCCGCTCGTCGTCGAGCTGGCCTGGAGCGGCGAGTTGCTGAACCACGCACCTGCTTGGGGTGGCAACTGGCTTCGTAGGGTGAGGCAAGGGAGGTGGATCAGCGAGCTGCATAGCTCGTATCCGCCGGGCTCGGCGGGCCACCCAGCCTGCTTGTATGCCGGATAACTACTCTTTGTAAGCCATTGTAAGAGTGGAGAAAATGGAGAAGGAGGAGATAGGGGAGCGGCAGAGGTGTGTGATTCTTGGCCGGTGTCAGGCCTCGTTTAAATAGGAGATTAAATAGAGGGCAGGCAAGAGGAGCTCAGCCGCCGTGGCGTTTAATGCCGGACCGGTCATGGACGGACGTGTGGCCGGAGTGGGTTTCTTGGCTTCCACATGGGTTTCATGGAGGAGTTTGAATGCGACAAGGAAGCGTTTTCAGCCAGGCGTGCAGCGGGCGGCGCCCTCGACCAGATCGTCTGACGTACGACACCATGCCATTCTTCCACTGACGTGCGGGCCCGTTGGGTACCTGGCCTGCATGTCAGTGACCCAACGCACGCATGATATGTCTCCAACGTATCTATAATTTTTAATTGTTCCATGCTATTATATTATCTGTTTTGGATGTTTTATATGCATTAATATCCTATTTTATATTATTTTTGGGACTAACTTATTAACCTAGAGCCCAGTGCCAGTTTCTGTTTTTCCTTGTTTTTGAGTTTTATATTAAAGGAATATCAAACGCAGTCCAAACGGAATAAAACTTTCATGATGATTTTTCTTGGACCAGAAGACACCCAGGAGACTTGGGGAGAGGGCCAGAAGAGTCCCGAGGACTCCACAAGCCCTCAAGGCGCGCCCTAGGGGGGCACCCCCTAGCTTGTGGGCCCCTCGGGAGTCCACCGACCTCCCTCTCAGCTCTATAAATCCTAAAATATTCCCAAACCACCAGAAGCGTCCACCAAAATACTTTTCCGCCACCGTAACCATCTGTTCCCATGAGATCCCTTCTTGGGGCCTTTTCCGGCACCCTGCCGGAGGGGGATTCGATCACGGAGGGCTTCTACATCAACCCAATTGCCCTTCCGATGAAGCGTGAGTAGTTTACAACAGACCTACGGGTCCATAGCTAGTACCTAGATGGCTTCTTCTCTCTCTTTGATCTTCAATACAATGTTCTCCTCGATGTTCTTGGAGTTCTATCCAATGTAATATTCTTTTACGATGTGTTTGTCGAGATCCGATGAATTGTGGATTTATGATCAGATTATCTATGAATATTATTTGAGTCGTTTCTGAATTCTTATATGTATGATTTGATATCTTTGTATTTTTCTTTGAATTATCGGTTTGGTTTGGCCAACTAGATTGGTTCTTCTTGCAATGGGAGAGGTGCTTAGTTTTGGGTTCAATCTTGCGGTGTCCTCACCCAGTGACAAAGTAGGGGTAGCAAGGCACGTATTGTATTGTTGCCATCAAGGGTAAAAAGATGGGGTTTTCATCATATTGCTTGAGTTTATCCCTCTACATCATGTCATCTTACTTAAGGCGTTACTCCGTTCTTATGAACTTAATACTCTAGATGCATGCTAGATAGCAGTCGATGTGTGGAGTAATAGTAGTAGATGCAGGCAGGAGTCGGTCTACTTGACTCGGACGTGATGCCTATATTCATAATCATTGCCTTGGATATCATCATAACTTTGCGCTTTTCTATCAATTGCTCGACAGTAATTTGTTCACCCACCGTATGTTTTCTTTCAAGAGAGAAGCCTCTAGTGAAACCTATGGCCCCCGGGTCTATTTTCCATCATATATTTTTAGATCTATAAACCAAAAAACCCAAAAATACCTTGGTGCAATTTATTTACTTTTATTTTATTTCACGTTTTAGTAATCTTTCATATCTATCTTTAGATCTCATCCTTGCAAGTGACCGTGAAGGGATTGACAACCCCTTTATCGCGTTGGGTGCAAGTGTTTGATTGTTTGTGCAGGTGCATAGATTGGAGACTTGTGTGTACCTCCTACTGGATTGATACCTTGGTTCTCAAACTGAGGGAAATACGTATCTCTACTTTGATGCATCACCCTTTCCTCTTCAAGGGAAAAACCAACGCAAGCTCAAGAAGTAGCAGGAAGAATTTCTGGCGCCGTTGCCGGGGAGGTTCTACATCAAGCCTATCAAGTACCCACCACAAACTCTCATCACTTGCATTACATTATTTGCCATTTGCCTCTCATTTTCCTCTCCCCCACTTCTAAAACATTTTCAGAAAAACACAAAAATATTTGCCTTTTTATTCGCCCTTCTTTCATTCGTCTTTTCATTTGCTTTTTGGTTGCTCGTGTGCTAGATTGCTTGCTTTGTCATGATGTCTCAAGAAAATACCAAGTTGTGTGACTTTTCCAACACTAATAATAATGATTTTATTAGTACTCCGAGTGCTCCCGCCACTAGTGCGGAATCTTATGAAATTAATGCCGCTTTATTGAATCTTGTTATGAAAGATCAATTTTCTGGCCTTCCTAGTGAAGATGCCGCATCCATCTAAATACTTTCATTGTATGATTTGATATGCAAAATAAAAAGGATGTGGATAATGATATTGTTAAATTGAAGCTATTTCCTTTCTCTTTACGAGATCGTGCTAAAACTTGGTTTTCATCTTTGCCTAAAAATAGTATTGATTCATGGAATAAGTGTAAAGATGCTTTTATTTCCAAGTATTTTCCTCCCGCTAAGATCATCTCCCTTAGGAACGATATAATGAATTTTAAGCAACTTGATCATGAACATGTTGCACAATCTTGGGAGAGGATGAAATTGATGATAAGAAATTGCCCTACTCATGTTTAAGTTTATGGATGATCATACAAATTTTTATGCCGGATTGAATTTTGCATCTAGAAATCTTTTAGATTCTGCCACAGGAGGTACTTTTATGGAAATTACATTAGGAGAAGCTACTAAACTCCTAGATAATATTATGGCAAATTACTCTCAATGGCATACCGAAAGATCTTCCACTAGTAAAATAGTGCATGCGATTGAAGAAATTAATACTTTGAGTGGAAAGATGGATGAACTTATGAAATTGTTTGCTAGTAAGAGTGTTCCTATTGATCCTAATGATATGCCTTTGTCTACTTTGATTGAGAACAATAATGAATCTATGGATGTGAATTTTGTTGGTAGGAACAATTTTGGTAATAACGCTTATAGAGGTAATTTTAACCCTCGGCCGTTTCCTAGTAATTCCTCTAACAATTATGGTAATTCCTACAACAATTCTTATGGAAATTATAATAAAATGCCCTCTGATCTTGAAAACAATATTAAAGATTTTATTAATTCCAAAAAAGTTTTCAATGCTATGGTTGAAGAAAAATTGCTCAAGATTGATGATTTGGCTAGGAACGTTGATAGAATTTCTCTTGAGATTGATTCTTTGAAGATTAGATCTATGTCACCCAAGCATGGTATTAATAAATCTCTGAAAGCTATTAAAATTTCTATTGATGAGTGTAAAGAAAGAACCGCTAGGATGCGTGCTAAGGGAGATTGGTTTGTAAAAGTGTGTTCTTCTAGTTTTTGTGAAAATAATGATGAAGATCTTAAAGTGATTGGTGTGACTCCTATTGAATCTTTGTTTTCTAATATAAATCTTGATAAACATGGGACTGGAGATGAGTCAACTTTAGCTAGAAGGCGTCCCAATGATTCGGAGTTTAAAGATCTTAATGCAAAAATTGATAAAAGTGGGATTGCAGAGGTCAAGACTTTAAGTAGCGATGAACCCACTCTTTTGGATTTCAAGGACTTTAATTATGATAATTGTTCTTTGATAGATTGTATTCCCTTGTTGCAATCCATGTTTAATTCTCCTCATGCTTATAATCAAAATAAGGCTCTTACTAAACATATCATTGATGCTATGTTGAAATCTTTTGAAGAAAAACTTGAGTTGGAAGTTTCGATCCCTAGAAATATTTATGATGAGTGGGAACCTACTATTAAGATTAAAATTAAATATTATGAGTGCCATGCTTTGTGTGATTTGGGTGCTAGCGTTTTCGTGAATTAGATGATTGTTCTTTAAATTTGCATCTAGCGGATTCCACTATTAAGAAATCTATGGGAAGGATTAATGATGTTCTTATTGTTGCAAATAGGAATTATGTGCCCATAGATTTCATTGTGCCTGATATAGATTGCAATCCTATATGTCCTATTATTCTTGGTAGACCTTTCCTTAGAACGATTGGTGCAATTATTGATATGAAAGAAGGAAACATTAGATTTCAGTTTCTGTTAAGGAAGGGCATGGAAAACTTTCCAGGAAAGAAAATTAAGTTGCCATATGAATCTATTATGAGGGCTACTTATGGATTGCATACCAAAGATGACAATACCTAGATCTATGTTTTATGCCTAGCTAGGGGCGTTAAACAATAGCGCTTGTTGGGAGGCAACCCAATTTTATTTTTATGTTTTTGGTTTTTGGTTCTGTTCTTCAATAAATACACATTATTACCTCTGTAGTAATTATGTTTTGGTGTTTTAATTAGTGTTTGAACCAAGTAAGACCTTTGGGATGGCTTACGATGATAGTTGATTCGATCTTGATGAAAAACAGAAACTTTTGCGCACAGTTAATTTTTTTAAAAAATCACAGAAACGTGCTTTTGATCTGAATTTTTTTACACAAGATTGGTATACAAATTTACCAGTTTGCCCTAATTTTTCAGAATTTTTGGAGTTACATAAGTATACGAAGTTTACAGATTGCTACTGACTGTTCTATTTTTGACAGATTCTGTTTTCTATGTGTTGTTTGCTTATTTTGATGAATCTATGGGTAGTATCGGGGGGTATGAACCATGAAAAAGTTGGAATACAGTAGATATTACACCAATATAAATAAAGAATGAGTTCACAACAGTACCAAAAAATGGTGATTTATTTTCTTATACTAACGGATCTCATGAGTTTTCTGCTGATATTTGTGTTGTGAAGTTTTCAAATGTTGGGTAGAGATTTGATGGACTATGGAATAAGGAGTGGCAAGAACCTAATCTTGGGGATGCCCAAGGCACCCCAAGGTAATATTCAAGGACAACCAAGCATCTACGCTTGGGGATGCCCCGGATGGCATCCCCTCTTTCATCTTCGTCCATATGTAAATTTACTTGAGGCTATATTTTTATTCACCACATGATATGTGTTTTGCTTGGAGCGTCATGTATGATATGAGTCTTTGATTTTTAGTTTGCCACAATCATCCTTGCTGTACACATCTTTTGAGAGGGACACGCATGAATCATGAATTTATTAGAATACTCTATGTGCTTCACTTATATCTTTTGAGCTAGGCAATTTGCTCTAGTGCTTCACTTATATCTCTTTAGAGCACGGCGGTGGCTTTATTTTATAGAAATTGTTGAACTCTTATGCTTCACTTATATTATTTTGAGAGTCTCTAAACAGCATGGTAATTTGCTTAGGTTATGAATTTAGTCCTAATATGATGGGCATCCAAGAGGGATATAATAAAAACTTTCATATAAAGAGCGCTGAATACTATGAGAAGTTTGATTCCTTGCATTTGTTTTGAGATATCAAGATGGTGATATTAGAGTCATGCTAGTGAGTAATTGTGGATTGGTAGAAATACTTGTGTTAAAGTTTGTGATTCCCATAGCATGCACGTATGGTGAACCGTTATGTGATGAAGTCGGAGCATGATTTATTGATTGATTGTCTTCCTTATGAGTGGCGGTCGGGGACGAGCGATGGTCTTTTCCTACCAATCTATCCCCCTAGGAGCATGTGTGTTGTACTTTTTTTCGATAGCTAATAAATTTTTGCAATAAGTAGGTGAGTTCTTTATGACTAATGTTGAGTCCATGGATTATACGCACTCTCACCCTTCCACCATTGCTAGCCTCTCTAGTACCACGCAATTCTCGTCGATGCATTGAACCCACCATATACCTTCCTCAAAACTGCCACCATACCTACCTATTATGGCATTTGCATAGCCATTTCGAGATATATTGTCATGCAACTTCCACTGTTTCGTTTATTATGACATGTTTCATCATTGTCATATTGCTTTGCATGATCATGTAGTTGGCATAGTATTTGTGGCAAGGCCACCGCTCATATTTTTTATACATGTCACTCTTGATCATTGCACATCCCGGTACACCACTGGAGGCATTCATATAGAGTCATATTTTCTTCTAGAATCGAGTTGTAATTCTTGAGTTGTAAGTAAATAAAAGTGTGACGATCATCATTATTAGAGCATTGTCCCATGTGAGGAAAGGATGATGGAAGCTATGATTCCCTCACAAGTTGGGATGAGTCTCCGGACTTAACAAAAAATAAAAGAGGCCAAAAGAAGCCCAAACAAAAAAATGAGAGAAAAGAGAGAAGGGACAATGCTACTATCCTTTTAACGCACTTGTGCTTCAAAGTAGCACCATGATCTTCATGATAGAGAGTCTCCTATGTTGTCACTTTCATATACTAGTGGGAATTTCTCATTATAGAACTTGTCTTGTATATTCCAATGATGGGCTTCCGCAAATTGCCCTAGGTCTTCGTGAGCAAGCAAGTTGGATGCACACCCACTTAGTTTGTTTTTGAGCTTTCATACACTTATAGCTCTAGTGCATCCGTTGCATGGCAATCCATACTCACTCACATTGATATCTATTGATGGGCATCTCCATAGCGCGTTAATATGCCTAGTTGATGTGAGACTTTCTCCTTTTTGTCTTCTCCACAACCACCATATTCTATTCCAGGGATAACTTTCTTTGGCCATGTTATTTTGAGAAGACATGATTGCTTTATTAGTATGCTTGAAGTATTCTTTTTTTATGTCAATATTAAACTTTTGTTTTGAATCTTATGGATCTGAATATTCATACCACAATAAAGAAGATTACATGGATAAATATGTTAGGTAGCATTCCACATCAAAAATTCTGTTTTTATCATTTACCTACTCGAGGACGAGTAGGAATTAAGCTTGGGGATGCTTGATACGTCTCCAACATATCTATAACTTTTTATTGTTCCATGCTATTACATTATCTGTTTTGGATGTTTTATATGCATTAATATGCTATTTTATATTATTTTTGGGACTAACTTATTAACCTAGAGCCCAGTGCCAGTTTTTGTTTTTTCCTTGTTTTTGAGTTTTACAGAAAAGGAATATCAAACGGAGTCCAAATGGAATAAAACTTCCGCGATGATTTTTCTTGGACCAGAAGACACCCAGGAGACTTGGGGAGATGGCCAGAAGAGTCCCGAGGACTCCACAAGCCCTCAGGGCGCACCCTGGGGGGGGGGCGCCTCCCTGGCTTGTGGGCCCCTTGGGAGTCCACCGACCTCCATCTTAGCTCTATAAATCCTAAAATATTTCCAAACCACCAGAAGCGTCTACCAAAATACTTTTCCGCTGCCATAACCTTCTGTTCCCATGAGATCATAGCTTGGGGCCTTTTCTGGCACCCTGCCTGTGACGCCCCCTGCTCAATCGTGCACTAATCATACACGCAAATGCACATGTTCAAGCCTAAGGACTCACGGGAAGATATCACAACACAACTCTAAAACATAAATAAAGTCATACAAGCTTTATATTACAAGCCAGAGGGCTCGAATACATAAACTTGCGTACAAGCGTCAGCGAAAGCATCAGATATCTGAGTACAGATATGAAACAAAAATAGATAAGCCTTTAGAAAGGCGGGGCAAAACAAAACACTACGATCGAAAGGCGCAGGCCTCCTGCCTGGGACCCTCCGATCCAACTCCTGGTTGTCGGCCAACTCGTAGTAGTATCCACCCTCGAGGTAGTAGTAGCGATCGTCGGCGGGGGCAGCTGTCTCAGGGGCTCCGTCATCTGGTTGCATCAATTGGATATGGGGGGAAAAGAAAGCAAAGCAACCGTGAGTACTCATCCGAAGTACTCAGCAAGCAAGGATCTACACTACATATGCAACATTATCAAAGGAAAGGCTGTATATGTGGACTGGGCTGCAGAAATGCCAGAATAGAGGGGAAAGCCTAGTCCTACCGAAGACTAGCATCTTCAACGGCCTTGCAGCATTAGAAGAGTGTAGATTAGTACAGTATAAAGTAGTAGTATCGATAAGTCTCATCCTCCCCCAGAGATCCTTTTTCGACTCCCTGCGAGAAAGCAATCCCAGAGCCATACAGTCATCAACCTCGTCCTGAGATCCCTTCTCGACTCCCTATCGAGAAGCAATCCCAGAGTCATACTGATCACAAGTATCCAGTTCTAGTTGTATCAATCGGGATACAACTCCGAGTGTCCTTTACCGTAGGACCGGCTATCGATAGATGTGTTCTTTCCTGCAGGGGTGCACCAAATTACCCACCACGCTCGCTTAACTCCGGCCGGTCACACTTTCCTGGGTCATGCCTGGCCTCGGCCAAACGACACACCGCAACCCGACCTAGAGCTCAGCAGAGAGGTCCCTGTCGGTCTACATCCTAAGCACTCAGGGGTCTTGGGCCATTGCCCCGCACACTTCGGGTCGTTGCGCACAGGGTGGATACCAGCGTCGCCTCGGATGGCCGACACGATCCGACCGTGCCGCAATGCTGAACTGGACATCTGACAGAGCTTTCGGCTGATGCTACGATGCAGAACGCCCATACTATGCCCACGTGATGGTTAGTGCTATCAGGCCAGAGGCTTGCTCGGATCAAATATCCAAATCGTTAGTGGACTAGGGGCTTGCGGTAACGAGCAGACACTCACGATCGATGTGACCCTGTCGCCCCGTCTCGAGGACTTGCTGCAAGGGCTAAGAATGCCCGGCCATGCCTCGTATTCATATCTCGGGCAACCTCCAGGCAACCCGTCTCCACGTCCCTCGCCACTTAGGCTCACGCGGGTACCCCTCAGGGTCGACCCGCCTTTCCAAGTAACAGTTGTAAAGTCCAAGTATCCGTGTGTCCATAACATCAAGGGAATCCGAGGTATCACCCTCGTTGGATTCCTACTCGATGTATCCATCAAGGTGAACTCGAAGGAATCACCCTCGATGGGTTCACACTTGAGGTGTTGCACGACAGCATCGTTATCGGAAGTGGTGAAGGAGGAATCACCCTCGATGACCACGACCGAGTAGCTACTCTACAGAGTTAACATCAGAAGTGCTACACGAGGTATCACCCTCGGCACTCGATAGTAACGCTACAGTGTCGTTACAACTACGGGGGTGATGTGCGGTGCCGGGGCCTGGTCGTCGAGTCTTCTGATGATCCAGCGGGGCAATCGGGACAAGTGGGGTCACTGATAGGTCTCTACCCAGCCTGTATTAAGCAGTTTAGGATATGCAGGTAATTATCAACAGAAGGTTACATTAAACAGGCTATGCATCAGAATAGGTAAAGCAGTAGTAGCAGCAATTCTAATGCAAGCATGAGAGAGAAAGAGTAGGCGATATCGGTATGCTCAAGGGGGGGTGCTTGCCTGGTTGCTCTGGCAAGAAGGTGGGGTCGTCAACGGTGTCGTCGGGCTCCTGAACTACGTCGGTCTCGGGGACAACGTCGGTGTCGGGGTCTACCGAGAGAGAAGAGGGGGAAGAAACAGTAAATATAAAGCAAACAAGAGCATGACATGACAATACGCAGAGCTAGGGGTGTCCGGACGCGGTGCTACACGACATAGGTGAAGAGGGAAAACATCCGGGAATGTTTTCCCGAAGTTTAGCATTTTCAGACAGATGAAACGGAGGGGGACGGTTGTATGTTCGCTATGCTAGGGACGTGTGGCGGACGAACGGACCACGTATTCGAATTCGTCTCGTCGTTCTGGGCAACTTTCATGTACAAAGTTTTTCAATCTGAGCTACGGTTTATTTACTATGATTTTCTAAAGTTTTAATCATTTTCTGGATTTATTTATTCATTTAAATTCGAATTATCCAAAACAGTAAATGATGACATCAGCATGACCTAGGTGTGATGTCAGCAGGTCAACAGGGGCTGACTGGGGTCAAACCTGACAGGTGGGTCCAGTGGGACCCACATGTCATTGACTGAGCTAACTAAACAGGGTTAATTTAATCTAACTAAACTAATTAGGAGGTGGGGCCTACTGGTCAGTGAGTGTTTAGTTTGCTAATTAACTTAATTAACTAATTAACAGTTTATTTATTTATTTAAATTAGTTTATTTAGCGGGACCCACATGTCATAGACAGGGGCCAGCCCAGTCAGCGTGGTTGACCCCGTCAACTGGTCAAAGGGGTCCCTGGGCCCATCGGTCAGTGGCACAGGGGCGGGGCCCACGCTAGCCAGGTCAGCGCCAGCTGGACGCCGGCCACCGGAGTTCCCCGGCGAACTTGCGTGACGGCGAGCAACTCTGGCGAGCCCGGATTTCGCCTACGGTGCATCTTTTCGGGTGTTCTTGGGCTCTAACGAACGAGTACTCCGCCGCGCATCTGATGGTGGCGTTGGTTTGTCGTGGGAAGGGCCATAGCATCGATGGCGGCCACCGTGGCAGACGCCGGAATCGGGAGCCGTTCGGGTTTGGGCAAAACGTCGACGAGAAGGGGCGTGGCTGCTTGCGTTCGCCTTCTGGCAGCACCTGAGTACGTTGAAGTGCGTCGTTGTTTGCGACAGCAACTACAACGGCGGGGGCACCGGTCGCGGCGGAGCTCAGCTCGGCAATTCACGGCGAGGCGTGCTAGTGCCGAAACAGAGAGAGATAGCGAAGGGGAGCTGGCCAGGCGCTCACCGGGAGGCACACGACAGCCGGTGAAAACTTAGTAGCGCGGGGTTGCTGCAGATCGAGGCGGGGCAGTGGAGTTGGCCGGTGGAGGGGATCGAGTTGATCAAGTTGCTGCGGGGTTCGCCAGCTCCAACAACTTGTCATAGACGGTGAGGATGACCACGACGGTCCTTCCGGACAGCTTGGAACGGCGAGTGGTGGCCGGGGGCCATTGCAATGGCGAGCGGCGGCGACGGCTCCTTTCGGTGGGGTGGAGAATAGAGGGGAAAGCGAGCGACGAGGGAGAGGCCAGAGAGGTCAGGGGGAGTGCGAGGTGTGGCCCTTAACCACGGCGCGGGCGCAGCGACGCTGTCGAGCAGCGAGCAGGGGGCCGGGGGAGCGTGCGCGCGTGCGCGCTCTGCGTGTTCGATAGCGGCCAGGAGTGAGCAGTGGGGTAGGGGACGGCGCCAGGCGGGTTAGGCCTCCCTGTGCACTCGAGGCCCAGGCACCGTGGCCTTTTACTTTTTCTTCGCTTTCTCTTTTCTGTTTTCTTTTGTTTCACAGCTTTGCAAAAATTTGTGGGCTCATATACAGCTTTATAAAATATGTGAACTAGCCACATAAATATAGTCCAATATTTGTCACTGCTAGAAATTGGTTTGGAGGCAAATGAATTTTTTTTTATTTTAATTAAATGAATATGGATTAAATACTCCTGTTTTGTTGATGTTTGAGTCACTTCATCAATTTAGTAAATGTTGATTATAATTTTAGAGTTGTGTTTGGAATATTTACAATATTTTGAACATTTTAGTTTCTGGATTTGAACAACTTTTATTTTCACTTTTAGTTTGAATTTCCAATTGAATTTGAATTTGAAAAGGGATATGATCTATCGTGATGTTTAGGCACTGTTCATCATGATGACATGGCATTATCTAAAGGGGATTACTGTAGCCAACCGATGGGGTTTTTACAAATCTCCTCCACTAATAAGAATTCTCGTCCCGAGAATTAAGAGGAAGACTGAAAGAAAGCGGGGTATTCTTGGAAGTTCTTCCGAAGAAATGTCCGGAAAATCTCGAACGACTGGAATGTTTTCGATCCCCTCAAGCGAAGAAGAGTTCAATGCATTCAAGGTGTATATTTTAGCCTCAGCATTTTGAGTTATCTGGGCACGGTAATTCACTAGCCTGGATGACTAACGGGGTATGCATTTCCTCATAATGAAGGTCATGCATGAATGCAAATTTTTCAGAGATGGATGAATGTGATGCTGCTGAATTAAATAAAACAGAAGCAGGTACTGAGTTAACAGGAAGGGTACCCATTTCGGTGGCAGGTTGATCCTGGACTTGTTTAATATCAATGTTGTAAGCGTGTCCACGACCATATGTTTTTCGCTTCTGTGTTGAGCCCGAAGATGAGCCAACATCACGATAGCGCTTCTGCGACTCCTTATGCTTCATTTGAGCAGTCTCATGCAGAATAGCCTTGTTCACAAGAGCAGTAAAGTCGGTGAAATCTTGAGCAGCGAGTGCAAGCTCGATGTCTGCGTGGAGTCCATTACGGAACTTCTCTTGTCTACGGGCATCTGTGGCGATGTCTTCTTCAGCATAACGGGACAGATCAAGGAATTCCCGCTGATAAGCTTCGACAGTCTTATTGCCCTGAGCGAGGTTGCGGAACTGGGTTTTCATCTGGTCCATGATTCCTTGAGGAATATATCGGGCACGAAAACCAGCCTGGAACTCAGGCCAAGTAATGGCTGTTCCAGCAGGCAGTGTACGTTTGTGGGTGTCCCACCATTGGGCAGCAGGACCCTTTAAGAAAAAGGACGCGAAGGCGACAAAGTTGGCAGGGGAGACATTTGCAGACTCCATCTCATGAGTGATATCGCGAATCCAGTCATCAGCATCCAGTGGTTTCTCAGAGTTGCGGAACTGAGTTGGGTTAAGATGCATAAATTCTGGCAGAGTTATTGAAGGATGGTTCTGGTTCTGGTTGTTCAGATGCGGGAATTGAGCCATAATCCCAGTCATGAACTGGCGGTTGAGCTCGAATTGTTGCATCATAGCTGCCATATAATCTGGTGGTGGTGGGCGTTCAGGGGCACGACCACGACCACGACCACCTGGTCTAACCATCCTGCTAAGTTTCAATAGGGGTAGTTCAGTAAAAGCAGTTGCGGGTGCTTAGCGACAAGCATGATGTAACACGACAATAATTAAGCAGTGTACTAGATACTTACAGTAGTCAATTAAGACATGCAGATCCACACACAGAGTCGGGGGAATGCGAATAGCATAATGGCGCAAATTCAAAAGCTAGATATGGTAGGCGGCGCGCAGGCACGCGGTAAGGAGGTACACCACGAGATATTGCAAAGGCTACATCAATGTCGGGAAGATCCACTGAAATGGGGTAGCTGCACGTGCGGGCGACGAGTGTTTGTCGCGGAAGGATCATGTGCTCCATGTGCACTCTGATGCAGAACCCGGTCTCGAGCTGAAAGAAGAGGTCCACGTGGAGGTGCGTGACCTCCAACAGCAGGCCAATCAATACCAGCATACATCTGAGTCCTACTCGGGTAAAGAATGTACTCTGGATATATCCCTGCACGAACAGCTGGTAGCAACGGCATCATAGCATCGTAGAGGTGTGCTCGAGTGGCAACCAACTCGACGGCAAGAGCCCGAATAGTGCGATCCAGAGCCTGAGTGCACTGAATCAGAACGTGCGGGTCGTATCGACGACGCTCGTACGGGGCACAGATAGCTGTGTAGTATCCAGTAGTATCTCCAGTAGGGGCATATGGAATGTATCAGAACTCAGAGGCATCCAAGCTATCGCTGAACTCTCCTCGGAGATGGGCGACAGTAGAGTAGGCGGCATCATGTACTGCCATCTCAATCGTCACGCCGATACCGTGGAAAAGGTGCAACGCAGTGTCTGAGTCGTCGCGCTGATCATAGATACGAACATCAGCATGGTACTGCTCCTAGTTGAACTCGCGGTAATCCTCGTAGACCATGTACTCGGGGTACCAGCGGTAGCCCAGCCTGGTCAGGAGGGCGATCAGGACAGCTGGAAAACCAGGGGCACCATGAGCCCAAGTGCGAAGCACAAGCTGCGTCGTAGGGCGTGGTGGAAACAAACGATCCATCTGAAACAGAGGAAATTAAGGGTTGTCAAAAGACAATGAGAAGTATAATACAACTCGGAGAGAAAGGTTAAACAAAACAATGGAAAGGAAAATGATTATCAGACTAATCAGATCAATGGTAAGGAATTAAGCACAGATATCCAGCTCTCCGGGTAGACGAGATTTACGAGATCCTAAGTGTCGGCGTTAGTAAAATTTATTTAACCCGAGTAGAAGAGAGATCAGAGTCCAAGAGTATAGACAAGGAATAAAAGATCCTAATACCACCCAATTGGCGACGTGGGCCCGTAAGCCACACAACCATGTTAGCAAATTAGTTTTTCAATATCTAGACTCAACTTGGGCCAAGGAGATGGAAAGGGGGATTCCTATAGGCAGTCAGCTCTGATACCAACTTATGACGCCCCCAGCTCAATCGTGCACTAATCATACACGCAAATGCATGCGATCAAGCCTAAGGACTCACGGGAAGATATCACAACACAACTCTAAAACATAAATAAAGTCATACAAGCTTTATATTACAAGCCAGGGGCCTCGAGGGCTCGAATACATAAACTTGCATACAAGCATCAGCGGAAGCATCAGATATCTGAGTACAGATATGAAACAGAAATAGATAAGCCTTTAGAAAGGCAGGGTGAAACAAAACACTACGATCGAAAGGCGCAGGCCTCCTGCCTGGGACCCTCCGATCCTACTCCTGGTCGTCGGCCAACTCGTAGTAGTATCCACCCTCGGGGTAGTAGTAGCGATTGTCGGCGAGGGCAGCTATCTCAGGGGCTCCGTCATCTGGTTGCATCAATTGGATATGGGGGAAAAAGAAAGCAAAGCAACCGTGAGTACTCATCCGAAGTACTCAGCAAGCAAGGATCTACACTACATATGCAACATTATCAAAGGAAGGGCTGTATATGTGGACTAGGCTGCAGAAATGCCAGAATAGAGGGGAAAGCCTAGTCCTACCGAAGACTAGCATCTTCAACGGTCTTGCAGCATTAGAAGAGTGTAGATTAGTACAGTATAAAGTAGTAGTATCGATAAGTCTCATCCTCACCCAGAGATCCTTTTTCGACTCCCTGCGAGAAAGCAATCCCAGAGCCATACAGTCATCAACCTCGTCCTGAGATCCCTTCTCGACTCCCTGTCGAGAAGCAATCCCAGAGTCATACTGATCACAAGTATCTAGTTCTAGTTGTATCGATCGGGATACAACTCCGAGTGCCCTTTACCGTAGGACCGGCTATCGATAGATGTGTTCTTTCCTGCAGGGGTGCACCAACTTACCCACCACGCTCGCTTAACTCCGGCCGGTCACACTTTCCTGGGTCATGCCCGGCCTCGGCCAAACGACACACCGCAACCCTACCTAGAGCTCAGCAGAGAGGTCCCCGCCGGTCTACATCCTAAGCACTCAGGGGTCTTGGGCCATCGCCCTGCGCACTCCGGGTCATTGCGCACAGGGTGGATACCAGCGTCGCCTTGGATGGCCGACACGATCCGACCGTGCCGCAATGCTGAACTGGACGTCTGACAGAGCTTTCGGCTGATGCTACGATGCAGAACGCCCATACTATGCCCACGTGATGGTTAGTGCTATCAGGCCAGAGGCCTGCTCGGATCAAATATCCAAATCGTTAGTGGACTAGGGGCTTGCGGTAACGAGCAGAGACTCATGATCGATGTGACCCCGTCGCCCCATCTCCAGGACTTGCTGCAAGGGCTAAGAATGCCCGGCCACGCCTCATATTCATATCTCGGGCAACCTCCAGGCAACCCGGCTCCACGTCCCTCGCCACTTAGGCTCACGCGGGTACCCCTCAAGGTCGACCCGCCTTTCCAAGTAACAGTTGTAAAGTCCAAGTATCCGTGTGTCCATAACATCAAGGGAATCCGAGGTATCACCCTCGTTGGATTCCTACTCGATGTATCCGTCAAGGTGAACTCGGAGGAATCACCCTCGATGGGTTCACACTTGAGGTGTTGCACGACAGCGTCGTTATCGGAAGTGGTGAAGGAGGAATCACCCTCGATGACCACAACCGAGTAGCTACTCTACAGAGTTAACATCAGAAGTGCTACACGAGGTATCACCCTCGGCACTCGATAGTAACGCTGAAGTGTCGTTACAACTACGGGGGTAATGTGCGGTGCCGGGGCCTGGTCGTCGAGTCTTCTGATGATCCAGCGGGGCAATCGGGACAAGTGGGGTCACTGATAGGTCTCTACCCAGCATGTACTAAGCAGTTTAGGATATGCAGGTAATTATCAACAGCAGGTTACAATAAACAGGCTATGCATCAGAATAGGTAAAGCATTAGCAGCAGCAATTCTAATGCAAGCATGAGAGAGAAAGAATAGGCGATATCGGTATGCTCAAGGGGGGTGCTTGCCTGGTTGCTCTGGCAAGAAGGAGGGGTCGTCAACGGTGTCGTCGGGCTCCTGAACTGCGTCGGTCTCGGGGACGACATCGGTGTTGGGGTCTACCGAGAGAGAAGAGGGTGAAGAAACAGTAAATATAAAGCAAACAAGAGCATGACATGACAATACGCAGAGCTAGGGGTGTCCGGACGCGGTGCTACACGACATAGGTGAAGAGGGAAAACATCCGGGAATGTTTTCCCGAAGTTTGGCATTTTCGGACAGATGAAACGGAGGGGGACGGTTGTATGTTCTCTATGCTAGGGACGTGTGGTGGATGAACGGACCGCGCGTTCGAATTCGTCTCGACGTTCTGGGCAACTTTCATGTACAAAGTTTTTCAATCTGAGCTACGGTTTATTTACTATGATTTTCAAAAGTTTTAATCATTTTCTGGATTTATTTATTCATTTAAATTCGAATTATCCAAAACAGTAAATGATGATGTCAGCATGACCTAGGTGTGACATCAGCAGGTCAACAGGGGCTGACCGGGGTCAAATCTGACAGGTGGGTCCAGTGGGACCCACATGTCATTGACTGAGCTAACTAAACAGGGTTAATTTAATCTAACTAAACTAATTAGCAGGTGGGGCCTACTAGTCAGTGAGTGTTTAGTTTGCTAAATAACTTAATTAACTAATTAACAGTTTATTTATTTATTTAAATTAGTTTATTTAGCGGGACCCACATGTCATAGACAGGGGCCAGCCCAGTCAGCATGGTTGACCCCGTCAACTGGTCAAAGGGGGGCCTGGGCCCATCGGTCAGTGGCACAGGGGCGGGGCCCACGCTGGCCAGGTCAGCGCCAGCTAGATGCCGGCCACCGGAGTTCCCCGGCAAACTCGCGCGACGGCGAGCAACTCCGGCGAGCCCGGATTTCGCCTACGCTGCATCTTTTCGAGTGTTCTTGGTCTCTAATGAACGAGTACTACGTCGCGCGTCTGATGGTGGCGTTGGTTTGTCGCGGGAAGGGCCACAGCGTCGACGGCGGCCACCGTGGCGGACGCCGGAATCGGGAGCCGTTCGGGTTTGTGCAAAACATCGATGAGAAGGGGCGTGGCTGCCTGCGTTCGCCTTCTGGCAGCACCCTGAGTATGTTGAAGTGCTCCGTTGTTTGCGACAGCAACTACAGCAGCGGTGGCACCGATCGCGGCGGAGCTCAGCTCGGCAATTCACGGCGAGGCGTGCTAGTGCGGAAACAGAGAGAGATAGCGAAGGGGAACTGGCCAGGCGCTCACCGGGAGGCACACGACGGCCGGTGAAAACTTAGTAGCATGGGGTTGCTGCAGATCGAGGCGGGGCAGTGGAGTTGGCCGACGGAGGGGATCGAGTCGATCTAGTTGCTGCGGGGTTCGCCGGCTCCAACGACTTGTCGTAGACGGTGAGGATGACCACGACGGTCCTTCCGGACAGCTTGGAATGGCGAGTGGTGGCCGGGGGCCACGGCAATGGCGAGCGGTGGTGACGGCTCCGTTCGGTGGGGTGGAGAACAGAGGGGAGAGCGAGCGACGAGGGAGAGGCCAGAGAGGTCAGGGGGATGCGGGGTGTGGCCCTTAACCACGGCGCGGGCGCAGTGACGCTGTCGAGCAGCGAGCAGGGGGGGCTGGGAGAGCGTGCGCGCGTGCGCGCTCTACGTGTTCGATAGCGGCCAGGAGTGAGCAGTTGGGTAGGGGACGGCGCCAGGCGGGTTAGGCCTCCCTGTGCACTCGAGGCCCAGGCACCGTGGCCTTTTACTTTTTCTTCGCTTTCTCTTTTCTGTTTTCTTTTGTTTCACTGCTTTGCAAAAATGTGTGGGCTCATATACAGC
The DNA here is from genome assembly GCA_011799875.1 of Thinopyrum elongatum. Classification (NCBI taxonomy): domain Eukaryota; kingdom Viridiplantae; phylum Streptophyta; class Magnoliopsida; order Poales; family Poaceae; genus Thinopyrum; species Thinopyrum elongatum. The sequence goes on from CM022302.1 coordinate 127,261,108, forward strand.
TTTATAAAATATGTGAACTAGCCACATAAATATAGTGCAATATTTGTCACTGCTAGAAATTGGTTTGGAGGCAAATGAATTTTATTTGGATTTTACTTAAATGAATATGGATTAAATACTCCTGTTTTGTTGCTGTTAGAGTCACTTCATCAATTTAGTAAATGTTGATTATAATTTTAGAGTTGTCTTTGGAATATTTACAATATTTTGAACATTTTAGTTTCTAGATTTGAACAACTTTTATTTTCACTTTTAGTTTGAATTTCCAATTTAATTTGAATTTGAAAAGGGATATGATCTATCGTGATGTTTAGGCACTGTTGATCATGATGACATGGCATTATCTAAAGGGGATTACTGTAGCCAACCACTGGGGGTGTTACACTGCCGGAGGGGGATTCGATCACGGAGGGCTTCTACATCAACCCTATTGCCCTTCCGATGAAGCGTGAGTAGTTTACCACAGACCTACAGTTCCATAGCTAGTAGCTAGATGGCTTCTTCTCTCTCTTTGATCTTCAATACAATTTTCTCCTCGATGTTCTTGGAATTCTATCCGATGTAATATTCTTTTGCAGTGTGTTTGTCGAGATCTGATGAATTGTGGATTTTTGATCAGATTATCTATGAATATTATTTGAGTCTTTTCTGAATTCTTATATGCATGATTTGATATCTTTGTAGTTCTCTTTGAATTATTGGTTTGGTTTGGCCAACTAGATTGGAACTTCTTGCAATGGGAGAGGTGCTTAATTTGGGGTTCAATCTTGCGGTGTCCTCACCCAGTGACAAAGTTGGGGTGGCGAGGCACGTATTGTATTGTTGCCATCAAGGGTAAAAAGATGGGGTTTTCATCATATTGCTTGAGTTTATCCCTCTACATCATGTCATCTTACTTAAGGCGTTACTCCGTTCTTATGAACTTAATTCTGTAGATGCATGCTGGATAGCGGTCGATGTGTGGAGTAATAATAGTAGATGCAGGCAGGAGTCGGTCTAATTGACACGAACGTGATGCCTATATTCATAATCATTGCCTTGGATATCGTCATAACTTTGCGCTTTTCTATCAATTGCTCGACAGTAATTTGTTCACCCACCGTATGTTTTCTTTCAAGAGAGAAGCCTCTAGTGAAACTTATGGCCCCCGGGTCTATTTTCCATCATATATTTTCATATCTATAAACCAAAAAACCCAAAAATACCTTGCTGTAATTTATTTACTTTTATTTTGTTTTATGTTTTAGTAATCTTTTATATCTATCTCTATCAGATCTCATCCTTGCAAGTGACCGTGAAGGGATTGACAACCCCTTTATCGCGTTGGGTGCAAGTGTTTGATTGTTTGTGTAGGTGCATAGATTGGAGACTTGTGTGTACCTCCTACTGGATTGATACCTTGGTTCTCAAACTGAGGGAAATACTTATCTCTACTTTGCTGCATCACCCTTTCCTCTTCAAGGGAAAAACCAACGCAAGCTCAAGAAGTAGTAGGAAGAATTTCTACAACAACGCCATGGCAATTCTGCTGAAAACAGGTTCAGTCCGGGTTAGTTCCATTCAAACCATGCAAATTAGAGTCCAAAACAAGGGCAAAAGAGTTTGGAAAAGTAGATACGATGGAGACGTATCAACTCCCCCAAGCTTAACCCATTGATTGTCCTCAAGCAATTCTGTTGACAAACTGAAAGTGACAAAGAAAAACATTTACAAACTCTGTTTGATCTTGTTGTTGTAAATATGCCTAACTGATGTTCAGGTTTTCAGCCAAGATTATGAACTAACCATATTCACAATAACATTTAGGTCTCACATTTACTCATATCAATGACATAATCAACTAGCGAGCAATAATAATAAATCTCGGATGACAACACTTTTTTCAAAACAATCATGATATAATATGGCAAAATGGTATCTCGCTAGCCCTTTCTGGGACCGCAAAACATAAATGCAGAGCACCCCTGAAGATCAAGGGCTGACTAGACATTATAGTTCATGGCAAAAGAGATCCAGTCACACTCATACTCAACATCAATTAATAACAAAGCATACAAATGACAGTGGTGCTCTTTAACTGGTGCTTTTTATAAGAGGATGATGACTTAGCAATAAAAGTAAATAGATAGGCCCTTCACGAAGGGAAGTAGGGACTTGTAGAGGTGACAGAGCTCAGAGCTTTTAAAACAGAGATAAATATAATTTTGAGCGGTATGCTTTTATTGTCAACATAACAACCAGGAGATCTCACTATCTTCCATGCTAGATACATTGTAGGCGGTTCCCAAATAGAATGGTAAAGTTTTTACTCCCCCTCCACCAACAATCACACTCCACGGCTAGCTGAATCCACGGGTACCGTCCATACCAACAACAGTCCTGGGGGAGTTCTGTTTTATGATTATATTTTGATTTGATTTTGAGCATGGAACTGGGCATCCCGATTACCAGCCACTTTCTCGTGAATGACAAGTGAATAAACACTCATCGTGAGAATAACCCACCTAGCATGGAAGATACTGACAGCCCCCAGTCACTACATGAGCGATTCGGGCATACAAAACAGGTTATTATTTGAAGGTTTAGAGTTTTGCACATGCAAATTTACTTGGAACGGCAGGTAAATACCACATATAGGTAGGTATGGTGGACTCATATGGAACAACTTTGGGTTTTAAGGAAGTGGATGCACAAGCAGTATTCCCGCTTAGTACAGGTGAAGGCTAGCAAAAGATTGAGGAGCGACCAACTAGAGAGCCACAACGGTCATAAACATGCATTGAGATTAACCAACATTGAGTGCAAATATGAGTAGGATATAAATCACCATGAACATAAATATCGTGGAGGCTATGTTGTTTTTGATTCAACTTCATGTGTGAGCATGTGCCAAGTCAAGCCACTTAAATCATTCAAAGGAGGATACCATCCTATCATACTACATCATAACCATCTTAAATTACATGTTGGCACACAAGACAAACCATTATCCACTCCTAGCTAATTAAGCATGGCATGAGTAACTATAATATCTAATTGTCATTGCAAACATGTTTCATTCATAATGGGCTGAATCAAGAACGATGAGCTAATCATATTTACAAAAACAAAATAGGTTGAGTTCGTACCAGCTTTTCTCCATCTCAATCATTTCATCATATATCATCATTATTGCCTTTCACTTGCACGACCGAACGGTGTGAATAATAATAAGAGTGCACGTGCATTGGACTAAGCTGGAATCTGAAAACATTTATTCAAAGGAGAAGACAAGGTAATATGGGCTCTTTGTTAGATCAACAATAATGCATATAAGAGCCACTCAATATTTTCATCGTGGTCTTCTCCTTACGACCCAAAGAAAATAAAAGAATTTCAAAGAAACACATTGAAATATTTTTGGAGTTTTTGTTTTTCTGAAGAAAGTAAAATGAAAACAAGAAAAACTATTTACACGGGATAGCTCCCAACAAGCAAAAGAAGAACGAGAAATCTTTTTGGGTTTTCTTTTAATACTACTACTCAATAAACTAGAAAGAAAAACTAAAAAGAGGCGAGAACTAATTTTTCTGGATTTTCTCAAAGTTTTTCAAACACACAAGAAGAAAGCAGGAAAAATAAACTAACATGGATAATACAATGAAAAAGTAAGAACACCGACAACTGAAATGAGTGTGTGAACATGAATGTAATGTCGGTGAGAGATATGTACTTCCCCAAGCTTAGGCTTTTGGCCTAAGTTGTTCTAGGGCCACGGCTCGAAATAATCCTCTCCTCAATACTCCGGAGGGTCCTGGGGGTTCCACTGCTTGGCGAGCTCCTGTGGCTCCCACTGATAAACTGGCTCCTGATATGGATCAGGTGATAGTGCTGGCTCAGGGACTAGGGATCACGTCCGCTCCCAGTATGCATAAATGTCCTAGGGCATAATAAGGTACCTGCCTGAATGAATATCGAACAAAGAAGGTGCAGGCAAAATAATAATCTGACAAGTACCCTGACTGAATACTAGGTTATAGATGAGCCGCTTGTCATCGTCCTTGGCTATAAAATCATGTGCTACCATACTAGCATAGTTCAAATATTTAGTGGGTAACAACATATCCTCCTCCTCATCATGCCTAATGGGTATCTCAAAATGTCTAGCAAGGCGGGAGGCATAGATACCTCCAAAAACATGACCTTTCGAGCGGTTTGTGTTTAACTGTCGAGCAACCATAGCGCCCAAACTAAAAGTTCTATCAGAATATAAAGCATGGCGCAAAATAGCAAGGTCAGGGGCACTAAGGCCTCCACTCTCCTCACGACCAATCAAACATCTCCCAGCAAATAATGAATAATAGAGTAAAACAGGAAAATGTAAGCTAGCCACTCTCGCTTCTGACACCACTCTCTCTTCCCCCACAGTAGTTTCAGCAATAAAGTCCTCCGCATCTCTAGGACGTGGTTCACTGACACTGCCCTCATAAGGTAATTTGCAAACATCGCAAAAATCATAAAGTGTCATTTGCTTAGGCGCATCATACAAGTGAAATTCTACCATAGGAGGATCCTTCCTAGCATGAAAGTGAAAATTTTGCACGAATGTATTAGTGAGTAGGAGGTATTGGTCACACTTATCTTGGAGGAAGGCAGTGATGCCGACTTTCTCCACCAAGTAATAGGAACCATTATAAATTTCGGCCTCCCTCAAGAACACATCACTTGGCCATTAACATGGCCGAACCTCCGTGGAGCGAGGAAGGTTGTACTTGGGCTTCTTCTTCTCCTCTTCATTTTCATTTGAATTCCGGCTTGAAAGAACCCCTTAACCATCTCTTCATGGTTTTTCTCTCCTCTGAAAATTTCTGAAATTTTTAGTGACTCAAAATAAAAGTGAACAAAACTCAACAAGATTGATAGCAACTACTCCCACAATTTAGTGACTCAAAATAAATTTGACATGCAAGCTTAAGAACAAGGTCACCACAGCAGCAAAAATTTGCAATAAATAAAGCACTAGAACAAAAACTAATTGGACCATTGGAGGAGTCACATACCGAAGAACAATCCCTCGAAATAGTTTTGGAAACAGAGTTCCGAGCAAGGAGATCAAAAATGGCTGCAAAATGTGCAAGAACACGGGTTTGAGCAATGGTGGGATTTTTTCTGGAGGAAGACGAAGTGGATGGGTGCTGGCATAAGTGAGGGTGACCCACGTGGGGCCCATAAGCCCTGTAGGCGTGCCCAAGGGGTGGGCGCGCCCTGTGGGCTTGTGGCCCACTGGTGCACCTCCCTGAGGTGTTTTCAGTGCCGAAAATTCTTAAATATTCTAGAAAAATCATACTAAATTTTCAGGGCATTTGGAGAACTTTTATTTTCTGGTCATTTTTTATTGCATGGATAATTCAGAAAACAGAGAAATAATAGTATTTTTGCTCTATGTATTCTAAATAACAGAAAGTAAAAAGTGGGTACAAAGAGTTGTGTTTACTTGATTCATCCATCTCATGCCCGTCAAAAGGAATCCATTAACAAGGTTGATCAAGTCTCGTTAACAAACTTCTTCCGAATGACATGAAACCAGAGAATCTTCGTATAACACTAGGTTACCTCAACGGGGATATGCATGTCCCCAACAATAACAATATCATATTTCTTTTTGACAGTAGGGAGAGGGAACTCAAAACTTCCAATAGTAATTGTTGAAAAATTTCCAATAGAGTTGATACTATTCACTTGAGGTTGTTTCCTCGGAAAGTGCACTGTATGCTCATTACCATTAACATGAAAAGTGACATTGCCGTTGTTGCAATCAATAACAGCCCCTGCAGTATTCAAGAAGGATCTACCAAGGATGATCGTCATACTGTCATCCTCAGGTATATCGAGAATAACAAAGTCCGTTAAAATAGTAACATTTGCAACTACGACAAGCACATCCTCACAAATACCGATGGGTATAGCAGTAGATTTATCGGCCATTTTCAAAGAGATTTCAGTTGGTGTCAACTTATTCAAATCAAGTCTACGATATAAAGAGAAAGGCATAACACTAACACCGGCTCCCAAATCACATAAAGCAGTTTTAACATAGTTTCTTTTAATGGAGCATGGTATAGTTGGTATTCCTGGATCTCCTAGTTTCTTTGGTATTCCACCCTTAAATGTGTAATTAGCAATCATGGTGGAAATTTCAGCTTTCGGTATCTTTCTTTTATTTGTAACAATATCTTTCATACACTTAGCATAAGGGGACATTTTCAGAATATCAGTCAAACACATACGCAAAAAGACAGGTCTAAGCATTTCAACAAAATGCTCAAAGTCCTCATCATCCCTTTTCTTGGATGGTTTAGGAGTAAAGGGCATGGGTTTCTGAACCCATGGTTCTCTTTCTTTTCCATGTTTCCTAGCAATGAAGTCTCTCTTATCATCTCTTTTATTTTAGGTTGTGGGTTATCAAGATCAACAGCAGGTTCTATCTCCACATCATTATCATTGCTAGGTTGAGCATCAACATGAACATCATCATTATCATTATTACTAGGTTCATGTTCATCACCAGATTGTGTCTCAGCATCAGAAATAGAGATATCATTTGGATTCTCAGGTGTGTCTACAACAGGTTCACTAGAAGCATGCAAAGTCCTATCAATTTTCTTTTTCTTTTTAGAAGGACTAGGTGCATCAGTATTAATTCTCTAAGAATCTTGTTCAACTCTCTTAGGATGGCCCTTAGGATACAAAGGTTCCTGAGTCATTTTACCACCTCTAGTCGTAACTCTAACAGCATGATCTTTCATCTTACTATTCACTTCATTAAGCAAATCATTTTGTGCCTTGAGAACTTGTTCTACTTGATTTTTTACCATGGAAGCATGTTTACTAATAATCTTGAGATCATTAACAGTTCTACATGTATAGTCACCCAAGCAGTCAAGCATATAAGCATTACATTTCAATTGTCTACTAACATATGCATTGAAGTTTTCTTGTTTAACAATAAAGTTATCAAATTCATCCAGGCATTGGCTAGCAGACTTATTATAAGGAATATCACCTTCATCAAATCTATAGAGAGAATTTACCTCTACTACCTGTGTTGGAGTATTAAGACCATGTATTTCTTCAATTGGTGGTAAATTCTTAACATCTTCAGCTTTAATACCTTTTTCTTTCATAGATTTCTTTGCCTCTTGCATATCTTCAGGACTGACAAATAGAATACCTCTTTTCTTCGGAGTTGGCTTAGGAGGTGGTTTAGGAAGAGTCCAATCATTATCATTACTCAATATGTTATTCAATAATACTTAAACTTGTTCAATAGTTCGTTCCCTGAAAACACAACCAGCACAACTATCTAGGTGGTCCCTAGAAGCATCAGTTAGTCCATTATAAAAGATATCAAGTATTTCATTTATCTGGAGAGGATGATCAGGAAAAGCATTAAGTAATTGGAGAAGCCTCCCCCAAGCTTGTGGGAGACTCTCTTCTTCAATTTGCACAAAGTTAAATATTTCCTATAAAGCAGCTTGTTTCTTATGAGCAGGAAAATATTTTTCAGAGAAGTAATAGATCATATCCTGTGGACTACGCACACAACCAGGACCAAGAGAATTAAACCATATCTTAGCATCACCCTTTAACAAGAAATGAAACAACTTAATAATATAGTAATAGCAAACAATTTTGTCATGAGCAAACAGGGTGGCTATATCATTTAATTTAGTAAGATGTGCCACAACAGTTTTAGATTCATAACCATGGAACGGATTAGATTCAACCAAAGTAATTAACTCAGGATCGACAGAGAATTCATAATACTTATCAGTAACAAAGATAGGCGAAGTAGCAAACTTAGGATCATATTGCATTCTAGCGTTCAAAGATTTTTCTTTCCACTTGCATAATAATTTATTAAGATCATCTCTATCCTTACAAGCAGGAAAGTCCCTAGCTACCTCTCCATCCATAACATAACCCTCAAGTATAACAGGCAATTCATATCTTGGAGAGCTAGGTGTAGCAGGTGTTTCAAAGTGTTCAGTTTCAATAATTTCATCAGTTTCAGAAATATCATCAGTTTCAGCATTCTCAATATCTTTCGCTCTAGCAAGTTGTTCATCAAGAAATTCACCCAGTGGCACAATATTATCAAGCAAAGTAGTAGTATCATCATAAGCATCATGCATAGTAGAAGTAGCATCATCAATTACTTGCAACATATCAGAATCAATAGCAGGTGTAGGTGTCACAAGCTTACTCAAAACAGAAGGTGAATCAAGTGCAGAGCTAGATGGCAGTTCCTTACCTCCCCTCGTAGTAGTGCGAAAAATCTTGGTTCTGGTATCTTTCAGATTCCTCATATTGATCAACAGATATAAATCCCAAGTGACTCAGAGAATAGAGCTATGCTCCCCGGCAACGGCGCAAGAAAAAGGTCTTGATAACCCACAAGTATAGGGGATCGCAACGGTTTTCGAGGGTAGAGTATTCAACCCAAATTTATTGATTCGACACAAGGGGAGCCAAAGAATATTCAAGAGTATTAGCAGTTGAGTTGTCAATTCAACCACACCTGAAAGACTTAATATCTGCAGCAAAGTAGAATGGAAGTAACAGTAATAGTGGCAAAAGTAACAGTAGCCGTTTTGTAGTAATTGTAATAGCAGTAGCAACGAAAGTAACTTAGCAAAGATCAATATGTGAAAAGCTCGTAGGCAATGGATCGGCAATGATAATTGTGTCAGATGATATTAATATTCATCATGTAGCAGTTATAACCTAGGGTGACACAGAACTAGCTCCAATTCATCAATATAATGTAGGCATGTATTCCGTATATAGTCATACGTGCTTATGGAAAAGAACTTGCATGACATCTTTTATCGTACCCTCCCGTGGCAGTGGGGTCCTAATGGAAACTAAGGGATATTAAGGCCTCCTTTTAATAGAGAACTGGACCAAAGCATTAGCACTTAGTGAATACATGAACTCCTCAAACTACGGTAATCACCCAAAAGAATCCCAATTATTGTCATCCTGGGGTATGCGGATCATAACTCGTAATAGGTGTCTACAACTTGCAAGATAGGATCAAGAACCCAAATATATTCATGAGAACATAATAGGTTCAGATCTGAAATCATGGCACTCGGGCCCTAGTGACAAGCATTAAGCATAGCAAAGTCATAGCAACATCAATCTCAGAACATAGTGGATACTAGGGATCAAACCCTAACAAAACTAACTTGATTACATGATAATTCTCATCCAACCCATCACCGTCCAGCAAGCCTATGATGGAATTACTCACTCCCGGAGGTGAGCATCATGAAATTGGTGATGGAGGAAGGTTGGTGATGATGATGGCGACGAATTCCCCTCTCCGGAGCCCAAAACGGACTCCAGATCTGCCCTCCCGAGGAAGAACAGGAGGTGGCGATGGCTTCGTATCCTAAAACACGATGAATCCTTCTCTCTGATTTTTTTCTCCCTGAATAGGGTTATATAGAGTTGGAGTGGAGGTCGGAGGAGGTCGAGGGGGCCCACAAGCCCTCTAGGCACGCCCCAGGGGGCGCGCCCCCCCAGGCTTGTGGCCTCTGGGTGGATCCCCTCTGGTTAATTCTTGCGCCAGTATTTTTTATATATTCCACAAAAATTCTACGTAAATTTTAGGTCAATCCGAGAACTTTGATTTATGCACAAAAACAACACCATGGCAATTCTGCTAAAAACAACGTCAGTCCGGGTTAGTTCCATTCAAATCATGCAAATTAGAGTCCAAAACAAGGGTAAAAGATTTGGAAAAGTAGATACGATGGAGACGTATCAAGGCAGCGCACGACAGAGGAGCCGGTTCCACATGAATGCGGGCAGCTGGCATCGGGCGGGAATCATGCGCGGGAGGGGGGAGGGGTTTTTGGTGGGCCAGGGCGGTGAGAAGCGGGCATTTCATAAACCGATGATTGTTCATTGAGTGTGGCGTCATCTAATTCATGTAAGTTGATAGGCCTACTATATAATGTAATAGAATTTTAAATTTTTCATATATACGTTAATAGCTGATACGTCTCCAATGTATCTATAATTTTTTATTGTTCCATGCTGTTATATTATCATTCTTGGATGTTTTACAATCATTTTATAGCAACTTTATATCATTTTTTGGGACTAACCTATTGACATAGTGCCCAGTGCCAGTTGCTGTTTTTTGCTTGTTTTTTACTACACAGAATATCCCTATCAAACGGAGTCCAAATGCATCAAAAAAATTTGGAGATTTTTTTTTGGACCAGAAGACAACTTGGGAGCCAAGGAAGCACTAGAGGGAAGGCCCGTGGGGCCCACAAGACACCAGGGCGCGCCAAAGGCCCCTGGCATACCCTAATGGGTTGTGGGGCCCATGGGGGTCTCCTACACCGCCTCTTCGCTCTATAAATACCCAGATATTCTAGAAACCCTAGGGGAGTTGACGAAAAACAATTCCAGCTGCCACAAGTTCCAGAACCACGAGATCCAATCTAGAGCCCTATTCCGGAACTCTGCCGGAGGGGAACACGATCACGAAGTGGTTCATCATCCTCATTGGTGCTCCTCCGATGATGTGTGAGTAGTTCACCATAGACCTATGGGTCCATAGGCAGTAGCTAGATGGCTTCTTCTCTCTTTTTGATTCTCAATACAATGGTCTCTTGGAGATCCATTTGATGTAATGACTTTTTGCGGTGTGTTTGTTGGGATCCGATGAATTTTGAGCTTATGATCAGATCTATATCCATGAATATTATTTGAGTTTCTTTGATCTCTTACATGCATGATTGTTATAGCCTCGTATTTCTGCTCCGAATCTTTGGTTTAGTTAGGCCAACTAGATTGATTTTTCTTGCCACGGGAAGAGGTGCTTTGTGATGGGTTCGATCTTGCGGTGTCCTCACCCAGTGACAGAAGGGGTAGCGAGGCACGCATGTATCATTGCTATTAAGGATAAAAAGATGGGGTCTAGTCCTACATGAATAGATCTTGTCTACATCATGTCATTGTTCTTATTGCATTACTCCGTTTCTCCATGAACTTAATACACTAGATGCATGTTGGATAGCGGTCGATGTGTGGAGTAATAGTAGTAGATGCAGAATCGTTTCGGTCTACTAATCTTGGACGTGATGCCTATATACATGATCATTGCCTTGGATATCGTCATAATTATTTGATCTTCTATCAAGTGCCCAACAGTAATTTGTTTACCCACCGTATGCTATTTTGTCGAGAGAAGCCACTAGTGGAATCTACGGCCCCCGGGTCTATATTTTATCATATTGTTTTCAGATCTATTATTTCAAAAACCCAAAAATACCTTGCTGCACTTTTTCTTTACTTATTTTATTTCGTGTTTTATTGAGATCTATTTATCCAATCTCATACTATTTAATCTATCTTTTCACCGAGAAGGGACTGACAACCCCTCTTACACATCGGGTTGCAAGTATTTGTTCTTTATGTGCAGGTACCGTTTACATAGTGTTGCTTGGTTCTCCTACTGGATTGATAACCTTCATTTCATAACTGAGGGGAATACTTACCGTAGCTGTGCTGCATCATCCCTTCCTCTTTGGGGAAATACCGATGCAGTTTCAAGCCACGTCAAAAAAAATTCTGGCGCCATTGCCGGGGAGGCATCATCAACATCTATCAGGTTCCTAATCACAAATCTCATCTCCTTGCAATTTACATTATTTGCCATTTGCCTCTCGTTTTCATATCCCCCACTTCACAAAAAATTACCTTTTTATTCGCCTTCTTTTTCGTTCGCCTTTTTCTCGCCAGATCTCTTTTTTGCCTATCTCTTTGCTATGACTAGCATGATTACCCCTCCTTCGTCACCAGATTTTGAAGTTCTATACTTCAAGCAGAAACAAGGAGAAAATTTGAAAGATGCTTGGTATAGGTTAATGGAATCCTACCGCATCTATAATCTAAATGGGGATGCAAAGATTTTGCTTCGTAATTTTTATATAGGTTTAACTTTGCATCATAGACAACTCTTGGATTTTGCCGCAAAAGGGTATTTTATTGAGCTTGATGCTAATGCTGCCTATGAAATACTAGAGGGAATATTGGGAGTTCCACCACCAAAAAAGGGGTTTACTTTTACACTAGAGGGCATTCAAATATTAAAAAAATTGGGCGATCTACAAAAAAATTTGGTTGAGTTGCAAAAATATAATGAACCCCTCAAACATATTAGTGGAAATCTCAATCGCATAAACACTTTGATTACCCTTTGTAACAAGCGGTTGGATATTTTAGATCTCAAGATGGTCTCTTTTCCTGAGAATTTGGGGAAGCGTAAAGAGCATCCCAGGTCTGAGAAAGCCCTCACAAAAGTGGCAAAAACCAAAGATGACAATACTTGAATCTATGCATTATGCCTAGCTCGGGGCATAAAATGATAACGCTTGTTGGGAGGCAACCAAATGAATAAAATATATTTTTGCCTTTTTGTTTCTGTTCTTGAGTGTTTGCACAATTATTCTACTGTTATGATTGTGTTTTTTATGTTTTAATTAGTGTTTGTGCCAAGTAAGGCCTTTGGAATCATGTTTGGTGATAGTTGATTTGATCTTGTTGAAAAACAGAAACTTTTGCATCCAGTAGCAGAATTTTTTTTAAATCACAGATGTGTCGAAAAATTCTGAATTTTTTACACAAGATTGATATACAAATTTCCTATATTTTCCTAATTTTTTAGATTTTTTGGAGTTACATACGTATGATCAAAGTACAGATTACTACAGACTGTTCTGTTTTCGACAGATTCTGTTTTTGTTGCATCGTGTGCTTATTTTGATGAATCTATGGATTGTATCGTGGGGTATAAGCCATGGTAAAGTTAAAATACAGTAGGTATAATGCAATAATAAAATATGAATGGGTTTGCAATAGTACTTAAAGTGGTGATTTGCTTTATTATACTAACGGATCTCACGAAGGTTTGTTAACTTTTGTGTGATTGAAGTTTTCAACTTTTGGGTGAGATCACGATGGATGAAGGAATAAGGAGTGAAAAGAGCCTAAGCTTGGGGATGCCCATGGCACCCCAAGTTAATATTCAAGGAGAACCAAGCGACTAAGCTTGGGGATGCCGCGGAAGGCATCCCCTCTTTCTTCTAACAACCATCGGTAATTTTACTTGGAGCAATATTTTTATTCGTCACATATCATGAGTTTTGCTTGGAGCGTCTTGTATTATATGAGTCTTCAATTGTTTTGCTTTTTAATTTTTCACAAGTATCCTTGCTGGACACACCTATTTGAGAGAGCCAAATTATGTTATGATTTGTTATAATTGCTCTTTATGCTTCACTTAAATTTTTTTGAGCCATGGAATTGCTCTAGTGCTTCACTTATATCTTTTTGAGCATGGTGTGCTTTAATTTTTTAAGAAATACTCTCATGCTTCACTTAGATTTATTTGAGAGGTAGTAAATTTTTTGAAGAAATTCTCTCATGCTTCACTTATATTATTTTGAGAGACGAAATTTTTTATGCTCATGTTATTCACTTAAAATTGTTTGAGCTTGCCAAAAGCAATTGCAACATATGAAATTAGTCCCAAACTGATAGATATTCAATAGGTATATAACAAAAACTTTCATGAAGATCATTGAACAAAATAAACTTGATTCTTTGTAATAGTTTTGAGATATGATGATAGTAATATGTGAGTCATGTTGGTGAGTAATTATGCTTTAGTAAGAATATTGGTGTTAAGGTTTGTGATTCCCTATGCAAGCACGAAAGTCAATAGTTATGCAATGAAATTACATCCTACTTGTGGTGCACTATTCGGTGTTAGTTATGCTTAATGCTCATTTATGAGAATTTTTGTTTCTTGGTTGGTTGCTTCTCGATCTTTTTGCTAGCCTCCACTTGTACTAAGTAGAAATACTACTTGTGCATCCAAAATCCTTAAACCCAGTTTTGCCATATGAGTCCACCATACCTACCTATGTGCGGTATTTTTGTGCCGTTCTAAGTAAATTTGTATGTGTCAACTCTAATTTTCAAAATGAATTTCCTTTTTGTGTGCCCGTACCGCTCATGAAGCGGCAGGGGGTGGCCAATATTTTTCCATGCTAGATGTGTTATTCTCAAGATGAGTGTTTATTCACTTGTCATTGCACGAGAGTGTGGCGGTAATAGGGATGCCTAGTCCCGAAATGAAAAAGAAATTTACTTTATGTTGTCAAATAATAAATTCCTTGGAAAGTCTTGGTATGGAAGGCACCCATGGATACAGCTAGCCATGGAATGTGAAAGAATGGTGGAAAAAGGAATAAACTTTTTTTTATTGTTTGGGAACCGCCTATGATGTATCTGGCATGGAAAGTATTGGAAACTACTCGATCATTTTCGTTGACACGAAAGGCATATGCCTCTCAAAATATTTTATCTATCAATTTAAGCTTTGAGCTCTGGCACCTCTACAAATGTCTGCTTCCCTCTGCGAAGGGCCTATCTATTTACTTTATGAATTTTTATTTTTATTTGAGTCTCTGTCTTCTCTTATAAAGCACCAACTAGGGAGCATTATGATCATACTTATGCATTGGATATAGCTAATATTCGAGTGTGTTTCATGAATGGATCAATGATTGAGCATGATGTGCTAGGGATAACTTTCTTTATGTTGATATTTTGAAAGACATGGTTGCTTGTTGATATGCTTGAGTATTGAAGTTATCATGTCAAATATAGACTATTGCTTTGAACCATCTAAAGGTCCAAATGTCCATGCTACAAAAGAAAAGAATATGTGATGAACATGTTAGGCAGCATTCCACATCAAAAATTCTGTTTTTATCATTTACCTACTCGAGGACGAGCAGGAATTAAGCTTGGGGATGCTGATACGTCTCCAACGTATCTATAATTTTTTATTGTTCCATGTTGGTATATTATCATTCTTGGAGGTTTTACAATCATTTTATAGCAACCTTATATCATTTTTTGGGACTAACCTATTGACATAGTGCCCAGTGCCAGTTGCTGTTTTTTGCTTTTTTTTACTTCGTAGAATATCCCTATCAAACGGAGTCCAAACGCAGCGAAACTTTTTGGAGTTTTTTTTTGGACCAGAAGACAACTTGGGAGCCAAGGAAGCACCAGAGGGGAGGCCCATGGGGCCCACAAGACACCAGGGAGCGCCTGATGGGTTGTGGGGCCCACAGGGGTCTCCTGCACCGCCTCTTCGCTGTATAAATACCCAAATATTCCACAAACCCTAGGGGAGTCGACGAAAAACAATTCCAGCCGCCGCAAGTTCCAGAACCACGAGATCCAATCTAGAGCCCTATTCCGGCACTCTGCCGAAGGGGAACACGATCACGGAGGGGTTCATCATCCTCATTGGTGCTCCTCCGATGATGCATGAGTAGTTCACCATAGACCTATGGGTCCGTAGGCAGTAGCTAGATGGCTTCTTTTCTCTTTTTGATTCTCAATACAATGGTCTCTTGGAGATCTATTTGATGTAATGACTTTTTGCGGTATGTTTGTTGGGATCCGATGAATTTTGAGTTGATGATCAGATCTATATCCATGAATATTATTTGAGTTTCTTTGATCTCTTATATGCATGATTGTTATAGCCTCGTATTTCTTCTCCAAATCTTTTGTTTAGTTAGGCCAACTAGATTGATTTTTCTTGCCACGGGAAGAGGTGCTTTGTGATGGGTTCGATCTTGCGGTGTCCTCACCCAGTGACAGAAGGGGTAGTGAGGCACGCATGTATTGTTGCTATTAAGGATAAAAAGATGGGGTCTATTCCTACATGAATAGATCTTGTCTACATCATGTCATTGTTCTTATTGCATTACTCCGTTTCTCTATGAACTTAATACACTAGATGCGTGCTGGATAGCGGTCGATGTGTGGAGTAATAGTAGTAGATGCAGAATCGTTTCGGTCTACTAATCTTGGACGTGATGCCTATATACATGATCATTGCCTTGGATATCGTCATAATTATTTGATCTTCTATCAATTGCCTAATAGTAATTTGTTTACCCACCGTATGCTATTTTCTCGAGAGAAGCCACTAGTGAAATCTACGGCCCCGGGTCTATCTTTTATCATATTGTTTTCAGATCTATTATTTCAAAAACCCAAAAATACCTTGCTGCGCTTTTTCTTTACTTATTTTATTTCATGTTTTATTCAGATCTATTTATCCAATCTCATACTATTTAATCTATCTTTTTACCGAGGAGGGGTTGACAACCCCTCTTACGCGTCGGGTCGCAAGTATTTGTTCTTTGTGTGCAAGTACTGTTTACATAGTGTTGCTTGGTTCTCCTACTGGATTGATAACCTTGGTTTCATAACTGAGGGAAATACTTACCGTAGTTGTGCTGCATCATCCCTTCCTCTTTGGGGAAATACCGACGCAGTTTCAAGCCACGTCAATAGACCGTTTCATACGTTGTGATTCATAAAGAGCGCTGCAAACATCAATGTTCTGCTTATCACAGATAAGATTGATTAATACTCGTAACAATCCATGTCCTTAACAAAGGGTGCATGCATGTATAGGTTGAGCGTCTGTCTTCCGCCGTGTGATGTGTGCATGTAGGCGTGTGAGTGTTGCGTGCGTGCATGTGTACGAGTGAGTGTTGCGTGCGTGTGTATGTTTCAGTGTTGCATGCGTGCGTGCATGCATGCATGTGTACGTGTTAGTGTTGCATGCGTGCGTGTGTTCGTGCGAGTGTTGCGTGCGTGCATGTGTACGTGTACGTGTGAGTATTGCATGCATGCATGCGGGCGTTGTGGGCGTGTTTGTGCGCATGTGTGATGTGTGCGTGCAATTAAAACGACCGGTTTAGCATATCATCACAAGGCGACCTTGTCTGCTGTGGTTAGGGCGCACGGGCTGCCAACCTCAAGTCTCACAACTTCGAATCCCCACCGACCACTAATTTATTACCATTTCTGTCTTTCATATACGCGCTGACAGGTGGGCCCTACGGTAATTTGCGCTGATGAACGTGGACCGTTTGACTGGTCAATTGATCGTGTCATCAACAAATTACGGAGCTGTACGGTGAGCCAGTGACCATATGATCACCACAAAATGTATTTCATTAACACAGTACATACGCAAGCTACCGTTTCTTTCTTTCATATATGCGCTGACAGGTGGGACCCATGGTAACGTGCGCTGATGGTGCAACACTAGTTGCGCCATGTGGACCATTTGACTAGTTAATTGATCATGGCATCAACAAATTATGGAGCTGTACGGTGAGCCAGTGACCGTCACTACAAAAAAAAGACACATCCGTGACATTATGGGCCGAACAATTTTTTTTCTGTCATGCCTATGACACTTCTATGATGATAATTGTGACAAAAAGCACGTATCATCATAGATGTGGTAGGATCCTACTTCTATGACAAAAAATCATGACAGAAAATGGGCTTTTCGTCCTGGGCGGGCCGGGGACGCACCTGCATGACATTCTTTGGGCCGTCCATGACGGAAAAAATCATGGTAGAAGCGAGGGCGAGGAAAATATCGGGGAGTTCTCGGTTACGGTGGGTGGTCGGGGCCGAGCAATGCATGGAGGTTTGTGTGTTTCTCTCGCACACGTACTGCGTGTGTGCAAGGCGTTGGGCTCTAACTGAACCCGAGCGAGGCGTTCGCTTACTGAACCCGAGCGATTGCACTAGCTACGTTACTGAACCCGAGCGATCGATCCCTTGGCTGTTAACTGAACCCGAGTGATTCCTTCGCTACTGCTGCTAACTGAAGCCGATCGAACCAGCTACCTCTAAAACAGTGACCGTTGTTGGGGGTTGGATGAACAGTTCCCGGTGGGGGTTGGATGAATAGGACCCTGTGGTAGTAGGCCGTTGCCGCTGGATGAACAGGGCCCCGATCGAGGAGGCCGCCACACCCGAGCCGATTGGGGGTGGATGAACAGGACCCCGACCGTGTAGGGCTGGTTGAATAGTAGCCGGTGGAGGCTACATGAATAGTAGCCCATGGATGAACAGTAGCCCGTGGAGGCAGGAGGAAGACGCGGTGGATGAACAGTAGTAGGTGGAGGCTGGAGGAAGTCGACGGTGGATGAACAGTAGCCCGTGGAGGCTGGAGCGAGGCAGTAGACGGTGGATGAACAGTTGCCCGTGCAGTCCCGTTTTGTGGTACGCCACACCGCTCCCGAAGAACAGGACCCCGTTTCGACCATAGGCACTCCAACACAAGTCCGTTTCCTCCGTTTTGCGGTACGCCCCACCCCTCCCGATCAACAGCACCCCGTTTCAACCGTAGGAGCTCGAACACAAGTCCGTTTCCTCCGTTCTTCGGTACGCCACACCCCTCCCAATCAACAGACCCCGTTTCGACCGTACGCACTAGAACAGAAGTCCGTTTCCTTCGTTTTGCGGTACGATAGACCTCGTTTCGGCTGTTCCGTCCAAGCTGGTAGGCTCCCGATGAACATGACACATTCTGTTGCCTCCCGATGAACACGACGCAGTTTATCCATTCCGACCCAGCCGGTTGGCTACCGATGAACAGGACGCAGTTGCTGGTGTCTGTTGCCTCTCCATGTACACGAGCCCTGGCTGTACGTTTGCGCGAGTAGGTGTTCGAGACCGCGCCCATATGTACGTACGTTACCGTATTTTTTGGCATGTGGTTGTACGTACGTGTACACGGTTTAGAAGGGACTGCCTGAACTGCTACGTCGGGGGCTCTACTATTACACGTGCCACTGCTTGCTCGGCCACGGTTCATCGTTGCAGAGAGACCGATCTACCAGTATGTACGTACACATTCGTGACCAGATAGACAACGCTACGTACGCTTCGACCGGGTAGGTCCCAGCCATCAGGGAGGATAAGGAGGCACTCCCTTGCGTGCGAAGATATATGTGGTGGGTCCCAGCTGTCAGGGGAAGGAATCATTTTTTTTGCGTGTATAAGGAGGCACTTCCTTGCCTGCGAAGATGTAGCTGGTGGGTCCAGCTGTCAGCCTCACTGGGTACAGTCGTCTTCCGATGGCTGTTATTTGTTGACAATGTTAACCACGCCGCGCGGAGAGCACCAAGGCGGTGGAAAACGGCGAGGCCTGGTAAGGGAATGATGCGGAGCCGAGGAAGACAAGGCAGTGGAAGCCCACGCGAAGGGGAGTACGAGGATTCACTTGTTCCGCTGCGGTGTGAGGCTGTCGTTGCCGGAGAATAACACGGGGTGTGGGTGAGTAGAGGGAAGGCCTGGACGGCAGTGGGATTAGGGTGGGGCGGTGAGGCCTGCGCGACAGCACTGCCGCCCACGGGAGGCAGGAGCAGGCGGTCCCGCCGGTGCTAGTTTGGGCGGCTGGACCAAGAAGATCAGAGGTTGAAGAAGCAGCACGTCTGTTGGATTAACATCCAACGGTCAAGCTGCCTGAATCATTTGTTGACTAAGTTGACAAATCCCTACGTACGCATCAGCTTAGTAGGCCCACAAGTCAGCGTAATAAGGAGGCACTTGCCTGTGTGGGTCCCTACTATCAGCCTCTCCACTTACATCCCTCTTCCGATGGCTGTCTTTTGTTGACCATGTTGACCATACCGCGCTGAGAGCACCAACGCGGTGGACGACGGCGAGGCCCAGGAAGGGAAAGACCTGGAGTCGGCGAAGCCACAGCAGTGGACGCCCACGCTGAGGGGAGTACGAGGGCTGACTGGTCGGTTGCAGGGTGAGGCTGCCGTCACCGGAAAATAACAGGAGGTGCGGGTGAGTAGAGGGATGGCCTGGCCAGCGGTGAGAGTAGGGTGGGCTGGTGAGGCCTGCGCGGCAGCAAAGCCGGCCACGGAAGGAGGGAGCAGGCAGTCCCGCCGGCGCTGGTTTGGGAGGCTAGAGCAGGAAGATCAGAGATTGAAGAAGCATGATGGCAGTTGAATGGACATCCAATAGTCATTACTCTGTGTGGACCAAGTTGACAAAGCCTTGCGTACGCGTCAACAAAAAATTTAGGACAGCGTCATCGTCAACCTAGTAGGCCCACAAGTCAGCCTCCAAATCTATGGAAAATAGCATACAACCCATTTGCCATTATTTTTAATAATTTACAACCAATTTGCTAATTCTTAAGGATATTTTGAAGCCCATATTCTTTTTTTAGCATTACAGACCATATTCTGGCCAGTGCTAAAAAATTCAACAAAATTTTGCATATTTCGGTGGGGTCCGAACTCTTTTAATCATGAAATTTCGAGTCACATTAAAAATAATTATAAAAATAATTTTATTTCAAATTAAAATACAACGAAATTTTCCCCGCAATAAACAATGAAATTTTATATCTTAAAATCCTAAAAAAACGAAATTTAAATCTAGTTGCCGGTTTTCTGTGTTTTTTAAATTTACAGCCCATTTCTTACTACTTATAGCCCATTTTCTGGGGAAGAATACATCCCTCCTCGTCTTTAAAGATTTGCAGCCCAGCAGGGCTAAGAAAAGCAAGTAGGCCTAGGTTGGGTATTGTCCAAAAAAAATAGAACTGGGCTAGCCATTTTCAGAAAGAAAAAAGACATCAACTGGGCTCATCATGTGCTTAAATAAAAGCCTGGGCTAGACGGGCCACAGCCCCGCACAGCGCAGTTGATACCCTGCTCCTTCTCTACAACTGGGCGAGCAGCTGGGTCCCTGTTGTTATAATGTTTCTCTCTTTAATAAAGGAAATAGCAAACCATTTGCCTTGTTTCAAAGAAAATATGACAGTCACAGCCGAGTTGAAAAGGGCAACAACATCCAACTCAAGCTTACAAATGGTACAAAAGGCCAAGGATTAATTGTTCATGAAATTTATACAAAACCCGGATTGAACATGGCAATAACATGTAACCCAACCACTGTTTTTGGTAGTCACAAACAAATGGATCGGTATGATCCATAAAATCAACATCCTGTGCAAAAAAATTTACTCGAACATGACCACAAGTTGTTGTAAATAGAAGCCAAGCACGTTCAGAAGCCCATTTGTCCACCCGAAACTTCTTTTTTTGCTGTTCAACATATCCGTCCGTGAGAAATTTCTTGTTGAAAAACTTAAGCCTCATGGACAATAGTAACCTCGCATTCAACAGGAAGAATGTGACAAAGCTTCTGTTTGCCTGGTTGGATGCATATCCTTCCATCGTTATTGTCCTGAAACGAATGTCATGAGAACTGAGAAAATCCCGGTGCTTATTACGCCACCGATTGGTTATATGTTTTTCTCTATGTGTTAGTGCCTAAGTAGACATGAAGATTGAAAACAGTTAAGGTCTAAAAAAGAATATGTCGAATGAGCGACAACTGAACGGTTAATTCTAGTACAATATATACGGGCTTTCGATGGCTGGAATTCAATGTGAATGAAATCATTACCTTTATATACAAATTCTCCAGACATGGAAAGCATCACAGCAAGCCAATAATTGTGTTTAGATCATAACTAAACATTCTGATATATAAGATCTTGACAGAATCCAGCACCATTGATAGGCTATCCATGGACGAACTCTTCATTGAGCATATAACATTGTATTAGTACCCAAAGTGTACTCCAAGATGATATAAATCTTATGCGCACAAATGAAAAATGCAGCTTATGATTACAAATGGGTAGATGATAATATATTGTACCTGAATAAGTGTGGAGCCAAACACCAACTTCTGATTATTAAACGGATCAGGAATTACACCCAAGGTCTCCAGTTTAGGCGCAGAGACGACAATTATTTGCGAAGGTATATAACAATAATGAAGGAGCAACCTTTGAAGTGAAGGGGCATCTTCGATGATGAGCTGCTGTCCTTCAAAACAAATTCCAATGCTTTTAAGGTGAGGCGACTTTATTTGGAGACAACTGATAGGGATTTCTATTCCCAAAACAATCAGCAAGCGCTCCAGAGCAGGGCAACTGGAGTGGATGATGCTGTGCAATGAGGCCTCCGACAGATAAACCACCACAAGCGAAAGTTTTTTAGTAGTGGGAGTCGAAGCATTTGTACCAGATCGTCTGGTAGATGGCATCGGGCGAAGGTGACGATGTGGAGAGATGAGGAAAACCGCGAGATGGACAACGGTGGTGTGGGCACAAATTCTTGGCCTTCGGTTCGTAGTATGTAATTTTTGTGGTAATGGTAGAACTCAAACTGCTGGAGTTTTTCGAATTCAGGGGATGTCAACTAGGCGTCCACCGTGCAGGTATGGACAGCAGGTAGCGTGTCGGGATGCAGAGGCGTTGAACGGAGCCCTCGTGGGAGGAAATGATGGCTCTGAGGAGTTCAAAATCATGAACGACAGATAGTTGACGGCAATCGAGATTAAGGGGCGTGGCGCGCCATAGAGGGTGCCACCGAGTTGAGAGGACTTGGGTGCGGCAGCAATCCTTGGTGGGGAGAAGCGAGATGATCTCCCCAAGGATGTCGTTCGGGAGATCGCTGATGCGGTCCACCCGAGATTCTATGGGTTCCTCAGATCCGGTGGGGGGGGGGGGCTCGCCACTTCTCCCCGCGCTGCCAGGTGCGGGATCTACAACCGGCGTCACCGCTGGCGGGAGCCTCATCTTCTTGGCGCTGGGGCCAGCCGACTCCATTTTCCTTGCGGGCGTTGCGCCGAGCTCACGGGTTTGAGCAGAGTAGCAAGAGGCGAGCCTAGTGGCAGTGCGAGTGGGGAAGAAGGAGGGCTGGGGTTTTCTGTAGGAGCGAGGAAGAAGAGGAGCAGGCGTTTTCTGTACGAGTGAGGAAGAAGGTGAGAGAGGGTTTTCTGTACGAGTGAGGAAGATGGGGAGCAGGGGGAATTGGCGGGAGACGGAAGCGGGAGAGTCCAGCGAGCTGCAGTAAGTGGAGGCAAGGAGGAAGGAGGGTTTTTCTGGGATCGCCCCTCTTCAAGAAATATGGGCTTTTCCTCGCAAAAAACAAAAACAAATGGGCTTTAAGATGGATAGGCTTTTGTATCGACCTAGTCAGCTGCCTGTGTTTCGTACTGGACGGCCTTGTACTAGAGGCAACCCATTAGAGACACTCACTAGTTCTCCAGCTTATTGCCCATTCAAAAGAAAAAAGAGACGCCACCAGCTTATGGCTCCTCATCGGTAACATTTTTCAACTTGGAAAAAAGTTATAGCTCCTTCTCGGGCCGGCTTGGCATCCACCAAATTAGAGGATGCGGTACTGCATGTAGACACTCACACTGGTCATTGCGCGTCAAAATGAGGGGTCAAATAACAGGCCCACAATATAGATTGTAAAGGTTGGCATGCTAGTCAACATTCACACTAAACTAAGTTTCACAACATACGGTATGCATACTAGCTAACATTCACCAGCACTTAAGTGCAGCATGTTGATGCATCTAAATGATTCACAAGACTATAACCAAGACAAAGCTATGAGAAGGTGTAGAAATAAAGAAAAAAACAATCGATGCTTCTCTGAGCAAAGGGCCTCCCTACGCACGCACATGCTTCTTTCTGCTCAATGTTGCGTGCACTTTGAGCATGTTGGCAACTCCACAGCTAGCTTGATGGCTCATCTTGCAATTTAC
This sequence comes from Thinopyrum elongatum, assembly GCA_011799875.1. Lineage (NCBI taxonomy): Eukaryota > Viridiplantae > Streptophyta > Magnoliopsida > Poales > Poaceae > Thinopyrum > Thinopyrum elongatum. The sequence continues at coordinate 127,284,676 of CM022302.1, forward strand.
GCTGACACATTGCAGCAAACAAAGGAGGCAATAGAGATCACTCAACATTAGATCATTTTGTGCAGTTCCACTAAAAAAAATCTTCATTGTCCTGAATGTGAAAAGATAGGAAAACAATAGTTGTACTTAAACGGTGTCGCAAAATAGTAGCACATATCAATAGCTCGGCATGACAAAACATGATCATCTGGACGAAGGGGATACAGACCTGCGTGAGGAAGATTATGCATAATTTTATAGGTGCTTAGTTGATTTCCACCTTGGGATCTCCTATGATGGCACGGAGGAAATTCTATGCAATCGATGAGTGCAATTCCTTCCGTGTGGCTATAGAAAATTTGCCTGACTAACCCCAATATCTTTTTTGTGCAGTTCCACTAAAATAATGCACCGCTGTTTGCATGACCCCTACTCGCCGGGCAGGCCATCAATGACTCGGTCTCTTTTATCTTGCGTTGACGGCGCGGCTGCAGTGCTTGTTGCTCCTCCATATGGAGACAGACAACCCTGTTTGCACAAATATGTAACAGGGTTACTTAAGCAGTGTCATTTTTTGCAGTGGCATATGATTAACAGCAGCGACTCATATGTTATCAATGGCATTACACTGACAGTATGAAAAAGCATGTCTGGATTTGTGCCTTTTTTGTTCTCGTCAGTGACCTTTCCTATGTGACCACAGGAAATCTAGACGTGCTCATTCTCGGTTACATTGTCGACCCAACCCCTCCTTCTGTCCTTTTGGACCAAGAGACTGGTCAGGCCAGCATCTTTATTTCCCTTTCCAACCAAGGGATCGGTTCGTTAGCCAATATCTGCAGTACCTTTTTTCCTCTAATAGTAAAAATTTAGGTGGTGTTCGAGTGTTTGACAAGCCGACGGAGCTAGCTACATGGGGAGCTTTGTAATACTAGAAGAATATCCACATGCAGGATGCAGCGACGTGGGGAGCAATCCTAACTTGATAGGAAAAAATGATGGAGCGACGTGGGGAGTTGGGCCATTAGAACAGCCCGGTTCTAAAAGAAGTTATACCTCCGGTCGGCGGGATGTGGCAAGGCAGGCGGCTGGATCTGCCAACACGACGGCGGGGAGCAACGATGTGGAGGACCTCCCACGCCGGTGCCAGGTCAGAGAAGACGGCGTGCGTCGGCTTCCTCCCTCGCCACCGGCGACCACCAGCGGAAGGGATCCGGCCGGATCTATGACAACCGGTGAGAAGAGAGAGAGAGACAAAGAGATTGGACACCGCCATCTTGTTTAGATCTGGAGAGGGTGAGAGAGTGAGAAGAAGAGAGCAACCCTAGCTAGCAAGTCCTGAAATGGAGTCGTAATTGTTTTTCTCTCCGTAGCGATCATTTTAAATTGAATACGCGTGGAGCCATCTTTTCATTTAACGTACCAGTAAAAAGAAACTCGATCAATAACCGCGCCACCGCGTTCAGGTTGCACTTGGTATGGCTGACATTTGGTCCCAGACCGCACATTAAGTGGACAACTAGATGTGTCAAATTGTCACGTTACCTGCCTTTTCGTGTGCAAATGCGCTCCACCATGAGTGTACCCACGCATGTGCGTGAGGGGAGAGTGAAGTCCGATTTATAAACCTTGAGGTTGTAGAGCTAGTCGGAAACAAACCCTCACCTTTAAATCCCTGAAGTTTGTACCCTGTCCTCTGTAATCCCGGTCATTTTTAACCTGAAGGGCCTATGCGGTTCAAGGGGTTTTAACGGGGTTAACAGGGATTGTGGGGGATTAAATCAAGTACAAGCCAAATTCCCCTCCAATCCTCTCCAAACCCCGAGAGCACGAACATGGACGCAAATTCATGCAAACACGTCCGGATTTCATTACATTTACATTAAATAAGATGTGCTAGTCCGGAGCTAGAGGTAGAATTAATATACCTAATCTAAATGGTCGTTGGCCGATATCTTTGTCCTCCTCAAGCATCCGGCTGAAGAAGAATCGCGCAAGACACTGACTGTTTATGCCGGCGTCGCCTCATCGGTGGCCTTCATGGGATACAATCGGCGGTGGTCTCCCGTGTTCTACTTCTCCTCGATGATGGCGGCGGGGGGCGACGTGTTGGCTGTCACCTCGTCGACACCTGCGTAGCTGCATCACCTCATCGACATCCGCGGCGGCTTCTTTCTATGCCTACATGGCGCGGCTACGCACGTGTCGACAACGGATGGCGCAGTCGCAGGCACTGGAGGCGCTGTACGACGCGGCGGCGTCGAGGGCAGCGACGATGCCCGTGCCGCCATGCTTCCCGACAAGCCGGCGTGGAGCAACTCGGCACTCTTCCTTGAGCTGGATTGGAGCGGCCAGCAGCGGAACCACGCGCTGGCTTAGGGTGGCGACTGGCTCCGTCGGGCTAGGAGAGGTAGGTGGAGCAGTGAGCTGCCTCTCTCATAACTGCCAGGCTCGGAGGGCCAGCCAGACAGCTTTTATGCCGCAGAACTGCTCTTCCTACTCGTCGGGTGCCACCGAAAGAGTGGAGAAAATGGTGGAAGGAGGAGCTTGGCTGGCGTCCCGCTCCTGAATGGACGTGTGGCCGGAGTGGGTTTCTCGCATTCCACGCGGGTTTAAATGTAGGTGTTTGAATGCGGCGAGGACGCGGGTACAGCCGGGAGTGCATTGGGCGGCGCCCACGGCCGGAGCGCCGCTTCAAGTTATGCCAAGAAGAGGAAGCGCTTTGACATATGGACCAAACGAGACAGGTGTGCCGTGCGGTGAGTGGGTCCAGTTTCTCATTTTGAACTTGTTTGGTGTAGTAGTAACACTTGGTTTTGCGCCTTCATAGAATATGGTGATAGCTCTAGTAATCCTCTAGCGATACGGGCTGGTGGATTACTAGAGCTAGGTGTCGCATGGAGCCCAAGAAATATGGTGATAGCGTCAGGTGGGCCATGTATGATGTAACTACACTGGGTTACCGTGTTTCGGACTCTCCCGGTCTACTAGGCGGTCTATAAAATACATCCAGACGCTCCACCGCGAGGTTCCTTGCTCCTTCTCGGTCGTCGAAAAGCGTTCTTCTTTGTTTTGCTGACACGTGGGACATCCAGCATCCAGGTCCATGTGTCATGCAAGAAAATGGACTTAAGTAGTAGTAGGAGAGACTCATCGTTGGTCACGAACGTATGTGGAGTACGTGCACGAATCACCTGAAAAAAAGGGATACGAGCATGAAGAGAAGAGGTGCAGGCACTAACGCAGGTACTCTTTGCCTCTTTCCCTAATACTCACGTGCGGGAACACGACGAGCTCATTTCTGTACGAAGAGGCAGCTCACGTGATAATTTGGCGAGTGCAGTAGTTATTCATGGGAACCACGCATAGACGAATCAAAGTTCGACCATGATGCGGTGGCGCCTTATTTATAAATTAAGTTATTCTACTATTTGATGGCACATACGCAACATTATTTTCTCAATGGAACGTGAATCGTGCATGCACTGAATGACAGAGCACGGGATGGTAGCCATGGACATGGTCGGCCCTTTTTGGAGACTACACTACTTTGATGTGTCCCGTCAACTCGCAAACGAGGAGAAGCTTGCTTATACGACCTCTCCCTCGCTCACGCGCGCGCGGTGGCTCGCGGGACGAGGAGAAGCTTTTGCTTTACGATAGTGCACTTATACAGGCGGTTGACGTGCAGCAGTTCATTCAGTGTTAGATTGACAGAAGTATATATACTGTAGTACCAACATCATTGTTCGACTTTCGGAAGAGGCGAAGAAAGAGCCAAGCGCAAGGTCATCTCGGCGGTGGCCTTCATGGGATATAACCGGCCGTGTTTGCACGAATTTGTTTACGTACAATCTGAGTGGATTGCTCCAGTGGTCATCACACGTGAGCCAATCGATTCGCACCCTTCTGCGCTCCATTTTGTCTTGCGTTACTTCCTCCGTCCAGCATGCTGACAAGTGCACCCCATGCTCATGTATGCCAACGTGGTAGTCAATTATTTGTCAGAGTAAGCTATCACACCCTTCCGGTGCAACATCAACGAATCCACTAGAAACAAGTCTAGACTTGTCCCGTTCAACCGCCTCCCTAGGTGTTTGGAGAGGAATTGGCCGGTGCGAGGCGGTTCTATAGGTGGGCAGGCGGCGAAAAACAGGGGAAAATGTGGGAAGCAGCTAAATGAGGGAGGCATCCTATATCAGCAAGGGCCAGCTTCCCTACTGATAGCACATCTAACAGAACTCCCAAGTTAACTGTGCTGAGGCTGGAGTAGTCATCAGATGGGTGACCGGATGGGAAGTGGACTCGATATTAACTAATTGGATGGGTCACTCTAAAGGTTTAATTGGCTTAATTTAATGTTTACAGTGCTCCGTCCTATTAGTTGAACCTCGAGGTCTTTGTTTTGTAATTTTTGACATTTTTTGTTTTTGAACACATGTTAATCGAAGGTCTGTCGCGTTACTTTTTGATAATTATTGCTTGAAAGAAGGTCTATCGCGTTACTTTACGACATGTTTTCAAAAAAAGTTACATGACTTCTATCAACTTATAAGTCATGTCTGTCAAATTAACCTCTGTGTACTTGTTCTCATATTAACCTCTGGGCCTTGCACGAGTGCTACAATGTGTCAGCGTCAATTGCAAGATGAGCCAGCAAGCTAGCAATGGAGTTGCCAACATGCTCAAAGTGCACGCAACATTGAGTAGAAAGAGGCATGCCCAGGAAATTAATGCGTGCTTAGGGAGGCCCTTTGCTCAAAGAGCAAGTATAATAAGGTACAGTCAGCAGGCTATAAGGACGCGGAGCGAGAAGCGATACGGGCTGCTGGATATACTATAACTAGGTGTCGCACGGAGGCCGAGGAATATGGTGAATGCGTGAGGTGGGCCATGTATGATGTGTTTCGGACTCTTTCAGTTACTAGTAAATTGCACATGCTTTGCACGTCAATTATCATACAGAAACATATACCTATTTAAAATACACATGCCAAACCTATAGATGTTTTTTCCATTGATATAGAGATGTTGTTACACCTTATTACACATTTTTTATTATTTAATTGCCGGTAACATTACAACCAACTTACGAAAATAATGGTAACCAGTTTTACGTGTTTATAATGGTATTATCATTGGACTGCCATGTAGGATAAATGATGAGGTGAATGAGAGAGACCATAAGAAAATGCATGTCTTCTCTTGATTAATAGATGATCTCTTAGCAAAAATATGTCTCACCAAATTTTTAGAAATATCGCGTTATCAAAGATAAGACTAAAAATAACCCACTACAACATATTTTGATGTCTCCTCTAGATTACGTGACAGGCTTAAGATAAAACTGTCTTATCAAGCATTGTGCATGCTCTAAATAGTAACAAATTAACATTTGGGTAGTCGATAATAACATGTAAGATTATGAATATATCTTTTTGCAAATATATCTGAACAAAATGTTCTTTTTTTATTTTGCCGGTAGAAAAGAATGTTCAATGCAACTGATTAGCTCGATGCTGGTTTTGACTACTTTAATTTAAAAATGAACCATGTGTTTTCTTTGGTAACACAAAATTAGTAACTAAATGGAGATCGGACACCATGTCCTGCCACGTACGTAAGTGCAGCAAGCAAGATTTATTCACGCACGGGGCAGGCTTGTACTCCTACTTCTTAGAGAAAAGTAAAGAAAAGAAATGGGGAAGCTGACTATGATAGGATGTGAAGTTGTGAACCCACATGTTGCATGAGCACGTGCCCTGCAAGTCTCCATGGTTTCCCATGAATGTTCGGATGGTTCACCAGATAGCGCGATAGTTTCTGCGGTGCAGCAGGATGTGCAAGGTGGCAACAATTTGAGTGCTAAAGAGTTGATCCAATGGCTGGTTTTGTTTGGATTTGCCAACTATTTGACCATTGGATAGAGTGAATCAATGGCTTACATTCAAGTTAGTCTCACACTATAGAATGGTATAGAAATGTGGAGAGATTTGGTTGATTTTATATTGCTGAATAATATAAAATATTATGAGAGCAGACGCTCCACCGCGAGGTTCCTTGCTCCTTCTCGGTCATCAGGAATCTATGTTCTTCCACTCTCTTTTTTATGTGAGCTTTGTTCATCCTTTTGCCAACATGCGGGACATCTAGCATCAAGGTGCACGTGTCATGTAAGAAAATGGAGATAAGCAGTGCGTAAGTGAGTCATGCACTTCGATGGCACGTACTACGCAATATTTTTTTCTCCTCGATGGCACGTGAATCGTGGACGTACTCAATGACGGAGCACGGGATGGTAGCCATGGACATGGTCGGCCCTTTTTGGAGAGAGTACTAAATAACTTTGATGTGTCCCCTCAACTCGCAGAACGACTAGAAGCTTGCTTACTACATCCTCTCCCTCGCCCACGCACGCGCGCGTGGTGGCTCGCAACACGAGGAGAAGCTTTTGCTTACAATAGTGGGCTTTATACAAGTGGTGGACGTGCAGCAGTTCATTCGGTGTCAGAACGCCAGAAGTATATACAGTACTATAGTACCATCATCATTGTTCGACTTCCCGAAGAGGCGAAGAGCCAAGCGCAAGGTCACCTACTGACCTTTAGGCTGGTCGTAATGGTAGTATCATAGTTAGTATCATGCATGCCAACTAGGCAATTTTGGTGAGGTGTCACAGAATTAAATGAAGAAAGAGAGGGTTGAGTATCATATCATGATACTGTATCATAATAAATGCTATGTTACTATGTGTCATGCATGACAATAAATAAAGTACTACATAATATTAATATATGATAATATGCATTAGGGACGTAGTATCATACACTAGTATCATATACATGATACTAGTATATGATACTCCCCATTACAACGAGCCTTAGTACAGTACTATAGCCAAAGTTGTGCCACCTTTTTAGAGCATGGTTAATAATATAGGTGGCTCTTGCAGCGGCACATCATTTAGAGCAAGTACTCCTTCCGTTTCTTTTCTTCCATTCGTAGGAACTTAGGCTACTTATAGTATAGCCCATAGTATCATAGGTGATCTTATTTATTGCTATGCATGACACAAAGTAGCATAGCATTTAATATGATACGGTACCTACTACCTATGTTACTCTAACCATCTCTGTCTTCTTTAATTCGCTGCCACATCAGTATGTTTGCTATTCCCAAGTAGCTAAGATACCACCACTATGGCTAGCCTTAAAACGCAGGAATAGGAAAAATAAAGGATTGGAGTGGCATGTCCACTTGAATCCCATAGCATTAGCCAGTGTTTGACACAGGAAAAACAAAGGAAGTGAAAAAAGTGTTGGAGTGGATGCTAGATTGCCAATTAACACATGATTTCATAGGAAAATTCCTATAGCATTCTATCCTATGAATCAAACGACCAATGTAGGAAAATTACGAGGGGATCTCTCCAACAGTGTTCCTTGGCTCGCACCTAGCATCACAGGGGTCGAACTTGGAGTCATTCATCTGGTACACGTGGTATCTCAGATCTGGACACAAGGTGACGTACACCGTCAAGGTCCATTAAGGATAATGTTGTGCTCAAAGCCAGACGTACACGGTCAAGGTCCACGGTCAAGGGGGTCAGGGCGGACGCGACCTCTCACTTCGTCCGCCATTATGGTTGCTTCGTCCAAGAAACTTACTGTGGCGAAGGTGGGGCTCTGTGATTTGACTGCTCACTAGTCATTATTACTGCGGCGCAACGACAGGGGTGAATCTCCCCTGCAGTTGTGCACTCAATATTGGTGCATGGCAGGTGGAGCCGGATGAAGGATGTCTGACATGTCGGTGAAACGAAGTTGAATGGTTTCTGGCATTGATATCAATCTTTTAGGATTTGTTTATATGTACGCATAATTTTCGAGCATAATGAAATTGTACTGTAATGCTACTATGAAGGTTTCAACTTTGGTTCCCGCAAAAGAAAAAAAGGTTTCAACTTAGGATACATGTGTCCTCTTGCCTCAAGATTGTCTCGTTACAACATTCATCAAATACAAATGAAACTACCATGGTTGCAAATGCATCTCAATGATTCAAAGATCAGCGCCAATATTCACATCACAACTGAAGACAAAGTTGTGAAAAGGTGTACAAATAAAGAAAAAAATATAATTGATCGATGCTGTTCGTAGGCATGGCTCCATTTCCTGACCACGGTGTTCATTGGTTGGCAGCTAGTTTCACGCAGCTCTGTAGCCAAGAAAGAGGTATATGGAGGACATCACAATCCGATCATTTTGTGTAGTTCCACTAAAATCGAGTAGATCATCCCTGTTTGCAAAGATGTTCAGTCAGTGTGATTACAATAATAGTGGAACTAGATGATGAAACATAACACACACAAATAGAAGCCGATCATCTCTGCAATCTCTCTTTAATACTAACTACTTGTTGGAGAAGATTAGGCTCGAAGTTGGATGAGGAGGATAGCAAAACCAATCTCCCTTTCTGTAGTCCTGCAGAAATGTAAAAATGTTGCCCGTGTGACATTTTGGTGGAACTGCACAAAACACGCTTAAGAAAGAAAAGTGATTTGTGCAGTTCACCAAAAGGTCGCAATAGCAATGAGGTGAAATGGATAGCCTTGTTTGCAAAAGGAGATAGAAAGGAAACAATTACTGCCCAATAACAGTTGAAGACACATACGCCGACAAAAAAGAAGCATATTCCATGTCATAAGGGAAATATAGCAGCATGGTGGTTTATCAAAAACGATGTGAGGACGAGATTGCAACACGGAAAGTACGCCGACCGAGCTACGTTTTGGGCAAAGAACTAGGGAAGATGCACATGCAGGAATTTCCACATGTAGCAACATGGGAAGATGGGAAGTGGAGCAAGGCCAGAGGAAGCTGTACCTGAGGGTCGTCGGGGTGTAACTAGGAGGGTTCTGGCAGCCGGGATCTGCCCATACTGCGGCAGCAAGCAAGTGGCGAAGGCCCTACCGCACCGGAGCTTGGTCAGAGAGAACGACGGGTACCGCAGATCGGGACGTGCTGCCTCGACGCCATCAAACGGGGAAACGATGCACATCCCCCCTTTCCGCCGGCTGACAGGATTCGACCGGATCAGTGACCAACGGTGAGAGGGAGAGGCCACCGCCGCCTTGTGTGAGATAGTGTGACGAGAGACAAACCCCGGCAGGCAGGCTCCATTGTAGTATATAGTGGAGCAGATTTCTTTTTTCTCGATAACAATCGTTTTATATTCTGTACTCGTCATTGAGGAATATACCTTTATTTAAAACTAATGCGTCAAGTCAAACTTTGTTCCGTGTACGCGTGGTACACGACCCTCCTTCAAGTAAACAACCGCTCCATGCGTCAAATTATCAGATGGGCTACCTTTTCGTATAGAAATGAGATCCATCGTGTACCCGCGCGGGTGTGGCCGGGAACAAGACGTGACTACGTGCATCATGCGTGCACCTCTTCTCTACGTGCAGGTACCCCACGTACGTGGGTGTGTGTGAGAGAGATGGGTCTTTTTACTCAAAAAAAAGATGGTTTGTGCGAAAGAGAGGCAATGTGTCGATGATATCTCAAACAAAAAATGTAACATATGCAATGTGTGTGAAACAGAAGCCTGGATATATCATATATAGAGGGAGCGATCCACGAGAAGAGAGTGGAGGGATCATCAATATGAGATATCCATAGAATCAAAGAGAGGGGTGAAGTGTGTGGGTGCGCGATTGATAAAGAGTGCCATCGAATTTGTGTTTGCCCACGTCAAAGATATAGGGCGGCTAGCCTACTGGAATGAGAGAGGGAAGATGTGCATTTTGTCTCTGGCATGGATACCTACCTACGTCATTCGACTATTGGTGTGTGTGGGGGGCACAGAGAGCTAACTATAGAGAGGTAGATCGACTGGTATATGTGTGGAGAAGGAGAGAGACCTAGCTATGTATTGAGGGAGATCGATCGGCATCCATGCATATGTGTAGTAGAGGAATAAGGTTCGAAGAGAGACAAAGCTAGAGTATCGAAGGGTTGGTGGTGGAGTTGCTTCACACAATGGCGGGAGAGGCCTGCTAGACAAACGGAGGGTACAACTGCAATATCAATAAGAGAGGGGATGCGTGCCTATCTGTGCACGTGCGTGTGAGAGATGGGTCGGGAGGCATGCAAGGATGATGACGGGGGACGATATGGCTAGGGGAGCGATATGGCTGTGGTAAGTAGATGTAACTATATAGGAAGATCAATCGTCGTGTGTTGGAGAAAGGGAGAGACATAACTAGTGATCAGGTACGTTGATCGGTGCATGGGGAAAAAGAGTTATAGTCGACCTAGCTATTTGTAGGGAGATCGGTAGGTATACATGCATGCATGTGTTAGAAGCAAATAAGGCCAGGAGAGACGGATAGAGTGAGAGGGATGCAGCTAGGAGGTGGTGCGAGAGGCCAACTATATCGAGGGGGGAGGAGTGTGCGAGTATGAGATCGATGAAAAGAGGGGCAGGAGTGTGCACGCGCATGGAACTGTATTAGACAGAGGAGGGCATGGACGGTGAGAAGAGAAGAGGGAAAGCGTGTGTTTGTGGTAGATTCACCTGGCTAGAGAGGTATATCGATCGGTGTGTGCCCAAAAGAAGGAGCTGGAGGGCCTGCACACACCGTGGGTGAACGACCTAAAGAGAAATAACGAAAGTGCGCAATGGAGAGAATGCCGAGGGAGGGTGAGAGGGAGGTGGGCGTGTGCATGCACGAGCGAAAGTTAGCGCTAGCTACAAAGAGAAGAGGATTGTGTGAGTGTAAAAGACGATCAGATATCATAATTCATTATAAAAGTGGATTCAGATATTTGAACAAGAGATCATAGTGTTTTAAACTAATGCATATGCATGAATATAATGGTTATACGCATGGTGTGGTCATGAACATGTTATACTACATATAATATATAATTTTTTTGAATTTGTGATAATGTGTGGCTTTTGCAGCTCAGGACTAAATACTTGTCATAATGTAGGAAGCGGGGCACTATACTTTGTGTGATAAATACAGTGTACATATGAACCATGGTTTAGATTATGAAGATCTAGCTAGTATTTCAAATGTACTATTATTTGGAATCAACATCAAGTGTATTCAAAATTTTGAATTCGAGTTCATATATATAGTACACATAGTTCATATCTAACTCTATAGTAATCATGTGGTGTGTTGCTGAGATAATATACAAATGATGGTTTAACTTGGCAACAATCATGTTTGTAGATTCTTATTCAAATAGAGAAACAAATTCAAATATAGTTCGAATTGCAGCAGTAGTATATACATTTCGAATGCACTAAAATGTACGTATGAGTAGGTTTCATGCATTATAGAGGTAGCGAAAAAATTTAATTGGACATAACATGGATTCATAGTCTTGAATAGCATTTATACAGTAAAACGGGACAAGACTCTCCCTTTGTGCGGTGCGAATAGTTTTTGTTTTTGTTTTTTTCGTTGAGGGAAGTGCGAATTGATTTTTTTTAGGATAGTGCGAAATTATTTGGTACGTACATTATTACACGTTAGGCTTGTCCCGAAATTTCAACCAGCGCCTTGTTATCCCAAAAATTCAGATATCGCTTTGTCTCTTTGTGCTCCGAAACTCGCGCTTTCACAACCCGCGCCTTGCTATCCCGAAATTACAACGCGCGTGAAAACTCCCTCCAGCTACCAAATCCCGACACGTGAAATCCCCCTTATAACCCTGAGCCGAAACGGCAGCTAGTTCAAATTGGTGGGCGTACTTTCGTAACACACCCTACATTTTGGACAAGCGCGTCCCTAAGTCATGGTTCCCCCCTCCCATCACCTACTTTTCGCCATTTGAAAACCCAGGCCGCCATAACGTCTCTGCTCCAGCCGCGAAACCCCACCCTCCGCCGTCCGCCACCCCATCGCGGCCCAGCCGGAGCCTCTTCCCCGACGACGTCGTCCACCGCAACAGCTCGACATCCCTCATCCACCGCCCCGGATGAGGATCCGTCGTCGATCTCGTCGTCCCGCCGGTTCAGCCGCCCTGTCCTCCACCTCCAAGGAGCTGCCCTGACGATCGCCTCATCTATCGCGACTGCTCCATCTCCACAGCGCCGCCTTTAACCTACTCCACCAGAACCGCAGCATCCTCACCGACTCCTCGGACGAAGCCAAGGCCTACTCGGCACCACCAAAGAGGTTGTACACTCATCGCATCGCACCTTCTCCTTAACTTGACCTCCCAGCGCCGCCGGTGCTCGATCCCGCTCCCCCATGGCGCGGCTACCTCGTAGTCGGCGCCGTCGGCGACATCTCCATGGAGGCTCTCCCCCAGTGTGCGGCTCCCTCGACGGCGCCGTCCATACCAGCCGGAGCTGCTGCTGCTACTGCTCCGGCTCTCGCTTGCTCGCGCTGCTGCTCTGCTACTGCTGCTGCTGCTACTATGGCTCTCGCTCGCTCGCGCTGCCGCTCTGCTCTTCCCCTCGCTCGTGCTGCTGCTCTGCTCTTGCTCTCGCTCGCGCTGCTGATGCTGCTACACGGGTTGTTGCAGCTACATGAGTTGCTACTCTGTCTCTAGTCCGCGCTGGTGCTCCAGGCGCTGCTACTCCGGCTGCTATCTACTACTGTGTTCCCTATCGGTCCCCTGCTGATCTAGATCATTGTTTCTCTAGTACTAGTGCTCGAGCAGCCTAAACTACATGTGTAGTGCATCTTTGCTACTAGTGCGTTCAGTTTTGACAGTAACATTCAGATTCCACAGTAAATTTCAGTTTTGACAGTTAAGTTCAGAGTCAACAGTTTTTACCTCATCTGTTGTAGTTAGGTGTTTTTTGGTGATGTACATTTTACATCTACCACTTTTTGGTAATGTATTTTACATCATCTATTGGAGATGTTATTAGATTCCCACTTGAGATTAACGATGTATGTCTTGTGCTGCTTCAGCCTCGATGTCTTACGGCTCGCCGGAGCTGCTCCAACGACGGAACCATCCATCACAATGGAGCAGTACCCTGGACGACGTCTACAGACGCCTCAGATCTTCCACCACACCTCCGACAGCCATCTCTGCCGCAACTTCTTCAGTGACCAACCCAATGATGCTGAGGTCGCCACGGCTACGCCAAAGAGGTTGTACACTTGTCGCATCACTTATTACTCTACATTCATGTTGATCCATTAGGGCTATTTTGGTTCAAAGGAAAAAGTGAAGGAAAAACATAGCAATAGGAATTTTTCCTATGGTACTCTACTATTCAATTATTCATGCATTTGGTTGAAAGGAATGGAGCAAAACATCCACCTGGAGCTACTTTTCCTATGCATGAAAACAAGACTAAGTGCATTAGTGGCAGAATAACATTCTAACTATACACACTTTCATATTGTTTCACTTTAATTTGGCCATGTTTCTTTGCATTCCTCACCTCTTCCAACCTGTGAACCAAACACCCAAGTTGACAGAAATCCTGTGTTTACAAATGCTCTGTTTCCCACGTGCATTCCTATCCTATTCCGGTGTGTTTCCTATCCCTGCGTTTTTAGAATCCTGCAAGCCAAAGGAGCCCTTACAGAATTACTTCAGTTACAGATAGATGTCGACGAAAACTTTGTGTGGTTTGTCCTGCTCCTGTCGCGACGTCGTCCACCTCACCTGAGCTGCTCCATCGACAGAAGCATCCACCATACCAGACATCACGACTCCCGACCGTCTTTTGCCGCCTCAGATCTCCTTCCCTGCCGCCGGCACCCACCGCAACTGCATCACCATCATCGACTCAGCAGATGAACCTGAGGAGTACACGGGTCCACAAGAGAGGTGCACTCTTTTGTTTCTGCTTATGTTATGCATTGCTTAATATTACCTGCTACTTTGTCATCCTGTTCACCTCTTCGACTCCAAGTCAGGTCTGAATTAATGTTCAAACTTGAGTTTTAAAATGCTTGTGGGGCATATATCGAGGCAGCAATGAATAGTATCTATGTCTATTATCTGGTTCACCTAGGGTATGTCTATGTTTTTCATCTTGGGTGGGAAACAAACAGTAAAGCAATCATCATCTGTCTTTTTATTAAAGTAAAGCTATCATCAGCCTGCTATCATTATTTTTGGATCTATCCACTGGTTGTTATCATCACTCTAGATTTCTGCATGCTCTCCTTACATAATCTCACTATATTTTTTTCTTATGCATGTCAGATATTGTACACAGTCATGCTGAACATGTAGAGAAAAAGAGAAGAGTTTTGCGTGCAATACAATGTCATGCAGACATCACTCCATGGTGGGTGCAATGGCAAACCCTCCCCCCTCCAGATTGTAATCCATAGGACAATATCTGTTCTGAGGCGGATTCAGACGGAGCTGACCACTCCTATTTACCCCCCCCCCCCGAGGTGTTTGCTCTAACTTGGCATGATGATGTAGGTCCTACCATGCATATGTTGCCTTGCAGTGCCTACTTTCGACATCATATATGTCATCTGCTTAGTTTAGACCTGTTCTGTAATGCCACCTATTTAGTTTCTATATCATATATGTGAATTATGCAATCTCATCTCTTTTAGCCAGCCATAATATATGTGAAATATGCAATGCCATCCTATTTAACCAGGCATCATATATTTGAAATATATCTTGCCAATCCTTTTCTTCATTACATTTCCATTTGTCGACAATGTTTGTACATTCAAGTACTCTTCCTGTGAATCAGCCATTTGAGTGGGTGATGGAAAAATCTGGAGTGAAAACAAGGTCTTCAGAGCAGACAGTGCTACCTGTCGAAGCAGATCTCTTGCTGGGTCCCGATAGCTCCTCAGAGATGGATTCAAAGACAGATGACCAGTCCTATTCCCCCATCGAGGTTTATGCTCTAACTTGTCATGGTTATACTACTCATATCAAGCATATGGTGTGTTGCATTGCATAGTTTAGACATCATATACATAATATTCAACACCATGTTCTTAGTTCAGACATCATATATGCGAATGCCCTCTTCTTAGTATATAAATCACACGTGTGAATTATATCATGCGATCCTGATTACTTAGATAACATGTATGTGAATTATGTCATGCCAACCTGTTTACTAAAGACATCGTATAATTATCTCATGCCATCATGTTTAGTTAGTCATCATATCTTTGAATTATGTCATGCTATGCTATCCAGTTTAGATAGACATCATATATGTGAAATTATTTCATGCTATCCTTTTTAGTTAAACAATATACATGTGAACTATTTCATGCCCTCTTTTTTCCACACTATCTATTGCATCTGTCTCTCATACAAGGTCTGTACATTCAACTACTTTTCTTGTTTATCCGCCATTTGAATTGGAGGGGGTGATGGCAGTATCTAGCGGAGTAAAAACACAGTCTTCAAATAAAACAGTGCTACCTCTTGGTGGAGATAGCACCCCAGTTATACATGCACGAGATCCAGCCCTACCACACATAACCCAGACTCTCGCAGATTGTACCCCTACTCTGATGGACAGAGAACCAGCTTCACCGAATCTAACCCTAACCACAGCAGATAGTAACCCAGTTCCAGTTGACACAGCACCATCTCCAGCACAGAGCTCCCAAACAAGAGCAGTTAGTATGGCAGCTCCAGTGCCCAAAGCGCCAGTACTCCCACGGCGAACCCCACACTACTAGGAAAAGGCCTGTTAGTGGCGCACCTATTTTTGCCATTAATGGCACACTATAGGTGCGCCACTATCACCACGCCACTAGTAACAAGTACTAATGGCGCACCTCTGGTGCGCCATTAGTATTGCAGGTAACAGTGGCGCACCTTGTAGTGCGCCATTACTATTGCTACAGGTGCGCCACTGGTAACTTTTTTTTTGAAATTTTTTGATTTTTTTCTGAATTTTGAAGGCGGGAAAATAGTACTGGCGCACCATCTAACCCCCACCGTGAGCCATTGCTATTTTTGAATTTTGAATTTGTATCTGGATTGCGATTTTTTTGCCCTTTTTTTTGCTCATTTTTTTTGCACGATATTTTTGCAAATTTTGTTCTCGTTTTTGGATCTTGTACGTTCTTTTGCCGGAGAGGAGTTCGCCGGAGAGGAGGGCCGAGGAGAGACCGTGAGGAGGAGAGGAGGGAGGAGGAGGAGGTCACCGGAGAGGAGCTCGCCTACATCATCGGAGAGGAGGAGGAGGAGGTCACCGGAGAGGAGCTCGCCTACATTGCCGGAGAGGAGGAGGAGGTCGCCGAAGAGGAGTCACCGGAGAGGAGGGAGGAGGAGAGAAACCATGAGGGAGGGAGGGAGGAGAGGAGGGAGGAGGAGCTCACCAGGAGAGAGGGAGGAGAAACCATGAGGGGAGGGCAGGAGAGGAGGGAGGAGGAGGGCGCCGGAGAGGAGGAGGAGGAGGAGGTCGCCGGAGAGGAGGAGGGGAGTATGGTGGAGGAGAGGAGGGGAGATGGAGTGGAGGAGAGGAGGAGATGGAGTGGAGGAGAGGTGGAGTGGAGGAGAAAAATGAAGAGGTAAGGAGGAGAGGACCCCAGCCATATATACGGCATAGTAATGGCGCACCGTGGGCAGGTGCGCCATTACTAACTTTTTTTTATTTTTTTGATTTATTTTGAATTTTGAAGGCGGGAAGATAGTAATGGCACACCGTGGGCAGGTGCGCCATTACTAACTTTTTTTTTATTTTTTTGATTTATTTTGAATTTTGAAGGCGGGAAGATAGTAATGGCTCACCATGGGCAGGTGCGCCATTACTGAGTTTGAATTTTTTTGAATTTTTTTGCCTCTCCAGATCTTGAAAGCCCCGTAACTTTTTTTCTGTTAGGTTTTTGAGGATTCTAAAAATCTTCAACGGGGTTCCCTCCCGTTGAATTGAGATATAACTTTTCGAGTAGATGATTTTTCATATAAAAAACTTTTTCATCGGAGTTCGTATGCAAAAGTTATGCCCATTTTACAAATTCTTGAGAGATTTTGCAAAAAAGTCGAAAATTCATGTTTGTAAATTTTGCTAACAACTAGACCACATATCACATGGGAATCTTATTTTCTTTTTTTTGACATTTCTATCATTTTCTTTTATTTTTTTTTAAACTGAAAAGGCGGTCCACGGGGGGGGGTGCATTTGGTGAATTTTTTGGCCACCTCAGAAAGTTAGTAATGGCGCACCACCTAAGAATGCGCCATTAGTAACCAGGGTTACTAATGGCGCACCTGGTGTGTGGTGCGCCATTACTAGTTTTGAAAAAAAAATATAAAAAGGCGCACTATCCACTGGTGCGCCACTGCTAACAATTTATTTTTTTATCTTTTTTTCAAAACTAGTAATGGCGCACCACACACCAGGTGCGCCATTAGTAATGTGGCCAATAATGGCGTACCTGTATCTGGTGCGCCACTGCTATATAGCAGTGGCGCACCACATACATGGTGCGCCATTAATGTCCATATTAGCTATAGCCGTTTTCCTAGTAGTGCCAACTACACCAGTTAGTACACCTATTCCTGTGGATGAAGCACAACCAGCCAGTTGTAGTTTAGCATCTATCACATTTGATGTTGTTAAATCCTATGTGTGTATCTTCCCATAATGGAAATATTATACTGAAGATGAAGGAAAAAACCAGTTGCAGGTGTTCGTCCAGGAGTTATGTGTAAGTAATGTTATTCATGGCAAATACTTTGCTTTGCCCCATACATTCTACCTCCATGCTGGTTATAATACAGCAAATGTTCCCATTTTTCTCTATAGAGAAGGACCGATTTGGAAACTCAGGATGAGGTAACCTGTGCTAATACCTCTGCTATCTTCAAGAATGCTTGGTAGCAGTATCGGAATTACCTGAAGAAAATGTACTTCACTGGCAAAGAAACTCATCAAATTCCCTTACTTTCTCCTGAGACACATTTACGGCATGATGACTGGGAACGCCTTGTTCTGTACTGGTCCCGAACCAAGAATGTGGTAAGGTCTATGAGCTCATTTTTTATTTTGAAGTACTATATGCATGTGTCTTACTGTACTCTGTTCATGTAGAACAAGTGCTTAAACCTGAAGAAGAACTATTCTCATTTAAGATTCCATTGTTATGGTGCATACTGATTTGCTCTTGTATCACTGTATTTACTCATACAAACTTATTTTTAAATTGAACGATCCAATCAAAACTCCAATGGCACAACAGGTATGTTTAAACATGTTTCTTTAACAGGTTTGCTCTTCTATATTGCTCTGTTGATTTCAATTTCAATTGTGTATACAGTTGACCTCTCATATCATGCACATTACTAGCATCACAACAGAGCCAATAGTGTTGTTGTACATGTATACCTGTGTTACCCATCTGAAATCTTGTTGTGCCGTGTAGATTCCCACACTTGTATTCTTTCAATGCTGCTTTGTCTTGAACTGATATGATTTGAACCATGTCTCTATTTTGATTTGGCAAGACAATGCAGTGACAATAGGACATAGATATATGTTTGTTTGATGCTTTTATTATGTACTTACTACTTGGCAATAAAAGACTTGGTAGTTTAATCCTGTCCACCTTACTACTGAACTGGTTCACCGAAATGAGTTTCATATACTACATGCTAAACCTGTTATGTGTCTGCTTGTTTCTTCTTTTAGAATGCTGGCAGAATATTTGGGAAGAGTACCTTATTAAGCAATGATAAAGGAAGTAATGCAGATAAGGTTCAGGATAGTGAGACATCCTTGTTGGTCTCCAACAAAGCTGATAAAACAGCTAAGGAAAACTATATTGAAGACAGTGAGACAACCCCAAAGTCCTGTCTTGATGTAGTGTTCGAGTTACTGGCCACTACCGCTGGCACAAGCTCTTCGAGCTCACTGTCTGAATCAGTTCGGTTTCTTGAGTCTCAACTACAAGCTGAAAGACATCGATCAGTTGTGCTGCGACTAGAAGCCGAAGGACTGATGAAGTCCCTGGAGAATTCAGATGCATACTTTCTGGTGCAACAGCAAGCGTTGGAGAATTTTAGCGCCAAACAGGAGAAAGCTAATAAGCTTGCTAAGCTTATTTCCAGCATGGTGGATACCCAGGATAACATTTCTTGAGCTCTTGTGAAGTTGTTTCAGTTATGGACTTGTTTTGTTGCCGCTAGTTTATTTGCACTGGTGGCCAATTAAGACGCCCAGTGTATGTAATATGCTGATTTGTTCCCTATATTTGCACTAGTGGTGAACTTTGATGCCCAGTGGATATAATATGTGTAATAGCCGTAATAGCCAAGCGTAAGTTGCTTGCTTATTTATTTCCTTAGTTTATTTGTTTGGTTGTAGTCACTATAGTTCTTTTTCCGCGGTTTGCTAGTGGCAACAATAAAATATTTTTTTAAACTAGGTCGTAATAACCATGGACCGTTATGTAGTGACCATGGGCCTCCTACGGGCCATAGGATCTATGGGCCTTGTGCGGGCGTTAGAATCAATGGGCCTTCTATGGGCTGTACTATTCATGGCCCAATAAAGGACCGCAATATGGGCCGTAAACGGGCTAGAGTGGAAATTGTCTGTTTATGGCCCGATCATAACGGGACGTTAATAGCCGATATGTATAACGGGCTTAAACAGGCCGTATTTGATGACGCTAAGAAAACAGCCCAACAGATTAACGGGCCACAAACGGGCCGACTGTAACCACGGGGTGAATTTGGCCCGCAAGCGGAACAGGCCAGTAACGGACCGGAAGTAATCGAATGCTGGAAATGAGCCCAAGAATAAATGGGCCCTTAGAAGGCTAAAAGATCACACGGGCTGGAAAGGGCCCAATGGAATAATGGGCCGTTAATGGGTATAAAGTGATATACTATTCATTATGGGCCAGTGTCACCACGAGTCGTTAATGGGCCAAGAGTTACATAGGGCCTCATATGGGCCGAAAGACGTCATGGGCCATACACGGGCCGGAAGTTACAACGGGCTGGAATCATATTGGATGGCCCAGATGCCGGTACTAGGCCTAATTCGGATAGGCCATAACGGGTCGTGAGTTAGCGGGCTGTAAATGGGCTATATGCGAACAGGTCGTTAACAGGCTTTCCGTGGCCCGGCTCGATACCTTTTGACCAAGTCAAACGGGCCGGCCTTTTCACCTGAATGGGCAACTGTTGGGCCGTGCCATGTGTCAACGTATCATAGGCGCCTCCTGTCCAATGAGTGGACGACATCTGTCCCAACACTGAGCGGACAAGTGGATACTCCGGCGAATCAGAATTTTACACGTGGAAAATCCCCATTGGTCCGGGCTATTAATGGGTTATCAGATCCAAACCGGAACCCGATAGCTTAACGGTGACCCGTTACGGTGGATGCCATGTGTCGGTTACCCTTGACGAAAGCACTTCCATGACGCGCCATTTATCGTCATGGAAGTGGACACTTCCATGATGATAATTTTGGTATTGTCATGGAACACTTCTATGACAGCACAGGTATGACTATCTTGATTCTGTCATAAAATCGTCATGGAGGTACATGCATGACAGAAAACGTGACCTACTGTAACAAACACGTATCATCACGGAAGTGGTTTTTTTGTAGTGCGTATAGTCACCACATGTATTTTTTTAACACAGTACAGACGCAAGTGCTCATATATATGCACCTGCACTCACCCCTATGAACGCACACACGCACACCCTATCCACTATGAGCACCTTCGAATGAGTGAGCCGACATATCATTGTTGACATAAAAATTTGGCATGGCATAAAAGGTAAATAAGATGGCCTCGAGTGAAAGGGTTTTCATCATGAAAAGTTTCACGTCGCCGAATGGAACAACTTTGGTGTTTTGGTTATCGTCATCCGACCTCATCTTAGGGGCCGAAACTGTACTCCGAGTGGCAGAATTTAGTGTTCCGAGTGCTTTTCGGCCGATTACGCCTGCAAGAAGACCTCGGATGAAGGACCAATCCACATGAATTTTCTTTGTCTCATCGAGACAATCGATTTTCATATATAAATCATCTCAATCCGAGTTCGTATGCAAAAGTTAAAGGCAATATACTGTAGACTGACCCTGAGCGGAAAAATGGCCCGAGGTACCAGACACATGTCTGATGGGTCGCGCGAGCAATTTGGCCCTCAAGACGGCTTTGAATCGAAAAATCTTCAGCATGAAAAAGTTTCGTCTCGTCGAGCAGATCGATTTTCATATATAAATCGTCTCAATCCGAGCCCGTATGCGACCTGGAGAGGCAAAACAAGATAAGGCTGTGTTTTCAGTCGGGGATTCCGAGTGAAAAGCTTACCATCCGAGTGAAAGCTTGCCGATCGAGTAAAAGATTGCCGTCCAAGTGAAAATATAATCATTCGAGTGAAAGATTGTCCTCGAGGTGAAAACAATATCATCCGAGTGAAAGCTTGCCGTTCGGGTAAAGGATTGCCGTCCGAGTGAAAATATTACAGATCAGAATGAAATATTGTCATCCGAGTGAAAGCTTGCCGTTCAGGTGAAAGATTGCCATTCGAGTGAAGAAGTCTAGTCGGGCGATCCGAGTGAAAGACTCTAATATCCGAGTGGAGAGATTCAGATCCGAGTGCTCCGACCAGAAGCTAAAGATGTGCCCGAGAGGTTGTCTAGATTGGCTCGGATGAAAAAGTGGTCAACACGGAAGTTGTGCGTATCATTGAAACAGTCAACTTTGGTTTTGGGGTCATCATCATCTGAGATAGTATACGGCCTGCAATGTTGCTACAAGACTCGGACAGTCCAGTCAGCTACATGACCGAGTCCGACTGGAGGTTAAAGATGGTCCTGTGGAGTATTTAAGATTGCCTTGTTTGGAAAAGTGATCAACATGAGAGTTGTTCGTCTCATCGATATGCACAAATTTGATGTTTGGGCCATCTTGATCAGAGGTCATATGCAAACTCGACGTCCCGCGCAAAGAGGAAGACAGAAGTTTGGGCCAGATTCAGACTGAATCCGAGTTGGACTGGAACTAGGACTCTAGGACGTGAACTAATGTAATTTTTCGTGTAAGGAAAGCCTAGATGAATCCTTTGCTTGTACGGGAAGTCCAGCCACCTCTTATATATGTTGGGGGTGACGGCCGATTGAACAACACACAATCGACATATCAATATACTACTTTGTCATCTATGTTTTATCTCTCCATTGTTTCTCTCTCTCGTTCTTCGCTCTTCCTCGAGTTTGAGAGCTGCGAATCCTGAGGCTCTAGGGGCAAGCGAATTGACCTAGGGAAACCCCACTGCACTCCCTGACGGGGTCCGTCCCGGGCGTGTGGGGTTTCGGGTCTGCAAAAGCACCCGCTGACTGTCTTGTGTATCGGGCTGTCGGTCGGGTCTCCTTCGACGTGAGTTGTGGTGCATCACCCCCGGTGTCGAGGGTACAAGTTATGTGTTTGTGTGTCAACACACTTTTTGGCGACTCCGCTGGGGACTGAAGATCAATCATCATCATCCATCATGTCCGATCTTCCCAAGCCATCTGAGGTAGATGCCGGTAACATCATTAAGCCCAGTCTTGATGAGATATCGGCCGATCATTGCCAAATCTATGAGGAGTACAAGAAGGCGCGCGAAGAGAAGGATTTGCAGGAGTTCCTTGCAAAATTCAAGAAGGATCGCCAAGGCAACATCACTCCGATTGAAGAAATCAAGTTCCCTCCTCTTCAAGCCGAGCAGGTTAAACCCTCTGTGAGTATTACCTTTTCTCCTGAGCAGTGGGCTGAGATTGAGAGTCGTATTGCTGATGGTAACAATCTGGTCTATCAAACTTCCATAGAAAATACTAATGCTTAGAAGAATATATCTCAATCATCTAGTGGTAATGGTGGTGTAGCTGCTAGTGTGCAAAACCCTAATCTAGCTTTACCTATTTCATCGACGCCTCCCATGCCGATGACTTATTATCCTACCCAAACAAATCAGATTGTGGCTGCACCCATTAATCCTATCATGAGCATGCCAGGTTTGGTGGCAACGCCGAACCAAACCCTACCTACAGGTACAACCACTCGGCCACTACCGAACTATGGTTCGGCATACATGCCATAGTTCCTACCTACAGCTAGTAGTCCTACTCCTCCTATGCCACTGCAACAAGCTTCATCGTCTACTACAGACGATGCCCTAGCTAATTTTAGAGAGGAGATGGCTAAGATGCTTCGAGAGAATTTTGGAGTTGAGTTACCTCAGAATCGGATTTACCAAAAGCCTTATCCCAAGTACTTTGATGCCATCCAGTGCCCTCCGGGATATAAAATTCCAGATTTTGTTAAGTTTAATGGAGAAGGCACGAAAACCACATGGGAGCATGTTAGTCAATATTTAGCACAATTGGGTGAGGCAGGCTCGCTAAATGAACTGAAAGTGCGTTTGTTTCCTTTATCATTAACTGGTACCCCGTTTTCATGGTTTTCTTCTTTACCACATGGTTCCCATTCGGGTTTGGTCGCAGCTAGAGCAGAAATTTCATGATCACTTTTATACCGGTGACAATGAACTCAAGTTGTCACATCTAACATTGGTTAAACAGAAGCATGATGAATCGGTCTCCGATTACGTCAAGACATTCAGAGAAACAAAAAACCGGTGTTAGAGTTTGGTGATAACCGAGAGAGACTTGGCAGACCTAGTGCTTAGTGGTTTGAGAACTCCCATTAGAGAAAAGCTAGAAGGCTATGAGTTCTTAAATATCAACAAAGTCTTACAAAGGGCTTTGGCTCAGGAAAGCCGAAACAAAGATCTCAAAGAAGTGCATAGATATAAAGCCGATCATCCAAAGATGAACATGGTTGAATATGATAGTGATCACTCGGACGATGAGGGTGATATTTATGCTACTGAATTTGTTTGGCCATCTAAGGCCAAACCCTTTACTTGCAATGATCTGAAACCGATTCATAAGAATCATGATGAAGAGATGAAGTTTACTTTTAACATTGCCAAGTGTGATAAAATATTAGATGCTTTGCTGCAAGCTAAAATTATTAGAATATCTCATACTTTACCGCCGTTTGAAGAGCTGAAACGGCGCGCTTATTGCAAGTATCATAATTCTTTTTCTCATGCTACTAACGATTGCAATGTTTTTTGACGACATATACAATCGGCCATTAATGACAGATGATTGAACTTTTCTGAGATGCAAGTTGATAAACAACCCTTTCCAATGAATACCATGGATTTGGAAGGGAAGAACTTGCTCATTCGACCGAAGGTAGCTGAATCTGCTAATAAAGCTAATGTCATTGTTGGTGAGCCCAGGAAAGACAAGGCGGGTGACAAGGTCTTGGGGAGACAGGTTGTGCTTGATAAGCAACCCGATGGCAAGGAAGTGATCAAAATCACCATCAAGAATCCTACACTCGGGGAGCAACCGCAAGTGCAAGAAAATACTCGTGTAAAATTTGTCAAACCCAAGAGTCCAGAAGTTGGCAAGTGGAAAAGGAATGAAGCTAGAGTACAGCGCAAGCAGATCAAACCAACTTTTGATATGTTGCTGTCCAAGTATGCCAATCAGTCGGCTGATTCCAACTCTAACCAACCATCACAATTGAAGCGACCAAGGTCACCATCAGCTGATATGTTCAGTCGGTATATGAAACCGAGTGGACCAAGGGTGCCATTTCCAGAAGAGTAGAGGCAATCTGTTTGGGATCGACTTGACTACTCATATAATGGTCGGCCAAACATCGATAACTATCAATCGGCTGGTCAAAATATGCGACCGAGTGGAAATTATCCGAGTGTGAGAATGCGCCCGGGTGGGAACTATCTAAGTGAGAAAATGTGGCTGGGTAGATTCCATCGGAGTGAATTCCATCTGAGTGAATTCCATCCGAGCGATAACCATCCGAGTGGATTCCATCCGAGTAAAAAGGTGCGTCCAAGTGGAAATTTCATGCATTTGGAAAGTCAAAAAGAATGGCGTGTTAAGTCACCAAGTGTTGCAGCAGTCGAGTCAGGAAAAGGAAAGGAAAAAATCAATGCCGACTCACTCATCTTGGGCACCAAAACATTCACCATACACCAGCCAATTGTGCATAGCAATCCGACTGAGCCGATACTTGCTATCGCGCCAAAGCACTCGATTAATGACCATGAAGCAAGCACTAGGCAAGTAAAGATGAGAGATCCTAAATACACTCAGCCAAAGTGGTGTCCTCCAGGGCTAACAAAGACATAGAAGAGGAAACTGTAAAGGTTAAGAAGTCAAGAGATGGCAGAACAGGAGGCCAAGAAGCAAAGGGATAAGTTGTTCAATGACACCCGGCCCATGGTTCCAACAAAACAAGTGTAGAGTCCTAAACAAATACAAGATACAACAACTTCTACATCTATCACAGTAGTACCTGCACCACCAAAGGAGGACGATGCAGTTATTACATCGTCTACATCACCTAGTACTTCGTCCTCACTCGGACAGATTTCAGAATCAGTGGATACACTTCAGGACGAGGATGATATGTTGGACTGTGAGTCTACGCCAGTTCATGAAGGTATGGATATCAATATGGTGTATTACTTACCTGCTGAGTTTCGTGTTGTAGATAAAGAAGGGGAAGTGGCTCAGCTGGATTTTGGCCCTAAAATGCAATATTTGAGAAGCCCAGAGAACCAGTGACCCACTTAAAACCGTTGTATCTCAGAGGACATATCAATGGATCGCCGCTCACTCGGATGCTTGTTGATGGTGGTGCTGTGGTAAATCTTATACCTTATTCGGTCTTCAAGAAATTGGATTTGCCCGATAAAGAGTTGATAAAGACGAATATGGTTCTTAATGGATTTGAAGGCAAAGAAAAAACTGAAGCCAAAGTTGTGATGTAGGTGGAACTTACAGTCGGCAGAAAAACTTTGGCTACTGCATTCTTTGTCGCTGAGGTGCAAGGTAACTACAACGTCATACTAGGCCGTGATTGGGTTCATGCAAACCAGTGCGTGCCATCCACTATGCACCAGTTTTTGATCCAGTGGGTTGATGATGAAGTGGAAGTCATTCATGCGGATAACTCGGCCTGTGTTGCTTTGGCCGATGCGTCGGTGGATTGGCAACACCCCAATGCTACTTGCCTGACGGGGCGCGACTTGTCAGAGATTGATTTTCTCAGTGCGACCAAGAACGGTTTCGTGCCTGTCTCTTTAAAGCCGACTGAGTGCAATCGGCTCCAAGGTATGATATGTTTAAATGGATTCTAATTCTGAGTGGTTACGAAAACGTCTTGTAAAATATCGGTCCAGTGAGAACGATATGTATGAGTCTATAGAGGAGTTGGATGACATGGATAAACTTGGACAAGGTTTTACATCGGCCGATCCATTAGAAGAAATAGATATTGGAGATGGTTCAGTCACTCGGCCGACGTTTGTAAACAAAAATTTGAAAGCGGATTGTAAAGCTAAGTTAATCAAGCTATCGAAAGAATATGTTTGTTGCTTTGCATGGGAATATCATGAGATGCCTGGTTTAAGCCGAGATCTAGTAGAACATCGGTTACCTATAAAGGCCGGTTTTAGACCTTACAAACAATCGGCCAGAAAATTTAATCCAAAAACATATGACTGGATCAAGGAAGAAATCGGTCGCTTGTTTAAAGCTAATTCTATTAGACCCTGCAGGTATGCCAAGTGGAATTCTAACATTGTCCCAGTGGAGAAGAAAGGATCCGGCAAGTTAAGGGTGTGCATTGATTTCAGAGATTTGAATAGGGCTACACCCAAAGATGAGTATCATATGCCAATAGCCGATATGCTTATTAATGATGCCTCTGGACATAAGGTTATTAGCTTTCTTGATGGTAATGCCGGGTATAACCAAATTTTTATGGCCGAAGAGGACATGTCCAAAACGGCTTTTCGATGCCCTGGTTTCCTTGGTTTATTCGAGTGGACAGTGATGACATTCAGATTAAAAAATGATGGAGCCACATATCAAAGGCCTACGAATTTGATTTTTCATGATTTACACGGCATCATACTTGAAGCCTATATTGATGATATTGTTGTCAAATCAGACGCTTTTGAATCTCACTTGGCTGATTTGCATTTAGGCTTTGAAAGAATGAAAAAATATGGACTGAAGATGAATCCTTTGAAGTGTGCATTCGGCGTGTCGGCTGGCAAATTTTTGGGTTTCATTATTCATGAAGATGGCATAGAGATTGATCCCAAAAAGATAGAGGCCATACAGAAAGTGGAGCCTCCAACATGCAAGAGAGATATGCAAAAGTTCCTTGGCAAGGTCAATTATTTGAGAAGGTTCATAGCTAATCTGTCAGGGAAGTTTGATGCATTTACTCCTATCCTTCGGTTAAAAAATGATGTTGATTTTACTTGGGGGGCAAAACAGCAAGAAGCATTTGATATGATCAAGAATTATTTATGCACTCCTCTGGTGATGAAAGCGCCCAAGCATAGGGAGCCTTTCAAGCTTTACATTGCAGCAGAGGAAGGTGTTATTGGTGTTGTTTTGACTCAAGAAACCAAAGGAAAAGAGCATGCTATTACATATTTGAGCAGGCGCTTATTGGATGCCGAGACAAGGTATACATTTATTGAAAAGTTATGTCTATGCTTGCAAAAAATTGAGACATTACCTAGTGCCAAGTGCTTACATAGTGGCTTGTCAGACCGATGTCATTAAGTACATGTTGCATAGACCAATTCTTAGTGGTAGAATTGGAAAGTGGGCTTATGCTTTAATTGAATATGATTTGGCCTATGAATCTCTAAAGTCCATGAAAGACCAAATCGTTGCTAATTTTATTGTTGAACATCGGATTGATGACAAGCATGATGTTGATATAAACCTTGTCTCATTAGTACCGTGGACATTATATTTTGATGGTTCAGTTTGTAGCAATGGCCAAGGTGTTGGTATTGTTTACATAGCTCCTCATGGTGCTGTTTCTGAAGCCTCATGCCGCTTAGAATATTTTTGCACAAATAATCAAGCCAAATACGAAGCATTGTTATTCGGCCCAGAGATGTTGCTTGCTATAGGTGCTACACATATTGAGGCTTTTGGTGATTCGTTACTAGTAGTACAACAAATATCCAAAGTTTTTAGTGTTTGGAAGAATCACTTAATGTTTATCTTGATAAATTTCTAGATATAATTTCTACTTTGGATTGTTTTAGCATTGCTCATATATCTAGACATGGCAACTGGAAAGCGAATGAGTTGGCACAACAAGCATCCGGCTATCATGTTGATCATGGCATGTTTCATATTTCTCAAAGGCCGATGTCTACCCTTGTCAATGTAGAGGCCGAACCAGAGCCCACTGTTTTGGCCATTAACAAAAATCCTAGTGCAGACGACAATCCCAACTGGAGGAAGCCCATTATTGATTACTTGCGCAATCCGAGTGAAAGGGTGGACAGGGCTGTTCGGCGTATGGCTTTTAAATATACGATGAGGGATGGTGACCTTTATCGTCGAACAGTTGATGATGTTCTTTTAAAGTGCTTGGACGAGGACCAAGCAAGAGTTGCTATGGGAGAGGTACGTGAAGGCATTTGTGGCACTCATCAGTCGGCTCCCAAGATGAAGTGGTTATTGCGATGTGCTGGGTTTTATTGGCCGACTATGATTAATGATTGCTTCAGATATAATAAAGGGTGTGAGCATGTCAAAAGTTTGGTGATATTCAATTGGCTCCTGCTGCTATGTTACATCCTATTATCAAGCCGTGGCCTTTCAGAGGATGGGGTTTAGACTTTCTTGGAGAAATTCATCCATCTTCCTCAAAAGGGCATTGATTCGTATTGGTGGCAACCGATTATTTCACTAAATGGTCTGAAGCGGTACCTCTCAAGAACATGACACATACAGAGGTAATTCAATTCATAATTGAGCACATTATTCATAGATTCGGCATTCCTCAAACGTTAACTACAGATCAAGGTTCATCTTTCATGTCACATCAAGTCAGAGAATTTGCCGAATCTTATAACATAAAGTTGCTCAATTCCTCTCTGTATTATGCCCAAGCTAATGGACAAGCTGAGTCTAGCAATAAAATTTTAATCAAGCTTATCAAGAAGAAGATTGTGGATAATCCGAGGAGATGGCATGAGTTGTTATCTGAAGCTTTGTGGGCACATGGAATCTCAAGGCATGGTGCTACAAAAGTGACTCCATATGAGCAAGTATATGGTCAAGAGGTCATTTTACCAGTAGAAGTAAATTTGAATGCTTTGAGAATAGCCAAACAAAATGATTTATTGGCAATAGACTTTTATAACTTGATGATGGACAATATTGATGAGGTTGCAGATAAACGTTTGGCTGCTTTGAAGGCCATAGAGAGAGACAAGTTGAGGGTGGCAAGAGCTTACAATAAGAAAGTTAAGTTGAAGAATTTTCAAGTTGGCGATCTCGTCTGGAAAGTGATTTTGCCGATTGGTTCAAGAGATAGAAAATTCGGGAAGTGGTCTCCGAGTAGGGAAGGTCCATTTAAGATTACAAGAGTAGTTCCCGGAAACTCATATTTGGTGGAATCTGTACAAGGAGCATTGTTACCTCGAGCTCTCAATGGCAAGTACTTGAAGAAGTACCACCCGAGTGTGTGGCAAGAGGCCAAAGTAGGCAATGGCCGATATACAATTATCGCCCTTAGCACAAACATGGCCGGTACATAATTATTTCCCTGAGAGATATAAATGGCCGATGGAGTGTTGACATCGTCCTTAGAACAGACATTGTGCATATTATTTTTCGGCATGCAAGCTTTGCCGAAAAACAGGGGGGCATATGTTGACATCAAATTTTGGCACGGCATAAAAGGCAAATAAGATGGCCTTGAGTGAAAGGGTTTTCAGCATGAAAAGTTTCACGTCGCTGAATGGAACAACTTTGGTGTTTTGGTTATCGTCATCCGACCTCATCTTAGGGGTCGAAACTGTACTCCGAGTGGCAGAATTTAGTGTTCTAAGTGATTTTCGGCTGATTGCGCCTGCAAGACAACCTCGGATGAAGGAACAATCCATATGAATTGTCTTCGTCTCGTCGAGACAATCGATTTTCATATATAAATCATCTCAATCCGAGTTCATATGCAAAAGTTAGAGGCAATATACTGCAGACTGACCCTGAGCGAAAAAATGGTCTGAGGTACCAGACACATGTCTGATGGGTCCCGTGAGCAATTCGGCCCTCAAGACGGCCTTGAATCGAAAAACCTTCAACATGAAAAAGTTTCGTCTTGTCGAGCCGATCGATTTTCATATATAAATCGTCTCAAACCGAGCACGTATGCGACCTGGAGAGGCAAAACAAGATCTGGCTGTGTTTTCAGTCTGGGATTCCGAGTGAAAAGCTTACCATCCGAGTGAAAACTTGCCGATCGAGTAAAAGATTGTCGTCCGAGTGAAAATATAATCATCCGAGTGAAAGATTGTCCTCCAGGTGAAAACATTGTCATCCGAGTGAAAGCTTGCCATTCGGGTAAAGGATTGTCGTCCGAGTGAAAATATTACAAATCCGAATGAAATATTGTCATCCGAGTGAAAGCTTGTCATTAGGGTGAAAGATTGCCATCCGAGTGAAGAAGTCTAGTCGGGCGATCCGAGTGAAAGACTCAAATATCTGAGTGGAGAGATTCAGATCCAAGTGCTCCGACCAGAAGCTGAAGATGTGCCCGAAAGGTTATCTAGATTGTCTCGGATGAAAAAGTGTTCAACATGGAAGTTGTGTGTATCATCGAAACGGTCAACTTTGGTTTTGGGGTCATCATCATCTGGGATAGTATATGGCCTGCAACGTCGCTACAAGACTCGGACAGTCCAGTCAGCTACATGACCGAGTCTGACTGGAGGTTAAAGATGGTCCCGTGGAGTATTTAAGATGGCCTTGTTTAGAAAAGTGATCAACATGAGAGTTGTTCGTCTCGTCAAGACGCACAAATTTGATGTTTGGGCCATCTTGATCGGAGGTCATATGCAAACTCGACGGCCTGCGCAAGGAGGAAGATAGAAGTTTGGGCCAGATTCAGACTGAATCCGAGTTGGACTGGAAATAGGACTCTAGGACGTGAATTAATGTAATTTTTCGTGTAAGGAAAGCCTAGATGAATCCTTTTCTTGTACGGGAAGTCCAGCCACCTCTTATATATGTTGGGGGTGACGGTCGATTGAACAACACACAATCGACATATCAATATACTACTTTTTCATCTACGTTTTATCTCTCCACTATTTTTCTCTCTCGTTCTTCGATGTTCCTCGAGTTTGAGAGCTGCAAATCCCGAGGCTCTAAGGGCGAGCGAATCAACCTAGGGCAACCCATAGCCGCTGCACTCCCAGACGGGGTCCCTCCCGGGCGTGTGGGGTTTCGGGTCTGCAAAAGCACCCGCCGACTGTCTTGCGTATCGGGCTGTCGGTCGGGTCTCCTTCAACGTGAGCTATGGTGCATCACCCCCGGCGTCGAGGGTACACATGACGTGTTCGTGTGTCAACAATCAGCTTGAGATTTTATGAAGTCACTGTAGGCACCTCGTAGTCGAGGTGAACGTCTCCTCCCACTGAACGCACATCGCCAGAAATACTGAGATTAATCCAGGATAAATGCGAGCACCAGGACTTTAACCCTGCTGGGCTGGGGATACCACTGTCGTCCTAACCATCCAACCATAGATTGGTTCGCACCACAAAATGTATATGGTGACCGTAATGAGCTTATTCTGAAGTCAAGGGACCATATCGTGCTGTCGCTTCAGATACAATGACCGTAAGTGTCATAAACAAAATACGGAGCACACTTCAAATACAATGACCGTTAGTGTCATCAACAAAATACGAAGACGTACGGTGAGCTAGAGACCGTATGATCACCACAAGTATGTATACGGTGATCGTAATGAGCATATTCTGAAGTCCAGTGATAGTATATTGCTTTCGCTTGAAATACAGTGACCGTCACGCGTGAATGTGTCAGGGGCATACTTTTAGAGGGCCGAGAGATAGTTTGTGTGCGTACGTGAAAGTGGTGTAGAGAGAGGGGGTGTGCCATGGAGGCAAAAAGAGATATGCCCTTCGTTTCTCTTTACCGTAACTAATTTTTTAGTAGAAAATATAAACATTCACAATACGGAACAAATATCATTGGATGCACCATGCAATTAACTTTCATGTAACTTTGTACTATTGTATATGCTTATTTTCTTAGTGACCGATGGTGTGTGCGGTGTGGTGGGCACATCATTTCTAGTTGTGGTGGGTCGACGTGAGGACTCATAGGTCGGTTTTGTCCTGCGCCACATAGGTTAGACCGAGACGCATTATACAAAGACCCATGGAGGAATCGGCGTACAAGATGAAGCTACCAGAGTCGTGGAGGACTCTATCCCCACTGATGAAGTGCCGACTATGATTTGTAACCCTAGGCCCCGAGTATGTTATATAAGCCCGAGGGCTAGTTCGTCAATAGTATATATACACAGACACAATGGCTGGTATTCACGTGTACTTTGTACACACCCCGGTCACAAATATACAGTACCAGCAGTAGGCTTTTTCCTCAACTGCAAGGGCCCGGGCTTGGGTAAAACTTTGCCTCTTATTACCATCGATCCTAACCGTCAGGGATATCCTACCGAATGATTTGATGGAATCATATTCGCCAACTAATAAGAGAGAGGTGGGGGGGCAATGTATGCGAGAGAGGCCTAAAGATAGTGTGCGTGCGGGAGACACGTAGGCAGATATATGTGCATATAGAGGGCCAGCAGAGACCGTGCGTGTGTATATATGCATGTGAGAGAAATTGTGTTTTCCAACTGAGATTAGTGAAAAGAGTCATAGATAGTAGTAAGAGAGAGAGAGAGGGAGATAGTGTGAGCATGTGTGAGAGAGAAATGTCGATGTATATAAAGTGTGTGCACCTATGCGTCAGATAGAGAGATATATAGTGCGTGTGTGAGGAGGGGCCGAGGCATAGTGCATCTACGCGTAAAAGGCGGTTCTACGCATTAAATTAAAATATAAATTGCATTAAAAAATTGGATGGGATCATGAATTTTGCAATTTGCGTATGAACGAACATTGGTCTATCAAACACCCATACTCTATTGAATTCGAGCACGTGTATGGGTTTATTTCACATTATTAATCCATAGAGTGAGAGTGGTTTGAAATCCAAACAATGCATGGCTTTTGCAACTCATATATAAACATGAGTGCACTCCGTATTGTCAGTGTCAAGCACTTTATACATTTGTTACATACATGGATACATTCCAAATTGCTAGCTATGAAATAGAATACATGTTGAATTCAACATAAAAGTGGTTTCAAAGATTTCAATTCATAGGAAGTGCATTTAACTATTTGAATTTGAGATAATGGCATTTGTAAATCAGATCTAAAAGGGGGCATCAATCTTTGTTGTGTGTTTGAACATGCTATATATTCATACGCATGTCTAACTATTTTTTTGCAACCAAGGAGATTATATCTGGAACCATGCATGAATTGAGCTAAGCTGCATTTTTTTAATATATAATCATGTGCAATGTAGATTCAAATGTACCCCCTGATTTTTTTTCTGTTGATCAGAATTCCTTATAAGGAATTGGAAGAAAACCGTAGCGAAACAGTTGAACCTTAGCGAAGTATTTTGGGTTCATTACAACCTTCTCCTATTCAGAATTGGAGAATAGGAACGAAGTAGCTCGCCTAAAGAGGAACTACAATTATTCTTTACTTCGATCAAGAAACTAGATTCTCAATAGAGTTGCTTACTACGAAAAGAAAGATGCCCTACATTCCAAAATAATCATAGTTTTAGGATTTTCAAGAGTCAAGATTTTTGAAGTCTAACAAATCCTGAAAGTTCAATTCAAGAGAACTGTAAACGTTAATGCTTTTGCTCCCAAATATTGAACAAAGCGCCAAATAAGCCTCTGGTCGCCCGAAACCACGCGAGACCAATGTTTGGTGGTAGGAAATTACTGTCCTAACTCTGACCCGTGTAGCCTATCGGCCCGATGTCCAAAGGTCTAAACCGAGGTAGGTTTGTAACTTCACCAAGACGTCAGTCAACCGCCTCCGAGAAGCATTCATACACTGTGGGCGCCTAAACACCCATGCGCTCGGCCGAAATTTATCCCGCCCACTATTTGGGACAGCTGAGATTACCGTCGTACCCTCGACCCGCAATATGTCCGAAATTTTAGGCGGGGGCAAAGTTTGTAACTTTCCCCAAAATTCAAACAAGCGCGTCCCAAACCGAAACATTGTTCCCCCTTAGCTCCCCCATCCCTCCGTTTCCCCATTCATACTTCGTGGGTGCCAAAATGCCCTCTCCACCAGCCGCAAAACCCCAGCCTCCTCAGTCCTCAACCCCATCGCGCCCAACCCACTGTCGCCCTCCATCACGCCGGAGCCGGTACCCCAACATCGTCGTCCAACATAACCGCAACCGCAATGCCCTCAAAGACTTAGCAGCTGAAGTCAAGGCAGAGATGCCTCCACGACACCGACGCCGACGTGCGTCGTACCGGAACCACTTCGACCACGCCGTCCTGCGCCTAATCATTGCCGCTCCACTGTTGCAACTGTCCACCGCACCGGAGCTGTTCCCGCTATGCCGTCGTTCGCCGCCTCGGATCTGCTTCCCCGCCACCGACAGACGGCCACCGCACCACACTCAACAACTTGGCCATGGGTTTGTCCAAGGCTCCACCATCCTCCACAAAATCTTGTTTCCAACGAACCATAAGAAGATCGTTGGAAAAACAGAAGGAGGACACAACACTGCTAGTAGAAAGAGGTACTCCTCTTCCCTTATTCGTGCAAATCTTACATCTCTACTCACACCGTATTCATCCCACGAAAGAAACTAGTTGAGCGCTTCTTACTGCACCTTCTTCGTGATACTAAATGCACAAGGTCCCCCCCCCCTTTTACTATTTCACCTTAGCTAGAGGTCAGCCTCCCGCCTGGATTTCAATTCAGGGTCAGTTGATTCATAATTAAAAGAAGCAGCACCCGCTTAGGCGCGCGGAGCACCTAGTTCGCCTGTTCGCCGGGGAAGCGGCGCATCGGTGTCTATCATAGGGGTGTGGGGTGCAGGAGTTGCTTTCGCCCAATCTGGAGGTCGGCGAGGCTTAAAGGGATGGGCGGGGGCGGTGCAGTGAGGTCAAGGGGAGGGCGGAGGCAGGGGACTGGGCCGGTGGTCGCTAGTGTTTCGAGGAAGATCGTCGACACTGACTGCCTGGAGGAATATGCAGGCGATGTGCCCGTTCTTTGTACATCGGACGGTGTAGAAAAAATGGACTGACCTATTTGTTTTCAGTCGACTGTTATTTTCATAGGACCATAGCATGTGGTGTGCTGGAGGAGTATCTGCATTTCCCAGCCATCCCTGTGCTCATATCTCAAAATCCTAGAATCTAATTTTGTGTGCCATGCATGTTGTAGAGCTATCATATGTCTCCCGTCATTTATTTCTCACCCACCTACTATCTGCTACTTTTACAGTGTACTACTTGAGCACACACTTCACCCATACTCACACTATTGTTTTTGTATGCATGGGTATTTCAGACTCTGACGCACTGTTGATAAATTCACAAAAGAAAAGACAGAAGTCGCTCCAGTCTAATTTGAGGATAAGCACTAAGCGTTTCAGCGCTCTAGAGGGTGCAGTGTCAGCAGATGGAGACAGTAAATGTAGCTCTACAGTTGATGATCTCAATTGCCACACACAACCATCCCAGGTGCTTGCTTTAACTTCGCGCTGTCAAATGTGGTTGCATGTTGCATATGGTGTCTAGCTTGTATTGCTTCCAATTTGGTTAAATTGCATCTGCTTAGTTTACACATTATACCTTTGATAATGACATGCCTTCCTATTTTTGATACATACTACATCTGTCTATTAACCATGTTCTTACATCACAGTAATGCTCTTGTGTATCCCTCATCAATCACTTATGATGAGACAGTCACCCCAGTGGGTTACTGTGAGACGCGCTACTCTTTTAAAGAGTGCAGTGTCATCCTCCACACATGATTCTCAAGAAACAGCAATGCTAAATGAAGATAGTCAATGTAGCTCTGTAGTTGATGACCGCAATTCCCCTACACCACCATCGCATGTGCTTGCTCTTACTTGGCAATGTGATATGTGGTTGCATGTTGCATGTTGCATATGGTGTCTACCTTTTAATGCTTCTAATTAGGGTAAATTGCATCTACTTAGTTAACACATTATACCTATGAATATGACATGCCTTCCTGTTTTTGTACATACTACGTCTTTCTATTAACCATGTTCTTACATCAAACTACTTTTCTTGTGTATCCCTCATCAATCACTTCTGATGAGACACCTTCAAATTGACAGTGTAATATTGGTTGCATCTTGCATATCATTTCAAGCATGTACTGCCTCTAATTTGTTGAAATGCCACTTATAATTAGACACTTCTAACTTGGTAGAGTGATTTTCGTTGGATCTTTCATATGGTGTCTAGCTTGCATTGCTTCCAATTTGTTGAAATGCCTTCTGCTTAGCGTTTTTCGTACATATTCCATCCTCCTACAATGTGGTTCCTTACATAAAAGTTGTGTTCATCAGTATCATGCATCAATGAATTTGGAAGAGCGAATTTCATTCCTTTTTCTTGTGTGTTTGACTTGACAAGGCAAAATCTAAAAGGATGAAAGCACGGGATGTTGGTGGTCCTCTAGAGCAAACGAAATAGATGATCTCTGTAGATTCTCCTGCTACTCCTGCTGCAGTGCAAGTTCCAAATCTCATCTCCCCTACTCCACAACCCCAGGTGCTTGCTCTAACATGGCAGTGTGATATCTGGTTGCATGTTGCATATGGTGCCTAGCTTGTATTGCTTCTAATTTGTTAAATTGCATCTCCTTAGCTTACACATTATACATGTGAATATGACACGCCTTCCTATTTTTGGTACATACTACATCTGCCTATCACACCATGTTCTTACATCAAACTACTGTTCTTGTGTATCCTGCATCTATCACTTATGATGAGACAGTCATGCCCATGGGTTAGTATGAGATGCGCTACTCTTATAAAGCGTGCAGTTTCATCCTCCCCACATGATTCTCAAGAAATAGCAAGTCTAAATGAAGATATTCAACGTAGCTCTGTACTTGAAGATCGCATTTCCCCTACACCACCATCGCAGGTGCTTGCTCTAACTTCGCAGTGTGATATGTGTGTTGCATATGGTGTCTAGCTTGTAATGCTTCTAATTAGGGTAAATTGCATCTGCTTAGTTTACACATTATACCTGTGAATATGACATGCCTTCCTATTTTTGGTACATACTACATCTATCTGTTAACCATGTTCTTACATGAAACTACCGCTCTTGTGTATCCTACATCAATCACTTACGATGAGACACCTTTATTCATTGCCTATTGCATATGATTTCTAGCCTATTGCCATGTATTGCTTCTAATTTGTTCAAATACATTTATGAGGCTACCCTTTTAATTTGGCAGAGTGATATTGGTTTCATCTTTCATATGGTGTCTAGCTTGCATTGCTTCTAATTAGTTCAAACACCTTGTGCTTAGTTTACACTTTACACATCATACATGTCAATATGTCATGTCGTCCTGTTTTTCATACATATTCCATCCTCCTATCATGCGGTTGCCTTACATGAAAGTAGTCTTCGTCAGTATCATGCATCAATGAGTTCTGATGAGCAAATTTTATTCCTTTTTCTTGTGGGTTTGACTTGACAAGGCAAAATCAAAAAAGAGGAAGGAAAAGAGTAAGGAGGGTGATGATGGTGGTCCTCTGCAGCAACGTAAATGGAGCATCTGTGTGGATTCTCCTCGTACTGCTAGTGCATTACAAGTTCCAAGTCCCCGCTCCCCTACTCCATCCCAGGTGCTTGCTCTAACTTGGCAGTGTGATATCTGGTTGCATGTTGCATATGGTGTCTAGCTTGTATTGCTTCTAATTAGTGTAAACTGCATCTGCTTAGCTTACACATTATACGTGTGAATATGACACGCCTTCCTATTTTTGGTACATACTATATCTGTCTATCACACCATGTTCTTACATGAAACTACTGTTCTTCTGTATCTTGCATCAGTCACTTATGATGAGACACCTTTAAGTTGGCAGTGTAATATTGGTTGCATCTTGAATATGATTTCTAGCATGTAGTGCTTCTAATTTGATGAACGCCACCTATGACGAGACAGTTTAAACTTGCCAGAGTGATATTGGTTGCACCTTCCATATGGTGTCTAGCTTGCGGTGCTTCTAATTTGTTGAAGTGCCTTCTGCTTAGTTTCCACATCATAGGTGTGAATATGTCATGCCGTCCAGTTTTTCGTACATATTCCATCCTCGTGTTGTCGGAGTAAATGACCACGGGTAGCCCCATCAGCTCCCTTTGGTATTTCAAGACATCGGGGCAGTCTGCGCCCCTCAAACATCAAGGACAAAGGGCCGCCTTCTTGAGGCCGGCTGGTCCAAGCAGCCGGTTGCCAGGAGGCGGCGGAGTCCACAAGACGGCCATGAAGTGGGCCGACTCCTAGCAGGCAGCCTCCTAGGAAGCCGAGTCCTAGCAGGCGGCCCCTCGCGCCCTCAAAGTCAGCGCCAACATAAACATGATGAGATATGGCATGGCTACAGTACACGCCTTCCACCCCCGAATCCAGGGCAGAACATGGCCATAGTACAGCGTACCAAGCAGGCATCCTGCGCCCAGCGCAGGACTGTTGCCATGTCGCTCATGACATCACCCATGGCAGAGGAAGCCATGCTCCCGCGACGGGCGGCCAGTACGGCCCGCAGGCGGCGGGCCCTACCTGTCCGTGACAAGCCAGAAGGCGGCGAGCCCAGACCAGTCGGCTCAGTGGGAGGTCGGCTCCGAGCAGGTGGCCCTCCCCCTTCCTTGAAGTTTGTGCGCCATTAACCAGAAGAGACGGGGAGTGGCTACAGTGAAACGCCCGCCAGGCGGCGGAACTATAGCCACGCTCTCCCCGACGAAGCATGCATCATCAGTGGCACGGCTACAGTGCTACACAACCGACAGGACCCGCAAGCGGCGGGCCCAGCTTGTCGGCCGAGTACGATACCGCCGGGGGGACCCACCAGGCGGCGGGCCCCTGCAGTCGGCGGAGAAGCCGGCGACCAGAGGCACTGACGGCCGGGTCCTGCGCCCGGCTGGATTACCATTGTATCCTTGGGGGGTAGGCCTATATAAACCCCCCAGGTCACCCCATGCAAGGGGTTGGCGTTTTGGCACCTTGGCAAATGCCTCGTCGAGCACACACACACACACACTCAGAGAGAGTGGAGTAGAGCTAGCCTTGCCCTCCTTCCTCCTCTAGCCAAACAGCTCAAGGAGCAAGCTTGTAGCTACCTGTGAAGTAGTGATCATGCGGAGACCCCGCAGAGCAGGACTAGGGGTGTTATCTCCTAGGAGAGCCCCGAACCTGGGTAAGATTCGCAAGCGTACGCGGTCTTGCTCACTCCCGCTTCTAGAGCCCGGCGACGTACTTTTGTCCCCATCCACGATAAGCCACCCCCTGGCATATGTCGCACGATATCCCTGACATTTGGCGCCCACCGTGGGGCTAGGTGCACCGTCATCCGGAAACACGTTCTGGACGGGAACCCTCTTCCTCCCTGGCGAGCGCAGCCAGCCCGGCACACCCGACGGCGTTTGCGCCGACACGCTGCACGACGTGGAAGTTGTTTGCACCGCAAGCAGCCTCGCTGATCTCATCGGCAGGATCCGCCTCTTCGACAAGCCCGCACTCGACGCGGGCGCAGCTAGCTCCGAGAGCTGCCTCGTCGATCTCCTCGGCAAGCTTCACATCGCCGACGAGCCGGTCTCTGACCCGGAGTCCGTTGGCTCCACCGACCTACTCGTCGACATGGTCATCAACGCTGACGTCGCGCTTCCTGATGCCTTCCCCGGTGACGTGGTGATCTTCGACGACCCACTTCCCGCTGCAGACGGCAGCGCCAGCACCAGCACCGTCACTGAGGTGCTGGTCATCAGCCATGACGGAACCTCCGACCAGGCCGGCCGGGACCCGTTGCAGGCGGCAATGCGGAACCTGTCCGCTCCCGTAGCGCCCGGTGCGAGCGGTGAAACACTGGAAGCATGCCGTATAGCACTTCTCGACAGCGCCAACAAGTTGGCGGCCATGAGACGCCTCACTGAGGCTTACCACCGCGAGATCGACCGCGCCATCTGCGGCACGTCTGCTGTTGGCGAACCCAGCCGCGTGGGCACGGTCCGGCAGCGCGGTGCCGCCATCGCCAGCATGTTGGGGGCCGACCGCCCGGTCTACGCCACGCCCATGGAGAACTTGCACGCCGCCCAGGCAGCGGCAGATGAGCCGGACCGCCTGGAGGGCGACGAGCGTCGCTGCAAGACGGAGCGCGTCCAGCAGCTCATCGACGCGGCCGCCGCGCAGCAAGAAGCTGGCCGCCGCATGATGGAACCCGGCCTATAGGCTGGGAACCTTCCCCCTCGCCGAGAGCATGGCGCGACCTCCCGGATGCCGACAGCCGGCGCCCGCGACCAAGAGCCGGTTGCTAGCCGCAGCCGCGCCCGCATCTCCATCGAGCGCGACCAAGACGGCCGCGCACGAGCAGTGGAACGGCGTGATGGTCGTCCGCCTCTCCCGCGCAGGGAGAGGCGCGCCTCCCCTCCGCCTGTTGAGCATCCGACTCTCGGAGGCCGGCTGGGCCCCCACGAAGGAGTCGGAGAGAACGACGCCCGCAACCGGATCGACCGCTTGGCTCGATCCCTGGCATTGGAAGAAGAAGATGCAATCGGCCCGCCTTGTTTCGGCCCCCGCATTCGCGATGAGCCCTTCCCCAAAGGGTTCTCACTCCCTTGGGACACTCCTAAGTACAACGGCTCTGTGAAGCCGGAAGATTGGTTGGTCGACTACTCCACTGCCGTCAACATAGCGAACGGCAACAAGCGTGTCGCCGTGAAGTATGTTCCGCTCATGCTCCAGGGCACAGCCCGGACATGGCTGAACAGCCTCAAGCCCTACAGTGTCAACAGCTGGCTAGACTTCACCGAAGTTTTCATCCGCAACTTCACCAGCACCTACAAGCGGCCGCCCAAGCCTCGCCAGCTCTCCCTGTGCATCCAAGGCCCGATCGAGTCCACCCGCGAATACTTAACGCGGTGGGCCGAGCTGTGCAACTCCTGCGAAGGGGTGCATGAGGTGCAAGCCATAGAATACTTCACTGCTGGGTGCCGGGAGGGCACCCTACTCAAGCACCGACTCCTCTGCGATGAGCCGGCCACCCTTGACGAGCTGCTAATCATAGCGGACAAGTACGCCACTGCTGACTCCTCCATGAAGTCGGAGCTCCGAGTGGACGCATCAGGAAAGATGCTCCCTCCGGCCCCTCAGACACCGGCTGGTGATTCCATTTGGCGCCAACAGTCAAATGACAATAAGTGCAAGACCCCGCAGCCGGCTACTACCAGCCGGAAGGTGGCGACAGTCGAAGACCAGTAGCCAGAGGAGCAGCCCGGCCCCAAACGCCAGAAGGGCGGCAAGCCTGCCTGGTTGCCCGCCTTCTCGTTTGAGCAAACCCTCGACGCTCCCTGCAAGTTCCACAGCGGCGCGAAGCCATCAAACCACACCACCCGAAAGTGCCACTGGCTCACCCGCATCGCCAGAGGTGAAGGACTGCCCCCGCCGCCTGCTGGCCCGTCGCCTCCGCCTCCCCAGCAGCCGGCGG
Source organism: Thinopyrum elongatum (assembly GCA_011799875.1). NCBI lineage: Eukaryota > Viridiplantae > Streptophyta > Magnoliopsida > Poales > Poaceae > Thinopyrum > Thinopyrum elongatum. Next base: position 127,326,394 of record CM022302.1, read on the forward strand.
TCCGACCAGTCGGCGCGATCCAGGATGAGTTTCCTGAAGAACATGGAGCTTACGTCGTCTTCACCAGCGTGACTGACGACAGGCACAGCCAGCGTCAACAGCGCCAAGAAGTGAATATTGTCGCCTCTGAAGCCCCAGAGTTCATGCACTGGTTGGAGAAGCCGATCAGTTGGAGCCGAGCTGACCACCCGGAGGTGATGCCTTCTCCGGGTTCCTATGCCCTGGTGCTAGATGCCACCTTTGCAACAGAGAGCCGAGCTGCTCGTTTCTCCCGAATTCTGATAGACGGCGGTAGCAACATCAACATCCTCTACCGCGACACCATGGAGAAGTTGTGCATCAAAGAGAAACAGCTCCAGCCCAGCCGGACTGTCTTCCATGGCATTGTGCCTGGCCTATCCTGCTCACCAATCGGCAAGATCAAGATAGATGTCCTCTTCAGAGACAAGGATCACTTCCACCGAGAGCCAATCTGGTTCGAGGTGGTCGACCTTGAGAGCCCCTACCACGCGTTGCTTGGCCGGCCTGCTCTGGCCAAGTTCATGGCGGTCCCCCACTACGCCTACCTCAAGATGAAGATGCCGGGCACCAAGGGCATTATCACCATAGCCGGCGACTACCAGAAGTCTGCCGCCTGTGCCACTGCCAGCAGTCGGCTGGCCGAGTCCGTTGTGATTGCTGCCGAGAAACGGCTCCTTGACCGGGTTGTGGCCATGGCCGGCAAGCAGCCGGACCTGTCACCAAATCCCAAGGGGTCAGAAGCTCAGGGCTCTTTCCAACCGGCCAAAGAAACCAAGAAGATACCCTTGGACCCGGAGCACCTGGAGAGGTTCGCTGTCATAGGAGCTCGCCTCGACAGCAAATAGGAAAGCGAGCTCGTCGATTTCCTCCGTGAGAATCGGGATATCTTTGCGTGGTCTCCCAAGGACATGCCGGGTGTACCGACGGATTTCGCCGAGCACAAGCTACATGTCAGAGCAGATGCAAAAATAGTCAGGCAACCCCTCCGCCACCTGTCGAAGGAGAAGAGAGGAATTGTTGGTGAAGAGATAGCCCGGCTTCTAGCAGCCGGCTTCATTATGGAAGTATTCTTCCCAGAGTGGCTTGCAAACCCAGTCCTTGTACTAAAGAAGAACAACAAATGGCGCATGTGTATTGACTACACCAGCCTCAACAAAGCTTGCCCGAAAGATCCGCTCGCCTTGCCTCGGATTGACCAAGTGATAGACTCCACAGCCGGATGCGAGCTGTTGAGTTTTTTGGATGCCTACTCGGGGTACCACCAGATCAAGTTAAGCCCAGCTGACCGCCTGAAGACCGCCTTCATCACACCATTCGGAGCCTTCTGCTACCTGACCATGACGTTCGGCTTGAGAAACGCCGGCGCCATGTTTCAGCGTTGCATGTAGAAGTGCCTCCTCAAGCAACTCGGCAGAAATGCCCATGTTTATGTGGACGATATTGTGGTGAAGACGGAGAAGCGCAGTACCCTCCTGGAAGATCTCAAGGAAACCTTTGATAACCTGTGCCGTTTTCAAATCAAGCTCAACCCAAAAAAGTGTGCCTTTGGAGTACCAGCCGGCCAGCTCCTCGGCTTCCTTGTCTCAGAGCGCGGCATAGAGTGCAACCCTGTCAAGATCAAGGCCATCGAGAGGATGGAGAGGCCCACCCGACTGTGAGACATTCAGAAGTTCACCGGCTGCTTGGCATCCATCAGCCGCTTCATCAGTCGGCTAGGCGAGAAGGCTCTTCCACTGTACCATTTGATGAAGAAAACCACTCATTTCGAGTGGAACGACAAGGCGGACGAGGCTTTCCTCCAACTCAAGAAGATGTTGACCACGCCGCCCGTCCTGGCCGCTCCGGCTGCCAAGGAGCCCATGTTTCTCTACATCACCGCCACCAGCCGGGTGGTCAGTACAGTTATGGTGGTAGAGCGCCGAGAGGATGGCAAGGCACAGCCGGTCCAGAGGCACGTCTGCTACTTGAGTGAGGTGCTGTCAGCTTCCAAGCAGAATTACCCCCACTACCAAAAGTTGTGCTACGGCGTGCATTTTGCCGCCAAGAAGCTCAAGCCATACTTTCAAAGGCATACCATCACGGTCGTCTGCACCGCCCCACTTGCGGAGATCATAGGCGGCAGAGACGCATCGGGCCGAGTGGCCAAGTGGGCCATCGAGCTGGCCCCCTACACCATCTTCTACCAGCCTCGCACCGCCATCAAGTCCCAAGCACTGGCCGACTTCCTCATCGGCTGGGCCGAGACCCAGTACCTGCCGCCAGCTCTAGACTCCACTCATTGGCGGATGAACTTTGATGGCTCAAAGATGCGCACCGGTTTGGGAGCCGGCATCGTCCTCGCCTCTCCCAAAGGCGACAAGCTCAGATACACGTTGCAAATCCACTTTGCCGCCTCCAACAACGTGGCCGAGTACAAGGCGCTAGTACACGGACTCCTGCTGGCCAAGGAGATTGGCATCCGCCGGATTCTGTGCTACGGCGATTCGGACTTGGTGGTCCAACAGTCGTCTGGAGACTGGGACACCAAGGATGCAAATATGGCGAGCTACCGCTTCCTCGTCCAGCAGATCAGCGGATATTTTGATGGGTGCGAGTTCCTTCATGTGCCACGGGCCGACAACGAGCAAACAGACGCCCTGGCACGGATTGGCTCCACCAGGCAAGCCATACCAGCCGGCGTGTCCCTTCAGTGCCTCCGCAAGCCGTCTATCAAGCCTTCCCCGGAATCAGAATCCATCTTCGTGCCGGCTGCTCCCGAAGCAGTCGGATCCGACTCAAGGGCTGCAGCAGCCGGCCCGGGGACTTCGGCAAGCGGCACGGGGACTGCAGTAGTCGCACGGGGACTTCGCAACCCGGCCCGGGGGCTGCAGCAGCTGGCTCGGGGAGTTCGGCAGGCGGCACGGGGACTGCAGCAGTCGCACCTGGCCCGGGGACTTCGCAACCTGGCCCGGGGGCTGCGGCAGCCGGCCCGAGGACTTCACCAAGCGGCTCGGGGACTGCGGCAGTCGCACCCGGCCCAGGGGTTCTTCAACCCAGCCCCGGGGCTGCAGCGGCCGTCCCAGGGACTCCAACAACGCAGCAAGACGCGGTCGACTCCCCCCCGCCACCTCCCAACCCAACTGCCCTAGTTTCAGTGGCCGTAATGATAGTGGATGAAGTCGAAGCACCATCATGGGCGCAGCCCATCCTTAACTTTCTGGTAAGCGGAGAGCTGCCAGTTGATGAGATCTCAGCCCGGCAGGTGCAACGCCGGGCAGGAGCTTACACGATAGTAAACAGAGAGCTTGTCAGGCGCAGCGGGACCGACGTTTTCCAACGCTGCGTCGAACCAGAGAAAGGCAAGGCAATCCTCAGAGACATACACCAATGCGAGTGCGTCCACCACGCGGCCTCCAGATCCCTTGTCGCCAAAGCTTTCCGCCATGGTTTCTTCTGGCCGACTGCTTTGGAGGACACCAAGGATCTGGTCAAGAAATGCAAGGGGTGCCAAAAATTCAGCTCCAAGCAACATCTGCCGGCTTCTGCACTCAAGACCATCCCCCTTACCTGGCCCTTTGCCGTCTGGGGGTTGGACATGGTGGGCCCATTCAAGACAGCACGCGGTGGCATGACCCATCTGCTTGTCGCCGTGGACAAATTCACCAAGTGGATTGAAGCAAAACCAATCAAGAAACTAAATGGTCCGACTGCTGTGACTTTCATTGCAGATATCACCGTCCGGTACGGTGTACCACACAGCATCATCACCGACAATGGCACTAACTTTGCCAAAGGCGCCTTAGCCCGTTTCTGCGCAACACAGGGCATCCGACTGGACTTAGCGTCCGTTGCCCATCCGCAGTCAAACGGCAAAGTAGAACGAGCAAACGGCCTCATCTTATCCGGCATCAAACCCCGACTGGTCGAGCCACTGGAGCGCTCGGCCGGCTGCTGGATCGACGAGTTGCCGGCCGTCCTCTGGAGCCTCCGCACCACTCCGAGCAGATCAATCGGTTTCACTCCCTTCTTCCTCGTGTACGGGGCCGAGGCCGTCATCCCAACTGACATCAAGTTCGACTCGCCTCGCGTCACCATGTACACGGAGGTGGAGGCAAAGGAAGCACGAGAAGACGGCATCGATCTGCTGGAAGAAGGCCGGCTGTTAGCACTCTGCCGGTCCGCCATCTACCAGCAGAGCCTGCGCCGCTACTACAGTCGGAAGGTCAAGCCACGATCCTTCCAAGAGGGAGACCTTGTGCTCCGGCTGATCCAGCGAACAGCCGGCCAGCACAAGCTCTCGGCCCCTTGGGAAGGCCCCTTCATCATCAGCAAAGCCTTGGGCAATGACTCCTGTTACCTCATCGACGCGCAGAAGCCCAGGGCGCGCAAAAGGGATGATTCCGGCAAGGAAACAGAGCGCCCATGGAACGCAAATCTCCTCCGAAGATTTTACAGTTAAATGCAGTATGTACCACGCTACCTTTTGTACTAAGGGCAAAGGCGCCGGGTCCCTCGAGGAGCACTCGGGGGCTACCTTTCTTATCTGTATGATAAGTTTCATGCCTGTGAGTATGTTATTCCATTCGTCCGCCCGGCATCGGGTCCGACCAGTCGGCCCGGGGGCTTGCCGCCTTGTACTATGTTGGCTATTCCTGCAGTCGGACAAGTAGTGTGCCGGCATCTAAGCCCACCCTTGCCATAAGCCGCAAATCGCATAGCGACTGTCTGGCAGGCAAGAGTCAAAGGCAGGAAATGGTGCTCACATGAAAAATGGCTAAGGACGAAAGCACCCACATAGGCCAAGTCGGCTCCTCGCCTAGCCGTCCGGTTGCTGAGCAGCCGGCCGGCCGGCTTCTCACTTAAATTGCTATGTTCTAAGCGGCCAAAGTACTTGTCTTCCCAAAATGGCCAAGTACTTGACCCGGCTAGTAGACCAAAGAATGGCTGTCTGGCCGACAAGGCGGCAGCCAAGGGAAAGCGGCAAAGGAAAAAGCCAAAAGAACAGAAAGTAAGACAAGTCAGAGCTCGGCGAAGCACATCTTGTGCGAGAATTAAATCACATAGCAAGAGGCCCTCGGCCAGCATTCAACAAAGTTTGAATACACCCCCAGCGGGTGGAACTGCGCGAATTTAACAAAGTTTGTTCTAAAGATTACCAAAGCAAGAAAAGATAAAGATAAGTTGGCAGCCTAGGCCAAAGGAGCAACAGGCGAGTCTGGCGGGTTGGTGGAGTCGGCGGCGCCAGCTGGTGGAGTGGCTGTCTGGCGAGTCTCGGCTTGGTCGCCTTCAGCAGCAGTCGGTGCACTCGCGCGCGGCTCGTTGCTCGAGGCCCTATCAAGCTGAGGCTGGGCGTCTGCTTCGCCCTCCGGTGCGTCGCCTTCACCATCCTCATCTTCCTCGTCCTTGCCTTCATCGCTTGAGGTGATTTCTTCCGCCGAGTCCTCGCCATCATCCGGGTTCAGCCCGAACCAGTTCATCGGCACCTCGGCACCCTCCTCGTCCAGCTCGGGGAAGAAGACGCTGGTGTCGGTGTACTCGGCGATCGCCACCGCACGATGGGTGAGCGCAGGCCCCGCTGCCACCAACTCTTCCATGGCCTCCTGCCGGAACATGGCCAACTAGGCTAGGTTCAGCCCAGGATACCACGCCTTGATGAACTCCAAGGCTCTTCGGGCGCCTGCCCGAGCGGAGGAGCCCCTCTAAGCCTCGAAGCGGCCGATTGCCGCCTCCAACCAGTCGGCGGTCCGACTGGGGGTGCGTGGAGCTTGGCCGCCTGGCCAGAGGGCGGAAACCAGCTGAGACCCGGCATGCTGAAGGCGGCGGAGCAGACGGTGAATCGGCTGCAAACGCGTCCTGACGGCCAGGAGCTGCTCGTTCATGTTCCGAGGCGCGTCGGGCGGGATCTCCACTCCTTCCCTCCTACGCTGGTCGCGCTGCGCCTCGATGGCCTGGCTGACGACGACGGCATGGCCAGGAAAGAAGTCTACGCAAAAGAAAAACAAAGATCAGAAGCCGACTCCCGATGCAGTCGGCAGCTATTCCAAAGAAAGAAGTTTACCGTCGATCATGTCCTCAATCTCGCCGTAGCCAGCGGTGAGGATCGCTTCCTTCTCGGCCCACTTTGAGCGTTCGACCTCAAACTTGGCCTGAAGGGCGCCTTCCGCCTCCTTGAGCTCCTGGAGCTCCACCTTGTACTGGTCCACCTGGTCCGCCAACTTCTTGGCCAGACGGTCGCGCTCCAGGGCCGCCCTACGGCGCTCCTCCTCCTTGACGCGCAGCTCGGTCTGGACTTTGCCCAGATGCTGCTGCAATGTGGCGTTGGCTCCTGCAAAAATGAGAAAGAGAGGACAATCAACAAAGATGACCAAAAAAGAAAAGAAAAGTGGTTGCCAGAAGATCCGGCCCGACTGCTCAGCAGTCGGCCCAAATCTCGGGGGCTACACCCAGCGGGTGCGCTGACGCGCCCCTGCGAGGAAGTAGACAGAATGCTTATGCCGGCTCTCGGTGAGGTCGGCGGTCCACTTAGCCAACTCCCGGACTTGCGAGTTGAAGGCGGCTGCGCGGATGTTGTGGTAGTCCTACAAGGAAGACAAAAGAAGAGAAAACAAGTTAGCACTCGGAACCTACCTTAAAGTTCCGAGCCGCCTGCTCAGCAGCCGGCCCGGAACTCGGGGGCTACACCCAGTGGGTGCGCTGGCGCGCCCCCACAGAAGACTGCAAGAATCAAAAAACAAAGCAAAGAAGCATACCCGAACGGCCGTCCGCGTCGCCAAGAACGCCTTCGTACACTGCTGGAGGGTGGCGCCTTGGGACTGGAGCTGGGCCTGAACGTCCTGCGCGGCCTTGTTAAGCACGCCCGTCCCGCCCCCAGGCGTCCATCCTGGTGGGGCGGCACTGGTGGCCTCTGCGTCTGGGGCCGACGAGCTCGCGGCCCCGATCTCCTGCGCCTGCGGCGTCGAGGCCGCCTTCGTCGCACGCCGGCGCACCAAAGGGCGGACCACGGGAGTCGCCCCCACCACCAACTCGCCACTGACCGGCGGCGCCAGTGGCACGTCAGGCCGATTGCCTCGGGTCCCGGCAGTCGGCGCTTGCGGGGGCACCTCCGCCTCCGAGACGATGGCGCCGCCTCCTCTCCTCTCCACGACCGGCTGGTCATCCCCGGCCCCTCCAGTCGGCACTGGGATCTCTGGCGCTGGCGGCGCCGCGTGCAACGGAATGACAAGTCGCGGGGTCCGGCCGCGCGCGGTTTCTTCTGCTTGTGCCCTAGTGGCCTCGTCCGCCTGAGCATTGGCGGCGGCGTCCGCTTGAGCCTTGGCCGCCGCGTCCACGTCCGCTCGCGCTGCCTCGGCCGCTTCCGCCTCCTGCCTTTCCGCCTCCTCCCGCTCCTCGCGCGCCTCCCGCGCGTTCCTCTCCGTCGCCGCCCGGAGGTCGGCGAGCGGGTCCACGCGGCGGGTATTGGCAGAGCCTTCCACCTCCCCGATCATGGAAGCAGCGGCAGACCGCTCAAGAGTGAGTGGGGCCCTGATTCAAGCAAGACAAGAGAAAACTCATAAAAAGTTTGCAAGGAAGAAGAAAGGAAAACACAACCAAGCACTTACGCGGACACCATCAGGGGCTGCTTCGGGGCCCTCTGGAACTGGGCCGCTCTTGCGGCGGCCTCTTGCCGCCTGGTCGTGGCGGCCGCGTTCTTGGACTTCTTTGGCCGGCTGCCGAACAGCAACGAGCCAGCTCGACGCTTTTGCGGGCCGCCTTGTGCGGTCGGCGCGGCTGAGGAGCTCGCGCCCGCCCTGTCGGTGCCGTGCGGGCGGCGTGGCTCGTTCTCCTCCTCATCGTCATCCGGCCAGTCCTCAAGGCCGCCTCCTCCCCCGGAGCCGCCTGCTCCACCGCTGCCACTTGTGGCGTCGTCGTCCTCCATGGCGGTCGCCCCCAAGGTGGGGTCTTCCACGTCGCTCCTCGTTCGGTCCGGCATATACTGCTGACCTGGATTCAGAGCACCGGCGGCCGACTAGGCCGGGAGGACCTGCACCATGGCCGACTGGTTAGGCGGCAAAACAAGAACTCGGACCAGCAAAGAGAAAAGAATTACAAGACTCACCGCAGGCAGCGGATGTGCGCGGTCGTACGGCCGCATGCCGAACCGCCAGTCCGCCTCCGACAGCTTGCAGTTGGAGATATAGTTGACCAGCCGGACCACCTCCACGTCCGGCAGGTCCCGTGTGCACATCCGGCATGGGTCCCAGTGCCCGCTCATGTAGCTGATGATGTGAGGCTGAGCTTGGAGGGGGAGCACCCGGCGCGTCACGAAGGCAGCCAGCAAGTCCGAGCCCTTCAGGCCCTCCGACTCCGTCATCGCCTGAAGTCGGGCAAGGGCGGCGGAGGAGGCGGCTGACAGGGAACTCGGCTTGTACTGCCAGTTGGCGCGCGGCTCGGCTGGCGGGCCGGCTGCGTAGGCCGGCAAGTTGACATAGTCGCTTGTCGGGTGGATGCTCTTGACGTAGAAATAGGATTTCTGCCACAGCTTGGCCGACTGCAGCAAGGAGATGGGCGGGAAGCAGTTCCCGGTGCCCGGGCGCCGCACCGCTACGCAGGCTCCGCATTGAGCCGCCTGGCCCTTGGCGGCGGTGCCAAGTTTGAGGTAGAAGCACTCCCCCCAGAGTTCGAGGGTGGGGAGAGTGCCGAGGTACCCTTCGCACATGGTGATGAAGGCGGCCAGCAGCACCACCATGTTTGGCGTGAGGTGGTGCGGCTGGACTCAGTAGAAGTCGAGGAAGGAGCGGAGGAAGCCGCTCGCCGGAAGGCCGAAGCCGCGAAGGAAATGGGACCAGAAGACGACGCGTTCATCGTCCTCTGGCACCGGCGAGATTTCTGCTTCGGGGGGAACATGCACCTGCACATTCGCCTCCCGGGGCAGTCGCCGTGTTTGACGGAGGAAGGAGAGGTGATCATCATGGACGTTGGAGCCATCCCAGTCGCCGGCTCATGAGCGCGCCATGGATGAAGGAGCTCGTCGCAGGCGCGGCGCGGTGGCGAGCGGGCGAGGCTGCGGCAGAGCAAGGAAGCCGCAGCGAGAGGACGCTCGACGACGGCAGGCTGCGGGCTGCGGCAGCACTTCGACGAGAGGAAAGGGCGCGGCGGCAGCGGAGAAGATGAAGAACGGCGAAGGGAGAGGAGGGCGCGCGTGCATCTGCCGCCCCCCTCCTCCCCCTACTTATAGCCCCAGGCGGCGAAGCTGAGGGGGCGGGGGCATGGGGGATCGTGAGATTAACTACGCCCACTCCCCCACGTTCCCACGATTGCGGCGCCAGTAAAGGTGCGAATTAACTACCGCAGGAGCCCAACCATCCACCTCGGCCGCAGCGGATCCGCGCGCGTGCCGAGGCACTATAGTGGCGGGCCCCGGCCTGCGGCGCCGTCCTGTCACGCGTGTGGGCTGGCAGGCCGGCTTGACCTGATGATGCCACGTGGCCGACATGCGCGGGCGGCAAGCCTGACGTCTGGCTGGCATGCCACCTGGTCCCCACCACGACGTTTCGAAATCGCCAGGCGGCCTGCCTGGTCATGGCCGACACCTACCAGTCGGCACCTCGGAAGACGGACGAAGCAGAACACCAGGCGACCCGGAATATGAAGCTGCTGAGGCTTCTCGCCCCTTCAGCCGCAGCGCCTCATCAGCTTCGGGGACTACTGTCGGAGTAAATGACCACGGGTAGCCCCATCAGGTCCCTTTGGTATTTCAAGACATCGGGGCAGGCTGCGCCCCTCAAACATCAAGGACAAAGGGCCGCCTTCTTGAGGCCAGCTGGTCCAAGCAGCCGGTTGCCAGGAGGCGGCGGAGTCCACAAGACGGCCATGAAGTGGGCCGACTCCTAGCAAGCGGCCTCCTGGGAAGCCGAGTCCTAGCAGGCGGCCCCTCGCGCCCTCAAAGTCAGCGCCAACATAAACATGATGAGACAGGGCATGGCTACAGTACAGGCCTTCCACCCCCGAATCCAGGGCAGAACGTGGCCACAGTACAGCGTACCAAGCAGGCATCCTGCGCCCAGCGCAGGACTGTTGCCATGCCGCTCATGACATCACCCATGGCAGAGGAAGCCATGCTCCCGCGACGGGCGGCCAGTACAGCCCGCAGGCGGCGGGCCCTACCTGTCCGTGACAAGCCAGAAGGTGGCGAGCCCAGACCAGTCGGCTCAGTTGGAGGTCGGCTCCTAGCAGGTGGCCCTCCCCCTTCCTTGAAGTTTGTGCGCCATTAACCAGAAGAGACGGGGAGTGGCTACAGTGAAACGCCCGCCAGGCGGCGGAATTGTAGCCACGCTCTCCCCGACCAAGCATGCATCATCAGTGGCACAGCTACAGTGCTACGCAGCCGACAGGACCCGCAAGCGGCGGGCCCAGCTTGTCGGCCGAGTACGAGACCGCCGGGGGGACCCACCAGGCGGCGGGCCCCTGCAGTCGGCGGAGAAGCCGGCGACCAGCGGCACTGACGGCCGGGTCCTGCGCCCGGCCGGATTACCATTGTATCCCTGGGGGGTAGGCCTATATAAACCCCCCAGGTCACCCCATGCAAGGGGTTGGCGTTTTGGCACCTTGGCAGACGCCTCGTCGAGCACACACACACACACGCAGAGAGAGTGGAGTAGAGCTAGCCTTGCCCTCCTTCCTCCTCTAGCCAAACAGCTCGAGGAGCAAGCTTGTAGCTACCTGTGAAGTAGTGATCATGCGGAGACCCCGCAGAGCAGGACTAGGGGTGTTATCTCCTAGGAGAGCCCCAACCTGGGTAAGATTCGCAAGCGTACGCGGTCTCGCTCACTCCCGCTTCTAGAGCCCGGCGACGTACTTTTGTCCCCATCCACGATAAGCCACCCCCTGGCATATGTCGCACGATATCCCCGACACGTGTCATGAGTTTTCCTTTCATCAGAGTAGTGTTCGTCAGTATCATGCATGAATAAGTTCTGAAGAGCGAATTTTATTCCTTTTTCTTGTCGGTTTGACCTCACAATGCCAAATCAATAAAGCGGAACAAAATTGTTAAGGCATTGGATGATGGTGGTCCTTCCGAGCAACTGAAACAGAGGGTCTCTACAGATAGACTCTGCCATCCTCCCAACAAGATTCGCAAGACAACGCAAGGCTAGACAGTCAACGTAGCTGTGTAGATGAGCAGCACATCTCCCCTACTCCACCATCACAGGTGTTTGCTCTAACTTGGCACTATTATATGTGGTTGCATGTTGCGTATGATGTCTAGCTTGTATTGCTTCTAACTTTGTTGTATTGCATCTGCTTACTTTATGCATCATACCTGTGAATATGACACGTGTTCCTGTTTCTAGAACATACGATATCTGATCACACCATGTTCTTACATCAGACTATTGTTCTTGCATATCCCGCATCAGTCACTTATGATGAGCACCTTTAAGTCGCCATTGTGATATTGGTTGCGTCTTGCATATGATTCCTAGCATGTACTGCTTCTAATTTGTTGAAACGCCGGACAGTTTGAACTTGGCAGAGTGATATTGGTTGCATCTTTCATATGGTGTCTAGCTTGCAATGCTTCTAATTTGTTGAAATGCCTTCTGTTTAGTTACCACATCATAGGTGTGAATATGTCACGCCGTCCTATTTTCATTCATATTCCATCCTCGTATCATGTGTTTGCCTTTCATCCGAGTAGTGTTCGACGGTATCATGCATGAATGAGTTCTGAAGAACGAATTTTATTCCTTTTTCTTATCGGTTTGACTTCACAATGCAAAATCAATACAGCGGAAGGAAATTAGTAAGGCGGTGGATGATGGTGGTCCTTCGGAGCAATTCAAACAGAGGGTCTCTACAGATTCTACTCCGCCATCCTCCCAACAAGATTCGCAAGACAACACATGGTTGGACAGTCAACGTAGCTATCTAGATGATGAGCACATCTCCCTTACTCCACCATGACATGTGCTTGCTCTAACTTGGCACTGTTAGATGTGGTTGCGTGTTTCGTATGATGTCTAGGTTGCATTGCTTCTAATTTTGTTGAATTACATCTGCGTAGCTTACAACTTATACCTGTCGATATGACACGTGTTCCTGTTTCTAGAACATAATAAATTTGTCTATCACACCATGTTCTTACATCAAAGTACTGTTGTGTATCCTGCAACAATCACTTACCCATAAGACACATTTAACTTGGGAGTGTGATGTAGGTTTGCATCTTGCATTGTCTTCTAGCTTGTACTGCCTCTAATTTGTTGAAATGGCACTTATGACGAGACACTTTTTACCTGGTAGAGTGATATTGGTTGCATGTTCATATGGTGCCTAGCTTTCATTTCTTCTAATTTTGTTGAAATGACTTCTGCTTACCGTTTTTCATACATATTCCATCCTCCTATCATAGGTGTGAATATGCAATGCTGTCGTTTTTTTGTATATATTCCATCCTCCTATCATGCGCTTGCCTTACATCAAAGTAGTGTTCGTCTGTATCATGCATCAACCAGTTATACAAAGCTAACTTTATTCCTCTTCTTGTGGTTTTGACTTCAGAAGGCAATATCAAAAAATAGGAAGGAAAAGAGTAAGCTAGGGGATGTTGGTGGTCCTCCGGACCGACGCAAACGGAGGCTCTCTCGATTTGCCACTGCTACTGCTACTGCAGTTGAAGTCCCAAGTCTATATGATGAGTTCATCTCCCCTACTCCACCATCTCAGGTACTTGCTCTAAGTTGACAGTGTGATAATTGGTTTCATCTTGCATATGTTGTCTAGCTTGTATTTCTTCTAATTTGATTAAATTGCACCTGCTGAGTTTATACGTTATACATGTGCATATGACATGCCTTTCTGTGTCTAGAATATACTTCATCTATCTATCGTACCATGTTCTTACATCAAAGTACTACTGTTGTGTATCCCGCATCAATCACTTATGATTGGACGCTTTTAACTTGACAGTGTGATAGTGGTTGCATCTTGCATTGATTTCTAGGTTGTACTGCTTCTAATTTTTCGAAATGCCACTTATGACACGACACTTTTAACTTGGCAGAGTGATATTGGTTGCATCTTTCATATGGTGTCTAGCTTGCATTACTTCTAATTTCTTGAAAATCCTTCTGCTTAGTTTACACATCGTAGGTGTGAATATGTCATGCCATCCTGTTTTCCTTACGTATTCCATCCTCCTCATACCGTTGTCTTACATCAAAGTATTGCTCGTCTGTATCATGCATCAATGAGTTCTGAAGAGCGATTTTATTCTTTTGTGTTGTGGGTACGGCTTGACATGGCAAAGTGAAAAAAGAGAAAGGAAAAGAATATAGTAGGGAATGGTGTTACTCGTCGGGTGCAACAGAAAAGGATCTTCCCTCGAGATTCTACTGGTACTTATAGTGCAGTAGAAGGTCCAAGTCCACCCGCTAAATCTACAAACACAGTATCACCTGCTCCACCAGCTGCAGCACCTCCTTCAACTGTACCAACATCTCAACGAGTTACTCGTTCGTTTGCTTCACAAGTGGCATGTTCCCAAGCTGCCTTCACACCTAACACTACTTCTGAAGCACTGCTGACACAACAGGACTTTGCAAGATCAGATGAACCTCATGAGCATCAACACCAAGATGGTACCTGACCGAGTCAAGTTGCAGTTGCATGCTCCTTTATATGTACTCTCACAGTTTGATGTGCACTAACACTTTCCATATTCATTGTTGAACTAGCACCACGGCGCAAGCGGAAACAGACATCAGGGATAATGCTTGACAGATTAACAAAATCTAAAGGCGGAAGAATGGAGACCCATTTTGGAGCAGGTTTAAAAAGGCCACGTGATGCTACAGAGTCAGCCAAGTTAGTATCAGAGGCAGCCGTTGCCATTAGGTGTCATGCACGTATCCTCCCAACGTGGATCCAGTACAGGAATGAGAAAGACGATACCCAGTTTAACACCTTCCTTGACCATTTATCCGTAAGTAATGTTATTCATCGCAATTTGTAATATTGTCTTGCTCTGTCCCATACTTTCTAGCTTCCTCCTAATGAGACTCACATTCTTTTTTCAACAGATGAGGTTCAAGTTGGATCCAAAAGATGATGCAACTAAACAAGCATGCACCCATGTTTTTCAGTCTACTTTGCGACAATATTGGTATCACCTTATAAAAACTCACTTTGAAGGCAAGGCTAACAATGAAATCGCCCAAACATCTCCAGTGGAATATATTATGGATGAAGACTGGACAGCCCTTGTTAAACACTGGTCTGATCCAAAGTATCAGGTAGGGTATATGTATTTGATCAGATCACATATTGAACTCATATTTACGTATGTGCCTTACAAGTCTATCTTCTTCTAGGCTAACTGTTTGAAGAAAAAGACCAACCGTTCTAAAGTGAAATTCCAACAGACAACAGGATCTCGTAGCTATATTGCACACTGCAAGGCTCTTGTAAATAGCTGCTAGTTCCTTCTTTTTTTGTGCCATATTATCGTACCTATATTGACTTGTTCCAAATACAGAGGAAAGCCCGTGGGGACCAAAAAGAACCTGAACCAAATGCAGTGCAAATCTTCAAGGATTGCCACACCAGCAAGATGAAGGGCATGAGCACACCAATTCAAGCCGCTGTTGTAAGTCCTTACTCCTCATGCCTTTGAACTGCTTGTTACTGTGACGTGTTCATTTAACTGATTGGTTTGCATCCAATGTCAGTTACTCTGTTCACTTTTATACACAGTTGTCTTAATGTATCATTTCACCTTACACGGTTTAAAAGAGAGGAAGGATATTCTTTTGGTCTTGATTTGTAATCTAGTTGTGATGTTCATGTGCCCACACAATGATACAATAGCCTGTTTGTTTGATATCTGTTTGCCCGTGATATGAATGATGTCATAATATGTTCATCCTACTTTAAACCATGTCTCTTTATCCTTAGATGTCAATGAATGTGAGGAAATAGACAATACAGTAGGCATGCTACGTGGACATATGTTCCGAAAGTGATTTTATTATGTAGTTGGCACTACAATACATGCTAATGTATTACAGTAGTTCACCAAAATAAGTTATGTATAAACATGAAACCTATTTTGTTTGTTTTTGTCTCATTAATAACTTATCTGGTACACTAATCCACAAATTCAAACTTTCAGCAAGCTATGGAACAAATGATTGAACATCCACAACCACCTAAAGGTGACGAGGCTACCACAGGCACAATATCACCTCTTGCTGCAGTGCGTCAGTATCTCTCCACTAACAGTGCAAAAAGCACCTTCCTGCGTAATTCTGGGTTGGTTGTCAAGGTAACCTCATTCAAATTGCCTACTGAACAAAATCTTCCGGCTAGACAGAGTGATATATTTGTGCTCCAGACACAAGTCCAATCCCTAATGGAGGTCATTTCTAAAACAAGAATAGTGGTTGAGAAATGTTGTCAAGATATGAATGGTTTTGAAACCAGACTATCAGACATTTGCTTCGTTGTTCAAAAGCAATGGCAGAAAAAGGGGAAGGTCATGCTTCTCCATCAGATTCTACAGCCTGAAACATTAGCACTCAGGTCAAATGATATGTGCTTCTATACATCTGATGGTGCATTTATCTGCAAGGACTGTAAACTTCTATGCCAACAGGCCTTTTGTTGTATGGCTGTAATTTATTTTGTTGTGATACAACATTTATCGTGCTACCAAAGGCCATAGAAATTACGACGCTATTTTTGTATAGTGTAGGTTTATCTTAGTAATGTATTCAGCATCATCGATCTCCTTTGGGCCGAAAGCATCGTAGGAGCCCAATGGGCCAACATTCGTCGGGCCCACAATTCCAATTGGGCGAAAAATGATTATGGGCCGTAAAGGGTGTCGGTGCAACAGACCTTGGCGTATGTTCCCAGACTGTACACAGGCACGGAGGCAAGGTTGCAATGACTGTACAAGACCAAGCTAAAGATATAGCTCTTTGAGAAATCAAAGGGCGGATCAAGAAGACCAAGACAAGCCAAAGAAGCAAGATCTCACTAAGGAAAAGCCTCCCTTGCCGGGCAGGCGAGCCCGGTCAGGTCGAGGCCGCCTCAAAGACAAGTCTCAAGACTCCCCCGACAGGCTTGCCGGGGACGCCGAGGGCGCCAACACCGCCAAGGCTCCACCGCTCCACCTCATAGTGACGCAAGTCGCATATCAATGCGCTGTCAAGCCCCCAAGTGATTAAGTGGCTGTCCCCTGGCACGTGGCAGCCATTTGGGGGGAAGGTTCACCCTGCATGACACCCATCCAGAGGCATGTTAGGCAGACAGGGCGAGAGACAGCTAAAGTGGCGCGGCAAGGCTTGCCGGGCTACTCCCACGACGTGACACTAAGCGGCGCATTTAATGCGCCTTGTCTTGTCTGCAGAGTTAGGTATGATAGCACTATTTGCTATCTAATCAGTGCATAATGACTGTTTTGCCATTGTGGTGACCCCTTGACCTATAAAAGGAGGGCCGAGGCAACCTTAGAAGGGATTCGGACCCTTGTACAATTTTACGCGCGTAGCTGCTCTCCCCGAGGCGACCTTGGCGGGCTTGGGTGATGCGTGTTCATGACAGTCTTCCACCCAATCCACCAAAGCAGGAGTAGGGTTTTACGCCTCGCAGCGGCCCGAACCTGGGTAAAAACTGCCTGAGTCATCGCTGTCGTGCTATCTTACGGCCTCCGCTCTTTGTGCAACGTGCCCTTCCCCCTTGCCGAACCACAAAGGGGCCGACGGCCCCATAGGTGATCGTGTTGAACCACGACATCTTTGGTGCGCCAGATAGGGGGAGGCGCTTGCGCGAACCCGAGGTTATAAGCAGTGCATCCATCTTCATCATCGTCTTCTTCATCGACGGCTTCATCATCCATAGCGCCGAGGTTATAAGTCCGGCGATTCAGCTCACCCGTCCACCTCGAAGGCCCCTCGCATGCAGCCACTGATGCCATGGGGGCTACGGGGGCGCATGGGAACATGGACGCCGCGGGGAACATGACTGGCGCAGGCGTTGCCATCACTATTCCCCCTGCGGCCGAAGCAAGAGCAGGAGGCGCCGGAGGAGGGCGACATCAACAGCACTCTAGCGGGCATGCTCCATAAGGTACGGGTGGGGACAATATTCCATCTCCGCCTCTCCACCTCACTGAAGGACACAGCCACAGCGATGGCACTCGCTCTGGTGTGAATCGTAACCTTCTAGCTGCCCCCGCTGCAGGTGCGGCTACGGAGCCCACACCATCCCCAGGGCAAGTTAAACAAGATGATCCGCCGAATGGGGTCGTCAATCCCCAAGCGCATCTGCCTCGTCGCCACGCCGCCCTGTCGACCGGCTCGTAGCGACAAGAACGCGGCGCCACCACTACCAGCACCATCAGAAGTCGGATGACGTCATGATCTGCATCGTCGTCTATGCCAAGCACTGCTTCGGAAGCCATGGCACGAGCCTAGCTCCTGTTTAGATTCCCGCCAGTGGCCAATCAAATGGATGACTGGAGAGCCACCATTCGGAGCCTGATTGGTTTCGCTGAGGTGGGGGGATCACAGCGGGAAGGCCCGCCACGACCTCCACCGGCAGCAACAATGGCCCAAGCCGCTGGCCGTACCGAGGGGGTCACTCCGACGGTGCAGTCCCCTCCACGGCAGCTAGCACAGGGGCCGCAGCCAGAACCACACGACCAAGAACCCGACAATGCATCGATGGCTTCGTCTGATACTCAAGCCCGTCAAGACCAGCGGCAGGTCCTGGAAGACAGGCGGAGG
The DNA here is from genome assembly GCA_011799875.1 of Thinopyrum elongatum. Taxonomy (NCBI): domain Eukaryota; kingdom Viridiplantae; phylum Streptophyta; class Magnoliopsida; order Poales; family Poaceae; genus Thinopyrum; species Thinopyrum elongatum. The sequence continues at coordinate 127,344,168 of CM022302.1, forward strand.
GAAGACGCGCGTGTCACCATAGAATGACGCCGCGAAACCCACCGCCAGTCTGATAGGCGCAATGGCCTCGACGTCGATGAGCCCGTGCCCGGTGGGAACGGGTACCTGCCTTTCGAGGTTGGGTGCCCCGCCTTCACCCGTGAGCTACGGCAAGTCCGTTGGCCATCTGCCCATATGTTCAAGCCAGAGATACCAAAAAAATATGATGGAAGATTGAACCCGGTAGAGTTCTTGAGCGTTTACACCATCGTCTTTCAAGATGCCGGAGGGAGAGATGAAAAGGTATTCGCCAACTACTTCCCTTTGGCACTCAAGCCAAACATGAGGTTGTGGCTGATGCACTTGCCGAAGAACTCCATCTCGACCTGGGCTGACCTATGCAATGAGTTTGTTGGCGCCTTCACGGGCGGCCATCAAGAACCAGGGTGGCCCAGCGACTTGCAACTCCTCCCACAGAAGGAAGGAGAGAGTTTACGGAAGTATATGCAGAGGTTCAGCCGGGTGCACAGGAACATTCCAGACAACCACCCGGCAGCTGTGATTGCTGCGTTCCAGTCCAACGTACGCAACCACAGGATACGTTCCAAGATGAACGTCCGGTTGCCCAAGACTGTGAATGAGTTGTACACTTTGGCAGATAAGTGTACCCGAACAGAGGGGAGGCGACTCCTCAGAGAAGAAGATGGCATCGACGTCGACTCAGAAGATGATGACGATGCTACCAATCAGAAGAAGAAGAACAAGAAACACAACAAGAAGCGCAAGGAGAAAACAGTTCTGGCTGTCGAATGATCTGGTGTCCCTAGTACCGGTAAGAAGGCCAAGACCGAAGCTCCCGGCAAGGAGGTTGCCGCGTGCACTGTCTGCCAGGAAGCTGCGGCGGCCGACAAGGCTGGGAAAGCTGACGAGCTGTACTGCAAGATCCATCGGACCAAAGGCCATGATCTCCAAGAGTGTCACCAAGTTGAGCAACTTGTCAAGAAGCAGAAGGCTGAGTACGCGAAGCGTGACAAAGAGGGAGACCAAGATGGCATTGGCGGGAAAGGCCGAGGTGGCAGAGGAGGCCGCCCCGGCAAGGTCCATCAGCATCAAGGGAAACCTACTAGAGGCCATGGCAAGAAGGAATGCGATGATGAGACCGATGAAGGGGATGAAGAGGAAACCAGCGAGCAGGAGTTCCAGAATGCCACTGACGGCCTGTGCATTGACGGAGGTGCATCCTTGCACTCCTCTCACCGCCAGCTTAAACAGTGGGCGCGTGAGGTCAATGCTGTGGAGCCAGCGGCAGAGTCTCGGAAACCACTTACGTGGTTTCGCACGCCCATCATCTTTGACGAAGAGGATCACCCTGACTGCACAATCGCGGTAGGGTGCTTGCCGTTGTTGGTTTAACCAATGATCCACAACCTCAAGGTCACAAAGATGTTGGTTGACGGTGGGGCTGGGTTGAATCTGATTTCCCCCAAGTTGCTCAACAAGCTTCAGATAGCAGATGAAGAGTTCAAGGTTACTGGCACGTTTCAAGGAATCAACCCCGGAAGGAGTCGTCCGAAGGGGAAGATCATGCTACCAGTGACGTTTGGAGGAGAATTGAACTACCGGACTGAGAAGATTGTGTTCGATGTGGTTGAGCTTCCGTTGCCATATAATGGGATACTTGGATGACCTGCCCTGGCAAAGTTCATGGCGGCATCCCACTATGCTTACAACACCCTGAAGATGCCAGGACCAATGGGTGTTATTTCTATCCCATCGGACAAGAAGGACGTAATTATATGCGTGGACAAGATGTACCGGGATGCGGTCGCTGCCGAGGCTGCAGAAGCCGCAGTCCCCGCCAAGGAAAACAAACAAGGGAGAAAAGCTAGCAAGGATACCGGCAAGGAATCCGGGAAGCGCGCATCTCCGGAGTGCGCTGCACCTGTCGATGACTTGCCAGAGAGTTCCACTAGCAAAAGATCCAAGGCTGCTGCACCCGCCGTGAAGAAGGTCCCGGCAGGGCTGGTTGGCGCTGATGGGAGGTAATCGAGCACCACCTTGCTGTCTACCCCCATGCCCGGCCGTCAAGCAGAAGGTCCGGAAGCAAGCTTTCGAGCGGCAACAATTCATTGCCGAAGAGATCAAGAAACTTGAAGTTGCTGGTTTGGTCAGAGGAGTGTTGCATCCAACATGGTTAATAAATCCAGTGGTAGTGCGCAAGGCGAATGGGAAATGGAGGCTTTGCATAGATTTCACAGATCTAAACAAAGCGTGCCCGAAGGACCCGTTCCCCTTGCCGCGCATCGACCAGATTGTGGATTCCACCTCCGTATGTGACCTGCTTTCCTTCTTGGATGCCTACTCTGGGTACCACCAGATATTCATGTCCAAGGAAGACGAGGAGAAGACCGCGTTCATAACCCCATGCGGCACGTACTGCTTTGTACGAATGCCCTTCAGGTTAAAGAGCGCCATGTCCACCTTTGCAAGAGCCGTGCAGATTGGTTTTGAGCCTCAGTTGCACAGGAATATTGAAGCTTATATGGATGACATCGTGGTCAAGACCAAGGACAGATCAACTCTCATTAAAGATTTAGAAGAGACCTTTGCAAATCTGCGCAAGATCAACCTAAAGATTAATCCAGAGAAGTGTGTGTTTGGCGTTCCCTCCGGCAATCTACTTGGCTTCTTTGTGTCTCACCGAGGGATAGAGGCCAACCCCGACAAGATCAGAGCAATTAAGCAGATTCAAGCACCCCGGACAGTCAAGGACGTGAGGCGTTTAACCGGATGTGTTGTCGTGCTGAGCAGGTTCATCTCCAAGTCCGCCGAGCGCGCCCTACCGTTCTTCAAAATTTTGAAGAAGGCAGGGCCCATGAAGTGGACCCCGGAGGCAGAAGCAGTGCTGCAAGACTTAAAAACCTACCTTTCCTCTGTTCCTACCTTGGTTGCCCCTAAACCACAAGTGTTGTTGCTGCTATATCTAGCGGTGACCAATCAAGTGGTTAGTGCAGCCCTGGTGGTGCAGCGGGAAGTAGGAGAAGGAGCAGCGGCAGCTACTACCCTTCCCAGAGAAGGAAGTGAACCAGTCGCGACAGGATTGAGCGCGGATCAAGAGAAAGAAGAGCTTGATAGGGAAGGCAATTCCAAGACCGTGGCAAGGAAGAAGGTAGTGCAGCGACCAGTTTACTTTGTCAGCTCCCTGTTACAGGGAGCTAGATCAAGGTATTCTGGAGTGCAGAAATTAATCTTCGGCCTCATCATGGCCTCGAGGAAGCTGCGCCACTACTTCCAAGCCCACGAGATCACGGTTGTCACCCATTTTCCTCTGCAACGCATATTGAGGAACCCTGAAGCCACCGGCAGGATAGTTGAATGGGCGCTGGAATTATCGAGCTTTGGACTGAAGTATGAAAGCACCTCAACCATCCAGAGCAGAGCATTGGCGGAATTTATTGCAGAATGGACACCAACTCCAGATGAAGAGACACCAGAAACAGTCATCCCCGGCAAGGAAGCGCCCCAAGAATGGATCATGTACTTCGATGGTGCTTTCTCACTATAGGGTGCGGGGGCTAGCGTGCTCTTCGTCGCACCCACCGGAGAACACCTGAAGTATGTGGTCCAAATGCACTTTCCTCGAGAAAGGGCTACCAACAACACTGCGGAGTATGAAGGGCTCCTTGCCGGGCTCAGAATTGCGATAGAATTGGGGATCAAGAAGTTGATCATCTGAGGAGATTCACAGCTGGTAGTGAGACAAGTCAACAAGGATTACCAAAACCCGTTAATGGAGGCATATGTTGATGCAGTGAGGAAATTGGAGGAACACTTTGACGGATTGCAAACAGAGCACGTACCACGTGCGGAAAACAGCACTGCAGATTATCTGTCAAAGTGTGTCGCGCAAAAGCTCCCTATGGAAACAGGAACCTTTGTCCTCCATTTGACTCAGCCATCCGTATCCCCATTAATGATGGCCAAGAAGAGGAGGAAGCTGGACTCCGGCAAGCCTTCACCGGTAGTACCTTCAGAGCTCCTTGGTAAGGAGGCTGCCGGGAACGACTCCACCTCGCCCGGTGAGCCGCACTCTTCCACAAGACCTCAGGTCTTTATGGTGGAGGCAAGCTCTCCCGCAAGCGAGGAGGTGCCACTGGCTCTAGTTGTCGAGCCACAGGCTCCAACTTGGGCACAGCACATTGTCCACTACCTCCAAACTGGAGAACTTCCCGAAGAGCAAGAAGAAGCTGAAAGAGTAGCCCGGAGGGCCAGAATGTATCAGTTTGTCGATAGCACACTATACCGAAGGAGGCCCAACGGTGTGAAACTGAAGTGCATTTGCCGGGAAGAAGGAAAGGAACTATTGGCAGAGATACACAAAGGCATGTGCGGCTCTCATATTGGATCAAGAGCTTTGGTTGGAGAAGCTTTCCGGTAAGGTTTCTATTGGCCCTCGGCCCTCCAAGATGCAATTGAGCTAGTCACCAGATGTGAAGCCTGCCAGTTCCACTCCAAGAATATCCATCAGCCTGCTCAAACCCTCCAGACGATCCCTTTGTCATGGCCATTTTCGGTCTAGGGGCTCGACGTCTTGGGCCCCTTCCCCCGTGCTACCGGGGGATTTGAATTCTTGTACGTCGCTATCAACAAGTTACAAAGTGGCCGGAGGTGGAGCCCGTGAGGAAGGTGACCGCACAGTCAGCTATCAAGTTCTTGAAGGGATTGGTGTGTCGTTTCGGAGTACCCACCAGAGTCATCACTGACAATGGCACCCAATTCACAAGTCGCGCCTTCATGCAATACGTTCATGCCCTTGGAAGCAAGGTCTCATTCACCTCTGTTGCTCATCCCAGAAGCAACGGACAAGCAGAGAGGGTGAACGCTGAAGTGTTGCGAGGACTCAAGACAAGAACATTTGATAGGCTGCAAAAGTGTGGCAGGCGATGGATCGACGAGCTGCCGGTGGTTCTTTGGTCCCTCCGTACGACACCAAATCGAGCTACCGGCCAGACTTCCTTCTCCCTAGTCTATGGGGTAGAAGCAGTGCTCCCCACGGAACTCATATACGGGTCACCTCGAGTACTTGCCTACGATGAAGTAGTGCAAGAACAGCACCGGCGTGACGATGCTGTGCTACTTGAGGAGAACCGTCTTCCAGTTGCTGTACGTGCTGCATGATACCAGCAGGCCCTACATCGCTATCATAGCCGCAGGGTCCATGCCCGGAGTCTTGAGGAAGGCGACCTTGTCCTTAGGCGTGTTCAGTCCGCCAAGGGTTCCAACAAGTTGACGCCAAAGTGGGAAGGCCCTTACCGGGTGGTACAAGTCACCAGACCCGGCACAGTCCGTCTGGAGACCAAAGATGGTATCAAGGTGCAAAACTCATGGAACATTGAGCATCTTCGTAAGTTCTACCCGTAAGGCGCGGCTGCCGGGCCCTGCCTGGCAGCCACCCTTTTGTACAAGCTTTGTCGATGCTGCATGTAACCCTTTGTACAAAGCCAGGCGCAGACCCTGAGCAGTAGATAAATAAACGAAGCACTGGGGGGCCCCCGAAAAACCTGCATGCATGCATAAGCATAGCATGAGCATAGCATGATCATGTAGATAAGATCATATGTAGCTTTGTTTTCATCTGCACTAAGCTGCAGGGTTCTTGTCGCGGAATTAGTCCTGAAGAGAAGAAACGGAGACAAGCCTACATATCGGTCCCCAATAAGCCAAATAGATAAGTTCCTTCTTGTCCATTCATGTTCTGTAAAGTGAAAACTTGTGCATATGAAAACCTCATCACCTTCGAAGCATGGGTGCTCCCATCCTTTGTCCTGAACGTTGCTTCAGTCAAGGTGGTTGTAGTGGCCTTTGATAGAAAAGGTTCGACGAGGAGCCAGTCCCTTCCCATAGTTTTGTGCCCGACAGGCCAAGCCTCGCGGCAACAAATGGAAGGCACCAGCAGGATAGCCTGCCGGAGAAAACTTGTTTACTTAAACGTATAGAGGCATCTCACCTCTGCATGGACATGGTACATGCACAAGTACCCGGCAAGGTTTGTCTTTTTTCATTAATATGTGGATAAACAAGTCCAGACCTTACAGAACACAAACATGGATAAAGAAGATTACATATCTAAGACTAAAGTTTGGCAATTGCCTACACATTTTAGACTGAAAAAAGATAAGTGCCCCGTAATCCCTTTCTTGTCCCTCTCCTCCTAGGAACTACAGTGGGAGGCGAAGAGGGCAAAAGGAGTGCCCGAACAGAAGCCGAGCCTAACCCCGTCAGACCCCATGGCAAGGAGCCTGACAAGATCGGGAGGGCGCGGACGAAGGTGATGGTGAAGAGAGCGGCGGAAGGATCCCCCTGGTCACCACCACCAGGGCCAGCAGGACGCGGCAGGGCGAACGAAGCCGGAGCCAACAGGGAAGCCTGCCGGGGTCCAGCTGGAAGGCTACTAGAGGAGCCGGAGACACCACCCACACCTCCACATCCAACTCCCCGACAAATCGCCTTGCCGGGGAGGAGATGCAGGTGCAGATGGTGGTGCCGCCGACTGACGGTGACGGTGCGGCTGGCGTTCAGCCGGAGTCGGAGCCGTCGTCCTCCCCATCGGCTCCGTCGTCATCGCCGTCACTGTCCTCCTCGTCGCTATCGCTCGAGGAGGAGCTTTCGTCGTCGGTTGAGCTCTCCACGCAGCACCCTAAACGAGCACCCGAATGCCCGAAGACCTTGACAGAGAGCAAGGTGGCGACCATTAGCTTGAAATGGAGAACGTGCCCCACCGCTAAGCTGTGAGCATGTGCAAAAGTCTTCCAGCCACGCCTGAGGAGCATAACATGGGGAGCGGAGAACTCCACGTCCGCCCGCATGCTGCTGTTGCAACAGCCCCTCATGTGCAGCCTCAGTCCCGGTGGCTATTCTACCTCCATTACCCTTGCAAATGGAGTAGGAAGCCGAAGGCGGCTACGCGGGGGCCCGCGCAGCTTGATGATAAACTCCAACGGCTGGTCCCCAACGTGGCCTTCATTCGGGTTCTGAATGGCCAGGGGAGGTGCGATCAGAGCACCACCTCACCCTCCTCGACCCTGGGCGCCACGACGGCCACGCCCGCGTCCTCTCCCACCTCCCCTTACGGCGGGCTCTGCCTCCACGTCCCCGGTGGGAGGAGGGAGGCGTTGTCGAGCAGAAACCCTCGTCGCCACCACCGGAGCACCACTGCGCCCTCTCCCCCTCGCCATGGTGGGGAGATGATGTCAGAAGGAAGAAGGAAGGAATGGGTGTGAGTTAGCGCCTCGCCCACGTTCCCTTTTATAGGCGAGCGGGGTCGGGGGCTGGCTCCTCACCGAGGGAGCAACCACCCCGTTCCGCCAATATGACTCCTCTGTGCCACTAACGGTGCATGGCCCCCCTGTGCCAATCCATGACGCCTGGCTTTCTGCCATAGCGCTCATTCCTGCGCCCTCCGCATCCGCCACCAAATTTGCGCAATGCATGCGACACACGTGGCGGGGGCACCAGGAGCGGGAAGCTAGTGGGGCGGCAGTTATCGCCCCGTGAATGTGGGACGTGGGTAGCCCACAGATCGTGGCTTAAATTCCCCACATAACGTCTCACACAATGCACGGGAAAACGGGAAACTGATCCAAGCACAGGTTAATGAGCAAGCAAGGAAAATATCAAGGAATGAGCTACCACAAGCCCTCTGCCTATGTACTTGATAGGGCCTACCCCAATGAGGCTCGGCAACGCATTTGGGCCAGGCCCGGGGGATCCTGTCAGTGCAACAGACCTTGGCGTATGTTGCCCAGACTGTACATAGGCACGGAGGCAAGGTTGCAACGATAGGACAAGACCAAGCTGAAGATATAGCTCTTTGAGAAATCAAAGGGCGGATCAAGAAGACCAAGACAAGCTATCGTGGTTTTGTCACGGCGGATGTCCTGGTGTGAGGACTTAGTCGTGAGGCCAACGCATCTAACTGGTAGCTTGAGAGGGGTTGAGCGGGACGAGAGATGCGAGATTTTACCCAGGTTCGGCCCCTCACGGTGGAGGTAAAAGCCTACATCCTGCTTGATTGATATTGATAATGATGACGATCTTGGTTACAAGCGCGAGGTTTCGCTACCTCCATCTCGAGAGCATCTACTTTGATCTTGTCTAAGACTTGTCTGTCTAAGACCTGTCTATTGAGACGTGTAGAAAAACTTGACCCTCTTGGGGTGCCCTGCCCCTCCTTATATAAGTTGAAGGGGCGGGTTACATGTAGAGTCCTAGTAGGATTAGTACTTAGCCTATTATGACTTCCCATCACGGGCTTCTTAACGTCTTGGGCTTCTCTCCGTGGGCCTCTTAACGCCTTGGGCTTCTTAACTCCAGGCGACTCATCTCTGAGACTCATCTCCGTGACTCCATGCATCTGCCAGGTCACAATCTGTTTGCCGGGTCATAACTGTCTGCTGGGTTAGAGACTGTCTGCCGGGTCATAACTGTCTGTCAGGTCTCACCTGCCGGGTCTAACCAGCCGGGTCTCACCTGCCGGGTCTCACCAGCCGGGTTAGGATCTGAGATGACTTAACGTCAGGGTGACTTAAACCCAGAGATGACTTAAGCCTTAGGGCGGCTTATCCTTATGAGCTGAGTCTTGGTCATGGGGAATATCCCCAACATTAGCCCCCAGTTTAGCTTTGAATTTATTCATGCTAAACTCTTAAAATAAGAATATGTAAAGGGACCGGCTCACTCAAAAAATACCAGTTGACCAGCTCCTAAAAATTCTGCATCTCTGTCATATCAATAAACTGACATTGGCTCATTGGAGACAAAAATAACCCTTATTATCTTCAACTGCATTAACTTGATAAAATTCGTCTGACGTTGTGCCAACTTTCAATACCTCAGACTTCGATAAAAAATTCGTATGATGTTAAGTTGTCTGAATAGCTTAGAGCAAATAACCTTTGCAAATTTCTCCATCAAAAAATATGAGACCTAGTTTGCTCAACACTGAATTTTTTTGAAGGTGTTCTCCTTCACCTGTAGCCCCCAAGTCTTGAGTAGAACAAAGTGATAGCTTAAGACTTGCTTCAATATAAATACTGCAACCTTGAAGAAATCCGGCTTGCTCATCTCATTCACCAGTCATAAACTAAATATTTTGTACTTCACATGTGTAGCCCCCAAGTGACTGGTTGTCTTGCCTGCAGCAATCAGGGACTTATAATAGTCTTATGCTTATAAAACTTCAGCTAGTGTAGCCCCCAAGGGCCGGGTCATTATGCAATAATGAGCAGGGACTTTTGCAGATCTGATTATAGACTTGAGGAGCAATGTGTAGCCCCCAAGTACCGGTTCAGTATGATAATACTGGGCTGGGACTCATCTCCCTGAGATAACCGGGTTTGTTCACAATGTGATGATTTGAAAAGCAACTTGCATTAGCCCCCAAGTGCTGTGGTGCATGCTTGCAGCGACATGGGACTTGCATACCTGATATAATCATGATTTGAATAATGTAGCCCCCAAGTGCCGGGTCGTATGCCTGCAGCAACTCGGGACTATTCCTTCCATTCTAAAATAAAACCATATCCATTGTCCGGATGATGTTGTTGAAAGCCTTGCATATCAATACTGAACCATGCTCTTTGTTGTAAGCTGGTATTCTTGGATGAGAAAATAATAGCCATTACTCTGAAGGAGCTTTGAAAACCCCAATCATCCAATACTAGTTATGATAACCATAATGAAAAACCATCCATGTTGGCTATTTAAGATTTAAATAATATAATCCGGTATGAAAACCTTAACCATTCAATACTGGTTATAACCATAATGAAAATCCAGTTATTGAAAAAATCATGAACGTGGCTGATGAGCCGAAACATCCTGGTGACTTAAAGTCATATGCCAGGGTGGGTGACAACCCAAAATGCTCAAACATGAGCCACAACATACTAGCGACTTAAAGTCAAAAGCCAGGGCGGGTGACAACCCGAAATACTCAATCATGAATAGCATAACCCGGAGTCGCGTAACCCGGGGATTCATAACTTGCGCAAAAGCCAAAACTTGAGAGCATAAAAGCATCTGAAAACTAAAACAGAAAATATGCAAATCTCAAATATTCATTAGGCCAGCTTTCAAAGCATGACCGAAAAAAGTTAGCTCACAGGCCGCATATTTGCTTTCAAAGGCCGCAATAACCGTTGGCTCACAGGCCACATGGCCGCAATAGTCGTTGGCTCACAGGCCACATGATTGCTTTCAATGGCTGCAATAGCCGTTTGGCACTCAGGCCACATGATCACTTTCAATGGCCGCAATAGCCGTTTGGCACTCAGGCCACATGATTGCTTTCAATGGCCGCAACAGTCGTTTGGCACTCAGGCCACATGATTGCTTTCAATGGCCGCAACAGCCGTTTGGCACTCAGGCCACATGATTGCTTTCAATGGCCGCAACAACCGTTGGGCACTCAGGCCACATGATTGCTTTCAATGGCCGCAACAGCCGTTGGCTCACAGGCCTCATGTTTGCTTTCAATTACCACAATAGCCGTTTGGCACTCAGGCCACATGATTACTTTCAATGGCCGCAACAGCCATTGGCTCACAGGCCTCATGTTTGCTTTCAAAGGCCGCAACAGCCATGGTTAATCCTAGCTCACTGTAAGCCGGCTCTCATGTGACACAAGCCGTTGTTTTAACCTTAACAAGTTCAGGGTCTTAAAAAAGATTGACTGTTAAGAGTTCGGCGGGTCACCTGGTGAAGTAGCAAGTTGCAAACAGGCAGGTTTAACCCATAATTTGGCGTCCACGCCTGGTCAAGAGAGTATGAAAGCTAAACCTGATGGGTTGGAAGCCCCCAAGCAGTGAACAATTATCCTGCATCAAAAAATATCACAAGCCAGAGTAATTGTTCTCAGAAGAAAAAATGTATCAATAAAAATAGACCGGATGGATATCACCTGATTTGTCTGGATAATAGATAATCCGTATATAGCGGCCGTGGATAACCTCCAATAATTTCAACGGTGATTTATCCACTATCTCCTCTTCTTGCAAAAGAGCATCACCCACAACACTGCAGCTGTAACGGGCAAGTAAGTCTCTTCTCCGGCAGCTAGCTGCAAAGCAATGTCCAGACACTTAAATCTTAAGTTATCCTGTCACCACTCTGAGGATCCTTGTCCTGCTTTTCATTATTTCCAGGAGAACATAAACCCTCCAGCAGTTTGAATACGCCTTCTGGTAGGTATGGGAACTCACAAAGCAATTTGCCAAGTGATTTATCTATTCAAGATGCTCAGCGTCAACTCGTGTCCCTCCTTATTTATATAGACAGATAGTACATGCTTTTTGGGAAGCTCCCATGGGTCCAACCCCAAAGGAAACTCAACACTTGGGTGAAAAAGCAACGGAAGACGAGCTTTGAAACCCTCAAGATCTTTAGCCGCATCGGTCAAATTGACAACCAAATTTGGAAGAACATACTGTGATATAGGGGCACTCAAAGATGAAAATTGTGACTGGCTCCTCTCAATAGTAGAGAAGCTTGGACTGCGAGTTTCTGAACATTGAGCCCAACTAATACTAACTGAAGAATTGTCAGCTAGCAATGAAGTAACAAAATTGCCAGAATATTCTTGGGTTCCCTGAGGTCCTGAATCTCCATCGATAACCCAGTGGCATCTGTAGTGGGCACTTTAGCCTCTACTGTTTCTATATCTAGTGGAATTGATGAACTAACAAGTCCACAGCGATGCTTTGATTTGTAGTGATCCAGCAGCTCTGTTGCTTTGAGCAGCAAACATATCAATTAACTGATATACAGTCTGTCTTACAACCGCCGGCGTCTCATCATTCAAAAGATCCAGCAGACAGGGCAGCGGAGGCTGGCGGGCTCGGAAGCGGGGTTGTGGAGACGGTTCAATGAGGCTGTGTCAACGCCAGCAAGGAGATGCGAGGACTACGGCGGCTTAATGAGGCTATGGCAGAGGTGGTGATTTCAGAAGCCAGGACGGCTCAGCAGTGGCGGCTCGAGGCCGAGGCGGCTTGGACGCAAGATTGCTCCGAGGTATGCCACGGCAGAGGTGGCGTAGATGGCGGCTTGAGGAAGTTCCCGGCCAGGCCGGGGCGGCTTGATAACGCCGTCTTGAGGCTACAATGGCGGAGATGAACAGCGGCTATGCCGTGGCCGCGGCAACACGCAGCAGAGACTTGCCGAGCAGGCTGACGAAGCGGAAGCGAACCAACGACGGTGGCTCAGAGCGACTCGGAATGAGGCCCTCCCGGCGACTCAGAACAAGGCCAAAGTGGCGACGGTGGAGACCGGCCGGCTCAAAGGCTGACCCGGTTCGAGGCGGAGCTAGCTCAGGGCAAAGCGGCCCGATCAGGGTGGCTCGCCAGCGCGGACGGAGCGGCGATGCAGGACCGGCTTAGGCGCGGCGAAGGCAGCGATTTAGAACCAGGAACTTGGTACCAGCGACTCGAAGACGGTCCGGCAGCAGCGGCTCACGGAGGCAGGCCAGACCCGTGGCAGAAGAGGCGAGACTCGTGGCCGAAGAGACTCGAGGCAAGCTAGTGATGGCAGCTGCTTGAACGGAGCAGTGCGGTGGCACCGGAGTCCGCAGAAGCGGCTCGACGGAGGCCACAGGCACAGGAATTAGGCCGGAGCAGCGACTGAAACCACGGCGTCTTGCTGGTGGTTGCTGCGGCCGGGTCACGCGAGGCCATGATGAGGCGGGGCGACTCGACGTCCAACGGGACGAGGCCGTCGGGGCGGCTTGATACGCGGGCGTGTAGCGGTCCGAGACGTACGGCGGCTCTCCGGTGAGGTGAAGGCGACTCAGGAGCGGTGAGGCTCGACGGTGAATCTCCGGCGGCGGCTCACAGCGCAGGGCAGTGGTTTGCGGCACGGAGGCAGCGAAAAACCGTGGCAGAGGCAGAACTGCAGCAGAGGAAAATGAAGCAAGATCGGACATGCAGCATTGACTCCTCCTCCGGGTCGTGACCCCTCTTCCCTTTTTTTATTCTCTTTTCTTTTCCTTGATTTGATTTGTAAGTAGCACACGATGACCAAGCCAGGGTCAAGCCCTCGGTTCCTTATGCTTCAGTTTTGCTTCGCTACATCCTTCAAAAAAAAAAAGTTTTGCTTCGCTACAGATCGGATTGAACCGACGACTTTTATTTTCCTTCAGTGGATACGTGCGGGTTGAATCCACGGCGACTTGGCAGCCAACACATATTGGATAAAAACTGTAGAGATCGTCCATGGCAACTTGATAATAATATTTCCTTCATCTCAACCGATGAGGTTAGAGTTGATGCAAAATCCTTCCGTACCAGCCCTTGCTGATCCGGCGGTTTATAAGCTTCTCAATCCCTGGGAGAGATCCCTCCAAGAACTCAACACCATCGTGTGTAGCCCCACGGTGGGCGTCAATTGTCGTGGTTTTGTCACGGTAGATGTCCTAGTGTGAGGACTTAGTCGTGAGGCCAACACATCTAACTGGTAACTTGAGAGGGGTTGAGCGGGATGAGAGACGAGAGATTTTACCCAGGTTCGGCCCCTCGCGGTGGAGGTAAAAGCCTACATCCTGCTTGATTGATATTGATAATGATGACGATCTCGGTTACAAGGGCGAGGTTTCGCTACCTCCATCTCGAGAGCATCTAATTTGATCTTGTCTAAGACTTGTCTGTCTAAGACCTGTCTATTGAGACGTCTAGAAAAACTTGACCCTCTTGGGGTGCCCTGCCCCTCCTTATATAAGTTGAAGGGGTGGGTTACATGTAGAGTCCTAGTAGGATTAGGACTTAGCCTATTATGACTTCCCATCACAGGCTTCTTAACGTCTTGGGCTTCTCTCCGTGGGCCTCTTAACGCCTTGGACTTCTTAACTCCAGGCGACTCATCTCTAAGACTCATCTTCGTGACTCCATGCATCTGCCGGGTCACAATCTGTTTGCCGGGTCATAACTGTCTGCCGGGTTAGAGACTGTCTGCCGGGACATAACTGTCTGCCGGGTCTCACCTGCCGGGTTAGGATCTGAGATGACTTAACGTCAGGGCAACTTAAACCCAGAGATGACTTAAGCCTTAGGGCGGCTTATCCTTATGAGCCGGGTCTTGGTCGTGGGGAATATCCCCAACACAAGCTAAAGAAGCAAGATCTCACTAAGGAAAAGCCTCCCTTGTCGGGCAGGCGAGCCCGGTCAGGTCGAGGCCGCCTCGAAGACAAGTCTCAAGACTCCCCCGGCAGGCTTGCCGGGGACGCTGAGGGCGCCAACCCCGCCAAGGCTCCACCGCTCCACCTCATAGCGACGCAAGTCGCTTATCAATGCGCTGTCGAGCCCCCAAGTGATTAAGTGGCTGTCCCCTAGCACATGGCAGCCATTTGGGGGGAAGGTTCACCCTGCATGACACCGGTCTAGAGGCGTGTCAGGCAGACAGGGCGAGAGACAGCTAAAGTGGCGCGGCAAGGCTTGCCGGGATACTCCCACGACGTGACACTAAGCGGCGCATTTAATGCGTCTTGTCCTGTCTGCAGAGTTAGGTATGATAGCATTATTTGCTATCTAATCAGTGCATAATGATTGTTTTGCCATTATGGTGACCCCTTGACCTATAAAAGGAGGGCCAGGGCAACCTTAGAAGGGATTCGGACCCCTGTACACTTTTACGTGCATAGCTGCTCTCCCCGAGGCGACCTTGCCGGGCTTGGGTGCTGCGTGTTCGTGACGGTCTTCCACCCAATCCACCAAAGCTGGAGTAGGGTTTTACGCCTCGCGGCGGCCCGAACTTGGGTAAAAACTGCCCGAGTCATTGATGTCATGCTGTCTTACGGCCTCCGCTCTTTGTGCAACGTGCCCTTCCCCCTTGCCGAACAACAAAGGGGTCGACGGCCCCATATGTGATCGTGTTGAACCACGACAAAGGGCATGTAGCCCACTAAAAATATCTAGGCCTAAATCAGCATAAGCTTTCTTATTTTTGATAGGGTTGTGCCCACAGTGGGCCTTTAACATGCCTAAACATAATTTGGGCCCGTAGTAACAACAGGCCGTTAACATGTGTAAATATCTCGCAGGCCTAATATGGCCCATAAATAACATGGGCCTTTAATAGGCCGAAAGTCAGATTGGGCCCAAGATTGGGCCCTAATTGGGCCAGATTATGCCCATTGCTTTTAAGAGGCTGGAAGATGATTGGGCCTAAAATGTGCCAAACAACCCACTGGTCATTTGCAGGCCGAAATGTATCGCAGCTCATGGTGGCCCATTTACAATGCGGATCGTTCACAAGCCGAAATTCAGATGGGCCGTAAATGCACCGACCTACTACACGAGCCTTTACCAGGCCGGAAGTGTGGTCGGGCTTGATTTGTATCAGCGATTATATGGGCCGTTAATTGGCCTGATGTGACGTTGGGCCACATATGGCCCATGGATTTCGTCCGACGTTAACAGGCCGAAAAACACAAGAGGCTGGAAGTGGCCCAAATCTACAGTGGGCCATTAACAGGCCGAATGTCAGACATGGCCGAATATGACCCAATTCCTTCATGGTACTTTATGGGCCGAAAGTTTCATTGGGCAATAAATGGACCCAAATGTAGCAGGACCTTTAACAGGCCGGAAACACACAGGGTCGTAATTTGGTCCAAATACTTAGCGAATTGTTAATGGGTCAGAAGTGACCATGGGCCGCAATGATGAGAAATCTACAATGGGCTGTTGACGGGCCGATTTGACACTATTCCTACGGGCCTTAACTGCGAGTGGGCCATCTGCAAGCAGGCCGTTAATGGGCTAGCCCGCTAATTTTGACTGGACCGGCCTTTTTAACCTAAATGGGCCGCTATTGGGCCTTGCCACATGTCAACGTATCATAGGTGCCTCTTGTCCATCGGGCGGTTGACATCTGTCCCAACGCGGAGCTGACACGTGGTTGCTATGGCCAATGAGAATTTTACACGTGGAAAATCCCCATTGTTCTGGGCTATTAATGGGTTATCGGATCCAAACCGGAACCCGATAGCTTAACGGCAACCCATTACGGTGGATGCCACGTGTCGGTTACCCTTGACGAAAGCACTTCCATGACGCGCCATTTATCGTCATGGAAGTGGACACTTCCGTGATGATAATTTTGGTATTGTCATGGAACACTTCTATGACACCATAGGTATGACTATCTTGGTTCTGTCATAAAATCATCATGGATATACATGCATGACAGAAAACGTAACCTACTGTGACAAACACGTATCATCACGGAAATGGTTTTTTGTAGTGAAGTGTAACTAGTGAAGCAACTGAATTCCTCATTGGCAGAAACTCCATGTGGCAACAACTACTGTCAAACCTGGCAGCAGCACAAGCCCGCATGAAAAAGTACGTTGAAAGGAAGCGAACTGAAAGAATTTTGGATGTTGGGGACATGGTTTATGTTGGCGTGGGAGCACGATCACCTATGGGGCAGGGGTGCCCCTTTGTGGTTTGGCAAGGGGACGGCCACATTGCACAAAGAGCAGAAACAGCAGGGGGCAGCGCGGTGATGGACAGCTCTCTTTTACCCAGGTTCGGGCCGCTTTGCAGCGTAAAACCCTACTCCTGCTGTGGTGGATTGATCTGGAGGAACACGAAGGCACGGCGTGCTCTAGCCCGGCAAGGGTGCCTTGGGGGGAGCAACTACGCGCGTACAAGTGTTGAGGGGTCAAGTGTTCGAACCCTTTGCTAGGTTGCCTCGGGCCTCCTTTTATAGTTTAAGGGGCGACCACAGTGGCAAACAGTCATTTTAATGTGATAAGATAGCTAACAGTGCTATCATACCTAACTTTGGCAGTTAGGACAAAGTGCATTAAATGCAGTGCTACATGTTGTGCTGAGGTTGAAGCCCGGCAAGCCTACCGCGCCGCTTATCCATATCCTCCTTATTAGCATGACACGCCCTCTGGACAGGTGTCAATAAAGCTAATCTCTTCCTTACCATGCTGCCACGTGCTTGGCAGGATCCACCTAGTTGCTTGATAGCTTGACACCGCACTGATTAATGACTTGGGTGCGATGAGCTGGAGCGGTGGCGTCTTGGTGAAGGCCAGCCAGCAAGGGGTCTGGCGGGTTCTGGTCTTGGCGGCCCCGGTGTCAGTGTGAAATCCGGCGTATCTCGTTGTAGGGGTCCTAAGCTAGGTGTCTTGGAGCGAGGGTAACATGGACACAGGATTTTACCCAGGTTTGGGCTCTCTCGAAGAGATAATACCATGCGTCCTACTTTTGATTGTATTCATATGGGGGATAGTATAGGGTACATGTATCTACCACGAGATTGTTCAAATGAATATTCGATCCTCTGTTAACTAGCCTGGCCTAGGTTTATATAACACACCAGAGGCCTAGGGTTTTAGGAGAGTCCTTAGCTTGTGCGCCAAGTCTTGTGGAAACCTCCTTGTATACAGCATGGGCTGCCCGAAGTGGCCCATGAGTGAACCGCCATGGGGGTCCTTGGCCCGATCCACCTGGTCGGGAGACGACGTGGTGAGTACCCCCTAGTCCAGGACACCGTCAGTAGCCCCCTGAACCGGTCTTCAAGTTAGGGATGCTCCTCAATTCTTCCGAACTATTCTTCATCTTCGGTCGTCGGTCTTGAAAACTGGTTCAACAAATCTTCCCATCTTCGATCTTGAGGATTGCCGAGCTAAATCTGAAGAGTGTACACATCGGGTATCCGAGGAACCCCTTTAAGTTCTCGGCCTTTATCAATGCCTTGTTATTTTTACGCCACACCTCGGGCTTGAAGTGTTTCCCGTGCGGCGGTGTCCTCTCGCGTCCGAGCTCCAACGCCAGACTGTATCCAAGCTCCAACGCCAGACTGCATCCGAGGTGTCTTTTTTGTAGCCGAGCTCCAACGCCGGACTGCATCCATGCTCCAACACCACACTGTATCCAAGCTCCAACGTTGGACTGTATCCGAGGTGTCTTTTTGCAGCTGAGCTCCAACACCGGACTGTACCCGAGGTGGTGCACCACCTAGGTCTTGGGCTGATTTTTTGCGGATATATTTTCGATTGGTACAATTTATTTGCTGACGAGATGTATAGCCAGTAGCCCTCAAGGTGTGTGTGTCGACCTAAAATCTGAGATGCACCTAAAGGAAAACATGAAACCGTGGATCCCAGCAGCCCCTAAGACTCAGGTCGATTCATGAAATCGGCCTGAGGATCAACTCCTAGCTCGGTAGCATACATAGGAATAGAAACGCAGTATAATATATTAGAGGAGATAGTGATCGGCGGACGGACCCTTGAGAGAGGGTTTTGAGAAGTCGCCATAATATATTAGCTTGATGCCGGATAAGCCCCAGATGGTACCTATTGTTGTCCGAAGACGCATTTGCCCATAGCTCGGTCAAGCCGAACACTGAGCACTTTGAATTTTCTGCATTGAATAGGCAATGCAGTAGCCCCCGAGCCACTGGTCGGGTGGCAACACCAGATCAGGGGATCGATGTGCCCCTTTAATATTTGTAAATGATAAGCGCGAAGCCCAGTAGCCCCCGAGCCTTAATGTGGGCACGTGTGGCCGAATTAAGGATCGATATCCGTTTGACATAAAAAATTGTTGTGTTTAACACAAACTTCTTGGAAAGAGAATAAAGATCTCTTAAAGGAGCTAGAGCTAGCGAAAGCTGGGCTCGCCAAGGTCGGCCCCAAGGGGCTTAATAAATAGGAAATCAATGGGGAATTATGAGAGCATTATGCCAGCTGCTCGGTTGTCTCAGCGAGATTTTGCACTTGACTCTTTGAAAGATGGGCTGCAGTAAATTGACTTACTCATAATTTATGTGTAATGATTCTATGTATCCAAATACTTCACACCATTAATGCTCGGATTCGCATTGTACAAAACTTTGTTGACCTAGCATCGGCTTCAACCTCCTTAGCCAGTAGCCGAGGAGTGTTGTCCCACTTTATAAAGACTTTATAAGGGAAAAGATTTACGGGAAACAAGGCAACCCGGCCATACGGTTTTATAAACAAAGGTACATGGAGAGATATGTTATGTTACTTTTTAACGTAAGAAACATCTTCTAGGAAAAATAGTTCCTTTATAAGTTCCTTTTCCCAGGCTAACATGTTGACCATGATCATGAAACCTCAACTCCGATCAATGTGGGAGGAAAATATTGAGGATTTAGTTTGGGGAAATTTCCCGAACTCTGTGGTCTTTAGTGAACCTAAATTTTCACTGCCGTTGTTGCCGACCAATTATATTCTTAAGATGGCTAGCTTTCGGCTTCACCTAGTCTGAGGTACTAACTCGGATGACCCATAAGTAACAATCACAGAGGTGATCCCTTTACCCCCTAGCCGAACTATCAGGAATGTAGGGGTTAAGCACAGGAGCCAGGCAACCCAGCTTGGCCAAAATATTAAGTCAAATTTGATGCATATTTATGGCTTTATAATGATGATTACAGAAGGCGGCGCTCGTATATTGAATACAAATGCTGATTATATATGTTTATTTTGACTCCGTTGTGACTGTTTATCATTTGAAAGTGGCCCATCGTCGGCTTCTACTCCTTTGTAGATGCTACACAAGGTGTTTTCGTAGTAACAAGACAACCCTTAGCCGATGTCTTGGTGCCTGGAGGCGGTTGCGTTAGCATAAACAAGGCAATCAGATATGCAGGCTTTATAACTTTCACTTAGTCATAGGAGCTTAAAGTTGGGAGGCTGGTTACTAGCCCCTGGTTAGTGTTCGGCGTCAGCCAATGTCAAGCCATCAACACTTCGGCCAATTTTATGAAAGGTCCACGGGGTAACCTCTATCGATCTATAGTTTGACAGAGTCATCGGATCGCTGACCAGTTTGCACTCATTGTGACAGTCGGTTTTCGGCTTTCTCCACTGAGGTACTTGACCAGTTAAATCGAAAGTACAATCGCAATGGTTCTCCCTTTGCACACCTAGCCGAACAAAGCGGAACGTAGGAGGCAATCACAGGAGCCGGGCAACCCAACTATTGACCGAAGACACAATTTGAAACTGAAGCATATAAAGCGATATCTGAGAACATTTTGTCGAGGACTTCTCGGAGTACCTTGGCTTTTGGTGGGCTCGGCTCTAGTCGCAGCCCCCCGTTGATATTGCCGATGCTTTAAGGGCATCCGATGTTGCACTGCGATCGTTATGCTAGAGACACACAGATCCTCTGAGACTCGGGTTGGGTGTGGCCGACCAGCCTGAGGAACGAATCTCCTCGGGAACTAATCCGGATGTCATGTGTGTTTCGCCAACACCGAGGTGTAGGTCAGCAGAAAAGATGCCGAGCTGTGGGTCGGAAAGATCTCCCGAGCTAAATTATTATGCAGGGTGCCTCGGTCATGAGGATGTCCCGCTTCCTGAAAGAAAAACATACAAATAGCTTAAAAGTGCCATAAGCTCGAAAAAACCGAAAAACTTATGTAAAAACTTGACGTCCGAACTGAATCAAGTTTTATGGTGCCAATCCGAAAGTTGGTCTTAAAATAAATTTTTGCTTCTGTCGTGCTTTATCATGACACATCTGATCTAGACTTCAAGTAGGTCAGCCTTCGGCTTCAACCTCCCAATCCCGAAGGCGGAGTGCTTCTCAAAGGCCAGTTTAGCGAACTAAACTCGAGCAGCTTTAGAGAGAAAACCAGGCCATCTGGCTATTGACAGTACACTCGAGTCGAAAAAAGAGTGATAGAAAAAGACTTTGCAACGACTAAGAAGAAAAAAATCATTATAAAATGGCTCGTACAAATTTAAGAGCCCCCGGTTAACTTGGGTAAAGGAATTTGTTTTCAACAAACATTATTTTTGACAAACTAAGTTTTTAACAAAAAACCTTTTTCTGTTTTACACAAATATAATGCTTGGTCAAATCGAACAGAAATTAAAAATTGAAAAAGTTGAGCATGAAAGCGACTTAGCTGGTTAATGTGCTCGGTGTTGATCACGCGGTCCGAGCTTGTGTCGGGAGGAGGACGCCCCTTGAACTTTGACAAATTCGACATGGTCCTCGACTTGACCGAGGTCCCAGCCCAAGCCCGTCCCGAGGTGACCGAGCAAGGAGCTCGGCACTTCGAAGTAGCGACAAAACACGACCGATGTGGCGACGTGAAGCCCCCGGTCCAGCCGAGGTGACAGAGTAGGTCGGCAAGGTGATGTCGAAGTCCAGGGCCGAGTCAGTTGATGAGGTGATTGCGAAGCCCTCGGTCCAGCCGAGGTGATGAAGAAAGTTGTTGAGGCGAGGTTGGAGCCCCCACGTCAGCCGAAGTGTCGAAGCAGATCGGCGAGGTGGATGTCGGCTTGAAGAGGTGACGGTGTGGCGATGCCGGCATAGGGCGGCTCGCCGAGGTGACAACGTAATTTGGTCGACGGAGGTGAGGCAACGACGCCGACACGCCGAGGTGACCGCGTGACACAGTAGAAATTGACTACCTACCCATATGATACAGTGCAAGCAAGAAACAATAATAAGTAAAAGAAAAAGAAAATTGCATAATTAATATATGCAAAGCGAGTAATTTGGCTGAGCGCCCAAGGTCGGCTCAATGGCATGACGGCTTTGTGGCGCGGCGATGTCGACACAGGTTGGCTGGCCTAGGTGACGGTGAGAGGCTAGCCAGACCGATACCGTGCACAAGTGTCGGTAAAATATTTCTGCAAAAATAATTCAGTGCAAAACAACAAAAAATATTCTGTGTATAATAATTTTATGTGCTAAATGAATAGCTAGGAGAAACAAAACCTGTTTGACGACGAAGACCCTAGCAGACCAAAGCAAATAAAAGGAAAACGGTCTGTACGAAACTAGTATCAACCAGTACCAAGAAAACATTGGTCTTGACCTTTGCATGGAGTAGTAGTACTTTAAATTACTAGAATCCACATACCAAATCTAGGGTACCGTGCTGCAAAACTAGTAATCAATTAGGTTAGTAGTACTCTAGGTCTATGCACTTTTCAACAAAAAGTAATACTAGTAATAATATTTTTTGCATAATTTAAATACGTAAAGTAATTTATTAAAAAGATGTGGCATGGGCTCCGAGGTCGAATCAGTAGCGTGGAAACAACGGAACCGAATTCAAGTGACAGGCTATGTCACGCATGAAGTGTCCGTCGACCGACAGTTGGATAAACCGGGCTGATGAAAAGACGGTCAGGTGGCGCGGCTTCCTCAAAGGCGAATAGCAATTTCGAAGCAAAGCTGCACTATCAATCAAATCTCCAAACTGTAAAACAACTAGCACACTTAGATGAAGTGTAGGTATACGTTTGAGAAGCAATCCACTAGTAATAACACATGAGCTGAGCAGTGCATAAAAGACAGACCAAATTAGAGAAAAGTACAAATGGCCTGCTTAATTAAATAATAGAGAAAGAGGGATGGAATCTCCCTGTGCTGCTGCCGATCTAAACTCCTGTCGGCTGGCCCGCGTAGGCTGCTCTGCGCGGGCAGCACGCTTGCGATCTCCTCCGCTGGGTTGCCACCGCTTAGATTGCGCTTTTCTTTCATTAATTTTCAGGTTTAGCCATGCAGTCAGGCCGCTATTTTCATGCTCACTTTCCAGGACCTTCACAGCCCGCGGGGTAGCTTAGATCCAAGGTATCATCAGACAATGGATACGGCCGTCGCCGCCAAAAAAAAATCTGGCCCGATCTGGCTGCGAACAACGTAGCGCAACGCGATAGCATGGATTTTGCAAAAGTGAAAACATACATGAAGTAGATCTGACTGAAAAAATATCACCTGATCATCCCATCGATACGTGATGATCACCCAACAGGCACTCAATGAAAGGACCATTGTCGATGTGAAATCCGGCGTATCTCGCAGTAGGGGTCCTAATCTAGATGTCTTGGAGCGATGGTAACATGGACACGGGATTTTACCCAGGTTCGGGCTCTCTCGAAGAGATAATATCCTACGTCCTGCTTTTGATTGTATTTATATGGGGGATAGTACAGGGTACATGTATCTGCCACGAGATTGCACTAGTACAACGAGGTGCTATAGAAACGGTTTTTAACCCCTTTCCACGACGGCATTTTGAACCGTCGCCAAGTGAGTGTGTGCGATGATACATCCATTTTGTATCATGCTTTTATGTTGATATTTATGGCATTATGGGCTGTTATTACACATTATGGTACAATACTTATGCCTTTTCTCTCTTATTTTACAAGGTTTACATAAAGAGGGAGAATGCCGGCAGCTGGAATTCTGGACCGGAAAGGAGCAAATCTGAGAGACCTATTCTGCACAACTCCAAAAGTCTTGAAAATTTACGGAGAATTATTTTGGAATATATAAGAATTATTGGGTGAAGAAAATACCAGAGGGGACCCACCAGGTAGCCACAACCCTGGGGGCGTGCCCTACCCCCCTGGGCGCGCCCCTAGGGCTTGTGGGCCCCCTGGCAGGTCTCCGGTGTCCATCTTCTGCTATATGAAGGGTTTTTACCTGGAAAAAATCATAAGGGATCTTTCGGGACGAAGCGCCACCGTCTCGAGGCGGAACCTGGGCAGAAGCAATCTAGGGCTCCGGTGGAGCTATTCTGCAGGGGAAACTTCCCTCCCGGAGGGGAAATTGAAGCCATCGTCATCACCAACGATTATCTCATCGAGAGGGGGTCAATCTCCATCAACATCTTCACCAGCACCATCTCCACTCAAACCCTAGTTCATCTCTTGTATTCAATCTTTGTCTCAAAACCTCAAATTGGTACCTGTGGGTTGCTAGTAGTGTTGATTACTCCTTGTAGTTGATGCTAGTTGGTTTATTCGGTGGAAGATCATATGTTTAGATCCTTAATGATATTCAATACCCCTCTGATCTTTAAGATGAATATGCTTTGTGAGTAGTTACGTTTATTCCTGAGGACATGGGAGAAGTCTTGTTATAAGTAATCATGTGAATTTGGTATTCGTTCGATATTTTGATGAGATGTATGTTGCCTTTCCTCTAGTGGTGTTATGTGAACGTCGACTACATGACACTTCACCATGATTTGGGCCTAGGGGAAGGCATTTGGAAGTAATAAGTAGATGATGGGTTGCTAGAGTGACAGAAACTTAAACCCTAGTTTATGCGTTGCTTCGTAAGGGGCTGATTTGGATCCACACGTTTCATGCTATGGTTAGATTTATCTTAATTCTTCTTTCGTAGTTGTGGATGCTTGCGAGAGAGGTTAATCATAAGTGGGAGGTTTGTCCAAGTAAGGACAGCACCCAAGCACCGGTCCACCCGCATATCAAATTATCAAAGTAACGAACGCGAATCAAATGAGCATGATGAAAACTAACTTGACAACCATTCCCATGTGTCCTCGGGAGCGCTTTGCTTTATATAAGAGTTCGTCCAGTCTTATCCTTTGCTACAGGATTGGGCCACCTTGTTGCACCTTTGTTACACTTGTTACTTGTTACCCGTTATGAATTATCTTATCACAAAACTGTCTGTTATCGATAATTTCAGTGCTTGCAGAAAATACCTTGCTGAAAACCGCTTGTCATTTCCTTCTGCTCCTCGTTGGGTTCAAAACTCTTACTTATCGAAATTACTACGATAGATCCCCTATACTTGTGGGCCATCAAGAATCTTTTCTGGCGCCGTTGCCGGGGAGTGAAGCGCCTTGAGTAAGTGGAATTTGGTAAGGAAACATTTAGATTGCATGCTGAAATTTACTGTCACTTGTCAGTATGGAAAATCATCCTTTGAGGGGTTTGTTCGGCGTATCTTCACCCCGACCGGATGAGAAAAGAGTTGCCCCTCAACCTACTGAACCTACTGAAAATATTTATTATGAAATTCCTTCGGTTATGATAGAGAAACTGCTAGCTAATCCTTATGTAGGAGATGGAACATTACATCCTGATATTCATCTAATCTATGTGGATGAAGTTTGTGGATTATTTAAGCTTGCAGGTTTGCCCGAGGATGAAGTCAAGAAGAAGGTCTTCCCTTTATCTTTGAAGGACAAGGCATTGACATGGTATAGGCTATGCGATGATATTGGGACTTAGAATTACAACTGATTGAAATTGGAATTTCATCAGAAGTTTTATCCTATGCATCTGGTTCATCGTGATCGGAATTATATATATAATTTTTGGCCTCGTGAAGGAGAAAGTATCACTCAAGCTTGGGGGAGGCTTAAGTCAATGTTATATTCATGCCCCAATCATGAGCTCTCAATATAAATTATTATTCAGAATTTTTATGCTCGGCTTTCTCGTAATGATCAATCCATGCTCGATACTTCTTGTACTGGTTCTTTTATGAGGAAGACTATTGAATTCAAATGGGATCTCTTGGAAAGAATTAAATGCAACTCTGAAGATTAGGAGCTCGATGAAGATAAGGAGTCAGGTATAAACCTTAAGTTTGATTGTGTTAAATCTTTTATGGATACCGATGCTTTTCATGAATTTAGCACTAAGTATGGACTTGACTCTGAGATAGTAGCTTCTTTCTGTGAATCATTTGCTACTCATGTTGATCTCCCTGAGGAGAAGTGGTTTAAATATCATCCCCATTGAAGTAAAAATAGTGAAGCCTATTAAAGCTGAAGAGGAAACTATTACTTATAATGTTGATCCTGTTATTCCTACTGCTTATATTGAGAAACCACCTTTCCCTATTAGGATAAAAGAACATGCTAAAACTTCAGTTGTGCTTCGTAAGAGTTATACTAGAACACCTACACCTCCTAAACAAATTAAAGTTGAACCTAGTATTGCTATGGTTAAAGATCTCTTGGTCAATAATATTGATGGGCATGTTATTTATTTCGTGATGAAGCTGCTAGAATTGCTAAACCCGATGAAAAAGATAAACATAGACCTGTTGTTGGCATGCCTGATCATTGTTACCATGGCTTATGTGATTTGGGTGCTAGTGTGAGTGCAATTCCCTTTACTTTATACCAAGAAATTATGAATGATATTGCACCTGCTGAAATAGAAGATATTGATGTTACTATTATGCTTGCCAATAGAGATACTATATCACCAATTGGGATTGTTAGAGATGTTGAAGTCTTGTGTGGGAAAATAAAATACCCTACTGATTTCTTAGTTCTTGGTTCCCCACAAGATGATTTTTGTCCCATTATATTTGGTAGACCTTTCTAAACACTGTTAATGCTAAAATAGATTGTGAGAAAGAAACTGTTAGTGTAAGTTTTGGGGATGTGTCTCATGAGTTTAATTTCTCCAAATTTCGTAGACAACCCCATGATAAAGAATTGCCTAGTAAAGATGAAATTATTGGTCTTGCTTCTACTGCCGTGCCTCCTACTGATCCTTTAGAACAATATTTGCTAGACCATGAAAATGATATGTTCATGAATGAAAGAAAGGAATTAGACGATATTTTCTTTAAACAAATGCATGTTTTGAAACACAATTTGCCTATTGAGACTCTTGGAGATCCTCTACCACCCAAGAGTGACCCTGTGTTTGATCTTAAACAATTACCCAATAATTTGAAATATGCTTATCTCGATGAGAAAAAGATATATCCTGTTATTATTAGTGCTAACCTTTCAGAGCATGAGGAAAAGAAATTATTGAAAACTCTGAAGAAGCACCGTGCAGCTATTGGATATACTCTGGATGATCTTAAGGGCATTAGTCCCACTTTATGTCAGCACAAATTAATATGGAACCTGATGCTAAACCAGTCGTTGATCACCAGCGATGGTTGAATCCAAAGATGAAAGAAGTGGTAAGAAATGAAATACTAAAGCTTCTGGAAGCATGTATAATATATCCTATTGCTGATAGTAGATGGGTAAGTCCTGTTCATTGTGTCCCTAAGAAGGGAGGTATTACCGTTGTTCCAAATGATAAAAAGGAGTTGATTCCGCAAAGAATTGTCACAGGTTATAGAATGGTAATTGATTTTAGAAAATTAAACAAAGCTACTAGGAAAGATCATTATCCTCTACCTTTTATTGATCAAATGCTAGAAAGACTATCAAAACATACACACTTCTACTTTCTAGATGGTTATTCTGGTTTTTCCCAAATACCTGTGTCACAAGAGGATCAAGAAAAAACTACTTTTACATGCCCTTTCGGTACCTTTGCTTATAGACGTATGCCTTTTGGTTTATGCAATGCACCTGCTACTTTTCAAAGATGTATGACTGCTATATTCTCTGACTTTTGTGAAAAGATTGTTGAGGTTTTCATGGATGATTTCTCCTTTTACAAAACTTCTTTTGATGATTGCTGAAGCAACCTTGATCAAGTTTTGCAAAGATGTGAAGAAACTAATCTTGTCTTGAATTGGGAGAAGTGCCACTTTATGGTTAATGAAGGTATTGTCTTGGGGCATTAAATCTCCGAAAGAGGTATTGAAGTTGATAAAGCTAAATTTGATGCTATTGAAAAAATGTAGTGTCCTAAAGATATCAAAGGTATAAGAAGTTTCCTTGGTCATGCTGGTTTCTATAGGAGATTTATTAAAGACTTCTCTAAAATTTCTAGCCCTCATACTATACTCTTGCAAAAGGATGTTCCATTTGTTTTTTATGATGATTGTGTAGAAGCATTTGAAATACTTAAGAAAGCCTTAATTTTCGCACCTATTGTTCAACCACCTGATTGGAACCTACCCTTTGAAATTATGTGTGACGCTAGTGATTATGTTGTTGGTGCTGTTCTAGGACAAAGAGTTGATAAGAAATTAAATGTTATCCATTATGCTAGTAAAACTCTAGACAGTGCTCAAAGAAATTATGCCATCGCTGAAAAAGAATTTTTAGCAGTTGTATCTGCTTGTGACAAGTTCAGATCTTATATTGTTGATTCTAAAGTAACTGTTCACACCGATCATGCTGCTATTAAATATCTTATGGAAAAGAAAGATGTTAAACCTAGACTTATTAGGTGGGTTCTCCTGCTACAAGAATTTGACTTACATATTATCGATAGAAAGGGAGCTGAGAACCCCGTAGCAGACAACTTGTCTAGGTTAGAAAATATTCTTGATGACCCACTACTTATTGATGATAGCTTTCCTGATGAACAATTAGCTATCATAAATGCTTCTCGTAGTACTCCTTGGTATGCTGATTATGCCAATTATATTGTTGCTAAATATTTACCACCTAGCTTCACATACCAACAAAAGAAAAAGTTTTTCTATGATTTAAGACATTACTTCTGGGATGACCCACACCTTTATAAAGAAGGAGTAGGTGGTGTTATTAGACGTTGTGTACCTGAGCATGAACAGGAACAGATCCTACGCAAGTGTCACTCTGAGGCCTACGGAGGGCACCATGCTGGTGATAGAACTGCACACAAGGTATTACAATCTGGTTTTTATTGACCTACTCTTTTTAAGGATGCTCGTAAGTTTGTCTTGTCTTGTGATGAATGTCAAAGAATTGGTAATATTAGTAGACGTCAGGAAATGCCTATGAATCATTCACTTGTTATTGAACCATTTGATGTTTGGGGATTTGATTATATGGGACCTTTTCCTTCCTCTAATGGGTATACACATATTTTGGTTGTCGTTGATTATGTTAGTAAGTGGGTAGAAGCTATTCCAACTAGTAGTGCTGATCATAACACCTCCATTAAAATGCTTAAAGAAGTTATTTTCCCAAGGTTTGGAGTCCCTAGATATTTAATGACTAATGATGGTTCACACTTTATTCATGGTGCTTTCTGTAAATTGCTTGCTAAGTATGATGTTAACCATAGAATTGCATCTCCATATCACCCTCAGTCTAGTGGTCAAGTAGAATTGAGTAACTGAGAAATAAAGTTGATTTTGCAAAAGACTGTTAATAGATCCAGAAAGAATTGGTCTAAGAAACTTGATGATGCACTATGGGCTTATAGAACTGCTTATAAGAACCCTATGGGTATGTCTTCATATAAAATGGTTTATGGAAAAGCATGTCACTTACCTCTTGAACTAGAACATAAAGCTTATTGGGCAATTAAAGAGCTCAACTATGATTTCAAACTTGCCGGTGAGAAGAGGTTATTTGACATTAGCTCACTTGATGAATGGAGAACCCAAGCCTATGAGAATGCCAAATTGTTTAAAGAGAAAGTTAAAAGATGGCATGATAAAAGGATACAAAAGCGTGAATTTAATGTAGGTGACCATGTCTTGCTATACAATTCTCGTTTAAGATTTTTTGCAGGAAAGCTTCTCTCTAAATGGGAAGGGCCTTACATTATCGAGGAAGTTTATCGTTCCGGTGCCATCAAGATCAACAATGCCGAAGGCACTAACCCGAAGGTAGTAAACGGACAAAGAATCAAACATTATATCTCAGGTACTCCAATAAATGTTGAATCCAATATTATTAATACCATAACACCGGAGGAGTACATAAGGGATATCTACCAGAACGCTCCAGAACTCCGAAAAGGAATAGGTATGTGATACAGTAAGTAAACCGACTCCAAAACTTTTCCAAAAGCAATTTTACTCTGTTTTGGAATATTTAAAAATTTAGGAAAATAAAAAGTAGTCCGAAAAGTGCACGAGGAGGCGACAAGCCTTGGGGGCGCGCCCTACCCCCCTGGGTGCACCTCCCAGGCTTGTGGCCACCTCTTGTGCCCTCCGGACTCCGTTTTCTTGTAGTACACTCCTTTTGGTCGGTAAAAATTCATTATATAATCTCCTGAAGGTTTTAACCACCTTACCACGGCAATATCCTCTGTTCTTGTTTCGAGCTATTTTTTCCTGACAGGTCTAGATCGCCATGACGTCTCCAAGCACCCCCAAGGACAAGTTTTTTGAGAAGATCATCAACCCTTACCTTGTGGAGGTGCTGCAACACCCTCAAACCATCGAGATGCATGAGGGGGTGCTTCACATCCGTGATGTTCAAGGGCCGAGGAGGACCGGAAGCGTGGAGTCCAGGCTCGAAGCAGTGGAGCAAGAAGTGTTCAAGTGCAAAGGGATGGTGGAGCGCTAACTCAACGCCAATCACTCCATGATCACGGATTTTACCCGTGACCACAAGCTGGATGCTAGTGAGATTGGGAAGGCCATCTTCAAGCTTCATGAGAAGAACGAGCATCTCCAAGCCCAGATCTATGACCTGCAGAACCAGAACTATGAGTATGAATATAGATTTAAGAGGATGAGTTTGGCTACATATTTGAGGATTCCGGAGACTCGTTCATCTTTCTATGATGGTGAACCTACGCCCTGGAACATGGAGGACAAGCCCACAACATCATCAACTCCGTCATCACCACCTCCGAATAAAGAGACCTAAGTACATGGGTAAGGGCACTCCCCTTGGCTAGTGCCAAACTTGGGGGAGGTGCCCCGGTATCATATCACCATCACATCTTTACCTTTATCATTTTTCTTAGCTCGATCCTTTTGGTTATATCTTGGTTTAGTAGAATAAAGTTTTAGTATGATCTAGCTTTGAGTTTTGCTTTGTGTTCCCTCTATGTAATCGTGTCCGAGAGTTATATAATAAAGATTAGTTTTGAGTTGAGGGCTTTGCTTTCTTGCTATGATCTTGAGTAAAAGAAATAAAGAAATAAAAAGATTATATAATGATCTTATGGGAAGTGATGACTTCACATATAAGAAGTATGTCGCATGAAATTTGTTGGGAGTTGACAAACTTAGTTTTGGTCATTGTTGCAATTAATAGGAAGTAATAAAGAAAGAGAGGTCTCACATATAAATACACTATCTTGGACATCTTTTGTGATTGTGAGCGCTCATTAAAATATTATATGCTAAAAGGTTGATGTTGGACAAGGAAGAGACCATAATGGGTTATGTTTCTTTATATCCGAATAGAAGTTATATCGTCATGGATCCTCCAACATGTTGAGCTTGCTTCTCATCCTATGCTAGCCAAATCTTTTGCACCAAGTAGAGATACTACTTGTGCATCCAAAATCCCTCAACCCAGTTTTGCCATGAGAGTCCACCATACCTACCTATGGATTGAGTAAGATCCTTCAAGTAAGTTGTCATCGGTGCAAGCAATAAAAATTGCTCTCTAAATATGTATGATCTTTTAGTCTGAGGAAAATAAGCTTTATACGAACTTGTGATATAGAAGAAATAAAAGCGACGGATTACATAATAAAGTTCTTTATCACAAGCGGCAATATAAAGTGACATTCTTTTGCATTAAGATTTTGTGCATCCAACCAAAAAAGCGCATGCCAACCTCTGCTTCCCTCTGCGAAGGGCCTATCTTTTATTTCACTTCCTACCCTTATACAAGAGTCATGGTGATCATCACCTCTTATTTTTATACTTTTTCTTTTTGGCAAGCACTATATGTTGGGGGAAGATCTAGATATATATATCCACTCGGATGTAGATATTCATAAACTATTATTGTTGACGTTACCCTTGAGGAAAAAGGTTGGGAGGCGAAGCTACAAGCCCCTATCTTTCTCTATGTCCAATTAAAACTTTGATCTCATAAGTGTCGCGTGAGTTTTAGAAATTATGAAAGACTAAAAGATGGTTGAGTATGTGAAACTTCCTATATGAAAGCTCTTACATTGAATCTTTCCGATGTTATGATAAATTGCAATTGTTTCAATGACCAAGATCATAGTTTGTTGGTTTTCAATAAAGTTCTTGATTCATACTTTACCTTGTGAATGAATTGTTACTTTAGCATAAGAAATTATATGACAATATATGTTGTTGTTCTAAGGATGATCATGATGCCCTCATGTCCATATTTTATTTTATCGACACCACTATCTCTAAACATGTGGACATGATTATCGATTTTGGTTTCCGCTTGAGGACAAGCGAGGTCTAAGCTTGGGGGAGTTGATACGTCCATTTTGCATCATGCTTTTATGTTGATATTTATTGCATTATGGTCTGTTATTACACATTATTGCACAATACTTATGCCTTTTCTCTCTTATTTTACAAGGTTTACATAAAGAGGGAGAATGCCGACAGCTGGAATTCTGGACCGGAAAGGAGCAAATCTGAGAGACCTATTCTGCACAACTCCAAAAGTCCTAAAAATTTACGGAGAATTATTTCAGAATATATAAGAATTATTGGGCGAAGAAAATACCAGAGGGGACCCACCAGGTGGCCACAAGCCTGGGGGGGCCCTACCCCCTGGCAGGTCTCCGGTGTCCATCTTATGCTATATGAAGGGTTTTTACCTGGAAAAAATCATAAGGGAACTTTCGGGACGAAGCGCCGCCGTCTCGAGGCGGAACCTGGGCAGAAGCAATCTAGGGCTCCGGCGGAGCTATTCTGCCAAGGAAACTTCCCTCCTAGAGGGGGAAATCACCAATGATCCTCTCATCGAGAGGGGGTCAATCTCCATCAACATCTTCACCAGCACCATCTCCTCTCAAACCCTAGTTCATCTCTTGTATTCAATCTTTGTCTCAAAACCTCAGATTGGTACCTGTGGGTTGCTAGTAGTGTTGATTACTCCTTGTAGTTGATGCTAGTTGGTTTATTCGGTGGAAGATCATATGTTCAGATCCTTAATGAGATTCAATACCCCTCTGATCTTGAAGATGAATATGCTTTGTGAGTAGTTACGTTTGTTCCTGAGGACATGGGAGAAGTCTTGTTATAAGTAATCATGTGAATTTGGTATTCGTTCGATATTTTGATGAGATGTATGTTGTCTTTCCTCTAGTGATGTTATGTGAACGTCGAGTACATGACACTTCACCATGATTTGGGCCTAGGGGAAGGCATTGGGAAGTAATAAGTAGATGATGGGTTGCTAGAGTGACAGAAGCTTAAACCCTAGTTTATGTGTTGCTTCGTAAGGGGCTGATTTGGATCCACATGTTTCATGCTATGGTTAGATTTATCTTAATTCTTCTTTCGTAGTTGTGGATGCTTGCGAGAGAGGTTAATCATAAGTGGGAGGTTTGTCCAAGTAAGGACAGCACCCAAGCACCGGTCCACCCACATATCAAATTATCAAAGTAACGAACGTGAATCATATGAGCATGATGAAAACTAACTTGACAACAATTCCCATGTGTCCTCGGGAGCGCTTTACTTTATATAAGAGTTCGTCCAGGCTTATCCTTTGCTACAAAAAGGATTGGGCCACCTTGCTGCACCTTTGTTACACTTGTTACTTGTTACCCGTTACGAATTATCTTATCACAAAACTATCTGTTACCGATAATTTTAGTGCTTGCAGAAAATACCTTGCTGAAAACCACTTGTCATTTCCTTCTGCTCCTCGTTGGGTTCGACACTCTTACTTATCGAAAGGACTATGATAGATCACCTATACTTGTGGGTCATCATGCGATAGGGGGGTCCTTCCCACATGACCCAGAAACCATCGGGGATAGGGAGCCTTGATGCATATAGTTGTCCTTATAAAACTGATTCTGATATCTCGAATATCCCAAACGCTTCATCCTTGCAACTCGTTTGTGCTCGCATTGCCATCGCAGTCAGTATTCTGTGTTGCTACGTTTATGATGCGCGACCCATCACAAACAGTTCATGATTATAGAACATGTACAATAAGCAGACAATCACACACATTTACTTTTCCTCGACTGTATGCGATTTGATGTAAGAGCGCATACAATTGTCCCTATAAAACTGTATGCGAAGCTTGAATACATCCCACACGATTCATCTGTTGTACCCACGTAAGATGAAGACCTATCGCACGCGTTCTTCTATGACCAAACATTTGCGATGCGCACAACATCATAAACAGTCCATAATTGCCAAGCGTGTGTGATAAGGTGACTTTCACAAACATTTAATAAAAAGGAACTGTGTGCGATGTTGTTGTTAATCGCAAACGATTTTCTTGGTTGATCGTGTGTGTAGTAGAGATTGATCGCACACGTAGTGGATCCGAGAAACGTGTCTTATCTCCACGTCCATCGCAGACGTTTCGCTTTCGCAAACCGTGTGCAGTGTAATCCCTAATTTAATCCCTAATTTAAAAATCACATATTTTGAATTTGAAAGTAGGAAATCACTTATTTCATATCTAACCATGTTTATTACAAATATAGGTTCAACCATGAATGCATAATTCGAGGCACAGGTACATATACTGAAGAACTACAGAAGCACCAAGTAAAGAATTATGAACCACAGTTGTACTAAAGACTGTAAAGAGAGAGGCGAAAGACATTCTGGTTGCTGGAGAAGGTGAAGTGGAATGCCCATATTGTGCCCTCCTCCATGCGTAATGCGCCGCGACTCTAGGCCAACCCCTTGTGATGGCTGCCCGTCCATCCTTCAATATCTTCATTAGGACTTCTAGATGTTCATTGTAGTCTGGATGAAATACTTTAACCTTCATTGCATGTCCACCAATCATTCACTTTGCGAGGTAATCTTGAGTAAACTACTTCGGGAATCACTGTGAACGAAAAAGATTCAGACATTGTTGTCTAACAACTCATTATGGGCAGTAAAAAGAGAAGGCTACAGAGTTTGTAGTTACCATCCTATAGCTCACTGTTGTTTTGGATAGAGCGTAAACAAATAATTTGCTTGCCACCATTCGTATCTTTTTGCTAATAATCCTTACCAGTTTCCTCACTTGATGCTTGTTCATGAATATCTCATTGCCTCATACGCAAAAAGGGTCGATGCATGGATCTTTGCCAAGGGCATATGTACCTACAAGCAACACGTCAATATTAGAAGCTAACAAGTGTCCAGGCCCGATCTATATGCACTACATTATGGAACGACGGGGGGAGTACAAGCCGAGGGATGAAACTAACCTCAGCGGAAAATCCTGGCCACTCCCGTTGTTGTCCTGCATAAGTAGTGGAAAGGCATGATAAGTACAACAACCTTAACATCACACAAATATAGCAAAGGTAAACAACATCATCTCCAAATGATAGCTTGAATGTGTTGGTTTCAGCATGTTGTTAAAGTAGATATAAAATGGAAGGGAATGTTACCTATAACAGGCTTAACAGCCATCAAATATTGCAATTCAAACTGGTATTGTTGAAAATGAATAGAACGTAGGTCATGCTTAAACATCACACTGGATAAATGTGTAAAAGTGAAATAAAGGGCATGTGTTAACTACACCAGGCATAACTGGAACCAAATATAGCCGTACAAATTGGTATTGATGAAATCGAGTGGCACAGTTCCGACTTGCACAAAATGAACATCACATTGTGAATGACTGAAATAAACAAGGCATAAATGATCAGTATAACAACCAAATATAGCCATTGAAAACTGGACAGAGTCTCACTGCAACCAACCTAACAAGCAAATACAGATAAACAGGGCATATGCTTGAAAACTGGACAAATGCTCACTACAACCAACCGAATAAGCAAATACAGATAAACAAGCCATCTACTTGAAAACTGGACAAATGCTCACTTCAACCAACCAACCAAATACAGATAAACAAGGCATCTGCTTGATAACTGGACAAATGCTCACTGCAACCAACCTAACAACCAAATACAGATAAACAAGGCATCTGCTTGATAACTGGACAAATGCTCACTACAACCAACCTAACAACCAAATACAGATAAACAAGGCATCTACTCACTATAAACAACCAAATATAGCCATTCGTGAAACTGAAGTGGACAATTCATACTTAAACATCACATAGCCCTATTGAACATTACATTTTTGCATAACTGAAATAATTAAACATAGCACAGTTAAAACACCGCATGGCAAAAGCTACTACAACAAAGGGTACGGGTTGGCAAGCTAGAAAAGGTAAGATTTGCTGATAGGATGTTGCCTCGCATGTCATGGACGGGATCCTTCCAGTTGGAAGAGCACAGACCCATGGTGTGATCTTTGATGCCATAGATGGGCTACTTCACCTTGGAAGAACCTTTGTGGGTGCCCTCCTCGTGGTCATGGTCGATGAGATCTGACTTGGCAATTGAGGATCCCAAGCCACCGCCGTAGAACGTGTCCTTCAGAAATGACAAAATGGGCTTGATGGCGTACAAGGATCGCAAATCCTAAACCGCGTGGCCGAGGAGATAAGCGGCAGAGCCATTGAAGAGATCGATGGCGGTTGAACCAGAGGGGTTGGGGATGGACCACTTAACCTGTGACATGGCCCACGTGAAGCCGTCGCTATCGACGAGCTTGATGTCGTAGCCAGCTTTCCCGAGATACAGTAATATGCTAGCCCGCTGACATGAAGCCTTCGGCATGGCAACGTAGTCAACGTCTTCGCCGGCTTCCACGGCGAGGTGTTGCTCCGGGATCGACAGGTCGGGGCGAACGGCGGCCACCTCGCCAACGTCCGGCAGAGAGGACATGATAAACCTCTTCTTGGCCAAAAGCTCGTCGGGCTCCCCGGGATACGTGGTCGGGCTTAGGCTACGACATTCTGGAGCAGGGGATGTGGATCTAGCAGGGAGGGACACCGCAGGCCTCATCTAAAAACTCAGGGGAGTGGGGCGACGGTATGGGAATCGCTGGGTAACCTAACTTTATTATCTAAGCTTGGAGGAACGGGCAGACCGGCAGGGGTTGGTGGCGGCGGCGCCGAGCTAGGGTTCGAGGGGGGAGGGGGCGGGTGGGGGACTGTGGAGGGGGGGTGGGGTGGTGTTTGAGGATATGCCATGGCTACTAAATTTTTTAGTAATGGTGGGTGGAGATGGTGGTGGATGAGGGAGGGCGACGGTTCAAATGCCTCGGCTACTGCAATTTTACTATAAGGTCGGTGCTGGAGGAGTGGGGGCGACAGTTGAAGTACCGCGGCTACTAAAATTTGGGTAAAGGAATTGATGCAGGGTGGGAGCACCCAAGATTGCACATAGTCCAATAAGAATATGCGTGTATGATAATAAGGAAAAGCGGCGGAACCGCCGATTTTTGCAACGCTCAAGGCGGGTAGTTTGTTTTTAGATTTCTAGCTAGCTGGTCTATCACACACAGATCATCCTAATTTTCAGACGCAGACGTGGAATTCAATCTAAATAAACTACTCGCCTTTAGCTTGCTCAGGTGGTGATTTTATAGTGCACTAGCATCGCACACGGTTAAGCCAGTACCTCCACCTTTGCTCGCGCTTGGGCAGTCGTGGTGATTCACAGCGCACTTGCATCGCACATGGTTAAACCACTACCTCCACCCCTGCTTGCGCTTGTGCGGTCGTGGTGATTTCACAGCCCACTAGCATCGCACACGGTTAATCCACTACCTACACCCTTGATCGCGCTTACGCAGTCGTGGTGATTTCACAGCGCACTTGCATCGCACACGGTTAAGCCAGTACACCCACTACTAGGGAAAACCCTAGTAGTGGCGCGGGTTTTAATGCTATCAGTAGCACGGGTGGCAGTGCTACTACTACGTTGCTACAGCTAACAGGTAGTAGTAGCGCGGTATAGCCCAGCGCTACTACTATTAATTGTATCAGTAGCGCTGTTCTGAGAGGCGCTACTATTAAGTAGCTGTAGCGCTTTTCTGTCCCCGCACTGCTATTGTATCTTTCAACATTTTTTTCTGCTTCCTATTGATGTAGAACAGTACCCCGTTTTAATAAACTGCAATTTCACATATACCAGATAACAATATCATTAACCACAATACTAGATACTCATATATAGTCATACAGTAGTCATACAATATCAATAAGTATTATAGGTTCTCATATATAGTCAACATGCATCCTCACACACATATATGGTTCATACAGTAGCATATATGATAAGCAGTACTAGGTAGTCATACAGCATATAGCAATCTACTAGTGGTAGTCATACAGCCACACACATATGTAGTTCTAGATGATATCGATGATGATCATCATCCTCAAGCCATGGCGGTGGGTGTTCCTGATAGTAATTAGGATGGCCTGTCCAACACGAAGATTCTTGCCAATGAGGAAGCTCTTCCACCCAACCGAGCTTAAGTGTGTGCGACCGTTCGTGTCCATGCCGTACGCACAGGTGGTGACGGAGCCCCTTGCGGTAAGGCGTATTCCAGCTGAGCCTTCTTCATCAGGCTCGATACCACAACTCATAGAGAGGCTCTTTGGCAATTTCTGAATAAGAAAAACATATCAATTAATAAGCAGCCTCGCACATACTCTTGCAAATATATTTCTACTAAGTATAGATTTCTACACTATCAAAAGACACAGTACTACATTTCTACTAAGCATGAATTCTACTAATAAGTATGGATTATCTACACTATTAATAGTTCCTTGGATTCTACACTAATAAGCATGTCATCGGACTCTACACTAAAGCATATCATAGGCTAGCTTCCACACAGCATATCATTGGACTCTACACTAAGCATATCATCGGATTCACTAAGCATATCATCGGATAATTTGCATTTGTAAGTATAACATACCATGACAAGCCGATCAACCATGGTACTTGTCAGGCAGGTCACGAATGGCACCCCGACAAAGTCAGCACGTGGCGGAATTATGTCCCATAGGTTGCACACATCCTCCTCGCTCAACCTCATTCTTTGAGCATAGATGGCTTCATCAAGTGGGTCCTCATCATCTTCATCAAGTGGGTCCTCATCATCTTCATCATCTTCCTCCGTGTTGACATAAATGACAGCCAGCTTAGGTCTTTCTGCTCTGAAGGAGAAGCTGATCAACTCACCACCAGTGATACCCATGTGGGCAAGGAAACGGACCCATCCATCTCCAATCTGCGACATATTGCGTCCTTTCTCGACCTCCATAGTGTAGGGGGCCCCCGGAGCCTCAAAGGTCACAGTGTCTCCGGTCAGCTTGTTGAATTTCAACCTCACATTGCATGGGATGATCTGTGTAAAAAAAGTAAAATGACACAATGCATTAATGCCAATAACACTAAAAACAAAATAGTTCTTACAAGTTTCATATAATTTGTTACCGCCGCATGAAGAAAACTTGGCTGGAAGTAGATGCCGAACAGCGTGCCAGTTGCAAGGCTGCTTGCGCACCTTGACTTGCATGGTCGACATGGTGGTGGTGGTGGTGGCGCCATTTTCCTAAAGCAATATGAGCAAGGATGAATGATCCACTTCACAGGAAAGAAAAATAGTAACATAAAGTTCTCAATTAACTTGCTAACACCTTCTAGAATAGAACCAGCAGCTAGTTAGACAAGACTCACCGTTCAGAGTTGCTACACTACAATCGTTAGACAACAAGACTCAACAGCTAGCTAGACAACACTTACTAACACATGTGCAAATGCCAAATCAGCCAACAAGACTCACCGTTACAGAAGCTAGCTAGCTAGAGAGCACACCCTTCAGAGTTACTACAGTACAATGCATCGATCTTAATCAGAAAACAGAATATTTACAAGAACTGCCATGTATATCAGCAATCTCTAGATGAGATTCTTCCGCGAGAAGCAATTTGATGGATAATTATAATCCTAAGATCTAGTAACATATAAGATGACAAGGTACCACCTACCAAAGCATTTCAGTGGCACCTATTGCCGAAAAAACATTTCACAAATATCTACCTAATCAGGGTACCACCCACCAAAACATTTCATCTAATTTGGCCCCTATTGCCTAAGATAACTGATTAAAAAAACAAGTGGCAAATTTAATTGGGATTAACTTAGCACTTGCAAACCAAATACTTGTATCAAAACCAATATCTACCAGATCACGGTACCACCTACCAAAGCATTTCAACTAAATTGGCACCTCCATTTTGCCAAAAAATAACTTATTACAGAAAAACAAAAGCATCTAGCTATCCATATACAGAGAAAAAAAAAGGTGCGTTTCTTTCCAAGCATCTAGCTAGGTCGTGCCAAATCTTCAGAGGTAATGAACTACACCTCACTACGTCGTTGCCTATCCATCTGAAATTCGTAAGCCCTCACTGCATCTAGCTAGGGCAGCCCTCGGGGGGTGCTGACAAGGAGGGGGGATGGCATGGTGACCTCGGTCGGGGGTGCTGACAAGGGGGAAGGCCGGTGACTTTCCTACGAGAGGGTGCGGCGACAGCGGCCGGTGAGGGGATCGAGGGCGGTTGGCCAAAAGTGGCCAGAGCTCGCGGGCAGTGACAGAGGGGGCAGCGAGAGGGTGGAGGAGCAGCGGAGGGGGGCAAGAGGGGGGAGGAGCATTACCTGCGGCGGCAGTGGCGGTGGCGCGCGGTGGCTGGGGGAGAAACCCTAACCGCAGCGGCGTCAGGTGAAGGGCGACGATCGAAAGTGATGAGGGTGCGGGGGCGGCCAGGTTTTCTTTTGATGTAGTAGTAGCGCTGCGCAAGGGCCGGTGCTACTGCTAAGCCCACTAGCTGTAGCACCGGTGATTAGCCCATGCTACAGCTAAGTGGGCTACCGTTTTTGGCCCTGCGGCCCACATAACAGCAACGCGGCCCATGCTAACCAATGCTGCTGCTAAGCCATACCAGTAGCGTGCTTTGTACCCAGTGCTAGTGGTAATTACCTGTACCGTGGGGGCTCAAACAAACGCTACTACTAGACTTCTATCTATAAGCATTTTCCTAGTAGTGACCCGTGTCCGTTGAGCGTCATCCGAGTCTTTGTAGCAAAAAAAACATCAGAGAGGGTCAGAAGACAGCCGCACCAGCATGTGGCCCAAATATATATGAGTGAAAAGGGTGCTCTATGATGTTCAAATTTCCAATGCACAACTTTGACCGCGCGAGCCCACGGTTGGGCGCGTCATCGAAGATCGATGAGGGGGGCCAGAAGTCAAGAACCACCTGGAAGTGGCCTAATATATGTAGGAATATATGGTGTGATGTTTAAAACTTTAAATACACAATGCACAACTTTGGTGGCACCTGCCTCACAAACCCAAAAGCACCCTTGGATATATCTATAATGACATAATGTCGTAGCTACCTAGCTAGGGTGCTTAACCCACCTCCCACTTCGTGTCCGCGGGGCGGATGTATGTAATGATACTTTGGTCATACATGCATGTCGCCATGACCTACCATAAGACGGGCTAGTGAATCTATCGCTTGGTCAAACGAAAACTGTTGTTGTCGATAAAAAATGGATAGAATATATACATAAACCGCTTGGGCCAATAGATTGAACCATCATAAAAAATCGCACGAGAGGGACCACAAAACTAGCATCGCCTGCATGCGGCCCAAAATGATGTATGTTGGAAGGGGTGATGTGTGTTTTCAATATCGAATAATGTACAATTTAGATGTGGCGCCCGCCTCTCAATACAGACAACAACCATGAAAGCCAGGTAATTAAGGACGAGATACGCAGGGTACTGATACGTCTCCATCGTATCTATAATTTTTGATTGTTTCATGCCAATATTATACAACTTTTACATATTTTTGTCAACAATTTATATGATTTATTGGACTAACCAATTGATCCAGTGCCCAGTGCCAGTTCCTGTTTGTTGCATGTTTTTTGTTTCACAGAAAATCCATATCAAACGAAGTCCAAATGCAATAAAATTTTACGGAGAATTATTTTGGAATATTTGTGATTTTTGGGAGTTGGAATAATCGGAAGAGGGGGCCCATAGTGACCACAACCCACCAGGGTGTGCCTGGGGGCCCAGGCGCGCCCAGGTGTCTTATACCCACCTCGTACGTCAGTTGGAGCTCTACTTCGGGCTCAAGGAAGCTTATATCCGGAAAAAAAATCATGTTAAAATTTCAGCACAATCAGAGTTACGGATCTCCCGGAATATAAGAAACGGTTTTTGGCCAGATCTGAGAAACACGAAACAGAAGAGAACAGAGAGGGAGATCCAATCTCGGAGGGGCTCCTGCCCCTCTGCCACCATGGAGGCCATGGACCAGAGGGGGAACTCTCCTCCCATCTAGTGGGGAGGCCAAGGAAGAAGAAGAAGGAGGGGGCTCTCTCCCCCTCTCTCCCGATGGCGCCGGAGTGCCGCCGGGGCAAGGATCGTGACGGCGATCTACATCAACAATCTTGCTACCGTCAACACCAACTTTATCCCCCTCTATGCAGCGGTGTAACACCCTTTCTCCCTACTGTAATCTCTACTTAAACATGGTGCTCAACTCCATATATTATTTCCCAATGATATTTGGCTATCCTATGATGTTTGGGTAGATCCGTTTTGTCCTATGGGTTAATCGTGATCTTGGTTGGTATGATTGTATATTTTATTTATGGTGCTGTCCTACAGTGCCCTCCGTCTCACACAAACATGAGGGATCCTCGCTGTAGGGTGTTGCAATGTGTTCATGATTCGCTTATGGTGGGTTGTGAGAGTGACAGAAGCTTAAACCCGAGTAAGTGGGTTGTTGCGTACGGGATAAAGAGGACTTGATACTTAATGCTATGGTTGGGTTTCACGACCTTAATGATCTTTAGTAGTTGCGGATGCTTGCTAGGGGTCCAATCATAAGTGCATATGATCCAAGTAGAGAAAGTATGTTAGCTCATGCCTCTCCC
The DNA here is from genome assembly GCA_011799875.1 of Thinopyrum elongatum. Lineage (NCBI taxonomy): Eukaryota > Viridiplantae > Streptophyta > Magnoliopsida > Poales > Poaceae > Thinopyrum > Thinopyrum elongatum. Next base: position 127,386,571 of record CM022302.1, read on the forward strand.
TCATATAAAATTACAAGAATGATTACCGGTACTTGTTATCGATTGCCTAGGGACAAATGACTTTCTTGTTGACAAAAGCTATCTACTTTTATTACCTTGCAATTTATTCCTAGTTTTTATTCTCGCAAAGTACTCGTAGTTTTATTCTTGCAAAATAGTTTCATACTTGTTTTAGGTAAAGCAAACATCAAGTGTGCATAGAGTTGTATCGGTGGTCGATAGAACTTGAGGGAATATTTGTTCTGCCTTTAGCTCCTTGTTGGGTTCGACACTCTTATTTATCGAAGAAGGCTACAAACGATCCCCTATACTTGAGGGTTATCAGGTACAGTGTCGGTCGAACCCACCAATCCGAGCGTGTGGGAGGGAATCCTGACAACGCATGAGCTCGAACTTTGGTTGAACGACATGTGACGGTGACCGGCCCTAACACGAACTAGGAGGAATCCATTCATGGCCAACACATACCCCTTGTTATCGGTCAAAGGGATGATATATATACACTCAGGGAGCCCACGGATATGTGTGTCATCACAAAAAACCGCACAAGGGAGACGTGGTCGATCAGAAGACCGCCCTATACACTGCATGCGGCCCAAAATTATGTATGGGTGGTGTGTGATGTGTTCAAATCCCCAATGCACAACTTTGAGGGGGCACCAACTACATCACAAACCGAACACCGTACCCGACCCCAAGCCAGGTTCCATACATATGATGTTGGTTCCCCAACTTCGAGGCGGGGAGGGGGAGGGTAGGGGGTGTCGTCCAACGCATGTGCTGAAACTTGATTTGCTCTAACATAGCACACAGAGCAAAGAGGAAACCCTTCTGGTGCGTTGGGTCAAAGGGATAATTTGTGTGGGCCTACAGATGTCGATCATTCTTCGATTTTTGAGAACAAAAAATAACCAATAAAAAACATATTCTACAAATTAGCAAAACAAGGATCCCAAGGTTTATATAATCGTCATGACAGGTCACTATAGAGACATTTAGATGATAAATGTCTATAATGACCGTATCATGGTGTTTAAATGAAGATTGAGGTATGCAACTTCCCATCGGGTCACCCATCCTTAGACTACTCCAGCCCCAGCATGCTTAACTTCTGCATTCTATTCGACTAGGTTAGCGGATGGGAAGCCGCCCCTTACTGATAAGAACTGCCTCCTTGCCTTTAAGGCGTTTCATGCTGGTCACCCTATGGGACCTACTCCCTACTATCACACACGTTTGTGCTTTTAGAAACTGTGTGCAATATTTACATGGCCGGTGTGTCGCCGCCTAGCCTTCTATGAGCACTGACACTGGTAGCGGGAAACCAATGGGAGAAGAGGTGGGAAACCGATGGGAGGAGTGGCGGGAAACGGTAGCGTGTTTGGATATATAACAACATTAATATGGAAAACTTAGTATAGAAGGAAGCGTGAGCTAGCACAACGCATGCGCACAGTGCTTACCCACGGGTGACATACGGTTGACTAGAACTGCTTTAAATATTCAGGGTTCGTTTGGCCTTTTTTATACATTATAATTAAGTTTTATAAGCATTAATTTAATGTGCATAATTCAAATTAGTGCACCAAAATGGCTACAAAAATCATACATGTGTCCTTGGATGCATGTTTAGGTCCCATGCAAAGAATGAGAATGAATTACAACTGTCTCGGTGTCTGGCTCGGCCTCGGACATTGATAATCTTGGTTTTTAAACCCCCGTAAATCCAAAACTCACCCGAAAATCGTGAAACTTGGCATGGTGTCACGACATGGCACATATATGTCGTGGAAAAAATCTGTCCATTTTGGGGCAAGTTTTATTACAAGCTTCTTACAAACCGGAGCTTCTCTCAAGAAGCCTCGTGGTTTCGATAGGGAAACGTGTCCCCCTTGCGGGCGAAATGATAATCACTGCCTCTTTTCGCCTTATATTTTTTTCTATAGGCAACATGGAACGACAGGATATCCGTGCTGAAATTTAAAATTATTCAGGGTTTGTTTGGCCTTTTTATACATTAATTGAGTTTCCTAGGCATTTAATGTCCATAATTCAAATCTGAACTACAAATACATGCTCCAGTTCACCAAGATGGCTAGAAAAATCATACATGTGTCCTTGGGTGCATGTTTAGGTCCCATGCAAGGAATGGGAATGAATTACAACTGTATGGGCGTCCTGGCTCGTCCTCAAACATTTGGAATCTCGGTTTTTAAATCCCCATAAATCCAAAACTCACCAGAAAGTCATGAAAGTTGGCATGGTGTCACGTCATGGCACATATATGTCATGGTAAAAACATTGTCCAATTTGGGCCCAGCTTTATTACAAACCTCTTACAAACCGGAGCCTCTCACAAGAACCCTCGTGGTTTCGATAGGAAAACGTGTCCTCTTGTGGGCGAAACGATAATCGCTCCCTCTTCTAGCCTTGTATTTTCTTCTACACGCAACATGGAACAACAGGAGATTCGCGCTGAACTTTGAAATTATTCAGGGTTGGTTTGACCTTTTTATTCATTAATTGAGTTTTCTAGGCATTTAATGTCCATAATTCAAATCCGAACTACAAATACATGCTCCAGTGCACCAGAATGGCTAGAAAAATCGTACATGTGTCCTTGGGGTGCATGTTTAGGTCCCATGGAAGGAATGGAAATGAATTCAACCATATCGGTGTCCTGGCTCAGCCTCAAACATTGCGAATCTCAGTTTTTAAATCTCCATAAATCCAAAACTCACCAGAAAATCATGAAACTTGGCATGGTGTCACGACATGGCACATATAAGTCATGGTAAAAAAATTGTCCAATTTGGGCCAAGCTATATTACAAACCTCTTACAGACTAAAGCTTCTCGCAACCGTCGTGGTTCCGGTAGGGAAACATGCCCCTCTTGTGGGCGAAACAATAATCGCTGCCTCTTCTCGCCTTGTATTTTGTTTTCTATAGGCAACATAGAATAACAGGAGTGTCGTGTTGAAATTTGAAACTGTTCAGGGTTCATTTGGCCATTTTATATATTAATTGAGTTTTCTAGGCATTTAATGTAGTCCATAATTCAAATTTGAACTACAAGCACATGCTCCAGTGAAGCAAAATGGGTGGAAAATCGTACATTTGTCATTGGGTGCATGTTTAGGTCTCATTGAAGGAATGAGAATGAATTACAAACTTCTCGTCGTCCTAAAACATTGAGAATCTCAGTTTTTAAATCCCAGTAAATCAAAAACTCACCCAAAAAAATGAAACTTGGCATGGTTTCATGACATGGCACATATATGCCGTGGTAAAAAATCGTCCAGTTTGAGACAAGGCGCACACATTAATAGCCAACGAAGTCCTTTTGAAACACATAGCTGATACGTTAATATCGCAAACGGTTGTATTATATGAACCGTGTGTGTTCCCGTAACCATTTAAGTGTGGCCACGCATCTCTCTTTTCTTATGGGATAGTACTACCTCGGTCCTTGTTCATTGGTCATCTTTGTATTTTGTGCCAAAATTTAACCATACTCGGTGGCGTGCGTGTAGCTGTTTGATTAGACGGGACAAGCGCGAGAAGTCCGCCGTGCAGGCTCGACGGGACGCGTGCGAGCAGTCCACCGCGTAAGCTCGACGGGACGCGTGCGACCTGTCCACCTCGCAGGATCGACGGGACAGAGCAGCAAGGCCACCCATGCTCACCGGGAAGCAAGCTCTTTAACCTGCATCCACCAGCCTCCCGCCTCGCTCATAACTTCTCCATTAATGGCAGCCAAGCCACTGTTTAACACGCGGTTAATTAAAGCACTTGGACGGAGGGTATTTGCTTGTGATCCCATGGCCCCGCTCAACGTTAGCATTTGCTTTGTTCGTGTTTTCAACTCGTATTTTGGATAATTTAAAATGCCACATAAGGCAACGGATTATACGACGACAAATTTACAATGGCGCGGATAATAATTGTCTTACATATTCTAGATAATTTAAAATGCCACATGCGGCAAAGCCCGGAAGACATGGGGCAAGAGAAGAAGGAAATCACAGACAATGATCTGGGTCGCTACTGTCTCTACTCCTCGATGGATCGCTGGGCGACGACATCCTCCAGCTCCTTCTTCAATTCCTCACGACTTTGCTTGACAGCAGCCACGGATTCCTCCACCTCCTGCTCGCGCTCGACCCGGAGCTTCCTCAAGTCACCCATTAGTTCATCGACGACCGCTTTCAGTGTCATCCCCGAGGCACTGCTCTGCTCATGCAGCTTCTTCCAGCCGGCGGCCTCCTCCTCCGTCTCGGCGAGCACCTTGAGGAGCTTCGCATTGTCACCCATGAGTTGCTCGACGAGGCCGGTCGCCTTCTCAACCGAGGCATCGCTAATCTCGAGCAACTTCATCAAGCCGTCGACCAGCTCATGCTGCTTAATTAGGCCAGCGAGAATGTTGCCGTCACTGGCCAAGGACTTCAGCAATGCCAGCTCGTCACGATCGCCGACGCGGTGAGTGTGCTTGTGAGAGCCCTCGCGTGCCGGTGAGATCTCGTTCGAGGGCTCCCGGCGCACCGGGACATCTCTGTTGCGGCTGCCGCATAGAGGCGGGATCTCTCTAGTGCTTATGTGGCCTTGGTCTTTGCTCCCTGGTTATATGTCCACCCGAAACTCCTCCTACCGGTCATGGCGGAATGACTGACAGGAAAGACTTGTTTTGTGGGTAATGAGGAGAAGAACTGTGAAGTAATTTTTGAGTGGGTAGTTTTTATAGCCCAGTGCTAAGTGTGAACACATTTAGGTTTGATCGGTGTGAATAGATTTGCAATTACTTATTGCGTTGTAATCTGGAATATGACGAGAAACAAGGTCAAAATTTATTTATGGTTCTGGGCTCGAAGCCCGTTTCTGTTGTTAGGCTCATCGCAAACAGTTCTTATGGATCAACCATATGCCACGCATCAGAAGCCCGAAACAGTCCCGGATGGCGTACATGGGCCCGCGTTCTTGGATGTACATGTACGTGTCTGCCCACTATCACACACGGTCAAGATATCACCATCGTGTCCGATGGATGTGCTGTAGCGCCTCCCACGGGGTGCCAGAAGGTTGACTAGAATTGCAATATGCAGGTGTGGTTGCTCGCCATTGAGCCGGCCGCGGCGCGCTCTACTCGTCGTTGAGGCGGCCGCGGCACGCTCTGCTCGCGTCCGTCCGTGCGTTTTGCTCGCCATTGAGGCGGTCGCAGCACGCTCCGCTCTGGCGTCCCTGCGCGCGCTCTACTCACCGTTGAGGAAAATTTACAATGGCAACGGTTAATAATTGTCTTACATATTCAGGATAATTTAAAATGCCACATGCGGCAATGCCCAAAACACTCATGACCTACACATGCATACAATTATAATAAAATATAGGCTAAAAGGCTGAGCTGACGGCCTTCCGATGACGGTCTTCTCAGACTCCATGATCAGCATAGCACCCTTGCGGCCGTTCATTACAAGTGTCCCGACCCGCCTCCGCCTATGGAGCTGCTGGCGCTGGGAGGCTCTTGGGGCTGCTGGGCCTCTTCCAGAAGAGGTTGACAGCATGCAATCACGCACATGACATCTCCGCGGAACCGCTCCATTTCCATGTCTCTGGCCTGGTAGCAAATTCCGTCCATCACCTGCATCCTCAAGATACCACGTTGGCGATGTTCTACTTCGTCGGGGACGTCAACTCCGCCAAGGATGCGCTTGAGCCTGGCCACCACATCATCGGGATCGAGGTTAACACGGCCGCCACCGGCAATGATGAAGCCGCAGGCTGGCTGCCTCTTAACTGAATCGCAGAGCTCCTCTGCCCATTCCTTGCAGGGCATCAGGCTCTCGATGAGCACTGTTGACGGTGGCTCTTCGGGTGGGTCGTCGATCATGCCGCTGAGCAGCTCTGGATCTTTTGCACGGTGGATGGCAAACTGCTCATCACACTTCCTCTGCAATATGTCGATTGTGCACCCAAGGATTGTCACGCCGATATCGCTGCCGATGGGCCATGGTGCCTGCACCGGCCGATGAAGCTCTTGCTCCCCGACCTGCTCTGGCTCATTCTCCTCGCCGAAGATGTAACGCAGGTAGGGGTCGATGTTGAAGCTTTGGTCGTTGCCTGGCATGCTTGGAATAACTAATGTTAGACGGGTGAGGACTAGATCTGCGCAGAGTGTCGCGACGGTGCGTTGCCACCTGGGTTATATGCAGCAAGCCATTAGCTAGTGGGAAACCGATGAGGGAAGAGGCGGGGATTTTACAATTCACCCATGTGGAGCGCGGAAGCCTTCCCTGGAGCGTGAGAAGACTAAGTGGAGCACACAACCACCGTATGCGGTGTCACGTGTTATCTATCACACATGTGTTAACATAAGGAAACATATGTGTAACTTACTAATCATGGCACACGAGTACTCGCAGACGCATCGTGTGCGATACTCCTAGCCACCGCAAGTAACTAGTTTGCATTTTTCAAAGTTTTTTGTACACATAAAATCGCATACGAATTAACTGTAGTAACCGTCTGTGTTATAATTTCTCATCGCAAACAGTTCATCCGAGTGGGCTGTTTACCGCGTATCACACACATCTTGTTTACATGAATCGTTTGTGTTCTCTTGGCTCATCGCAAATAGTTCATCTATGTTAATTGTATGCCGCATATCACACACATCTTGTTAAGTTGAACTATTTCTGTTGTGTTCCCTAATCGAAAACAGCTCATCTGAGTGAACCTTATGTCGTATATCACACACACCTTGATCTGGCTAACCATTTCTGTTGCATTCCCTAATAGCAAACAGTTCATCGGAGCAAACTGTATGCCGTATATCACACACACACCTTGATATGGCTGCTCGTTTCTGTTGTTCTGTCTCATCGCAAATAGTTCTTATGGATCAACCGTATGCCCTGCATCACACACGCAACTAAAATCTGAACCGTGTTTGATGTATCCTTCATCGCAAACGTTTGGCATCTTTTTTGACGGGTTTTTTACATCACTGTTTGCGATTAATGCATCGCACACAGTTTCGTCAAAGGGTCTCTGATCGTAGTGTCGTGTTAGCAGCATCCTGCAGTAGTGTTGTTCTAATGAATATTCGATCCTCTGTTAACTAGCTTGGCCTCGGTTTATATAACACACCAGAGGCCTAGGGTTTTAGGAGAGTCCTCGGCTTGTGCGCCAAGTCTTGTGGAAACCTATACAACATGGGCTGCCTGAAGTGGCCCATGAGTGAACCGCCATGGGGGTCCTCGGCCCGATCCACCTGGTCAGGACACGACGTGGCGAGTACCCCCTAGTCCAAGACACCGTCACCTGGAAACCTTGCCGGGGTGAACTGGTCCCGTTCCTTAGGTGCTGCCTCGACCCGGCCAGGCTCTCCTGCCCGGCAAGGGCGGCTTCCCTGAGATAATCTTCTGCTAATTTGCTTTTCTCGGGTTTTGACATGACCGGCAAGAGCAGATTGCCCGGGAGGCCACGCAAGTCTGTGCACCGGTCAGGGGGAAGCAAATACCCATATTTGTGTACACCGACAGTAGCCCCCGGGCCTGAGCCATACGCGCCATGGGTGCCGTTGGGTTAGGCCCAAACAATGCACAGACACGTGGCAGAAATCCCCTATCCACGCGCTAATGATTTTACTGACTTGTCAATCACACGTCCATCCCACGCAGTTACTGCAGGTCATGGAATCGTGGTTTTGCAGCGGTTACTTGGGTAGTGCGCCTGTAAAGGCGGCTTTGTAGGGGGGATAGTGGAGAGCCAGCCTCCCTCGCGTGGTCCCAATAAAACAGGGCAAATACGAAGGAGCGTTGCTTATTTACACCTTTCGCCCCTCCCGCTTCATCTTCTTCCTTGCGACGAAAACCGCTTCTGCCGCCACCATCCCTCTCCATAACACACCAGATCCCTTTCTTCCTTCTGCTTAAGGAAATGTGGCACAAGAAGAGCATCGTGAAGGGAAGGCAGGCGGCCAAGCCCGGAGATCTGAAAGCAGAGGAAAAGAAGAAAGAGGCGGAGGAGTTGGCTCAGCGGCGGCAGAAGAATGTGGTTTTCTCGCTGTCAGACTTGGATGGCAATGCTTTGATCCACAGGTATGCATACATGTGGGGGAGGAAAACCAAAGGCCATGAAAAACCAGTTGTCATCCCTGACGGATCCAAGATTCCAGCAAACTCTTATCCCTTTTTCTGCGCACACTTCTACCGCAGGCTTTCTCCTCCCTTCTCTGATTTCTTCAGTGCCATGATGCACGCTTTTGGGTTTCATTTGCTGGATTTCACACCGCAACGCGATGACTTGCATGGCGGTCTTTGCCCATCTGTGCGAAGATTTTGTCAGTGTCGCCCCCAACGTGGATTTATTCCGCCACTTCTATATCCCCCGTATTGAGGATAAATCTCTTTCCGGGAGTATATCATGGATTCCGCAGGGGAGGAGAGAAAATTGGGATTACCTTGGAGGGCAATTGCGCGGCAAGTGGGAGGAGTGGAGGGGTGACTGGTGCTGGATTCAGGATCCAGAAGCACTCCCATTCTGCTTGCCGCGGACCATGTGCGTAGTGCACGGGAAGGGCTGGAGCAATTTGGGCGCCACTGACGAGAAGCTCCGCCCAGCTTTAAACAGAATTGCTCGCCTCAAAGCTGTCGGGCTTACCATCGAGCATGTGGGGGCTGATTTCCTCCGGCGTCGCATTGCACCATTGCAAAGGAGGGATCGGTTCGACTGGGAATACAAGAACGCCGCGGACTGGATGCAGCTTTACCCTGGCGTTGCCAACAATTTGACAGTCATGAGCCATGCCTGGCTATGCGAGCAGCTGTTCCACAAGGCCGGCACCTTCCACTTGCCGGCAAGAATCGTCCCATTGCACATCAACTCCGCCATAGACCAAATCCTCAAGTGGATGCCAGACTGCAACGCCAATGGGGTTAAGGCTCACTGGCAATTACCCAGCTTGGAGGATGAAATGGATTGGGCCTCTGGCTTAGAGGAGAGAGCCACCAGGAAGGAGACGGACTTCACCAAGGGCACTACTAAAGAGGAGCAGGAGTACATACTCAGCAGGCTTGCAGAAGCCCGAAGGATCAAGGCTGCCGGGAGAGCCGGCGATGATGATGATGATGTGAATTCCTCAGATGAGGAGCGTGTTGATGAAGAGATTGCTGAGCTTGAGGCGTTAGGGGCCGCGGCTGCCGGGACAGAAACTATCGGGGCAGAGATTGCCAGAGCAGAGGCTGCCGGAGCAGGGGCTGCCGAGGCAGAGGGGGCCGAAGCACCTGAAGAAGGGGAAGGGCTCGAAGCGGGCCCCCAGTCCCCAGAGCAGAAGCGCCGGCTTCGCAAGAGAGGGAGCCGAGAGCCGATGGTCATGTCTTCGTCTCGGGCTGAGCCCCGGGTGAAGAAGACGACCGCCAGGGGCAACAAAGAGGAGACAGCTCGTCGCCACTCGGCCCGCCTCACTCGAGCCCCGACACCACCTCCCCGGCAATGGGTTGTGAAGGGTGTTGACCCCACGCCATCGTCCAGCCTGGTCCTGGCAGTGAGCAGGGCCCCACTGCCACAAGGGCCATGGAACCGCCCCCGCCCTTGGTATATGAAATGGATGCCATGCTTGATGACTCAGGGTGAGGAAGAACCTTGCTTTCTTAATTCTACTTGCTCTTTTGCTTTTATTTGATTCTCAACTGATCATGTGCTGCTGGTCTTGACAGGGACGAAGAGACTCTTGCTCAACAGGCCAAGCGTGCCAAAATGTCAGCAGAGTTGGACTTGGCATTAGGGGTGGAGCCAGCAAAGGACACCATGGATGATGTCGTACCCAGCCCCCGGGCCAGCCCCTTGCATGAAGGCATGGTGCAGAACTCGTTCGCTGGCGGACATGCTAAAGCCTCCCTCCTGTCGCCAGCCAAGGAGACCAGCGGTGGCCACCAAGGGGAAATCTGGCAGCAAGCGGTGGCCATGCCAGCTCATCCCACAGGCGATGCTCAAGGATTGGGCTCGCCGGCAAGGACTTCTACAGCTGGGTCCGTTTGCGCCGAGGCCACTCTTGTGAAAGAGGCGGACGCCAGTCGCCTACCAACAAGCACTGCCGGGGAAGGAGAAGTTTCTTCTCAACAGCCGTCGGCAGGTAAACCATTTACCTTCGAGCCTTTATCTTAAAACTTTTTGCTCTCTTGATTCTTTGGATTGTGCTTCTGAATCTTATGCCTCTCTTGCCTCCAATCTTATTTTGCAGTCCCCGTGTTTGAAGAGAAGGAGCTTTTGGAGGAAGTGGCTGACATAGGGAAGGATGCCGCTGCGGAGGCCCTCAAGATTGCCACTGACGAGGGGCACACAGAAGCCCCCAGGGATACCCATGAAGCCCCGGAAGGAACGGAGGAAATCCCCGGCAGCATTTCTGGTCCCATCATGGAAGTTGAAGAGAAAGCACCTCTTCAGAGTGACGCTTCAAATGTGAGGGTGACTTTCCCGGCAAGCAGCTTGGCGATGATTGTTACTCACCCTACCCGACAGCCCCCAGCTCGTCAGTTCTTGCTGGCGCAAACTTTGATGAAGAGATCAGCCGCATATTGGCTCCCTTGACCCAAAGGGCCAAAGAAGCAAGTGACCCTAGCGACAGCTCCAAGGATTTGGTCTTTCTGGAGATGGTGGCTGCCGGGCTCAAAGAAGTGCAAGAGAGGTATGGCCGGGGCTGGTGGGCAGTCCAAGAAGAGCATAGGGCCCAAGCGTGGCCACCCAGCAACTGAAGGACAAGGCGGAAGAGCTGCGCACTTGGTACAACAATCGATCCTACGAGCTCAGGGACCAGGAGGAGAAGATGGCCACTGCAGCAGAGAGAGCAAGAGCTCGCGATGGCAGGCTGGGAGAGCGCGAGGCATAGCTCAACGCCAAAGCAAAAGATCTCGCTGCTTGTGAGCAGGCTCTGGCCGACACACTTCGCAGCAAGGATGACGAGCTAGAGAGTCTTGTTCTGCAATGGGTCAAGGATCTAGAGGACGGCCACAAGAAAGCCATCGATGCACAGACCCAGGACGTGACAGCCAAACTTAAGGAAGTCTCTGATAACCTTGCCGCAGCCTCCGAAGTCAAAACAGAGCTTGAGTCCCGAATGGGGAAATTGGAAGAAGAGCTTGCCGGGAACAGGAAAGAGGCAGAGGCCCTCCGGGAAGAAGCGCGGAAGGCAGCCACCACACTAGAGGGGCTGCAATCGCAGCTTGCATCCAAGGTCCAGGACCTGAAAACCGCTTTCGGCACCATTGAGGATTTGAACACCAAGCTTGCCGCTCTGGAGAAAAACCTTGAACTAGCCAAGGACCGAGAGAGGGTCTTGACGGAGGAAGTCAATACTGCTGGAACTCTCCGGAAGGACGCATAGCTCAAGCTTAAGGACCAAGTTGAACTATATGATCATTGGTCAAAGAGCATGGTCAACCTAGCTGAGCGCATCTCCTCCCAGATTGCCAAGATGAACATAAAGAGCTGGACTTTCTCCGTCAGCGAGCATGAAGCCCCAAGTGTCAAGCTGACACACTTCTTCGAGGGTCTCATTGAAGGACTTAAGACGTACGAGGATGACAGATCCGCTTGCTTCGCCAATGAGTCCCGCAAGTTTGCCCGAGACGCCATCTTCACTATCCTTGTCAACTTTGCACAGCGCCACCCCAACGTTGATCTCTCCGATGCCTTCAAAAAGCTGTCGGCTGGGACGGACACCTCCGCTGTTGCCCAAGTTGTCGAGCCCTTGGCCGACAAAGTTCTTCGAGTGCCCCGGGTCCAAGGAGGCCGCCGGGACTAAATTCTCCTGCTCTGTTTGTTGTAATGCTGTCAGACAAAAAGACATATTTCGGCCTTATGTTAGGCCTTGCTACTTCCTGGGATGTAATAGCACTCTTAAGTAGTTGTATGAACTAATGCTATCCTTTAAGTTTATATCGCCAATCGTTCTTGCATGATTATGAATCATGCACATGTTGGGAGCTTGTCGGGGCAAACACTAACTGTGCCACTGTGGGGGCGGGCCCCTAGCGTTTTGCAAGCATAGGTGCCACCGGCAAGTTACTTCGACGTTCTCGCTGCAGCTGCCTGGACTGTTGAGCGGACTCGAAACAGACGAGGATGCAAGCAATCATGGAAGAGTCCCTTCGTGTTTCAGATATGTGCCACCGGCAAGTTACTTCGACGTTCTCGCTGCAGCTGCCTGGACTGTTGAGCGGACTCGAAACAGACGAGGATGCAAGCAATCATGGAAGAGTCCCTTCGTGTTTCAGATATCTCATGCAAGTGCTAGGGTTTAAACCAAAGGAATTGCAAGGGATATATAAAAGAGACTCAAAACCAAAGAAGGTTTCGCAACTTATCTTTTCATAATCTTGTAGTTGTTGTTGTCGCGGAGGCGCGAATCCTTCTCTCCCTTGGAAGTCTCACACACTGAAGGTAGCATTCAATCCATGTGCAATAAGGTTGCAACGCACTACAACGTGTGGTGAGACTTGCCGGGATAGGATGTAAACATGCCTTGCCGTGATTCCCTTTCACAACAATGTTGCTCCATTGGCTGGGGCGGAGACCGGATGGATTTGCCATGGCCCACGGCTCAACCAAACATTCATCCCTGCGGGGAGAACGTTCTCACCGCCGGGCGTGGCTTATCAACAATCGGATCATCTGCCTCTGCATCGCTGCCGCCACATCCTATGCTCGAAGGAGACTGTCGTAAGAGCGACAGCAGCACCGCCTACGGCGGCCGCGCCGCCCGTGGTGCCTAGCCTGTCTGCTACGCCCGCGGCGCTCGCAGCCATGGACGAAGGGACCAACGAAGCAGGGAACGGCGCCGCCGCTCCACTCTTCTTCTTGGGAGCCATGGGTGATGTAGAAGGATGGAGAAGATCGACGCACTGGCTACTGCCTCAGGTTCGTACAAGTGACGCCCCCTACCTGGCGGGCCAAAGATGTCGGAGTGGGAGCACGATCACCTATGGGGCAGGGGTGCCCCTTTGTGGTTTGGCAAGGGGACGGTCACATTGCACAAAGAGCCGAAACAGTAGGGGGCAGCACGGCGATGGACAGCTCTCTTTTACCCAGGTTCGGGCCACTTTGCAGCGTAAAACCCTACTCCTATTGTGGTGGATTGATCTAGAGGAACACGAAGGCGCGGTGTGCTCTAGCCCGGCAAGGGTGCCTTGGGGGGAGCAACTACGCGCGTACAAGTGTTGAGGGGTCAAGTGTTCGAACCCTTTGCTAGGTTGCCTCAGGCCTTCTTTTATAGCTAAAGGGGCGACCATAGTGGCAAAACAGTCATTTTAATGTGATTAGATAGCTAACAGTGCTATCATACCTAACTCTGGCAGTTAGGACAAAGTGCATTAAATGCACTACTAGGTGTCATGCTGAGGTTGAAGCCCGGCAAGCCTGCCGTGCCGCTTATCCATCTCCTCCTTATTAGCATGACACACCCTCTGGACAGGTGTCAATAAAGCTAATCTCTTCCTTACCATGTTGCCACGTGCTTGACAGGATCCACCTAGTTCCTTGATAGCTTAACACCGCATGGATTAATGACTTGGGTGCGATGAGGTGGAGCGGTGGCGTCTTGGTGAAGGCCTGTCGGCAAGGGGCCTGGTGGGTTCTGGTCTTGGCGGCCCTTGAAACCTTGCCGGGGTGAACTGGTCCCATTCCTCATGTGCTGCCTCGACCCGGCCAGGCTCTCCTGCTCGGCAAAGGAGGCTTCCCTGAGATAATCTTCTGCTAATTTGCTTTTCTTGGGTTTTGACATGCCCGGCAAGGGCAATTTTCCCGGGAACCCTCGCAAGTCTATGCACCGGTCAGGGGGAAGCAAATACCCCTATTTGTGTACACCGACAGTTTACCTCAAGATGCAACCTTACCCTCTCAACGCCTTTGGTCTTCATGCACATATCAAGCTCTAGAGCAAATACTACAGACCATTTCATATCCACGCTCGTGTGGGCAATATTGCATACAAACTCCTACTTCCCGACTCTCCCAGCATTCACCTAGTGTTCCACGTCAGCTACCAAAAAAATTGGGCCTCGAAGCAGTTTCGTGTGCTGATATGCCGTTGGTTGGTCCTGGTGGAATGATACGAACTGAACCAGTTCTGGTGTTGGAAACATGGTAGATTCCTCGTGATAATCTGCCTGTTGTCCAACGGCTCGTCCAATGGGAAAACTTGCCACCTGAGGACGCATCCTGGGAAGATGTAGATTTCATGAAGAAAACATTTTTGGCATTCTTTAGAAAGACAGTACAAGGGTGGTTCAACCTATCAACTCCTTGAGGACAAGTTCGTCTTCTAGAGGGAAGCATTGTCAGCTTGCATTATCTCAAGTTAAGAATTGTCGTTCCCCTTTAGTTATAGGACATCTGAGAATAAGGGAAGATTGCCAAGACATTGGACGTCTTGCGTAGCTCGCCTCCCGTCCAAGCGTTATTTACTTATAGTGTTGCATTTCTATTTTCACCGTTGTTCACTTTCTTCCGTTGTCAGCTGAGATTTATAAGCTAGCCACTGTCGGTGTCAAAACCGGCAGATCTCGGGTACGGGGGCCCAAGCTGTGCATCTAAGGATCGATGGTAACAATGGACAATGGGGACACGATGTTTACCCAGGTTTGGGCCCTCTTAAAGGAGGTAAAACCCTACGTCATGCTTGATTGTATTTGATGAGTATAAGGGTTACAAGAGTTGATCTACCTCGAGATCGTAATGGCTAAACCCTAGCTATCTAGCCTATGATTCTTCTGACGGCCTCTATGGACTAAACCCTCTGGTTTATATACACACCGGAGGGGCCCAGGGTCGTACAAAGTCGGTTTACAAAGGAAGGAAAGAGTACATCCGGACATCAAACTTGCCATCCACGCAAACAGGAGTCCCACCCGGACACGGGGGATAGTCTTCTGCATTATCTTCATGGCCCATCAGTCCGGCCCATATCGAATAGACCGGACACCCGAGGACCCCCTAATCCAAGACTCCCTCAGTAGCCCCCGAACTTGCCTTCAATGACGATATAGTATCCGGCTTATGTCTTCGGCTTTGCAAGGCGGGTTCTTCATCATACTTCAGATTGACGACAGTCCGGTTTTGACCTCCATGTTCTGCCTTTATGATTTCTCCCTGTCGTCGCCTTGATTTCCACGCGTCGGGCGAATGTGAACAGTCCATAATTTTTTTACAAATAAGCCCCTTATCATGCAAGGGCGGTATCTATATAAGGAGGTTAGATCTCCTAATGCCATCCCATATCGCGCAAAGAGCATCAAAGCAAACCATGAAAAATCAAAACATGGCGAGCACTCCTGGCTCTTCCTCGCGCCCTCAAACGGGTGATTGGCGAAGCTGCTCAGTGTCTCATCTTCAGCTGAATCAACTTCAGACACAGGGATATCTCCCTCCCGCAGATCTAGTCTCCGTGCGGGTGGGATTGGCCTCGATTGGCAATGGTGTGCTAGCAGAGAACTTCCCCAATCCCAACAAGGAGGAGAGGGTGTGCTTTGTCTCATTTCTTCTGAGGGGCTTAGGATTCCCGATCCACCCCTTCCTCAGAGGTCTATTGGAATTCTATGGGATCCAGCTGCACAACCTCACACCAGGTTCTATTCTACACATTTCTGGTTTTGTCGCTCTCTGCGAACTATTCTTAGGCTGTGAGGCTCATTTCGAACTATGGAGAAAGTTCTTTTGCCTCGTCCCTCGTCATCAAGGGGGTTCTATATTTAAAGTGGGCGGCGCCGAAGTATGGCGCATAGCCGGATCAGGTTACCTCGTCGGAGCTCCCAAGAAGGCATCCGAAGAATGGGCTTCGGAATGGTTTTATATCAAGGATGTTCCCCTTCTGGACCCAGTTTGACGTGGACTTCCTGAATTCTCCAGTGCTCCTTTAAAGAAACGCCTCAACTGGCGCCCCCGGAGCCCCAAAGAAGAAGACAGTGCGGAAGTAAAGAGGTTGGTCAGCAAGGTCAGGTTACTTGCCCATTCCGGACTCTCGATAATCGAAGTCATGGCTATCGCAATAAAGCGATGCATCCAGCCCCTTCAGTCCAGAGTGACCCCTTTATGGTGTTACAATAGGGAGGACGACGCATCTCGCTATAGGTGCGAGGGCCCGGATACCCCCGCCGCTCTGGCCGCCATTCTGGCAGATCTTTATAAGGGGGAGAAAGAAGAATTCCTCCGTTTAAATTGTCCGGAAGGTTTCTCCATGTGTAACCCCATTGAATGGGTGAGTTTTTTGATTATCAGCATTGTCCTACCTCATTATCGAAGCATACTAATCGAATTATTATGTTCGTCTTTAAAACAGACATGGAGGAAGATCATCGAAAATGTGCACTGCCCCTCTCCACAACCAGAGGACTATGCTCGCCACGAAGATCTCGGCCTCTGCGAGGATCCGGATATATTTATAGAGTTTGATGACGGAGTCTTTTATCAAGCAAGCCTTGACGGTTCGGAAGTGGCCATTATGGCCGATTACCCCGGCCTTCTCCCTTTCTCTAAGGTAAGTATTCGGAAATCATCCTCAGAAAGAGGAGTCCCCACTTGCACCTCACCCATCACATTGAATCGTGCTTTATAGGACCGGCGCTCGACGAGCCGTACTCCCTCGAGGGCGGCCCCTAGGAAGGTAGCATCTGTGCAGGGCGAGCCTTTTAAAACGAAAGGAAACCGGGAGCACCGTCGAACCCCCTCCTTCATCAAAGAGGTATAACCTTTAATATATGCCTAGGCATAAAAACCAGATTGTCATATTTCTCCTCCCATCTTATTCCAGGAGGAGCACACGGCGAACCGTGTCCAAAATCCTTGTGAGCCGATCATCAGCTAATCCGGCGCCGTGCTCATCAACCAGGACAAGAGCCAATATGGATGCAGTGCCAACTCATCCGCCTCATGAAGATTCGGATGACGTATCCGTCACAAATTCCGAAGTAGAGAGCGTGATGAATCATCGACGACTGAAAGAGACCATGCGCACTCCAGCTTTTACGGAGCAAGAATTTAATGCCCTCAGCACCATGGATGCATATATCCGAGCCGCCCGGGACGGACTTGCTGGAGTTGCCCACCTGTTTTCAAAAGATATGCAGGTAATGGTTTGTGTAAATTTAGTAGATATATGCCAGTAGCCCCCGAGACTTGAAGCGGTTTAGGCCAACCGATTTAAGGATCGTTATGACCGCAGGTCCTCAAAGAGAAGAACAACGCACTGTCCCAGGAGCTTGAAACGAGCCGGACAAAGCTAAACGCCGCCAACACAGAGCTAGAAGAACTAAAGAAGGTCACGATGACCGTTGATCAAAAGAACAAACTGGAGGAGGAAAATGATAAGCAAGGTGAAGAGATAAAGAGCTTAAAGGCTCAATTATCGGATGCTCAAAAAGAGAATAAAAAGTTAAAAGGCGGCATATTCAGTATGACCTTTGAACCATTCAAGTTGCTCATATTATCCCGTAATTCGGAGTGTTATAATGCTGCTCTTGCAGGTCTGTTAACCGGGCGTCATGAAGAAGAAGTATCTGGATTCCGAGGCGATGTTTTAAAAGAGCTGTCCGTAGTGCATGAGCGAGCCCGGAAAGCCATGAGAAGTATGGTCAAGGCCTTATAGCCATCCGATGCCCCTTCGGAAAGTATGGAGGGGTTGGCAGACCTGTTCAAAGGTGTCCGGCGCTGTTTTGAGCTATGGAAGACGTCAGCATGCTGGGAAGGTGCACGAGAGGCATGGGCAATGGTGAAGACGCGCTACACCGGGCTTGATCCGAATCGCATGGCCCGAGTTGGACCGCAGGGACCGGACGGAAAAGAGATTCCCGTGAACTTGGTATATGACCAAGTGATGATAGCTGCAAAATATTCGCAAGAAGACTGTTGCTTAAGCAGTCTTATAGATGACATAGATAAAGACTAGGCGTTCGATTCAATGTATCAATGTACTTTATCATCGAACTTATCTCCAATCGAACTTGTCAAAATTTATCATCGCAGGCCTTCGGCTTCAACCTCCAAACCAAGAAGTTGGAGTGTTTCCGGATACCATGTTAGAATGTAATAAACATTCATTATGTCCGGAAACCAGGCAATCCGGTCATGTTGCTCGAACAGACAAAATTTGTTCGGGGAGTTATGTTATATTACTTTTTAACGTAAGAAACATCTTCCAGGGAAAATAGTTCCGTTAAGGGTTCCTTTCCTTGGGTCGGCACGCTTAAGTATACATGCCTAGGCTTTGATCCAAGTTACGGGCAGCTTATCCCGTATTTGTTAGAAGAATTACACAAATGTAAATAATCTGTCGTTGCTAGCCGACCAATTATTCCCTTAAGAACGCTAGCTTTCGGCTTCACCCGTTTGAGGTACAGATCCGGAGTACCCGGTTGTAACAATCACAGAGGTGTTCCCTTTACACCCTAGCCGAATAATCGGGAATGTAGGGTATAAACACAGGAGCGAGGCAACCCGGCTTGGCAAAAACTTAAGTCATAGTGGTGCATATAATGGCAAAAGATGTATAGAACAAACGACGTAAACAATGTAAGCAACCAGCTTTCAGTAATAAGCTTCGTCAAAGAAGCCCCCAGTTATAGTGGGGTGTATACATTTAAAGATGTGTACCCCTAAAAGTTCGGTAGATCCGAACATACCCTGGGAGAAAAGAAGGAAAAAATAAAAAAGAAGAGGAGAAAAAAGGAACCTAATCAAAGAAAGAAAAAAGAATGCGACCGAACTATCAGTAGAATCGTCGGAGCCAAGCAGTGTTCCATGGATTTGGCTCAAGGCGATTATCCGATGCGTTACGAAGGCGATAGGCTCCTCCTGTGAGAACTTAATCTATGATGAAGGGGCCCTCCCATCTTGGTTTGAGCTTATACTTCTTCTTCTCCGGAAGACGCAAGACGAGTTCGCCAACGTCATAAGTCTTGGCCCGCACTTCTCTGCTTTGGTATCACCTGGCATGTTGTAGATAAAGTGCAGAACGGGCTTGTGCAATATCACGCTCCTCTTCGAGACCGTCTAGGTCGTCCTTCCGATCGAGCTCGGCTTCTCACTCTTCGTACATGCGCACCCGAGGTGAGTCATGAATAATGTCGCAGGGCAGAACAGCCTCTGCGCCGTACACCATGAAGAAAGGTGTATATCCGGTTGTCCGGTTAGGTGTAGTCTGTAGCCCCCAGAGCATGAAATCGAGTTCCTCAACCCAGTGTTTATCTGACTCCCGTAGGGAGCGCACCAGTCAGGGTTTGATGCCGCTCATTATCAGGCCATTGGCCTGTTCAACCTGACCGTTTGTTTGAGGGTGGTAGACGGATGCATAGTCGAGTTTAATGCCCAATTTAGCACAGCAGTTTTTCACCTCATCAGCTGTGAAATTGGAGCAATTGTTAGTGATGATACTGTGCGGGACACCATAACGGTGTACCATGCCGGATATAAAGTCAATCACTGGTCCTGCTTCAGCCATTTTTACTGGTTTGGCCTCTATCCACTTAGTGAATTTATCCACCACAACCAGTAAATATTTCTTTTTATGGCTTCCCCCTTTAAGGGGTCCGACCATATCGAGCCCCCAGACCGCAAAGGGCCAAGTAATGGGGATTGTTCTTAAGGCGGTGGGAGGCATATGACTTTGATTGGCGAAAAGCTGACATCCCACACAACGCTGGACAAGGGATTGTGCGTCTGCTCGGGCCGTTGGCTAGAAAAACCTGTCCGGAAAGCTTTGCTTACGAGGGCCCGAGCTGCGGCGTGATGGCCGCCCAGGCCAGCATGTATTTCAGCCAAGAGTTGCCGTCCCTCCTCTTCGGAGATACACCTTTGGAGAACTCTGGTAGTGCTGTTCTTGTACAGTTCACCTTCGTGAACTTTGTAGGCTTTAGAACGCCGAACTATGCAACGGGCCTCATTTTGATCATCAGGAAGCTCCTGCCTATTAAGGTAGGCTAGGAAGGGTTCGGTCCATGGAGCAATAACGGCCATGATCTCATTAGCAGAGGGTGTTATTTCGGTATCCAAACCCCCGATGATACCTGTATCGTGTTCGGCTGATGGGGGTGTAATCAGGTCCATACTTGCGTCTCCGCTCTTGTCATGCCGTACCACGGATGGCTTGAAGAGCCTTTCCATGAAGGTATTAGGCGGGACGGGGTTGCGCTTGGCGCCCATGCGAGCGAGTATATCCGCTGCCTGGTTACTGTCTCTAGCGACGTGATGAAATTCGAGCCCCTCGAACCGAGCTGATATTTTTAATACGGCATTTCGATATGCCGCCATTTTTGGATCTTTTGCATCGAACTCTCCATTGACCTGGGATATTGCGAGGTTCGAATCACCGCGCACCTCTAGGCGTTGTATGCCCATGGAGACAGCCATGTGGAGACCATGTAGAAGTGCCTCGTATTCGGCTGCGTTATTGGAGTCCGTATACATGATTTGCAACACGTAGCGGACTATGTCCCCCGTAGGGGATGTCAAGATGATGCCAGCCCCCAGTCCGGCTAGCATTTTAGAGCCGTCAAAGTACATGATCCAGTTGGAGTAGGAACTGTACTCTTTGGGGAGCTCGGCTTCCGTCCACTCTGCGATGAAGTCGGCCAGCACCTGAGATTTAATAGCTCGGCATGGCTTGTATGCTATTTCAAATGGTAAGAGCTCAATGGCCCATTTAGCTATGCGGCCAGTGGCGTCCCTGTTATTTATAATGTCGTTAACTGGTACTTCGGATGCCACCGTGATCGAACACTCTTGAAAATAGTGTCGGAGTTTCCGGGATGCCATAAAGACCGCGTAAGCTATCTTTTGGTAGTGAGGGTATCGGGATTTGCAGGGTGTAAGGACCTTCGATACGTAATACACTGGCTTTTGGATGGGGAATTTATGTCACTCTTCCCCTCGCTCGATGACGAGTACGGCACTCACTACATGGTGAGTTGCGGAGATATAAAGCAGCATAGGCTCGCCAACACTTGGGGCGGCTAGGATTGGATTGCCTGCTAATATGGTTTTTATTTCTTCCAATCCGGCTGTGGCTGCTTCCGTCCATTCAAAGCTGTCGGTGCATCTAAGCAGTCTATAAAGTGGTAATGCTTTTTCTCCTAATCTGGAGATAAAGCGGCTCAAGGCCGCTACGCACCCTGCTAGCTTTTGGACATGTTTTAGGTTTGTTGGCGTAGCCAATTGCGACAGGGCTCGGATTTTAGTTGGGTTTGCTTCAATTCCTCTATGGGAGACAATGAACCCTAATAGCTTTCCGGCTGGAACGCCGAAGATGCATTTTTCCAGATTGAGCCGTATGTCGTATGCTCGGAGGTTGTCAAATGTGAGGCGGAGATCGTCCACCAATGATTCGACGTGCTTGGTCTTGATGACCACGTCGTCCACATATGCTTCTACTGTCTTGCCGATTTGTTTTTCCAAGCATGTTTGAATCATGCGTTGGTAAGTGGCACCAGCATTTTTGAGCCCAAAAGGCATAGTGTTGAAACAGAAAGGCCCATACGGGGTGATGAATGCTGTTGCGGCCTGGTCGGACTCCTTCATTTTAATCTGATGATACCCAGAGTAAGCGTCGAGGAAACAAAATGAGTCGTGTCCCGCGGTCGCATCAATAATCTGGTCAATGCGGGGCAATGGGAAAGGGTCTTTAGGGCAAGCCTTATTGAGGTCTTTGAAATCGACACAAAGGCGCCAAGATTTGTCCTTCTTCGGCACCATGACCAAGTTGGCTAGCCAATCCGGGTGTTTGATTTCTCTGATGAACCCGGCCTCGAGTAGTTTGGCTAGCTCCTCCCCCATAGCTTGTCGTTTGGGTTTGGAAAATCGCCGCAGCGTTTGCTTGACTGGTTTGAACCCCTTAATTATGTTGAGGTTGTGTTCGGCCCGTCTACATGGGATACCGGGCATGTCCGAAGGGTGCCAGGCGAAGATATCCCAATTTTCACGTAGGAACGCGTGTAAGGCGGCATCTACCGTCGAATCCAGCTGTGCTTCGATGGACGTTGTTTTGTTAGGATCCGTCGGGTGCACTTGAAATTTAACTATTTCATCTGCTGGCTTGAAAGAGGTGGATTTAGGTCTCTTATCGAGAATCACATCATCCCTGTCCACCGTGGATCGTAGGGTGGTTAATTCTTTGGCCGCAAGGGCTTCGGAGAGTGCCTCAAGGGCCAAGGATGCGGTTTTGTTTTCGGCGCGGAGTGCTGTATCCGGATCACTTGTAACTGTGATTATTCCATTGGGCCCTGGCATTTTAAGCTTCATGTACCCATAATGGGGTACAGCTTGGAAGCGTAAAAAAGTGCCCTGCCCTAGAAGGGCGTGGTAGCCGCTATTGAAGGGAGCGATGTGAAAGAGCAGCTCCTCTGACCTGTAATTTTCAGGCGTGCCGAATACTACGTCGAGTTTGATTCTCCCCAAGCATTGTGCTCCTCGACTGGGGATGATACCTCGAAAGGTGGTACTGCTTTGCTCGATGCGTGTTCTATCGATTTGCATTTTGTCGAGCGTGTCCTCGTAGATGAGGTTAAGCCCGTTGCCGCCGTCCATGAGCACTTTGGTAAGTCGAAAGCCGTCCACAATTGGGTTTAGGACTAAAGCGGCGGGTGCTCAGACTGATCGGGCCCTTGGTTCGTCGTCAGCAGTGAAGGTTATTGCCGCGTCGTTCCATGGGCTTACTACGGTTACTTGGTGGACTTCGGCGAGGTCGCGGAGTGCCCTCTTACACTGATTATTTGAGGAGAAAGTCTTGAAGACCGTAAGGACGTTAAAATCGTCATCCTCCGGAGAATGCTTCTCTGGAGTGGCGGTGGTGAGGATGGCCTCGCCACTTTTAGCTACCTGCCGGAGTACCCAACATGCTCGAAGGCTGTGGGTTGAGTCAGTGCTCGGCATTGTATGTACCGGACAGGGCTTGCCGAGGAGTTCGTCAAGAACGGACCTGTATCCCGTAGAGGATTTTTTTCTTGCCGACGGGCTTATGGTCGGATGCCTCGTAAGGGTGTATCCGTTTTGCCCGGGCAGTGTACTGCTTAAAGGCAGCAGGTTCCAATTGGGTTTTCTATGCTTTCCAAGTGCTTTCCATCACGCAATACTTCCGTACTACGTGCGATAGCTCCGTAAAACTCTGTATGTGCCGGCGGTTGAGGGAATTCCGAATTCCCTCGTCAGTACAATTTCGATGAAAGACCGAGACTGCGTCGTCGTCGCAGCAATCTTTAATCTTGTTTTTGACAAGTAGGAATCTGGCCCAGAAGTGATGGACCATTTCTCGAGGTTGCTGCCATACATACATTAGGTCACATATGTCTGGAGGGCCTGAATTACTTGGAGAGTATTGATTGTGGTGGGTGGGTGGGCAAAAACTTGAATCCCGACCCAAGATTGCATCCGGAGCCTGTAAAATCTCCGAAGTCACCAGTTCGGGTCCAGGGAGATCCAAGTGCTCCTCGGACCCAATGTCCGACCCTGAGTTCGGGGGACACGAAGTCTCATCCAAAGGGAGGGTGTCCGACCCAAGAGGTTCGGAGACCCGAACATAGCTGGTCTTTAGTTTAGGGGAAGAAGTGTTTTCGGCTCGTTCCTCGACGACCGCTACCAGGTGGGTGATCGGCGGGGAATTAATTTCCGTCTGGTCGGGTTTGAGCCCGATCCGATCATAATCCATTGAAAGCCCC
Source organism: Thinopyrum elongatum (assembly GCA_011799875.1). NCBI lineage: Eukaryota > Viridiplantae > Streptophyta > Magnoliopsida > Poales > Poaceae > Thinopyrum > Thinopyrum elongatum. The sequence goes on from CM022302.1 coordinate 127,410,262, forward strand.
AGGGCGGCGATGCGATCTAGCAGCTCATTTAAGGATGAGACGTCTACCGGATCCATCTTTTGGGAGTATTCGAGACCGATGCGGGGGTGATGTTTGGCGATCATGGGGGGCGTTGTTGGCTTGATGGCCATGCCAGCACCCACGGTGAAACTGCCAAGCTGGAGGACCTATCCTAAAGTTAGGCTCCTTCCAGATGTGATATCGTCATTGATGACAAGGCGAGCCATAGATCGCTTCTCACGACTACACAGTGGAGCTCTCAATGAAAGCAACAATGTCGGTGTCAAAACTGGCAGATCTCGGGTAGGGGGGCCCAAGCTGTGCATCTAAGGATCGATGGTAACAATGGACAATGGGGACACGATGTTTACCCAGGTTCGGGCCCTCTTAATGGAGGTAAAACCCTACATCCTGCTTGATTGTATTTGATGAGTATAAGGGTTACAAGAGCTTATCTACCTCGAGATCGTAATGGCTAAACCCTAGCTGTCTAGCCTATGATTCTTCTGACGGCCTCTACAGACTAAACCCTCTAGTTTATATACACACCGGAGGGGCCCAGGGTCATACAAAGTCGGTTTACAAAGGAAGGAAAGAGTACATCCGGACATCAAACTTGCCATCCACGCAAACAGGAGTCCCACCCGGACACGGGGGATAGTCTTCTGCTTTATCTTCACGGCCCATCAGTCCGGCCCATATCGAATAGACCGGACACCTGAGCACCCCCTAATCCAGGACTCCCTCATCCACCCCGCTTGTAACCGACATCGATTATTCTGTTGAACAACTCTACCTACACTTTACAGCTAACAGAGCATATACCAGTTGGATTCCTATATCAAGTTGCGCCGGCGGGATGTTGCACGGCGCAACCCCGACACCCCGCTAAGTTTGGCTTCGGCTACATAACAGCCATGGTGAGTGATAATCCACAAGTATAGGGGATCAATTGTAGCTTTTTCGATAAATAAGAGTGTCGAACCCAATGAGGAGCTAAAGGTAGGGTTTATATTCCCTTCAAGTTATATCGACCACCGATACAACTCTACGCACACTTAACATTTGCTTTACCTAGAACAAGTATGAAACTATTTTGTAGGTGTGATGCTAGAACTACTTCGCAAGAATAAAACTAGGAGTACTTTGTGTTGGAAATATGCCCTAGAGGCAATAATAATATGGTTATTATCATATTTCCCGTTCATGATAAATGTTTATTATTCATGCTAGAATTGTATTGACCGAAAACTTAAATACATGTGTGAATACATAAACTACACCGTGTCCCTAGTAAGCCTCTACTAGACTAGCTCGTTGATCAAAGATGGTTAAGGTTTCCTAACCATGGACATGAGTTGTCATTTGATAACGGGATCACATCATTAGGAGAATGATGTGATGGACAGACCCAACCGTAAGCTTAGCATCAGATCGTTTAGTTATTTGATATAGCTTTCTTCATGTCAAGTATCTTTTCCTTCAACCATGAGATCATGCCACTCCCGGATACCAGAGGAATGCCTTATGTGCTATCAAACATCACTTCATAGCTGGATGATCATAAAGGTGCTCTACAGGTATCTCCAAAGGTGTCTGTTGGGTTGCATGGATCGAGACTGGGATTTGTCGCTCCGTGTGACGAAGAGATATCTCTAGGCCCTCTCGGTAATACAACATCATAAGAAGCTTCATGTGACTAATGAGTTTAGTCACGGGATCTTGTATTACGGAACGAGTAAAGAGACTTGCCGGTAATGAGATTGAACTAGGTATGGAGATACCGATGATCGAATCTCAGGCAAGTAACATATCGCCGGACAAAGGGAATTGCATACGGGATTGACTGAATCCTTGACATCGTGGTTCAACTGATAAAGATCTTTGTTGAATATGTAGGAATCAATATGGGCATACAGGTCCCGCTATTGATTATTGATCGGAGAGGAGTCTCGGTCATGTCTGCATGTTCCCGAACCCGTAGGGTTGCACGCTTAACATTCGGTAGCGCTAGGGTAGTGTTGAGATATTAATAGTGGAAAGTCCGAAGGTTGTTCGGAGTCCCGGATGGGATCAGGGAAATCACGAGGAGCTCCAGAACAGTCCAGAGGTAAAGATTCATATAAGGAAAGTTGTTATCAGGGTTCCGAAAAAAGTTTGAGTTTTTTCGGTATTGTACCGAGAAGGTTCTAGAAGGTTCTGGAGTGGGGCCCACCTGCATGGGGGGACCCACATGAACGTGGGTATTGGGGAAAATCCACACACCCCTGGTCTAGGCGCACCAAGATCCTCCCTTAAAAGGAATAGTATCATATCCCGAAGGGATAAGATTAGGGTCCCTAAAAAGGGGGGATAGCGATCGGTGGGGAAGGAAAGGAGGGATTTCTTTCCTGCCCCTTTGACCAACGACCCTAGGGCCTTGGAGGGCAAGCCACCAGCCCCCTCCACGCCTATATAAAGGTGGGGAGGCATTGGGGGCAGCCCCCCCTTGGACCCTTGCTCGTTACCTCTCCCAACTTCTCCCACGCTTCACCGGTACGCGCTTGGCAAAGCCTTGCCGGAATTCTGCTGCCACCACCACCATATCGTCATGTTGGTCCCGATCTCATCTACCTCCTCTCCCTTGCTTGCTGGATCAAGAAGGAGAGGACACCATCGAGCTGTACGTGTGCTAAACTCGGAGGTGTCGTCCATTCGGCACTAGATCGGATTGGATCGTGATAGAATTGTGAAGAGTACGACTACATCAACCGCGTTATGACGCTAACGCTTTTGGTCTACAAGGGTATGTAGACACACTCCCCTCTCGTAGCTATGCATCTCTTAGATTGGATCTTGGGTGTTTCGTAGGAAAATTTTTGATTTTCATGCAACATTCCCCATCACTTTGCGAGATAATAATAGTTAGTTGTTTAGTAGAAAGATTTTTATAACACACGAGAAGTATTTTTTGTCCGTAGGCAATCGATAATTAGACCGGTAATCATCATTGCAATTTTATAAGAGCGAGAGGCATGAGCTAACATACTTTCCGTACTTGGATCATATGCACTTATGATTGGAACTCTAGAAAGCAATCTGCAACTAGCAAAGATCATTAAGGTAAAACCCAACCATAGCATTAAGTATCAAGTCCTCTTTACTCCCATACGCAACAACCCCCTTACTCGGGTATAAGCTTCTATCACTCTCGCCACCCACCATAAGCTAATCATGAACGTATTGCAACACCCTACAGCGGGAATCCCTCACGCTTATGCGACACGGAGGGCACCATAGGACAGCACCAAAATAAAACATACAACTCAAACCAATCATGATCATCAATCAACCCATAGGACAAAACAGATCTACTCAAACATCATAGGATGGCCATACATCATTGGATAATAATATATAGCATTAAGCACCATGTTTAAGTAGAGATTACAGTGGGGAGAAGACGTGTTACACCGCTGCATAGAGGAGGAGAGAGTTGGTGATTATGGCGGCGAAGTTGTCGGTGTAGATCGCCGTCACGATGATTGCCCCGGCGGTGTTCCGGAGCCACCGGAAGAGAGGGGGAGAGAGCCCCCTCCGTCTTCTTCCTTGGCCTCCCCCCTAGATGGGAGGAGAGTTCCCCCTCTGGTCCATGGTCTCCATGGCGGCGGAGGGGCGGGAGCCCCTCCAAGATTGGATATATATATATATCTCTCTATTCTCTTCTGTTTCACGTTCCTGTTTTCTGGCCGAAAACCGTTTCTTAAATTCCTGGAGATCCGTAACTCCGATTGGGCTGAAATTTTAACACGGTTTTTTTCCGAATATTATCTTTCTTGCGGCGAAAGAAGGGCAGCAACCGACCTACGAGGTGCTCACTAGGTACCACGGCGCGCCCTACCCCCCTGGGCGCGCCCTGATGCCTAGTGGGCCCCTCGAGCACCTTCTTGCATTGATTCTTCTTCCAAAAATTCAAATATATTCCAAAATAAATCTTCATAAATTTTTATCGCGTTTGGACTTCGTTTGATATGGATATTCTGCGAAACAAAAAACATGCAACAAACAGGAACTGGCACTGGGCACTTGATCAATATGTTAGTCCCAAAAATAATATAAAATGTTGCCAAAAGTATATAAAATTTGTAGAATATTGGCATGAAATAATAAAAAATTATAGATACGACGGAGACGTATCAGCATCCCCAAGCTTAATTCCTGCTCGTCCTCGAGTAGGTAAATGATAAAAGATATTGATGTGGAATGCTACCTAGCATAATCTTGATCATATAATCTAATCATGGCAGGAATATTAAGACACGAGTGGTTCAAAGTAACAGTCTATAATTTGACATAAAGACATAAATACTCAGGCATCCCAACAAACAATCATGTCTTTCAAAATATCAATGCTAAACAACGTTATCCCTAGCCCGTCATGCTCAATCATTGATCCATTCATGAAACACACTCAATATTAGCTACACCCAATGCACAAGTATGACAATAGTGCTCTCCAGTTGGTGCTTATAAGAGAAGGTGAAGACTCAAAATAAAAATAAAAATTGCATAAAAGTAAATAGATAGGCCCTTCGCAGAGGGAAGCAAAGATTTGCAGATGTGACGCCCCCGGCCCGATCGTGCACTAATCATACACGCAAATGCACACGATCAAGCCTAAGGACTCACGGGAAGATATCACAACACAACTCTAAAACATAAATAAAGTCATACAAGCTTTATATTACAAGCCAGGGGCCTCGAGGGCTCGAATACATAAGCTTGCGAACAAGCGTCAGCGGAAGCATCAGATATCTGAGTACAGATATGAAATAGAAACAGAAAGGCCTTTAGAAAGGCGGGGCAAAATAAAACACTACGATCGAAAGGCGAAGGCCTCCTGCCTGGGACCCTCCGATCCTACTCCTGGTCGTCAGTCAACTCGTAGTAGTATCCATCCTCTGGGTAGTAGTAGTAACGATCGTCGGGGCATCTGTCTCAGGGGGCTCCGTCCTCTGGTCACGTCAAACTGATATGGGGAGAGAAAGGAAAACAAAGCAACCGTGAGTACTCAGAAGTACTCAGCAAGCAAGGATCTACACTACATATGCAACATTATCAAGGGGAGGCTGTATATGTGGACTGGGCTGCAGAAATGCCAGAATAGAGAGAAGGCCTAGTCCTATCGAAGACTAGCATCTTCAGCGGTCTTGCAGTAGTAGAAGAGAGTAGAACAATACCATATAATGTAGCAGTAATAATATCAACCTCACCCAGAGATCCTTTCTCGACTCCCTGCGAGAAAGCAATCCCAGAGCCATAAAGTCATCAAACCTCGTCCTGAGATCCCTTCTCGACTCCCTGCGAGAAGCAATCCCAGAGCCATAGTATCCAAGTATCCAGTTCTAAAATGTATCAATCAGGATACAACTCCGAGTGTCCTTTACCGTAGGACCGGCTATCGATAGAAGTGTTCTTCCCTGCAGGGGTGCACCAACTTACCCAACACGCTCGATTAACTTCGGCCGGACACACTTTCCTGGGTCATGCCCGGCCTCGGCCAAACGACACATCGCAACCCTACCTACAGCTCAGCAGAGAGGTCCCCGTCGGTCTATATCCTAAGCGCTCAGGGGTCATGGGCCATCGCCCTGTGCACTCTGGGTCGTTGCGAGCAGAGCGAATCACGGTACCACCCCTCGGGATGGCACCGGCCCAGCCCGGCCGCAGTGCTGAACTGGACGTCTGACAGAGCTTTCGGCTGATGCATACGATGCAGAACGCCCATACTATGCCCACGTGATGGTTAGTGCTATCAGACCAGAGGCCTGCTCGGATCAAATATCCAAATCGCTAGGACTAGGGGCTTGCGGTAACGAGCAGAGACTCACGAAAGATGTGACCCCGTCGCCCCGTCTCGAGGACTTGCGGCAAGGGTTAAGAATGCCCGGCCGCGCCTCGTATTCACCACTCGGGCACCACACTGGCAACCCGCCTTCACATCACACGCGGGTACCCCCTCAGGGTCGACCCGCCTTTCCAAGTAACATTGTAAAGTCCAAGTATCCGTGTGTCCATAACATCAGGGAATCCGAGGTATCACCCTCATTGAATTCCCACTCGATGTATCCGTCAAGGTGAACTAGGAGGAATCACCCTCACTGGGTCCACACTTGAGGTGTTGTACGACAGCGTCGTTATCGGAAGCGGTGAAGGAGGAATCACCCTCGATGACCATGACCGAATAACTACTCTACAGAGTTAACATCAGAAGTGCTACATGAGGTTTCACCCTCGACACTCGATAGTAACGCTGCAGTGTCGTTACAACTAAGGGGGGTGATGTGCGGTGTCGGGTCCTGGTCTTCAATCCCGTTGATCGGGTCTTCTGACGATCCAGCGCGGCAGTCGGGGTAAGTGGGGTCACTGATAGGTCTCTACCCAGCCTAGACTAAACAGTTTAGGATATGTAGGTAATTATCAACAGCAGGTTACAATGAACAGGCTATGCATCAGAATAGGTAAAGCAGTAGTAGCAGCAATTCTAATGCAAGCATGGGAAATTAGAATGGGCGATATCGGGATGATCAAAGGAGGGGCTTGCCTGGTTGCTCGGCAGCAAAGGCAAGGTCGTCAGTACTGGAACCAATCACCGGAGTTGCGTCGGCACCGGGCTCTATCGAGAGAGAAGAGGGGGAGGAAACAGTATAAATATTAAGCAAGCAAGTGCTACACAAAGTATGACATGACAATACGCAGTGCCGGGTGTGTCCTAACGTACGGTTGCACGTCACTGAGGAAGGAGGGATCCATCCGGGAATGTTTTCCCGGTTCCGGACATTTGTTAGACAGATGACCGGAGAGGAACGGTTGCATGTTCGGATAGTTAGGGACGTGTGGCGGACGAACGGATCGTGCATTCGGATTCGTCTCGTTGTTCTGAGCAACTTTCATGTACAAAGTTTTTCGATCTGAGTTACGGATTACTTTATATGATTTTCTAAAGTTTTTATTAATTTTCTGAATTTATTTTTATTATTTAATTTCGAATTATCCAGAATAGTAACTGATGACATCAGCATGACATCATGCTGATGTCAGCAGTCATTAGGGTTAATTAACAGTAGTTAATTAGGTTAATTAGGTTAGGTTAATTAACAGGATTAATTAAGTTAATTAATTAATTAAATTTAATTATTATTTTTATTATTTTTATTTAATCATAATCCTTTTTTTTTAAATGTTTTGGGGGCTGTGGGCCCCTGCTGTCGGTGGCACAGAGGCCAAGCGGGCGAACGGGCGCGGGTGCGGGCGTGGACGCCCGACGGGCGCAGCGCCGCCCGAACGGGCGCACCGGCAGGGCGCGGCTGCGGCCGGAGGGGAGACGCGGCCGGGAGCGGTGTAGGGCGAGCGGCGATGCGCGGGCGCGGGGAGGCGGAGGCGCGGCGCGGAGCGGGCCGGGCGCGGGCGAGCGGAGGCCGGAGCGCGCGCGCGGGCGAGCGGGCGGCAAGCGAGGCGTGGGCGCGGGCGCCTTGGTGGCGAGCAGGGACGAGGGCCCGGGCGCGGTGGGGGCGCGCGCGCGTGCGGCAGAGGCGAGCGGGGAAGGGGGCGGGCGGCGACCGAGGCAGCGCGCGGCCAGCGCGCGCTCAGGCGGAGCGGGCGACACGGCAGCCAGAGGCGGCGCGAGCAACTGCAGCGCGCAGCGAGGGGAGGCGAGCGGCAGGGCACGGACGGGAGCGGCGCGGGCGGCGGTGGTCGTCGCGGTGATCGACGTGGGCAGAGAAAGGGGCGACGAGGAGAGGACGAGGCTCACCCTCGCTGCCGGGAAGGGGGGCGGCGAGGCTTGGGGAAGCCGGTCGGGGGGATGAGGTCGAGGGGGTGGCGCGGTCCGGCGACGGGGTGGTGCCGGCGACGTCGAGCGGCAGGGCGGTCGGCGGGGTGAGGCCGACGGGCGTCGGCGAGCGGGGGCTCCGGGAGGAGGCGAGGCGTCGGCGCGGGGCGGCCGGCGGGGGGCGCGCCGGGCTCGAAGGGCGGCGGCGGCTAGAGCTCCCGATCCCGATCCAGTTTGGCTCGGGGAGGGAGAGGTGGGGGGGGGAGTGGGGTAGGTTAGGGTTTGGGGTGGATCGGGGGGGGTTAAAGGGGGGGCGGCTGGGCCGGCCTGGGTGGTGGCCTGGTGGCCAGCTGGGCCACGGCCCAGTTGGTCCGGGGGGAGGCTTTTCCTTTTTACTTTTTTTTATATTATTTATTTTCCTTTTCTGTTTTCTCTTTTATTTTTATTCCAAAAGACTTTTGTAAAATATGAGACTTGCTCCATATTTACAGTGCATTATCTGTCACTGCTAGAAATTGGTTTGGGGTCCATATCTTTTTGTTTGGATTTTATTTAAATTGAAAAAGGATTGAATAGTGCTATGTTGCTGCTGTTTCTAGTTGTTCGAGTCCTTTTACAATTCCAATAAAAGTTGCAATCAATTTTATAAAAGCTTTGGGAATATTTGCAACATGCTGCACATTTTAGTTTTTATGTTGGATAACTTTTATTTTCTACTTTCAGTTTGAATTTCCAATTGAGTTTGAATTTGAAAAGAGATATGATACTAATGTTGATTAAGCACTGTTGATCATGATGACATGGCATAATCAAGGGTGATTACTGTAGTTAACCACTGGGGGTGTTACAGCAGAGGTGCCAGAGCTCAAGGTTTAAAATAGAGAGATAAAATTATTTTGAGAGGCATGATTTTCCTGTCAACGATACGACCGAGAGTTCCCAACATCTTCCATGCTACCCACATTATAGGCGGTTCCCAAACAGAAAATAAAGTTCATTTCCTTTCCACCATTCTTTCACAATCCATGGCTAGTCGTATCCATGGGTGCCCTCCATACTAACAACTTTCCAAGGAATTTATTATATTTTTTCATTTTGATTCATTATGGGACTGGGCATCCCTATTACTTGCCATTTTCTCGTGCAATGACAAGTGAATAAACACTCATCGTGAGAATAACCCGCCTAATATGGAAGATATTAGCCACCCCCTGCCGCCTCATGAGCGGTACGGGCACACAAAACAGAGAATTATTTTGAATAATTAGAGCTGGCACATGCAAATTTACTTGGTACGGCATGTAAATACCGCATATAGGTAGGTATGGTGGACTCATATGGCAAAACTTTAGGTTTAAGGAATTGGATGCACAAGCAGTATTCCCGCTTAGTACAAATGGAGGCTAGCAAATAGATTGAGAAGCGACCAACCAAAAAACAAAAACGGTCATAAACGTGCATTGAACATAATTAACACTGTATAATGCACCATAAGTAGGATATAACTTCGTTGCATAACTATGGACTTTACATGCACGCATAGGGAATCACAAACCTAAACACCAATATTCTTACTAAACACAATCATTCACTAGTACCCCCCACAATTATCATCTCTATATCGCAAAACTATTGCAAGGAATCAAACATATCATATTCAGTGATCTACAAGTTTTATGTAGGATTTTATGACTAACCATGTGAATGACCAATTCCTGTTGACTCTCTAAATAGATATAAGTGAAGCAAGAGAGTTTAATTCTTTCTACAAAAGACCATGCTCTAACAAATATAAGTGAAGAAAAAGAGCATTCTACAAATGACGGTTTTGTAGATGTAGAGAAACAGGCATCCAAACTTCAAATGATATAAATGAAGCACATGAAGCATTCTATAAAGCCATACTCAAAAGATATAAGTGAAGTGCAAAGAGCATTCTATAAATCAACCAGGGACTATCTCATATCAGCATGGTGCATTAAAGAAAAGTGAAAACTAAACACATGAGACACTCCAAGAATTTACGCATATCATGTGAACAAAACAAAAACTGAGGCATACTAATAATTGTTGAATAAAGATGGGATGCCTTCCGGGGAATCTCCAAGCTTAGACGCTTGAGTCTCCTTGAATATTTACTTGGGGTGCCTTGGACATCCCCAAGCTTGAGCTCTTGCCTCTCCTCGTTCTTCTCATATCGATACCTCCTCGATCTTCGAACACTTCATCCACACAAAACTTAACAAAACCTTCATTAGATCCGTTAGTATAATAAAGCAAATCACCACTTTAAGTACTGTTGTGAACCCATTCATATTTTATTATTGCCTTATACCTATGATGTCACTTGAACTACGTCGGTATTTCCCCAAAGAGGAAGGGATGATGCAGCACAGCTACGGTAGGTATTTCCCTCAGTTATGAAACCAAGGTATCAATCCAGTAGGAGAACCAAGCAACACTATGTAAACGGTACCTGCACACAAAGAACAAATACTTGCAACCCGACGCTTATGAGGGGTTGTCAATCCCTCTACGTTGACGAGATAAAATTTGTGTAGATTGGATAAATAGATCTCAATAAAACGCAAAATAAAATAAGTAATAAAAAAGTGCAGCAAGGTATTTTTGGGTTTTTGGAATAATAGATCTGGAAACAAAAGCAAATAAAAATAGATCTCAAAGCAAATATGATAAAGATTAGACCCGGGGGCCGTAGATTTCACTAGTGGCTTCTCTCAAGAAAATAGCACACGATGGGTAAACAAATTACTGTTGGGCAATTGATAGAAGATCGAATAATTATGACGATATCCAAGGCAATGAACAATATATAGGCATCACGTCCAAGATTACTAGACCGACTCCTGCCTGCATCTACTACTATTACTCCACACATCAACCGCTATCCAGCATGCATCCAGTGTATTAAGTTCATGGAGAAACAGAGTAATGCAATAAGAACAATGACATGATGTAGACGAGATCTATTCATGTAGGAATAGCCCCCATCTTGTTATCATTAATAGCAACGATACATGCGTGTCTTGCTGCCCCTTCTGTCACTGGGAAAGAACACCGCACGATCGAACCCATCACAAAGCACCTCTTCCCATGGCAAGAAAAATCGATCTAGTTGGCCTAACTAAACCAAAGATTCGAAGAAGAAATACGAGGCTATAAATAATCATTCATATAAGAGATCAAAAGAAGACTCAAATAATATTCATGGATATAGATCTGATCATAAACTCAAAGTTCATCGGATCCCAACAAACACACCGCAAAAAAGAGTTACATCAAATAGATCTCCAAGAGACCATTGTATTGAGAATCAAAAGAGAGAGAGGAAGCCATCTAGCTACTGCCTACGAACCCGTAGGTCTATGATGAACTACTCACGCATCATCGGAGAGGCACCAATGAGGATGATGAACACCTCCGTGATGGTGTCTAGATTGGATCTCGTGGTTCTGGAACTTGCGGCGGCTGGAATTGTGTTTCGTCGACTCCCCTAGGGTTTCTGGAATATTTGGGTATTTATAGGGCGAAGAGGCGGTGCGGGAGGTCACCGAGGGGGGCACAATCCCCTGGGCGCGCCTAGGCCTCCTGGCGCACCCTGGTGGGTTGTGCCCACCTCGGGCCTCCCCTCTGGTACTTCTTTGGCCCATGTGGTGTCTTCTGGTCCAAAAAAATCTCAAAAAAGTTTCGCTGCGTTTGGACTCCGTTTGGTACTAATATTCTGTGAAGTAAAAAAAAGCAAAAAATAGCAACTGGCACTGAGCACTATGTCGATAGGTTAGTCCCAAAAAATGATATAAAGTTGCTATAAAATGATTGTAAAACATCCAAGAATGATAATATAACAGCATGGAACAATCAAAAATTATAGATACGTTGGATACGTATCAGTATCCCCAAGCTTAATTCCTACTCGTCCTCAAGTAGGTAAATGATAAAAATAGAATTTTTGATGTGGAATGCTACCTAACATGTTCATCACATATTCTTTTCTTTTGTAGCATGGACATTCGGACTTTTATATGGTTCAAAGCAATAGTCTAGTTTTGACATGAAGATTTCAATACTCAAGCATATCAACAAGCAACCATGTCTTTCAAAATATCAACACTAAAGAAAGTTATCCCTAGCCCATCATGCTCAATCATTGATCCATTCATGAAACACACTCGCATATTAGCTACATCCAATGCTCAAGTATGATCATAGTGCCCCTTAGTTGGTGCTTTATAAGAGAAGATGGAGACACAAATAAAAATAAAAATTGCATAAAGTAAATAGATAGGCCCTTCGCAGAGGGAAGTAGGGATTTGTAGAGGTGCCAGAGCTCAAAGCTTAAATTGAGAGATAAAAAATTTTGAGAGGCATACTTTTCCCGTCAACGAAAACGACCGAGTAATTCCCAACACTTTCCATGCTAGATATATCATAGGTGGTTCCCAAACAGAAAATAAAGTTTATTCCTTTTTCCACCATTCTTTCACAATCCATGGCTAGCCGTATCCACGGGTGCCTTCCATACCAACACTTTCCAAGGAATTTATTATTTGACAACATAAAGTAAATTTCTTTTTCATTTCGGGACTGGGCATCCCTATTACCGCCGTACTCTCATGCAATGACAAGTGAATAAACACTCATCTTGAGAATAACATATCTAGCATGGGAAATTTTGGCTGCCCCCTGCCGCTTCATGAGCGGTACGGGCACACAAAAAGGAAATTCATTTTCAAAATTAGAGATGGCACATACAAATTTGCTTAGAACGGCATGGAAATACCGCATATAGGTAGGTATGGTGGACTCATATGGCAAAACTGGGTTTAAAGATTTTGGATGCACAAGTAGTATTTCTACTTAGTACAAGTGGAGGCTAGCAAAAAGATTGAGAAGCAACCAACCAAGAAACGAAAAATCACATAAGCGAACATTAAGCATAACTAACACCGAATAATGCACCACAAGTAGGATGTAATTTCATTGCATAACTATTGACTTTCGTGCTTGCATAGGGAATCACAAACCTTAACACCAATATTCTTACTAAAGCATAATTACTCACCAACGTGACTCACATATCACTATCATCATATCTCAAAACTATTACAAAGAATCAAGTTTATTTTGTCCAATGATCTTCATGAAAGTTTTTATTATATCCCTCTTGAACATCTATCACTTTGGGACTATTTTCATATATTGCAATTGCTTTTGACAAGCTCAAACAAATCTAAGTGAAGAACATGAGCATAAAAAATTTCGTCTCTCAAAATAATATAAGTGAAGCATGAGAGAATTTCTTCAAAATTACTAACTCTCAAATAAATCTAAGTGAAGCATGAGAGCATTTCTTCAAAATAATTAAAGCACACCATGCTCAAAAAGATATAAGTGAAGCACTAGAGCAATTCCATAGCTCAAAAAATTTAAGTGAAGCATAAAGAGCAATTCTAACAAATCTTAGCATAATTTTGGCTCTCTCAAATAGGTGTGTTCAGCAAGGATACTTGTGACAAACTAAAAACCAAAACAAGCAAAAACTCATATAATACAAGATGCTCCAAGCAAAACTCATGATATGTGACGAATAAAAATATAGCTCCAAGTAAAATACCGAATGTCGTTAGAAGAAAGAGGGGATGCCTTCCGGGGCATCCCCAAGCTTAGTTGCTTGGTTCTCCTTGAATATTAACTTGGGGTGCCATGGGCATCCCCAATGTTAGGCTCTTTTCACTCCTTATTCCTTCATCCATCGTGATCTCACCCAAAACTTGAAAACTTCAATCACACAAAACTTAACAAAACCTTTGTGAGATTCGTTAGTATAATAAAGCAAATCACCACTCTAAGTACTGTTGCAAACCCATTCATTTTTATTATTGCATTATATATACTGTATTCCAACTTTACCATGGCTTATACCCCCCCCCCCTGATACAATCCATAGATTCATCAAAATAAGCACACAATGCAACAAAAGCGGAATCTGTCAAAAACAGAACAGTCTGTAGTAATCTGTACTCTAACCATACTTCTGTAATTCCAAAAATTCTGAAAAATTAGGACAACGTAGGCAATTTGTATATCAATCTTTTTTTTAAAAATCAGAATTTTTCGTTGCTTCTGTGATTTTACAAAATTCTTCTATTGGATACAAAAATTTCTATTTTTCAACAAGATCAAATCAACTATCACCCAACATGATCCCAAAGGATTTACTTGGCACAAACACTAATTAAAACATAAAAATCACAATCATAACAGTAGCATAATTTTGCAAACACTCAAGAACAGAAAGAAAAAGGCAAAAATAAAATTTATTCATTGGGTTGCCTCCCAACATACAAGGAGATATCCCATGGTGTATGCTCTTTGCGAATGATGTGGTGCTAGTTGACGATAGTCGGGCGGGGGTAAATAGGAAGTGAGAGTTATGGAGACAAACCTTGGAATTGAAAGGGTTTAGGCTTAGTAGAACTAAAACCGAGTACATGATGTGCGGTTTCAGTACTACTAGGTGTGAGGAGGAGGAGGTTAGCCTTGATGGGCAGGTGGTACCTCAGAAGGACACCTTTCGATATTTGGGGTCAATGTTGCAGGAGGATGGGGGTATTGATGAAGATGTGAACCATCGAATCAAAGCCGGATGGATGAAGTGGCACCAAGCTTCTGGCATTCTCTGTGACAAGAGAGTGCCACAAAAGCTAAAAGGCAAGTTCTACAGGACGGTTGTTCGACCCGCAATGTTGTATGGCGCTGAGTGTTGGCCGACTAAAAGGCGACATGTTCAACAGTTAGGTGTTGCGGAGATGCATATGTTGAGATGGATGTGTGGCCACACGAGAAAAGATAGAGTCCGGAATGATGATATACGAGATAGAGTTGGGGTAGCACCAATTGAAGAGAAGATTGTTCAACATCGTCTGAGATGGTTTGGGCATATTCAGCGCAGGGCCCCCAGAAGCTCCAGTGCATAGCAGACGGCTAAAGCATGCAGAGAATGTCAAGAGAGGTTGGGGTAGACCGAATTTGACATGGGAGGAGTCCGTTAAGAGAGACCTGAAGGATTGGAGTATCACCAAAGAACTAGCTATGGACAGGGGTGCGTGGAAGCTTGCTATCCATGTGCCAGAGCCATGAGTTGGTCGCGAGACCTTATGGGTTTCACCTCTAGCCTACCCCAACTTGTTTGGAACTAAAGGCTTTGTTGTTGTTGTTGTTGTTGTTGGGTTGCCTCCCAACAAGCACTATCGTTTTATACCCCTAGCTAGGCATAATGCATAGATTCAAGTATTGTCATCTTTAGTTTTATTTTCCATAGATGTGTTCTTGTTAGGAGGTTTTGCAAAAATAACTTGAAACACATTATCCATAGAAATTTTAGCATTATCAAGTTGCCCATCTACGTATCCCCTTTGATTTTCGGCAACAATCCAAGAATATTGTTGATTAACATCATTGAAAACTTGTTGGATTATATCTAAAATGGGGATTTCCTTTTTAAGATTCTCATAAAAAATTTGATTATTTCCAAGCAAATGTCTCAACATATAATCACTATTATAAAGGATCTCATTTATCACCGGTTTTTCACGGTCCATACCATAAAAATCAAAAAATTCCCTAGCTTCCCGTACTATGTAGTCAAATTCATTCATAAGAATAAGGGTAGCTAACTTCTTAGCTTTAGGATCCTTTATAACTAGCTCATAAAACAATCTCTGCAAGGTAGGGTGGGTATGGATAAATCTATTTCCAAGTTTCAGAACTAGTGCTGAAATAGCTTCCGCATAAGATTTAGTTCTTTTAAGTATAGGAGTATCATCAAGAGTCAAATTTCCAACACAATTGAAAAATTCTTGGATATGTTCTTTTCCCATAACATTCCCTTTCCCCAAAACAAAAGTTTTAGCATCCAGATTGCCAGATCGTCCAATTTTAGGAGTTAGGCCATCATCTGTTTCTGCCATACCAAAATCACTCATGATGACAAGTTCAAGCAAATAAGAGATCTGACGAGAAAACGGCGAACGAAAAATAGGGCGAATAAAATGGCATTTTTTGTGAAGTGGGGGAGATGAAAACGAGAGGCAAATGGCAAATAATGTAAATTGCAAGAAGATGAGATTTGTGATCAGGAACTGGTAGATGTTGATGATGTCTCCTCGGCAACGGCGCCAGAAATTCCTTTTGATGTCGCTTGAACTACGTCGGTATTTCCCCAAAGAGGAAGCGATGATGCAGCATAGCTACGGTAGGTATTTCCCTCAGTTATGAAACCAAGGTATCAATCCAATAGGAGAACCAAGCAACACTATGTAAACGGTATCTGCACACAAAGAACAAATACTTGCAACCCGACGCTTATGAGGGGTTGTCAATCCCTCTATGGGTAACAGCGCCAGAAATTGTCAAGTTGACGGGATAAAATTTGTATAGATTGGATAAATAGATCTCGATAAAACGCGAAATAAAATAAGTAATAAAAAAGTGCAGCAAGGTATTTTTGGGTTTTTGGAATAATAGATCTGAAAACAAAAGCAAATAAAAATAGATCTCAAAGCAAATATGATAAAGAATAGGCCCGGGGGCTGTAGATTTCACTAGTGGCTTCTCTCAAGAAAATAGCACACGGTGGGTAAACAAATTACTGTTGGGCAATTGATAGAAGATCGAATAATTATGACGATATCTAAGGCAATGATCAATATATAGGCATCATGTCCAAGATTAGTAGACCGACTCCTGCATGCATCTACTACTATTACTCCACACATCGACCGCTATCCAGCATGCATATAGTTTATTAAGTTCATGGAGAAATGGAGTAATGCAATAAGAATGATGACATGATGTAGACGAGATCTATTCATGTAGGAATAGCCCCCATCTTGTTATCCTTAATCGCAACGATACATGCGTGTCTTGCTGCCCCTTCTGTCATTGGGAAAGAACATCGCACGATCGAACCCATCACAAAGCACCTCTTCCCATGGCAAGAAAAATCGATCTAGTTGGCCTAACTAAACCAAAGATTCGAAAAAGAAATATGAGGCTATAAATAATCATGCATATAAGAGATCAAAAGAAGACTCCAATAATATTCATGGATATAGATCTGATCATAAACTCAAAGTTCATCGGATCCCAACAAACACACCGCAAAAAAGAGTTACATCAAATAGATCACCAAGAGACCATTGTATTGAGAATTAAAAGAGAGAGAGGAAGCCATCTAGTTACTGCCTACAAACCCATAGGTCTATGATGAACTACTCACGCATCATCGGAGAGGTGCCAATGAGGATGATGAACCCCTCTGTGATGGTGTCTAGATTGGATCTCGTGGTTCTGGAACTTGCGGCGGCTGGAATTGTGTTTCGTCGACTCCCCTAGGGTTTCTGGAATATTTGGGTATTTATAGGGCGAAGAGGCGGCGCGGGAGGTCACCGAGGGGGGCACAACCCCCCTGGATGCACCTGGGCCTCCTGGCGCACCCTGGTGGGTTGTGCCCACCTCGGGCCTCCCCTCTGGTACATCTTTGGCCCATGTGGTGTCTTCCGGTCCAAAAAAATCTCCAAAAAGTTTTGCTGCGTTTGGACTCCATTTGGTACTGATATTCTACGAAGTAAAAAACAAGCAAAAAACAACAACTGGTACTGGGCACTATGTCAATAGGTTAGTCCCAAAAAATGATATAAAGTTGCTATAAAATGATTGTAAAACATCGAAGAATGATAATATAACAGCATGGAACAATCAAAAATTATAGATACGTTGGAGACGTATCAACCTACTGTATTCTAACTTCACCATGGCTTATACCCCCGATACAATCCATAGAATCATCAAAACAAGCAAACATCGCAACAAAAACAGAATATGTCAAAAACAGAATAGTCTGTAGTAATCTGAACATTGACCATACTTCTGTAACTCCAAAAATTCTAAAAAATTAGGAAAAGGTAAAAAAAATTGCATAGAAGTACTGTGTAAATTTTTTGGAATTTTGCATGTTCCAGTAAAAAATGTAAATTCACGCACTACAGCAAAAGTTTCTGTTTTTGCACCGCACATACCAAACAAGCAATTTAAACATCCTAAAGGCAAATCTTGGCACATTATTTTTATAATACAATGGATTTTTACAAGGGGATGATTATTTTTGTTGAAATTTTTCTATAATTCAAGATTTGTAAAGTTTTCATGGGCATGAACAAAGTTCAAGGAGCTCCCCCACTTCAACAGTGCTCGTCTTTCTTACTTTCACTTTTCCTTTTGTAAAGTTTTAGGTTCCCCTCTATATTTTTTTTGTTTTTAAACTTTATAAAAGCACACAACAGAATAAAATGACTCTCTAAAACTTCCGGGTTGTCTCCTTGGCAGCGCTTTCTTTAAAGCCATTAAGCTAGGCATATAGTGCTCAAGTGATTGATCCACCCGGATCCCAAGGTATATCAAAGCCAATTTTAATTAACAATGATTTGTATTTTAGTAGTGAGCACAAAGTAATATATATCATGTAACAACGAAGTCTAACTCTCTTTCTATGCATCGGCATGTCATAAAAGAACAATTCATGCACATCAAGTAAAGGCCAATGCATAGCATAAGCAGTTTCTTGCAATTTTATCGTGTTGGAAACATAGAGAGGTTGAGATGCAGTTCCTCTCTCATAATAATTGCAAGTAGGAGCAGCAAGCACATGCATATTATATTCATCAAAATCATCATGTGTAGTGGTAAAACGCAACCCATCAATATAATCCTTAATAAGAGCAAACTTCTCTGATATAGTTGGGAGAATTCAAAAAGATAATAGGACTATCATGTGTGGGTGCAATAGCAACAGTTTCATTTTTAACATAAGGAACTATAGCAAGTTCATCTCCATAAGCATAATTCATATTGGCATCATGGCCACAATCATAGCAAGCATCAATTTCATCAAAAAGGGATATTTCAAACGAATCAACGGGATCATAGCAATCATCATAGCATTCATCCTTTAGTAAGCATGAAAGGAAATTAAACAATGTATGAGTTGAAGAGTTACTCTCATTAGAAGGTGGGCACGGGCGATCAATCCGCTCTTCCTCCTTTTGTTCTTTGCTCTCCTCCTCATCTTTTTCATCTAATGACCTCACAATTTCAGCAATTTATTCTTCCATAGATTCCTGCAAAATATTAGTCTCTTCTTGGATAGCGGAGACTTTCTCAATAAATTCATCAATATTTTATAATTCTCATAGCAATATTTATGTATAACATAATTTTCATATCTGTAAACAGCATCAGCACAATCTTCATACTTTTCAAACAAAGATTCAATTTCATAAGCACCCTTAAAAGCAACAAATTCTTCTATTCGTTCCACATCATAGTAATCATATCTACCATTAGCATAAGAAGCCAAGGTTTCATTATCATTAAATTCACATGAAAAGGGAAGGTGTGGAGCCTTCATCCTAGAGCAATAAGTATAGGGATAATTGTATTCATACCCTTAGTTGTGTCCCCCTCAACCGAATTGCCCCTAGTTTTTGAAAACACGTGGTCTTGCCCAACCCACTTTGTCATCTTGTGCTTTTGCCCTTTGACCGTTTGACCGTCACTTTGAAAACTTCATAACTAATTCATACTAAATCAGAAAAATGCAAATAAGATACCAAAATGTTTGGAAAAACATCACTTGTATGTCAATGTCACTTGCATTCGTGACAAAAGTGTTGGTAAGTGCCCATCCGAGTTTTAGCTCTTATCATACCACCATGAACAGGAAAATCTAAAAAAATCAAAAAATTCAAGAAAAATTTGGTGGCAAAGAATTGCAAATGTTTTAAGTGCTTGCCAAGTTTCATGAGGGAATGACATTCATGGAAGTCGTGGCAAAAAAACTCATATGGGCACTTACCAACACTTTTGTCATGACTGCAAGTGACATTGACATACAGGTGATGTTTTTCCAAATATTTTGGTATCTTATTTGTATTTTTCTGATTTAGTATGAATTAGTTATGAAGTTTTCAAAGTGACGGTCAAACGGTCAAAGGGCAAAAGCACAAGACGACAAAGTGGGTTGGGCAAGACCACGTGTTTTCAAAAACTAGGGGCAATTCGGTTGAGGGGGACACAACTAAGGGTATGAATACAATTATCCCATAAGTATAATCATATCTCAAGCATAAATTCCAAGCATACCATTGCAAATAGTCAATTTGATCCCATAAGAGTTTCCCTTTTTGAGTCAAGCGATAATCCCTAAAGTATTCACGTTGATCCAACGTGTCTCCCATTATCAAGTTGAATGGGGTTTTCTCAGGATTATCACAGTAGTGTTTAATATTTTCCACATAACGAGCATCAAGGGTTTTGGGAGGTTCCCCATCTCCATGAGTAGCAAGTACAACTAATTTTTTGGTATTTCGTGTTCCATATCCATAACTAAAGATAGAGAACAACTTAGAACAGAAAATAAAAACTACTTGGTGATAAAGCAAACAAGCACACACGAGAATATTCACCCCACGCTATTGCTCCTCGGCAACGACGCTAGAAAAAAAGTCTTGATAGCCCACAAGTATAGGGGATCAATTGTAGCTTTTTCGATAAATAAGAGTGTCGAACCCAACGAGGAGCTAAATGTAGGATTTATATTCTCTTCAAGTTATATCGACCACCGATACAACTCTAGGCACACTTAACGTTTGCTTTACCTTGAACAAGTATGAAACTATTTTGTAGGTGTGATGCTAGAACTACTTTGCAAGAATAAAACTAGAAGGACTTTGTGAGATAATAATAATAGTTAGTTGTTTAGTAGAAAGATTTTTATAACACAAGATAAGTATTTTTTTTGTCCGTAGGCAATCGATAACTAGACCGGTAATCATCATTGCAATTTTATAAGAGGGAGAGGCATGAGCTAACATACTTTCCGTACTTGGATCATATTCACTTATGATTAGAACTCTAGCAAGCATCCGCAACTACCAAAGATCGTTAAGCTAAAACCCAACCATAGCATTACGTATCAAGTTCTCTTTACTCCCATACGTAACAACCCCCTTACTCGAGTATAAACTTCTGTCACTCTCGCCACCCACCATAAGCGAATCATGAACGTATTGCAACATCCTACGGTGAGAATCCCTCACGCTTGCGCGACATGGAGGGCACCATAGGACAGAACCAAAATAAAACATACAACTCAAACCAATCGCGATCATCAATCAACCCATAGGACAAAACAGATCTACTCAAACATCATAGGATGGACATACATCATTGGATAATAATATATAGCATTAAGCACCATGTTTAAGTAGAGATTACAGCGGGGAGAAGAGGTGTTACACCGCTGCATAGAGGGGAAGAGAGTTGGTGATGACGGTGGCGAAGTTGTCGGTGTAGATCGTCGTCACGATGATTGCCCCGGCGGCGTTCCGACGCCACTGGGAGAGAGAGGGGAGAGAGCCCCCCTCCTTCTTCTTCTTCCTTGGCCTCCCCCTAGATGGGAGGAGAGTTCCCCCTCTAGTCCATGGTCTCCATGGCGGCGGAGGGGCGGGAGCCCCTCCGAGATTGGATCTCTCTCTGTGTGTGTGTGTGTGTGTGTGTGTGTGTGTGTGTTCTCTTCTGTTTCGCGTTCCTGTTTTCTGGTCGAAAACTGTTTCTTAAATTCCCGGAGATCCGTAACTCCGACTGGGCTGAAATTTTAACACATTTTTCCGGACATTATCTTTCTTGCGGTGAAAGAAGGGCAGCAACCGACCTACGAGGTACTCACTAGGTACCACGGCGCGCCATGCCCCCCTGGGCGCGCCCTGATGCCTAGTGGGCCCCTCGAGCACCGTCTTGCGTTGATTCTTCTTCCAAAAAATCACATATATTTCAAAATAAATCTCCGTTAATTTTTATCGCGTTTGGACTTCGTTTGATATGGATATTCTACGAAACAAAAAACATGCAATAAACAGGAACTGGCACTGAGCACTGGATCAATATGTTAGTCCCAAAAATAATATAAAATGTTGCCAAAAGTATATAAAAGTTGTAGAATATTTCTGGTGATATCATTTGTACATGATAGGGTTACCGTTGTCTCTTTGACTTGTTGGACATGATGTAATTGAGCCATTGGTCTCATGGTTAGCTCAGTTTGGTTGCCTAGCTACTGTTGGTGTGTTGTGTGATGGTATGTGCTCTATACATGGCTATCTGCTATTAAGGTATACTAGACGGACATTGTTTGTCTCTATACAACCTATGATGCACTACAATTGGTGATATGTTAAGAATAGACCTCTACACATGCTTTGGTTGACCATGCACATGATTTGTCCTGTTTAATTTTACTGGACATGTAACTCGATATTTTGTTTCATATGTCCATGATTCCTGATCTATTAATTTAGTATAGCACATGATCAACTATTAACAACATATAGCTATAGTTGTGGTATGGAGTACTTTGTAGTTCATGATCTGTGTATATAGTTTTAATTACAGGGTTATAGCAGGACTATCTCTTCTTACTGTAGATTTTTCTTTATTTGGGACATAAATTCAGAATTCTCATTGACTCATAGGACAAAATCGGAGTCTTAACAATGAAAAGGACTAGTACCGTACCAGTTAATGGCTGCTCCCTCCCTTCCGAATCATAAGATGTTCTAACTTTTTTTCTGATACACAGGTGAATGTGAAATGTGTTCCATGAACCAATCTGAAAAAACCGTAATCCGCACATCCTCCCGGTCCCAGCAGCCCGCGTCTCTCGGCAGCGCTTGCTCCCCGTCGGCGCACTCGCTTCTCCCCGGTTCCTCGGCGCCGCTCGCTCCACCCCGTTGTCTCTCGCGCGCAGCCTCGCTTGCCTCCCCTCGTCGCCCTAGCCGGCCGCTGGTGCGCCCGCGCCCCCACCGTTGCTGTGGCCTGCTGGCCGCACGCGCCCGCGTCCTGGTCCCCGCCTCGCCGTCACCGGAGTCGCGCTGCGCCGTTCGCCTCCTTGCCTGAGCCCTCGTGCCGCGCTCCTCTCTCCTGCCCTAGATCGGTTCTGCGGGTTGCGGATTACGCATGTCGTCCACCTCCTGCCTAGCCCCTCTCGCTCCGCGGACCCCCTGCGGTAGGGTTAGGCTCCCACCTCCCTCCGCCGCCGCCGAGAGGCCATCACTCAGATTTAAGCCACGCGGGGCTGCTCCCACCAAGGTAAGGCCGAAACGACCCCTTGCTCTCGGGTTCAACCGTTTGACTTTGTTTCTGCGTAGCCGGTCGTGGTTGTCTGCCGCAGTTTCAGCAGCCAGGCCTTGTATGGGTATCACAGTGCTCGGTTTTGTCGCTGCAACATTGTTATCCACATGGCCAATCTGAATGTCATGCCCATCAGTTTGCTCTGTTAGTGTCAAAATGGCATACTGCTTGCGATAATTTGACCTTTTTTTTTTGTTCCTTGTGCTCGTGTGCATTTAGGGATGGAAGCTGGTTCACATCTCGTGCTTCAGGCAGGATCAAGACGTGTCAACAACATCTGATGATGGCACCAGCTTCAAGTACAATGAGCAGGCAGAGATCTCAGGGGACCCTGATCGGAAGGAGGAAGAGGGTGGAAGCCCCAACAGGGATGATCAGAGTTATGTAAATGGAGACTGGTTTGTTAGAGCGCAGAAGGTTCGTCTGGTTTATTTTCCGCCTTCCAACTTCATTGTGTTTTGACAAATAGGAATTTCAGATGTAAATTATATTAGGTTGATACTGCAAAATGAAGCACAGTATGCACGATACAATACAAGTAAAACTACCAGTTTCTATGCTCAGTTGCTCACTTGAAATACTATTTGAGAGCTTAAGAGATAACATGGCAAAACATTTTTCATGATCGATAAAGGAGACATCATGAATTACTCCGTCAAATTAAGTTACTGAATCACATCACGTCTACTAGCATCAACTGGAGGCGTCCTGATAACAAAATTAGTTGTTGCACTTGAATTGATTTTCTTACCGATATAGACATGTGCTTTTCTCTGTTTGTTTGGTGCCAGTCAATGTGTGGACCGAAGGAAAAATAGCTATCGTTGTGCATATTTTTTTCCCTGTGCTATTGTATTAGGTTGCATGTCTATCTGACTTTATAAGGAACCTGGATGACTAATTGATCATATCAATGTTTAATAATATATAGGAAAAAGTGCTTGTCGTTTATAAGTTTATGAATACCTGCCATTTTTGGGCCTTGCACTACACTTTCTCATCAAGCCAGTTATTGTATGATATGCTATCTTGCACGGTCTCTCACAAGTATATCTAAATCCTAATATTATCACTGCCCAAAAACTAAAATCATAATATTCTCCTTTTATGCTACTCTTGTTGCCATTGTGGGATGTGTACTTATTTGGCAGAATATTCTCATCTTATCATTAATATACTTTGAAATTAGTTGCAACTATCATTGGAATTTGATTGGTTCAGGCGTTCATATTTGTTCAGTGCCAATGTCTAATTTGCTATCACCTCTGTTCAGAATTATAAGACATTTAGGATATTTATATATGGACTACATATGGACTGAAATGAGTGAACAAACACACTAAAACGCGTCTATATACATCTGATTCAGAAAAAAAGTTGGAACATCTTATAATTCGGAACGGAGGGAGCAGATATTAACTGTTGGTCCTTTTCATTGTCATAACTTATAAGACTTCGATTTTGTCCTATGAATCAATGAGAATTCTGAATTTATGTCCCAGATAAAGGAAAATCTACAGGAAACAATATTCAGATTTTGGAATGGGCGCTGGGCGGTACCTTGGACTGGACAAACAATTGCCCAGGTTAGTTCTCTACTTACTCTATTATGTTTTGGTGTTATTGACATCCCTTTTGCTAATTCAGCAGATATCTTCTGGATATCCTACGGGATGTAGGGCCAGCTGTTGATTTTCTCATAACGTAATTCGTCCCTGTTCCGTTAGATTTTCTGTATATGGACACAGACATATTAAATGTGAATCTGATCTATAAGATGCCGAACCCACGTGGATACTTTATTTTGGATATGATATGAGACATCAGACAGATATTAATATTGCCCTTATGTGTCCACCTATGATTTTCTTACTCTGTAGGAGATCTTATAAGTTATAACAAGTTACTCTGCATTACCATAATGTTCTGTTTAATATTTTGTGTGGTCCCCAACTCAGCTCCTGCTTGGGACATGCAATTCATGCATAGCACCCTGCTTAGAATTTTGCCGCTTCCTCTTGTTAAAGGGCTAACAGGGATGGAAGACGACAAAACAAGAATTACATAATCGTGTCACTCACCTTTAGGCCTCTAATTCTAATGTGGGACTAAAGTCACAACCCCAACACAGGGGCCACTCCAAACAGGCTGGGTATAAAAATATGTTCCTCTTCTAAAGAAAAATAAGTTATGATGCATGTGCTAGCATATTATGTACACATATAATAGAAAAGAATGGATGACTGTTCCTGCTGGTTATTGGTTGTCTTAGCAGTGAATGCTGATTGAATATAATGATGTCTTAGCAGTTTACATGAATTTGTATTAAGGGTAGCCAGTTATATTTTTTGAATACAGGTCATGTTTTTGTGGATTGCGACATTTTGGCTTGTGGGTTCCTGGATAGTGCCATTCTTGGCTCATGCTGCTGGCTTTAGCAAGGAAACATTGACGCACAGAGGACAAGCATTATATAGCCTCATGACGGACATAACTGAAGGCCTTGCTGGGATTGCTATCCTTCACCAGTGCCTTGGTAGATTCCGTCCCCTTCCTCCAGGCTGGTTTGAGTTCAAATTAAAGGGCAGATGGCATTGGGATGTAGCGTTGGGGTGCCTGTTATTCCCACTGGTGAATTTGCTTTCTCACATCAACATCAGCCTAGTTCATATGTCATCAGGGCCAGTCGCCGGGGTATCCAGTGTAGAGCAATCCATTGTGGCCCGTGACCCGGTGGCAATGGCCTTGTATGCAGTGGTAGTCACTGTATGTGCACCCATATGGGAAGAGATTGTATTCCGTGGTTTCCTTCTCCCATCTCTAACACGATACATGCCTCTTCCATGGTCGATCCTGCTAAGTGCCACGGCGTTTGCGCTGGCGCACTTCAACGTGCAAAGGGTGTTGCCGTTGATATTTCTCGGGGTTGTGATGGGAGGCGTCTTTGCCAGATCACGCAACCTATTGGCATCGATGGTGCTTCATAGCCTTTGGAACGGTTTTGTATTCCTGGATTTGATGAAATGAGCTATGAAGCTATTGTTGTCCAGCTTTTGATGTCTCCTGTGGAGTTTCCTCCTTCCTTTGTGTTTTCATTTTGCATGGAGAGTATATAAAGAAGCTAACGAAGGGTGGCGGTCAGGTTGTTTTATGTGGAGAATAGATAAACAGAAGACGGCATTTTGAAGATTTTTGTGTAGGGGTCAGATAGCCATAGGAACTGTGCCCAGAAGCATGTTTCTTACTCGTGGGAATAATTGCCTCGTGTATATAATTCCCCATTCATATGTAACTGTGCATTTTATTCTTGATTATGTGCCCAGAAATACAAATTCCTTGGTATATCTTGTCCAGTGACTTGCCTAGCTCTCATGATGTCTCTTTGTCGTGAAAATTGTACCACGTTTTGAGCTAAACAACCGTGACAAATTCTAAATTCCAGATAAATTATATTTGGTCCATCACAATACCGGGAGAAATGTCGTACTCCCTCTAGTTTAAGCAAGCTATACATACGCGATAATTCAAAACGGTGCCCACGCTCATCTGCTCCTGATGAACAGTAAATTTGAAAAAATAAATAGCAAACAAATTAAAAAAAACTGAAATTTTTACACAAAAAATGAGAGAATTTTCTAGGTGGGTGCAAAATTTCAAGGTGTTTGGACATTTGATGTGCTCGTGGTGAAAAAAAAAATCGGTCAATTCGGTGTACACGGTGCACTTTTTGAAAGTTTCTTTGACAAGCCAAATTTGTTATTTTTGCCGTGAGCTTCTCAAATGTCCAAACACCTTGAAATTTGGCGCGCATCTAGAAGAGACTCTTAACTTTCATGTGTAAAAAATTCAGATTTTTTAAAACATTTTTGCTATATATTTTTTACTGTTCATCGGCAGATGGAGCCGAACCTGGGTGCAGAATTGTTGCACTCATACGCACGATTTTAAAATTTCTAATCAAATTATCTAGAACGATATCGACATTCAAATTTCTACTCCAGAGTAGGCTGAACCCCCCAAAAAAAAGTTTTGACCGAAAATAAGCTGTGCCCCCTCCCCAGCTTAGAGCATCTCCAGCCGCGCCCCAACAGGCCCCCCCAAGACCCTTTTTTAGCGCCGGCGCTAAAAAAAGACCCAGAAGCCCAATTTTCGCCGATTCGACCTGAAATTGGCGCCGGTGGACCCAGGCCTAACCCGGCGCGCTGGGGGGCGCCCGGGGGCGCCGGGGGAAGCGTTTCTGGCGCGAAAACCCGGTGGGACTGCCGAGTCAGCGACACACGGCGCATCGTCATCCTCGTCGTCTCGTTTTCCCGCGGCGAATCAATGCCAAGGCTGCCGCCGGTCAGCCTTCCACTGATTCCCCACGGGCGGCGCAGTAATAGCCCGGCGACTCGCCGTCCCCTTCCCGCCACGCGTACACACACGGCTGCACCCTCCCCCCGGCGGCTATAAAAAGCCACCCATCCTCGCCGGTGGGCGCACTCTCCTCGCCCCGCAGTCCCTCTTTCTCTCGTCGCCGGCGCCCCATTCCGTCTCTCTCTCTCTCTCCCCCGCCACCAGCCTCCGATGGGTGAACGGTTCCTCGGCGACGCTGCGGCGGCCGGCCGCCGCACTCTGCATGAGTGGGAGGCGCACCTCCTCCACGAGGCCAACTACCCGGCACCGCCGGACATGCGCGCGCCGGGGAGGTGGAGGCTCAGCGCCGGAGGAGTACCAGTCCCCCCGCAGCCCGACCCCGACCACTTTCACGGCGAGATCGAGCGCGTCCGGGCCTCCCTGCCGAAGGAGGTGCGCGGCCGCCCGGAGTACGCCGTCAACAACCACGCAATCTGGGCGGCGTACTTCCAACGCCGCCACGAGGAGCAGCTCACCTCCACCAACAACGCGCCGGCGAGGGGGCGCCACAACGCCGACGGCCGCCGGCTGTGGTGGGGCGTCCCCGGGCGGACGCTGCACAACGTCCTCGAGTACCTCGAGGGCGGCAACGAGCCGCCGCTCTAGTACCCAGCGGCGGCGCCTGTCCCTCGCCGGAGCGGCAGCATTTGGATGCCGAGGCGCATGGTGGGTTCATCCTCCTCCCTCTCCTCCTCCTCCTCCCTCTCCTCCGGCTCGCCAGCGTCAAGGCCGAGCCCGTGGAGACGCCGCTCGGGCGGCGCACTCGCGGCAGCGCCCTTGTCATCAACGAGGGCGGCCGTGGCTCCTCCTCCCGCCTCGTCAAGCCCAAGACGGAGCCGGGGCTCGTCGCCGTCAAGAACGAGCACGACGACATGGCCGCCGCCGCCGACGAGGCCGCCCTCAAGTGGGCGCGCGAGGACTACGTCAAGATGGAAATGGAGCGCCAGCGCCGCGCCCTCAAGGAGATCGCCGCCCGGCGCCGGGGCCGCGACGAGGGCGGCGTCATCGTCCTCGAGGACAGTGACGACGACGCACCCCCGCCGCCAACCAAGCCCGTCCGCCAAGGCGATGCAGGGCAGGGGTGCAGCAAGGATGGCGGTGATCTGAAGGAGGAGGCCGACGACGACGGCGACTTCGGCGTGTTCTTCGGCCTGTAGGAGGGGCGGCACAGTAGTTCTTATGCTTTTTAGTTTTTTAAGTATGTTTTTAAGTTTTTATGTACAAATATTAATGAAAATCGCATAGTTTGGCCGAAATGTGTCGTTTTTGACCGAGTTTATTTTTCAGAAAAACGGCGTCTGGATTGGGCGTGAGTCGGCGGTTGGGAGACCGACCGCCCCCACGCCGATATTTTCGCCGCCACGTCCAAACGGCGCTTTTTCAAGCCCTTGGAGGGGCCGAACGGCTAAAGATGCTCTTATATTCTAGAAGTCCAACCTAAAATTTGGGGCAAGCTTATTTCCACAGCCAGCCATAACCTCCAAAAGAACTGGCCCTTAGCACTAAAGCATACAGACATCCTGGAACCAATTGCCATAAACTACAGGATCCTCTTTCAAATTCTGTAGATACAAATAGTTAAAATATGTCAGTTATTTGGCGACGCTGTGTGCCTTTTAATTTTTCTTTCTGCCGATGAAGCACTGAGTGGGGACATCATATTGGCTAACCATCCATCTGTCATCAACCAAACGACATGGAACTTAACATGCCATGCATATTCACATTACAAACGGAACATCAGTCCGTCATCTACAGAGACGGAACGTTAGCAGCTGTCCTAACCATTTTCTGTCAAACGTCTCGCATAGACACTATCAGCCATACAGAGCCTACGGTTCTGAAAAGAAAACATACAAAACCTACATACAAGATACACCAATGCTTGGACTGTGTAATCCACGACCAACAAGATCTCATCTGCTTTGGCTCTCCACTCCTTGACCTCCTCCAACTGATGACAGTACGTCTTCTGAATCGACGACCACCTAATAAATGCCATGCAAACAAAATAAAGTCAGCACCGAATATGGCCAGAACTGGAGACACCTTACTATGCACTAACTTGTTGCAGGTGGTTCATCAGGGCTCCATGTAGCAACTTCTTGAGCCTATCACACTGATCAGCACTGTGGCCAGCGCTTTGCATCTCTTCAAGCTGACACCAAAACCTCTCGACAGTGGTGTACGGGAACCAGGCGGCGGACATCTTTTTGCGGTGCAGCACGTCCATCGGTCTCTGGAAAAGAGATTCCAAAGCGCATAAATTTCTACATGTACTCATTAAGGTCTTGTATTTAGATATTTCGGGCCATCAAATCCATTACCGATGAAGCAAAAGAATCCAGGTACTCCACCAACAAGTTGGCAGCTTCTGTGTGCCGGCCATAATTTGTATATAGTCGAAATAATGCAGCTGGATCTGCCTCTTTGCCAGACATTCCCCATGAAATCATCCTATTTCCACCCTTGGTAGTCTAAAGACGCAATGAGCAAAACAAACCGAAGGTCAGCAGTGTCAAACAATAAAGTCAATCAAACTAATGGGCTATACAACAGGAAGTCACCTTGAACATCTGAACCAGCCAAAGAGGTAGCTCAATCTCAGGATCAGTGTAAAGAAGTGTTTCAGCAACAATGACAGGCAGCCTCGGATGCAAATCTTTATATTTATCCTGCACAATGAGGACACAAGTAAAATAACTGTAATATGTGCAGTTCATGGACAAGCTGCATCCATACATTTTTTTACTAGCACGGAAGGCCTGGCCTAGTTTAAGGGAGAACATATAGGCAAGTTTCAGCAGTACAGCGATAGGTTAAGCAGGTGGCAGTTTGTTTTCTCTAAAATTAAAGTTAAATTTCAGTATGTCACATTTTCCAGTTATGATTGCTGACAGAACAATTACCAACCAACAATGGTGGTTAGTAGGTGGAAACAAGGTCAGGTGGTGGTCTGTTTGTGTCAATGCAGCAGCACAAAAGTAGTACTTTTCATTTTGCTGTTGTCATCATTGTTACCAGGATACCAGGTTAACCTGGCCAATAAACGGGGTCACAGAAAGCAGCAATCTCTGAGACACTAATTTTAAATGAGGAATTTGACGCCAATGAATCCAAGTGGATGACCCAGTTACTGAACTATAGGGGTACTAAGTGTATCTAAAAAATAAAGGATAAACGAAACGAAAGAAGAATGTTCTCACCTTCTAGGAAAAGTAATGGAAGTAAAATGAAATAAGATTAAGAAAAGGAGAATAATCTTGCAGCTGGGCTTGCTTGGCCCAATTTCTCTTCCCTCCACAACACAACAGACCCTGACTGCTCCCTGCTCCCTGCTATCCAACAAAACCGCTGCACCGCACCAGGCAGCAACCACCCCAGTCTGACGTTGCTGTCGTGCCAGTTGAGGCCTGGACGGTCGAGGTCGTGTGACCATTCCAGATATGCAGCTACGGCAACAACTTGAGCAACGTTGACAACTAACAGACTTATATCTCTTCCTCCCAATCATCCTGTCCACTCTGACAGGGATGCACCGCGGAAGAAATCTAGATTGCCATTGACCCATGCCATGACACAGGAAGCACAGATCAGGGTCGTGGGTCGCAGCGTCAAGTAAAGATGCCGGTGACTTTGGTTAGACTGCTCTCAGTGGTCAACAACAAAATAAAGTTCCATGTAATATTTAGGAGGTTTACTTAACCTAGTAATCTAGTATGGGATGAAGCTCATTTCCTTTGAAAAAATCACTTTAGTTGTACAAAATAAAACACAGGCAGAACAAAAATACACATACCAAATATAGTTCAAGAGTTTCCCACTGGCAACTTCCCTGCACTTGATGGGCCACAACAATAGTCTTGTTATTGCCATCCCATCCATCATCCTCAGAAGAAGGCAGAAGTAGCAGCTGTTGAGTGTCGGTCAAATTTCTCCTGTAATAAGGTCAAAAGTATTTTTCTTAGTATACAGCAGTTACTATAATCTACAGTCATACACTGCCGATTAGATGAAAAGTTGAAAACCAGAAGAAGAAAAATACAGCTAAACGCACCCTGAGTTGCCTACTCTGTTTGGGCAGCATTGCTGTGCAATAGCTGCAAAGACACGCTCCAATTCTCTATCATAGAAAAGTACAAACAACATCAACAGTCAGATTAGTTCACAGACATAAAAGTGATGAACAAGAATTTACAAATACACGGCTACAAGTAAAAGGCCAAGGGAAAAGAAGGTTATGTATCAGAGTACCAATCCACCTTTTCATTCCTGACTCCTTCCAAAATTTCAGCACGATGGTGAATGCCAGGTCATACAAATTCTCAGTTACAAGAATGTCCGTCAAGGCTTCGATAGAATAGCTTTCTGCAGTACGACAAAAATGAATTGGCCACAGCTTGTTTAAATATTGATCTTCAAAATCAATAAATTTGTGTGTGGTTAGTTGGGCACGTACCAGAAATTTTGGATTTAGAATTTACAGTACTAAGCATATAAAGTGCTTCTGTTAGTGTGTATTCCTTTTCAAAAATTTCAATGTCAACACAAAACTGCAATGTAGAGAGTTCTGAATCTGTGCCAAAAGCAGCTGTATACAGGAAACAAAGTTTAATCAATCACATTGTTGTTGACAGGTATAAACTAAACAGGGATTGAGAGCTTAAGTCAACATACAGTTCTCCATCAAAAGATTACGAGGCTTTTTGCTTGGCGAAATTTGATCATCAGCTTCACAAACCGAATCAAGCCAGGCACATGAGGGTTCAACAAGCTGCAACGAGTTGATAGCAGTAGACAAAGCATGCAACTTCTCTTGTAATACATGAGTGAGTTGGCGGGCTCCACCTGCTTCCCCCTCTCTACTCAATCTAACAAAATACCTGTACATGCATCCAGCTGCCTTCCTCCAATTGTTCCTATAAGCTTCAAATGAATAAAGGACTTTGTATAGATTTGGTTTAGAAGATAGATCTGAGCGCTCAGCCTGGCAAACAAAAAAACAAACAAATGACCGTCTGTGCTAGACAAACATATGTTGTGGTTAAAATGGTAATTATATGCACCAACCTTCCAGAAGAGCTCTTGCTCCACCTTTTCCACCAAACCAGTGAACGGTATCTCACCATTGCAAATGACCTTGATTAGACAAATCCAAAATAAGATATGATTGCACCAAATGTCAGAACAGGATGTGGCACACAGTTCGGTGTACTCAAATGTGCAATAACCAACCTACAAGTCTTATAGCACATATACATGGATGGCTGGTTAACAGCTGTAATGTACATTAATGGGTGCATATGGACATCAGGCAGAAGAAGTGGTTAATTTTATTCACCAGGTGCAAGGAAGAATAAAGGTAAACAAACAACGAAACAATGTCAAACCTTAGTCTCGCCAAGCTCACAAAGAACTATGATGAAACGCCTCAAGCAGACATACTTGCTATCATCATCTGGATTTGAGATTATAGCACAATACGCATCACGAAAGTTTTTCAAATCTAAGCTGTACTTGAATACATTGGCCCATAGCCGTCCTTTAATCATCGCTGTAGTCTCTGGGAGATCCTCGACTTCACTTCCATTGTCCAAATCAAGAATGCTATCAACTTGTTCAAGAGCAGCGAGAGCAAACTGGCATGCTCCCTCCCTCATTGAGTTTTGCTCAAAAATTTGCATTGCCCACTCGTAGTAATGAAGCCTCCATAAAGAAATAGATCTGCACTCCCCTGGAAAATCCGATAAAAAGTCAGGATATGGTTGAAATGGATTTACACTGCATGCAAGGTCAGGAAAATGAAGTCACCGGAAATTTGAAACCCTGTTTCTGAAGAGAACTTCTTCAGCGCCTTCGGAGCTTCTTGCCCAGATGCAGCTCTGTTATTCTCCCCAAGCACGACATTAACACCATAGAATTAATTAGTCAATGGCCCAATACAGCACAAGATATTAGAAATGTGAAAGAGATAAAACCAGATATGTATATATATTTAAGCATTTTGCTCATGATGATTTTTTGCCTTTTCTCCACAGTTTCCTTCTTGATTTTTGGATTCCCATCCCTCCCCTCAAAAGCCCCCCAAAAAATTGCTGCAATTTTTATCACAAGGTGATCCTAGCCATGATATTTGATCTGATGGGAGAAACTAATAGTTGGTGCTGCCTCAGTTCTACATTAATTTACTAGCTCCATAAGATAGCATAGTACTCCCTCTGTAAACTAAGACCTTTTAGATCACTAAAGTAGTGATCTAAAAGGTCTTATAGAAGTTTACAGAGGGAGTAACTCACAACCAAGAACATCACAACTTCACAAGTAATAAAGATTTCCTCGTAGTATTGAACATATATCATCATGAAACATGTGCCCTTCGGAAATCTATTCACGGGTCCACAGAGTAAATGCCCTAAGAAGTAGCATAGCAGAAGGTAGTACCTAAAGAAACATCTGATAGCTTCCTGAACCTTGGATTCTCTCAAAACAATGTTTGCTTCATCATGTGCAAGCATCAAGAGGCAAAATCCACTGAGATGTAGGCGAGCCAAACATGCAATATCAGTATCCTGATCAGTTTGGGATGCTCTCGCATAGCCCAAGTATGTTTCAAGAATGCCCAGCAGATTCTTATGTAGAGAGAAAATCGTAGAAAGATAAATTAGCATTAACATCACGACAGATTAAATATATCTAATGACTTTCAGGACCACAAGCACAAAAAAAATACCTGAGCAGCTTCATATTGGCCATGTCGGGTGAGAACTGCTGCCAGATTTATTGTGGAACCCAAGAAGCTGTCTACACGGTCAACACTATTTCTGCACATAATCGAACTGCTAAACCTTCTGACCAAGTTGATCACCTCGGTTGGACTAGGAAAACAAGGTGACAGATCATCCCCTTCCGCAGATTTAGGAAAATCAAGCAAACAAGCCAATGTAAAATCAGAGGATCCAAGCTTTCTGTGCAAAGACAGCTCATCGGCTATACCTGTCAAGATAAGCAAAAACAATAGTTTCTTAACTCGAAGTTACATAAAAAATGTGCCCGACTACACATATTTACAACATATGTATAGACTGCAATACAAGTTGAAGTGAAAACTGTAACCTACTTGCAGAATGTACAGTGCCTCTACTCGCAGAAAATAATTAAGAGCTAGCCCCTTTGCAAGCAAAAAGATAGAACAAAATACCTACTTAAATGATTAGACAAAATCACCTAATACATACTCCCTCCGTTCCTAAATATAAGTCTTTTTAGTGATTCCAATACTGACTACATACGAAGCAAAATGAGTGAATCTAAACTCTAAAATACGTCTATATACATCTGTATGTAGTCCTTACTGAATCTCTAAAAAGACTTGTATTTAGAAACGGAGGTAGTAGTTTCTTAGCCATCTATCTGCAAGGTTTATGCTCCAAGTCATCTCATCATATTCCAGTTATTAATATGGAATTATAAATGTTAGGTTGAACCGTTGAAGGCGTATTACAACACAATAAGGTTCTGATCGTTAGTTTAGGATTTGCAGGGAGTTACATGCTTAATAGTGTAGTACTGGCATTAAAAAGGTAGAATGTGTTAGCAGTAACTATGTCTTTTCCAAGCAATAAAGGCTAGGGTGTGCATTGTCCCATTAAACACAGCCACTATACCCTGAACCTTACACATATGCCATTTTTCACTTTAGAATAAATCCAAATGGCATACCCATAGTCCTTTTACATGTACTTCTTATGAAGTTATTATTTTGTCATAAAAGAGCAAAATGGAATACTCATGATTGTGGAAAAGCCACTGATAAAAAAAATCACCACGTTAAACAAAGTGTAAGAACACAACTGTTTCTTTTAGGCAACTCTTACCTAGCTGGAGGGAAGAAAGTTGATAGCTGAAATCCTCGATGGTTGGTGCTGTGGTTGGTGAAATTCCCACAAAATGGAGAACGATCCACCGTCCCAATATGTCTTGAATCATTGGAAACAACTGCAGTTTGATTCTAGCAACATCGCTTTGCAGCAAGGAGACCTGATTTAAAATTTACCTTATCAAAGGTTGCTCACATTCTTAATAGCTTGTACTCTGCTTGATTTGTACTTCAACAACACAGAGACCAACAGATCCAAGAAATTAAGTGCTCATAGTCTCAGTAACAAAATCTATTCAAGAACAGATGACTTTTGGGATATGGCAAGAGTGTCCAAGAAGCAATTTTAACCGATACTCTTTTTGTATGAACATGCAAGCAAAACAATTTAAATTCATATATTGTGAAAATGTGTTTAATGACAATCAAAGTAACTATTTTCTATATTGCTAGTCAAAGTTGGACAAATTTGATTGCATGCTTTGTAAAACATCGTCTATTCCTGAATTGAGGTAGTATATATCTCCATACTATACGGCAGTCAATTGAGTACTTAGCGGAGGTTGTTGTTTTGTGATACGAAGACTAGTTGCAGAGGTGGCAAAGTTGAAAGCCGCATATGTACAGCAGACAGAAATCTTAAGACCCTAAAAAGATAGCATACCTGCCCACCGACACCAACCAAATAACTGAGGAACAGAAATAGATCAAAAGCAGCCTCAAACATGGTTCTTGCAACCTGTGAAGTAGCCTGAACCACTAAGGCAGAATTTACATTACAAAGTCTTCTCAATTCAAACTCTTGTATAGTGACCTTTGTATCCAAACACTTCATGAACTTATCAATCACATCAAATACAGCCGACCAGGATGTGGATCTTGATTGCAACTTATGGAAAGATAGTAGCATCTCAACAGAAAACTTCCTTTGGCTTTTGTGGGCCGTCTGCCTTCTTTCTACATAAGCATCTGTTCCAAGCAATGTAATGAGGGGCGACGAAGATTGAGGACTGAACCCACTCTCTAGAATCTTTAATATCTGAGAAGTAACTTCATCTGGTGATATAACAGAACTGATGAGGGACTCGTAATATATTGCAGCAGAAGATCTCCCAAGCAAATGGTTTATATGGCCCATGCACCTGAGAACTTCAATAAGGGTTTCACCGTCAGTATCATTCGATAAGTTCATCCCGAGGCCAATAAAAATTCCCAAGTCATCAGAGGAACCTGATATGTTAAGCTAGTTAGTATCCCCTCATAAATGATGAGTTGAAATTTCAGTAAGAGATGTCAAATGCTAGGGCAGAAACATACCATAAATAAGTTGCTCCACACCCTCCAAACAACGGAAGAGAGAAAATGAACCCTTTCTAATTAAACCAAACACTTCACTGTTCGTATCAACAAACAACCCATATGGCCTATTATTCCAGCACCAGTTGTGGAGATACCGTGCAGAAAACTTTTTCCAGTGATAAACAGTAGAACTTGCGACCTGTGAACTTCCCTACATAGAAAAGGTGATTGTGGAAATTCAGCTATACACTACAATAAAAAATTAGGAGGCCTAAATCACAAAATAGAAAAATAGAGTACCTCTTGTTCTATAATGGATAATATTTCTTTCCGTAGCCCACTAGTTGTAAGCGACTGAAACTCAGAATCGGATAGAAACCTTTTGTACTCCAATAAGGTTTCGCGGAGAGCAGAACAGTGGTTCACTCCTGGTTGCAGCAGCCTCCGCAGAAACATGGATGAAATAAAACTGAAACTATGCTCCTACAGGTACCAAAGAAAACTGCATGGCTAAAGAACATTGGAGAGCTCCACATAGGCATATATCACAAAAGAGGGAAGATAAATACAAGAAAGAACTCTACATAGCCAAAGAATACTTAAGTATTATGGTATAGATCAAAATACTCTAGCCATGCGAATATGCCATATCAACGTATGACATAATCCGAGAAGACAAATTCAGAACTTGCTAAAAAAAATGACGAATTGCCACATGAGTTAAACTTGTCATGATTGATAGTGGATAGATTTTTTAGCCATTGTCAAAACACAGATATTGTAAATAAATTGCCTGTAAATCTGTGACTCTAAAAAAAGGTTTAATAGTTGAGACTGTTTGTGATGTTTGGGAATCTCTAGTGTTGATATGACCTAAATAAAGCTTTGGTACTTGGGAGCAACTAGAACTTAGGAATCTCTGGAGTTACTACAAATTAACATGCACTGAGAATTAAAGCAATTTAATAGAGTACAGCACAAGAAAACCAAACAAAATAATGCAAAAAAAGGGCCAAAGTTGAAACTGAATAAGCCATTACCATAATTGTAAGTTTAACAAAGAACTGTATCAGCACATGCCAGATTATATTAGAACTATGAATGAACTTAAGGGAATTACATTTACCTTCATAGATGAGAATACTGAATCAGCAGTCCAAACCAAATCGTCCAATGCACTCTCAGAACTTTGGAACATTTGCTCACTGATAGCGTCTTCTTGTAGCACATATGAACATATTTCCTCGCTGATCAATGCCATTTGAAGAAGCAATTCTTTAGTTCATGAGGCAAATAAGGCCAGAATAACCACCAGTTGAAGGATTAAAAGGGGTCAGTGTGACAGCAGACTTACCTATCAGAGTTATACTGCACTATTTCATAGAGCATTGGTCCAACTTCTTTAAGTATCCAAAGCTTTTCCGTGCTTATTTTCAAATCAACGATCTTTCCCTGAGTAAAAGGCAGTATCCATCAACAGGTGAGAAATATTAGCTCCTCCGAGCTTCTAACATAATCGCTGAACTACGATCAGTTGCTACAAGCCATTCTACACTAGTTGGTTGCTAAACTCGGGAAGATATTTCAACAATATAAGGAACCATAATGCAACACAATTGTCTTTGAGGAAACATATACATTTTAAACTCCACAGTACCAGGATTGACAAGTCCTGAGCTGAATCTCCTGCTGATTTTAAATAGAACTCAAATTTACCAATGCCAATGCCAATAATAAATACAAAACAGGAACTATGGACGCACGAAGGTGATTCCTAGACAGGTACAAGCTACTAAATGCTGGTTTATCTCCTATTTCTCTTTTATTTTTCTGTTGGAGGGTGTATCTGTGTGCACATTAAGCAGATTTAATTGACTGCAGAGGTTATTCAATAGTGAGCGAGGAAATTCCTCCATAGACCCATATGGGTGGTAAATAACTACACATGGATAGTGCACACTGCACAGCATGAAATAGAAGCTTCCAGTTTTAGTCCTGTCAAAGTCCTACTGCAATTTCCTCGAATATCTGAGAAGGCGGGAACCGAGAAGACCAAATAATCTTAAGGAATATCACGATGAGTGATGCTTTTGGTTACCTCTAGCAAAGGTACAGCAGAAACCGAAGGTTCAGGAGACAACAAGAATCTTTCGCCAGCACCAAAACTGAAGACATATACACCAATATGATCACAAGCTGGAACCTTTACAATTTCAAAATGCAAACAGTCAGCTACTTCCAGCAACACTGATTAGAGATATCAATAGTTTCCATCGCATTATGTCATGTGGTCACAACCCACAATCGGCAAAAAGGGAATCATAGTGACTAACATAAGCATGCAAAAATAGCAAAAAACAAACGTTCAAACTGAAGGTCATGGCCCCAGATTCCTTTAAGGTGTCGCATCTAGCCATAGAATGCTGGCATGACGAGGTGTATCTATTATCAGATATCTACTGCCAGAAGTGTGACAGTTCACCAAAAGTTAAAAAACAATTTCATGGAAACAAAGAAAAATGTTAGCATGCTACTATGCTGGACATCCAGGTGTAATAATGCATAGAGAGCAAACCATGTTTAACTACAGGAATCATATTCTCCCACCACTTACTGCCTTTCAGCATTTAGAACTCCACCTCACGCAGCAAAATTTAAGCAAAAATCACCATCAACATATCTGTCTGATTCCTCCATGACCTCGATAAATCTTAAACCCCTATTTGCTGATTTACTCCAACTACAAGTATCAGTGAGCAACTCAAGAAGCAGGATGCCTTAGTTCGGAGGTATATGGGCGCACAGTGAGCATACCAGATAGACCAACTTCAACTCACATTGTGCCTAGAACACTATATTGCCATTTTAAACAGGTTTGGTTCTATAACCTAGTGCTTTGTTTTGCTTTCATTTTTATATATCAAATGGGCAGTACAGCAATAGAACTTGTGCACTGTAGACAAGCAAGTAAATGCAGCCCAGACATCAATATGTGTGCATACCACAGTCCCTTGGTGCAGAACAGCCAAGGATATCAGCTCTTGATCATCATCAGCCTCACCAACCCATAGCCTAGAGGGTTGCCCTGAAGATAAAGAAAAAAAGATTCAATTAAAAGGCACTACTCAACAACAAAAGATTCAGATATCCATGCAAGCAAAGTTTAAAACATGTCCTGTTTGTTTGAACGCAATTATGCCAAAATTAAAAAAAAAACAGATAATTGCAGAAGCAGCTGCTATAATGTGAGGCAGTAAGAAAGCACACCGACATTGATTCAGAGGACTATTGGAGACAAACAAGCCCCACATGATAGCTACTGTCTTCCCCCCTTTTTCCCTCATGGTACTTTTTTTCCTCCGTCATGTAGAAATGGCATGCAGTTCACTAAAATAAAAATGAAGATTATGCTAGCATCACCAGTAATTACCACACTTGGCCAACTACTAGGATATACTTTAGTACAACAACTGGAGATAACCAACCATTTGTTCCCAGATCCCAAGGAATAGACATGTGCATGCCATGGCAGCAGCTTGTGGATCAGATGCAACTTAAGAAGAGTGACTTCAATATTATAGCATCAACTGACTTCAGAGTCTAGGTTGTGGCTTACATATGCATTACGGTAGCATTACATGAAACGAATATAATGTAAATGAACACTAAGAACGAAATCTTTCAAGAAACCATAATACCATAAATGACATCTCAGCAGAAGAAATTTGATCTTTCATGCAATAAATAAAGTGGGCACAGATATTACCTTCAAAATCATCCAAGTGAACATTATAATTAACAAGTTTCGTCTGACTAGAAATATCCCAGACACGCAAACTTCCATCCAGATGAAGAACAAATAACAGCTCCCTTTCATTTACAGTAGCTGTGTCAATATCTTGTACAGGCCCCAGAGCCTTTGTTCTGTTGAAGAAAATAGGCATATATTACACAAACTGATAAGCAAAAGAAAGTGTGACACGATCTGTTGATCTACTGGACAAGTTCTGACAGTGCACAGCATGAAGTATCAAGGCTCAAGAGTACACCAATCTTCTGATAGGGCTACTACGGTATGATAGCTTCTAAAAAAAACTATTTAGCTCTGGGCGAAGCCAATGGAACAACAAATGAAGATGACACATTTTAGAGCCGCAATTTGGGTAGAGCGCGGTTGCAGACTTTTTGTTCTCGCTGTTTGGTGGACAAATAAGCAAGTACCTCGACATGAGAGTCCACAAACGCCCGATTCCAGCATCATCACGGAGCTCATTAGAGAAACCTGGAGCAGAAGACAACATACCAGTTAGAAAACCTTGGTGAGAGCAATATAAGGTATAGTCGTCGTCTATAACTCATTAAATATGAAAAAGCATACAGCTATTTTTTGAATTAAAATCAGAAAACTTGCCTGGTGAACTAGGAGCTAATTTGCCAAGACTGTAACAGCAGATTGACCCATCTTCTCGCCCAATTACTAGACATCCTGGCTTTGCTTTAACAGCTGTAGCCTTAGCACTCTGTGTGTGGGTTTGAAGATTAAATCCAACTATGTCATTGTGAGACAGTATTGAACCAGATACATAGGAAAATGGGCTGCGCAAGTTGCACAGAATAGCAACTCCAGAAATTGTGAGCACATATAGCAGATATACAGACTCGCCTCGCCTGGCACCCTGCATTACCATGGAAGAGATTGAGTCTATTGTGTATTGATGTTCTAGATTGACATAAGATATCATAAAACTAACCTCACTTTCACACATAAAAGCGAATGGACATAGCGCCTCCTGGAATACCAAACGCAGTCCAGAGCTTGGGAACTCCTTCAAAGCACAGAGTTCAATGACCTCTAGCACATTTTGGTGTTCTTCGTGAATCCTCCTGTAAATACAGAAACCATCTTCTTCCTTTAGAAAAATGAAATCCACCAGTGAAGTTTTCATATTAGCATCATTTTCCTGGTCTTTTTAGCCAGTTTATCTATATTAAGAAACACTTCACCAGGAAGCCAAAATAACATCATGGCTGGTGGCTCTCAAAAATTCTTCAAGGGCTACAGTCCAACACAATCTATCAGTAGCAGGATTTATCTTCAATTGCTTTGTCAGATTGTACATATAAATCACTTTGGTTAGGGTATCAAACTATCAGGACATGACCATTTCTTAGATTAAACATTTCTGCACTAATTTCTTATTGTTATGGTCTACCAGAGCGACAGTGTCACCATGTCATCGCCATGCTGATTTGATGTACATTACCAATACAGTGTGTCAGGCTAGGCCTCCACTAGACCACTACGATATTGATGGTACAAAGCTCTATAATTAAATTGACACAAACAAATGCAATGGCAATTTCATAAACAAGTCTGCCTCTTCGGTGGAGCTACCACAAACCTAGGGTTTCTCTACGCATGGCAACAACCACACAAACATGGACGTGCAATGCAGTTCTCAGTCCTAACAAAACCTACGAACTGAGCACAATCCCTCTTAGCTAAAAGCTTCACGACGCCCAGGTAGCACAACCGAACCACCCAGTCAAACAGAACAAAACAAAAAATGGGGGAGAAAAGCCCGATACAGCACGAGGCGGCGGGGCGAAAGTGGTAGCACGCACCAGGCGAGGTAGCGTTGGGAGTCGCGGCCGGAGGACACGACGTGGCACCCCGAGGCGGCGCGCGGGGGCACGGAGACGAATGGGTCGGCGGGGCTCGCCGGCGCTGGGGAGGGGGGTGAGGGGACGGTGAGGTCGATCCACCGCAGCTTGTCAGAGCCCGTGATGGGGACCTCGGTGCCCGCTATCCTGCAGGAGGTAGAGGTCGCGGTGGCCATGGCGGCCTCGCCGTCGGCGGCGGCGGCGGGAAGGAGGCCGGGAGGGTTTTGGTCGGGGAGTGTGGGTTTTGGGCGGCGACGATGTGGGGAAAAGCTCGGAGAAATTTGAGAGCCTGGGAGTTGGGGGCATTGAGGTAGGTGGTGATGGCAAATTGGGCTTTCGGTTTTACAGTCCCTTTAGTCTTTCAGCGATTCTGGCCCGTTTGTGTATATTTATTTGGTTATATCCTTTTCAACCCCTAAAAAAAAGGTTACATCATTTTCAAAGGGAATTTGTAGGATTAAATTTATTTATTTATAGTGTCTACTAGCAAAAAGCTTGTGCATTGGAATGGGAAAAAAAATTACCACACTCCCTAACTCAATAACCATGACTGAAGACCCAAATAGGTCAACATCATTTATTACAACACATGGCGTCCCATCCTCCACACCCTCGCCAACGATGGCCTCGGTGCTCACAAGATCACAACACATTTGAATGTTGTCAATCCTAAGACGTCTCTCTCTTGGCATAAGATGAGAAATCTTATTTCTTTTTTTCTTGTGAGGTTTTGTCGAGGTGTGCATGCGTGGTTGTAGATGGGTTTTTTCGTCTTCAATCCTGTTTTTGCTTAGGTGTTCATTTCTAATCCGAGTCAGTACCGGTACGAAGGAAAGAAGGATCATATGCGTTGTTGGTTAAGTTTGTACCCTAAATAGCATTTTTGAAATAGTTAGCAGATAAAATAACATCATATTAAGATTCTACACATCTTTCTAATCAAATTCCATATATAACATGTTAAATTTGAAGTTAGGATATAAAAGTTATGGATATTTTTAAAAAGCATTTGATATGTAGTGTGGGTTGATTAACCCCAAATATCAGGGGGTCTGGGAAAGCAAAAAAACTGACTTAAAACTGGCTGCGGGTTTACTATCAGAACCATTAGGCGGGTTTCTGCAAAAGCGAAAATCTGACTTAAAACTAAACTACAGATTGATTACCAGAAATATCAAGGGGGTTTCTACAGATAGCATGATGGACTAAGAATATCATCTCCCTTTATTAATAACAGGTATAAACTTGGTTCGAATGAATGGACCTTCCAAGTCGTGGAGTGTGCATCGAGCTCGTTTGAGAGGGTTTGAGCTCACCCAATAGCTGCCCCTAGTGAAGGGTGCTCCTACATTCTTGTCCAAGGCATTCGAAAATTCAGGTGAGAAATTCGTTGTCGTGTGAGCATTGCTTGGACTCCACCTCTCCAATGGAGATTATCACAGCGAACTTCAGATTATGTCTACATCACTTGCGGTCATCTTTTTCCCCAACTCTTACTTGTTATACCGCCTGCTCGTTAGTAGTAGCTTGTGTAGCTTTATAGCTCGGTCCTT
Source organism: Thinopyrum elongatum (assembly GCA_011799875.1). Classification (NCBI taxonomy): domain Eukaryota; kingdom Viridiplantae; phylum Streptophyta; class Magnoliopsida; order Poales; family Poaceae; genus Thinopyrum; species Thinopyrum elongatum. The sequence goes on from CM022302.1 coordinate 127,454,126, forward strand.
CTTCGATAAATAAGAGTGTCGAACCCAACGAGGAGCTAAATGTAGAACAAATATTCCCTCAAGTTCTATCGACCACCGATACAACTCTACGCACACTTGACGTTTGTTTTACCTAGAACAAGTATGAAACTATTTTGCAAGAATAAAACTATGAGTACTTTGCGAGAATAAAACTGCTAATAAATTGCAAGGTAATAAAAGTGGATAGCTTTGCCAACAAAAAAGTCATTTGTCCCTAGGCAATCGATAACTAGACCCATAATCATTCATGCAATTTTATATGAGAGAGAGGCATGAGTTAACATACTTTATCTACTTGGATCATATGCACTTATGATTGGAACTCTAGCAAGCATCCGCAACTACTAAAGATCATTAAGGTCGTGAAACCCAACCATAGCATTAAGTATCAAGTCCTCTTTACTCCCATACGCCATAACCCACTTATCCGCGTTTAGGTTGCTGTCACCCCCGCAACACCGACAATAAGCAAACCATGAACATATTGCAACACCCTACAGTGGGAGCCCCTTCGTTTGCATGACACGGAGGGCACCATAGGACAACACCATAAATAAAATATACACTCATACCAATCAAGATCACGATTAGCCCACAGGACAAAACGAATCTACTCAAACATCATAGGATAACCATAGATCATTGGGAAATAATATATGGAGTTGAGCACCATGTTTAAGTAGAGATTACAGCGGGGAGAAGGGGTGTTACACCGCTGCATAGAGGGGGAGAAAGTTGGTGTTGACGGTAGCAAGATTGTTGATGTAGATCGCCGTCACGATCCTTGCCCCGGCGGCACCGGGAGAGAGGGGGAGAGAGCCCCCCTCCTTCTTCTTCTTCCTTGGCCTCCCCCCTAGATGGGAGGAGAGTTCCCCCTCTGGTCCATGGCCTCCATGGCGGCGGAGGGGTAGAAGCCCCTCCGAGATTGGATCTCCCTCTCTGTTCTCTTCTATTTCGCATTCCTCAGATCTGGCCGAAAACCGTTTCTTATATTCCGGGAGATCCGTAACTCCGATTGCACTGAAATTTTAACACGATTTTTTTTCAGATATAAGCTTCCTTGTGCCCGAAGTAGAGACCCAACCGACATCCGAGGAGGGCACAACCCACCAGGGCCCTGGTGTCTTGTGGGGGCTGTGGGCCCCCGTTTGCGTTGATTCCAAGTCCCAAAAATCACATATATTCCAAAATAATTCTTCGTAAATTTTTATCGCGATTGGACTTCGTTTGATTTGAATTTTCTGTGAAACAAAAAACATACAAAAAAAACAGGAATTGACACTAGGCGCTGGATCAATAGGTTAGTCCAATAAATCATATAAAATATTGCCAAAAGTATGTGAAAGTTGTATAATATTGGCATGGAACAATCAAAAATTATAGATACGACGGAGACGTATCAGCATCCCCAAGCTTAATTCATGCTCGTCCTCGAGTAGGTAAATGATAAAAAAGATAATTTTTGATGTGGAATGCTACCTAGCATAATCTTGATCATATATCTAATCATGGCATGAATATTAAGACATAAGTGATTCAAAGCAATAGTCTATAATTTGACATAAAGACATCAATACTCAGGCATCCCAATAAACAATCATGTCTTTCAAAAATCAACGCTAAAGAAAGCTATCCCTACAAAAGCATATAGTCTTGTCATGCTCTGTCTTCTTAACATAAAGTATTTATCATGCACAACCCCGATGACAAGCCGAGCAATTGGTTCATACTTTTTAACGCGCTTCAGCTTTTTCAACCCTCACGCAATACATGAGCGCAAGCCATGGATATAGCACTACGGGTGGCATAGAGTATGATGATAGGGGTAAATATAGAGAAGACAAAAAAGTAAGAAAGTCTCACATCGACACGGCTTAACCAACGGGCTATGGAGATGCCCATCAATTGATATCAATGCGAGGAGTAGGGATTGCCATGCAACGAATGCACTAAGAGTTATAAGTGTATGAAAGCTCAATATGAAAACTAAGTGGGTGTGCATCTAATCCTATAATGAAAAATTCCCACTAGTATATGAAAGTGGCAACATAGGAGACTCTCTATATGAAAAACATGGTGCTACTTTGAAGCACAAGTGTGGAACTAGCATGCCCCTTCTCTCTGTTTTTTTATTTTCTTTTTCTTTTTTTCTTTTTTTCTTTTTTTTCCCATTGTCCGGAGTCCCATCCCGACTTGTGGGGAAATCATAGTCTCCATCATCCTTTCCTCGCTGGGGCAATGCTCTAATAATGAAAATTGATGATCATCACACTTCTATTTACTTATAACTCAAAAGAGATAAAAAATACAACTCGATACCTATAACAAAGTATGACTCTATATGAATGCCTCTGGCAGTGTACCAGGATGTGCAATGATCTAGCATAACATGTATAAAAAAATAATGAACGGTGGCTGAGCCACAAATACTATGTCAGCTATATGATCATGCAAAACAATATGACAATGAATGCTCAAGTCATCAAAACGGAAGCGGTGGAAGTTGCATGGCAATATATATCAGAATGGCTATGGAAAGGCCATAATAGGTAGGTATTGTGGCTGTTTTGAGGAAGATATAATAAGGCTTATGTGTGATAGAGCATATCATAGCACGGGGTTTGGATGCACCTGCGAAGTTTGCACCGACTCTCGAGGTGAGAAAGGGCAATGCACGGTACCATAGAGGCTAGCAAATTACGGAAAGGTAAGAATGCGTATATTCCATGGACTCACATTAGTCATAAAGAACTCATATACTTATTGCAAAAGTTTATTAGCCCTCGAAGCAAAGTACTACTACGCATGCCCCTAGGGGGATAGATTGGTAGGAAAAGACCATCGCTCATCCCCGACCGTCACTCATAAGGAAGACAATCAATAATAAATCATGCTCCAACTTCATAGCATAACGAGAGACTATACATGCATGCTTCGGAAATCACAAACCTTAACACCAATATTCTTACTAACCACAACCATTTACTAGTACCTCCCACATATTCCATCTCTATATCGCAAAACTATTGCAAGGAATCAAACATATCATATTCAGTGATCCACAAGTTTTATGTAGGATTTCATGACTAACCATGCAATTGACCAATTCCTGTTGACTCTCTAAATAGATATAAGTGAAGCATGAGAGTTTAATTCTTTCTACAAAAGACCACACTCTAATAAATATAAGTGAAGCAAAAGAGCATTCTACAAATGACGGTTTTCTATGTGAAGAGAAACAGGCAATCCAAACTTCAATTGATATAAGTGAAGCATATGAAGCATTCTATAAAGCCATACTCAAAAGATATAAGTGAAGTGCAATGAGCATTCTATAAATCAACCATGGACTATCTCATACCAGTATAATAATGCAAATCACTACTCTAAGTACTATTGCAAACCAATTCATATTTTGTTTTTGCAATGTAGCTACTGTAATATAACTTTTCCATGGCTTATACCACCGATAGAATTGATAGTTTCATCAAAACAAGCAAAACAATGCATCAAAAACAAAATATGTCTTAAACAGGACAGCCTGTAGCAATCTGAACATCTACCATACTTCTGGTACTCCAAAAATTCTGAAAAATTAGGACAAAATAAACAATTTGTATAGAAATACTGTGAAAAAAGTTTCAGAAACTTTTAACGTTCAAGTAAAAAATGTAAAATCACGCACTACAGCTAAAGTTTCTGTTTTTGCACCACACATACCAACAAGCAATCTACTCATCCTAAAGGCAAATCTTGGCACAATAATTTTACAATACATTGGATTTGTACAAGGGGATAATTATTTTTGTTGAAAAGTTTCTGTAATTAAAGATTCACAAAGTTTTCATGGGCATGAACAAAGTTCAAGGCATGCTCCCGCTTCCACGGTGCTCGTCTATCTCACTTTCACTTTTCTTTTTGTGAAGTTTTAAGTTCCCCTCTATATTTTTTTTGTTTTTAAACTTTATAAAAGCACTCAACAGAAATAAATGACTCTCTAAAACTTCCGGGTTGTCCCCCTGGCAGCGCTTTCCTTAAAGCCATTAAGCTAGGCATAAAGTGCTCAAGTAATGGATCCACCTAGATCCCAAGGTATATCAAAGCCAATTTTAATTAGCAATGATTTGGCATTTAGTAATGAGAACAAAGCAACATAAATCATGCAATGACGAAGTCTAACTCTCTTCCTATGCATCGGCATGTCATACAAGAACAATTCATGCACATCAAGTAAAGGCCAATACATAGCATAAGCAGTTTCTTGCAATTTTATCGTGTTGGAAACATAAAGAGGTGGAGATGTAGTTCCTCTCTCATAATAATTGCAAGTAGGAGCAGCAAGCACATGCATATTATATTCATCAAAATCATCATGTGCAACGGTAAAAGGCAACCCATCAATGTAATCCTTAATAAGTGCAAATTTCTCCGATATAGTGTAGTTTGGAGAATTCAAGAAGATAATAGGACTATCATGTGTGGGTGCAATAGCAACAATTTCATTCTTAACATAAGGAACTATAGCAAGTTCATCTCCATAAGCATAATTCAAATTGGCATCATGCCATAAGCATAGCAAGCATCAAGTTCATCAAAAAGGGATATTTCAAAAGAATCAAAGGGATCATAGCAATTATCATAGCATTCCTCCTTCGGTAGGAACGAAGGGACATTAAAGAATGTATGAGTTGGAGAGTTACTCTCATTAGAAAGTGGGCATGGGTAGCTAATCCGCTCTTCCTCCTTTTGTTCTTCGCTCTCCTCATCATCTTTTTCATCCAATGAGCTCACAGTTTCATTAATTTCTTCTTCCATAGACTCCTGCAAAATATTAGTCTCTTCTTGGATAGCGGATACATTCTTAATAAATACATCAATATCATAATTGAATTTATAATTATCATAGCAATATTTAAGGAGAGCAAAATTTTCAGGCCTATAAACTGAATCATCAAAATCTTCAAACTTTTCAAACAAAGATTCAATTTCATAAGCACCCTTAAAAGCAACAAATTCTTCTATTCGTTCCAGATCATAGTAATCATATCTACCATTAGCATAAGAAGCCAAGGTTTCATTATCATTAAATTTGCATGAAAAGGGAATGTGTGGAGCGTTCATCCTAGTGCAACAAGTATAATCATATCTCTGGCATAAATTCCAAGCATACCAATGCAACATATCAATTTGATCCCATAACAATTTCCCTTTTTGTGTCAAGCGATAATCCCTAAAGTATTCACGTTGATCCAACGTGTCTCCCATTATCAAGTTGAACGGGGTTTTCTCAGGATTATCAAAGTAGTGCATAATATTTTTCACATAACGAGCATCGAGGGTTTTAGGAGGTTCCCCATCTCCATGAGTAGCAAGTACCACTAATTTTTTTGGTGTTTCGTGTTCCATATCCATAACTAAAGATAGAGAACAACTTAGAACAGAAAATAAAAACTACTTAGTGATAAAGCAAACAAGAACACACGAGAATATTCACCCCACGCTATTGCTCCCCGGCAACGGCGCCAGAAAAAGGTCTTGATAACCCACAAGTATAGGGGATCGTTTGCAGCCTTCTTCGATAAATAAGAGTGTCGAACCCAACGAGGAGCTAAAGGTAGAACAAATATTCCCTCAAGTTCTATCGACCACCGATACAACTCTACGCACACTTGACGTTTGCTTTACCTAGAACAAGTATGAAACTATTTTGCAAGAATAAAACTACGAGTACTTTGCGAGAATAAAACTACTAATAAATTGCAAGGTAATAAAAGTGGATAGCTTTGTCAACAAGAAATTCATTTGTCCCTAGGCAATCGATAACTAGACCCGTAATCATTCATGCAATTTTATATGAGGGAGAGGCATGAGCTAACATACTTTCTCTACTTGGATCATATGCACTTATGATTGGAACTCTAGCAAGCATCCGTAACTACTAAAGATCATTAAGGTCGCGAAACCCAACCATAGCATTAAGTATCAAGTCCTCTTTACTCCCATACGCCATAACCCACTTATCCGCGTTTAGGCTGCTGTCACCCCCGCAACACCGACAATAAGCAAACCATGAACATATTGCAACACCCTACAGCGAGGGCCCCTCCGTTTGCGCGACACGGAGGGCACCATAGGACAGCACCATAAATAAAATATACACTCATACCAACCAAGATCACGATTAGCCCACAGGACAAAACGAATCTACTCAAACATCATAGGATAACCATAGATCATTGGGAAATAATATATGGAGTTGAGCACCATGTTTAAGTAGAGATTACAGCGGGGAGAAGGGGTGTTACACCGCTGCATAGAGGGGGAGAAAGTTGGTGTTGACGGTAGCAAGATTGTTGATGTAGATCGCCATCATGATCCTTGCCCCGGCGGCACCGGGAGAGAAGGGGAGAGAGAGCCCCCTCCTTCTACTTCTTCCTTAGCCTCCCCCCTAGATGGGAGGAGAGTTCCCCCTCTGGTCCATGGCCTCCATGGCGGCGAAGGGGCAGGAGCCCCTCCGAGATTGGATCTCCCTCTCTGTTCTCTTCTGTTTCGCGTTCCTCAGATCTGGCCGAAAACCGTTTCTTATATTCCGGGAGATCCGTAACTCCGATTGAGCTAAAATTTTAACACAATTTTTTTCCAGATATAAGCTTCCTTGCAACCGAAGTAGAGACCCAACCAACATCCGAGGAGGGCACAACCCACCAGGGCACGCCTGGCCCCTGGGGCATCCCCTGGTGTCTTGTGGGGGCTGTGGGCCCCCGTTTGCGTTGATTCCAAGTCCCAAAAATCACATATATTCCAAAATAATTCTTCGTAAATTTTTATCGCGATTGGACTTCGTTTGATATGAATTTTCTGTGAAACAAAAAACATGCAAAAAACAGGAACTGGCACTAGGCACTGGATCAATAGGTTAGTCCAATAAATCATGTAAAATGTTGCCAAAAGTATGTGAAAGTTGTATAATATTGGCATGGAACAATAAAAAATTATAGATACGACGGAGACGTATCAATGACCCACAAGTATAGAAAGTCAATTGTAGTCCTTTCGATAAGTAAGAGTGTCAAACCCAACGAGGAGCGGAAGGAATTGGCCAGTAGTTTTCAGCAAGATTACATTGCAAAGTGTTGTAAAGATAGTTTTGACATAGTTTGATAGCAAGGAATTTTGTAACAAGGAAAATAGCAACAAAAGTAAGTAGGTGTAGAAAGTGGTACAATCCTTATGTATGCTAAGGATAAGCTGACGATGTTTCTTATAATAGCTTAAACACTCTTGAGGACACACGGAAATCTCATCAAGTTACTTTCACCGTGATTCATTAAGTTACTGTTCGTTGCTTTGATAAGTATTGTGTGGGTGGACCAGAGCTAAGGTATTGTTCTTTCTTGAACAAATACCTACTTATGATTATACCCTCCATGCAAGCATCCGGGAATACAAGAGAAATAATTAAGATAAATCTAACCATATCATTAAACAAAGATCCAAAAACAGTTCCTCGTGGAACAATTCATAAATTGGGGTTTAGTTTTCTATCACCCCCGCAACTCATCATCTACAAACTAATTCCACAATGTCGTCCCCTAGGCCCAAAGATGATGAAGTGTCATGTAGTCGATAGTCACATAACACCACCAGAGGAAGAACAATACAACATATAATCAAAACATCAAACCGTAATCAACTTCACATGATTACTAGCAATAAGACTTCTCCCATTTCCCCAAGAACAAATGAAATTACTCACAACACATCATATGGATCGTGATCAGTAGGTATAAATATATGATGAACAATCTGAACTCAATAATATTTCGCCAATAAAACTCCTATTCATCAACTACAAGGTGTAATCAACACACATAAGCCCTCTCAGGTACCAATAGGAGGTTTGATACAAAGATTGAACACAAAGAAAGAACTAGGGTTTCGAGATGAGATGATATCGGTGAAGATGTTGATGAAGATGATGGTCCCCATGAAGATTGGAGTGTTGGTGATGAAGGCTTCGGTTTCCCCTCCTAAAGGGAAGTTTCCCTCACGGAATCACTCCGCCAAAGAGCAAAAGTACTCCGCCAAAGTTTCGCCTCATAGACGGCGGCGGAAAGTTTCGATGATTTTCTATGATTTTTTTCTAGGGCATTTCTGAATTTATGGCCAAAGAGCATCGGGAGAGGAGCCACCAGGGCCCCACACGGCCAGGGAGTGCAACCAGGGGGTGGCCGCGCCACCAGGCCATGTGGAGGCCTTATGGGTCCCCTCTGGCCCCTATTTGCTCCATAATTCCTTATGTATTATAAAATACTTCCTCAAAAATCGTCGCTGCATTTTGAGCTCTGGAGAATTCCTTTTTCTTTTGTTGCATTTTAGGTCTAGATTTCCAGATGTCCTGCAAGCCCCCCTCTCTTTTGTATTCCTTGCATTTTAAGGGAGAACGGGCATTAGAATTGCATCATAACGTGAAATATATCATTGAAATAGGATATATTATAATAGCAAATAGTTTTGCGAGATGGACGTATCATTGTATCAGTAGTCGCATATTCACCCCCTCTAGTCAACATTTAGGGCGCCTTTGATCCTTCAGCCCCCCGCCCCCAAATACTGAATACCTTTGATTTGGATCCGACTTCACTAGTCGCATGTGATCCAAGACGAACAGACTTTGGGCTTTGGGATCCATAAGGTGCCCATGTGTTGAGCCCGTGATGGATGCCTATATATAGTGGAGGTGCGACACAGTTGATCGCTTCGACTTTTGTCGTCAGGGCTTTTCATGTGTTGCAACTAGCCACATCCACTCGCCGCCAGTTGTATGATTGGACCTATCAGCGAAGGGAGATGAACAACAGATGGATCACAAATCATTACCACAAGACACGCAGCTGATACACCTAGCGTAGCCCAACAGGAAGGTGTAACACCCCTATTGTAATAAGCACTGTGATCATCTGCTAATTATGCCAAGTCATCTCCATTTGCAAAGCTTGATCATAATGTTTAAGCACTTCATTTCAAATTCCCTCTCTGAAAACAATTCCATTTTAAAGTGCAAAATAAAGTTGTCCAAAAGTTGCTGGAAAAATGTTCACTTTGAAGCAAATATTCCAAAACAATTTTTGGTTAAGGAAAACAACATCAACATCAACTCTAGGTGGGCCTGAGCATTTATAACAGTGCCAAAACAGCACTTTAAATGCTATAATTATTTTTGAATAATCCAATTGGTTCCCAAAAATGCCAAAATATTTTGTGGCAATGCATATTAGTGCAAAGTGTTTTATGGGCCAAGTCACACATTTTTCAAAAATATTTAACAGCCCATAAAAATCACTAACTCTCTCTGCCAAATTATCTAAATGAAAAAAAAACAAAGGGAGTTAAATGGGCGAGGCCTTACCTGTTCACTAGGCCGGGCAGCAGTGGCCGGTCCAGCCTGCTCCTCCACCTACCTTCCCCTCCGTGTCGTCGTCTCCATGGACGGTCGCGCCTCCGCCGGCCGCAGCGCGACACCGCGACGGGCAGCTGGACGGAGGGGATAAGAACGGCGCCCAGCCACTCCCCCTGGTCACCGCACCACTTCTCCCCCCTCTCCCTCACTCTCTCATCTCTCCCTCTCCCTCTTCGTCTAGGCCGAGCGCCATCGTCGCTGCTCACCGCATCCGACGCGACCACCTTCGACCCCGCGACCAGCTGAGCAGCTCGGAAGCTCCGCCAGCCTCTTCCTCTTCTCTTGGAGCTCTCAGGCGAAGCCGGGGAGGCCTACATCGATGCCAGCGACCGATCCCCTTTTCGGCCACCGTGCGCCGTCGCCGTTCAACTCCGGCGCCGTACTGTGCTACTAAGCTTCCGAAGGCCTCCGTGCGCCGCTCGGTGAGCACCTGCACCCCCTCCTCCTTCCCCTAGGCGCTCGCGTAGCCCTCCTAGCTAGCTACTGCTCTCCCGCCGCGATACCGAGCTCCGCCGCCCGCCATGGCCGCCGCCCGCGCTCCGTGCTAACTCTGGGGCGCCCGCGACTGTGTTGAACGCGCTCTAGAGCGCCCGCGGCGTCGCCCCGTGCCCGCGTTCAGCCCTCTTGTTCGCCCCGCCTCGTTCTCGAACGAGGCCCGAGCGCCGCCATCGCCCGTGCTCGCCACCGCTGTCGTTGCAGGCTGCCCCAGCCCGAACTGAGGCCACAGCTGGATGCGCCACTCCTCCCGCTTCCGAACAAGCACGGTCGCGCTCGAAACGGCCCCCTGTGGCGCGTTTCCGGCGAGGTCCCGAGCCCCTCCGCCGCGATCCGCGTCGCCGGAGCTCCACCGCCGGCCACGCCGATGTGGCCGCCTCGGGGCCACCCTCTGGGTCGCTGATCGGTGGCCCCCACATGTCCCCTTGGTCCCGTTGACCCAGTCAAATGCTGACTGGGCAATGCCCAGTCACTGCCAGAGGGCCCCGCATGGGCCCTGTTGACTGGTCAACTGGACTGTTGACCGCTGACATAGGGCTGACGTCAGGATGACATCATAATTCAATTTTTGGCGAATTAAGTAATTAAAACAAATTCAGAATATTGCTAAATCTTTAGAAAATCATTGAAAATAAACCGTTGCTCAGATGGAAAAACTTTGTACATGAAAGTTGATCAGAACGACGAGACGAAGCTGACCGTGCCATCTGTTTCCATGTCGGGACCCTCTACGGAGGTGAACCCGCAACTTTGAGGCCATTTCCGGTAGATGAATAGTGCACAACTACCGGTTATAAATTCCAACTTAAATCCTAAAATAACTAATATGACCTAGACATGTTTTTAGGCAACCCTGCACTGCACGTTAGCATAGCAAGCTCTGTGTTACTTTGTCTGCCTTGTATTTATCTGTTTCCTCCCCCTCTTCTCTCTCGATAGAGCCCGGTACCGACGCAGCTCCGGTGATTGGCTACACTTCTGACGACTCTGCCTTTGCCGCCGAGCAACCAGGCAAGCCCCCTCCTTTGATCGTCCCGATATCGCCCATTCTATTTTCTCATGCTTGCATTAGATTTTGCTACTGTAATTGATCGCTCCTATTCTGTTGCATAGCATGTTTTTGTAACTACTGTTGATACCTGCCTGATATCCAAACTGCTTAGTATAGGCTGGTTAGTGACCCATCAGAGACCCCACTTTGACCCAACTGCCCCGCTGGATTATCAGAAGACCCGATCAACGGGATCGAAGACCAGGCCCCAGCACCGCACTTCACCCCTCCTTAGTTGTACGACACTACTGGGTTACTATCGAGTGCCGAGGGTGATACCTCGTTAGCACTTCTGATGTTAACCTTGTAGGTTAGTTCATCGGTTATGGTCATCGAGGTGATTCCTCCTTCTCCACTCCCGATAACGACACTGTCATGTAACTCCTCAAGAGTGGACCTCGAGGGTGATTCCTCCTTAGTTCACCTTGACGATGACATCAGGTGGAATTCCATCGAGGGTGATTCATCAGGGTTCCCCCTTGGTGTTACGGACACACGGATACTTGGAATTTACAACTGTTACTTGGAAAGGCGGGTCGACCCTGAGGGGTACCCGCGAATGATAGGATGTCGGGTTGACTTGGAGGTTACCCGTGAGATAAATACGAGGCGCGGCCGGGCATTCTTAGCCCTTGCAGCAGGTCCTCGAGACGGGGCGACGGGGTCACATCGATCGTGAGTCCCTGCTCGTTACCGCAAGCCCCTAGTCCTATAACGATTTGGATATTTGATCCGAGCAGGCCTACGGCCTAATAGCACTAACCATCATGTGGGAATAGTTATGGGCACTCTGCATCATAGCATCAGCCGAAAGCTCTGTCAGACGTCCAGTTCAGCATTGCGGCACGGTCGGATCGTGTCAGCCTTTCGAGGCGACGCTGGTATCCACCCTGCTCGCAACGACCCGGAGTGCACAGGGCGATGGCCCAAGACCCCTGAGCGCTTAGGAGGTAGACCGGCGGGGACCTCTCTGTTGAGCTCTAGGTAGGGTTGCGGTGTGTCATTTGGCCGAGGCCGGGCATGACCCAGAAAAGTGTGTCCGGCCGGAGTTAAGCGAGCGTGGTGGGTAAGTTGGTGCACCCCTGCAGGGAAGAAAACATCTATCGATAGCCGGTCCTACGATAAAGGACACTTGGAGTTGTATCCCGATCAATACAACTAGAACTTGTGTTGATAACTGGATATGATGGCTCCGGGATTGCTTTCACGCGGGGAGTCGAGGAAGTATCTCTGGGCGAGACTGTTGCTTGATACAACCACTACTACATTATACTATGCTTTTCTGAACTCTTCGAAATGCTGCAAGACGCTCGAAGATGCTTGAAGATGCTAGTCTTCGATAGGACTAGGCTTTCCTCTTTATTCTGGCATTTCTGTAGCCCAGTCCACATATACAGCCTTCCTTTGATAATGTTGCATATGTAGTGTAGATCCTTGCTTGCTGAGTACTTCGGAGTACTCACGGTGGCTTTGCTTTCTTTTTCTCCCCATATAAGTTTTATCGTGACCAGATGACGGAGCCCCTGAGTCAGCTGCCCCGCCGACGACTACTTCTACCACCTCGAGAGTGGTTACTTCTACGAGCTGGCCGACGACCAGGAGTAGGTTCGGAGGGTCCCAGGCAGGAGGCTTGTGCCTTTCGATCGTAGTGTTTTCTTTTGCCCCGCCTTTCTAAAGGCTTATCTGTTCCTCTGTAATATCTGTACTCAGATATCTGATGCTTCCGCTGACGCTTGTATGCCATCGAGCTATGTATTCGAGCCATCGAGGCCCTGGCTTGTAATATAAAGCTTGTATGACTTTATTTATGTTTTAGAGTTGTGTTGTGATATCTTCAAGTGAGTCCTTAGGCTTGATCGTGTGCATTTGCGTGTATGGTTAGTGCACGATTAAGCCGGGGCGTCACAGGTTGGTATCAGAGCCGACTGCCTCTAGGAATCCCCCTTTCCAACTCCTTGGCCGAAGTTGAGTCTAGTCGTCAAAAACTATTTTACTAACTTGGTTGTGTGGCTTACGGGCCAACGTCGCCAATTGGGTGGTATTAGGATCTTTTACTCCTCGATCTTTACTCTGGGACTCTGATCTCTCTTCTATTCGGGTTAAAATTATACTAACTCCAACATTAGGTTCTCGTGATCACATCCACCTGGAGTTCTGAATTTATCCCCCCTTACTTCAAGATTATGGGCCAGGTTCTGCTTACAGGATCCTTTTATCGAGGGCACCCTGTGTTGTCACTTGCAGAATCCTCGCTCCAACAGTTTTCTCCGACGTTGATGTAGCCTTTGCTATGTCTCGTTGTGTACTTCCTTACCGCGTGCCTGCGCGCCGCCTAGTTGTCTAGCCTTCCCTTTCAGCTATCGTAATGCCTGTTTGTAACCGAGACTATGTGTGGATTGAATGTCTGGTGTGACTATGATGAAGTATCTATTGCACTTCCTTCTGTTGTGTGTGTTACTTCATGAATGATTCCATACACCTTGCAGTTCTTCTTGCTAAACTGCCCCTGTTAAATTTGGCAGAATGGCTGACGATCCTCCACCTCCACCCTATATTGCCGCAATGATGTAGCAGTTTGAATTGAATCATCAGCTCAACGAGAGTCTGGTAAAACGTTTGGAACGCAACAATTCTCGTCAGGAGCCTGGACCGATCTCACTGCCAGAATTTGTTCACCTCAATCCATCTGTTTTCCGCAACTCCACCAATCCTATGGATGCTGATGATTGGCTTCGTGACATCCTGTTTGAGATGGAGTCAGCTAATGTGGCCCCTGACAGTTACGTCACCTTTGCGACATTTCACTTGAAGGGTCCCGCTGCTCAATGGTGGGAAAGCCACAAGGATATGTTGCCTGCAGAGACTGTAACCACTTGGCATGAATTTCAGTCAGTTTTTCGTGCACGGTACATTCCTCCAGGACTGATCGACCAAAAGAAGCAGGAGTTCTGCAAACTCTCACAGGGCACAAAGACTGTGGATGAATACCAGAGAAAATTTCTCGAATTATCCCGCTATGCTAAAGATGATGTCGACACTGACGCTCGCAAGCAGGAGAAATTCCGTGAAGGACTACATTCCGATATACAGCTCGCACTTCTTGTCATTGATTGTGAGGACTTTGCGACGCTAGTCAGTCAAACCTACCGAGTTGAAACTGGTCTGGCTAAATACCAGGAGTCGCTCAAACGCACTCGTGATGTTGGCTCATCCTCGGGTCAGCCTGTTCAGAAACGCCGAGTCTGGATCCCGCATAATGTTTATCACCGACCTGCTCCAACACCGAGGCCATCATATGTTGCACCTCGTCTGCCTTCACCACCGAGACAGCTAACAGTTCAGGGTGGACAGCCTAATGCTATGGCAACTCCTCAGGTTGCACCATGTCCTCCTGTTGGTCGTAAGAAGAGCTATCGAAACCGCCGATTCAGGAACCGTAATATTATACCGGCTGCTATTGTACTTGGCCATGTCAATCATGTCGATGCTAAAAAGGCCCTGAAGGAACCAACAATTGTGATGGGTACCCTTCGTGTTAATTCAGTGCCAGCTTCTATTCTCTTTGATTCAGGAGCATCGCATGCTTTCGTGTCCCAACAATTTGCTCTGTTGCATGGGCTAGGCATGGAAGAATTACCCACTCCTCTAGCGGTTCAATCTCCGGGGTCCAAGTGGCAAACCTCAATGGTAAGCCACCACAACCACATCGAGATTGGAGGTCTACTTTTTCCGGCTTCCCTCGTTGTGCTCGGACCATCCAACATTGATATCATTCTTGGTATGGAATGGTTGACAGCGCATGAGGCTCTGATTGACTGTGCTACTAAGACAGTCCAGCTTACTCACCCTTCTGGCCAGACAGTCAAGTACTCAGCTCGAACAGTTCAGAATGCCGAGAATCAGATATATGTTCTGAATGCATTGAATGCTTCACCTCTTGAAGGCATCGAGAACATTCCAGTTGTTCGAGATTTTCAAGATGTCTTTCCAGAAGAACTTCTAGGAATTCCCCCTGCTAGAGCTGTCGAGTTTGTCATCGACTTGAAACTAGGCACAACTCCTATTGCGAAGCCTCCTTATAAGATGCCTCCGCACCACCTTCTTGAACTTAAGGAGGGAATCAAAAAGTCACTTAAGAAGGGTTTCATCCGCCCCAGTTCTTCTGCTTGGGGAGCACCTTCCCTCTTTGTCAAGAAGAAGGATGGTACGAATCGGTTGGTTCAAGATTACCGACCTATCAACCAAGCAACAATTCAGAATAAGTATCCACTTCCCAGAATCAACGATCTGTATGATCAACTTGCTGGTTCCTCAGTATTCTCTAAGCTTGATTTGAGATTGGGATACCACCAGATCCGAGTTCGTGAAGAGGATATTCCGAAGACAGCATTTGTTACTCACTATGGTTCTTATGAGTACATTGTCATGTCATTTGGCTTAACAAATGCTCCAGCAACCTTCTCCCGGTTAATGAATTACATCTTCATGGATTATCTCGACAAATTCGTCGTGGTATATCTGGATGATATTCTGGTTTATTCGAAGAATGAAGAAGAACATGCCGAACATCTTCGGCTTGTACTGGAGAAGCTGCGTGAACACCAACTGTATGCCAAGTATTCCAAATGCAAGTTCTGGTTATCTGAAGTGACATATCTCGGCCATGTAATTTCCAAAGATGGCATTGCCGTTAACCCAGAATGAGTTCAGGCTATTCTTGAATGGACTCCACCGAAGAATGTCAAGCAAGTCAGAAGTTTTCTCGGCCTTGCAAGCTATTGCCGATGCTTTGTTGAGAATTTCTAAAGATTGCTAAGCCTTTGACTGATCTGCTTCACAAAGGCGTTAAGTTTGAATGGACAGAAAAATGTCAGGAAAGTTTTCAAACACTCAAAGACAAGCTGACATCTGCCCCAGTACTTGCTCCTCCAGATTCTCGCAAAGATTTTGTGATCTATTGTGACGCATCCCGTGAAGGATTAGGTTGTGTCCTAATGCAGGAGCATAAAGTGATTGCCTATGGCTCTCGTCAGTTGCGCCCACATGAAGAGAATTATCCGGTACATGATCTAGAACTAGCTGCTGTCATCTATGCACTGCAGTTGTGGCGACATTACCTCCTCGGTAATCGTTGCGAGATCTACATGGACCATAAAAGTCTGAAGTACTTGTTCACTCAGCCATCTCTGAACCTCCGTCAGCAAAGATGGATGGAGACCATTGCGGACTATGATTTGGGTATTTCTTATACCCCTGGCAAGGCTAATGTAATGGCTGATGCATTGAGCCGTAAATCCTATTGCTGTGAACTTGAAGTCCAGCTAGAGCAACCACTTCTGTATGAAGAGCTTCGAAAGCTAAATATCGAGATAGTTCCTCAAGGATACCTAAAAACCTTGGTTGTTGAACCAGACCTTGAGAAGGCTGTTAAGAGTGCACAAGCTAAAGATGCTGAAGTTGATCTGATGAAGAAAGATCTTCACCTTGAAAAGTACAGGGATTTCTCGCTGTCTGAAGATGGAACTTTGTATTTCAGAGACCGCATTGTCGTACCTCGCTTCGAGCTTATGACTGGCAAGGTCATGAAGGAGGCACATGATACACCACTGTCTATTCATCCGGGTAGCACCAAGATGTATCGTGATCTTCGTCAAAGGTACTGGTGGTCTAGAATGAAGCAGGACATTGCTCGATATGTTGCTGAATGTGATGTGTGTCATCGCGTTAAAGCAGAACATCAGAAGCCTACTGGAATTCTGCAACCACTTCCTATTCCTTTATGGAAATGGGATAAGGTTCAAATGGATTTCATTATTGGCCTTCCCAAGTCACAGAAGGGTCACGATGCTATTCTTGTCGTCGTCGACCAACTTTCCAAAGTTGCACACTTTCTGCCTGTCAAGGAGACGATCACTGCTAGTCAGTTAGCAAAATTATATATCTCCAGAATTGTATCACTCCATGGTATTCCGAAGGAGATCAGTTCGGACCGTGGCGGCCTTTTCACTTCAAAGTTCTGGGAAAGTTTCCAAGAAGCTATGGGAACTCATATTACCTAGAGTTCAGCTTATCACCCCCAATCCCAAGGCCAAGTCGAACGAGTAAATCAAGTGCTTGAAGACATGCTGCGAGCTTGTGTTATTTCTTTCGGCAAGAAGTGGGGAGAATCTCTCCCGTATGCCGAATTCTCTTATAACAACAGCTATCAAGCCAGCTTGAAAATGGCCCCCTTCGAAGTTCTATATGGACGTAAGTGTCGAACCCCTCTGAATTGGTCAGAAACTAGGGAACGACCACTCGTGGGACCGGACAGTATTCAACACGCCGAAGAACAAGTCCGTATTGTCCGAGAAAATCTCAAGGCGGCTCAGGACCGCCAGAAGAGAAACTATGATCGCAAACGATGGGGTTTGACTTATCAACCTGGTGATCAAGCTTACCTTCGTGTCACTCCTATGAAGGGCACTCACCGCTTCAGAATCAAGGGCAAGTTAGCTCCACGCTACATTGGTCTGTTTTGCATTCTTGCCAGACGTGGTCAGGTGGCATATAAATTGGAGTTGCCACTGCATTTCTCTCATATCCACGATGTCTTCCATGTGTCACAACTTTGTAAGTGCTTCAAGGAGTCTCCGCACAGAGCAGTGGATCACGAGATGCTCGAATTGCAAGATGACCTATCTTATAAGGAGCATCCGATCCGCATCCTCCATGAAGCCGAACGTCGAACCCGTCAGAAGACGACCAAGTTCCTAAAAGTGCAGTGGTCAAATCATACAGAAGATGAAGCCACTTGGGAATGCGAGGATCATCTTCGCAAGGAATACCCCGACCTCTTTTCTTCTACCTCCTGAATTCTCGGGACGAGAATTTCTTTTAGAGGAGGAGAATTTGTAACACCCCTGTTGTAATAAGCACTGTGATCATCTGCTAATTATGCCAAGTCATCTCCATTTGCAAAGCTTGATCATAATGTTTAAGCACTTCATTTCAAATTCCCTCTCTGAAAACAATTCCAATTTAAAGTGTAAAATAAAGTTGTCCAAAAGTTGCTGGAAAAATGTTCACTTTGAAGCAAATATTCCAAAACAATTTGTGGTTAAGGAAAACAACATCAACATCAACTCTAGGTGGGCCTGAGCATTTATAACAGTGCCAAAACAGCACTTTAAATGCTATAATTATTTTTGAATAATCCAATTGGTTCCCAAAAATGCCCAAATATTTTGTGGCAGTGCATATTAGTGCAAAGTGTTTTATGGGCCAAGTCACACATTTTTCAAAAATGTTTAACAGCCCATAAAAATCACTAACTCTCTCTGCCAAATTATCTAAATGAAAAAAATAGAGGGAGTTAAATGGGCGAGGCCTTACCTGTTCACTGGGCCGGGCAGCAGTGGCCGGTCCAGCCCGCTCCTCCACCTACCTTCCCCTCCGTGTCGCCGTCTCCATGGACGGCCGCGCCTCCGCCGGCCGCAGCGCGACACCGCGACGGGCAGTTGGATGGAGGGGATAAGAACGGCACCCATCCACTCCCCCTGGTCACCACACCACTTCTCCCCCCCTCTCCCTCGCTCTCTCGTCTCTCCCTCTCCCTCTCCATCTAGGCCGAGCGCCACCATCGCCGCTCGCCGCATCCGACGCGGCCACCTTCGACCCCGCGACCAGCTGAGCAGCTCGGAAGCTCCGCCAGCCTCTTCCTCTTCTCTTGGAGCTTTCAGGAGAAGCCGGGGAGGCCTACATCGACGCCAGCGACCGATCCCCTTTTCGGCCATCGTGCACCGTCGTCGTTCAACTCTGGCGCCGTACTGTGCTACTAAGCTTCCGAAGGCCTCCGTGCGCCGCTCGGTGAGCACCTGCACCCCCTCCTCCTTCCCCTAGGCGCTCGCGTAGCCCTCCTAGCTAGCTACTGCTCTCCCGCCGCGATACCGAGCTCCGCCACCCACCATGGCCGCCACCCACGCTCTGTGCTAACTCTGGGGCGCCCGCGACTGCGTTGAGCGCGCTCCAGAGCGCCCGCGGCGTCGCCCCGTGCCCGTGTTTAGCCCCCTTGTTCGCCCCGCCTCGTTCTTGATCGAGGCCCGAGCGCCGCAGTCGCCCGTGCTCGCCACCGCCGTCGTTGCAGGCCGCCCCAGCCTGAACTGAGGCCACAGCTGGACGCGCCACTCCTCCCGCTTCCGAACGAGCACGGCCGCGCTCGAAACGGCCCCCTGTGGCGCGTTTCCGGCCAGGTCCCGAGCCCCTCCGCCGTGATCCGCGTCACCGGAGCTCCACCACCGGCCTCGCCGACGTGGCCGCCTCAGGGCCACCCTCTGGTTCGCTGACCGGTGGCCCCCGCATGTCCCCTGGGTCTCGTTGACCCAGTCAAATGCTGACTGGGCAACGCCCAGTCACTGCCAGAGGGCCCCGCATGGGCCCTGTTGACTGGTCAACTGGACTGTTGACCGCTGACACAGGGCTGACATTAGGATGATGTCATAATTCAATTTCTGGCGAATTAAGTAATTAAAACAAATTCAGAATATTGCTAAATCTTTAGAAAATCGTAGAAAATAAACCGTAGCTCAGATGGAAAAACTTTGTACATGAAAGTTGATCAGAACGACGAGACGAAGCTAACCGTGCCATATGTTTCCATGTCGGGACCCTCTACGGAGGCGAACCCGCAACTTTGAGGCCATTTCTGGTAGATGAATAGTGCACAACTACCGGTTATAAATTCCAACTTAAATCCTAAAATAACTAATATGACCTAGACATGTTTTTAGGCAACCCTGCACTGCACGTTAGCATAGCAAGCTCTGTGTTACTTTGTCTGCCTTGTATTTATCTGTTTCCTCCCCCTCTTCTCTCTCGATAGAGCCCGGTACCGACGCAGCTCTGGTGATTGGCTACACTTCTGACGACTCTGCCTTTGCCGCCGAGCAACCAGGCAAGCCCTCCTCCCTTTGATCATCCCGATATAGCCCATTCTATTTTCTCATGCTTGCATTAGATTTTGCTACTGTAATTGATTGCTCCTATTCTGTTGCATAGCCTATTTTTGTAACTACTGTTGATACCTGCCTGATATCCAAACTGCTTAGTATAGGCTGGTTAGTGACCCATCAAAGACCCCACTTTGACCCAACTGCCCCGCTGGATTATCAGAAGACCCGATCAACGGGATCGAAGACCAGGCCCCGGCACCGCACTTCACCCCCCCTTAGTTGTATGACACTACTGGGTTACTATCGAGTGCCGAGGGTGATACCTTGTCAGCACTTCTGATGTTAACCTTGTAGGTTAGTTCATCGATTATGGTCATCGAGGGTGATTCCTCCTTCTCCACTCCCGATAACGACACTGTCGTGTAACTCCTCAAGAGTGGACCTCGAGGGTGATTCCTCCTTAGTTCACCTTGACGATGACATCAGGTGGAATTCCATCGAGGGTGATTCCTTAGGGTTCCCCCTTGGTGTTACGGACACACGGATACTTGGACTTTACAACTGTTACTTGGAAAGGCGGGTCGACCCTGAGGGGTACCCGCGAATGATGGGATGTCGGGCTGACTTGGAGGTTACCCGTGAGATAAATACGAGGCGCGGTCGGGCATTCTTAGCCCCTGTAACAGGTCCTCGAGACGGGGCGACGGGGTCACATCGATCGTGAGTCTCTGCTCGTTACCGCAAGCCCCTAGTCCTATAACGATTTGGATATTTGATCCGAGCAGGCCTACGGCCTGATAGCACTAACCATCATGTGGGAATATTTATGGGCACTCTGCATCATAGCATCAGCCGAAAGCTCTGTCAGACGTCCAGTTCAGCATTGCGGCATGGTCGGATCGTGTCAGCCTTCCGAGGCGACGCTGGTATCCACCCTGCTCGCAACGACCCGGAGTGCACAGGGCGATGGCCCAAGACCCCTGAGCGCTTAGGAGGTAGACCGGCGGGGACCTCTCTGCTGAGCTCTAGGTAGGGTTGCGGTGTGCCGTTTGGCCGAGGCCGGGCATGACCCAGAAAAGTGTGTCCGGCTGGAGTTAAGCGAGCGTAGTGGGTAAGTTGGTGCACCCCTGCAGGGAAGAAAACATCTATCGATAGCCGGTCCTACGGTAAAGGACACTCAGAGTTGTATCTCGATCAATACAACTAGAACTTGTGATGATAACTGGATATGATGGCTCCGGGATTGCTTTCTCGCGGGGAGTCAAGGAAGTATCTCTGGGCGAGACTGTTGCTTGATACAACCACTACTACATTATACTATGCTTTTCTGAACTCTTCTAAATGCTGCAAGATGCTCGAAGATGCTTGAAGATGCTAGTCTTTGATAGGACTAGGCTTTCCTCTCTATTCTGGCATTTCTGCAGCCCAGTCCACATATACGGCCTTCCTTTGATAATGTTGCATATGTAGTGTAGATCCTTGCTTGCTGAGTACTTCGGAGTACTCACGGTGGCTTTGCTTTCTTTTTCTCCCCATATCAGTTTTGTCGTGACCAGATGATGGAGCCCCTGAGTCAGCTGCCCCGCCGATGACTACTTCTACCACCTCGAGAGTGGTTACTTCTATGAGCTGGCCGACGACCAGGAGTAGGTTCGGAGGGTCCCAGGCAGGAGGCCTGTGCCTTTCGATCATAGTGTTTTCTTTTGCCCCGCCTTTCTAAAGGCTTATCTATTCCTCTGTAATATCTGTACTCAGATATCTGATGCTTCCGCTGACGCTTGTATGCCATCGAGCTATGTATTCGAGCCCTCGAGGCCCTGGCTTGTAATATAAAGCTTGTATGACTTTATTTTATGTTTTAGTGTTGTGTTGTGATATCTTCAAGTGAGTCCTTAGGCTTGATCGTGTGCATTTGCGTGTATGGTTAGTGCATGATTAAGCCGGGGCGTCACAGAAGGCCCACATAATTTCATACAGGCGCGCCACTAGACCACCGAGGACGAAAATCTTATTTTGTTATCATAGAAGTAGGTGCACAATACATCCATGATGATATGTGTGTTTGTCACTGCTATCATCAAACGTCGAAGCGATTAGTTTTATAGTGACGGATGTGCCTTTTTTTATAGTGATTCCTTGTGCCATATATTTTTGCAAACTTTCCGTTTTGTATAAAAAATGAGACACAAGTTGGCAATCCTAAGAGAATCTTACTACATAATGTGATGTGAGATCTTTTATTGTTAGGGAAAATAGGATGGAAATATGCCCTGGAGACAATAATAAAATGGTTATTATTATATTTCCTTAATCATGATAAAGATTTATTATTCGTGCTAGAATTGTATTGACCGGAAACTTAAATACATGTGTGAATACATAAACAAATACCGTGTCCCTAGTAAGCCTCTACTAGACTAGCTCGTTGATCAAAGATGGTTAAGGTTTCCTAACCATAGACATGTGTTGTCATTTGATAATGGGATCACATCATTAGGAGAATGATGTGATGGACAAGACCCATCCGTTAGCTTAGCATAATGATCATTCAGTTTATTGCTATTGCTTTCTTCATGTCAAATACATATTCATTCGACTATGAGATTATGCAACTCCCGGATACCGGAGGAATACCTTGTGTGCTATCAAACATCACAACGTAACTGGGTGATCATAAAGATGCTCTACAGGTATCTCCGAAGGTGTTTGTTGAGTTGGCATAGATCGAGATTAGGATTTGTCACTCTGAGTATCGGAGAGGTATCTCTGGGCCCTCTCGGTAATACACATCATAAGAAGCCTTGCAAGCAAAGTGACTAACGAGTTAGTTACAGGATGATGTATTATGGAACGAGTAAAGAGACTTGCCGGTAAGGAGATTGAACTAGGTATGAAGATACAAACGATCGAATCTCGGGCAAGTAACATACCGAAGGGCAAAGGGAATTACGTATGTTGTCATAACGGTTCGACCGATAAAGATCTTCATAGAATATGTAGGAGCCAATATGGGCATCTAGGTTCCGCTATTGGTTATTGACCGGAGAGGTGTCTCGGTCATGTCTACATAGTACTCGAACCCGTAGGGTCCGCACGCTTAACGTTCATTGACGATATAGTGTTATATGAGTTATATGTTTTGGTGACCAAATGTTGTTCGGAGTCCCGGATAAGATCATGGACATGACGGGGAGTCTCAAAATGGTCGAGAGGTAAATATTGATATATAGGACGATGGTATTCGGACACCGGAATAGTTTCAGAGTGCACCGGGTACTCATCGGGTCACCGGAAGGGGTTCCGGGCACCCCCGGCAAGTGTATGGGCCTTATGGGCCAAAGGGGGGGACAGACTAGCCCACAAGGGGCTGGTGCGCCCCTTCCCTTAGCTAGCCGGCCCTAGGGTAAGGAAAGGGGAGGGGTGGCCCCTCCCGCCTTTCCCTCCTCAGGAGAAAAAGGAAAGAGGGGGGGGGGGGGGCGCCACCTCCTCCTTCCTTCCTCCCGCACTCCAAATAAGGAAGGGGGGAACCGCTTTGGGGAAGACCCCAAGTAGGATTCGGCCTACTTGGGGACGCCTCCTGGCTGCTCCCTCCACCTCCCACCTATATATATGTGGGAGGGGGCGCCTAGCACAATACAAAACAATTGCTTAGCCGTGTGCGGCGCCCCCCTCCATCGTTTACACCCTCGATCATATTTTCGTAGTGCTTAGGCGAAGCCCTGCGGAGATCACTTCACCATCACCGCCACCACGCCATCGTGCTGCCAGAACTCATCCACTACCTCGCCATCTTGCTGGATCAAGAAGGCGGAGGACGTCACCGAGCTGAACGTGTGCAGAACGCGGAGGTGTCGTACGTTCGTACTTGATCGGTTGGAGCGCGAAGAAGTTCGACTACATCAACCGCGTTGGCAAACGCTTCCACTTACAGTCTACGAGGGTACGTAGACACACTCTTCCCTCTCGTTGCTATGCATCTCCATGGATAGATCTTGCGTCTGCATAGAATTTTTTTTGTTTTCCATGCAACGTTTCCCAACAAAATAATCGTTGTACAAACTTGTGATGGCAAAGTAATAAAAGCGATGGACTGCATAATAAATGTTGCTATCATAAGGGGCAATATAACATGATGTTCCGTTGCATTAAGAGCTTGTGCATCCAAAAACGAAAAGCGCATGACAACCTCTGCTTCACCCTGTGAAGGGCCTATATTTTACTTTTATGTATTTACTTTTTATGCAATAGTCAATAGTGTTCTCCTCTATTCCTTTTTATTTTTTCTCTTTTGCAAGCATCATGTGGCATGGAAAGATCTAGGCACATATATCCAGTTGGATATGAGTGATCATGAATTATCATTGTTGACATCACCCTTGAGGTGAATATGTTGGGAGGCAAAATTATAAGCCCCTATCTTTCTATGTGTCTGGCTGAAACAATGATAGTTGAGTATGTGGACTTGCCAAAAGGCTCCGACACGAGACCCTTCCTGAAAATATGATGAATTGCAATTGCATTGTTGACTGAGAACATAGTTTGTTAGTTTTCAAGAAAGTTTATTCCTTACACTTTGATGATTGTGATGAATTGTTACTTGCTCATGAGAAGTTGTATGATAAAGTTTATTGTTGTTATAATAATGATCATGATGCTACTATGTCCGTATTTTGGTTTTTATCGACACCTCTCTCTCTAAACATGTGGAAATGATTATCAATATCGGCTTTCACTTGAGGGCAAGCGAGGTCTAAGCTTGGGGGAGTTGATACGTCCATTTTGGATCATGTTTTCCTACTTTCATTTATAGTGTTTTCATTTAATATAACACTTTCTGGAGTAATTCTAATACCTTTTCTCTCATAATATGCAAGGTTTACACAAAGAGGAAGATTACCGGCAGTTGGAATTCTGGACCTGAAAAAGCTATGTCAGAGATACCTATTCTGCACATCTCCAAATGAGCTGAAATTTTACGGAGATTTATTTAGGAATATATGAGAATTATTGGAGAAAAGAAATACCAGAGGGGGCCACCCTGGTGCCCACTAGGCACCAGGGCGCGCCTGCCCCCGGCGCGCCTGCCCCCGGCGCGCCCTGGTGGGTAGTGGGGCCCCTGGCCAGCCTCCGGTGCCCATCTTCTGGTATATAAGCCCATTTGCCCTAGAACAAATCAAGAGAGGACTTTCAGGATGGACGCCGCCGTCTCGAGGTGGAACTTGGGCAGGAGCACTTTTGCTCTCTGGCGGAGCGATTCCGCCGGGGATACTTCCCTCCGGGAGGGGGAAATCGAAGCCATCGTCATCACCAACAACCCTCTCATCTTGGGAGGACCAATCTTCATCAACATCTTCACCAGCACCATCTCATCTCAAAACCCTAGTTCATCTCTTGTGTTCAATCTTTGTATCAAAACCTCAGATTGGTACCTATGGGTGACTAGTAGTGTTGATTACATCTTGTAGTTGATGCTAGTTGGTTTATTTGGTGGAAGATTATATGTTCAGATCCATTATGCTATTTATTATCCCTCTGATCTTGAGCATGAATATGATTTGCGAGTAGTTGCTTTTGTTCTTGAGGACATGGGAGAAGTCTTGTCATAAGTAATCATGTGAATTTGGTATTCGTTCGATATTTTGATGATGTGTATGTTGTGATTCCCTTAGTGGTGTTATGTCAATGTCGACCACATGACACTTCACCATCTTTGGGCCTAAGGGAACACATTGTGGAGTATTTATTAGATGATGGGTTGCTAGAGTGACAGAAACTTAAACCCTAGTTTATGCGCTATTCCGTAAGGGGCTGATTTGGATCCATATGTTTAATGCTATGGTTAGATGTTATCTTAACTAGTAGAATGCCCGTGCGTTGCCACGGGCTCTTGAAATAGTTTGCAAAAGTTACATGTTAAATTTCACACGTACAGACAATATAACACAGACACAATATTCTACATAATTGAAGTCCATTTTTGCAATGTAAATTGATAACAAAAAGAAAAATTAACGACATGTCCATATAATAAAAATAGAAGTGAAACTAACACAACTATTTTCTTTGTAAAAAAGAAAAACCTTTTTGATATTATTAGAAAATTATGTTGCTTAAATCATTTTACTAACACAACAATTCGGGGAAAACAACCAACTATAATGTTCATATATAAATAAGTAGTCATCCGAAATTTCTTAAATTATTTTAAATTATTTATATAGGCTATGGAAATTGTCCAACAAAAGATAAAAACATGCAAGCAAACCAACATAAACCAAGTATATTCGTTTTCTTCTCTCAAATTTTTTGTGATACCCTCAATATATGTAATAAGTATAAAAAACATTTATTTTTATGAACCATGTTTAATATATATATATATATACACACTTTTATTGTTTTTGTGAGGTATATATATACTTTAAATATCTTTTTTTGAGGGGTATATACTTTAAATATCTATGTTTTTTCGTTGAGCAAAATTTGCCATCAAAGGCCCAAATTAGCTATCCACCACGGCCCAACAAGCACCCAAGCTTACCCCCACCTAAAAAAACTAATTCTAAAAAATAAACCCTTATCCCCAGCACTCTCTCCTCTCCACTCACTCACCACCTCTCGCCCTCTCCCCTCCCCAGCTCCCCCCGCCGCATCGTCGCGCGCGTCGACGAGCCCGCAACCGCGCGACTCCACCCGCCGACCACCGCATCAGTCTCATGAATCGGCGGGGCTTGGGGCTCCGACGAGCTGTGTGCGGTGCGACCGACGGGGATGGACGCAGCGAGCTTCCTGACCCGGGCGTGGGTGCTCGATCCGGTCCCGTTCCGGTCGGATCCGTGGCGGTGCTCGTCTCCGGCGAGGTGGCAGGTGGATCCGAAGCGGGGCGGCTCGATCTGCAATGCCAGCAGCTCCGGTACACCGCTCCCCCTGCTTGATCCGCCCCCTCTCCTCCTCTTCTTCTTCCTTTCTCTCCTTCCCTGATGTGGTTTCCTCTTCCCTGATGTGCCGCGGCGCCGTGACCCGGCCTCACAGGCACGGCCAGCGCGACGACTGTTACCCGACGCCGCCGCCCTCCGCAAGGAGCGACGACAGCTCGAAGCTCTGCGGCACGGCGTGTGCCGAGCGACGCGCCGCGGGGGCACCGCTGCCTCAGCCACCGGCGTGTCCGACCACCCGTCCACGTCCCCACCGCTGTCGCCGGCCGGCCACATGACGTCGCTCGTTCGTCTGCTTCAGCTGACTATTTTGTCCCTGGCTATTTTGTTTGGGCGGTCCTGATTGCCAATTTAGCTCGGATTGGATATGAAGAAAAGAATATGTACATGGCTGCTTATGATTGGAGGTTATCATTCCAGAACACCGAGGTAACTTTTTTGCTTGTACGATATGAAGTATGACAGTCATACATCATTAGCTATATTTTCTTCGTTATGTGAATGCTACTGATATAGGATGCTCTGTCATGTTTCTAACTTAAATCACTATCTGCAGACCTGTGATCAAACATTGAGCAGAATAAAGAGTAACATTGAGCTCTTGGTAGCAACTAATGGTGGAAATAGGGCAGTGGTGATCCCACATTCCATGGGGGTTCTCTATTTTCTTCATTTTATGAAGTGGGTAGAAGCACCTTCTCCCATGGGTGGTGGTGGTGGTCCTGATTGGTGTGCAAAGCACATCAAAGCTGTAGCAAACATTGGTGGGCCTTTCTTAGGAGTTCCAAAGGCTGTTACTGGGCTTTTCTCATCTTAAGCCAAAGATGTTGCTGTTGCTAGGTAATTCATGTTATAAAAGTTTGGTAGGTGATGTTTAATGTGCCTACTAAAACCATGTTGTTTGTTATAGAATTAGAATTCAACACACACACACCCATGCCTGCGCACACACACATTCTGAATTATGCTTGTCAGTTGCCTACATGATACTGTGCCGCTGTGCGTGTGCTTCAACCCGTAGTGGCGTTGACATCAAGTCATCTTACTCTATACTTTTATTCTCACGTCTTACTTGCGCAACTATGGTAATAAATGATTGCAAGTCATTGTTGAAGTCGCGACTGCATGGTTACACCTATAGTATGATATGACCATAGTGATTAACCTGTTTCTATGATAAGGACAATGGGGCCAGGAAGTACTTGATCCCTGGAACATACCCAGGTCTAAAGAACTCCTGGAACGTACTTGATCCCCAGAATTGTCTAAAGAACTAAAAAGTAGTAACACCAAGTCTTGTTTAAGTGTATTCGAGAAAAAAATGCCTTGTTTAAGTGCCAAATCAGCACTGCAGCGCGCTGACTCGTGTATGACATCCACCCGTGTTGATTATTGGAACCTTTGATAATTAGTATATGTCTGGTACAATATTTATCCATGTGTTGCTCAAATAACATGTTTATTTGCCTTTCCCTGTTGTTGTGTTTGGCTATTTGGCCACATGCTTAATTCAAATAAACATTAGGGCCACCTGTCACCTGAAAATAGGACTCTGAAAGAGCAATTGCTGGCTAGTATAATGGGTCAGTCTGTCATGCTTGTCATTTTAGCAAAGGTCAGCGCACCAGGACAGTTGATACCTAATATGAAACGTTTGCTCTCACAAGTCCTCCTATGATTAAATGAACTTCATAAATCAATTGGTACACGCGGCTTTGCCCTTTGGAAGCTTGTTTAGTAGTAGAGGACGATAATAGGCCGAGGGCATCTGTCACCCAAGCATGTTGAGTGTACTTATGAAAATTTATCTCGAGTGTTTGCATCTGAAATTTTTGTGACTAACGTAACATGCATTTCTTACTGATTATAGTTTTTGAGAAGAACCCTATAGTTAATTCTCATTTTAAGTGTTTGGTGTTGTAATCTTGAACATCTGTATTTCAGAATGATTTGAGTCTTGTTGGTAGGCAGTGTTCAGTAGTCAACATAAATCCAACTTTGTATTTAGAATGATCAGTCTAACTTTTCCATTGAAACATGCCACAGATCTTCTATGAGCAAAGAGGGCAGTGGAAGGCAGCAACCCAATCCCAGGAGTTCCTTTGAACCCTTCAGCATTACTACAATAATGCTTACACAGATCCTGAGAAGCAGGATGCTATAAATGCGTAAGCTTATTTATGTGTGCAAAAATATCACTCTGACAAAACCTTAGGAGTAGAGAGACATTGGTCTAATATTATTCCACACAAGATTTATATGTTGTGTTTTTTTGAAATGCAGATTCTTGGGCCATTTCCAGCCTCAACAAGGCAAACCTCCTCTTGTGGAAGTTGGACTCAGATCAGCATTACAATATCGGCCGCCAAGGAACTCTAAGTGAAGAAACTGGAAGGTACTGATATAAACTCTTCTACTAACAACAGCATGGCTTGATAAGCTGTGTTGTGCCCCTTACTACCATTCTCATCAAGTATAGATTCGTTATGGTCTGCAAGCTATGATTTACAAGAATGGAGTGACCAAGGCAGTGTACAATATTTGTGCAGGAAAACAAAGCCGAGTTTAGATGTAGTAGATGATTGATTACAAAAACAACAAAAGAATAATATACATAAGCAAACCAGCAAAATGAAAAATAATGTCACATACAGCAAAATTTGGCAACTTGCAAAGTCACAAATCCGAGGCAATATTATTAATACTTGCCTTGATAAAGTTCAATTGCAAACATCAAAAGATAGAGATATGTACAAAGACACCAAAGAGCACCAAATTACCTGTAGCATAAGAGTAAATCCTCTCACATATTTAAGAGCAGACTTCAGCCTGTAAGGACTTCCTTATAGACGATGTTCTTCATCGAGGTCTGTAAGGACAAGGTAGGTCTTTTTCGCTTCTTAGATTTACCGCTTTGCTTCTTGGCATTCTCCTTCTCCTTCTCCTTCTCAATGAGGATCTTTATATTTCTCTTCGCAGTGGCTCGAGACAATGCGACATAGAGTTGACCATGAGAGAACACCGGATTAGGTAGGTACACGCCAACAATCGGAATTGTCTGTCCTTGAGCCTTGTTAATCATCATAGCAAAGCTAAGCCTTACAGGAAATTGCTTCCTCTTGAATTTGAATGGAAACATGTCGTTGTCAGACGGGCATAGGGGTATTCAAGGAAGGAATACCCTCCTACCTGCGTGTTGTCCAATCACGATTTCTGCGTCGATGGCGTTCCTCTCGAAACCTCGCACCACAAGCCTCGTCCCGTTACACAGACCATTAGCCGGATCAATGTTCCTCATAAGTATGACAGGGCAGTTGAGCTTCAGTTTGAGTGCATGCGGAGGCAGACCGTTGGGAGTCAATCCATTCAGGAACTCGGGAGCGTAGTAGCCATATGGGTCATCTTCTGCACTGTCAAAGCTATGGTAAATTACTTCTTCTCCCCGAAAACGCTCTACCATGCGTATGTTTATCTTGTCGACGTTGTTGTTCGTGGTGGAGAGGATTGCGTGTGAAGTCATGTAATTCAGATCGGACATGTTGTCATCTAGTCTCGGAAACACATGGTCAATCAGCTTCTCCAGGTCGTCACCCTCGCCTGTAGACGGCACACAAATATCTTCAGGGAGTCGTATGTTTCCTTGGTCGTCAACTTCCTCGGTGCCATTGCCTACCCTTAGCAAGTAATCCGCAAACCAGGTGTCATTATGAGCCCTCATGTTGGTGACAAGCCTTAGCTGGCGCATACCCTTCCAGAGATGTGAACTTCGGAGGGTTGCATCGATTATCTGACCCCGGGACCCCCTCCTAACGACCGGAAGCACCTGCCTGAAGTCCCCGCCAAACACAACAGTTTTTCCTCCAAAGGGTCGGTCCCATCTTCCCATGATGTCGCGCATGCTGTTGTCCAGTGCCTCGACCGCCTGTCGCTTAGTCATGGTGGCCTCGTCCCATAGTATCAATGAGGACATCCTCAGTAGCTTGGCGGTACCACTCTGCTTCATGAAGGTGCATGAGGCGCCATCGTCGCAGCTCAATGGGATCTTGAACCTCGAGTGGGCAGTCCTGCCTCTAGGCATGATAAAAGCGGCGACTCCTGACGTCGCGGTAGCGATAGCGATGTTTCCCTCGCTTCGAACCTTGGCGAGCAGCGCCCTGTACAGGAAGGTCTTCCCTGTACCTCCCGGGCCATCAACAAAGAACACACCCCCATCACCGCGTTCAACAGCAGCTAGTATCTCGTCGTATGCAACCCTCTGCTCCAAGTTTAGCGACGATGCCAATTTAGTGTCATTGATGTCAAAATCGACGTTGGATTCCTCGATCACTTCTCTGGCCTCGCCCTCGGTTGGGTCGAACGCATCATCAATGCATGGAAGAGCGAAATCAGCTATGTCTTTGCTCATGGACTACAACATACCCCTAATGTCAAGCAACACCATCTGTTCCACCTCAATCGGGCACGTGTGTGATCGCCGATAGTCATCAGACATAGGCTCGAAGTGCCTATCCCATAAACCACGCACGTCGCCTGGCTCACAGTGCACCAAAATTGTTGTGAAGAGCCTCCTGAGAGAACATGGCATCGCCCACTGCTCTGCCTCGGTAAGACAGTCGTCGAGCGTGTTATCTGCCTCGATGAGTCCCAACCTTTCGGTAGCCTCTCTAAAGCTCCCGCATAGCCTACCGTCCACAGTGAGCAGGTCCTCATAGGATGTCTTGCTAGCAACATGGTTTAGCAGCACACGCAGATAGTATCGCTCCCCCTCGGCTGGATTGGCAGACACAATTCGACCTATTTGATAACGCTCCACCCGCTCTTTCCAATACTTCTTACCCTTCTGCCATGTGAACCCTCCAGGAAAATCCTTGTACAATATATTCCTAGCCCACGGGTGGTTCTGGTTAGCTTTGAAGTACTCTGTCAACATGGATTTGGAAGCATTCTCAGAGGCGACTACGTCGGTCAAGTGAGCTTGCTCATTGAATGCCACCCTGTGCATATTCGGGAGATGAAGAGGCAACTATAGGACAGACGGGTCATTGACACACAAGGGGAAGCCAAATATCCTCCACATCGCCTCTAGAGGAGTAACCCACCTCGCGTCTACGTATCTTTTGATCTCATCAATGTTACCATCGGCGTCGGGCTGGTCGATGCTGAAAGAAGCCCTATCATGGCCCTTGTATATGTACTTGTAAAGGTATTTGACGGCCTTTATGCTGGAGCAAACCTCAACATTGATGTGGCAATTAAACATCCGCATAAGGTAAGGGTTATACGGCACAACCCATCTGTTGTCCAACATTTTACCCCGGACCTTAGCCTGCCGACCATCATCTCGACAACGATAAACTGGGTATGAGTCCTTGCCCTGTGCCGTGTTTTCATTGAACGGCCGCGGGTATCTGCACTTGCACTCGTTCTGTTGCATGCACACATTTTTGGGGTTGAGAGCACCGCATGGTCCATGCATCATATGTTTCACCACCAAGGCGTGGAGTTCAGGATACTTCTGCTTGTCTGGGAGCTCGGCAGAAATGAGTCGGTCGTACTGCTCCGGAACGACAAGCTTATAGGCAGAATCCATGATCAACAAAAAGTGTGCGTGGGGGAGGCCCCTCTTCTGGAACTCGACTACGTATACATGTGCGACAACAACACCCAGGATATTCTTCTTGAACAACATCTCTTTCATAGCCTCTAGCTTGCCATGGAACACACGAGCCACAAGATCAGGTCGGTCTTGCGCTGTCTGACCTGGAAACAACTCATTCGTTATCTCTTCCCAGTTAGGGTTGCAGGTCATGGTCAAGAAGATGTTAGGCTTCCCGTAGGTATGGACAATTGCCATGGCATCCATATGCCTCCGCTTCATGTCGCGGTCGCCACCTTGGTACGTTCCAGGGAGCACTATCCTTACTCCAACAGCGCTTGCTCGGGTCTCCCCGGATGTAATTGCATCAACAACTCCTTTATATAGGTCAGCACAGATCTTTGTCTGGTTCTTCCTGTACCATTTCAACCTACAACTCTCAATCTTGATGTACATGTCCACTCCCCATTGCTGGAGCAATCGTGCTCCACAGAGTATGGGATTGAATATCCCAGGTCGTGTCTGCAGCATGTAACAGTAGTAGTCTCTCACAGACATGCATAACCTGCTATTCCCCTCTGCACATGGATGAGTAACGCAGAAATTAGGATTCATATGAGAACTATACAATTAATCAAAACGACAGAATACGCATAAGGCATACCTGCATCCTCCTCATCATCATCATGTCTACCTCTTGGTTGTTGCACAACCGGCCAAGGGACATCACATTTAGGTAGTTTCAGATGCCAACCGAGCTCCCCCCTTGGGTAGAAGAGTGGGTAAGAGAGCGGGTCATACGAGCCATCCGTCACATGTATACTGTGCCTCTGGTTGTCGTTCCCGCAAAGTGTAATCCTACGATCAAACCTCTTCGCTAGGTCAGTGCCCTCAACCCAAATTGCAGCGACCTCAGATGACAGAGGTCTATTATACTTCCGTTGGTCTAGTCTCTGGTCCATGTTGAGGTCTATCCTGTAATCGTCGAGGTTGTCCCTGTGCACACCCAAACTCCTAAATTGTTGGGAGTACGGGTTTTCCCTGAGTATGTCCACTAACTTTCTGACGACATTCTGGTCTAATTGCTTGGTGGCAGCCTTGCGATGGGTTAGGCCTGGGTCGTCGTCGTAGAAGTACAACTATAGATGCTCTAGACGGGATGTTGGCCCGAAGGAATGAACGTTGTGGTAGATGGTGCCGTGCGCCCGGAACGTGTACACCCCAGACTTCATGTTTGTGTAGCTTTCATCGAGGCTGACGCTGAGGGTTGTGAAGGAGAAGTGGCCGTTGAAGAACCGTATGTTCTCACGAAAATGCCTTGAGTCCGCATCCGTGCTAGACCAAAGCCTCATTAGCTCCGGGATGGGCTCCGGTTGCTTCAGATCGATCTGCCCATTGCGACAGCAGAATCCCGGGGCCTCGGACTCAAACTTCTTGGCCTTGCAGTGACCGCAGTTCGCGGCGTGCTTCAGGATGTGTGTGTGGTCTGGGAGGTTTGAGTAGACATAGTCCATTGGATCATGGTCGACATAGGTATTGTGACTTGAGTCTTCCAATTCGTCGTGCTCCATGTCATCAGCATCTGAGCCTGCAACCAATGTTTCCAATTAGTGTGATACTCCCAACGTGTGGATCTTGCTCAAGCGGGTGTACATACCTTCACCAGCAAACAGGTAATACTCATCGTCAAAGAGATCGTCAGGGTTCGCATTATCATTCATGAGCCCACTAAGGTAAGCGTCCATGTCGTCTGCCCAGGTGCCGAACCAATAAATGAGGGTTCAGTGTCAAGGGACACAAGGAGAGTAAGGATGGGAGTGTTACCTTCACTTCTGATCGTGTACTCCGGCGTGCTAGATGAGGTTGAGGCACTGTGTGCTTCAACTATGGTTGGTTGTCCCGTTGAGCTAATTTCCGGTATGGAGATGGACCTGACGGTTGTGGTCTTCACCCTACCTGCAAAGCTTTCATTACGATGATCTAGCAGAGCCTTCCTCTCACCACGTGGTACCTGCGTACATGATTTTCGCTTGCCAATTTTCTCCTGATGCTTCTTCGTCGCCATACTTCTTTTGCAAGCTCGCTCTCTCGTCCTATGCTGAGCTCTGTACTCATGCCTTTGCTCATTAGCTCCAACACTGGTTAGCTGGTCGACACTTTTCAGGTGATCATCGATTTCAATGAGGTCGCCATCTACAGGACCATCACCGAAGGTTCTACTTAGGTAGGCACCTGCAACATTTTTTAATTATCATAAACAACCGTTGAATGTTTACAAAATGAAAGCTGGTTGCTGATGGGATAAGTACCATCGGTTTCGGTGTTGCGAATGTATGCGGGGCTCTTGGTGACAGTAGGAGCACGATCAATTTGTTCACCATGGGATTGTTGCCCAAGATCCAACATGACGATATTATCGTCCATCGTACTGCAACTGTAGGTGGCTGCACCGATACGGAGCAAGTAAATATTTGTTTAATGCATATGAACATATGATGTGGAGTACACAGGCAAGGAATACCGTAAGATTTGAAGGTGTGACCGCATGTGCTCGCCGTAGCTGAGGTTGCTAAATCAGGACAAGGCATCATGATGGATTCAGCACACGGGGTGTTCTGGATAGCTTTCTCCCGCTGTCGGCGCTGAGCACTCATCTCCCCTTTCTGCTCTGGTGTTAAGCTATCTCGATGTTTCTGAGCCGTTTTGCGTGTTTATTTGTTCCTTCTTCTTCTCGTAAGCGGCTCGCCTCTTTGCGTTTATAATATCTAATGTGTTTGTGTCCTTTGGTGTCTTCATCTCATAAGCTGCTCGTCTTTGTGTGTTCAACTTATCCTTTTGTTCTTGGTACCCTTCCTCTTCTTTTTTCTTTTTATAAGTTGCTCTTCTCCGTGCATTTATGACATCATTTTTTTTCGTTGATAATGTCCCTTTACGTTGGCCCTCACGGCCCCTCGTAGCTGGACCTGTTGTTGTAGGTCTATACACATTAGCATCCGAACCAGAACAATCAAGTTCAAAGCTCTCATGGTTGACTGGAGGTACAACAGTAATACTCCCTCCGTCCCAAAATAAGTGACTCAACTTTGTACTAACTTTAGTACAAAGTTAGTACAAACTTGAGTCACTTATTTTGGGACGGAGGGAGTAGTATTTACCTCTACAATCATGCACCGTCATGACTGCAATATATTAATTATATACCAAACCAGATTACGAGCAAGTGGTCACTGAGGTGGATTAAATTACCGCTACAATGTTTGTAGAAAATCAAAGGAGGTGTGAGTTCGGAAGTAATACCTGGACTACCTATGGGGAGTTCTATGGTTGACGCAGAGGGGATTGTTGCTTCATGTATAATCAGGCCGCTCAATGGTTGTGGGTCAGATGCATGGCTTGCGAAAGGGATTGTTCAAATTAGTAAAAAAACCAATATGAAAGGCATTTAAAGATTGTCGAGGAGTTATACCTAGACTCCCTTTGGGTAGTTCAATGGTTGAGGGCGATGGGGTTGGTGCTTCGCGAATAAACAGTCCGCTTGATGGTTGTGGGCCAGATCCGATGTCTTGCGAAAGGGACTTTGCTAATTAGTAAGAAACAACATTGAAGGAAAATTACTAAAAACATTACACAAATTCCATATACCTGGACCCTCTTTGGGGAGTATATTAACATTGGTGTCTTCACCAAGAGCGTGTCGGAGGCCATTTGTCGCATCCATCTGTCGATGTTGGTCTTCCTGCTATTTCTTCTTCTGATAAGATTCTTGTCTCTTTGTGTTCAACTTATCGATATGTTCTTGGTACCCTTCCTCTTCTTTTTTCTTCTTATAAGTTGCTCTTCTCCGTGTGTTTATGACATCCCTTTCTTCCTTTGATAAGGCCCCTTTACGTTGGCCAGCACGGCCCCTCGTAGCTCGAACTGTTGTTGTAGGTATACACACATTAG
The DNA here is from genome assembly GCA_011799875.1 of Thinopyrum elongatum. Taxonomy (NCBI): domain Eukaryota; kingdom Viridiplantae; phylum Streptophyta; class Magnoliopsida; order Poales; family Poaceae; genus Thinopyrum; species Thinopyrum elongatum. The sequence goes on from CM022302.1 coordinate 127,490,559, forward strand.
CATCCAAACCAGAACAGTAATAGTATTTATGGATAAAATCATGCACAATCAGGGTTGCAATATATTAATTAAATACCAAACCAGATTACTCGCAACAATCCCCTCTGATGGATTAAATTTACCGCTTCATTATATTTAGAAATTCAAAGGAGGTGTGAGTTCGGAAGTTATACCTGGACTACCTTTGTGGTGTTTTATGGTTGACGCAGAGGGGATTGTTGCTTCATGTATAATCAGGCTGCTCGATGGTCGTGGGTCAGATGCAACGGCTTGCGAAAGGGATTGTTCAAATTAGCAATCACCAATATCGAAGGCATTTAAATATTGCTGATGAGTTATACCTGGACTCCCTTTCGGGAGTTCTATGGTCGAGGGAGACGGGACATCTGCTTCATGAATAAACAAGCTGCTCGATGGTTGTGGGCCAGCTCCAATGGCTTGCGAAAGGGATTGTTCAGATTAGTAATTTAACAATCACCAAATACCAATCAATTATCAGTTCCATATACCTGGACCCTCTTTGGGGAGTCTATCAACATTGGTGATATCACCAAGAGGTTATCGGAGCCCAGTTGTCGCTGTCGGTGTTGCTTAGCAAGATTCACCCTTTCCCAACGAGAACCAAACGGGGTCAAGGACATCACTGTCATAGACAATTGTCATTGGCAAAACAGATCAATAAGTACCGTCTACTATATTTAACATACTTTAATCTACATTGAACAGAAGTAAAGTAAGCTCTTGGCATGTTTGTTACAATAATGCTTCTCAACAGTTTTTCTGTCCAATAACCAGCATTGTCATCTAATGCATTGCTTGCTACAGGTTCCGTAAAATGGCAGCGGGTAGAGTTCTTGTCCTTCACAAAGGAAGGTAACTAACCTTCTTGTATTATCTGTATATCTGCATGATTTTGGTGGAGGCAACAGAACAATTTGAAATGCATTGAGTTGTGCAATGGATTAACTACTTTGATTCAAGTTTTCTTCTTCCTAGGCTGGTTGAGATTAAGAAAAGCAAAAATAAAATAAAATAGGAGAGTAGAAGAAATCACACAGAAAAGCACAGAGTCACGGGCAACATGAAAATGTTGCTTTGGCCTGGCAGCATCATCTCGTCCTCCATTTGTTGTAATTTTTCTCGGACACACATCTTATTTCTCATACGCCACCGACAAGACAAACTTGCTTGGAGTTTTGGCTCCAGGGAGCATATACTCCCTGGTGAACAGTAAATAGAAAACAAATAGGAAATACATTTTCAAAATCCTGAAGTTTTTCTGTAGATCTTCATGTTAGTGTAACAAGTGTGCTTGCCAATTATCTCGGTCTACTCCTTGCTCTTGCTTTGGTGTCATCACTCTACTTCTCTCCATTTAGTTTCACTGTGACATGATAAGCTAGTTCTTATTATCCATGTCATTTATTTTTTTATGCATTGGTAACGCTCATATGTATATATGTGCTCCTCAAATATTTGGATTTTGAACTACCAAACCATTCAAATAAATGCTTCCTGTGTTCTATGGTCAAAGCAAGCGTCACAAAAACATGCATGGACCCTTACCAAAATATAAATAAATGGCAGGGATAGTTCCATCAGTACATGCTTGTGGAACACTATGTTTGACCACCAAGATAGGTTTGTGACAAGTACTGATTTGTGATTTGTGACAAGTATATATAGAAACTGAAGATAGTTCCATCAGTATATATAGAAACTGAAGATAGTCAACTAAGTGCATATAAGTGCATACTGGATTCCATATCAATTATCTACCACACCTATTTTAACAAGCTCTTGATAATTAAAAAAAGGAACACTATGGAGCTAATCTGAAACCGCACAATCATATTCGTGCTGCTATTATTCTGATAGCATTGCTTGTTGAATAGAAATCATGTATATAGCAAATTATCCTCTCTGAGCCATGTTCTTGGTACAGGTTACTTCGGTAGAACATCAGAAAAATTATAGCCGTGGTTAGGATACCTCTCGAGAAGCAGCGACATGGCTTGACGCAGTAAGTTTTCAAAAGGGTTGAATGTATACATATGTCAAGCCTTGCTATGTACTGGTTGTATACTTAAATCAGTTGACTACTTACTTTGAACAGGTATATGCCTCGCTAGCACACAAGAACAGTTAGGACCATGTACGAATCGGATGAACAGTTGGGGCTATGTCACACCTCCAATCGAACAGTTGTATAGTTAACTCAGTCTCTTCCCGCATTAGTTCTTCCAGAAGTAAACTGTGTACAGGTTACTAACCTGTGGCTCGCTCGCAGCCGTGCCGGGACCTGTGTCTCGCTCGCAGCCGCGCCGGCACCCGTGGCTTGCTGGCAGCCGCGCCGGCACCGGTGGCAAAGTTTGAAGACACAGGCCTCGCACACCTGTTCCGACGGCAAACTTTGAAGAAACAGGTCAAACCCACATGATCCGATGGCAAACCTGGAAGCGTGGAGAATCAGGCCTTGCCCGCCCCGCTGGGAAGATAGGATTTGAAAATTGTTTGTTGTGTATGGAAAGAGCAAAAATATTTGATTAAATTGTTGTTTATGGAAGCTTCTCATGACGAAAATATTCGATATGATTTGATTTGATTGGCGTCGTATATGGAAGGGAAGGATGGAAGGATTGGTGTTTTATATGGAAGGGGATGGAAGGGTTGGCTTGGTTCTCGTGATGCATGAATTAAAACCGGTCTTGGTTTTCGGAGGGAGGAAAAAAATCGGTGGGGGGAGGGAGATCGCATGGTGGGGAGATCGATGGGAGGGTGGGAACGAACGAAACGAACGAACGACTTACGTACTGAGACATTAGGAGTAGAGATTCTTATTTCGTAGTTGCGGATGTGATACTTCTCCAACGTATCTATAATTTTTGCTTGTTCCATGCTGTTATATTATCATTCTTGGATGTTTTACAATCATTTTATAGCAACTTTATGTCATTTTTTGGGACTAACCTATTGACATAGTGCCCAGTGCCAGTTGCTGTTTTTTGCTTGTTTTTTACTTCGCAGAAAATCAATACCAAACAGAGTCCAAATGCAGCGAAACTTTTTGGAGATTTTTTCTGGACCAGAAGACACCTGTTGGGCCAAAGAAGTACCAGAGGGGGGCTCCGAGGGGAGCACAACCCACCTGGGCGCGCCTGGGGGCCCAGGCACGCCCTGGTGGGTTGTGCCCACCTCGGCCGCCTCCTGCACCGCCTCTTTGCTCTATAAATACCCCGAAAATCCAAAAACCCTAGGGGAGTCGACGAAACACGATTCCAGCCGCCGCAAGTTCCAGAACCACCAGATCCAATCTAGACACCATCACGGAGGGGTTCATCATCCTCATTGGTGCATCTCCGATGATGCGTGAGTAGTTCATTGTAGACCTATGGGTTCGTAGTTAGTAGCTAGATGGCTTCCTCTCTCTCTCTCTCTTTTGATTCTCAATACAATGGTCTCTTGGAGATCTATTTGATGTAACTCTTTTTGCGGTGTGTTTGTTGGGATCCGATGAACTTTGAGTTTATGATCAGATCTATTTATCCATGAAAGTTATTTGAGTTTCTTTGATCTTTTATATGCATGATTACTTATAGCCTCGTATTTCTTCTTTGAATCTTTGGTTTAGTTAGGCCAACTAGATCGATTTTTCTTGCCATGGGAAGAGGTGCTTTGTGATGGGTTCGGTCGTGCGGTGTTCTTTCCCAGTGACAGAAGGGGCAGCAAGACACGTATTGATCGTTGCTATTAAGGATAACAAGATGGGGTCTATTTCTACATGAATAGATCTTGTCTACATCATGTCATCGTTCTTATTGCATTACTCTGTTTTTCCATGAACTTAATACACTAGATGCATGCTGGATAGCGGTCGATGTGTGGAGTAATAGTAGTAGATGCAGGCAGGAGTCGATCTACTAATCTTGGATGTGATGCCTATATAATGATCATTGCCTGGATATCGTCATAATTATTTGAAGTTCTATCAATTGCCCAACAGTAATTTGTTTACCCGCCGTATGCTATTTTTCTCGAGAGAAGCCACTAGTGAAATCTACGGCCACCGGGTCTATTCTTTATCATATTTGCCTTGAGATCTGTTTCTATTTGCTTTTGTTTTCAGATCTATTATTCTAAAAACCCAAAAATACCTTGCTGCACTTTTTCTTTATTTGTTTTATCACGAGATCTATTTATCTAAAATCATACAAACCAATCTATCTTTTACCCGAGAGGGATTGACAACCCCTCTTACGCGTCGGGTTGCAAGTATTTATTCTTTGTGTGCAGGTACTGTTAACATAGTGTTGCTTGGTTCTCCTACTGGTTCCATAACCTTGGTTTCATCACTGAGGGAAATACCTACCATAGATGTGCTGCATCATCCCTTCCTCTTCGGGGAAAAACTGACGCGGACACAAGCCATCAAGAAAGGATTTCTGGCACCGTTGCCGGGGAGACATCATCAACAACTATCAGGTTCCTAATCACAAATCTCATCTCCTTGCAATTTACATTATTTTCCATTTGCCTCTCGTTTTCATCTCCTCCACTTCACAAAAAATTACCATTTTATTCGCCCTGTTTTTTCGTTTGCCGTTTTCTCGTCAGATCTGTTTTTGCGTGCAATCTTGTTTGCTTAGTCACGATGACTCAAGAGAACACCAAGTTGTGTGATTTTTCCAATACCAACAACAATGATTTTATTAGCACTCCGATTGCTCCTCCCGCCACTAGTGTGGAATCTTTGATATCAATGACGCTTTGTTGAATCTTGTTATGAAAGATCAGTTTTCCAGTACTCCTAATAAGGATGCCGCGTCCCATCTTAACACATTCGTAGAATTATGCGATATGCAAAAGAAAAAAGATGTGGACAATGATATTGTGAAGTTGAAATTATTTCCGTTTTCTTTGCGAGATCATGCAAAAATTTGGTTTTCTTCTTTGCCTCACAATTGTATCGATTCTTGGGATAAATGCAAAGATGCTTTCATTACTAAGTATTTTACGCCCGTGAAAATTATTTCCCTTAGAACTCAGATCATGAATTTTAAGCAAATTGAGCATGAACATGTTGCGCAATCTTGGGAGAGAATGAAATTGATGCTAAGAAATTGTCCTACTCATGGTTTAAATCTTTGGATGATCATACAATTTTTTTATGCGGGATTGAATTTTGTTTCTAGAAATCTTTTAGATTCCGCCGCAGGTGGTCCTTTTATGGAAATTACTTTGTGTGAAGCTACTAAATTGCTTGATAATATTATGGCAAATTATTAACAATGGCATACCGAAAGGGCTCCTGCTAGTAAAAAAGTTAATTCGATTGAAGAAATAAATTCTTTGAGTGAAAAAGTTGATGCTCTTATGAAATTGATTGCTAATAAAAGTGCTCCCATTGATCTTAATGATGTGCCTTTGTCTACTTTGATTGAGAAAAATAGTGATTCCGTAGATGTGAATTATGTCTCGTGAAACAATTTTAATAACAATGCTTATAGAGGTAATTTAATTCCTAGGCCTTTTCCTAGAAATTCCTCTAATAATTATGGTAATTCCTATGGTAATCCTTATTATTATAATAATAGGAACACCTCTGATCTTGAGAATAATATTAAAGAATTTATCAATGCTCAAAAAGTTTTCAATAATACGATAGAAGAAAAGTTGAATAAGATTGATGATATGTTTAGAAGCATTGATAGGATTTCTCACGATTTAGAAAATCTCAAGTTGAAATTTTTTGTGCCCATGGTTGAGGAATCAATTAAAGCTTTATATGTTTCTATGGATGAAAGTAAGAAAAGAACCGCTATGCTTAGAGCTAAAAGAGAATTTTTAGAAAGAGCGTTTTCTAGTGATTGCTTTCATAAAAATGATGAAGATCTTAAAGTGATTGGTGTTTCTTCTATTGATTCCTTGTTTAGTAAAATTAAAATTGATGATAAAGGGACTGAAGAAGAGTCAACTATTGTTAGGAGGCGTCCCGATATATTGGAGGGTGAAAATCTTGATGAAAAAATTGATAAAAGTGGGTTTGGAGAGGTCAAAACTTTAACTAGTGATGTGCCCACTCTTTTGGATTACAAAGACTTTAATTATGATAGTTGCTCTTTGATTGATTGTATTTCTTTGTTGCAATCCATGATAAATTCACCCCATACTTATGAACAAAATAAAGCTTTTACTAAACATATTGTTGATGCTATGATGAAAGCTTTTGAAGAAAAGTTGGAATTAGAGATCTCAATTTCTAGAAAATTACATGATGAATGGGAACCCACCATCAAAGTCAAGATCAAAAATTATGAGTGTTTTGCTTTATGTGATTTGGGTGCTAGTGTTTCCACAATTCCGAAATCTTTATGTGATGTGTTTGGTCTTACCAGTATTCAAGAGTGCTCTTTAAATTTGCACTTGGCTGATTTTACTATTAAAAAGCCTTTGGGAAGAATTAATGATGTTCTTATTCTTGCAAAAAGGAATTATGTGCCCATAGATTTTATTGTTCTTGATATTGATTGCAATCCGTCCTGTCCAATTATATTCGGTAGACCGTTTTTACGTACTATTGGTGTCGTGATTGATATGAAAGAAGGCAATATTAAATTTCAGTTTCCTTTGAGAAAGGGTATGGAATAATTCCCTAGAACAAGAATTAAACCACCATATGAATCAATCATGAGGGCAACCTATGGATCTAGAACTAAAGATGACAATACTTGAATCTATGCTTTATGCCTAGCTAGGGGCGTAAAACGATAGCGCTTGTTGGGAGGCAACCCAATGAATAAAATTTATTTTTGCCTTTTTATTTCTGTTCTTGAGTGTTTGCACAGTTATGCCTCTGTTATGATTGTGTTTTTTATGTTTTAATTAGTGTTTGTGCCAAGTAAAGCCTTTGGGATAGGTTTGGTGATAGTTGATTTGATCTTGTTGAAAAACAGAAACTTTTGCGTCCAGTAAAATAATTGTCTAGATTCACATAAGAGACGAAAAATTATGAATCTTTTACACAAGATTTATATACAAATTGCCTCTGTTGTTATAACTTTTCAGAATTTTTGAAGTTACAGAAGTATGAGAACAATTCGCATCTTTACAGAATGTTCTGTTTTTGACAGATTCTGTTTTCTTTGCATTGTGTGCTTATTTTGATGATTCTATGGATTGTATCGGGGGGTATAAGCCATGGAAAAGTTAGAATACAGTAGATATAATGCAATAACAAAATTTGAATGGGTTTTCTACAGTAATTAAAGTAATGATTGGTTTTCTTATACTAACGGATCTCACGAAGGTTTTGTTAAGTTTTGTGTGATTGAAGTTTTCAAGTTTTGGGTGAGATCACGATGGAGGAAGGAATAAGAAGTAAGAAGAGCCTAAGCTTAGGGATGCCCCATGGCACCCCAAGGCAATATTCAAGGAGAAACAAGCAGCTAAGCTTGGGGATGCCCCGAGTGGCATCCCCTCTTTCTTCTAAGGACCATCGGTATTTTACTTGGAGCTATATTTTTATTCATCACATACCATGAGTTTTGCTTGGAGCGTCTTGTATTATACTCCCTCTGTTCCTAAATATAAGTCTTTTAAGACATTTCAAATGGAATACAAGATACGGATGTATGTAGACATATTTTAGAGTATAGATTCACTCATTTTGCTTTGTATGTAGCCACTTGTTGGAATATCTAGAAAGACTTATATTTGGGAACGGAGGGAGTATGAGTCTTTGCTTGTTTTGCTTTTGTTTTTGTCAAGTATCCTTACTGAACACACCTATTTGAGAGAGCCAAAATTATACTATGATTTGTTAGAATTGCTCTATGTGCTTCACTTAAATTTGTTGAGCTATGGAATTGCTCTAGTGCTTCACTTATATCTTTTTGAGCACGGTGTGCTTTAATATTTTTGAAGAAATGCTCTCATGCTTCACTAAGATTTATTTGAGAGTTAGTAATTTTGAAGAAATTCTCTCATGCTTCACTTATATTATTTTGAGAGATGAAATTTTTTATGCTCATGTTCTTCACTTAGATTTGTTTGAACTATCAAAAGCAACATATGAAACTAGTCCCAAAGTGATAGATATTCAAGAGGGATATAATAAAAACTTTCATGAAGATCATTGGACAAAATAAACCCGGTTCTTTGTAATAGTTTTGAGATATGATGATAGTGATATGTGAGTCATGTTGGTGAGTGATACGCCCATTTTGCATCATGTTTTCCTACTGTTATTTATAATGTTTTTATGCATAATAATGCTTTTGGGAGTAATTCTAATGCCTTTTCTCTCATAATATGCAAGGTTTACACAAAGAGGGAGAATACCGGCAGCTGGAATTCTGAACCTGGAAAAGCTACGTCAGAGTTACCTATTCTGCACATCTCCAAATAAGCTGAAACTTCACGGAGAGTTTTATGGAATATATGAGGAATATTGGAGCAAATAACCACCAGAGGGGGCCCACCAAGTGGGCATAACCCACCTGGGCATGCCAGGGAGCCCAGGCACGCCCTGGTGGGTTGTGCCCTCTTCGACCCACCTCTGGTGCCCCTCTTCTGGTATATAAGTCATTTTGACCTAGAAAAAATAAGGGGAGGACTTTCGGGACGAAGCGCTGATATCTACTACGCAACTTTATTCTTGTCGACTCGTGTTGGGCCTCCAAGCGCAGAGTTTTGTAGGACGGTAGCAATTTTCCCTCAAGTGGATGACCTAAGGTTTATCAATCCATGGGAGGCGTAGGATGAAGATGGTCTCTCTCAAACAACCCTGCAACCAAATAACAAAGAGTCTCTTGTGTCCCCAGCACACCAAATACAATGGCAAAATATATAGGTGCACTAGTTCGGCGAAGAGATGGTGATAAAAGTGTAGTAACGATAGTAGATATTGATTTTTGTATTGTGACAATAAAAAACAGCAAGGTAGCAATTGATAAAACGGAGCACAAACGGTATTGCAATGCTTGAAAATGAGGCCTAGGGTCCGTACTTTCGCTAGTGCAATCTCTCAACAATGCTAATCTAACTGGATCATATACCCATCCCTCAAAGTGCGATGAAGAATCACTCCAAAGTTCCTATCTAGCGGAGGACATAAGAAGAAAATGTTTGTAGCTATTCTTTCCGATCGATCTATCCCAGAGTTCGTACTAAAATAACACCAAGTTATTCTTTCCGATCGATCTATCAAGAGTTCGTACTAAAATAACACCAAGTTATTCTTTCTGATCAATCTATCAAGAGTTCATACTAAAATAAAACCAAAGCAAATTCAGATTCATAATACTCAATCCAACACAAAGAACCACAAAGAGTGCCCCAAGATTTCTACCGGAGAAACAAAAGATGAGAACGTGCATCAACCCCTATGCATAGATTACCCCAATGTCACCTCGGGAATCCGTGAGTTAAGTGCCAAAACATATCTCAAGTGAATCAATATAATACCCCATTGTCATCACGGGTATTCATATGCAAGACATATATCAAGTGCTCTCAAATCCATAAAAGTATTCAATCCGATAAAACGAAATCTCAAAGGGAAAACTCAATTCATTACAACAAGATAGAGAGGGGAAAACACCATATGATCCAACTATATTAACAAAGCCTGCGATACATCAAGATCGTGACATCTCAAGAACACGAGAGAGAGAGAGATTAAACACATAGCTACTGGTACAAACCCTCAGCCCCGAGGGTGGACTACTCCTTCCTCATCATGGTGGCCGCCGGGATGATGAAGATGGCCACCGGTGATGATTTCCCCCTCCAGTAGGGTGCCGGAACGGGGTCTAGATTGGTTTTTCATGGCTACAGAGGCTTGCAGCGGTGGAACTTCTGATCTAGGGTTATCTTCGGGGTTTTGGAATATTTGGGAATTTATAGGGCGAAGAGGCGGTGCGGGAGGCCACCGAGGTGGGCACAACCCACCAGGGCGTGCCTGGGCCCCTAGGCACACCCAGGTGGGTTGTGCCCCCCTCGGGGCACCCCTCTGGTACTTCTTTGGCCCACTGGATGTCTTCTGGTCCAAAAAAAATCTCCAAAAAGTTTTGCTGCATTTGGACTCCGTTTGGTATTGATTTTCTGCGATGTAAAAAAAAGCAAAAAACAGCAACTGGCACTAGGCACTATGTCAATAGGTTAGTCCCAAAAAATGATATAAAGTTGCTATAAAATGATTGTAAAACATCCAAGAAAGATAACATAACAGCATGAATACTTCATAAATTATAGATACGTTGGAGACGTATCAGCGTCCCCAAGCTTAATTCGTACTCGTCCTCGAGTATGTAAGTGATAAAAGAAATAATTTATGAAGTGTGAATGCTAGCAAAGTGCATAAGTTTGATCAATGATAATTTCAATCACTTTTCCTAGCATCATAACATCAATTCTTTCTTATAAAACTTCTCATATTAAAGTAGCAACCAATTCACATGTTAAGGTTCAAAGAATGAATTCTCTTGAAAGTCAACAACCTATATTCTTAGTCACCAAACAATTGCAATTCAACTTATTTAACAGAGTCTAAGTAAGAGCTCCACATACTCAATCATCATATAGTCTTCCATGATTGCTACTACTCAAAGCATATTCTTAGAACAAATGGCATCCATCAAACACAAAGAAAGATAGGGGCTTAATGTTTCGCCTCCCAACTCATTTATCATAGAGATAATTGTCAACAATAATAAATCATGATCAAATATATTTGACTGGTCATATGTGCCTAGATCTTTCCCCACCACATGATGCTTGCCAACTAGAGAATAATTGAGGTTGAATGAGAATGCATACTATTGACTCTTTGCATAAAAGTAACTACTGAAAAGTAAAAGATAGGCCCTTCGCAGAGGGAAGCAGAGGTTGGCATGCACTTTTTATTTGGATGCCCAAGCTCTTAATGCAAAGGAATGTCACATTATATTGCCCCTTATGATAGCAACCTTTATTATGCAGTCCGTCGCTTTTATTACTTTGCCATCACAAGTTCGTACAACGCTCAATTTTCCCTTACAATAAAAGATCAAACATATTTAGGAGCAATTTTTATTGCTTTATGCACCGATGACAACTTACTTGAAGGATCTTATTCAATCCATAGGTAGGTATGGTGGACACTCATGGCAAGAAACTGGGTTTAAGGGTTTTTGGATGCATAAGTAGTATCTCTACTTAGTACGAATTTTTGGCTAGCAAAAGATCCTAGGCAAACACCACATGTTGGAGGATCCATGACAATATAACTTCTATGCAAATATACACAATCATAACTCATTACGTTGTCTTCCTTGTCCAACTTCAACTAATTTGCTCAAGTTTGAAAATAATTAATGGGTATTCACAATCATAGAAGATTTCCAAGATAATATATTTGCATGTGAAAGTTCTCTTCCTTATACTACTCATTCATGAATTGCTTGTATGACCAATATTGTGATTGTCAAGCTTCAAAAGATTTCACTTTCTAAACCCAATGTGAAGCTACTACTAGGCATGATATGAACATATAATTTCAACTTCATGATATTCAATTCATTCAACAATTTACTCACAGGATATAAGTGAAGCACAAGGGTAAATGACAAACTACTCCAAAAAGATATAAGTGAAGATCAAATGAGTAGTTAAGTAAATGGGTAGCTAATTGAGGACTCTCTCTTATTTAAAACTTTCAGATCTAAGTATTTTATTAAAACATCAAGCAAAAAGCAAAACAAAATAAAATTACATTCCAAGAATAGCACAACTCATGTGAAGAAGCAAAAACTTAGGCTCAACCGATACGAACCGATAATTGTTGATGAAGAAAGGTGGGATGCCTACCGGGGCATCCCCAAGCTTAGATGCTTGAGAATTCTTTGAATATTAACTTCGGATGCCTTGGGCATCCCCAAGCTTGAGCTTTTGTGTCTCCTTAATCCCTCTCATATCACGGTTTACCTAATACTGAAAAATTTCATCCACACAAAACTCAAGAAGAACTCGTGAGATAAGTTAGTATAAATCAATGCAAAACCTTATCATTCTCTACTGTATAAAATTGATAAAATTATAATTTAACACTGCATACTAAATGCCTCTGCATATTTAATACTCCTATCCTCAAATAGAATCATTAAACAAGCAAACATATGCAAACGTAACAGCAATCTGTCTAAACAGAACAGTCTGTAAAGAGTGCAATATTCATCATACTTCCCTAACTCCAAAAATTCTGAAAAATTACCACACTGTAGAAAATTTATTATATCTTACTATGCAAAAACTTTCAACCTTTTATCACATTCTTAATTTTCTAGAGAATTTTTGGAACAGCGATAAACTTTCTGTTTTGAAACAGCAACTCATATACTTGCAAAATAAGCATGGCAAAGGCTATACTTGACATTATTATTGAAATAAAAGATGAAAAACATTATTATAAATAACAGAAAGTAAATCCTAACAAAATAAAATGACCCTCCAAGCAAAACACATATTATGTGACGAATGAAAATATGGCTCCAAGTGAGGTTACCGATAATGTTGGAGACGAAAGAGGGGATGCCTTCCGGGGCATCCCCAAGCTTAGTTGCTTGGATCTTCCTTGAATATTACCTTGGGGGTGCCTCGGGCATCCCCAAGCTTAGGGTCTTGTCACTCCTTATTCTCCTGATATCGATATCTCACCCAAAACTTGAAAACTTCAATCACACAAAACTTAACGGAACTTCATGAGATGGGTTAGTATGATAAAGACAAATTATTCACTTTGGTACTGTCAAATACAAGATTCATAATTGTTCTCACACAATTCCTACTGTACTCTACAATTTCCACAATTTATATTAAGCAATATAAGCCATAGAAACCATAAAACAAGCAAACTATGCATTGAAAACAGAATCTGTCAAAAACAGAACAGTACGTAAAGATCTGAATTAAGGTCATACTTATGTAACTCCAAACATTCTGAAAATTTAGAAAAACGTATACCATTTGTATACCCAACAACTGTAAAAAATTTAGAGTTGTTCGACGCTCCAGTGAATTTAAACAATTCTGTTACTGGGCGCAAAAGTTTCCTGTTTTTGCACAGAATCAAGTCAACTATCATCCACACTATCCCAAAGGCTTTACTTGGCACTTTATTGAAATAAAAGTTATAAAACATGATTACTACAGTAACCTAATCATGTGAACACACAAAAACAGTAGGTAAAATTTTGGGTTGTCTCCCAACAAGCGCTTTTCTTTAATGCCTTTTAGCTAGGCATGATGATTTCAAAGATGTTCACATAAAAGACAAGAATTGAAACATAACAAGAGCATCATGAATCATAAGTTCCTCTCTCATAATAATTTTCAGTAGCATCATGAATAGATTCATCAATATAACCATCACATAAAGCATTCTTTTCATGATCCAAAAGCATAGAAAATTTATTACTCTCCATATAAGCAATTTTATTCTCATTCACAATAGTGGGAGTATCATATGAAACTCGAATACTAAAAATTGATTCCACATTAAGAGAGTAATGTTCAGTAAAAGGATATTCAAAATTATGACAATAATTATCACTACTTTTTATGACATAAGAACCATCACAATAATCATCATAAGTAGCAACTCTGTTCTCACCATAGATAGGAGGCATGCAATCATCATAGCAAATTTGATCATTCAAAGTAGGGGGGCTAAAAAGGCCATCTTCATTAAGCATATCATCCCCAAGCTTGGGACAAACATTAATTGCAGCAAATAAATTCTCAAACATGTCATTCTCATCAAACATAGCATCCCCAAGCTTGTGGCTTGGCATATCATAAACATAATCACTCTCATCATTAATAGTATGAATAGCACCAATGGTATAAAAAATGCTATCATCATAATTTCCCAAGTTGGTGCCAAAAAGATTTCCAAGATTATAAGAAGTATCATTATATTCCCAATCATAATCATCACAACAAGCAATAGGCATAACAAAATCATCATCAATAGTGCTCTCGGACATTGTGCCATAAGACAAAGAAACAATATCATCATCAAGTGCATCATCTTCTACAATTATTTTTGATTCATTTTCATGAGGCACAACAATAATAGGAGCAACATTATTTGGGAGAGATACCTTTTTACCTCTATTCTTTCTTCTTTTCTTCTTCTTCACCACATCATGTGTGGGTTTAATTAATTTTTTCGAGCTTCTTATTGATGAGATTGGTTGAATAGGGAGCTCCTCCTCGTCACCTATTTCATCATGAGAGACAATAGGAGGGAAAGTGGAAATATTTACCCCTTCATTAGTATTCCTTTTATATTCTATTGATTTTCCCATCTTTCTATAGTTGGTAATATAAGCATTCTCATTGCAATTTACCATGCAAAACATATAGATATTTTTTAGATTAGTTTCAATGTCGTCTGTGAGAATGAATACTTCAAACCAACTATTTTTATGTGTCAACTCTTCACTCCCCAAAAATAGACAAAGCTCATTATAAAGTTCAAGGGTGATTAAATAATTACAATATTTGGCCATGATTCGATCATGAAAAAATTTGCATTGGAAATTAAGATGACCAACCTTATTGCAAAGTTCACAAGTAATAGGACAAAGAGAACATAATTTTGTAGCAAATTCATCTATCACTTTGAGCAAAAAATTGGTTCTATCATGTTTATGCTTCTTACAAAATCTATCTTCCCTATAAGGCACGTCTTCACAAAGTCTTTCCACTCCACAAAAATTGACATGCTTATAAGAAACATTTTTGTCATGACTTGTGCAATCATCATTAGCATTTTGGATATTCAAAGAATTCATACTAACAACATTGCAATCATGATCATCATTTATGCCAAACATTTTATTGAATTCTTCTTCTATCAATTGAGCACAATTTTCCTTTCCATCATTTTCAAGAAAGACATGATAAAGACGAATAATATGAGGCCACCTCAATTCCATTTTTTTGTAGTTTTCTTTTATGAACCAAACTAGTGATAAAACAAGAAACTAAAAGATTCAATTGCAAGATCTAAAGATATACCTTCAAGCACTCACCTCCCCGGCAACGGCGCCAGAAAAGAGCTTGATATCTACTACGCAACTTTATTCTTGTAGACTCCTGTTGGGCCTCCAAGCGCAGAGTTTTGTAGGACAGTAGCAATTTTCCCTCAAGTGGATGACCTAAGGTTTATCAATCCGTGGGAGGCGTAGGATGAAGATGGTCTCTCTCAAACAACCCTACAACCAAATAACAAAGAGTCTCTTGTGTCCCCAACACACCAAATACAATGGCAAATTGTATAGGTGCACTAGTTCGGCGAAGAGATGGTGATAAAAGTGTAGTAACGACAGTAGATATTGATTTTTGTAATAGTGACAATAAAAAACAGTAAGGTAGCAATTGATAAAACGGAGCACAAACGGTATTGCAATGCTTGAAAATGAGGCCTAGGGTCCGTACTTTCGCAAGTGCAATCTCTCAACAATGCTATTAAAGTGCGATGAAGAATCACTCCAAAGTTCCTATTTAGCGGAGAACATAAGAAGAAAATGTTTGTAGCTATTCTTTTCGATCGATCTATCCAAGAGTTTGTACTAAAATAACACCAAGTTATTCTTTCCGATCGATCTATCAAGAGTTCGTACTAAAATAACACCAAGTTATTCTTTTCGATCGATCTATCAAGAGTTCATACTAAAATAACACCAAAGCAAATTCAGATTTATAATACTCAATCCAACACAAAGAACCTCAAAGAGTGCCCCAAGATTTCTACCGGAGAAACAAAAGACAAGAACGTGCATCAACCCCTATGCATAGATTACCCCAATGTCACCTCGGGAATCTGCGAGTATTCATATCTGTTGAGTGCCAAAACATATCTCAAGTGAATCAATATAATACCCTATTGTCACCACGAGTATTCATATGCAAGACATATATCAAGTGCTCTCAAATCCATAAAAGTATTCAATTCGATAAAACGAAATCTCAAAGGGAAAACTCAATTCATTACAACAAGATAGAGAGGGGAAAACACCATATGATCCAACTATATTAACAAAGCCCGCGATACATCAAGATCGTGACATCTCAAGAACACGAGAGAGAGAGATTAAAAACATAGCTATTGGTACAAACCCTCAGCCCCGAGGGTGGACTACTCCCTCCTCATCATGGTGGCCGCCGGGATGATGAAGATGGCCACCGGTGATGATTTCCCCCTCCGGCAGGGTGCCGGAACGGGGTCTAGATTGGTTTTTCATGGCTACAGAGGCTTGCGGTGGCAGAACTTCTGATCTAGGGTTATCTTCGAGGGTTTTGGAATATTTGGGAATTTATAGGGCGAAGAGGCGGTGCGGGAGGCCACCGAGGTGGGCACAACCCACCAGGGCGCGCCTGGGCCCCTAGGCGCGCCCAGGTGGATTGTGCCCCCCTCGGGGCACCCCTCTGGTACTTCTTTGGCCCACTGGATGTCTTCTGGTCCAAAAAAAATCTCCAAAAAGTTTCACTGTGTTTGGACTCCGTTTGGTATTGATTTTCTGTGATGTAAAAAAATAAGCAAAAAAACAGCAACTGGCACTGGGCACTATGTTAATAGGTTAGTCCCAAAAAATGATATAATGTTGCTATAAAATAATTGTAAAACATCCAAGAAAGATAACATAATAACATGAATACTTCATAAATTATAGATACGTTGGAGACGTATCAAGCGACGCCGTCTCGAGGCGGAACTTGGGCAGGAGCACTTTTGCCCTCCGGCGGAGCGATTCCGCCAGGGGAACTTCCCTCCCGGAGGGGGAAATCATCATCACCAACAACTCTCCCATCTTTGGGAGGGCCATCTCCATCAACATCTTCAATAACACCATCTCCTCTCAAACCCTAGTTCATCTATTGTGTTCAATCTTTGTACCGGAACCTTAGATTGGTACTTGTGGGTGACTAGTAGTGTTGATTACATCTTGTAGTTGATTATTGTCGGTGTTCTGGGAACCAGGGTACCCAGACTTGCCTGCCTGCGGCCCACGGCGTGGCTCCATCGACGGCCTGGTACGGCCCATCTTCAGCACTAGCAAGACAAGACCCTCGCGAGGGGCCAAGCCTCGCGAGGCGGACGACGCCAAGACCTCCGGAGGGAGCAGCCCCCTCGGGCTGGCTCCTGAGGAGCGGAGATTCCTATGCAAGTACCCACCTCATGAGGTTAAGGTGACGCAAGCCATGACGACCAAGGCCAGGCGGGCGCCAGCGGGCGCAGCGCAGCAGGTTTCCTCTTTGGTGCTAAGGAGGCAAGCGCAGGCGCGGGGTCCAGAGGAATCAGCCAAAGGTTTCCATTCCCGTGCAACAAGACCAAGACCGCCAGGACGGCAGGACGGATGTCATCGCCGAGCCCACCACGGTGTCACCACCAGAAGCTTTGCTGGTGAAGACCACCTTTCATCAGAATAGGATGTACTACTTGTCCCCCTTTGAAATTGGCCACTGTGGGATCCCTTCCCGCCTTCGTTTGGAGGAAGTGGACCAAGGCCACTATAAATATAGCCTAGCCACCACCGTAGAAAGGATCCGATCCCCGGGCAAGATCGACCCATCAAACCCCTAGCTCACTCACACACAAGAACAAACCTCCTGAGGTTGTTCTTCCTCTGTACTAGTTCATCCTCAGCCCCTCGCGAGGCTAATCCACCCCAAAGCAGGAGTAGGGTATTACACCGCAAGGTGGCCCGAACCTGGGTAAACTGCTGTGTTCATTTCCTTTCTTGTTCATCGAGCTAGGCCGTGGGGGCGACGAACTGGTTGGCTGGAGAGGTTGAGTTCTTCGCACACACCCCAGAGTTCGAAACTTTCTTAGGTCTGCGGATCCCTGAATTCGACATTTGGCACGCCAGGTAGGGGCGTGTCGAAGCCTCTCTTCCATCGGTCGTTCCGCCACCGTTCCGCCGTTCCCATGGCCGATGCTCATTGTGTTTGTGCCGAGCGCCGGGCAGCCCTCACCGCCTGCGTTGCTCAGACAGCGCCCGCGGGTGACGGCGCTCCTCGCGGCTCCCCGTCTCATGCGGCTAACGCCGCCACTGGCCCCGCGGCGCACGAGCAGCAGGACTCATCGCTGCGGCCCTCCGTGCGACGCGATGGTCGCACCACCACTCCGTCGCTGACCCCAGCCGCTGCTTCATCTTCCCATGCTCGTCGTGGGCCGGCGAACGCGCAGGCTGCGTTGCTCATGGCGCGCGAGCTTCTGCGCTGTCGTTCGGCCGATGACCTCTACGAGGACTGGCTGGACCGCATCGCCGAGCTCGTCAGTGCTGCTAGAGAGGCTCCTGCGCCGTCTCGCTCGCAGCCTCCCCCGCCGCCTCAGGCGGGCGACGTAGCCCACGGTGCGCCTCCTCCTCCTCTCCGACGCGATGTCGTCCCCGAGCCAAGGCATGAGGCACCCCAGTGTGACCCGCCGCGCAGGGCACCGGCGCGCGACGAAGAAAGCTGCCAGGTGGTGCAGCGGCCTGAAGGAGAGGCGCGTGTGCTCCCAGCACGGCCATGTCAAGACCGTGTGCCGCCCGAGGCGGCGGCAAGCGGACGCCAAGACCAGGCTCCCCCTCCACGATGGGCTCCCGTGAGCGCGGCAGGCTGCCGAGCGTTCACTCCGGAGCTACGCCGCATCGTCTGGCCCGGCAAGTTCAAACCAGATCTGCCTCCGCGCTATGACGGCACCCTTGACCCTGCTGAGTTCCTCCAGCTCTATGAGCTGAGCATCGAGGCGGCGAACGGCGACGAGAAGGTCATGGCGAACTGGTTTCCCATGGCTCTCAAGGATGGCGCGCGCTCGTGGCCCCTGAACCTCCCAGTGGGGTCGATCTCCTCCTGGGATGAGCTGCGTGAGCGCTTCATCGCCAACTTCCAGGGCACTCGTGACCGCGCCCCTGCCGCAGGCGACCTGCGGCGCATCAAGCAGCAGCTAGGGGAGACCTTGCACAAATCCATCCAGCGCTTCACCAACGTTCGCCTCAAGATCCCTAAGGTGTCGAACGAGGCCATCATTTCAGCATTCACTGATGGCGTCCGGGATGTCAAGATGAAGGAAGAACTCGCCATACACGAGCATCTGTGCTCGGCTCTGGAGATGTTCAACATGGCAACCAGGTGCGCAAGGGCAGAGGAAGGTCGCCTTTCCCTCCTTGAGCTCCCGGAGGCCGATCCTGAAGACAAGAAGGCCAAGGCCAAGGACGTGAAGCGCAAGGGCCCGGCTGTGCTCGCGGCCGAGCCAGAGATGAAGCGCGGCTGTGACCACCCCGAGTCCACCAAGGGCAACCGCCCGTTCTGCGTCTTCCACAATGTCCAGAGCCACAACACCAACGACTGCCAGGAGCTCAGAGCCATCCGCGATGGGCGCCTTGGCCGCCGTCCCGAGTGCAACGACCGTGGCTATGGCCGTGGAGGAGGCCGTGGTGGTGGCCGTTGGGACAACCGCGACCCCTGCCAGGACTGGCGTGATCAGCCTCATGAGGACCGCTGGCAGGGCCAGCCTCGTGATGGCCCCTGGAGGGACCAGCCTCGTGAGGATCATCCTCAGGGCAACGCTGGCCTTCCTCTGTTGCTGCCGCCACCAAGGAGGAACGATGACCACCGCCAAGATGATGGGGCCGGGGGTTTCCAAGAGCCTCGTGCCATTGCCTGTATCCTGGGTGGCGCTCAGGCTCCCGCCTCCCATCGCATCTTCAAGCAGTTCGTTCGCGAGGTGAACGCAGCCCTCCCCAAGCTCGAGGCGTCGTGTCCCCTCAGGTGGTCCAAGTACACCATCACCTTCGACTCTACGGATAAGCTCAAGTGTGCAGCCACCGCGGGCGCGCTCCCAATGCTCTGCTCACCGACCATCAGCAACGTCCTCGTTACCAAGACAATCATCGATGGAGGTGCGGGACTGAACGTCCTCTCTGCTGAGACATTCGAGAGGCTTCAGGTGCTCTACGACCAGCTCCTCCCCACCAAGCCTTTCTCAGGAGTGACCGATGGCTCCATAGTCCCCCTGGGGCAGATTTGCCTCCCTGTCACCTTCGGCAAGAGCGACAACTACCACACCGAGCTTATTGACTTCAACGTCGCCCGCATTCACCTCCCGTACAACGCCATCCTCGGGTATCCGGCCCTCACCAAGTTTATGGCAGCGATGGACCACGGCTACAACGTCCTCAAAATGCCAGGAAGCGATGGCATCATCATGATTGCTTGCGATGAGAAGGATGCGGTGTGCTCCCTCGAGCACGCCTACCAAGCCGCGGCGGTCAAGAACTCAGATGACGAGGGCGCTGTCCACCCTCCTGAGGCTGTCCCCAAGAAGAAGAAGAAGCAGCTGCTCCTCAGAGGTCCTTAGGAGGGTGGGGCGTCCAGCGACCGCGCGTCAGGCCCCGCGTCCACTGATGGGGCGCCTTCCCCTCTCGCATAGGAAGGCGCGCCCGGCGCCCCTCTCAGGTTGGGCTCGGGGGCTCTCCTCTGGAGGGCCTCTGACCTGGCCAGCGTCGCGAGGGAGGCGTTCGGGCACCATGTGGAGGCGTGCTTCAATGCGTGCTTTCGCTAGCCGGGCGCAGGGCGCGAGGCGCCAGGCGCTCAGGAGTTCATCACCAAGGCGATCGGAGAGCTTCAGGAGGCATGAGCCATGCGTGGCGAGCACCGCCCCACGTCACCCGGTGCAGCTGCCGCCCCTGACATGGGTGGCGAGCTGCGCATCTGCGTCAACATCCCAGGGCTCAACAGAGCTGCTTCTCAGGAGCTCTTCTGGCCATCCTGCATCGATCGGTGCGGAGGCTGCCCCCACAGCTACGTTCGCACGCCCTTCGACCTACCGAACACAGCTGCCGTGCACCAGCGCCGCATGCAGGGCATCCTGGAGGCTCATGAGGCCAGGCGCCAGGCGATCCTGACGGAGAAGGCGCCGGGCTCTCATGAGCCTCCCGGGCCTCCGGAGCCTCACGAGACCCAGGAGCCAGACGACTCGTGAGGAGTGACTTCTTCGGCACACATCTTCAACTGCCCCAACACTTCTTCAGCGATGGTGCCAGGTGACTTTTTGGTTTGTTCAATTGAGGGCACCCCTCGGGCTGCATTATCCTCAAGCTGCCGGGGCCAGTCCCGCAGCTGCACCATTTTGATTCATGTACCCCGGACCAGTATGCATGCCTGTGTTATCATGGTTATTCAAACGTTACCCCTGCTATCTCGTTATCTATGAAGTCGCCCCTCGCGGCTTCCGCGCGTTGCTAACCCGCCTCTTGCTCATCCCGCAACGGGGGCTGCTGGCACGATTCCTATGCTTGGGTCCGTCCCTGCAGCGCTGATAAACCTAAGAGACCGAGCTCTGGCTCGTAGCCTGCCCCGCGCACGTCACCTCACCGGGTCCTCAGTGCCTTCGTCTTCTCGCGAAAAGATCACCGGCAGGACAGCAAGCGCGGCTATGTGCTATGTCTTCTTTCTTCAGCTAACTCGCAGGGACCTCCGGAGTCGGGACCACGAGCGGCCCCGCCAGCGACTCGAGTCGCGACCCCTCCAAGGCACCAGCCACTCCTTTTTCACGCAATTCGCTTGCACGTTAAAGGAGGGGGCCTTGAGCATCACGCCTCAGGGACTCCTACTGGCTCTCGAGCCCTCACCCCCTGGCCTTGACCACGGCATCACAACCTGGCATACCAGCAGCGGCTAAGCCTCGCTCGAGGGCCGGGACCCGAGGACGTAGAGCATCCAGATGAGCGAGGAAGAAGGGGTCGGCGTGAGTCTTGCCTGGGAGCGCCACCGCCACCAGGACACAGCCTGACGTCACACAAGGAGCTGCCCTCATAGCGAGGGGATAACCGCAGTCTTGCCAAGATAATCACCCCATACGCGCAGGCGTAAACCTTACAATCAGCACTCTGTCCCAAGCGATCTCGCCCGGGCAAGGACGTTTCTCTTTCAGCCTTTCGGGAGCTGCTTGCGCGCCAAAGGGGACCTCCTGAGCATCGCGTCTCAGGGGCTCATACTGGACCTCGGGCCGCTCACCTCCTGGCCTTGACCATGGCATCGCAACCTGGCATACCAGCGACGGTCGAAGCCTGCCTGGGGACCGGGTCCTGTCGGCGTAGAGCACTAAGCTATTGCAAGAATGAAAGTGGGAACCATGCCAAGGCGAAAGACGCAGACACACCCTTGAATCAGAAATAATAACATCTAGACAAAAGCATCGCAGTTTTTACATACCCCCACGGGGCTCGTCATGGTTTTGTGCAGAGATGAAGCAAAAGGAAAAAAAACCTAAAGAGCCACGGCCTTGGCGACATCACCGACGACACCGGGATAACGCTGCTGCTGCAGTCCGAGCACGGCGGCTCATAGCTATCATCGTCGCTTGAGTCCGATGAGGCGCTGCTGCTGGCGGAGGAGTCGCGGATAAGGCCAAGGGCAAGTTCACCGCCCCTGGCATCGCCGCCTTGGCCGCCTCCCTTGGGACAGCATTCCAGGCGCCGACCGTCCTCGCCGAAGACCTTGAAGAAGAGCGTCGACTCCCCGTCATACTCGAAGTGGATGGCATGGCCTCCTTCAGGGCGGCAGGCACGGGCGATCACGCCCCACCCCCGGGTCATGAAGACATCACCGGAATCGACCACCTCGACTTCCGCTTCAGAAGCTTGGCTGCAGCATCCGGTGTGTTGCAGCCACAACTCAACAGGCCCCCTCGGCGGTATCTCCCTCGCAAGGGATCGCGGGAGCTGGATCCATGTGTGCGGCGGCATTGCCGCCCACACCACAAACTCGTGGGCCGTGCCTTCGGCGTGGGTCTGTGAGTGGGGTGGCCGTACGGCCACCGCTTGTCCCCCTCCATGGCCCCGCTCCTCGCGACGTCCCCGCCGTTTCCATGAACAGGGCTCTACGTGCGAGCATACATGGGGACCGGGAAGCCCGGTGGAGCCCGTTCATGCCAAGGTCGTGTCACCATTGGCTCTGCGACGACGTCGCGGGAGCGATCGGGACTCTTCTTTGGTGGAAGCAGCTCAGGTTCCACCATAGGGGCTTTTCCCTTCTCCGCAGCGGAAAACCTTCTCACTGGCGCCATGGACGCTTCGACAAGACGGAGGGGCAAAGAGGAAGAAGGAGGAGCAAGCAGCGAGAAGACGAAGATGAGCAGGGGGCTCCGCCCCCTCTCCCATTTATAGCTGGAGGAAGGCCAACCACTGGCCTCCCATGATTCCAAGTAATGATGGTTTTTCTGCATGCAACAGACAGTCATCAAGTCGAGCAGTTGCCGAGGCAGTGTGGGGAAGTGGAGACGCCCATGTCCCATCAAGCGCCACGCGTCGACCCAGTCCGTAGGCGATTGGGGCCCGC
The DNA here is from genome assembly GCA_011799875.1 of Thinopyrum elongatum. Lineage (NCBI taxonomy): Eukaryota > Viridiplantae > Streptophyta > Magnoliopsida > Poales > Poaceae > Thinopyrum > Thinopyrum elongatum. Next base: position 127,513,929 of record CM022302.1, read on the forward strand.
GGCGCTTCGCCCTTGCCCTTTGGCTTCACCTCAAAGCCAAGTTCGAGCGCGCCTTGGGCCCGGGGGCTACTGTCGACATTCTGGGAACCAGGGTACCCAGACTTGCCTGCCTGCGGCCCATGGCGTGGCTCCATCGATGGCCTGGTACGGCCCATCTTCAGCACCAGCAAGACAAGACCCTCGCGAGAGGCCAAGCCTCGCGAGGTGGACGACGCCAAGACCTCCAGAGGGAGCGGCCCCCTCAGGCCGGCTCCTGAGGAGTGGAGATTCCTATGCAAGTACCCACCTCATGAGGTTGAGGTGACGCAAGCCATGATGACCAAGGCCAGGCGGGCGCCAGCAGACGCAGCGCAACAGGTTTCCTCTTTGGTGCTAAGGAGGCAAGTGCAGGCGCGGGGTCCCGAGGAATCAGCCAAAGGTTTCCATTCCCGTGCAACAAGACCAAGACTGTCAGGATGGATGTCATTGCCGAGCCCACCACGGCGTCACCACCAGAAGCTTTGCAGGCGAAGACCACCTTTCGTCAGGATAGGATGTACTACTTGTCCCCCTTTGAAATTGGCCACTGTGGGATCCCTTCCCGCCTTCGTTTGGAGGAAGAGGACCAAGGCCACTATAAATATAGCCTAGCCACCACCGTAGAAAGGATCCGATCCCCGGGCAAGATCGACCCATCAAACCCCTAGCTCACTCACACACAAGAACAGACCTCCTGAGGTTGTTCTTCCTCTGTACTAGTTCATCCTCAGCCCCTCGCGAGGCTGATCCACCCCAAAGCAGGAGTAAGGTATTATACCGCAAGGTGGCCCGAACCTGGGTGAACTGTTGTGTCCATTTCCTTTCTTGTTCATCGAGCTAGGCCGTGGGGGCGACGAACTGGTTGGCTGGAGAGGTTGAGTTCTTTGCACACGCCCCAGAGTTTGAACCTTTCTTGGGTCTGCGGAGCCCTGAATCCGACAATTACTATATGGTTTATTTGGTGGAAGATTATATGTTCAGATCCATTATGCTATTTAATATCCCTCTGATCTTGAGCATGATTATTATTTGTGAGTAGTTACTTTTGTTCTTGAGGTCATGGGAGAAGTCATGTTGCAAGTAATCATGTGAACTTGATATGTGTTCGATATTTTGATGATATGTATGTTGTGATTCCCTTAGTGGTGTCATGTGAATGTTGACTACATGGCACTTCACCATATTTGGGCCTAAGGGAATGCATTGTGGAGTAGTAATTAGTTGATGGGTTGCTAGAGTGACAGAAGCTTAAACCCTAGTTTATGCGCTATTCCGTAAGGGACCGTGTCATGGGAAACCACGGCCACCTATGGGGCCATGAGCCCCTTTTGGTTCGGCAGGGGGAATGAGCACGTTGCACAAAGAGCGGAGAACCTCGCGCAGCACGACAGAGATCACACGGGCAGTTTTTACCCAGGTTTGGGCCGCCGTGAGGCGTAAAACCCTACTCCTGCTTTGGTGGACTGATGGTAGACTGTGGTGGAGAACGCAGTGCTCTTGCCCGGCAGGGTTGCCTCGGGGCGGAAGCAGCTACGCGCGTATGAGTTTACAGGGGTCTAAATCCCTTCTATGGTTGCCATGGGCCTCCTTTTATAGATCAAGGGGTCACCATAGTGGCAAATCAGTCATTATGCACTGATTAGATAGCGAACAGTGCTATCATACCTAACTTTGCAAATAGGGCAGAGCGCATTAAATGCACCGCTTAGCGTCACACCATGGAATGCCCGGCAAGCCTTGCCGGGCTATTCTGCCACCTTCTTGCCTGTCTGCTTGACACGTCGCTGGACGGGTGTCATTTGGAGGTGTTTTCTGTAGGAAGTGGCTGCCATGTGGCAGAAAACAGCCACTTAGTCACTTGGGGGCTTGACACCGCACCGATCAAAGACTTTTGTCGCTGTGAGGTGGAGCGATGGAGCCTTGGCGGGGTGGTTTGCCTTCGTTGTGCCCTGCAGGCCTGCCGGGATGGTCTTGATGCTTACTCTTGGCGCCACCTCGACCTCGCCAGGCTCGCCTGCCCGGCAAGAGAGGTTTTCCCTTAATGGTATCTTGCTTCCTTTGGCTTGACTTGGTCCTCTTGATCTGCACTCTAATTTCTCAGAGAGCTGACCTCTTGTGCTTGGCCTTGTCTTGGACGTTGCAATCTTGCTCTTTTAGGCCTGTGCATGGTCTGGGCAACAGACCCAGGGTTTGTTGCACCGACAGAAGCCCCCGGGCCTGGCCCGAACGCGCTGCCGGGCTTCGTCGAGATAGGCCCTAACCAGTGCATAGGCGAGAGGGGAGTAACTGCTTGTCTTTTGAGATCTTCTTTGCTTCTTCATTAACATGTGCCTAGGTCAGTTTCCGGTTCTCCCGCGCGTCGCATAATGCCAATTTCAGTGGGGCCATCCTTGTAATGGCCCGTGAATGACTTTAACGCACGGGTGAGTAACTGCCAATTTACTCTTCCCACCACGCCCTTATCCTTGGCCACGTATGCTGCATGCATTGAGTGGGGTAGGTAGCAGAGGCGCGGGGCGCGGGAGAGCGTCAAGGCGGGAGCTCAACCTTCTTGGATTGGTGGAGGATGGTGGTTACCCACCGAGGGATCAGCCCCTAGTAAAGATGTCGTGGGAAACCACGGCCACCTATGGGGCCATGAGCCCCTTTTGGTTTGGCAGGTGGAATGAGCACATTGCACAAAGAGCGGAGAACATCGCGCAGCACGGCAGAGATCACACGGGCAGTTTTTACCCAGGTTCAGGCCGTCGTGAGGCATAAAACCCTACTCCTACTTTGGTGGATTGATGGTAGACTGTGGTGGAGAATGCAGTGCTCTTGCCCGGCAGGGTTGCCTCGGGGCGGGAGCAGCTACGCGCGTATGAGTGTACAGGGGTCCGAATCCCTTCTATGGTTGCCATGGGCCTCCTTTTATAGATCAAGGGATCACCACAGTGGCAAATCAGTCATTATGCACTGATTAGATAGCGAACAGTGCTATCATACCTAACTCTACAGACAGGGCAGAGCGCATTAAATGCACCGCTTAGCGTCACATCATGGAATGCCCGGCAAGCCTTGCCGGGCTGTTCTGCCGCCTTCTTGCCTGTTTGCTTGACACATCACTGGACAGGTGTCATTTGGAGGTGTTTTCCGTAGGAAGTGGCTGCCATGTGGCATAAAACAGCCACTTAGTCACTTGGGGGCTTGACACCACACCGATCGAAGATTTGTGTCACTGTGGGGTGGAGCGGTGGAGCCTTGGCGGGGTGGTTTGCCTTCGTTGTGCCCGGCAGGCCTGCCGGGACGGTCTTGATGCTTACTCTTGGGGCCACCTCGACCTCGCCAGGCTCGCCTGCCCGGCAAGAGAGGTTTTCCCTTAATGGTATCTTGCTTCCTTTGACTTGACTTGGTCCTCTTGATCTGCACTCTGATTTCTCAGAGAGCTGACCTCTTGTGCTTGGCCTTGTCTTGGACATTGCAATCTTGCTCTTTTAGGCTTGTGCACGGTCTGGGCAATAGACCCAAGGTTTGTTGCACCGACAGAAGCCCCCGGTGTCGGTGTCAAAACCGGCAGATCTTGGGTAGGGGGTCCCAAGCTGTGTGTCTAAGGATCGATGGTAACAGGACGATGAACATGGTGTTTTACCCAGGTTCGGGCCCTCTTGATGGAGGTAAAAAACCCTACGTCCTGCTCTTGTTTATATTGATGAAGTATCAAGGTACAGAGTTGATCTACCTCGAGATCATATGTTGTGGTCTAAACCCTAGGGGTATGATGAGTAATGTCATAATCCTCTATCGACTAGCCTAGCCTCGGCTTATATAATATACCAGAGGCCTAGGATAACAAGAGTCCTAGTCGAATACGTTGGTGGAGAGGAGTCCTTGTCTTGATCACCAAGTCTTGTGGAATCTTCCTCGTATATGTCATCGGCTGTCCGAACTGGCCCATTAGTGAACCGCCATGGGGGTCCTCGGCCCGACCCACTGGTCGGGAGACGACATGGTGAGTACCCCCTAGTCCAGGACACCGTCAGTAGCCCCCTGAACCGGTCTTCAAGTTGGGGACGCTCCTCGGTTCTTCCAAACTTTTCTTCATCTCCGGTCGTCGGCCTTGAAAACTGGTTCAACAAATCTTTCCATCTTCGATCTTGAGGATTGCCGAGCTAAATCCGAAGAGTTTACACGTCGGGCATCCGAGGAGCCCTTTAAGTCTCCGGCCTTTATCAATGCCTTGTTATTTTTACGCCACACCTCGGGTTTAAAGTGCTTCCCGTGCGGCAGTGCCCTCTTGCATCCGAAATCCAACGCCAGATTGCATCCGAGGTATACCTTTTTGCAGCCAAGCACCAACGCCGGACTGCTTCCGAGCTCCAACGCCGGACTGTATCCGAGCTCCAATGCCGGACTGTATCCGAGGTGTCATAGATCACCTTGGTTCAAAAAAGTTGAAAGAGTTCAGACAAGCTTAATGCTGGAAATGCCCTTTATGGAGCCAACTACTTGTATCCGAGCTTTATGCCGGACTGCATCCGAGGTGGTGCACTACCTCGGGTATGGGCTGATTTTTTATGGATATATTTTTCTTGATTGGTGCAATTTATTTTCTGCCGAGATATATAACTAGTAGCCCTCAAGGTGTGTGTCGGTCTAAAACCCGAGATGCACCTGAAGGAAAACATGAAACCGCTGATCCCATTAGCCCCTGAGACTCAGGTCGATTTGCGAAATCGGCCTGAGGATCAACTCCTAGCTCAGCAGTATACATAGGAATTGAAACGCGGTGTAATATATTGGAGGAAATAGTGATCGGCAGACGGGTCCTTGAGAAGTTGCCGTAATATATTAGCTTGATGCCGGATAGGTCCAGATGGTACCTATTGTTGTCCGAAGATGCGTTTGCCCATAGCTCGGTCAAGCCGAACACCGGGCATTATGAATTTTCTACATTGAATAGGCAATGCAGTAGCCCCCGAGCCACTGGTCGGGTGGCAACACCAGATCAGGGGATCGATGTGCCCCTTTAATATTTGTAAATGATAAGCGCGAAGCCCAGTAGCCCCCGAGCCTTAATGTGGGCACGGGGTGGCTGAATTAAGGATCGATATCCGTTTGACAGAAAATTTTGTTGTGTTTAACACGAACTTCTCGGAAAGAGAATAAAGATCTCTTAAAGGAGCTAGAGCTAACGACAGCTGATCTCGCCAAGGTCGGCCTCAAGGGGCTTAATAGATAGGAAATCAATGCCAATAGGGAATTATGAGAGCGTTATGTCAGCTACTCGGTTGTCTCAGCGAGATTGTGCCCTTGACTCTTTGAAAGATTGGCTACAATTATTTGACTTTTGCTCGCAATTTATGTGTAATGATTCTATGTACCGAAGTACTTTACATCATTAAAGCTCGGATCCGCATTGTACAAAACTTTGTTAACCGACCATCGGCTTCAACCTCCTTAGCCAGTAGCCGAGGAGTGTTTGTCCCACTTTATAAAGCCTTTATGAGGGCAAAGATTTATGGCAAACGAGGCAATCCGGCCATACGGTTTTATAAACAAAGGTATGCGGAGAGATATGTTATATTACTATGTAATAAGCATCTTCCAAAGAAAATAGTTCCGCTATTGGTTCCTTTCTTTGGGTTCTCATGCTGACCACGATCATGAAACCTCATCTCCGATCAATGTGGGAGGAAAATATTGAGGATTTAGTTAGGGGAGAGTTCCCGAACTCTGTGGTCCATGATGAACCAGAATTTTCACTTCCATCGTTGCCGACCAATTATATCCTTTAAGATGGGTAGCTTTCGGCTTCACCCAGTCTGAGGTACTAATCCGGATGACCCGGTAGTAACAATCACAGAGGTGCTCCCTTTACTGCCTAGCCGAACAATCGGGAACGTAGGGGTAAGCACAGGAGCCAGGCAACCCAGCTTCGCCAAAATCTTAAGTCAAATTGATGCATATTTATGGCTTTATTACGATAATTATGGAAGGCAAATTCTCCATTGAGACTGTTTATAACCTGAAAGTGGCCCATCATCGGCTTCCACCCCTTTGTAGATGCTACACAGGGTGTTTCCGTACTAACAATACAACCCTTAGCCGACGTCTCGGTGCCAGGAGGCGGTTGTGTTAGCAGAAACGAGGCAATCGGATATGCAGGCTTTATAACTTTCACTTAGTCATAGGAGTTTGAAGTTCGGGGCCAGTTACTAGCCCCCGGTTAGTGTTCGGCGTCAGCCGGGGTCAAACCAGTAACACTTCGGCCAATCTTATGAAAGGCCCATTGTTTAATACGGTCATCGGATCGCCGACCAATTTATGCTCATTGTGACAGTCAGTTTTCGACTTTCTCCACTGAGGTACTTGACCAGTTAAACCGGAAGTACAATCGCAGTGGTTCTCCCTTTGCACTCCTAGCCAAACAAAGCGAAACGTAGGAGGCAAGCACAGGAGCCGGGCAACCCAACTATTGACCGAAGACACTATTCGAAACTGGTGCATATAAAGCAATATCCGAGAATGTTTTGCCGAGGACTCCTTGGAGTGCTTTGGCTTTTGGTGGGTTCGGCTCTAGTCGCAGCCTCCCGTTGATATTGCCGAAGCTTTAAATGTGTCCGGCGTCGTATTGTGGGACTTACGCTGGAAACACACAAATAGGTTAAAAGTGCCATAGGCTTAGAAAACCAAAAATCTTCAGTGAAAACTTTACGCCCGAACTAAATCAAGTTTTTGGTGCCAATCCAAAATTGGTCTTAAAATTAGTTTGTACTTCCGCCGTGCTTTAACATGATACATCTGATCTCCAGACTTCAAGTGGGTCAGCCTTAAGCTTCAACCTTCTATCCCGAAGGCGGAGTGCTTCTCAGGCCAGTTTAGCAAACTAAACTCGAGCGGCTTTAGAGAGAAGCCAGGCTATCCGGCTATTGACCACACACTCGAGTCGAGAAAGGAGTAGTAGAAAAAGACTTTGCAACGATTAAGAAGAAAACACATTTATTATAGAATGGCTCATATAAATTTTAAGAGCCCCTTGTTAACATGGGTAGAGGGAGTTTCAAACAACGTATGCGAGCATGGTCGAACCGAACACAAATTAAAAATGTAAAAACTTGAGCATGAAAGCGACTTAGCTGGTTAATGTGTTCGGCATTGATGACGCGGACCGAGCTTGCAGCGTTCGAGGTCCCAGCCCCCAAGCCGGTACCGAGGTGGCGGAGCAAAGAGCTCGGCACTCCGAAGTGGCGACATAGCACGGCCAATGTGGCGAGGTGGAACCCCCAGTCCGACCGAGGCGACGGAGCAGGCCGGCAGTATGCCTCTGAAGTCCCCGGTGTGGGTTAATGAAGTGATGACGAAGCCCCCGATCCAGCCGAGGTGCCGTGGTACGTCGGTACGCCGGGGTGACAGCGCTGCCCAACCCGGATCATTTACCTATGCACAGAAAATAGTGCAAGCCGGAGATAATAGTAATAATAATAAATTAAAAAAAATTGTTGCATAATTAATAATTTATGCAAAGTGAGTAATAAAAGAAATATGGCCCGTGTGCTGAACACTCGATGAGGTAGAGCTCTCTCAGCGATGCCGAAGTCCCCGAGGCAACCGAACATGTCGGTATGGCAATTCGACCAACAAGGTGATCACGCGAGCCGATTTATGCCGATTGGGACGACGACGTCGGCTTGCCGAAGTGACCGCGTGACACAGTCGAAGTCGATTACCTACACATGTAAAATAGTGCAGTCCGAAAAATAATAATATAAATATAAAAAATCCTCGCATAATTAATTTACGCAAAATAATTTTTGTAAGAGATGTGGCCTGGCGTCGAAGCCAATGTTGATGCGGGGCGTTGGCATGACAAAGCCTGAATTCGTAGGGCGGTCGGAGTCCCCGCTGCGGCATTCGCCGAACTGCGGACGGAAAACTGACCGAACCATCCCGCAACCATCGTTAATGCGGCCATCATTTGACAGACCTGTGAACATCGGATGGCAAAAACCAGAGCAATAATTCCTTGGGAAAAATAAACCCATGCTATCGAAAAATTACTAGGATTAATAACACCTGGCTTATCTGTTGTAGCAATCTAAAGAAAGGTTACTCCCAAAATTGGGACTCGATCTGCACACCCACTGCCTGATGGGCGATGAAGCGACGGCATGGCGATGCTGGCAAAGGTTGGCTCACCGAGGTCACTTCGCAATTCGGTCGACAAAGGAGGAGTGATGACGTTTGTACGCAGATGTCGACAATCAATCGTTTGTACGAACAACTTTTTTGTTTTAACACAAATATAATGTTTGGTCGAACCGAACAAGAATTAAAAAATTTAAAGAAAAAACTGAGCATGGAGGCGACTTAGCTGGTTAATGTGCTCGGTATTGTTGATGAGGTCCGAGCTTGTGGCGGGACGAAGACGTAGTCCGCAGCCTAGCCAAGGTCTCAGCCTCCAAGCCCGAGGTGACCGAGCGAGGAGTTCGGCTTGACGAGGTGGTGATGTTGCATGGTTGATGTGGCGAGGCGAAGCCCCCGGTCCGGTTAACGTGACGAAGCTGGTCGGCTGGTGACGCCGAAGTCACCGGAGTAGGTTGATGAAAAGATGGCGAAGCCCCCGGTCTAGTTGAGGTGACGGGGCAGGTCGGTAGTGTGACGTTTGTAGCCCCATGCCAGCCGAGGTGTCGAAGCAGGTCGGCGTGGTGGACATCGGCTTGGTTAGCCGGATTAGTATCTAGGATTTCTTCGAAATCGTCCTCCGGTATGATGGCGCGAGGGGCGAGTCCGGCTAGGGTTGACTCCTGGTGTTCGGACGCCGAGGTCGCGTCCAGGCTTGAAGAAGCAATAGTGCGGCGATGCCGACGAGGGCCGGATCTTGTGACGCGGTCGATGCCCGCTTGATGAAGTGACCATGCGGCGATGCCGGTGTGCCCGCTCTGTATAATTCGTGGGGCGACAATGTTGGTGATGATTTACCCTTCACGATGCCGAACTCTTGTTCGGCCTGCCGAGATAATGATCCGAAGAGGTTGCGTTCGGCTCGATGAAGTGATGACCCGTCTGGCACAGGTCAGCAGCCGTGCAGCAACGTTATCGGGCTGGTTTGACACCGGCGCAACGGTGAATGTTACCTCCAAAAAGGAGCAAAATTTGTGAGCATGTGTTCGGAAACAAAACACAATACCCTAGAAAGAGATTCCTCCAAAAAGGATGTTCAATATCCCGTTCATGAAGAAAGATGAATTCGCGTCGGATTCGTCTTCGTGCAGAAAATAGATCCGAAATTTGACGCGCTCATCGAAAGTTTCTTGGAGTTTGAACGGTCGGATCGAGCTGAAATTTTGAGGACTGGTAGATACAGTAATTCCGCAGCCGATCAACGGTTGGATTTTCCAAAGGACGTCCGAGCTAGACGCTGGACTCCTCGCCCTAAACTCGTCCAGATTCCCATCCAGATTCGACAGGGCTTCGGTATATCGTAGATCCCCGGAGATTCCTCCATCGGAACGTGATGAAATTTTACAGGGTTGTTATATGCTCAATTCCACACTATCCCACCAAAGCAATTGTCAAACCGACGCTCGAGGAGGCGGTGATGGCGGATACAAGTTCGCTATCCAGAAAAACAGCACGGTCGCACGAGGGCAATGTTGACGTTGAGCCCCCGGGCTCCATGGTTGATTCCTCCATGATCTTGATAGAGATCGGAGTTGATGATGACGAGGACATATGTCCGATCTTGATGATCCAAAGAGGAGCCTGGTCCTCGGCCCAGCCGAGGTGACCAGTCGAGCCGGCGATGAAGACACCGACGTCGCAGTTGATCTGCAGACCAGCCATTGATCCTTTGCCGATCACACAGCGGAACTCTCAATGAAAGCACCATTGTCGGTGTCAAAACCGGCAGATCTCGGGTAGGGGGTCCCAAGCTGTGTGTCTAAGGATCGATGGTAACAGGACGATGAACACAGTGTTTTACCCAGGTTCGGGCCCTCTTGATGGAGGTAAAACCCTACGTCCTGCTCTTGTTTATATTGATGAAGTATCAAGGTACAGAGTTGATCTACCTCGAGATCATATGTTGTGGTCTAAACCCTAGGGGTATGGTGAGTAATGTCATAATCCTCTATCAACTAGCCTGGCCTTGGTTTATATAATATACCAGAGGCCTAGGATAACAAGAGTCCTAGTCGAATACGTTGGTGGAGAGGAGTCCTTGTCTTGATCACCAAGTCTTGTGGAATCTTCCTCGTATATGTCATCGGCTGTCCGAACTGGCCCATTAGTGAACCGCCATGGGGGTCCTCGGCCCGACCCACTGGTCGGGAGACGACGTGGTGAGTACCCCCTAGTCCAGGACACCGAACGCGCTGCCAGGCGTCGTCGGGGTAGGCCCTAACCAGTGCACAGGTGAGAGGGGAGTAACTGCTTGTCTTTTGAGATCTTCTTTGCTTCTTCATTAACCTGTGCCCAGGTCAGTTTTCGGTTCTCCCGCGCATCGCGTAATGCCAATTGCAGTGATGGAGATAATGTGCCACGATCTGCGGAGCACCCACGCCCCACGTTCACGGGGCGGTAACCGCCACCCCACTATCCTCCCCGCTCCAAGTGCTTCTGTCATGTGTGTCGCATGCATTGTGCAAGGTTGGTGGCAGATGTGGAGGGCGCGGGGACGAGCGCCATGGCAGAAAGCCGAGCGTCGAGGATTGGTGCAGGGGGTCGGCCCTGATTCTTCGAGACGTTAATGGCGAGGGGGAGCTGGAGTGGTCGAATGGGGTGGCCGCCTCTGTGGAAAAAACCAGCCCCCTGCCCCGCCCGCCTATAAAAGGGGACGCGGGGTGAGGCGTATTTCCGCACTTCCCTTTCCTCTCATTCCTGCAGTAGTCTTTGACTATCATGGTGAGGGGTCGAGGATCCGGCCCTGCTCAAGTGGTGACGAGAACTTCTGCTCGACAGTGTCTCCCTTCCCCCTTTGAAGATGCGGGAGCGGAGCCCGCTGCGAGAGGAGGTGGGAGGGGGCGAGGTCGTGGTCACCGTGGCACTCGGGGCCGAGGAGGACAGGGCGGTGCTCCGATTGCGCCCCCACTGGCTGCTCCTCCCCCGATGGAAGGCCACGTCGGAGAGCAGCCTCTGGAATTCGTCATCAGGCTATATAAGCCCCCTCGCGGCCGCCTCCGTCTCCGTACTCCATTTGTAAGGGCGATGGAGCTCGACCAGCCGCGCACGCTGAAACTGCACATGAGGGGCTGTGGGAATGGCAGCATACGGGTGGATGTAGATTTCCCCGCCCCCCACGTCATGTACTTCCGTCGCGGCTGGAAGACCTTCACTCGCGCCCATAGCTTGTCGGTAGGGCACGTCCTCCATTTTAAGTTAATGGAGGCCGATTTCCTTTCCGTCAAGGTTTTAGGGAGCTCGGGTGCTCGCTTAGGGTGCTGCGCGGAAAGCTCGACCGACGACGAAAGCTCCTCCTCGAGCAATAGCGACGAGGAGGACAGTGACGGCGATGACAACGGCGCCGACCGGGAGGACGATGACTCCAACTCCGGCTGAACACTAGCCGCACCGTCACCGTCAGGCGGCGGCACCATCATCTGCACCTGCACCCCTTTCCTGGCAAGGCGATTTGCCGGGGAATTGGATGCAGGGGTGGGTGCGGTGCCCCTCCTGGCTCCTCCAGTAGCTCTCCAGCTGGACCCCGGCAGGCTTCCTCGCGGGCTGCAGCTCCGTTCGCCCTGCCGCGTCCTGCTGGCCTTGGTGGTGGCGGTCGACGGGTCGTCCCCGCCGATCTCTTCACCATCACCTTCGTCCGCTCTCTCCCGCTTCTGCCAGTCTACCTCTCCTGGAGCCCAACAGGGTCAGGCGGGGCTTCTGCCTAGGCACCCCTTTTGCCCTCTTCGCCTCCCGCCATAGTGCCTGGGAGGAGAGGGACAAGAAAGGGCATCACGGGGCACTTATCTTTTTTTCAATCTAAAACTTGTAGGCGCTCGCCAAATTTTAGTTCAAATTATGTAATCTCTTTTATCCATGTTTGTGTTCTGTAAGATTTGTACTTGTTGATCAGCATATTAATGAAAAAGATAAACCTTGTTGGGTACTTGTGCATGTGACATGTCCATGCAGAGGTGGGATGCCTCTATACATTTAAGTAAACAAGTTTCCCCCTGGCAGGCTATCCTGCCGGTACCCTCAGTTTGTTGCCGCGGGGCTAGACTTGCTGGGCACAAATTGTAAAGAGGGACCAGCCCCCCGCCAAACCCTTTTGTCAGAGGCCACTGCGACCATCCTGACCAAAGCAACGTTCGAGTCAAGGGATGGGAGCACCTAAGTTTCAAAGGCAACAAGGTTTTCTTATGCACAAGTCCTGTCTACAGAACACGTATGGATAAAAGATAGAACTTATCCGTTTGGCTTGCCGAGGATCGCAACATGGGCTCATCTTCTCTTCTCCTTCTTGGGACCAAGTCCATGGCAGGAGCCTGCAGTTTTATGCAGATGAAAATGATGCCATATGCGATCTCATCTACATGAACATGCAATGCTCATGATATGCTTATGCATGCATGCAATTTTGTCGGGGGCCCCCAGCGCTTCATTTATTTCTCTGTTGCTCAGGGTCTGCGCCTGGCTTTGTACAAGGGGTTACATGCAACTGAGGCAAGGCCTGTATAAAAGGGTGGCTGCCGGGTAGGGCCCGACAGCCCTGCCTTACGGGTAGAACTTGCGGAGATGCTCAATGTTCCATGAGTTTTGCAATTTAATGCCATCTCCGGTCTCCAGACAAACTGCGCCAGGTCTGGTGACTCGTACTACCCAGTAAGGGCCTTCCCACTTCGGCGTCAACTTGTTTGTACCCTTGGCGGACTGAACGCGCCTAAGGACAAGGTCGCCTTCCTCAAAACACCGGGCATGAACCCTGTGGCTGTGATAGCGACGCAGGGCTTGCTGATAGCGTGCAGCATGCGTAGCAGCCCAGAGATGGTTCTCCTCGAGTAGCACAGCATCGTCATGCCGGTGCTGTTCCTGCGCTACTTCATCGTAGGCAAGCACTCGAGGTGACCCGCAAATGAGTTCCGTGGGGATAACTGCTTCTGCCCCGTAGACCAGGGAGAAGGGAGTCTGCCCGGTAGCTCGATTCGGTGTCGTTCTGAGGGACCAAAGAACCACCGGCAGCTCGTCGATCCACCACCTGCCACACTTCTGCAGCTTATCAAATGTTCTCGTCTTGAGTCCCCGCAACACTTTAGCGTTTGCCCTCTCAGCTTGCCCGTTGCTCTTTGGGTGAGCAATAGAGGCGAACGAGATCTTGCTTCTGAGGGCATGAATGTATTGCATGAAGGCGCGACTCGTGAATTGGGTGCCGTTGTCAGTGATGATCCGAGCAGGAACTCCGAAGCGACACACCAATCCTTTCAAGAACTTGATAGCTGACTGAGCAGTCACCTTTCTCACGGGCTCTACTTTCGGCCACTTTGTAAACTTGTCGATTGCAATGAACAAGAATTCAAAGCCCCTGGCACAACGGGGGAAAGGGCCCAAGATGTCGAGCCCCCTGACCGAAAACGGCCATGACAAAGGGATTGTCTGAAGAGCTTGGGCAGGCAGGTGGATATTCTTGGAATGGAACTGGCAGGCTTCACATTTTGTGACCAACTCAACTGCATCTTGGAGGGCTGTGGGCCAGTAAAATCCTTGCGGGAAGGCCTTTCCAACCAGAGCCCTCGATTCGATGTGTGAGTCGCACATACCCTTATGTATTTCTGCCAGCAGTTCCTTTCCTTCTTCCCGGCAAATGCACTTCAATTTCACACTGTTGGGCCTTCTTCTGTACAGTGTGTCATCCATGAACTGATACATACTGGCCCTCCGGGCTACTCTTTCAGCCTTTTCTTGCTCTTCGAGAAGTTCTCCAGTTTGGAGGAAATGGACTATGTGCCGCACCCAAGTTGGAGCCTGGGGCTTGGCAACGAGGACTAGCGGCACCTCCTCCTTCATGGGAGCGCACTCTTCGACCGCGGGGGCCGGTGGTCTGGCGGGAGGAGGCAGCTCAGCAACCGAAGGGGAGTTGTTCCCGCCAGGCTCTCTGCTGGGATCCTCGAGAGGTTCTACCGGGAGAGGCCTGCCGGAGTCCAGTTTCCTCCTTTTCCTGGCCATTGTTGCCGGGGATACGGAGGGCTGAGTCAGATGGAGAACAAAAGTTCCTGGTTCCACAGGGAGATTTTGCGCAGCGCACTTCGACAGATGATCAGCAATGCTGTTTTCCGCACGGGGTACGTGCTCTGCTTGCAACCCGTCAAAGTGCTCCTCCAACTTTCTCACTTCCTTAACGTATGCCTCAATCAATGGACTTTGGTAATCCTTATTCACTTGTCTCACCATGAGCTGTGAGTCTCCGCGGATGATCAACTTCTTGATCCCCAGTTCTGTGGCAATCCTGAGCCCGGCAAGGAGCCCTTCATACTCTGCAGTATTGTTGGTAGCCTTCTCCTGGGAAAAATGCATCTGGACGACATACTTAAGGTGCTCCCCGGGGCGCTTCCTTGCCGGGAATAACTGTCTCCAGTACTTCTTCGTCAGGGGTTGGCGTCCATTCTGCAATAAACTCCGCCAATGCTCTGCTCTGGATAGTTGATGTGCTCTCAAACTTCAAACCAAAGCTAGATAACTCCAAGGCCCATTCCACTATCCTGCCGGTGGCCTCAGGGTTTCTGAGTATTCGTTGCAGAGGGAAGCGGGTGACAGCAGTGATCTCGTGGGCTTGGAAGTAGTGGCACAGTTTCCTTGAGGCCATGATGAGGCCAAAAATCAACTTTTGCACGCCAGAGTGCCTTGACCTAGTCCCCTGCAACAGGGAGCTGATGAAGTACACTGGGCGTTGCACCACTTTCTTCCTTGCCGCAACCTTGGGGCTGTCTCCGCTGCCTTGCTCTTCTCTGTCTTGATCTGCATTTGACCTTGCCGAGGTGTGCTCACTTCCCTCCCCGAAGGGGACACTGGCCGTGGCTGCCGCTTCTTCCACTTCCCGCTGCACCACTAGTGCCACGCTAACCACTTGGTTAGTTGCCGCCAAGTATAGCAGCAACGACTCCCATGGTTTGGGAGCAACCAAAGTGGGCATAGAGGACAAGTAGGCCTTCAAATCTTGTAGTGCAGCGTCTGCCTCTGGAGTCCACTCCACGGGTCCTGCCTTCTTCAAGATTTTGAAGAACGGCAGGGCACGCTCGGCAGACTTGGAAATGAACCTGCTGAGCGCGGCAACGCATCCAGTCAAATGCCTCACATCCTTAACTGTCTTGGGTGCTTGGATCTACTCAATAGACTTGATCTTATCGGGATTGGCCTCTATCCCACGATGGGGCACAAAAAAGCCAAGTAGCTTGCCGGAGGGAACACCAAACACACACTTCTCCGGGTTCAGCTTCAAGTTGATCTTGCGCAGATTAGCAAAGGTCTCTTCCAAATCCTGGATAAGGGTTGATCTGTCCTTGGTCTTGACCAAAATATCATCCATATAAGCTTCAACGTTTCTGTGTAGCTGTGACTCAAAACCAATCTGGACTGCCCTTGCAAAGGTGGATCCGGTGCTCTTCAATCCGAAGGGCATACATACGAAGCAGTAAGTGCCACATGGAGTGATGAACGCTGTCTTCTCTTCGTCTTCCTTGGACATAAAGATCTGATGGTACCCAGAGTAGGCATCCAGAAAAGAAAGCAGGTCACACCCAGAGGTGGAATCCACAATCTGATCGATGCGCGGCAAGTGAAATGGGTCCTTCGGGCAGGCCTTGTTCAGATCAGTGAAATCTATGCACAGCCTCCATTTCCCATTAGCCTTGTGAAGGAATTATGCCCTAGAGGCAATAATAAAGTTGTTATTGATATTTCCTTATATCATGATAAATGTTTATTATTCATGCTAGAATTGTATTAACCAAAAACTTAGTACATGTGTGAATACATAGACAAACAGAGTGTCCCTAGTATGCCTCTACTTGACTAGCTTGTTTATCAAAGATGGTTATGTTTCCTGACCATAGACATGTGTTGTCATTTGATGAACATGATCACATCATTAGAGAATGATGTGATGGACAAGACCCATCCGTTAGCTTAGCATTATGATCGTTAAGTTTTATTGCTATTGCTTTCTTCATGACTTATACATATTCCTCTGACTATGAGATTATGCAACTCCCGAATACCGGAGGAACACTTTGTGTGCTATCAAACGTCACAACATAACTGGGTGATTATAAAGATGCTCTACAGGTGTCTCCAAAGGTGTTTGTTGGGTTGGCATAGATCAAGATTAGGATTTGTCACTCCGTGTATCGGAGAGGTATCTCTGGGCCCTCTCGGTAATGCACATCACTATAAGCCTTGCAAGCAATGTGACTAATGAGTTAGTTACAGGATGATGCATTACGGAACGAGTAAAGAGACTTGCTGGTAACGAGATTGAACTAGGTATGATGATACCGATGATCGAATCTCGGGCAAGTAACATACCGATGACAAAGGGAATAACGTATGTTGTTATGCGGTTTGACCGATAAAGATCTTCGTAGAATATGTAGGAGCCAATATGAGCATCCAAGTTCCGCTATTGGTTATTGACCGGAGATGTGTCTCGGTCATGTCTACATAGTTCTCGAACCCGTAGGGTCCGCACGCTTAACGTTCGATGACGATTTGTATTATGAGTTATGTGATTTGATGACCGAAGTTTGTTCAGAGTCCCGGATGAGCTCACGGACATGACGAGGATTCTCGAAATGGTCGAGAGGTAAAGATTCATATATTGGAAGGCTATATTCGGATATCGTAAAGGTTTCGAGTGATTCGGGTATTTTTCGGAGTACCGGGGAGTTACGGGAATTCACCGGGAGAAGTAATGGGCCTTATTGGGCCATACGGGAAAAGAGGAGGCATGCCAAAGGGGAGGTGGCGCCACCCCCCTATGGGTCCGAATTGGACTAGGGGAAGGGGGCGGCGTCCCCCTTGCCCTTTCCTACTCCCTCTCTCTTTCCCTCTTTCCTTCTCTCCTACTCCGAGAAGGAAAGGGATTCCTACTAGGACTTGGAAGTCCTAGTAGGACTCCATACACTTGGCGCACCCCTAGAAGGGCCGGCCTCTATCCTTCCCTCCTTTATATACGGGGGCGGGGGGCACCCCAAAGGCACACCAAGATTTGTCTTAGCCGTGTGCGGTGCCCCCCTCCACAGTTACACACCTCGGTCATATCGCCGTAGTGCTTAGGCGAAGCCCTGCGCCGGTAACTTCATCATCACCGTCGCTACACCGTCGTGCTGATGGAACTCTCCCTCGTCCTCAACTGGATCAAGAGCTCGAGGGACGTCATTGAGCTGAACATGTGCTGAACTCGGAGGTGCCGTACGTTCGGTGCTTGATCGGTTGGATCGCGAAGACGTTCGACTACATCAACCGCGTTAAGCTAACGCTTCCGCTTTTGGTCTACGAGGGTACGTGGACATACTCTCCCCTCTCGTTGCTATGCACCTCCTAGATAGATCTTGCATGAACGTAGGAAATTTTTGAAATTGCACGTTCCCCAATAGTGGCATCCGAGCCAGGTCTATGCGTAGATGATATGCACGAGTAGAACACAAAGAGTTGTGGGCGATAATAGTCATACTGCTTACCACCAACGTCTTGCTTTGATTCGGCGGTATTGTTGGATGAAGCAGCCCGGACCAACATTACATGACCGCGTTCATGAGACTGGTTCTACCGACGTGCTTTGCACAAAGGTGGCAGGCGGGTGCCTATTTCTCCAACTTTAGTTGAATCGAGTTTGACTACGGCCGGTCCTTGATGAAGGTTAAAACAGCACACTTGACAAAAAATCGTTGTGGTTTTGATGCGTAGGTACGAACGGTTCTTGCTAGAAGCTCGTAGCAGCCACGTAAAACTTGCAACAACAAAGTAGAGGACGTCTAACTTGTTTTTGCAGGGCATGCTATGATGTGATATGGTCAAGACATGATGTGATATACATTGTTGTATGAGATGATCATGTTTTGTAAAAGTTATCGGCAACTGGGAGGAGCCTTATGGTTGTCGCTTTATTGTATGAAATGCAATCGCCATGTAATTGCTTTACTTTATCACTATGCGGTAGCGATAGTCGTAGAAGCAATAGTTGGCGAGACGACAACGACGCTACGATGGAGATCAAGGTGTCAAGCCAGTGACGATGGAGATCATGACGGTGCTTTGGAGATGGAGATCAAAGGCATAAGATGATGATGGCCATATCATGTCACATATTTTGATTGCATGTGATGTTTATCTTTTATGCATCTTATTTTGCTTAGTACGGTGGTAGCATTATAAGATGATCCCTCACTAAATTTCAAGGTATAAGTGTTCTCCCTGAGTATGCACCGTTGTGACAGTTCGTCGTGCCGAGACACCACGTGATGATCGGGTGTGATAAGCTCTATGTTCACATACAACAGGTGCAAGCCAGTTTTGCACATGCAGAATACTCGGGTTAAACTTGACGAGCCTAGCATATGCAGATATGGCCTCGGAACACTGAGACCAAAAGGTCAAACGTGAATCACATAGTAGATATGATCAACATAGAGATGTTCACCATTGAAAACTACTCCATCTCACGTGATGATCGGACATGGTTTAGTTGATATGGATCACGTGATCATTTAGATGACTAGAGGGATGTCTATCTAAGTGGAAGTTCTTAAGTAATATGATTAATTGAACTTTAATTTATCATGAACTTAGTCCTGGTAGTATTTGCAAATTATGTTGTAGATCAATAGCTCGCGTATAGCTCCCCTGTTTTATTTTTTGATATGTTCCTAGAGAAAACTAAGTTGAAAGATGATAGTAGCAATGATGCGGAGTGGTTCCGTGATCTGAGGATTATCCTCATTGCTGCACAGAAGAATTATGTCCTTGATGCACCGCTAGGTGACAGACCTATTGCAGGAGCAGATGCAAACGTTATGAACGTTTAGCAAGCTCGATATGATGACTACTTGATAGTTTAGTGCGCCATGATTTACGGCTTAGAACCAGGACTTCAAAAACGTTTTGAACGCCACGGAGCATATGAGATGTTCCAAGAGCTGAAATCAGTATTTCAGACTCATGCCCGTGTTGAGAGGTATGAGACCCCTGACAAGTACTTTGCCTACAAGATGGAGGAGAATAGCTCAGCTAGTGAGCATGTGCTCAGAATGTCTGGGCACTACAACCACTTGAATCAAGTGGGAGTTAATCTTCCAGATAAGATAGTGATTGACAAAAGTTCTCTAGTCACTATCACCAAGCTACTAGAACTTCGTGATGAACTATAATATGCAAGGGATGACAAAAATGATTCCCGAGCTCTTCGCGATACTGAAATCGGCGAAGGTAGAAATCAAGAAAGAGCATCAAGTGTTGATGGTTGACAAGATCACTAGTTTCAAGAAAAAGGGCGAGGGAAAGAAAGGGAACTTCAAGAAGAATGGCAAGCAAGTTGTCGCTCCCATGAAGAAGCCCAAAGCTGGACCCAAGCCTGAAACTGAGTGCTTCTACTGCAAAGGAAATTGTTACTGGAAGCGGAACTACCCCAAGTATTTGGCGGATAAGAAGGATGGCAAACTGAACAAAAGTATATTTGATATACATGATATTGATGTGTATTTTACTAGTGTTCATAGTAGCCCCTGGGTATTTGATACCGGTTCAGTTGCTAACATTAGTAACTCGAAACAGGAGTTGCAAAATGAACAGAGACTAGTTAATGACGAGGTGACGATGTGTGTTGGAATTGATTCTAAGGTTGATAAGATCACCATCGCACACTCCCTCTACCTTCGGGATTAGTGTTGGACCTAAATAAATAAATGTTATTTGGTGTTTTGAGCATGAATATGATTGGATCATGTTTATTGCGATACGGTTATTCATTTAAGTCAGGGAATAATTGTTGTTCTGTTTACATGAATAAAACCTTCTATGGTCATACACTCAATATAAATGGTTTATTGAATCTCGATCGTAGTGATACACATATTCATAATATTGATGCCAAAAGATGCAAAGTTGATAATGATAGTGCAACATATTTGTGGCACTGCCGTTTAGGTCATATTGGTGTAAAGCGCATGAAGAAACTCCATGCAGATGGACTTTTGGAATCACTTGATTATGAATCATTTGATGCTTGCGAACCATGCCTCATGGGCAAGATGACTAAGACTCCGTTCTTCGGAACAATGGAGCGAGCTAATGACTTATTGGAAATAATACATACCAATGTATGCGGTCCGATGAGTGTTGAGGCTCACGGCGGGTATCGTTATTTTCTGACCTTCACAGATGATTTGAGCAGATATGGGTATATCTACTTGATGAAACATAAGTCTGAAATATTTGAAAAGTTCAAAGAATTTCAGAGTGAAGTGGAAAATCATCGTAACAAGAAAATAAAGTTTCTACGATCTGATCGCGGAGGCGAATATTTGAGTTACGAGTTTGGTCTTCATTTAAAACAATGTGGAATAGTTTCGCAACTCACGCCACCTGGAACACCACAGCGTAATGCTGTGTCCGAACGTCGTAACCGTACTTTATTAGATATGGTGAGATCTATGATGTCTCTTACCGATTTACCACTATCATTTTGGGGTTATGCATTAGAGACAGCTGCATTCACGTTAAATAGGGCACCATCTAAATCCGTTGAGACGACACCATATGAACTATGGTTTGGCAAGAAACCTAAGTTGTCGTTTCTTAAAGTTTGGGGCTGCGATGCTTATGTGAAAAAGCTTCAACCTGATAAGCTCGAACCCAAATCGGAGAAATGTGTCTTCATAGGATACCCAAAGGAGACTGTTGGGTACACCTTCTATCACAGATCCGAAGGCAAGATATTCGTTGCTAAGAATGGATCCTTTCTACAGAAGGAGTTTCTCTCGAAAGAAGTGAGTGGGAAGAAAGTAGAACTTGATGAGGTAATTGTACCTTCTCTCAATTTTGAAAGTAGCTCATCAGAGAAATCTATTCCCGTGATGCCTACACCAACTAGAGGGGAAGCTGATGATAATGATCATGAAACTTCAGATCAAGTTACTACCGAACCTCGTAGGTCAACCAGAGCACGTTCCGCACCAGAGTGGTACGGTAATCATGTTCTGGAAGTCATGTTACTAGACCATGAGGAACCTACGAACTATGAGGAAGCAATGATGAGCCCAAATTCTGCAAAATGGCTTGAGGCCATGAAATCTGAGATGGGATCCATGTATGAGAACAAAGTATGGACTTTGGTTGACTTGCCCGATGATCGGCAAGCCATAGAAAATAAATGGATCTTCAAGAAGAAGACTGACGCTGACGGTAATGTTACTGTCTACAAAGCTCGACTTGTCGCAAAAGGTTTTCGACAAGTTCAAGGTGTTGACTACGATGAGATTTTCTCACTCGTAGCGGTGCTTAAGTCTGTCCGAATCATGTTAGCAATTGCCGCATTTTATGAAATCTGGCAAATGGATGTCAAAACTGCACTCCTTAATGGATTTCTTAAAGAAGAATTGTATATGATGCAACCAGAAGGTTTTGTCGATCCTAAAGGTGCTAACAGAGTGTACAAGCTCCAGCGATCCATTTATGGACTGGTGCAAGCATCTCGGAGTTGGAATATACGCTTTGATAGTGTGATCAAAGCATATGGTTTTATACAGACTTTTGGAGAAGCCTGTATTTACAAGAAAGTGAGTGGGAGCTCTGTAGCATTTCTAATATTATATGTGGATGACATATTGTTGATTGGAAATGATATAGAATTTTTGGATAGCATAAAAGGATACTTGACTAAGAATTTTTCAATAAAAAGACCTCGGTGAAGCTGCTTAAGTATTGAGCATCAAGATCTATAGGGATAGATCGAGACGCTTAATAGGACTTTCACAAAGCACATACTTTGACAAAATTTTCAAGGAGTTCAAAAAGGGATCAGTCAAAGAAAGAGTTCTTGCCTGTATTCAAGGTATAAAGTTGAGTAAGACTCAAAGCATGACCACGACAGAAGATAGAGAGAGAATGAAAGTCATTCCCTATGCCTCAGCAATAGGTTCTATAAAGTATGTCATGCTGTATACCAGACCTATTGTGTACCTTGCCATGAGGTTGGCAAGGGGGTACGATAGTGATCCAGGAATGGATCACTGGACAGCGGTCAATATTATCCTTAGTTACCTAAGAGGACTAAGGAAATGTTTCTCGGTTATGGAGGTGACAAAGAGTTCGTCGTAAAGGGTTACGTCGATGCAAGCTTTGACACTGATCCGGATGACTCTGAGTCTCAATCTGGATACATATTGAAAGTAGGAGCAATTACCTAAAGTAGCTCCATGCAGAGCATTGTAGACATAGAAATTTGCAAAATACATACGGATCTGAATATGTCAGACCCATTGACTAAACCTCTCTCACAAGCAAAACATGATCACACCTTAGTACTCTTTGGGTGCTAATCACATAGCAATGTGAACTAGATTATTGACTCTAGTAAACCCTTTGGGTGTTGGTCACATGGCGATGTGAACTATGGTGTTAATCACATAAAGATGTGAACTATTGGTGTTAAATCACATGGCGATGTGAACTAGATTATTGACTCTAGTGCAAGTGGGAGACTGAAGGAAATATGCCCTAGAGGCAATAATAAAGTTGTTATTGATATTTCCTTATACCATGATAAATGTTTATTATTCATGCTAGAATTGTATTAACCGGAAACTTAGTACATGTGTGAATACATAGACAAACAGAGTGTCCCTAGCATGCCTCTACTTGACTAGCTTGTTTATCAAAGATGGTTATGTTTCCTGACCATAGACATGTGTTGTCATTTGATGAACAGGATCACATCATTAGAGAATGATGTGATGGACAAGACCCGTCCGTTAGCTTAGCATTATGATCGTTAAGTTTTATTGCTATTGCTTTCTTCATGACTTATACATATTCCTCTGACTATGAGATTATGCAACTCCCGAATACCGGAGGAACACTTTGTGTGCTATCAAACGTCACAACGTAACTGGGTGATTATAAAGATGCTCTACAGGTGTCTCCGAAGGTGTTTATTGGGTTGGCATAGATCAAGATTAGGATTTGTCACTCCATGTATCGGAGAGGTATCTCTGGGCCCTCTCGGTAATGCACATCACTATAAGCCTTGCAAGCAATGTGACTAATGAGTTAGTTACGAGATGATACATTACGGAATGAGTAAAGAGACTTGCTGGTAACGAGATTGAACTAGGTATGATGATACCGACGATCGAATCTCGAGCAAGTAACATACAAATGACAAAGGGAATAACGTATGTTGTTATGCGGTTTGACCGATAAAGATCATCGTAGAATATGTAGGAGCCAATATGAGCATCCAGGTTCCGCTATTGGTTATTGACCGGAGATGTGTCTCGGTCATGTCTACATAGTTCTCGAACCCATAGGGTCCACACGCTTAACGTTCAATGATGATTTGTATTATGAGTTATGTGATTTGATGACCGAAGTTTGTTCGGAGTCCCGGATGAGATCACGGACATGATGAGGAGTCTCGAAATGGTCAAGAGGTAAATATTCATATATTGGAAGGCTATATTCGGACATCGGAAAGGTTCCGAGTGATTTGGGTATTTTTCGGAGTACCGGGGAGTTACGGGAATTCACCGAGAGAAGTAATGGGCCTTATTGGGCCATACGGGAAAAGAGGAGGCAGGCCAAAGGGGAGATGGCGCCCCCCCCCCCATGGGTCCAAATTCGACTAGGGGAAGGGGGCGGCGCCCCCCTTGCCCTTTCCTACTCCCTCTCTCTTTCCCTCTTTCCTTCTCTCCTACTCCGAAAAGGAAAGGGATTCCTACTAGGACTTGGAAGTCCTAGTAGGACTCACATACACTTGGTGCGCCCCTAGAATGGCCGGCCACTCTCCCTCCCTCCTTTATATACGGGGGCTATACGGGGGTGGGGGGCACCCCAAAGGCACACCAAGATTTGTCTTAGCCGTGTGCGGTGCCCCCCTCCACAGTTACACACCTCGGTCATATCGTCGTAGTGCTTAGGCGAAGCCCTGCGCCGGTAACTTCATCATCACCGTCGCTACGCCGTCGTGCTGACGGAACTCTCCCTCGTCCTCAACTGGATTAAGAGCTCGAGGGACGTCATCGAGCTGAACGTGTGCTGAACTCGGAGGTGCCGTACGTTCGGTGCATGATCGGTTGGATCACGAAGACGTTCGACTACATCAACCGCGTTAAGCTAACGCTTCCGCTTTCGGTCTACGAGGGTACATGGACATACTCTCCCCTCTCGTTGCTATGCATCTCCTAGATAGATCTTGCGTGAACGTAGGAAATTTTTGAATTTGCACGTTCCCCAACACCTTGCACACTACCACTGGGTTTGCTAACCACGTTGGATGCAGTACTCCTCTGACCAGACCAGCTGCCTCAAGTTTCTTAATTTCCTCGGCAATGAACTGCTGCCGCTCCAAAGCTTGCTTTCGGACCTTCTGCTTGACGGGTCGGGCATGTGGGCAGATAGCAAGGTGGTGCTCGATTACCTCCCTGGGAACACCGGGGATTTCAGATGGTTACCATGCAAACACATCAACATTCGCCCACAGGAAGGCAACGAGCGCACTTTCCTATTTGTCGTCAAGGGTGGCACTGATAGTAAAGGTACCATCAGCGCCAGCCAGCCCTGCCGGGACCTTCTTCATAGCAGGCGCAACAGCTTTGGATCTCTTGCTATTGGAACTCTCTGACAAGTCATCTACAGGCATAGCGCACCCCGAAGAGGCGCGCTTCCCGGATTCCTCACTGGAGCCCTTGTTAGCTTTCTTCTTTTTCTTGCTTTCCTTGGCGGGAATAGTGGCTTCCGCGGCCTCTGCCACAACTGTGTCCTGGTACATCTTGTCTACGCAAATGATTGCGTCCTTCTCGTCTGATGGAATGGAAATGACGCCAACCGGCCCCGACATCTTCAAGGTGTTGTAAGCATAGTGGGATGCCGCCATGAATTTGTCCAGGGCTGGGCGACCAAGGATTCCATTGTAGGGTAGGGGGAGGTCGACCACATCAAACACAACCTTCTCAGTCCGGTAATTCAACTCTCCCCCGAACGTTACTGGCAACGCAATCTTCCCTTTAGAATGACTCCTGTCGGGGTTGACTCCTTGAAACATGCCAGTAACCTCAAGCTCTTCCTCTATTATCTGAAGTTTGCTGATGACCTTCAAAGAAATTAGATTCAACCCGGCCCCGCCGTCAACCAACATCTTTGTGACTTTGAGGTTGCGGATTGTTGGTTAGACCAACAACGGCAAGCACCCTACCGTAGTGGTGCGGTCAGGGTGGTCCTCTTCGTCGAAGATGATGGGCGTGCGGGACCACTTGAGCGGCCTCCGAGAATCTGCCGTTGGCTCCACGGCATTGACTTCATGCGCCCATTGTTTAAGTTGGCAGTGAGAGGAGTGTAGAGATGCACCTCCGTCAACGCACAGGGCGTTCGTGGCTTTCTGGAATTCCTGCTCGCTGGTTTCCTCTTCTTCTCCTCCATCGCTCTCATTATTGCAATCCTCCTTCTCACGGCCCCTGGCGGGTTTCCCTTGGTTCTGAGGAGCCTTGTCGGGGCGACCTGCTTCGCCGCCCCGGCCCTTTCCGCCAGCGCCATTCTGACCTCTTTCCTTATCACGCTTCTCATATTCAGCCCTCTGTTTCTTGACGAGCTGCTCAACCTGATGACACTCCTGGAGATCATGGCCCTTGGTCCGATGGATTTTGCAGTACGGGCCATCACCTTTCCCAGCCTTCTCGGCAGCTGCGACCTCCCAGCAATCAGTGCACGCAGCATCTTCCTTGCCGGGTACCTCAGTCTTGGCCTTCTTACCGGTATTGGGCATGCCTGATCCCTCAACGGTCATCACTGCCTTATCCATGTGCCTTTTATTGCGCTTCTTGTTCTTCTTCTTCTGACTGGTGGCCTCGTCATCGTCATCGTCCTCTGAGTCGATGTCGACGCCATCCTCTTCTCCGGGGAGCCGCCTCCCCTACTCCACCCGAGCACACTTATCCACTAGAGTATAAAGCTCCTTCACGGTCTTGGGCAATCGAACATTCATCTTAGCGCGTATCCGTCGATTGCGCACGTTGGACTGGAACGCAGCTATCATAGCCGCCGGGTGGATGTCTGGAATATTTCTGTGGACTCGGCTGAACCTCTGCATGTACTTCCGCAGAGTCTCTCCTTCTTTCTGTGGGAGAAGCTGCAAGTCGCTGGGCCGCCCTGGTTCTTGTTGGCCACCCGTGAAGGCGCCAATGAACTCGTGGCATAGCTCAGCCCAGGTTGAAATGGAGTTCTCCGGCAGGTGCATCAGCCAAGACCTCACATTTGGCTTGAGTGCCAAAGGGAAGTAATTGGCGAATACCCTCTCATCTCTTCCTCCGGCAGCTTGAACAGCAATGGTGTAGATGCTCAAGAACTCTGCCGGGTTTAGCCTTCCATCGTACTTCTCTGGTATCTCTAGCTTGAACGTGCGGGCAGACGGCCAACGGACTTGCCGCAGTTCTCGGGTGAAGGTGGGGCACCCAGCCTCGAAAGCCAGGTACCCGCCTCCGCCGAGCGCAAGCACATCGACGTTGGGGCCATCGCACCCGTCGGACTGGCGGAGGGTGCCATGGCGTTGCTCGATGGTGGCGCGCGTGCCTTCCCTCTGCCTGTCCTCCGAGCCCCGCCGTCGGCCTTGACGCGCTCGAGGGTCAGACAAGGCCATCGAGACGTCGTCGGGTTCTTGGTTGCATGGCTCCCGTGCTGGCTGCCGAGGAGGGGACTGCACCGTGGGGGTGGCCCCTTCGGTACGGCCAGCAGCGCGGGCCGTTGTCGTCGCCTGGGGAGGCTATGGCGGGCCAACTCGCTATGATCCTCTCACCTCGGCGAAACCAATCAGGCTTTGGATGGTGGCTCGCCACTCATCCATCTGATCAGCTGCTGGCGGAAATCTCAACAGCAGTTGGGCCCGCGGCATGGCCTCCGAGGTGGTGCTAGGCATGGGTGATGATGATGTAGATCGCAACATCGCCCGGCTCCTGACGGTGCCGGTAGCGACCGCGCCGTGCTCTCGTCGATGCGAGCCAGCCACTTGGATGGCATGGTGACGAGGTGAAGGCACTTGAGGACCAGTGGCTCTGTTAGGCACAGTGGCTAGGTTAGCTCGCTCCGGGGGTGGTGCATGTCCTGCGGTCGCGCCCACAGCGGAAGCGGCCGAAGAGTTGCGATTCGCCCCAGAACGAGCGCTACCGCTGCGGCTGTTCCCTTCGACCGGGTGGAGGGGTGCAGTCGGAATAATCTCTCCACCCGTACCTCGTGGAGCATCGCCGCCAGGGTGCTGCTGACGCTGTCCTTCCCCGGTGCCTCCTGCTCCGGTTTCGGCCGCAGGGGAGGTGGTGACAATGCCGCCTGCGTCGACCACGTTCCCCGCAATGTCCACACCTCCATGCGTCCCCGTAGCCCCCGCGGCGTCAGCGGCCATGCGTGACGGGGCCTTCGAGGTGGACAGGTGAGCTGCGGCACCGGGCTTCTTCTTGGGCGCCATGGTCGATGGAGCCGTCGATGAAGAAAATGACGATGAAGATGACGCGCTACGTACGCTCTCGGGTTCGCGCAAGCGCTTCCCCCTACCTGGCGCGCCAAAGATGTCATGGGAAACCACGGCCACCTATGGGGCCATGAGCCACTTTTGGTTCGGCAGGGGGAATGAGCACGTTGCATAAAGAGCGGAGAACGTCGCGCAACATGGCAGAGATCACACGGGCAGTTTTTACCCAGGTTCGGGCCGCCGTGAGGCGTGAAACCCTACTTCTGCTTTGGTGGATTGATGGTAGACTGTGGTGGAGAACGCAGTGCTCTTGCCCGGCAGGGTTGCCTCGAGGTGGGAGCAGCTACGCGCGTATGAGTGTACAGGGGTCCGAATCCCTTCTATGGTTGCCATGGACCTCCTTTTATAGATCAAGGGATCACCACAGTGGCAAATCAGTCATTATGCACTGATTAGATAGCGAACAGTGCTATCATACCTAACTCTGCAGACAGGGCAGAGCGCATTAAATGCACCGCTTAGCGTCACATCATGGAATGCCCGGCAAGCCTTGCCGGGCTATTCTGCCACCTTCTTGCCTGTCTGCTTGATACGTCGCTGGACGGGTGTTATTTGGAGGTGTTTTCCGTAGGAAGTGGCTGCCATGTGGTAGAAAACAACCACTTAGTCACTTGGGGGCTTGACACCGCACCGATCGAAGACTTGTGTCGCTGTGAGGTGGAGCGGTGGAGCCTTGGCGGGGTGGTTTGCCTTTGTTGTGCCCGGCAGGCCTGCCGGGATGGTCTTGATGCTTACTCTTGGGGCCACCTCGACCTCGCCAGGCTCGCCTGCCCGACAAGAGAGGTTTTCCCTTAATGGTATCTTGCTTCCTTTGGCTTGACTTGGTCCTCTTGATCTGCACTCTGATTTCTCAGAGAGCTGACCTCTTGTGCTTGGCCTTGTCTTGGACGTTGCAATCTTGCTCTTTTAGGCATGTGCACGGTCTGGGCAACAGACCCAGGGTTTGTTGCACCGACAGACCGATTTGGATCCAAAAGTTTAATGCTATGGTTAGATTTTATCTTAATACTTTTCTCGTAGTTGCGGATGCTTGCGAGGGGGTTAATCATAAGTAGGAGGTTTGTTCAAGTAAGAACAGCACCTAAGCACCGGTCCACCCACATATCAAATTATCAAAGTAGCGAACACGAATCAACCCAACATGATGAAAGTGATATGATGAAATTCCCGTGCCCCCTCAAGAACGCTTTGCTTATCGTAAGAGACCGTTTTGGCATGTATTTTGCCACAAAAGTATTGGGCTACCTTGCTGCACATTATTTACCATTACCGTTACTTGCTCGTTACAAATTATCTTGCTATCAAACTATCTGTTGCCAACTATTTCAATGCTTGCAGAAAATACCTTGCTGAGAATCACTTGTCATTTCCTTCTGCTTCTCATTGGGTTTGACACTCTTACTTATCGAAAGGACTACTATTGATCCCCTATACTTGTGGGTCATCAAGGCTCTTTTCTGGCGCCGTTGCCAGGGAGTGAAGCGCTCTTGGTAAGGGAAAATTACTACTATGTGCTGAAATTTATTGTCACTTGCTACTATGGAGAACAATCCTTTGAGGGGTTTGTTCGGGGTATCTTCACCTCGATCGGAACCACAATTAGTTGCCCCTCAACCTACTGCACCTACTGAAAATATTGGTTATGAAATTCCTTCGGGTATGATAGAACAACTGCTAGCTAATCCTTATGCAGGAGATGGAACCGAACATCCTGATATGCACTTGATATATGTAGATGAAATTTGTGGATTATTTAAGCTTGCAGGTTTACCCGGAGATGAAGCTAAGAAGAAGATTTTCCCTTTATCTTTGAAGGGAAAGCATTGGCATGGTATAGGCTATGCGATGATATTGGATCTTGGAACTGGAATCGATTGAAATTGGAATTTCACCAAAAAAATATCCTATGCATCTAGTTCATCGTGATCGGAATTACATATATAGTTTTTGGCCTTGTGAAGGAGAAAGTATCGCTCTAGCTTGGGGAGGCTTAAGTCAATGTTATATTCATGCCGCAATCATGAGCTCTCAAGAGAAATTATTAGTCAAAATTTTTATGCTCAGCTTTCTCGTGATGATCAATCCATGCTCGATACTTCTTGTACTAGTTCTTTTATGAAGAAGACTATTGAATTAAGATGGGATCTTTCAGAAAGAATTAAACACAACTCTGAAGATTGGGAACTCGACGAAGGTAAAGAGTCAGGTATTAAGCTTAAGTTTGATTGTGTGAAATCTTTTATGAATACCGATGCTTTTCACATGTTTAGCACTAAATATGGACTTGACTCCGAGATAGTAGCCTCTTTCTGTGAATCATTTGCTACTCATGTTGATCTCCCTAAGGAGAAGTGGTTCAAATATCACCCACCTATTAAAGAAGAAATTAAAGAACACGACATAGCTAAAGATGAAACTATCGTTTACAATGTTGATCCAGTTGTGCCTACTGCTTATATTGAAAAATCACCTTTCCCTGTTAGGATAAAGGAACATGCTAAGGTCTCAACCATGGTCAATAAAAGTAATATTAGAGCACCTAAACCTGCTGAACAAATCAAAGTAGAACCTAGTGTTGCTATGGTTAAAGATCTCTTGGCAGAAAATATAGATGGGCATGTTATGTAGTTCTGTGATGAAGCTGCTAGAATTGCTAAACCAGATGAGAAAGATAGACATAGACCTGTTGTTGGAATGTCTGTTGTCTCAGTCAAAATAGGAGATCACTGTTATCATGGTTTATGTGACTTAGGTGCTAGTGTGAGTGCTATTCCTTTTACCTTATACCAAGAAATTATGAATGATATAGCACTCGCTGAAATAGAAGACATAGATGTTACTATTAAACTTGCCAATAGAGACACCATCACACCACTTGGAATTGTTAGAGATGTTGAAGTCTTGTGTGGGAAAATAAAATACCCTACTGATTTTCTAGTTCTTGGTTCCCCACAAGATGACTTTTGTCCTATTATCTTTGGTAGACCTTTCTTGAACACTGTCAATACTACTATAGATTGTCATAAACAAACTGTCAGTGTCCGCTTTGGTGATGAGTCTCATGAATTTAATTTTTCCAAGTTTAATAGGCAACCTCATAAGAAAGAATTACCTAATAAGGATGAAATAATTGGTCTTGCTTCTATTGCCGTGCCTCCTACTGATCCACTAGAACAATATTTGCTAGACCATGAAAATGATATGCATATGCATGAAAGAAATGAAATAGATAAAATCTTCTTTGAACAACGGCCTCTGCTTAAACATAATTTGCCTATTGAAACTTTAGGAGGACCTCCTCCGCCTAAAGGTGATCCTGTGTTTGAACTAAAACAATTGCCAGACACTTTGAAATATGCTTATCTTGATGAGAAAAAGATATATCTTGTTATTATTAGTGCTAACCTTTCAGAACATGAAGAAGAAAGATTATTGAAAATTCTGAAGAAGCACCGAGCTGCTATTGGATATACTCTTGATGATCTTAAGGGCATTAGTCCCACTCTATGTCAGCACAAGATTAATATGGAACCTAATGCTAAACCCGTTGTTGATCACCAACAACATTTGAATCCTAAAATGAAAGAAGTGGTAAGAACTGAAATATTAAAGCTTCTGGAAGCAAGTATAATCTATCCCATAGCTGATAGTAGATGGGTAAGTCCCATTCATTGTGTCCCTAAGAAGGGAGGTATTACTGTTGTTCCTAATGATAAAAATGAACTTATTCCACAGAGAATTGTCACTGGCTATAGAATGGTAATTGATTTTAGAAAATTAAATAAAGCAACTAGAAAAGATCATTACCCTTTGCCTTTTATTGATCAAATGCTAGAAAGATTATCTAAGCACACACACTTTTGCTTCCTTGATGGATATTCTGGTTTTTCTCAAATACCTGTTTCACAACCAGATCAAGAGAAAACCACCTTTACTTGTCCTTTTGGAACTTATGCTTATAGACGTATGCCTTTTGGTTTATGCAATGCACCTGCTACCTTTTAAAGATGTATGACTGCTATATTGTCTGATTTTTGTGAAAAGATTGTTGAGGTTTTCATGGATGACTTTTCCGTTTACGAAACTTCTTTTGATGATTGCTTAAGCAACCTTGATCGAGTTTTGCAGAGATATGAGCAAACTAATCTTGTCTTGAATTGGGAGAAGTGCCACTTATGGTTAATGAAGGTATTGTCTTAGGGCATAAAATTTCTGAACGAGGTATTGAGGTGGATAAAGCTAAAGTTGATGCAATTGAGAAAATGCCATGTTCTAAAGATATCAAAGGTATTCATAGTTTCCTTGGTCATGCTGGTTTCTATAGGAGGTTTATTAAAGACTTCTCTAAAATTTCTAGGCCTCTTACAAATCGTTTAGAAAAGGATGTTATGTTTGTTTTTGATGATGATTGTGTAGAAGCCTTTGAAACACTTAAGAAAGCCTTAACTTCTGCACCTATCGTTCAACCACCTGATTGGAACTTGCCTTTTGAAATTATGTGTGATGCTAGTGACTATGCTGTTGGTGCTGTTCTAGGACAAAGAGTTGATAAAAAGTTAAATGTTATCCATTATGCTAGTAAAACTCTAGACAGTGCTCAACGAAACTATGCTACTACTGAAAAAGAATTTTTAGCAGTTGTGTTTGCTTGTGATAAATTTAGATCTTATATTGTTGATTCTAAAGTAACTGTTCACACCGATCATGCTACTATAAAATATCTTATGGAAAAGAAAGATGATAAACCTAGACTCATTAGGTGGGTTCTCCTGTTACAAGAATTTGATTTACATATCACTGATAGAAAAGGAGCTGAGAACCCCGTAGCTGATAACTTGTCTAGATTAGAAAACATTCTTTATGACCCACAACCTATTAACAATAGCTTTCCTGCTGAGCAACTAGCTGCAATAAATATTTCTCATAACACTCCTTGGTATGCTGACTATGCTAATTACATTGTTGCTAAATATATACCAACTAGTTTCACATACCAACAAAAGAAAAAATTCTTCTATGATTTAAGACACTACTTTTGGGATGACCCACACCTTTACAAAGAAGGAGTAGATGGTATTATTAGACGTTGTGTACCTGAGCATGAACAGGAACAAATCCTACAGAAATGCCACTCCGAAGCTTATGGAGGACATCATGTGGGAGATAGAACTACTCACAAGGTATTGCAATCTGGTTTTTATTGGCCTACTCTCTTCAAGGATTCCCGTAAGTTTGTTTTATCCTGTGATGAATGTCAAAGAATTGGTAATATTGGTAAGCATCAGGAAATGCCTATGAATTATTCTCTTGCAGTTGAACCATTTGATGTTTGGGGTTTTGATTATATGGGATCTTTTCCTTCCTCTAATGGGTATACACATATTTTGGTTGCTGTTGATTATGTTACTAAGTGGGTAGAAGCTATTCCAACTAGTAGTGTTGATCACAACACCTCTATTAAAATGCTTAAGGAAGTTATTTTCCCAAGGCTCGGAGTCCCTAGATATTTAATGACTGATGGTGGTTCACATTTTATTCATGGTGCCTTCCGTAAAATGCTTGCTAAGTATGATGTTAACCATAGAATTGCATCACCCTATCATCCTCAGTCTAGTGGTCAAGTTAAACTTAGCAATAGAGAAATAAAATTAATTCTACAAAAAACTGTCAATAGGTCTCGAAAGAATTGGTCTAAGAAATTAGATGATGCACTTTGGGCTTACAGAACAGCTTATAAAAATCCTATGGGTACGTCTCCTTATAAAATGGTATATGGAAAAGCTTGTTATTTGCCTCTTGAGTTAAAACATAAAGCATATTGGGCAATTAAAAAACTCAACTATGACTTCAAACTTGCCGGTGAAAAGAAGTTATTTGATATTAGCTCACTAGATGAATGGAGAACCCAAGCTTATGAAAATGCCAAGTTGTTTATAGAAAAAGTTAAAAGATGGCATGATAAAAGAATCCAAAAGCGTGAGTTCAAAGTGGGTGAATATGTCCTTTTGTACAACTCTCATTTCAGATTCTTTGCAGGAAAGCTTCTCTCCAAATGGGAAGGACCTTATGTTATCGAAGAAGTTTATCGTTTTGGAGCTATCAAAATGCCGAAGGTACTACCCCGAAGGTTGTCAATGGGCAAAGAATTAAACACTATATCTCAGGTACATCTATTAATGTTGAAAGCAATATTATTCAAACCATGACACCGGAGGAACACATAAAAGAAACATTTCGGAACACTCCAGAATCGTGAAAAAAGAGGAGGTACGTGATATGGTAATAAAACAGACTCCGAAAAATCCGCAAAAATATTTTTGTCAGTTTTGGAATATAACAAAAATTAGGAAAATAAGAAACAACCAGGAAGGCAACCCTGGTGGGCACAAGACACCAGGGCGTTGTGCCCACCTCGGGTACCTTCCAGACTCTGTTTTTCTCTCATTTACTTGTTTCCCAAGATAAAAAATCTGTATATACTCCCCGAACCTATTGACCACCGTATCGCGGAGAAATCTTCTATTTTCTTTTCTCGCTGTTTTCTGCCAGATTTGTCAAGCTAGGCATCATGTCTTCTTCTCCCTCCAACGACGTAGAAGAGGATGCTTGGTTGATGAATATTGAATTGAAGAGAGAAGAACCCAAAGAAGCCTTCAAGGGGGACAAGAGCAAGGAAGCTACTGGTGATTAAGCCCCAGCTGTAGAGCAGACCTTGCCCCCGGAGGAAGAAGAAGAAGATATCCTTCAACCATACTATGAATATCTCACTCCTACTGAGATTGAAGCCTTTAGGATCATTGAAATGGTTCATGTTCAAAACAAATATCTCACCCGTGAAAAAAATTTATTGCAAGAGAACATCATTGCCCTTTGGGGCATCGTCCGAAGATTGGAGTATCTTTTGAGCCTGAAGGACAAACCCGCTACTACCTCATCACCACCACCACCTTCTTCATCACCAAAGGAGACTTGAGTATCGGGTATGGGCACTCCCCTTGGCTTGTGCCAAGCTTGGGGGAGGTGCCCCGGTATCGTATCACAATCACTATCTTTTGCCTTTACTTATCTTAGTTCGATCCTTAGTTATGTTTTGATTTAGTTGAATAAAAATTTAGTTCAATATTTCTTCGAGTGTTTTCTTAGTGATCTATCTATCCTTGTAATCGTGTGCGAGATATATAATAAAGTTTAGTTTGAGTTTTGCTTTCTTTACTTTCGTGTTCAATAAAAAGAAAGGAAAATAAAAAGACCATATGTAATCTTATGGTAAGTGATGACATCACATAAGGAAGAGTATAAGTAGTAAAATTTATTGGAGATTGACAAACAGAGCATTGGTCATGATGCAATTCATGAAAGAATTAATAAGGGAAGAAAATATTCACATGCAAATACACTATCTTGGACATCTTTTATGATTGTGAGCCCCCATCAAAATATTATGTGCCAAAATTGTTGATGTTGGACAAGGAAGACAACATAATGATTTATATATGTTCATATTCACATAGAAGTTATATTGTCATAGATCCTTTAACATGTGGTGCTTGCCCCCTATCTTTACCAGCCAAAAATTCCGCACTAAGTAGAGATACTACTTGTGCATCCAAAAACCCTTAAACCCAAATCTTGCTTTGAGAGTCCACCATACCTACCTATGGATTGAGTAAGATCCTTCAAGTAAGTTGTCATCGGTGCAATAAGGCAATAAAAATTGCTTTTAAATGTGTTAGATCATTTAGTGTAAGAGAAAATTGAGCGTTGTACGAACTTGTGATGGCAAAATAATAAAGGTGACAGACTGCATAGTAAAGGTTGCTATCACAAGGGGCAATATAACGTGATGTTCTTTTGCATTAAGAGATTGACCATACAACCAAAAAGCGCATGGCAACCTCTGCTTCCCTCTGTGAAGGGCCTATCTTTTACCTTTATGTATTTACTTTTATGCAAGAGTCAAAGTATTCTTCTATATTCCTTTTTATTTTCTCTTTTGCAAGCATCATGTGGTGAGGAAAGATCTAGGCACATATATCCAGCTAAATATGGGTGGGCATGAGTTATTATTGTTGACATCGCCCTTGAGGTCAATGCGTTGGGAGGCGAAACTATAAGCCCCTATCTTCCTATGTGTCTAGTTGAAACTTTTTTGCTCATGGGTATGCGGTGAGTGTTAGCAATCATAGAAGACTATATGATGGTTGAGTATGTGGACTTGCCATAAGGCTCCGATACGTGACCCTTCCTGAAAAGATGATGAATTGTAGTTGCAAAGTTGACTAAGAACATAGTTTGTTGGTTTTCAATAGAGTTTATGCTTTATACTTCGATGTTGTGATGAATTGTTACTTGTTCATGAGAAGTTTATGACAAAAGTTATGTGATAAAAGTTCTATGATAAAGTTTGTTGCCATTTTAATAATATACATGATGCTTCTATGTCCGTATTTTGTTTTTATCGACACCTTTCTCTCTAAGCATGTGGACATGTTTTTTGATTTCGGTTTTTCGCTTGAGGACAAGCGAGGTCTAAGCTTGGGGAAGTTGATACGTCCATTTTGCATCATGTTTTCCTACTGTTATTTATAATGTTTTTATGCATAATAATGCTTTTGGGAGTAATTCTAGTGCCTTTTCTCTCATAATATGCAAGGTTTACACAAAGAGGGAGAATACCGGCAGCTAGAATTCTGGACCTGGAAAAGCTACGTCAGAGTTACCTATTCTGCACATCTCCAAATAAGCTGAAACTTCACGGAGATTTTTTATGGAATATATGAGGAATATTGGAGCAAATAACCACCAGAGGGGCCCACGAGGTGGGCACAACCCATCTGGGGGCGCCAGGGATCCCAGGCGCGCCCTGGTGGGTTGTGCCCTCCTCGGCCCACCTCCGGTGCCCCTCTTATGGTATATAAGTCATTTTGACCTAGAAAAAATAAGGGGAGGACTTTCGGGATGAAGCGCCGCCGTCTCGAGGCGGAACTTGGGCAGGAGCACTTTTGCCCTCCGGCGGAGCGATTCCGCCGGGGGAACTTCCCTCCCGGAGGGGAAAATCATCGTTATTGTCATCACCAACAACTCTCCCATCTTTGAGAGGGCCATCTCCATCAACATCTTCATTAGCACCATCTCCTCTCAAACCCTAGTTCATCTCTTGTGTTCAATCTTTGTACCGGAACCTTAGATTGGTACTTGTGGGTGACTAATAGTGTTGATTACATCTTGTCGTTGATTACTATATGGTTTATTTGGTGGAAGATTATATGTTCAGATCCATTATGATACCATTATGCTATTTAATATCCCTCTGGTCTTGAGCATGATTATTATTTGTGAGTAGTTACTTTTGTTCTTGAGGTCACGGGAGAAGTCATGTTGCAAGTAATCATGTGAACTTGATATGTGTTCGATATTTTGATGATATGTATGTTGTGATTCCCTTAGTGGTGTCATGTGAACATCGACTACATGGCACTTCACCATATTTGGGCCTAAGGGAATGCATTGTGGAGTAGTAATTAGATGATGGGTTGCTAGAGTGACAGAAGCTTAAACCCTAGTTTATGCGCTATTCTGTAAGGGACCGATTTGGATCCAAAAGTTTAGTGCTATGGTTAGATTTTATCTTAATACTATTCTCGTAGTTGCGGATGCTTGCGAGGGGGTTAATCATAAGTAGGAGGTTTGTTCAAGGAAGAACAACACCTAAGCACTGGTCCACCCACATGTCAAATTATCAAAGTAGCGAACACGAACCAACCCAACATGATGAAAGTGATATGATGAAATTCCCGTGTCCCCTCAAGAACGCTTTGCTTATCATAAGAGACCTTTTGGCCTGTCCTTTGCCACAAAAGGATTGGGCTACCTTGCTGCACATTATTTACCGTTACCATTGCTTGCTCGTTACAAATTATCTTGCTATCAAACTATCTGTTACCGACTATTTCAGTGCTTGCAGAAAATACCTTGCTGAGAACCACTTGTCATTTCCTTCTGCTCCTCGTTGGGTTCGACACTCTTACTTATCGAAAGGACTAGATTGATCCCCTATACTTGTGGGTCATCAATGAGTAATTGTGCTTTAATAAGAATATTGGTGTTAAGGTTTGTGATTCCCTATGCAAGCATGAAAGTCAATAGTTATGCAATGAAATTACATCCTACTTGTGGTGCATTATTCGGTGTTAGTTATGCTTAATGCTCGCTTATGTGATTTTTCGTTTCTTGGTTGGATGCTTCTCAATCTTTTTGCTAGCCTTCACTTGTACTAAGTAGGAATACTACTTCTGCATCCAAAATCCTTAAACCCAGTTTTGCCATATGAGTCCACCATACCTACCTATATGCGATATTTTCGTGCCGTTCTAAGCAAATTTGTATGTGCCATCTCTAAATTTCAAAATAAGTTCCTTTTTGTGTGCTCGTACCACTCATGAAACGGTAGGGGGTGGCTGATATTTTTCCATGCTTGATGTGTTATTCTCAAGATGAGTGTTTATTCACTTGCCATTGCACAAGAGTACGGCAAAGGTATTGGGGATCCCCAGTCCTGAAATAGAAAATGAATTTACTTTATGTTGTCAAATAATAAATTCCTTGGAAAGTGTTGGTATGGACGGCACCCGTGGATACGGCTAGCTGTGGAATGTGAAAGTACGGTGGAAAAAGGAATAAACTTTAGTTTCTGTTTGGGAACCGCCTATGATATATCTAGCATGGAAAGTATTGG
Organism: Thinopyrum elongatum; assembly: GCA_011799875.1. Lineage (NCBI taxonomy): Eukaryota > Viridiplantae > Streptophyta > Magnoliopsida > Poales > Poaceae > Thinopyrum > Thinopyrum elongatum. The sequence goes on from CM022302.1 coordinate 127,552,373, forward strand.
GAACTACTCGATTGTTTTCGTTGACAGGAAAAGCATGCCATCCAAAATATTTTATCTCTATTTTTTTTCGCTTTGAGCTCTGGCACCTCTACAAATCCATACTTCCCTCTACGAAGGGCCTTTCTATTTACTTTATGCAATTTTTATTTTTATTTGAGTCTCCATCTTCTCTTATAAAGCACCAACTAAGAGGCACTATGATCGTACTTGAGCATTGGATGTAGCTAATATGCGAGTATGTTTCATGAATGGATCAATGATTGAGCATGATGGGCTAGGGATAACTTGCTTTAGTGTTGATATTTTGAAAGACATGGTTGCTTGTTGATATGCTTGAGTATTGAAATCTTCATGTCAAAACTAGACTATTGCTTTGAATCATATAAAAGTCCAAATGTCCATGCTACAAAAGAAAAGAATATGTGATGAACATGTTAGGCAGCATTCCACATCAAAAATTCTGTTTTTATCATTTACCTACTCGAGGACGAGTAGGAATTAAGCTTGAGGATGCTGATACGTCTCCAACGTATCTATAATTTTTGCTTGTTCCATGCTGTTATATTATCATTCTTGGATGTTTTACAATCATTTTATAGCAACTTTATATCATTTTTTGGGACTAACCTACTGACATAGTGCCCAGTGCCAGTTGCTGTTTTTTGCTTGTTTTTTACTTCACAGAAAATCAATACCAAACGGAGTCCAAATGCAGCAAAACTTTTTGGAGATTTTTTCTGGACCAGAAGACACCTATTGGGCCAAAGAAGTACCAGAGTGGGGCTCCGAGGGGAGCACAACCCACCTGGGCACGCCTGGGGGCCCAGGTGCGTCCTGGTGGGTTGTGCCCACCTCGGCGCCTCCCGCACCACCTCTTTGCTCTATAAATACCCCGAAAATCCAAAAACCCTAGGGGAGTCGACGAAACACAATTCCAACCGCCGCAAGTTCCAAAACCACCAGATCCAATCTAGACACCATCACGGAGGGGTTCATCATCCTCATTGGTGCCTCTCTGATGATGCGTGAGTACTTCATTGTAGACCTACGAGTTCGTAGTTAGTAGCTAGATGGCTTCCTCTCTTTTGATTCTCAATACAATGGTCTCTTGGAGATCTATTTGATGTAACTCTTTTTGCGGTGTATTTGTTGGGATCTGATACGTCTCCATCGTATCTACTTTTCCTAACGCTTTTCCTCTTGTTTTGGACTCTAATTTGCATGATTTGAATGAAACTAACCCGGACTGACGCTGTTTTCAGCAGAACTATCATGGTATTGTTTTTGTGCAGAAATAAAAGTTCTCGGATTGGAACAAAACTTTGCGAGGAATTTTTATACAATAAAAGATAATTTCTGGAGCCAAGAACCACCGGAGGGGGGCACCTGGGTGGGCACAACCCACCAGGGCGCCCCCCCCCTCAGGCACGCCCAGGTGGGTTGTCCCCACCTAGTGGCCCCGCAGACTCCAACCCTGATACTATAAAATCACATTTTAGGAGAAAAAATTGGGGAGAAAGAATTATCGCGTTTCACGAGACGGAGCCGCCGCCACCTCCTGTTCTTCATCGGGAGGCCAGATCTGGAGTCCGTTTGGGGCTCCGGAGAGGGGGATCTTCGATCTTCGTCATCACCAACCCTTCTCCATCGCCAATTCCATGATGCTCCCCACCGGGAGTGAGTAATTCCTTCGTAGGCTCGCTGGTCGGTGAGGAGTTAGATGAGATTCATCATGTAATCGAGTTAGTTTTGTTAGGGCTTGATCCCTAGTATCCATTATGTTCTGAGATTGATGTTGCTATGACTTTGCCATGCTTAATGCTTGTCACTTTGGGCCCGGGTGCCATGATTTAAGATCTGAACCGTTTATGTTATCACCATTATATCTATGTTCTAGATCCGATCTTGCAAGTTATAGTCACCTACTATGTGTTATGATCCGTAAACCCCGGAGTGACAGAAGTCAGGATACTTTCCGGTGATGACCGTAGTTTGAGGAGTTCATGTATTCACTATGTGTTAATGCTTTGTTCCGGTTCTCTATTAAAAGGAGGCCTTAATATTCCTTAGTTTCCAATTGGACCCCGCTGCCACGGGAGGGTAGGACAAAAGATGTCATGCAAGTTCTTTCCATAAGCACGTATGACAATTTACGGAATACATGCCTACATTATATTTATGAACTGGAGCTAGTGCCGTATCGCCCTAGGTTATGACTGTTATATGATGAATATCATCCAACGAATTCACCGATCCAATGCCTACGAATTTCTCTTATATTGTTTCTGCTAAGTTACTACTGCTACTGTCACTATTGCGCTTGCTACAAAATTATTACTATCATTGTTACTGTTACTATTGCTGTTGCTACTACTATCAAAACCATCATACTACTTTGCTACTGATCACTTTGTTGCAGATAATTAATCTCCAGGTGTGGTTGAATTGACAACTCAACTGCTAATACTTGCAAATATTCTTTGGCTCCCCTTGTGTCGAATCTATAAATTTGGGTTGAATACTTTACCCTCGAAAACTGTTGCGATCCCCTATACTTGTGGGTTATCAAGACCTTTTTCTGGCGCCGTTACCGGGGAGCATAGCTATATTTGTTAAGTCACTTGGGATTATTATCAAATTATCACTGTGAAGAATCTAAAGCATGCTAAGACTAAGATTTTTCCCTCTAAGACGAGGGGAGGTAAGGAACTGCCATCTAGCTCTGCACTTGAATTACCTTCTGTTATAAGTAGACTTGTAACACCACCACATGCTATTAATCCTCATATGTCACAAGTTATTGATGATGCTACTTCTGCTATGAATGATACTCATGATGATGCTAGTACCTTGCTTGATGATAATGTGCCACTAGGTGAATTTCTTGATGAACAACTTGCTAGAACTAAAGCTTTTGAGAATGCTGAAACTGATGAAATTGTTGAAACTGATGAAGAGCTTGAAACTGGAAATCTTGAAACACCTATTAGACCTAGTTCTCCTAGATATGAATTGCCTAAAGTGCCTGAAGGTTATGTTATGGATGAGGAGACAACTAGAGACTTTCTTGCTTGCAATGATAGAGATGATCTTAAGAAATTATTATGCAAACTGAAAGAGAAATATTTGAATGCTAGAATGAAATGTGATCCTAAGTTTGCTACTTCACCTATATTTGTTGATGATAAGGATTATGAATTCTCTGTCGATCCAGAGTTAATTACTTTGGTTGAATCTGATCCTTTCCATGGTTATGAAACTGAAACTGTTGTGGCACATCTTACCAAGCTGAACGATATAGCCACCCTATTTGCTCATGATGAGAAGATTCACTATTATTATATTCTCAAATTATTTCCATTCTCATTAAAGGGTGATGCTAAGGCTTGGTATAATACTCTTGCCCCTGGTTGTGTGCGTAGTCCCCAGGATATGATTTATTACTTCTCTGAAAAATATTTTCCTGCTCATAAGAAACAAACTGCCTTACAGGAAATATTTAACTTTGTGCAAATTGAAGAAGAGAGTCTCCCACAAGCTTGGGGGAGGCTTCTCCAATTGCTTTATGCTTTGCCTGATCATCCTCTTAAGAAAAATGAAATACCTGATATCTTCTATAATGGACTAACCGATGCTTCTAGGGACTTCCTAGATAGTTGTGCTGGTTGTGTTTTCAGGGAACAAACTATTGGACAAGCTGAGGAACTATTGAATAACATATTGAAAAATTATGATGATTGGACTCTTCCTGAACCACCACCTAAACCCACTCCAAATAAGAGGGGTATCTTATATCTCAGTCCTAAAGATATGCAAGAGGCAAAGAAATCTATGAAGGAAAAAGGTATTAAAGCTGAGGATGTCAAAAATTTACCTCCTATTGAAGAAATACATGGGCTTGAAACACCACCACCACCTAAGGTGGTAGAGATAAATTCTTTAATGAAATTCAATGACAATCCTTACAACTTGCATCCTACTCAATGCCTTTATGAGTTTGATAACTACATTAGAAAGCAAGATCACTTCAATGCAAATGTTATGAAACAATTGAAATACAACTCTGATATGATTGCTTGCTTAAGTGACTTGTTATTTAGAATCTCAAATGATGTTAGAGGTGTAGGAAACCATGCCTCTATGGTTCAGACTCAATTAGAACAAGTTGCTAAATCTCAAAGAGAATTGCTTGATGAAATGAACAATAATATCAATGATCATGCTGTTAGAGTAATGACTAGAGGAGGTAGAATGACTCAGGAACCACTTTATCCTGAGGGACACCCTAAAAGAATTGAACAAGATTCTCAAAGAGTTAACACTGATGCACCTAGTCCTTCTAAAAAGAAAAAGAAGAAGAAAAATGATAGGACTTTGCATGCCTCTAGTGAACCTGAAGTAGAAAAACCTCCTGATAATGATAATGAAGTCTCTATCTTTGATGCTGAAACTCAATCTGGTAATGAACACTCACCTTCTGATGATGAAAAAGATAATGATGAGGTTCATGAAGACACTCCAACAAATAATAAAGAACCAGATAATGATGTTGAAATAGAACCAACAGTTAGTCTTGATAACCCACAACCCAAGAATAAAAGATATGATAAAAGGGACTTTGTTGCTAGAAAACACGGTAAGGAAAGAGAACCATGGGTTCAAAAACCTATGCCCTTTCCACCTAAATCAACTAAGAAGAAGGATGATGAAGAATTTGAACGCTTTGCTGAAATGCTTAGGCCAGTCTTTTTGCGTACCCGCTTGACTGATATCTTGAAAATGCCTCCTTATGCAAAATACATGAAAGACATCATCACCAATAAGAGAAAAATACCGGAAGATGAAATCTCCACCATGCTTGCTAATTATTCTTTTAAGGATGGAGTACCTAAAAAACTTGGAGATCCGGGAATACCAACTATACCTTGCTCCATCAAAAGAAACTATGTGAAAATTGCTTTATGTGTTTTAGGAGCTGGTGTTAGTGTTATGCCTTTCTCTTTATATAAAAGACTTTGATTTGAATAAACTCACACCTATCGAAATATCTTTGCAAATGGCTGACAAAACAACTGCCATACCTATCAGTATTTGTGAGGATGTGCCCGTTGTTGCTGCAAACGTTACTATCTTAACTGACTTTGTTATACTTGAGATGCCCGAGGACGACAACATGTTGATTATCCTTGGTAGACCCTTCTTGAATACTGCAGGGGCTGTTATTGATTGCAATAAAAGCAAGGTCACTTTTCATATTAATGGTAATGAGCATACGGTGCACTTCCCGAAGAAACAATTCCAAGTGAATGGTATTAATGTTATTGAAAAATCTCCGACAATCACTATTGGAAGTTTTCAACTACCTCTACCTACTGCCAAAAAGAAATATGAAATGCTTATTGTTGTGGACATTCATATCCCCATTGAGGTAGCTTAGTGTTTTACGAAAGTTCTTCGGTTTCATGCTAATCGGAAGTGGTTGTTAATAAGACTTGATCAACCTTATTAATGAATCATTTTTGAGAGGTATGAAGTTGATGAATTTAGTGAGCACTACCTTTTGTCCTTACCTTTTGTTTTCTGTTTTTCTTAGTTAAATAAAATAAAATGCCATGTTTTGTCTGTTTTCTGAATTTCCCGTGCAATAAAAAATGACCCAAAAATGAAAGTCCTCAGAATACTCTGAAAATTTAATACGATTTTTTTCTAATATTTATGAATTTATAGTGCAAATAACATCAGAGGGGGGTGCACCAGGTGGGCACAACCCACCTGGGCGCGCCAGCACCCCCAGGCGTGCCCTGGTGGGTTGTGGTCCCCACGTGGGCCCCTCACTTATACCTTTAGCCCAAGTCACCACCTACCTCCAGAAAAAAATCACCATTGCTCTCTCTCTCGTGTTCTTGCTCTCAAACCCGTGGATTTCGATCTCTTTGCTTGAAGCTCCGTTTCCGAAACTGTTTCGGGGGATTGTTGCTTGGTATGTGACTCCTCCATTGGTCCAATTAGTTTTTGCTTTAGTGGTTTATATTTTGAATAATTAGTTACTCTTGGTGCTGCTGTAGATGAGCTTGCATGTTGAATTGTTAGAGTTCTAAGTAGTTTGAATGCTTGATATGGCCTCTATGCATCCCTATGAGTAGTTACTATCAATCTTGTGAAGTTTTGTTGAGAAAAATTTTTTGGACTAAAAGTTTCAGAATTTTGTTCTTAGGAAAAAGATGAGTATCTTTAGGAAGTTTGCTTCCAAGAAGAACTCTAAGGGAGTTATTGGGGAGTCGTCGGATAATGACCTCCGCACCCGGAGGATGGTGGAGGTACGACCATGCGAATGGCCACACAACCCATTCATGGACGGAGCCGAAATCCGTCAAGAGTTTGCACAATATGCTGCTAATGCCGGCCTCACCGACTTCATCGCAGCTGAGTGTGAACAATATCATCTCCTCACAAATTCCTTTGTGTAAAGTTTTCATTTCATAAGTAGGAATAATCCTCCTGAGGTGCAGTTTAATTTATATGCTGAAACCCGTCAGGTACCGCTTACTGAATTTTGTGACATTTGCTTGATCCCTTCTGACGGGGAATTAAGAGAGCCTAGGCCCGCAGAGTTTGATGGTTTTTACCGCACTCTGATGGTAGGGGATGAGAGAGGCGTGTTAGGTGTCACCGCCACTAGCTTACACTTTCCTGCCGTGCATTATTTTGCTCTATTTATTGCGAAGTGTTTGCTTGCTAGAGAGAAGGTAGGTGCACTCAGTCCCCAGACTTCGCTGTCTTACACCGTGCACTTTACGGCGACAACTCTTATAGCTTGGGAGCTATTGTGGCACGTCGCCTCCACATTAACATATCCAAGGGTAAAATACATGGTGGTATTTATGCTACTCGCTTAGCGAGTCACTTTAATGTTCAGATACGCCAGCATGACTATCCCTTGCCCAAGGTTTACTTAGATCGCCAGGCTATGGCACATCATCAATTTATTGATGGCGAGAACACTATTATTGATATTCCCTATAACCTGGTTTTTAGTGAGAACACTCGTGATATTATTCCATTGCCTGCACCTGCTTTGTTTGACTCTATTGCCAGGGGCGGATACAGGACCATGCCTGAGGACATTGTCGCCTACCGGAACAACCAAGCGGCAGCAGGGGAGGAGCCTCAGGAGTGGGACCCTCTGGTGCCCGCTCCCCAGCACTTCAACGTGGGACCTGATGGTTTCTTCGAGTGGTGATTACCAAGTTAGGCCAAAAGCCTAAGCTTGGGGGTGTACGTATTTCCACCGACATTACATTCATGTTTACACATTTCATTCTAGTTGCCGGTGTCCACACTTTTTCATTGTATTATCCATGTTAGATTTATTTTCTCGCTTTATTCTTGTGTGTTTGAAAAACTTTGAGAAAATCCAAAAATATCTCTTGCTTCTTTTTGGTTTTTCTTTCTACTTTAATTAGTTGTAGTATTAAAAGAAAACCCAAAAAGATTTCCTTGTTCTTCTTTTGCTTGTTGGGAGCTTTCCTGTGTAAATAGTTTTTCTTGTTTTTGTTTTTCTCCTTTCTTTAGTTTGCTTTCTTCTAGAAAAACTAAAAACTCCAAAAATATTTCAATGTGTTTCTCTGAATTTCTTTTTCCATTTTTACTGAGTCATACCGAGGACAAGACCACGATGAAAATGGTGAGTGGCTCTCATATGCATTATTGTTGATCTAACAAAGAGCTCAAATTGCTTTGTCTTCTCCTTTTGGAATAAAGTGTTTGCAGATTTCATCTTAGTCCACAGCACTCTTACACTATTATCATTTTCATATCATTCGGTCGTGCAAGTGAAAGGCAATAATGACGATATTTGATGAACTGGCCGTGGCAGAGAGAAACGGGTATGAACTCAACTTGTTCTGTTTTTGTAAATATGTTTAACCTAGTATCCATGATTCAGCCTATTATGATTAAACATGTTTGCAATGACCCTTAGAGATTATAGTTTCTCATTCCATGCTTAAGTAGCTAGGAGTGGATAATAATTTATCTTGGATGCCAACATCGAGTTAAAATGATTGTGATGTAGTATGATGATATGGTATCCTCCTCTGAATGTTCGAGTGGCTTGACTTGGCGCATGTTCATGCATGTAGTTGAATCAAAACCAACATAGCCTCTATGATATTTATGTTCATGGTGTTCATATCCTACTCATGCTAGTATCCAATGTTACTTATGCATAATGCATGTTCATGACCGTTTTTGCTCTCTAGCTGGCCGCTTCTCAACCTATTTGCTAGCCTTCGCCTGTACTAAGCGGGAATATTGCTTGTGCATCAAAATCCTGAAACCCAAGTTATTCTAGATGAGTCCACCATACCTACCTATATGCGGTATTACCCTGCCGTCCTAAGTAAATTTGCATGCGCCACCTCTAAAAACTTCAAATAAATATCCTTTTTTGTGTGCCTCGATTGTTCATAGAGCGACAGGAGGTAGTTAGTACCTTCCATGCTAAGCGGGTTATTCTCATGACGAGTGTTGATTCACTCATCTTTGCACGAGAGGGGCGGTAATAGGGATTCCCAGTCCCGAAGTCAAATTGCAATTAATTAAACAAAACTCCCCCAGGAATGTTGTTGGTATGGACGGTACCCATTGTTCCGGACCAGCCGTGGAGTGTGATTGTTGGTGGGAGGGGAGTAAACTTTTACTTTTATCGCTTGGGAACTGCCACTAATGTGTTTAGCATGGAAGATACCGATAACTAATGGTCGCGAAGTAAACAAGAAGGGTGCATTTCTCAAAATTTCATTTACCTCTGTTTTAAAAACTTGAGCTCTGGCACCTCTGCAAATCACTGCTTCCCTCTACGAAGGGACTATCTATTTACTTTTATGTTGTGTCATCACCTTCTTAAATAAGCGCCAGAACTTGAGAGCACTATTGTCATCCTCATGCATTGTGTGTAGCTAATGTTGGGTACAATGTTTAGTCGCTGCTTGAACTTTGGAGGTGCTCTGCATTTATGTTTTGCGGTCTCAGAAAGGGCTAGCGAGATACCACTATTGTCATATTATATCATGGTTGTTTTGACAAAGTGTTGTCATTTGAGATATCTTATTATTGCTCGCTAGTTGATTATGCCATTGATATGAGTTAATATAATTTTTAAGAGTTATTGTCGACATGGTTAGTAATAATCTTTGCAGAAAACCTGGGTGCTACTTAAGCTTATTTATGTAAACAAGAGCAAAAGAGTTCGTAAAAGTTTTTCTTTTTCACTTTCAGTTTATCAACTGAATTGCTTGAGGACAAGCAAAGGTTTAAGCTTGGGGGAGTTGATACGTTTCCGTCGCATCTACTTTTCCTAACACTTTTCCTCTTGTTTTGGACTCTAATTTGCATGATTTGAATGAAACTAACCCGGACTGACGCTGTTTTCAGCAGAACTACCATGGTGTTGTTTTTGTGCAGAAATAAAAGCTCTCAGATTGGAATGAAACTTTGCGAGGAATTTTTATACAATAAAAGATAATTTCTGGAGCCAAGAACCACCGGAGGGGGGGGGGGTATCTGGGTGGGCACAACCCACCAGGGCGCCCCCCCTCAGGCACGCCCAGGTGGGTTGTCCCCACCTGGTGGCCCCGCAGACTCCAACCCTGATACTATAAAATCACATTTTCGGAGAAAAAAATCGGGAGAAAGAATTATCGCGTTTCACGAGACGGAGCCGTCGCCACCTCCTGTTCTTTATCGAGAGGCCAGATCTGGAGTTTGTTTGGGGCTCCGGAGAGGGGGATCTTCGATCTTTGTCATCACCAACCCTTCTCCATCTCCAATTCTATGATGTTCCCCACCGGGAGTGAGTAATTCCTTCGTAGGCTCGCTGGTCGGTGAGGAGTTGGATGAGATTCATCATGTAATCGAGTTAGTTTTGTTAGGGCTTGATCTCTAGTATCCATTATGTTCTGAGATTGATATTGCTATGACTTTGCCATGCTTAATGCTTGTCACTTTGGGCCCGGGTGCCATGATTTCAGATCTGAACCGTTTATGTTATCACCATTATATCTATGTTCTAGATCCGATCTTGCAAGTTATAGTCACCTACTATGTGTTATGATCCGTAAACCCCGGAGTGACAGAAGTCGGGATACTTTCTGGTGATGACCGTAGTTTGAGGAGTTCATGTATTCACTATGTGTTAATGCTTTGTTCCGGTTCTCTATTAAAAGGAGGCCTTAATATCCCTTACTTTCCAATTGGACCCCGCTGCCACGGGAGGGTAGGACAAAAGATGTCATGCAAGTTCTTTCCATAAGCACGTATGACAATTTACGGAATACATGCCTACATTATATTTATGAACTGGAGCTAGTGCCGTATCGCCCTAGGTTATGACTGTTATATGATGAATATCATCCAACGAATTCACCGATCCAATGCCTACGAATTTCTCTTATATTGTTTCTGCTAAGTTACTACTGCTACTGTCACTATTGCGCTTGCTACAAAATTATTGCTATCAATGTTACTGTTACTATTGCTGTTGCTACTACTATCAAAACTATCATACTACTTTGCTACTGATCACTTTGCTGCAGATAATTAATCTCCAGGTGTGGTTGAATTGACAACTCAGCTGCTAATACTTGCAAATATTCTTTGGCTCCCCTTGTGTCGAATCTATAAATTTGGGTTGAATACTCTACCCTCGAAAACTGTTGCGATCCCCTATACTTGTGGGTTATCAGGATCCGATGAACTTTGAGTTTATGATTAGATCTATTTATCCATGAAAGTTATTTGAGTTTCTTTGATCTCTTATATGCATGATTACTTATAGCCTCGTATTTCTTCTTCGAATCTTTGGTTTAGTTAGGCCAACTAGATCGATTTTTCTTGCCATGGGAAGAGGTGCTTTGTGATGGGTTCGGTCGTGTGGTGTTCTTTCCCAGTGACAGAAGGGGCAACAAGACACGTATTGATCGTTGCCATTAAGGATAACAAGAAGGGGTCTATTCCTACATGAATAGATCTTGTCTACATCATGTCATTGTTCTTATTGCATACTCCGCTTTTCCGTGAACTTAATACACTAGATGCATGCTGGATAGCGGTCGATGTGTGGAGTAATAGTAGTAGATGCAGGCAGGAGTCGGTCTACTAATCTTGAACGTGATGCCTATATAATGATCATTGCCTGGATATCGTCATAATTATTTGAAGTTCTATCAATTGCCCAACAATAATTTGTTTACCCGCCGTATGCTATTTTTCTCGAGAGAAGCCACTAGTGAAATCTACGGCCACCGGGTCTATTATTTATCATATGTGCCTTGAGATCTGTTTTTATTTGCTTTTATTTTCAGATCTATTATTCTAAAAACCCAAAAATACCTTTCTGTACTTTTTCTTTATTTGTTTTATTTTGTTTTATCGCGAGATCTATTTATCCAAAATCATACAAACCAATCTATCTTTTACCCGGGAGGGATTGACAACCCCTCTTACGCGTCGGGTTGCAAGTATTTGTTCTTTGTGTACAGGTACCGTTTTACATAGTGTTGCTTGGTTCTCCTACTGGTTCGATAACCTTGGTTTCATCACTGAGAGAAATACCTACCGTAGCTGTGCTGCATCATCCCTTCCTCTTCGGGGAAAAACTAACGCGGACACGAGCCATCAGGATGCTTGCGAGAGGGGTTAATCATAAATGGGAGGCTTGTTCAAGTAAGAACAACACCCAAGCACCGGTCCACCCACATATCAAATTATCAAAGTAGCGAACGCGAATCAAACCAACATGATGAAAGTGACTAGATGAAATTCCCATGTGTCCTCGAGAACGTTTTACTTATTATAAGAGACCGTTCCGGCCTGTCCTTTGCAACAAAAAAGATAGGGCTACCTTGTTGCACTTATTGTTACTTTTGTTTTTTGTCACTTGTTACAAATTATATTGCTATCAAACTATCTGTCATCGATAATTTCAGTGCTTGCAGAAAATACCTTGCTAAAACCCGCTTGTCATTTCGTTCTGCTCCTTGTTGGGTTCGACACTCTTACTTATCGAAAGGACTACGATTTATCCCCTATACTTGTGGGTCATCATCAAAGCATTGATTTTTCCATGGTTACACGTACCATCATCTTCTACGCCAATGAACCCACTTAAATTTAAAAAACATGCACACAATTCATAAATCGGAATTAAATTCTAAAATTTGGATTTCAATTCAAAAATTGGGCAAACCCCCTCCCTTGCCAAAATCCGATTCCCATGAGATAAAGCTTGACTCCACATTTGCAGTGCTAACAAGATGGACATGCAACTGATGCAGAGGCTAATAACCCAGCCGAGTATCCAGCTACGCCCGCTGCAGCGCCATGGCCCAACCCATGTGCAGCCGTACCGTCCTCTACCGTAGTCGTGATGGCACCCTCCACCACAACCACACATGGGGTCGAGCACACCACATCTCTGCTGCACGACCCCTGCAGCCGAGGCGCTGCCCTTTTCCATAATGTCTCCAGAGCGCACCTAAGTGACATGGAGCGACCCATACGCAACCACGCCAACGCCCTCCGCTGTAGTACCGTCTCCCTCCACTGCAGCTGCGCTCGCGGGTGCCCAATCCGCAGCCCGCCCTTGGCGGCCCTCCGCAACGCCTTCACCATCCATTACACACTGCCTCTCGCGCAGTCGCGGCCACCGCTAGGAGCTGGAGGATTGCGCTGTCGCCGCTGCTTGGTAGGGTTGGGGGAATCAGACGGGGAGAGAGACGAGTCGTGTCGAGAGAGAGTGTCGGTTCAACCTTTTTTCGTGCAGTATAAACAAGGACAATTTTGTCCATCTAAAAAACAATGACAAGAATTAAACGGTAGAAGATAATAGAAGTGACGAAAGTTTCACAAGGGTCATAAATTTTAGATTTAATGTCAGATATAAAGGAGAAACAACCATATGACACATGTGGTAAGCAATTTAAATTATTCAAAAAAATAAAATAAAGGAGAAACAAATTTTCGGTGTCAAATCAAATGGAGAAACAAAATTTAAAACGGTGTTAAATAAGGAATTTTCTCGTGCTTTTTGTGGCACCACGACAGCGCACGAGAGCCCACAGGGCCACGGCGCCGCAGCCAATCGCGGATGCCGACCCCACCTGCAAGCGACAGAAAAGACAGCCCCACCACGTTTTCCAGAACGTCCTCCACCAAGCGCGAACCGACCACACCACACCACACCCGTCCCGTCCCGTCCCCTCAAACCAACGCACGAGCGGAAACGAAACCCTCTCCAGGATCCCGCGAAGCGAACTCCCCCCCTCCCCTTCTCCCGCCGCGCCCCCAAAATCCGATCGGCGGCCACCCCGCCGGCGGCGCCCAATCCGAGCGGCCAGGGGTCGATTCGAGCCAGCCCCGCGAGGAATCCGAGGTATTCGAGGCGGATTTCCTCCGGGGTAGGAAGGATGATGATGGGGTTCATGGGGAAGAGGAAGGAGCTGGAGCAGGTGGTCGACGGCCTCTGCGACTTCTCCCTCTCCGGCCCCGCCGCCAAGTGCCGCCGGCTGGTGAGCGCCCTCGCCGTCCCCCCCGCATTCTCTCCCCGTTCTCGCGCGCCTCTGTTTGCTCGAGCTCCCGTCACGCGTCCCTGCCTGCGCGCAAGTGGTTACGCTTCAAGTCGATGCTCCTGGCGCAGTTCATGCTCGGATCTGTCGTTTCAGATTGGGCAATTTTTTTCCAGCTCTGCCGGTTGGTTGAAGTAGCTGCTGGCTGCGTGTGCATGCTAGGTTCGCTACTGGCTGGGTGGAGTACACCTGTTGTATCAGGTGGTGGTTTGGTCTTCGGTGCATGCTGGGTGCTAACCACCCTGTAGACTTTTAGTTTTAGCTAGTGATTCATGTGTATTGCTAGATGGATACCAGTTTGTGTGGCACTTTGGCCGGCTGCCTCACGTTGTGCTTCTACTGTGTTTTGAGAAGCATGGTGAATGCGCTGCTTAATTGGTTATTACTTATCTTGCATGTGCTTCATTTCTGTCATATATTAAACAGATTCGGGTAGGAGTTGCTAGAGGGCACCGGCATGTGGTTTTATGAAGTTTATGTATGATAAATGTAGTGGATGAGCTGGTTCGTTTGATGAATAAACCTCCAGGTAGTGTCATGCTACTGTATTTTACACAATTACAAACCCAGAGAATTAAATTAATGTAATAGTTAGATTACCTGGATTGCACTTCAGTTCATCGCTACACTTGCTATCTTCTCTATGCTAGTATGCCTACTGTCACGCCCATGGGCTGTGTCAGTGGCTATACATAAAGCAGTTCCATGCATTTGCTTGATTGATTATATATTGTAGAGTTGCAGTCAATGGCATGCTTAGTCTCTGCAGTACCTTCTCTTTACTGATTTACAGTTAATTTAAGTGACTTTTCTTACTGCCCTTTCAAGATACTTTTGCAATTAACATCATCTTTTATGGCTCAACATATTTCACTGGGATATCTCATTTGATTATATGCAGTTATGGATGTACTTTGATAGCAAGTGTTATTTCTTTATCTGTGCATTTACCAATGCGTGTCCTCTGTTGGTATGAGCTTCAGCATTGTAAACGTTTATTGAGATATTCTGCTTAATAAACATATTGTTTCCTTGCATTCAGTTTAATGACCAGTATTAACGGCAAGTAAGTAAGTTACATTAGGAAGTGCATATGCATGTTGCATTTTTCAGTGCTTCTGTATAAATGAGCATTCTTTCACTACAGGATTTATCTGTTGTTGCAAGTACTTTATTCAGACATTTCTTGCAGCTCTTACATGTTGCTGAATAAATGTTGCTTATTATTTGAAGGACCCTGGTCTCCCACCTATTTTGGAAGAAGAACCACCATGTCCTTCCATCCCATATCAACATCAGATGCTGGGAGAGGAAATCAACAGTGGTGTTAACATGCCCATTGTGGAAGATATGATAGAAGGTGCCATGCCATCTCATCTGTCTAGCGAGGACAAGGCACTTGTTATATACAAGCCAGTAAACAAGCCTACCCTCTTTGGTCTCAGTATCGCAAACCCTTCAATCATAGTCAGTTCAGACTTGATACGTGGATTAAAGAGTAAGTCGATTATGATCAAACTTTTATTATATTTGTATTTGTCTTCTTATACATGTTTACTATTTATAACACTGCAGTACTCACGTTGTGCATGTTTAACATGTCCTGGGTCAAATTTCATGTATAACCGCAGTTATTGTATTAACATTCTGTAAGCATGACGGCAGTGTTACATTCACGCCTTAATAAATAAGTAGTGAGGATTTGAGGCTAGGTTTTAGATAGAAATTGGAGAAGGTAGAAGAACAGACAAGAGGTGAGGCAGTTGCATGCTTCTGTTCTGTTCGATCTCTCTGGCTCTCTGATTTCGCTGCGTAGGGGCCAACTCACCACAAAGTCCTCCAAGGCCCCGTGTCGCCGCTCTGTCCCATTACTGTCACACACACAGCCCATAACAGTAAGAAACTGTGGCATAATACTTCCAGTGGTGCTATATGCAAGTATGCACTTAACTGTAAAGGTCCAAGTCTTTTGTTGTGCCATGTAGCTAGTGCATATGAACATAACTGGATTCCTAAATCAAACATGGTTAAAGCGGGAGGTTCCCTCCATAACTCTACTCTGTTAGGTAGAAATGAGGCACCCTGCGGAGGCAGTGGTCGAGCCCAGGAATTCCCCTCCCCCCCCTCCCCCCCCCCCCCCCCCCCATGCAGTTTCATCTCATATGCATCGCCTATTATTGGGAGATAAGACGATGGTCAATTCTAAAGAAAACACATTCTGCATGTTGGTACATTCGGGCCCTGTTGCACAGCATGATGTGCTTTATACAGCTTTTCTTTTCTTAGTATTCTCGTTGCTAACTTGTTTGTCCCCTGTTGTGCTAGATTTTATCCATTTTGTGTACTGTAGCCATACATGCTTGTCAACAGTTATCTTACTCCTTTAATTTTGTTTGGTCTGTTGTGTATACTTTGAGCATGATTGGGTTGGGTCCCGTTTTCGACAACCTTCCTGTTTGTTAGCCACGTAGTATTTGTCTACTTGTCTGTTGATGACATATAACCCCATCATTTTCTTTCTCCTCTCTCAGATCAACCTTTCAATCAGGGGAACTGTCATGGGCTGGAGGACAATTCTCCTGAGCGCAGCAATTGCTTGGCCTTAGTTCCTTGGACGCCACAGCGGATTGCCATGACATCTGATTGGTCCGTCGCCCCACCTGAAAGCACACATAATGTTGAAGAGCCAATGGACGCTGATGAGACAGAAGTTATTTCTATGGACTTTGAGGAAGCGCCTCAAGCAACTCCAAGGGGAATCGACGTGGAGAACCTTCACCAGTGGCACCAGCACTGCATGAACCCACCGTCGCTGCCGAACCCGTCAGCGCCAGTCATGTGGTCGTGGTGACAAATCTGGAGATGTCGGCCCCCTTAACCGCAGGTTACTTACACACGAAGGATGAAGAAATTCCTATAGCTGGCCTCCACCGGAAGTGTATGTCTACTTTTGATGGATTGAGAAATGATTGCTATGTGCATAATAGCCCCTCTTTAGCGTAGTGCTGATCTTCATCAGTAACGTCAATAGACTTCTGTGTTAGAAACGTCCATTCTACAGCTACATGACTACATCGCTGGACTTGTGTGTTAGAAACAGCCCTGTTACCGGCTTACTGTTGGCGCCCCCAATTTAATTTGATCTGGTATTGTTGGTGCAACATTTTAGTGCCCTTTGCAGCTATTGTTGCAAAACTTAGCTTGCATTGTGGTTTTGAGACCATGGAGTATGCTATCTCTTGATGATGTTAGACAAGTTAATCTATATGGGACAATGAAGGAGCTCAACGTCGTATGTACTCCCTCTGTAAATAAAGTCTGTATTAAAATGCACTTGTGCGTAAATATGAGCAACATGGTTAAATTGACGTCTGCTGACATCTTGATTGCGGAGGTGCTTCTGCACAATCTGATTCCATAGCTGTCGGATGAGCCATCACACGGAGCACCAGCGCAAGCCCTTCTCTGCACGCTTCCAGCCTGGAATTGCAACTTACAGCAAGCAGGGAACATGATTGCACAAGTGTCATTCTTGTACTACCGGCTGTGCCATCAGTCTCCTCGTATGAACCATCGACATCCAACTTCGTTCACCCTACATCAGAGGTTTTGTCGACCACAGTTAAAACACGTAGGGTGTGTTTGATAGCTTGCATCGTTTTCCCCCCTTGCATATGTATCTCATCTGGGACAGCTGAGCGGATGTAGGCTGAAAATCATGTTGTGCATATGGTTTGGTTGCCTTACTGTCTGTTTATATGATAGCACCGATCCCAGCCCCGTGTTTGGTTGCCTGTTCACGGTTGTGCTCATACACTGCATGGTATTTAGTTGCATATACTCAGTTAGGACCGCTTACCTTGTACCCTATGTAGTGAGCTTATCATCACCTTACATACGATCATGCCAATAAAACAACACTACAATCACGACGACGATGATGAAGTTTTCGTCCCACACAACCCAAACTGTCTAGGAGGCTTGCCTACTTCAATATTGCTCTTCTGCTTGAGCAGAAACTTGGAGTAAGCATCATCTCTGTGTAACGAGTCAGCCTGAAACCCTCCCTCTGTATACCACATACCGCTTCGCCTAGCATATGACAGGAGAGCAACAATTGAAGCAGTGAGCAAAGAAACACAGTACACATGGAACAAAGAAAACTTAGGCATGCATGATCATATATCCAAAAGGCAAAAGGCAGGGCAAGTTCACCATAGCTTCTGTGGTGTCATCCTACCACCATATCCATAAAGAGGGTGTAATCCTACCACCGTAAGTTCGCCATCAGCGTGAGGGGTTAGTATATACCACCTCATCAAAATATACAACAACAAGTTTTAAGCCCGAGCTACCACAAAATGTACATCGTCACCATCATCGTCGTCGATCATCATGCACGTCGTCACCACCACCACCACCAGAAGCAACACTAGTAGTAGTGCTTGCCCAACCAGGTCCTAAGCCAAAGCACGCTATGGGCGTCTGCCATGGCAACGAACACAACACCATGTGCCTTGTTGTCCAACAGGTGGCTAAGAGCAGCAATCGGAGCCTCCGGACTGAAGCCACCTTCCTTCATGACGATGTTGTATAGGTCAAGGTAATGTAGACCGACTTGCTCTCTGTAATGGCGGTTGCTACCTCCTTGACGTTGTCAGTCATGCTACTTGTCGTGATTTTGTCACGACAGATGTCCTAGTGAAAGGACTTAAGCGTGGAGCCATCGCAACGTAGGTTAGCTCGAAGGGGTTGATCGGGACGAAAGACTCAAGTTTACCCAGGTTCGGCCCCTCACAACGAGGTAAAAGCCTACGTCCTGCTTTGAGTTGTATTGCTTGAGTATCAATTACAAGGGTGCGAAATCGCCTGACCTAGCTCTTGATCAATTGTTTCTTGCCCTAACCCGCCGCAGGGTCTCGCCTTTATATACACAGGTCGAGGCCCTGGGCTTACAAGAGTCCAAGCCGGATCATACAACGTGACCAACTCGGTTTCTAAGTCGCCTTGCCTTGTTAGACAAGTCGCCATCGTGGCGGCTCACACCCTCCGGGTCACAATTCTGCCACCAGGTCTTGGGCCTTCAACAGGCCCACCTTGTAAGCCGCCACCAGTCTTCATGTTTCATCTTCTTGGACCTACTTGGGCCTTCTTCATGTAGAGTCGCCAACGGTGTAACCCGGCCCTTCCTGGGCGGGTCACACCTCGGGGTTATATCCCCAACATTAGGCCCCAGATTGATTTGAACTGGTTCATGTCAATCTCCACTGCTTCAGGTTGGCGAGTCTTCCTATCAAAGCTTAACCCTGAATAAATCATTGTAACCCACCATGACGTCATGCAAAGTGAATCCATAAAAACCCCATGACATCACAACGGAACTTTTTGCATTAATCAGCCGTCCGAGAATCGAGGCGCCTGCACTGTTGAGATAATCATGTTGCCTCCACGATTTCCGCGCATGCCATTTCACTGTTTCCTTATAAATAGGGATGTGGGGCCCCCTCTTTTCACTTTTACCCCGCCCCTCTCTCTTCTTCTTCCTTCTTGCGTCGTCCGCCACCGCCGGAGCTCTACCGCCGCCATTCTTCACCGACGATTCCAACTGGGCCGCTGCATCAACCTGACTAGACCAGAGAATCGCGATACACACCCGCTACTCATCAGCATCACCAGGTATTCAACTTTTCCCAGTTCCAATCTGCATTAGGTCACTTCTAGTTCGTCGGTGTTCGTCCAAGTTCATCGTAGTTCATCCACCATGTTGCTTAGCTTAATCCAAAAACAATACCGAAGCCGTGCGGTAGTAGTTTTGGCCTTTACCTCAAACCGTAGATGCATCCTTTCTTCGTGAGATTCAATCCCCAGCTTACTAGTTCTTCCACTGCCATATTTTAGGTTTAGCAATTACTCTTCATTTTTTGAATCACCATAGATCCAAAATCATAGGTAGAAATCGTGAAACTTGTTTGTCCCATACTTAGGAAAATTTGATCAGTCTCAGATCCATAGATGGCCGCCTTGCTACTGTCGTTTAGGCGGCTCAAATAATACCTTATAACCTGTCATAACCAGACCGTCTTAACCACGAACCTGTGATCCACCAGCAAACAACCGGTTTAAACATGAATTTTATAATCATTAGGCGGTTCATCACAAAGATATTAACCCGCCATACTTTTATTCTCAGGTCGTAGTTTTTAACCCGCCAGCATGACTAAGACTCCCACTTCTTGTGACTGGGTTGCTTCTGAAGTCTCTGAACTTTCTCTCACTGAATATGTTGACATGGGGGTCCTGCCAGCAAAAGATGTCATCCATTGGCGAGTCCCAGGGGTTGAGACTAAACCTCAACCTAAAGAAGGTGAAGTTGTCGCTTTTGCAGATCACCTCCTCCGTGGTTTCTCACCACCCGGGTCAAAATTCTTCCGGGATGTTCTCCACTTTTATAACCTTCATCCTCAAGATATTGGTCCCAACTCTGTTTCCAATATATGTAACCTTCAAGTTTTCTGCGAAGTGTACCTCCAACAAGAGCCTGAGGTTGATCTACTCAGAGAATATTTCTACCTCAACCGCCAAACTGAGATGACCGATGGACCTAGTCTCGAGCTTGGTGGAATTTCCATTCAGAGGCGACAAGATGTCGTTTTTCCTGCAGCTATATTACCTAGTCACCCCAAAGATTGGAACCACATGTGGTTCTATTGTCAAGACACATCTCCGGCTGGTGAAAATCCCCTGCCGGGTTTTCTCCCTTTCCGGCTTAGCCCTATCCATGCACTTCTAGATCGCATCTCTGCTGCAGAACGGGCTAAGTACTCAACCACTTTTTCAATGATAAGAGCCCTAGTAGCCAATGGCTTGTCTGGAGTAGACCTGGTCCGCTGCTGGGTCTCGTGGAGAATTTTGCCATTGAGCCGGCGCGGCGGCTTAATGTGTGAGTACACAGGTAACACAACAGATCCTCAATGCTATAATCATACATCCTTGACTGATGAAGAAGCCATTGCTATCACTACAAAAAAATACACTTCCGTGATGATACGTGTTTGTCACAGTAGGTCACGTTTTTTGTCATGCATGTACATCCATGACGATTTTATGACAGAATCAAGATAGTCATACCTGTGCTGTCGTAGAAGTGTTCCATGACATTACCAAAATTATCATCACGGAAGTGTCAACTTCCATGACGATAAATCATGCGTCATAGAAGTGCTTTCGTCAAGGGTGACCGACACGTGGCATCCACCGTAACGGGTCGCCGTTAAGCTATCGGGTTCCGGTTTGGATCCGATAACTTGTTAACAGCTGGGACCAATGAGGATTTTCCACGTGTAAAATTATCATTGGCTACAGCAACCATGTGTCAGCACCACGAAAGGACAGATGTCAACCGCCCAATGGACACGAGGCGCCTATGATACGTCGACATGTGGCAAGGCCCAACAGCGGCCCATTTAGGTTAAAAAGGCTGGCCCAGTCAAAATTAGCGGGCCGACCCATTAACGGCCTGCTTGCAGACGGCCCATTCGCAGTTAAGGCCCGTACGGCTAGTGTCAAATCGGCCCGTCAACGGCCCGTCCTAAACTTGTCATCATCGCGACCCATGGTCACTTCTGGCCCGTTAACAGTCCGCTAAGTATTTGGGCTGAATTACGGCCCGGTGTGTTTCCGGCCTGTTAAAGGTCCTGCTTTATTTGGGCCCATTTATATGCCATTGAAACTTTCGGCCCATAAACGACCGTGAAGGATTTGGGTCATATTCGGCCATGTCTGACATTCGGCCTGTTAGAGGCCCACTATAGATTTGGGCCACTTTCAGCCTGTTGTGATTTTCGGCCTGTTAACGTCGGACGAAATCCATGGGCCATATGTGGCCCAACGTCACATCGGGCCTATTAACGGCCCATATAAAACTGACACTAATCAAGCCCGACCGAACTTTGGCCTGTTAAAGGCCCGTGTAGTAGGTCGGCGCATTTACGGCCCGTCTGAATTTCGGCCTGTGAACGATCCGCATTGTAAATGGGCCACCATTTCGGCTTGCTAATGACCAGTGGGTTATTTCGCACAATCAGGGCCCAATCTCACTTTCGGCCTATTAAAGGCCCATGTTTTTTATGGGCTCGAGATATTTACACATATAAACGGCCTATTGTTACTGAGGGCCCAAATTATGTTTAGGCCTGTTAAAGGCCCACTGTGGGCACATGCCTACCAAAAAAATATGAAAGCTTATGCTGATTTAGGCCCAGATATTTTTAGTGGGCTACATGCAAATTACGGCCCATAATCGTTTTTAGCCCAATTGGAATGGGCCCGACGAATGTTGGCACGTTGGGCTCCTACGAAGCTTTCGGCCAAATACATTACTAAGATAAACCTACACTATACAAAAATAGCGTCGTAATTACTGCAGCCTTTGGCAGCATCATAAATGTTGTATCACAACAAAATAAATTCCAACCATACAACAAAAGCCCTGTTGGCATAAAGTTTACAGTCCTTGCAGATAAAAGCACCATCAGATGTATAGAAGCACAGATCATTTGACCTAAGTGCTAATGTTTCAGGCTGTAGAATCTGATGGAGCAGCATGATCTTCCCCTTTTTTCCGCCATTGCTCTTGAACAACGAAGCAAATGTCTGATAGTCTGGTTTCAAAACCATTCATATCTTGACGACATTTGTCAACCACTATTCTTGTTTCCGAAACAACGTCCATTAGGGATTGGACTTGTGTCTGGAGCACAGATATATCACTCTGTCTAGCCGGAAGATTTTGTTCAGTAGGCGATTTGGACGAGGTTACCTTGACAACCAACCCAGAATTACGCAGGAAGGTGCTTTTTGCACTGTTAGTGGAGAGATACTGACGCACTGCAGCAAGAGGTGACATTGTGCCTGTGGTAGCCTTGTCACCTTCAGGTGGTTGTGGCTGTTGAATCATTTGTTCCATAGCTTGCTGAAAGTTTGAACTTGTAGATTAGTGTACCAGATAAGTTACTAATGAGACAAAAAAAAATAAAGTAGGTTTCACGTTTATACATAACTTATTTTGGTGAACTACTAATATATTAGCATGTATTGTAGTGCCAACTACATAATAAAATCACTTTCAGAACATATGTCCATGTAGCATGCCTACTGTATTGTCTATTTCCTCACATTCGTTGACATCTAAGGATAAAGAGACATGGTTTAAAGTAGGATGAACATAGTATGACATCATTCATATCATGGGCAAACAGATATAAAACAAACAGGCTATTGTATCATTGTGTGCGCACGTGAACATCACAACTAGATTACAGATCAAGACCAAAATAATATACTTCATCTCTTTTAAACCATGTAAGGTGAAATGATACGTTAAGACAACTGTGTATAAAAGTAAACAGAGTAACTGACATTGGCTGCAAACCAAGCAGTTAAATGAACACATCACAGTACCAATCAGTTCAAAGGTAGGAGGAGTAAGGACTTACAACAACGGCTTGAACTGGTGTGCTCATGCCCTTCATCTTGCTGGTGTGGCAATCCTTGAAGATTTGCACTGCATTCGGTTCAGGTTCTTTTTGGTCCGCACGGGCTTTCCTATGTATTTGGAACAAGTCAATATAGATACGATAATATGGCACAGAAAAAAGAAGGAACTAGCAGCTATTTACAAGAGCCTCGTAGTGTGCAATATAGCTACGAGATCCTGTTGTCTGTTGGAATTTCACTTTAGAACGGTTGGTCTTGTTCTTCAAACAGTTAGCCTAGAAAAAAATACACTTGTAAGACACATACATAAATACAAGTTCAATATGTGGTTTGATCAAATACATATACCCTACCTGATACTTTGGATCAGACCAGTGTTTAACAAGGGCTGTCCAGTCTTCATCTGTAATATATTCCACTGGAGATGTTTGGGCGATTTCATTGTTAGCCTTGCCTTCAAAGTGAGCTTTTCTAAGGTGGTACGGATACTGTCGCAGAGCAGACTGAAAAACATGAGTGCATGCTTGTTTAGTTGCATCATCTTTCGGATCCAACTTGAACCTCATTTGTTGAAAAAAGAATGTGAGTCTTATTAGGAGGAAGCTAGAAACTATGGGACAGGGCAAGACAATATTACAAATTGCGATGAATAACATTACTTACGGATAAATGGTCAAGGAAGGTGTTAAACTGGGTATTGTCTTTCTCATTCCTGTACTGGATCCACGTTGGGAGGATACGTGCATGACACCTAACGGCAACGGCTGCCTCTGATACTAACTTGGCTGACTCTATAGCATCACGTGGCCTTTTTAAACCTGCCTCAAAATGGATGTCCATTCTTCCTCCTTTAGATTTTGTTAATCTGTCAAGCATTATCCCTGATGTCTGTTTTCGCTTGCGCCGTGGTGCTAGTTCAACAACGAATATGGAAAGTGTTAGTGCACATCAAACTATGAGAGTACATATAAAGGAGTATGCAACTGCAACTTGACTCGGTCAGGTACCGTCTTGGTGTTGATGCTCATGAGGTTCATCTGATCTTGCCAAGTCCTGTTGTGTCAGCAGTGCTTTCGGAAGTAGTGTTAGGTGTGAAGGCAGTTTGGGAACTGGCCAGTTCCGGAGCAAATGAACGAGTAACTCGTTGAGATGCTGGTACAGTTGAAGCGGATGCTGCAACTGGTGGAGCAGGTGATACTGTGTTTGTAGATTTAGCCAGTGGACTTGGACCTTCTACTGCACTATAAGTACCAGCAGAATCTCGAGGGCAGATCCTTTTCCATTTCACCCGACGAGTAACACCATTCCCTACTATATTATTTTCCTTACTCTTTTTTGACTTTGCCATGTCAAGCCGTACCCACAACACAAAAGAATAAAATCGCTCTTCAGAACTCATTGATGCATGATACAGACAAGCAATACTTTGATGTAAGACAACCGTATGAGGATGGAATATGTAAGAAAAACAGGACGGCGTGACATATTCACAGCTACGATGTGTAAACTAAGCAGAAGGATTTTCAAGAAAATAGAAGTAATGCAAGATAGACACCATATGAAAGATGCAACCAATATCACTCTGCCAAGTTAAAAGTGTCTTGTCATAAGTGGCATTTCAAAAAATTAGAAGCAGTACAGCGTAGAAATCAATGCAAGATGCAACCACTATCAAACTGCCATGTTAAAAGCGTCCAATCATGAGTGACTGATGCGGGATACACAACAGCAGTACTTTGATGTAAGAACATGGTATGATAGATAGATGCAGTGTATTCTAGACACAGAAAGGCATGTCATATGCACATGTATAACGTATAAACTCAGCAGGTGCAATTTAATCAAAATAGAAGAAATACAGGCTAGACAACATATGCAACATGAAACCAATTATCACACTGTCAACTTAGAGCAAGCACCTACGATGGTGGAGTACGGGAGATGAACTCATTATGTAGACTTGGGACTTCAACTGCATTAGCAGTAGCAGTGGCAAATCTAGAGAGTCTCTGTTTGCATCGGTCCGGAGGACCACCAACATCCCCTAACTTACTCTTTTCCTTCCTCTTTTCTGATATTGCCTTATGAAGTCAAAACCACAAGAAGATGAATAAAATTAGTTCTGCATAACTGGTTGATGCATGATACAGACGAACACTACTTTGATCTAAGATAAGCGCATGATAGGAGGATGGAATATATACAAAAAAAAGACAACATTGCATATTCACACGTACGATAGGAGGATGGAATATGTATGAAAAACAGTAAGCAGAAGGCATTTCAACAAAATTAGAAGAAATGAAAGCTAGGCACCATATGAACATGCAACCAATATCACTATCAGGTAAAAAGTGTCTCGTTGTAAGTGCCATTTCAAGAAATTTTAAGCAGTACAAGCTAGAAGACAATGCAAGATGCAACCTACATCACACTCCCAAGTTAAATGTGTCTTATGGGTAAGTGATTGT
The DNA here is from genome assembly GCA_011799875.1 of Thinopyrum elongatum. Taxonomy (NCBI): domain Eukaryota; kingdom Viridiplantae; phylum Streptophyta; class Magnoliopsida; order Poales; family Poaceae; genus Thinopyrum; species Thinopyrum elongatum. The sequence goes on from CM022302.1 coordinate 127,577,964, forward strand.
TGCAGGTATAAGTTGTAAGCTACGCAAATGCAATTCAACAAAATTAGAAGCAATACAAACTAGACATCATACGGAACACGCAACCACATATAACAGTTCCAAGTTAGAGCAAGCACCTATGATGGTGGAGGAGGGGAGATGTGCTCATCATCTACATAGCTACGTTGACTGTCCAGCCTTGTGTTGTCTTGCGAATCTTGTTGGGAGGATGGCGGAGTAGAATCTGTAGAGACCCTCTGTTTGAGTTGCTCCGAAGGACCACCATCATCCACTGCCTTACTAATTTCCTTCAGCTGTATTGATTTTGCATTGTGAAGTCAAACCGATAAGAAAAAGGAATAAAATTCGCTCTTCAGAACTCATTCATGCATGATACTGACGAACACTACTCGGATGAAAGGCAAACACATGATACGAGGATGGAATATGTACGAAAAACAGGAGGACGTGACATATTCACACCTATGATGTGGTAACTAAGCAGAAGGCATTTCAACAAATTAGAAGCACTGCAAGCTAGACACCATATGAAAGATGCAACCAATATCACTCTGCCAAGTTCAAACTGTCTGGCGTTTCAACAAATTAGAAGCAGTACATGCTAGAAATCATATGCAAGACGCAACCAATATCACAGTGGCGACTTAAAGGTGCCTTATCATAAGTGACTGATGCGAGATATGCAAGAACAGTAGTCTGATGTAAGAACATGGTGTGATCAGATATAGTATGTTCTAGAAACAGGAACACGTGTCATATTCACAGGCATTATGTGTAAAGTAAGCAGATGCAATTCAACAAAGTTAGAAGTAATACAAGCTAGACATCATACGCAACATGCAACCACATATAATAGTGCCAAGTTAGAGCAAACACCTGTGATGGTGGAGTTGGGGAGACGTGCTCATCATCTACACAGCTACGTTGACTGTCTAGCCTTGCGTTGTCTTGCGAATCTTGTTGGGAGGATGGCGGAGTAGAATCTGTAGAGACCCTCCGTTTCAGTTGCTCGGAAGGACCACCATCATCCAATGCCTTACCAATTTCCTTCCGCTTTATTGATTTTGCATTGTGAGGTCAAACCGACAAGAAAAAGGAATAAAATTCGCTCTTCAGAACTCATTCATGCATGATACTGACGAACACTACTCTGATGAAAGGCAAAGTCATGATACGAGGATGGAATATGTACGAAAAACTGGATGGCTTGACATATTCACACCTATGATGTGGTAACTAAGCAGAAGGCACTTCAACAAATTAGAAGCACTGCAAGCTAGACACCATATGGAAGGTGCAATCAATATCACTCTGCCAAGTTAAAACTGTCTCGTCATAGGTGGCGTTCATCAAACTAGAAGCACTACATGCTAGAAATCATATTCAAGACGCAAACCAATATCACGCTGCCAACTTAAAGGTGTCCCATCATAAGTGACTGATGCAGGATACACAAGAAGAGTAGTTTCATGTAAGAACATGGTGTGATAGACAGATATAGTATGTACCAAAAACAGGAAGGCGTGTCATATTCACACGTATCATGTGTAAGCTAAGCAGATGCAGTTTACACTAATTAGAAGCAATACAAGCTAGACACCATAAGCAACATGCAACCAGATATCACACTGCCAAGTTAGAGCAAGCACCTTGGATGGTGGAGTAGGGGAGCGGAGACTTGGAACTTGTAATGCACTATCAGTACGAGGAGAATCCGTACAGATGCTCCATTTACGTTGCTGCAGAGGACCACCATCATCGCCTTCCTTACTCTTTTCCTTCCTCTTTTTTGATTTTGCCTTGTCAAGTCAAACCCACAAGAAAAAGGAATAAAATTTGCTCTTCAGAACTCATTGATGCATGATACTGACGAACACTACTTTCATGTAAGGCAGCCGCATGATAGGAGGATGGAATATGTATGAAAAACAGGACGTCATGACATATTGACATGTATGATGTATAAAGTGTAAACTAAGCACAAGGTGTTTGAACTAGTTAGAAGCAATGTAAGCTAGACACCATATGAAAGATGAAACCAATATCACTCTGCCAAATTAAAAGGGTGGCCTCATAAATGTATTTGACCAAATTAGGAGCAATACATGGCAACATGCTAGAAATAATATGCAATATGCAACGAATAAAGGTTTCTCATCGTAAGTGATTGATGCAGGATACAGAAGAGAGGTAGTTTCATGTAAGAACATGGTTAACAGATAGATGTAGTATGTACCAAAAATAGGAAGGCATGTCATATTCACAGGTATAATGTGTAAACTAAGCAGATGCAATTTACCCTAATTAGAAGCATTACAAGCTAGACACCGTATAATGGAGCCAAGTCATGAGAAGCATTACTCTTGAGAATCATGTGGGGAGGATGAAACTGCACTCTTTATAAGAGTAGCGCGTCTCATACTAACCGACGGGCGTGACTGTCTCATCATAAGCGATAGATGTAGGATACACAAGAACAGTAGTTTGATGTAAGAACATGGTGTGATAGGCAGATGTAGTATGTACCAAAAACAGGAAGGCGTGTCATATTCACATGTATAATGTGTAAGCTAAGGAGATGCAATTTAACAAATTAGGAGCAATACAAGCTAGGCACCATATGCAACATGCAACCAGATATCACACTGCCATGTTAGAGCAAGCACCTGGGGTTGTGGAGTAGGGGAGATGAGATTTGGAACTTGCACTGCAGTAGGAGTAGCAGGAGAATCTGCAGAGATCATCTGTTTCGGTTGCTCCAGAGGACCACCATCATTCCGTGCCTTCGTCCTTTTAGATTTTGCCTTGTCAAGTAGACACACAAGAAAAAGGAATGAAATTCGCACTTCCAAATTCATTGATGCATGATACTGACGAACACAACTTTTATGTATGGCAACCACATTGTAGGAGGATGGAATATGTACGAAAAACGCTAAGCAGAAGGCACTTCAACAAATTGGAAGCAATGCAATCTAGACACCATATGAAAGATCCAACCAAAATCACTCTACCAAGTTAGATGTGTCTCATTATAAGTGGCACTTCAACAAATTAGAGGCAATACATGTTTGAAATGATATGCAAGATGCAACCAATATTACACTGTCAACTTGAAGGTGTCTCGTCAGAAGTGATTGATGAGGGATACACAAGAAAAGTAGTTTGATGTAAGAACATGGTTAATAGAAAGGCGTAGTATGTACCAAAAACAGGAAGGCATGTCATATTCACAGGTATAATGTGTTAACTAAGCAGATGCAATTTACCCTAATTAGAAGCATTACAAGGTAGACACCATATGCAACATGCAACCACATATCACACTGCCAAGTAAGAGCAAGCACCTGCGATGGTGATGTAGGGGAATTGCGGTCATCAACTAGAGAGCTACGTTGACTATCTTCATTTAGCCTTGCTTTTTCTTGAGAATCATGTGGGGAGGATGACACTGCACTCTTTAAATGAGTAGCGCGTCTCACAGTAACCCACTGGGGTGACTGTCTCATCATAAGTGATTGATGAGGGATACAAAAGAGCATTAGTTTGATGTACGAACATGGTTAATAGACATATGTAGTATGTATCAAAAACAGGAAGGCATGTCATTATCAAAGGTATAATGTGTAAAGTAAGCAGATGCAATTTAACCAAATTGGAAGCAATACAAGCTAGACACCATATGCAACATGCAACCACATTTGACATCACGAAGTTAAAGCAAGCACCTGGGATGGTTGTGTGTGGCAATTGAGATCATCAACTGCAGAGCTACGTTTACTGTCTCCATCTGCTGACACTACACCCTTTAGAGCGCTGAAACGCTTAGTGCTTATCTTCGAATTACACTGGAGCGACTTCTGTCTTTTCTTTTGTGTATTCATCAACACTGCGTCAGAGTCTGAAATACCCATGCATAAAAAAACAATAGTGTGAGTATGGGTGAAGTGTGTGCACAAGTAGTACAGTGTAAAAGTAGCAGATAGCAGGTCGGTGAGAAATAAATGACGGGAGACATATGATAGCTCTACAACATGTATGGCACACGAAATTACTAGATTCTAGGATTTTGAAATATGAGCACATGGATGGCTGGGAAATGCAGATGCTCCTCCAGCACACCACAAGGTGTGGTCCTAAGAAAATAACAGTCGACTGAAAAACAAACAGGTCAGTCCATTTTTTCTGCACCGTCCGATGTACAAAGAACGGGCAGATCGTCTTCATCTACCTCCAGCCAGTCAGTGTTGACGATCTTCCTTGAAACGCCAGTGACCACCGGCCCAGTCCCCTGCCTCCGCCCTCCCCTCGACCTCACCGCACCGCCGTGCTTGGCACCGCCCCCCGACCATCCCTTCAAGCCCCACCGACCTCCAGATCAGGCGCAAGCAGCTCCTGCGCCCCACACCCCTATGATAGACACCGATGCGCCGCTTCCCCGGCGAACAGGCGGACTAGGTGCTCCGCGCACCTAAGCGGGTGCTGCTTCTTTTAATTGCGATTCAACTGACCCTGAATTGAAATCCAGGCAGGCTACTGACCTCTAGCCAAGGTGAAATAGTAAATGGGAGGAAACCTTGTGCATTTAGTATCATGAAGAAGAAGCAGTAAGAAGCGCTCAACTAGTTTCTTTCGTGGGATGAATACGGTGTGAGTAGAGACGTAAGATTTGCACGAATAAGGGAAGAGGAGTACCTCTTTCTGCTGGCAGTGCTGTGTCCTCCTTCTGTTTTTCCAATGATCTTCTTGTGGTTCGCTGGAAATGAGAAGTTGTGGAGGACGGTGGAGCCTTGGACGAACCCATGGCCAAGTTGTTGAGTGTGGTGCGGTGGCCGTCTATCGGCGGCGGGGAACCAGATCCGAGGCGGCGAACGACGGCGTAGCGGGAACAGCTCCAGTGCGGTGGACGGTTGCGACAGTGGAGTGGCAGCAGTGAGGCGCAGGACGGCGTGGTCGAAGTGGTCTTGGTACGGCGCACGTCGGCGTCGGTGTCGTGGAGGCAGCTCTGCCTCGGCTTCAGCTGCTAAGTCCTTGAGGGCGTTGCGGTTGCGGTTGCGTTGGACGACGACGTCGGGGTACCGGCTCCGGCGTAATGGAGGATGGCGGCGGTGGATTGGGCGCGATGGGGTGGAGGACGGAGGAGGCTGGGGTTTCATGGCTGGTGGAGAGGGCGTTTTGGCGCCCACGGAGTAGGAATGGGGAAACGGAAGGAGGGGGGAACTAAGGGGGAACAATGTTTCGGTTTGGGACGCGCTTGTTTGAAATTTGGGGAAAGTTACAAACTTTGCCCCCATCTAAAATTTCGGACATATTGCAGGTTGGGGGTAGGACAGTAATCTCAGGTGTCCCAAATGGTGGGCGGGATAGATTTCGGCCGAGCGCATGGGTGTTTAGGCGCCCACGGCGTATGAATGCTTCTCGGAGGCGGTTGAGATTGGCATCTTGGTGAAGTTACAAACCTACCCCGGTTTAGACCTTTGGACATCGGGCCGATAGGCTACACGGGCCAGAGTCAGGACAGTAATTTCCTACCACCAAACATTAGTCTCGCGCGGTTTCAGGTGACCAGAGGCTTATTTGGCGCTTCGTTCAATATTTGGGAGCAGAAGCATTAACGTTTTCGGTTCTCTCGAATTGAACTTTCAGGATTTGTCAAACTTCACAAATCTTGACTCTTGAAAATCCTAAAACTACGATTATTTTGGAATGGAGGGGGTACATTTGAATATACATTGTACACGAGTATATATTAAAAAATATGCAACTTACCTCAGTTCATGCATGGTTCCAGATATAATCTCCTTGGTTGCAAAAAAATAGTTAGACATGCGTATGAATATATAGCATGTTCAAACGCACAACAAAGATTGATGCCCCCTTTTAGATCTGATTTACAAATGCCATTTTCTCGGATTCAAATAGATGAATGCACTTCCTATGAATTCGAATCTTCGAAACCCCCTTTATGTTGAATTCAACATGTATTCTATTTCGTAGCTAGCAATTTGGAATGTATCCATGTAAGTGATAAATGTATAAAGTGCTTCACACTAACAACATGGAGTGCACTAATTAATGTTTATATATGAATTGCAAAAGCAATGCATCGTCTGTATTTCAAACCGCTCTCACTCTATGGATCGATAATATGAAATAAACACATGCACATGCTAGAATTCAATAGAGTATGGGTGTCTGATAGACCGATTTTCGTTCATACACAAATTGCAAAATTCATGGTCTCATCCAAAAATAATAATGCCATTTATATTTTAATTTAATGCGTAGAACCGCCTTTTACACGTAGATGCACTATGCCTCGGCCCGTTCTCACACACGCGCTATATATCTCTCTATCTAACGCATAAGCGCGCACACTTTATATACATCGGCATTCCTCTTTCGCACATGCTCACAATCTCTCCCGGGGTGTCGGGGTGTCTCACGCACACACTCTCTATATATCTCCCTCTCTCTTTCTGACTACTATGTACCACTCTTTTCACTAATCTCAGTTGGAAAACACTATTTCTCTCACATACATATATACACACGCACGGTCTCTACTAGCCCTCTCTACGCACATATATGTGCCTACGTGTCTCCCGCACGCACATTATCTTTAGGCCTCTCTCACACACATTGCACCCCCCCCCCCCCCCACAGACACACCTCCCTCTTAGTAGTTGGCAGATATGATTTCATCAGATCATTCGGTAGGATATCCCTGACTGTTAGGCTGGATGGTAGTACGAGGCAAAGTTTTACCCAAGTACGGGCCCTTGCAGTTGAGGAAAAAGCCTACTCCTGGTACTATATATTAGTGATAGGGGTGTGTACAAAGTACACGTGAAAAAATACCAGGCATTGTGCGTGTGTGTATACTATCGACGAACTAGCCCCCGGGCTTCTATAACATACTCGGGGCCTAGGGTTACAAATCATATATAGTCGGCTTATCATCAGTGGGGATAGAGTCCTCCACGACTCTGGTAGCTTCGTCTTGTACGCCGAGTCCTCCACATGGATCTTCGTATAATGCGTCTCGGTCCAACCTATGTGGCGCAGGATGGAACCGACCCATGAGTCCTCATGTTGACCCACCACAACTAGAAATGATGTGCCCACCACAACTAGAAATGATGTGCCCACCACACCACACACGCAATCGGCCACTAAGAAAATAAGCACATACAATAGTACAATGTTATACATGAAAGTTAATTGCATGGTGCATCCAAAAAAAATTGTTCTGCATTGTGAATGTTTATATTTTCTCCTAAAATATTAGTCACGGGAAAGAGAAACGAAGGGCATATCTCTCCTTGTCTCCACCGGACACCCCCTCTTTCTACACCACTTTCACGTACGCACACAAACTATCTCTCGGCCCTCTAAAAGTATGCATGCCCCTGACACATTCACGCGTGACGGTCACTGTATTTCAAGCGAAAGCACTATACGGTCACTGGACTTCAGAATATGCTCATTACGGTCACCGTATACATTCTCGTGGTGATCATACGGTATCTAGCTCACGATACGTCTCCGTATTTTGTTGATGACACTGACGGACATTGTATTTGATGCGTGCTCCGTAGTTTGTTGACGACACTTACGGTCATTGTATTTGAAGCGAAAGCACGATATGGTCACTGGACTTCAGAATAAGCTCATCACGGTCACCACATACATTTTGTGGTGCTAACCAACCTGTGGTTGGATGGTTAGGAGGACAGTGGTTTCCCGAGCCCACCAGGGTTAAAGTCCTGGTGCTCGCATTTATCCTGGATTAATTTCAGTATTTTCCAGCGATGTGCGTTCAGTGGGAGGAGACGTTCCCCTCGACTACGAGGCACCTATGGTGACTTCCTAAAATCTCAAGATCATATGCTGGCTCACTCTCTCGAAGGTGCTCATAGGGGTAGGGTCTGCGTGTATGCGCTTATAGCGGTGAGTGCTTGCGCGTATATATGAGCACTTGCGTCTATACCGTGTTAAAAAAATACATGTCATGATTATACAGTCACTGGCTCACCCGTACAACTCCGTATTTTGTTGATGACATGATCAATTGACCAGTCAAACGTTCCACGTGACGCAACTAGTGTTGCATCATCGGCGCGCGTAACCATGGGGCCCACCTGTCAGCGCGTATATGAAAGAAAGAAATGGTAGTTTGAGTCTGTACTGTGTTAATAAAATACATTTTATGGTGATCATACGATCACTGGCTCACCATACAGCTCCGTAATTTGTTGATGACACGATCAATTGACCAGTCAAACGGTCCACATTCAGCAGCGCACATTACCATAGGGCCCACCCGTCAGCGCTTATATGAAAGACAGAAATGGTAATAAATTAGTGGTCGGTGGGGATTCAAAGTCGTGAGACCTCTGGTTGGCAGTCGCCGGCGGTGGGGGGGGGGTGCGGTGATTGGGCGGTGGCGTGGGGATCGCTGGAGAAAAAGCTCGACGCGGGGGGGCCTAGAGGGATGGCCGAGGCGGCGACGGACCGGCGGTGGGGAGTGGTTTCAGGGCAGGCAGGGTGGCGAGGCGGCGCAGGAGCACCGCCGGCCGCGGGCAGCGGGGGCCGGCGGTTCGGCCGGTGGTGGCTGGCAGCTCAGGGGGGTGGAGGTTGAACATGAACTGCAGGCCCCTGGTTTCGTATCCAACGGCTGGAAAATCGATTGACCAGAGATGAAAAAGTCAGTCGACTGACGTGTAGCCTCACCTCGCACGTACACATGCACGCACACAACACTCTCACGAACACACGCACAGCTGCAGGCGAGCAACACTGACACATACACATGCACTCACGAACACACGCACGCATGCAGGCATGCAACACTGACACGTACACATGCACTCACGAACACACGCACGCACGCACACATGCATGCAACACTGAGACGTACACATGCACGCACGCAACACTCGCACGCTTGCATGCACACAGCACATGACGCAAGACGCGCACTCAACCTATACGTGCATGCACCCTTTGTTAAGGACATGGATTGTTACGGGTATTAATCAATCTTATCTGTGATAAGCAGAACATTGATGTTTGCAGCGGTCTTTATGAATCACAACGTATCGAACGGGCTATCAACGTATATATGAAAAATTTAAAATTCTCTTACATTATATAGTAGGCTTATCTACATGAAATAGATGATGTCACACTCAATGAACAATCATCGATTTATGAAATGCCCGCTTCTGACCGCCCTGGCCCACCAAAAGCTCCTCTGCCGTGCTCTGCCTGCGTTGGGTCACTGACATGCAGGCCAGGTACCCAAAGAGCCCACACGTCAGTGGAAGAACGGCGCGGTGTCGTACGTCAGAGTCGAGGGTGCCGCTCGCTGCATGCCCGGCTGAACACGCCTCCTTGCCGCATTCAAACGCCTCCATGAAACCCGTGTGGAAGCCGAGAAACCCACTCTGGACACACGTCCATTCATGACCGGGCCGGCATTAAACGCAACGCCGGCCGAGCTCCTCCCGTCCGTCGTCTATTTAATCTCCTATTTAAACGAGGTCAGATGCCGGCCAAGAATCGCACACCTCCGCCGCTCCCCTATCTCCTCCTTCACCATTTTGTCCACTCTTACAATGGCTTACGAAGAGTAGTTATCCCGCATCCAAGCCGGCTGGGTGGCCCGCCACGCCCGCCGGATATGAGCTATGCAGCTCGCTGATCCACCTCGCTCCCCTCGCCCGACGGAGCTAGTTGCCGCCCCAAGCCGGCGCGTGGTTCAGCAACTCGCCGCTCCAGGCCAACTCAACGAGGAGCGGCGAGCTGCTCCACGCCGGCACGGCGGGGAGCACGGGCGTCGTCGCTGCCGTCCACGCCGCCGCATCGTACCGCGCCTCCCGTGTCTGTGACCGTGTCTCCCGTTTCTGTGGCCGAGACTCCCATGCCGGCGGCCGCGCCATGCAAGCAGAGACAGAAGCCGGGTGCGCGGAGAGCGACGAGTCGGTGGCCAGCGCATCCGCGTCCGCCGCCATCATTGAGGAGAAGTAGAACATGGGAGGCCGCCGCCGCTTGGGTCCCATGAAGGCCACCACAGAGGCGACGCCGGCGTACACAACAGGTGTCTTGCCGGATCCTTTTGTTGCGAGGACCTTCGTCGACCCCGCATGGGCACCACGGAAGTGGAAAAGCCCCCTTCAGACTCCATCTTGGGCATCAACCAACGATATCAGTTGGGCAGTGGGGAAGCGAGCCGTCCTTTGCGCTGAAGCATATACCTCCAGGGCTCCCGGCAGTTCGGTGATCGTGCTGCCGAACATGAGGAACACAAATGGATCGGTGGGCGACCATTTAGGCCAGGTATTATTATACCTGTGCTGTCGAGAACTAGCACCACTTAGTTGATTTGAATGTAATGAAATGCGTCATGTTTGTATGAAAATCCGGTATTTTATATGAATTCCGTCATTGTTTATATGAAATATCACCGTGTTTGCTTGAATTTCGTCCGGTTGGTTGAGTTGCTGTCAGAATGTGTGCGACTATGGTTGGATGGCGTAATTTGCGGGTCGCCGGTCGGTCTACGGCCGGCTCGGGCGGCGTGGTGGGACAAAAAAAGCACAGCTCATGCGAGCTCGTCTCCAACGCGTGCGCTGGAGGATGCATGAGCACCCGAGATATTTCTCGTTCATCGGTGGCAAACGCACCGGTGTACAAAAGGGTCACCAATATTTTGGCTACGCCGGGCAAGATCCAAACAGCCCCTCCCAGCACATTCAAATCCCTCTTTCACCGTGAAATTTTGCCATGTGTTGTTTTCATGGACTAGCAAGATGCCCGTGCATTGCACGGAACATCAAGATGCATTTTTTTACAAAACACCTATTGTGATTGACCCATGCAGGAGTAATCCCATGTGTAAAAACTAATGATATCTCAAGAATTTTATTGGAAAAATGGTATCTCGAGAATTTTATCAGAAAAATGGTATCTCGAGAATTTCATCGAAAAAATGATATCTCGAGAAAGATGAGATATAAGGTGAGGAGGAGTGGGGCGTGGTGGTGACTGGTGGTCGGACTGGGCGGAGGCATGGGGATGGACGGCACCGGCAGGCGGCAGCGGCCACCATGCTAGATTGTTCCAGAGACTTCCTTTTTTAATTGTTCAGCAATGAGGTTGTGGGAGATAAGGATGAACGAGGCAAGGCCTTATCTATAAATGTGGAGAGAGGTGCGGGTATCTTTTGTAAAATTGTCATAGTTTGCTTCCTATCCGTCAGATATAGATCGGATGGTCTATATTACAAGATGACAGGCACACCATCATCACCAACTCGGTTTTTTTATAAGAGTAGAGAGTAGAGATAGAGATATTTCGTTGTGTGAAAACAAATTTAAATATGAACGAATAATTGGTGTCCGCGGTCTTCTGCCGGGAGCCCGGGACACAGTTGGATGGCCTCATAGTAGTAGTAGTGTAGAGTACTACTAGTACTACTAGATAGTGAGTGTTTACTACTGTATCTACGTACTAATTGCAACACATGCATGTGTTAGCAGTATAATGACCACGTATGGATTTGATGATAAGATTTGTGTAAGTTGGATGTCATATTATTGCTCTAACATGTGGTCAAAGTTAGCCTCGAAAACGCATTTTATACCCTATATGGATTGAGGGAGTACATGCATTGCCGAGGTTTCTCTTAATCCTTGCGTGCAACATTTTTATTGAAGCTTGAAATGTGAACATGTGAATGGGAGGGACTACTACAACCCTTCCAAAAGAACTGTAGTAACTCCCTCTGTTCACCATCTCACATGCTCAATTTTTTCATTTGATAAGAGGCAAACCATGTGGGGCCTACCTTAGAGGCAAGGCTCTATACACTGGAGATGCTCTGTACTTTTGATGTGTCCCGTCAACTCGTAGAACGAGGAGAAGCTTGCTTAGTACGCCGTCTCCCCCGCCCACGGGCGCGGTAGCTCGTAGAGTCGCAGGACGAGGAGAAGCTTGCTTACTACGCCTACACCCGCTCCCTCGCCCACGCGCGTGGTGGCTCGCAGGACGAGGAGAAAATTTTACTACTCCCTCCGTTTACTCCTCGTCCCTACCTTGGTTAGAGAGATTATCATATTGTTTGAAATATGTCTTTTAGAGCATGGTTAATAGTATAGCCAACTGCTGGCTATAAGCCATTGCCATGTCATCTATAGCCCATCTTATAGCCAATATGTACAATAGTTGATTAGAAAAGTGTACTATTTTTTTATTATATGGCCCACCTTTCGCTCTCACAAAGTGCCTAGGAGCACGTGCTAGAGTTGGCTCTTCATCAAGAGCCCGCTTACCTTCTCTCTCCTCTTTTCTTTCCTCCAACTAAGCAAGAATATACTAGTTTATTTCTTATACTCAGCTGACACAGCTCTATTGTACTTGCTCTTAGTAGTAGGAGTAGTACAGTGGTACATAGGAGTAGTACTACAACAATTTCCTTGGAGTCCGTGGTGCAGCAAGCTACCCTAGGCTATGTTACTACTCCCTCCTTTCCGGTTTATGGCTCAATTTCAAAATCTCTCCAACCAAGGTAGACGGTAAGTGGTGGAATTAATTTCGTAGTTTGCACAAGTAATTAGTACGCTCATTTTTCTCAAGAAGTTATGTTTACCGATGCATTAATTACAACGAATGCATGCATGACCACTAAATTTCCATGAACTTCTACATGCATTGGTGAGTTTTCTCTTGACACTGCTTGCATCGGGTGATTTAACGCACCTCAAAATCCAAACATGTGATGGTACTACTACTAGTAGAATTGAGACTTATAAAATGGAAAAACGAATTTTTTAGATGAGCCCTATAAACCGGAAAGGAGGGAGTAGTAAGTAGTACTACCTCCATAGTGGGTACGTACTCCGTAAAATCAGATTTTCCCAAAACTAAGTCGCTCAACCTTTATTTGCTTGTTTCCCTTCCTGCCTCGTTACCTCAAACAGACTATACCAAACTCCCCTGCCTGCCGCGCGGGAAAAGACCCGCCCTCGCCTTTTTTAGTCCGGGTTTGTATTGATGGATCGCGCGAAGCAGCAAAAACCAAGCCGTGTCTTGTACTCCTCCGTCGACGCTCGCTTTCATGAATTCTGTACTTCCTCTCGCCGACATGTGGGACATATAGCAACCGGGTCGATGTGTCATGCACCAAATAACAGTGCAGAACAACAGGGGGGACGCACCCCAGTCGTAGCGCCCCAGTAGTAGTAATGAGCAGTGAGACGTCAAATCACAATGCCGCACCTTCCCATACGGATGAAGCAACCATTATTTCACACTTCGCTGAATCTGCTTCGCCATCATCTCCTTTAAGAAAACCACATATTGCTTCTGCCATTGTTCTGCCTCAAGAGGGACGCGCATCGCCTTGGTACATCATGACACGTGGGACCGCATGACAGGCCATGCTCCCCCGCCCACCGCTCGGTAAAATCACCTCATTTTCACTACTTCCTCCGTATCGGTTTACAGGGCATGCACGTCGTTCTAGGTTGAGAATTTAACTGGCTATATATGTGATGAACAGTATATGTTTAGAAACTACATCCACTTAAGAATCCAATGATATACTTTTTGTGACATAGTAACTCATATTTAGTTAGTCAAATGGATGACCTAGAACTACGTGCACGCCCTATAAACCGAGATGGAGGGAGTAGTATATTTTTAGATCAATATAGTCGGGATTCACCAAGGAGCAAAACCAAGTGGTAGGCTGCTCCTGTCGTGTTGGCGTAGCAACTCAAGCAGGGCCAGTTCGCACACGAAATGGCGACACACTTAACAGGACCCCTTTGGCCGACATGTGGCTCATCCACCGTCTTGTTCCATGTGCGATGCACCAAATTACAGTTCGGAGCAGCGGTTGGACTTGGAGGCACCCCGGTCGTAGCGCCGCAGTAGTAGTAAATGAGCGATGAGGGGTCAAATCACAAAGCCCCACCTTTCCCGCATTAAGCTGGACGGACGAAGCAACCATCATTTCACTCTAGGGCGCAAGAGCATAAAGAAAAGAGAAAACCAATGATGCGTGCGGCAGCTACCTAGGGCACCCTAGGGTAGGAGCCTCCACTACAAATCCTTTTTTTAAGTGCCTCCACTACAAATCCGCTTCTCCCTCGTCCTCTTGAAGAAAACTGATGATGCGTGCGGCGGTAGGGTTTGTAGGAGTACTACAGCGTGCGGGGCCACGTCATAGTAAACGGGAGAGGGATTGAGTTCGAGTCGACGCCTTAATATGTGTGGGCCGCTTGGTTTTACGGGAACGAGGCAGCATTTTGGGTTCGGGGACCAGTGGAGATATACGTACAAAAAATTGTGGATGTAGGTTTGACCAAAAGGCAATGATGCATGGGCCCTGCATTTTGATATACCCGCGGCCGCGTGAAATTTACTACTCTACTCAAAATAATGCATAGAAGTTCCTCCAAAAACATCTATAACTAATGGGAAGTGAATGTATGCTTAAAATGAAAATGTAATACTCCCTCCTTCTAGGTGTATAAGTCATCTTAGGTTTTTTTGCTAGTTAATAGCATTGCATGCAATGAATTAACCACTACATGTCATGTTTGAAAGTCTCAAGCCATTGAAAGCCTGCACGGCCCACATCTCTTATTGGTTGATATGTCACGAAACAAGAAACGAGGAGGGAGTTAATGTACCGTGCCTAAGTGTTTTGGGATTATTTGGTTTTCGGAAGATGACTTACACACCTAGATGGAGGGAGTACAAAGAGAAAAAATGAATTATAGTTAAAAGAATGACATTTCTAACAAAAATGTGAATGTGAACTACATACGTGTGCACGTGACCAACACATACATTGTCAATACAAAATCTAATGCAAGAAATAACTTACTCCATGCATGACGTGTTCTTGTGCCATGCATGAGTAACATGCACGAATTGATGATGTGGTGCTTGCATGCATAGAGTACAAAAACAATGTGATTTATGACTTGATGATGTGGTGCTTGCATGCATAGAGTACAAAAACAATGTGATTTATGACTTGCATGCATGACGTGTTCTTGTGCCATAGTTGCATGTCTAGGAAAAAAGCTACTAGTGGGTTGTGCTAGCTATTTAGGAATAGAAGATGTATACATGGAAGTTGTAGGGAAAGAGATGACATGTATCTCAATTCCTATGAGTAGGAATTGAAAAAGAGATGTCATTTGGTTCACATCATAGGAACTTTTCTATTGAATCTAGAGATGACATGTATCTCAATTCCTATGAGGTGGGATTAGAAAAGAGATGTCATTTGGTTCACATCATAGGAACTTTTCTATTGAATATACGCTAATGTTTATTTTCCTTTGAAATTGTGGGAGTATAGGAATCCATTCATATGAACCAAGTGGTTCTAAAGCTATAAAAATGATATCATGTTTATTTTCCTTTGAAATGTGGAGTATATGAATCTATTCCTATGAACCAATTGGCTCTAAAGGAAAAAATCCTATAAAAATCATATCATATAGAGTTCCTATGATATTCCTCCACACCAAAGGATGGTTGAAATTGCTGCAGGTGATACGACGGTCTTTCTTTGTACACTCCTCCCCCATCTTTATAGTTACCTCTCGAAGATGAATGAAATGATATATACTGGGTATTCTATATGTGCATTTTGGTACATGAAAACTCGGTAAAAGTTTGCAAGGTTCGAATTTTCAATAAAGCTATATGCACTGCATTTTGGAACGGAGGGAGGAGCATACGGCAGTTGCTAACACTCACGTGGAAGATTTGTGTGTCGGAGGAGTGGCTGTTCTGTTAAATGACATGGAAAAACTGACACTGTTGGATGCCGATCTAATGGTTCTTACGGCGTTCGTCAGGAAACGGCTTGTGGCGAACGTTTGTCAGATATGATTTACGGACACATGCATTGCATTGATACGTGCCCCCTCTCTCTCACGCACACACACACCCTCACGAGTCACGACTCTCCCGAGTCCTCTCGCACCCACCGTCTATCTGCAGGTAGACATCACAAACATATGTGCTCTTCACACCCTACCCTCAGAACTTCTAAAAAACAAAAGACGTCATGCACCTTTTATTTTAACTCACACGTCACACACTTATACTATTACTCTTGTGGCGAACGTTCTTTGGGCATAGTATTTACTCACACACTTGTACTCTCACGAAGAGAAGCGGTGCACGCACGCACTAGTTATCTCACACCCACTCGCGGGTACACGTAGGAGCGCATTTTTTTGAAGCTGGTACAACAAAATCACTCCACTATATATATAAGCAGGAGCCTTAGCGCTTGCTTTACTAGGGTTCCTCTCTTTCACTCTCTCATGCTCTCCAGATCTAAGCAAGATATAGGTGGCCACACTCTCTCTCTGCTCACGGCTGGTCACAAATCCGGCCGGACCACCTCGACCGGGGCAGGGGTGTAGGTGCATCGTTCACGCTATCGTCGGCGGCGAGGGAGGAGACCAATGGCTGCCCACGCGTCCCGATCAGCGGCCGTGCCGTTCTCTCCGAGAGAGCGCCGGCTCGGGAGGGACTCCGACCCCTTCTTCCTCCCTGCGGTATTGTGGCCAAGATGCGGCCTCCCGACGCCGTCTTTGCCACATGCCAACGACCCTCAGGTATATATTCCTTTGAAACCTGCCTTGCTCTACTGCCCCAGCTCCCCACGTGGCTGCGTGTGGATCTTTTTCTACTTCCGTCGGCTGTTCCAAAGCCACCTAGACTTTTACTATTATTAGAGGTAAAGCTAGTTCATACAGTCAAATCTAAGAGTTGGTTCAAACAGGGAAGAAAGTGGGAAAGCTGTAGCATGAATCTAGGACTTGGTTCTAGGAGGAAACGGGGGAAAGTAGTAGATACTGGCTACCCAACCGGTCTCTTGGTTGAAAAGGCGAAGAAAGCATGGTGGATGGCGAAGGGTAGGGGGAAGTGGACCTGTCACTTGGTCGAAAAAGGAAAGAAAGTGAGGGGTGTTGGGAGACAACGCAAATGAGAATGAGCAGGTCTAGATTTCCTGTGCTCACATAGGAAAATGTCGCCGAGGAGATAAAAAATGGGACAAATGCAGACATGCTGCCTGAGTGTTTGCCGCTCTCGGCAACCACATCTGCCTCACCACTTTATGCCCCTGCTTTCCCTATGCCCATATCGCTACCGTTAATGTAAAATCACATGAAGCATTAAGCAATGCCACCTAATGTCACTATAAGTAATGGTCCAGTGCCGTCGATAAATTGAAGCAATGCCACCACCATTTTATGAAGTGCTTCCGTCTTGCTTTATTTCCCATGAATTGTGTTTTTGCAGTTACACTTAAATCTCACACCGCTAACATTGCTTCATCCCAGTGGAACTGCACAAATTTGATTGCACATTTACTGACCATGTGCTACTCTCATGACAGTAATACTAATGCTATTGTTCTGCATGTTAATCTAGTGGCAGTGTTGATGTGATGTGATGCTACTTACTTAAGGGCACTTTCATACTGTCAATGTAGTGCCAATTATAACACAATAGATGCTGCTGTTAATCATATGCCACTGCAAATAATTGTCACTGTTTAAATAACCGTATTTCGTATTTGCGCAAACAGGGATGTCTGTCTCCATATCGTTTCTATCTGCGTAATCAAAAGTACACACCTCAGTTTTAGTAGAACTGCACAAAATGAGATGGCTATTCCTAGCTGCCGTCCTCTAACCACCCGTCTTCCAGGTATTCCTACATTGGTAGTAACTAGGTAGAATGACCAACGCAATCTAAAAGAAGCTGATTCGTACGTTTTACTTCCTGATTGCAGTGCAAGGACGAGCGAAAACAACTGCATCCTAGTCCGGAATGCAGTTTCTACTAGTTCATCCATGGACCGAGGACTAGCTAGCACGGCTGCACGAAGGTTTTTGGGATAGGTGCACGGACAAGAGGCATTGTGGTCTGCTTATTTCTGCAAATAGCGGTGCTTAAATTTAGTGGAATGCATAAGAATTTCAGATGGTCAGTACACTACATGGTTCAGTTCAGCATTCCAGCTGAGAACACAATTATAATTAGTTATTCTGGAATGAGAGAACCTAACCCTGGACGGTGGCAATAAGAAAAAACCAGAGTGAACTCCAGGAAATTAAAGCCTGCCTAGGGAGGCCCTTTGCTCAGAGAAGCCTTGCTTGATTTTTCCTGATTTGTAAACCTTCTCACAACTTTGTCTTTTGCTGTGAACTAGTATATGTTTGTTATGTTCTATGAATCATTGAGATGTATAAAATTGCTTAACTTATGCTTTTCAAGTTTTTTATGTAGCCGAGTTTAATGTGAGTGTTCCACATGAACGCTGGACTAGCGTGTGAACGTTTGGAATTTACATTGGGGCCTCAGTTAACTGCATGAACCACTGTAACAAGATACGTAGTTGCTTATATGTCAGACAGCATATTATTGATTGTTAGCTGGTCGATAGCCTAGTGTTGAAGGGAGCTGAGCCAATGTGCCGTGTTTTGCACAACTGCTTACAAGTGGGGTAGCACCAACAATGTTTAAAAGTACTTAACCGGCCTTACGTACCCTATGTATACGTCGGTGCACAGTTCTCGAACGAGTACTCTATTTCATCAAACACACACTGCTCGTATGATAAACCGTGACAACTTATGTCTTACCATGCCATATTCATGAAAAAACTAGTGAGGACGCATCTGTTTCGGCAACAATTACGATGGTTCTCACATGATTCACGGGCACACAAAAGTAGCAGCAGTTCCCATAGATGGACGGATTCAAACAGAGTACTAGCCCCAGAGGGCTCGATAATAGGCAAGGTTCGGATAATTAGACACAATCCAAACTACTATTAAACACTAGCTGGGGCAACTATTTCATGCCTCGATCTAATTTGGGATGGACACAAGACGGACCTTGCCATGAACATCATCGAGGACGTCCAGCAGCAGCTCAATCCTGTGAACCTTCCTGAAGATAACCTTGTGGCCTTGCCACTCATAAACTTGTTTGTGGAGGCATGCCACGTCATCTTCCTGCGTAAGCTTGACAAGAACAGTATGCCTCACAAACGAAGGAGTAGCTTGAACTTCTTGTGCTTCAGTACACCCTGGACAACACGCCTAACAACAGTGAGGCTGGAATACAACTCGACATTGGTATAAGCGCAAATGGCTTCCAGGATCCAACAACCTAAGAACTCTGTTTTCCCAGTGCGTATATTCAGGTCATCCGCCTCATAGCGAGTGACATGTACAACCACACAATCCTTGTCTGCATCAGGGCTCTAATTGAAATAGAAACAAATTCTAAATTACTTTCCAGTATAAGAAACATAAGTTATTTAAACCACTATGTATAGGATGGCATCGAAGCTAATAAAATTTTGCATTATTCATCACCACATACTTAGATGAAAAACCACAATCGAGATCGGCAAAGAAGAAAATCACCTTGGGCAGCTCAGCGCGGGGGGGGGGGGGACATCCTCAAAGGGGGAAAACTGCTCCTGCAGGGCCACGGGGGCTGTAACCTCAAACGGGCCGTTGACCATCTCAGTAGTGGCCGTGAGCGTATCTGGGGTCGGCTCGGTGGCTGCCTCCATCTTCTTGGAGCTCTCTATCTTGTGGGGATTAGCCTCCCGCGTTTGCTCCAATATCGGCAGATCTTTGCCTGGTTCTCCTTGGTCCATCATGAAATTGACGAATACTAGGAGACCACTGAAAGGAAAACACAATCGCAATGACAATGAAACAAAAAAGAGAGTGAGGATCGGTTACTGCTTTGCAAAAGTTTTTTTTTCTCTGAACGAAAATATACCAACATCACGGATCTGCTTACCTTCCCTTCATTGGGAGAGAAGAACAGTGGCAGATGTGAGTGCTGGCTTTCTTGAAGATGGTGAGGGAGAAGGGGATTCAGTGAAGAGTGAAATGATGGTTGCTTCGTCCGTCAAACTTAGACTGCGGGGAGGTGGGGTTTTGTGATACGATGGCTCATTACTGCCGCGCTACGACCGGGGTGACTCTTCGCATGCATACTGCCTTCTAATTTGGTGGATGGCATTTGGGCCCGCGCGCTGCATGGCCGGCATGTCGGTGAACAAAAGTAAAACGACATTCAGTAGAGGGAGATGTTTCGATGACCTCGGAGGAGCCAGAAGCGGTAGTGTATCCACTGTACTAGTAGTAATTGTTTTTCTGGGTAGCTGTAGAGTGTCTCCACTGTACTAGTAGTAATTGTTTCTCTGGGCCCAAGACAAAACAGCCCATCCACCCTAGTAAATAATAAAATCAATTCAAAAGCCCATATATTTACTTAATGAGAGGCGCTACCCACACCCAGCACACTGCCCCCCAAAAAAACCTGGGTGCTCTTCTTCCTCCTCACTCCCACCCACCTCACGTCAGCTCGCTCCACTCGTACCCCCAAATTCCTCACCTCACTCCTACAGAAAACCCCAGCTCCCCTTCTTCCTCACTACTACAGAAAAACCCCAGCTCCCCTTCTTCTTCACTCGCACTACAACTAGGCTCGTCATTCGTTACTCTGCTCAAATCCGTGAGCTCGATGTGACGCCCTCGAGGAAAATGGAGTCGGTTGACCCCAGCGCCAAGAAGATGAGGCTCCCGCCAGCGGCGACGCCTGTTGTAGATCCTGCACCTGGCAGCACGGGGAGAAGCGGCGAGCCCGCCCCCATCGGATCCCAGGAACCCGTCGAATCTCGGGTGGACCGCATCAGCGATCTCCCGAACGCCATCCTTGGGGAGATCATCTCGCTTCTCCCCACCAAGGATTGCTGCCGCACCCAAGTCCTCTCAATTCGGTGGCGCCCTCTATGGCGCGCCGTGCCCCTTAATCTCGACTGTCGTCAGCTATCTCTCTTCAATGATTTTGAACTCCCCAGAGCCATCATCTCCACCCACCAGGGCTCCGTTCAAAGCCTCTGCATCCCGTCATGCTACCTGAGCAAGCATACCATGCCCTGCATGATGGACGCCTGGCTGAAATCCCCTGAATTCACAGAACTATAGCTGCTTGAGTTCTACTATTCCCCGAGAAATCACCTACCAGATACCGAACGCCATGTACTTGTGCCCTCAGCACCGATGTCCATCTCACGGTTTTCCTCCTCTCTCCACACCGCCACCTTTGCGCTGTGCTACCTACCAGACAATCTGGTACTAAACCTTTGACTCCCATTTCTCAAAAACTTTCACTCGTGTGGGTTTCGTATATCGGAGGGCTCATTGCGCAGCATTATCCACTCCAGTTGCCCTGCCCTGGAGTGCTTGGTGCTTGTTTTCACAGTTAGAATCGGTTGTCTCCAAATAAAGTCGCCTAACCTTGTAAGAATTGGAATTTCTTTTGACGGAAGGCAGCTCATCATCCAAGATGCCCCTTCACTTCAAAGGCTGATCCTTGATTCTAGTTATTCACTGTCGCAAATAACCGTCCTCTCTGCGCCTAAACTGGAGACCTTGGGAGTAATACATGATCTCTGTGCTCATTTCAAGATGGTGTTTGGCTCCACAGTTCTTCAGGTACTTTATATTATCATCTACACTTGTAACCATAAGCTGCATTTTAAATTTCTACGCATAAATTATATATCATCTTGGAGTACACATTTTGTACTAATATTATGTTCTATGCTCAATGAAGAGTTTCTTCATGGATAGCCTATCAATGGTGCTGGATTCTGTCAAGATCTTATATATCCAAATGAATAGTTTTGATCTGAACAAGATTATCGGCTTGCTGCAATGCTTTCCATGTCTGGAGAAGTTGTATATAAAGGTGATAATTTCACGCACATTGGAAGCCCGCATATAGTGTACTAGAATTAACTGTTCAGCTGTTGCTCTTTCGACACTCTTTTTTAGACCTTAACTATTTTCAATCTTCATGTCTATTTAGGCAACAGGACGGGGTAAGAAAGTTATAATCAATCGATGGATTCGTAAGCACCTGGATTTTCTCACTTCTCATGACATTCGATTGAAGACAATAACGCTAGAACGATATGTGGCCAACCATGCAAACACTAGATTTGTCACATTCTTCCTGCTGAATGCGAGGTTACTATTGTCCATCAGGCTTAAGTTTATCAGTAGCATGGTTTTGACGGATGGGTATGTCGAAGAGCAAAAAAAGGAGTTTCAGGTGGACAAAAGAGCTTCTGAACGTGCCGGGCTTCTATTTACAACATATTGTGGTCATAATCCAGTAAATTTTATGACCCAGGATGTTCATTCTATGGACCTGACCGATCCATTTGACTGTGACTGCCGAAAACAGTGCTAGAGTTAGATGTTGTTGCCCTTTTCAATCTGGGTTTTGTCTAAACCTGATGAACAATTAACCCTCGTGCTTTTGTACAGTTTGTAAGCTGGAGTTAGATGTTCTTGCCCTTTTCAACTCGGCTGTGACTATCATATTTTCTTTGAAACAAGGCAAATGGCTTGCCGTTCGTTTAATTTAGAGTGAAATATTGTAACAAATCCCAACCAAGGGAAATAACATCACTCTTGCCGGCTGCTTGAGCTCACTGTGCATTACAGAAGACAAGTGATTAGCCCCCACCAGCACCCACAAACTTATTTTGAACTAGCACACCAAATGGGCTGTAAATTTTCATAAGAAAGGCTGCATGACCGTGACAGATTTGGATTCTGACATTTGGGACCCACGAGGAAATAGCCTATCCAAGGTGGTGTCGACTTACTAGCTAGTCAACAAACGATTCTGCCTACCAGCCGTTGGATTGACATCCAACATCTGTCGTGTATCTTCTATCTCTTGTCTACTTCCTCCAGCCGCCCAAACCAAACCACCCCGTCGGCTCCGCCTGCTCCCGCCTCCCATGGCTAGCTGCGCCTCCGCCGCCCTACCATACCCTCCAACATTGGCCAGTCCCTTCCTCTATCCCCCCACACATCCTGTTATTCTCCGGCAATGTCAGCCCCAACACACACCCACACCCGAACTAGTCAACCCTCGTACTCCCCTCCGCCTACGACTGGACCGGCGCATCTTCCACGGCTCCTATTTGTTCCGTCCGAGGCCTCACCATCATCCTCCGCCTTGGTTCGCTCGCCGTGCGCGGCGCGCCGCCCTCTTGCGTTGTCAACATCGTCAACAACCGAGAGGAACAAGGACATGACTGTACGTGGAGAGGATGACAGTAGGGACCCACCAGCGTCATGGCAGTACGCAAGCAAGTGCCTCGTTATTACAAGCCCAAAAAAATGGTTCCTCCTAATGGTTGGACATCTGGGGCTCACGCCATTGTCAACGTAGTCAATAAACGAGAGAATTACACAACGAGCAGCTGACACCAGGGACCCAGCAGGTCGCGCAGTTGTTATTTACTTTTTTTGAGGAACAAGCAGTTGTTATTTATACTAGTTTTAGCGACGGATCAGGGTAACAACGGGGCTGTGCGGGGGCTGTGGCCCGTCTAGCCAGGGTTTTATTTATGTTTACCACATCATGAGCCCAGTTGTGTTTTTTTCTTGCTGAAAATGGCTAGCCCAGTTCTACTTTTTTTTAAAGAAATACACAAACGAGGCCTACTTGCTTTGTCAGCCCTGCTGGGTTGCAAATCTTTCAAGACGAGGAGAGTTTCATTCGGTTTGCCCAGAAAATGGGCTATCAGTAATGAGAAATGGGATGTACATTTTTAAAACACATCAAACCGGGAATTAGTTTCAATTTTTTTTTCATTACAAGATTTTAAATTCTATTGATTTTTATGCGTGGACAATTATTTGGATTTTATATTTATATAAATTATTTTTAAAATAGTTTGAATGTGACTCAAAATTTTGGGATTAAAAATAGTTGACCGCACCGAAATATGCAAAATTTCGTATAATTTTTAACCGCGGCCACAATATGGGCTGTAATGCTAACAAAAAGAAGATGGGCTCCAAAAAAATCCTTCAGAATTAGCAAATGGGCTGTAAATTATTAGAAATAATGGCAGATGGGCTGTATGCTGTTTTCCACAGATTTGAGGCTGACTTGTGCGCCTACTATAGGTTGACGCGTACGCTTTCCTAAAATAAAAAGGTTGACGCACACGCAACGCCGTGTCAACTTAGTCAACACACGAGAGCAGTGACTATTGGATGTCCATCCAACGGCAGTCGTGCTTCTTCAATCTCTGCTCTTCCTGCTCCAGCCGCTCAAACAAGCGCCGACAGGACTGCCTGCTCCCTCCTCCTGTGGCCGGCTGTGCTGCCGTGCAGGCCTCACCACCCCACCGTACTCCCATCGCTGGCCTAGCCATCCCTCTACTCACCCATACCTGCTGTTATTCTCCAGCGAGGGCAGACGAACCAGTAAACCCTCATACTCCCCTCCGCGTGGGAAACAACTGTCGAGTCTTCCCTGGCTCCGTGTCATTCCCTTCCTAGGCCTCGCCGTCGTCCACCGCCCTGGTGCTCTCGGCGCGGCGTGGTCAACGTGGTCAACGAACGACATCCATCGAAAGTGGACTGTACGTGGAGAGGCTGACAGCTGGGTTCACGGCCGCACGCAAGGAAATGCCTCCTTATTACACGCAAAATAATGATTCCTCCACCTGATAGCTGGGACCCACCGGAAGGGCCTCTGTATTTTGCGAAAAAAACATTCCTCCCGCTGACAGGTCGGACCCACCAGCTATATCTTCGCACGCAAGGAAGTGCCTCCTTATTACGCACAAAAAAAATGAATACTCCCCCTGCTAGCTGGGACCCACCGTAGTTGGAGGCTGACTTGTGGGCCTACTGACACGGACGGAGGGCTTTGCCAACTTAGTCAATATGAATGATTCTAGCTCCAGTGACCGTATGATGTCCATCCAACGGCCGTAGTGCTTCTTCAACCTGTGGTCTTCTTGCTCCAGTCGCCCAAACCAGCGCCGGTCGTGCCGCTTGCTCCTGCCTCTCGTGGCCGGCTGTGCTGCAGCGGAGGCCTCACCGCCCCCTACTACTCCCGCAGCTGGCCAGGCCATCGCTCTACTCACCCACACCCACTGTTATTCTGCGGCGACGGCAACCTCACACCGCAGCCGAACGAGTGAACCCTCGTACTCCTCTTCGCGTGGCATCCACTGCCGCATCTTCCCCGGCTCCGCGTTGTCTCCTTCCTAGGCCTCGCCGTCGTCCATCGCCTTGGTGCTCTCGGCGCGGCGTGGTCAATGTGGTCAAGGAACGACTTCCATCGGAAGAGTACTGTACGTGGAGAGGCTGACAGCTGGGTCCACGGCCGCAGCAAGGAAGTGCCTCCTTATTACGCGCAAAATAATGATTCCTCCACCTGACAGTAGGGACCCACCGGACGGGCCACCGTATTTGAAGAAAAAACGTTTCCCTCCTGACTGCTGGGACCCACCAGCTACATCTTCGCATGCAAGGAAGTGCCTCCTTATCCTCCCTGACAGTCGGGACCCACCTGGTCGAAGCTTACGTAGCATTGTCATTCTGGTCGCGAACGTGTACGTGCATACTGGTCGATCGGTCTGTCTGCAGGCTGCAGCAATGAACCGTGGCTGAGTAAGGAAGGGCACGTGTCGTAGTAGAGGCGCGGACGTAGCATGTACACGTACGTACAGCCAGGGTGCAAGAAAGCAAATACGGCCACATACGTACATACGGGTGGGGTCTCGAACACCTACTCGTGCATACGTACGGCCAGGGCTCGTGTACATGGAAAGGCAGCGACGGCGTCCTGTTCATCGGCAGCCAACCGGCTGGGTCGGAACGGAGAAACTGCATCATCGTGTTCATCGGGAGGCAACGGAATGCGTCGTGTTCATCGGGAGCCAACCGGCTTGGACGGAATAGCCGATCGAAACGAGGCCTGGCGTACCACAGAACGGAGGAAACGACCTTGTGTTCGACCGCCTACGGTCGAAACGGGATCCTGTTCATCGGGAGGGGTGTGGCGTACTACAAAACGAAGGAAACGGACTTCTCTTCGACCTCCTACGGTCAAAACGGGGTCCTGTTGATTGGGAGGGGTTTTGCGTACCGCAAAACGGAGGAAACGGACTTGTGTTGGAGCGCTACGGTCGAAATGGGGGTCCTGTTCATCGAGAGGGGTGTGGCGTACCGCAAAACGGGACTCCACGAGCTACTGTTCATCTCCACCATCGACCTCCTCCAGCCTCCATGGGCCACTGTTCATCCACCGTCGACCTCCTCCAGCCTCCACCTGCGACTGTTCATCCACGGGCTCCTGTTCATCCAGCCTCCACCGCTCCTCCACCAACTACTGTTCAACCAGCCCTCTCCACGGGGTCCTGTTCAACCACCCCTCCACGGGCTACTTTTCATCCAACCCTCCATCGGCTATTGTTCAACCAGCCCTCCACGGGTCCTATTCATCCAGCCCTCCACGGGGTCCTGTTCATCCACCCCCAACCGGCTCGATCGATCGGGGTCCTGTTCATCCAGCGGCAACGGCCTCTACTACCACGGGGTCCTGTTCATCCAAATCCCACCAGGAACTAATCATCCAACCCCCCAACAATGCTCACTGTTCATCAAGAGGCAGCAGGTTCGATCGGCTTCAGTTAGCAGCGGTAGCGAAGGAATCGCTCGATCGGGTTCAGTTAACAGCCAGATCGATTGATCGCTCGGGTTCAGTAACGCGTAGCCTGCAGTGCAATCGCTCGGGTTCAGTAGGCGAACGCCTCGCTCGGGTTCAGTTAGAGCCCAACGCCTCGCACCCACGCGCGTACATGTACGATAGAAACGCGCATCGCTCGACCCCCGACCACCCACCGTAACCGGGAACTCCCCGATATTTTCCTCGCCCTCGCTTCTACCACGGTTTTTTCCGTCATGGAAGGCCCAAAGAATGTCTTGCAGTTGCGTCTCCGGCCCGCCCAGGATGAAAAGCCCATTTTCTGTCATGATTTTTTGTCATAGAAGTAGGAGCCCACCACATCTATGATGATACCGGGTTTTGTCACAATTATCATCATAGAAGTGTCATAAGCATGACAGAAAAAAATTTTGTTCGGCCCAAAATGTCACAGATGTGTCTTTTTTTTGTAGTGTATGGTTAAATCATTACTTGGGGAAACTCTGGAAAATTGTCGCAGAATAGGAGTGAATCCTTTCTACACGCTTAATGCGGCTCCACCTGTAAGTATCTCAGATGAACTTTTTCAACTTACTTGCCTATTTCCTTGTATTGCCTGCTGCTCAACTCATTGCTTATGTATCCAAAGGTCGACTCTCCTTTCTAGACTAAGAAACTACAAGCCACCGTGCCTGTTAAGAAGGCCAAAACAAAGGCTAAGGGTACAGGTCGCCGCAAGAAACCATCGGCTGACGAACTGCTCAAGCTTGATGATGACTCAGAGGTAGAACTTGATTCCCTTGGTCTTTTCTTTGTACAACTTATTGACGCTGACTCCTCTCCGGGAGAGGCAGAGACCAGCCATGCAGATGCAGCATAGGTAATTACAACTTCCTCCAGCTCAGAACCCTTACCAAGAAAGAAAATTCGACGGGTCGTCCGGAAGGTGAAATTTTCTCATCCTCTTGCTCTCTTGGATCCCAATTTTCTTTTGAAGAAACAACAACACAAATTAAGACGCCCGACCCAGAGCGGCGGCTCTCAAGATCTCATCTTCGGCTTACCCAACATGCCTGCTCCTTGCAAGCGTCAACATGAGGTGCCATACGACCCCGACTCTCTTTATCCATTAACCGGCCTCATACGTCAACCACTTAATTCTTCCTACTCAAATTATCAGAAAATGCCTCCGTCATCCGGCGACTCTTCTGGGGCTCAAATGCCAACTTTTAAGATCGCCCAGGGGTAAGTATTTTCATTTATTTATCAATAACTTATAGTGATATACTCATAAACTTTGTATCTTTGTTTGCAGGGTTATTGCCAAAGCAGGCAAAAAACAAAAACTGGGCGGGTCTTCAAAGGGTCCCAAGGCTGTTGAAACAGAGAAACAGATAGCAGAAGCTTCTGAGGCCCTATTTCAAGACCCAGAAGAACTTATTAATGAACCGCCACCATCAATTGATGCCACTGTCCTTGATCAAATGGACACTGAGCTTATCCCAGCGGCCAGTCATGACCCGCCGAGCCCTAAGTCGCCGACTCCTCCGAAGCCAGCTGAAGAAATCCCTCTTGAGAAGGACTCTGATGATGTAGCCATCACTGGGATGGCTCATACTGCGCCAGGGGCTTCCACTGTGCTAGCCAAACATGATACCAAGGAAGAATCTCCTTCCTTGGACAAAGGCAAGGCGAAGCTGGATCTGGAAAGCTATGCTGCCCTTAGTGCAAGTGATATCCACGCTGGTTATTTGAACCGCCTTCATACTAGCCGTGATCTGGAAGCTGGCTTAGTGAACCTTATGAAGGAACGCTATGAGGTATGTTAATAACCCCTTTCCATATATATTTATATAGCCGCCAAGGTCTAGAGTATAGGAAATTATTGAGTATGCTGTAGACTTGATGAAAATGTCCAAACTATAGCCTCTTAGGGCCGGCTTATCTTTATCAAGATGAGCCGGGTCTTCAAATATTAATCTTGAATGAACCTTGTACAGCTTTTCAACCATTAATTCACAGTAACAAGATGAGCCATACTGATAATTAGCTCTAAGATCCAAATACGTAGCCCCCAAGGGCCGGCTTAACTTAACAAAGTGAGCCGGGACTTATAACCATGAAAACCAAACATGTAGCCCCCAAGGGCCGGCTTAACTTAACAAAGTGAGCTGGGACTTATAATCATGAAAACCAAACATGTAGCCCCCAAGGGCCGGCTTAACCTTACCAAAGTGATGAGCCGGGTCTTCAGTAAAGATTGAAGTGACCTACATTAGCCCCCAAGTGCCAAGTATATTGCTTGCAATGTGCTTGGCACTTTAATTAACTGTATTACCAAAACTTGCTCCTTGTGTTGTAACCATTGACTTATTTATTGCAGGCAGAATTGAACATGAAGGAATCGCAAGTTGGCGATTTAAGAAGAAGCTTAAAGCTGCAGCAGACCAAAACCTCCAAGGCCAAGTTAGATCTGAAGGCCTCATTAGAAGAAATTGAGAAGCTTAAAGCAGGTTTTGATGCTGAGAGAGCCACCTGGGAATCTGATAAAGTTGCATTAGTGAAGAGAGCCGAAGAGGCTGAAGCTCAACTTAAGCCGGTGACCGATGAGCTTGCCGGCTTAAAGCAACACATTACTCTCATGACAGCCGCCATCTTCTGTAAGTTTAAACAATTGCATTTCATTATCTACCATAAGACTTCTCTGACCTGCCTGGTGATCCATAATAGATAATATTTAACCCGCCTGGCAATTTTTGAACAGGCCCTAGAAGCGCCAATCCTGGCCAGAATATGTTGCTCAAACTGAAGGCAGTGTATTCATTGGTGGAGCAGCTATACGCTGGGACGCAACGTAGCCTTTCAGCCTTATCAGGCGGAAAGAAGCACCCAACTCTCATCAAGACAGTATTAGAGCAACTGTCAACTGTGCCGACTCAAATTGAAGAGATCAAATTATCAGCCGCCTGTGCCGGAGCCATTGTTGCTCTAGGCCGGGCAAAAGCATGGCAATCAGAACTTGACCCGGAGGAGATAGCCACCGGATGTCTAGAGTTCAAGGACGATAAATCAAGATTTAAAGAACAAGACTTCAACAACTGTGTCAGGGAGATGCGGCCTGTAGCGTGCAAGCTTGTAGAAGAATTGAACTTGAACCATTATACGACGGCTTACGATGAAAACAACAACAAAGTTATGCCGCCCACTCATGAAGTGATGGATCTTGTTCCTCCCAGGCGTAAACACACCTTCGCCCCTGATCTTGACTCTTCAATTATACTTAACGATGAGGCCATGTTCGAAGCTTTAACAGGCATCGACTAGACATTGGCTGACCTTCAGATGGTTGAAGAGGAAGAGTCGGCGCAGGATGACCCGGAGTCTTCAATGCGCCACGAGGAAAATTGATCCTAACGACGATGATCCAGGTGGCTCTCAGGCCGGGTTGTAGGAGTGCGGCTTAAAAAACACTTGATGCACTTATCTTTTGGGCTCCATTGGAAGCCTTGTAATAGGATAGCTTTCAAACAATGATCCGCCATGTCATGCCTTCGTGCATGTTGATCTTGACTTTTGATCCGCCAATTTAATCTTTATGATAGGCCTGAGGTGATCATACATATGAGCCATAGCATGACCCTTATCCTCATCTGAAGGTTTGCAATCCCTATAGAGTCAAATCATGCAGGTGGCTTAAAGATCAACAACTAATGCGGGTGACAACCCAAAGACTTGCAGCCTTATGACCATGGCCGTTCAATCCAAAATGTACTGGCGACTTAAAGTCAGAAACCAGGGTGGGCTTCCAAACCAAAGACTTGTAGTCTCATAGCCACAACTATTTAAATCAATCACGCTGGCGACTTAAAGCCCAAAGCCAGGGCGGGTGACAACCTGAAATGCTCAAACAAGAGAATCATAACCCGGAGCCTCACGACCTAGGTAGTCAAAATTTGCACAAAAGGAAAAACTTAATAGAAAACATCAAAAAATCAAAAAGAAAGAGATACAACCAATCTCAAATCTTTGTTAGGTCGTCTTTCAAGACATGACCAAACAAGTTGGCTCACATGCCTTGTGCTTTCAAGGCCGCACAACCATTGAGTTTATCCTAGCTCATTGTAAGCCGACTCTCTCGTGACACAAGCAACCGTTTTAACCTTAGCAAGTTCAGGGTCTTAAAAAGATTGACTGTTAAGAGTTCGGCGGGTCACCTGGCGGAGTAGCAAGTTGCAAGCAGGCCGGATAACTCATAGTTTGGCATCTCATGCCTAGTCAAGAGGGTATGAAAGCTAAACCCGGTGGGTTGGGAGCCCCCAAGTGACCTTATGATCTAGTAATAAAGACTCAGATACACAGAAATGAATCGACAGAGGCCCTGAATTTTTCAGGGATGCCGGCTTTATTATACTTGATCACAAAAAGATATATATACATCATTAAAAGTATGTACAATGATAAGAGCCGATGGCTCAGGTGTAGTAAGGCCGAAGATGAACAATGTTCCAAGGCCTCTTGGTCTCCTTTCGCTCATGTATATCAATCAAATAATATGAGCCATTGTTGAGATTTTTGCTAACCACAAAAGGTCCTTCCTATGGTGGGGACAACTTATGCATGTCAGTTTGATCTTGAATCAGCCGTAGCACTAAGTTGCCTTCCTGAAACACCCGAGTCTTGACTCTGCGGCTATGATAGCGACACATGTCTTGCTGGTATATTGCTGAACGAGCCGCCGCAAGGTCACGTTCCTCATCCAAAGCATCCAGTGCATTTTGTCGCGCCATCTCATTATCAGTTTCAACATAAGCCGCCACTCTGGGCGAGTCATGACGGATGTCACTTGGGAGAACCGCCTCTGCACCACAGTGAAGGAAATATGCCCTAGAGGCAATAATAAAGTTGTTATTTTATATTTCCTTATTCATGAGAAAGGTTTATTATTCATGCTAGAGTTGTATTGATCGGAAACTTAAATACATGTGTGAATACATAAACAAATACCGTGTCCCTAGTAAGCCTCTACTAGACTAGCTCGTTGATCTAAGATGGTTAAGATTTCCTAACCATAAACATGTGTTGTCATTTGATAACGGGATCACATCATTAGGAGAATGATGTGATGGACAAGACCCATCCATTAGCTTAGCATAATGATCGTTCAGTTTATTGCTATTGCTTTCTTCATGTCAAATACTTATTCCTTCGACTATGAGATTATGCAACCCCCGGATACCGGAGGAATACCTTGTGTGCTATCAAACATCACAACATAACTGGGTGATCATAAAGATGCTCTACAGGTATCTCCGAAGGTGTTTGTTGAGTTGGCATAGATCGAGATTAGGATTTGTCACTCCGAGTATCGGAGAGGTATCTCTGGGCCCTCTCGGTAATACACATCATAAGCTTGCAAGCAAATGACTAAGGAGTTAGTCACAAGGTGATGTATTACAGAACAAGTAAAGAGACTTGCCGGTAACAAGATTGAACTAGGTATGAAGATACCGATGATTGAATCTCGGGCAAGTAACATACCGATGGACAAAGGGAATTACGTATGTTGTCATAACAGTTCGACCGATAAAGATCTTCGTAGAATATGTAGGAGCCAATATGGGCATCCAGGTTCCGCTATTGGTTATTGACCGGAGAGGTGTCTCGGTCATGTCTACATAGTTCTCGAACCCGTAGGGTCCGCACGCTTAACGTTCGTTGACGATATATTGTTATATGAGCTATGTGATTTGGTGACCGAATGTTGTTCGGAGTCCCGGATGAGATCACTGCCATGACGAGGAGTCTTGAAATGGTTGATAGGTAAAGATTAATATATAGGACGATGGTATTTGGACACCAGAAGTGTTTTAGGACGTACCAGGAAGGAATCGGGTCACCGGAAGGGGTTCCGGGCACCCCCCTGCAATATATGGGCCTTACGGGCCAAAGGAGGGGACAGACCAGCCCACAAGGGGGCTGGTGCACCCCCTCCCTTGTTTAGCCAGCCATAGGGAAGGAAAAGGGGGAGGGCTAGCCCCTCCTGCATTTCCCTCTCATGGGAGAAAGGAAAGGGGGGGCGCCACCCTCCCCTGCCTTTCCCCGCACTCCAAATAAGGAAAGGGGGGCGCGGCTTGGGAGGGACCCCAAGTAGGATTCCTCCTACTTGGGCACCTCCTTTGGCTGCTCCTCCCTCCCTCCCACCTATATATATGTGGGAGGGGGCGCCTAGCACACAACAGACAATTGCCTAGCCGTGTGCGGCGCCCCCTCCACCGTTTGCACCCCCGGTCATATTTTCGTAGTGCTTAGGCGAAGCCCTGCGGAGATCACTTCACCATCACCGTCACCATGCCGTCGTTCTGCCGGAACTCATCTACTACCTCGCCGACTTGCTGGATCAAGGAGTCGGAGGACGTCACCGAGCTGAACGTGTGCAGAACACGGAGGTGCCGTGCGTTCGGTACATGATCGGTTGGAGCGCGAAGAAGTTCGACTACATCAACCGCGTTGTTAAATGCTTCCGCTTACGGTCTACAAGGGTACGTATACACACTCTCCCCTCTTGTTGCTATGCATCTCCTTGATAGATCTTGCATGCGCGTAGAATATATATTTTGGTTTCCATGCAACGTTTCCCAACAGTGGAATCAGAGCCAGCTCTATGCGTAGATGATATGCACGAGTAGAACACAAAGGAGTTGTGGGTGGTGATAGTCATACTACTTACCACCAATGTCTTATTTTGATTTGGCGATATTGTGGGATGAAGCGGCCCGGACCAACCTTACATGTCCACGCACATGAGACCGGTTCCACCGACTGACATGCAACTAGTTTTGCATAAAGGTGGCTGACAGGTGTCTGTTTCTCCTACTTTAGTTGAATCGAATTTGACCACGGCCGGTCCTTGAGGAAGGTTAAAACAGCAAACTTGATGAATCACCGTTGTGGTTTTATGTGTAGGTAAGAACGTTCTTGGTAGAAGCCCGTAGCAGCCACGTAAAACTTGCAACAACAAAGTAGAGGACGTCCAACTTGTTTTTGCAGGGCATGTTGTGATGTGATATGGCCAAGATATGATGTGATATATGTTGATGTATGAGATGATCATGTTTTGTAATATCGACAACCGGCAGGAGCCTTAGGGTTGTCGCTTTATTGTATGAAGTGCAAGCGCCATGTAATTGCTTTACTTTATCACTATGTGTTAGCGATAGTTGTAGAAGCAATAGTTGGCGTGATGACCTCGATGCAACGATGCTACGATGGAGATCAAGGTGTCAAGCTGGTGACGATGGAGATCATGAGGATGCTTTGGAGATGTAGATCAAAAGCACAAGATGATGATGGCCATATCATGTCACATATTTTGATTGCATGTGATGTTTATCCTTTATGCATCTTATTTTTCTTAGAACGGCGGTAGCATTATAAGATGATCCCTTCATTTAATTTCAAGATAAAAGTGTTCTCCCTGAGTATGCACCGTTGCTACAGTTCGTCGTTTCGAGACACCACGTGATGATCGGGTGTGATAGACTCTATGTTCACATACAACGGGTGTAAGACAGTTTTACACATGCAGAATACTTGGGTTAAACTTGAGGAGCCTAGCATGTACAGACATGGTCTCGGAACACCGAAGACCAAAAGGTCGAACATGAGTCATATAGTAGATATGATCAACATAGAGATGTTCACCATTGATGACTACCCCATATCACGTGATGATCGGACATGGGTTAGTTGATTTGGATCATGTATCACTTAAATAACTTGAGGGGTGTTAATTTAAGTGGGAGTTCATTAGTAATTAGATTAATTGAACTTAAATTTATCATGAACTTAGTCTTAATAGTTTTTGCATATCTATGTTGTAGATCAATAGCTCACAATATAGCTCCCCTATTTTTGATATGTTACTAGAGAAAAATTAGTTGAAAGTTGATAGTAGCAATGATGCGGACTGGTCCGTAATCTGAGGATTATCCTCATTGCTGCATAGAAGAATTATGTCCTTGATGCACCGCTAGGTGACATACCTATTGCAGGAGCAGATGCAGACGTTATGAATGTTTGGCAAGCTCAATATGATGACTACTTAATAGTTTAGTGCGCCATGCTTTACGGCTTAGAACCGGGACTTCAAAAACGTTTTGAACACCATGGAGCATATGAGATGTTCCAAGAGCTAAAATTGGTATTTCAGACTCATGCCCGTGCCGAGAGGTATGAGACCTCTGACAAGTACTTTTCCTACAAGATGGAGGAGAATAGCTCAACCAGTGAGCACGTGCTCAGAATGTCTGTGTACTACAATCACTTGAATCAAGTGGGAGTTAATCTTCCAGATAAGATAGTGATTGACAAAGTTCTCTGATGACCCACAAGTATAGGGGATCAATTGTAGCTCTTTTTGATAAGTAAGAGTGTCGAACCCAACGAGGAGCAGAAGGAAATGACAAGTGGTTTTCAGCAAGGTAATGTCTGCAAGTGCTGAAATTGTAAGTAACAAAGTAGTTTGATAGCAAGATAATTTGTAACGAGCAAGTAACGGTAATAGTGACAAAAGTGCAGCAAGGTAGCCCAATCCTTTTGAGGCAAAGGACAGGCCAAAACGGTCTCTTATAATAGGCAAAGCGTTCTTGAGGGTACACAAAAATTTCATCTAGTCACTTTCATCATGTTGGTTCGATTTGTGTTCGCTACTTTGATAATTTGGTATGTGGGTGGACCAGTGCTTAGGTGTTGTTCTTACTTGAACAAACCTCCTACTTATGATTAACCCTCCCACAAGCATCCGCAACTACGAGAAAAGTATTAATAATAAATTCTAACCATAGCATTAAACTTTTGAATCCAATCGGTCCCTTACGGAATAGCGCATAAACTGGGGTTTAAGCTTCTGTCACTCTCGCAACCCATCATCTAATAACTACTCCACAATGCATTCCCTTAGGCCCGAATATGGTGGAGTGTCATGGATTCGACATTCACATGACACCACTAAGGGAATCACAACATACATACTATCAAAATATCGAACACATATCAAGTTCACATGATTACTTTCAACATGATTTCTCCTGTGACCTCAAGAACAAAAGTAACTACTCACAAATGATAATCATGCTCAAGATCAGAGGGGTATTAAATAGCATAATGGATCTGAACATATAATCTTCCACCAAATAAACCATATAGTAATCAACTACAAGATGTAATCAACACTACTAGTCACCCACAAGCACCAATCTATAGTTCCGGTAACAAGATTGAACACAAGAGATGAACTAGGGTTTGAGATGAGATGGTGCTATTGAAGATGTTGATGGATATTGCCCTCCCCAAGATGGAAAAGTTGTTGGTGATGATGATGACGATGGTTTCCCCCTCCGGGAGGGCAGTTCCCCTGGCGGAATCGCTCCACCGGAGGGCAAAAGTGCTCCTGCCCAAGTTCCGCCTCGAGACGGCGGCGCTCCATCCCGAAAGTCCTCTCCTTATTTTTTTTAGGTCAAAATGACTTATATACCAGAAGATGGGCACCGGAGGTGGGCCTGGGTGAGCACAACCCACCAGGGCGCGCCTGGGCTCCCTGGCGCGCCCAGGTGGGTTGTGCCCACTTGGTGGGCCCCCTCTAGTACTTATTTGCTCCAATATTCTTCATATATTCCATAAAAATTCTCCGTGAAGTTTCAGCTTGTTTGGAGTTGTGCAGAATAGGTAGCCTGATGTAGCTTTTCCAAGTCCAGATTTCCAGCTGCCGGAATTCTTCCTCTTTGTGTGTAACTTGCAAATTATGAGAGAAAAGGCATTAGAATTACTCCAAAAAGCATTATTATCCATAAAAACATCATAAATAACAGTAGGAAAACATGATGCAAAATGTACGTATCAACTCCCCCAAGCTTAGACCTCGCTTGTCCTCAAGCAAAAATTGAAATCGAAAAACATGTCCACATGCTTATAGAGAGAGGTGTCGATAAAAACAAAATACGGACGTAGAAGCATCATGTTGATTATTATAACAGCAATAAACTTAAGCATAAGGCTTTTATCATAGAACTTTTATCATAGACTTCTCATGAATAAGTGACAATTCATCACACAATCGAAGTATAAAGCAAAAATTCTATTAGAAACCAACAAACTATGTTCTCAGTCAACTTTACAACTACAATTCATCATCTTTTCAGGAAGGGTCACGTATTGGAGCCTTTAGGGAAGTCCACATACTCAACCATCATATAGTCTTCTATGATTGCTGACACTCATCGCATACACATGAGCAAAATGTTTCAACCGGACACATAGAAAGATAGGGGCTTATAGTTTCGCCTCCCAACGTATTCACCTCAAGGGTGAT
The DNA here is from genome assembly GCA_011799875.1 of Thinopyrum elongatum. NCBI lineage: Eukaryota > Viridiplantae > Streptophyta > Magnoliopsida > Poales > Poaceae > Thinopyrum > Thinopyrum elongatum. The sequence continues at coordinate 127,614,949 of CM022302.1, forward strand.
GTCAACAATAATAACTCATGCTACCCATATTCAACTGGACAAGTGTGCCTAGATCTTTCCTCACCACATGATGCTTGCCAAAGGAGAAAATAAAAAAGGAATAGAGAGAAAACTTTGTCTCGTTGCATAAAAGTAAATACATAATGGTAAAAGATAGGCCCTTCGCAGAGGGAAGCAGAGGTTGCCATGCGCTTATTTGTTTGTATGCTCAGCCCCTTAGTGCAAAAGAACGTCACGTTGCATTGCTCCTTGTGATGGTAACCTTTATTATGCAGTCTATCGCTTTTATTCTTCACCATCACAAGTTCGTACAACGCTCAATTTTCTCTTACACTAAATGATCTCACACTTTTAGAAGCAATTTTTATTACCTTATTGCACCGATGACAACTTACTTGAGGGATCTTGCTCAATCCCTAGGTAGGTATGGTGGACTCTTGAAAATAAGATTTGGGTTTAATGGTTTTTGGATGCACAAGTAGTATCTCTACTTAGTGCGGAATTTTTGGCTAGCAAAGATAGGGGGCAAGCACCACATGTTAAAGGATCTATGACAATATGACTTCTATGTGAATATGAACAAACATAAATCATTACGTTGTCTTCCTTGTCCAACGTCAAATTTTTTGGCATATAATATTTTGATGGGGGCTCACAATCACAAAAGATTTCTTGGATAGTATATTTATACGTGAATCTTCTCTTCCCTCATTAATTCTTTCATGAGTTGCATCATTGACTAATGCTATGTTTGCCAATCTCTAATAAAATTTTCTACTTATACTTTTCCTTATGTGGTGTCATCACCTACCATAAGATTAGCATATGATCTTCTTGATTTATTTCCTTTCCTTTTATTTATCCCCTTCCTTTTTTTATTTATTTCCTTTCTTTTTATTGCAACTAGAAAGTAAAGAAAGCAAAAACTTAAACTAAACTTTATTATATATCTCGCACACGATTACAAGGATAGATCACTAAGCAAACTCTCAAAAAGAAAGGATCGAACTAAACTTTTATTCATCTAAAGTAAAAGATCAAACTAAAATAAGTAAAGGCAAAAGATAGTGGGGATGATACGATACCGGGGCACCTCCCCCAAGCTTGGCGGAAGCCAAGGGGAGTGCCCGTACCCGATACTCAATTTTCTTTTGGTGATGAAGAAGAAGGTGGTGGTGGTGAAGAGGGGACTCTGTCCTTCAGGATCAAGAGATTCTCCAATCTACGGATGATGCTCCAGGGGAAGATGATGTGCTCTTGATGCAGAATATTTTCACGAGTGAGATATTTATTTTGCACACGAACTGTTTCGATGATCCGAAAGGCTTCAATCTCAGTAGGAGTAAGATGAGCATAGTAAGGTTTAAGGATATCTTCTTCTTCCTACTCGGCTGGAAGTGCTTGCTCAACCACCAGTAGTTGATCTACAGTAGCCTCCTTGCTCTCGTCCCCCTTGACGGCTTCTATGGGCTCTTCTCTCTTCAGCTCGATCTTCATCAACCAAGCATCCTCTTCTACATTGTTGGAGGAGGAAGAAGACATGATGCCTGGCTTAACAGATCTGACCAAAAACAGCAAGAAAAGAGAACAAAGGATTTCTCCGCGATACAGTAGTTAATAGGTTCGGGGGGGGGGGGGTATATAAAGATTTTTTTATCTTGGGAAACAAGGAAACTATAGAAAAACGGATTCCGAAAGGTACCCGAGGTGGGCATAACCCACCTGGGCACGCCTGGCTTGCCAGGCGTGCCCTGGTGTCTTGTGCCCACCAGGGTACGCTTCCTGGAAGTTTCTTATTTTCCTAATTTTTTAAATATTCCAAAACTGACAAAAAATATTTTTGCGGATTTTTCGGAGTCCGTTTACTTACCGTATCACGTACCTCCTTATTTTCACGATTCTGGAGTGTTCCGGAAGGACTCTTTTATGTGTTCTTCCGGTGTCAAAGTTTGGAAAATATTACTTTCAACATTAATGGGCGTACCTGAGATATAATATTTTATTCGTTGCCCATTAACAACCTTCGGGTTAGTACCTTCGGCATTATTTATTTTGATAGCTCCAGAACGATAAACCTCCTTGATAACATAGGGTCCTTCCCATTTTGAGAGGAGTTTTCCTGCAAAGAATCTGAAATGAGAGTTGTACAAAAGAACATATTCTCCAACTTTAAACTCACGCTTTTGAATTCTTTTATCATGCCATCTTTTAACTTTTTCTTTAAATAACTTGGCATTTTCATAAGCTTGGGTTCTCCATTCATCTAAAGAGCTAATATCAAATAACCTCTTTTCACCGGCAAGTTTGAAATCATAGTTGAGTTCTTTGATTGCCCAATATGCTTTATGTTCTAACTCAAGAGGCAAATGACAAGCTTTTCCATAAACCATTTTATAAGGAGACATACCCATAGGGTTTTTATATGCTATTCTATAAGCCCAAAGTGCATCATCTAATTTCTTAGGCCAATTCTTCCGGGACCTATTGACAGTCTTTTGCAAAATTAATTTTATTTCTCTATTGCTAAGTTCAACTTGACCACTAGACTGAGGATGATAAGGTGATACAATTCTATGGTTAACAACATACTTGGCAAGCATTTTACGGAAAGCACCATGAATAAAGTGTGAACCACCATCAGTCATTAAATATCTAGGGACTCCAAACCTTGGGAAAATAACTTCCTTAAGCATTTTAATAGAGGTGTTGTGATCAGTACTACTGGTTGGAATAGCTTCTACCCACTTAGTAACATAATCAACAGCAACCAAAATATGTGTATACCCATTAGAGGAAGGAAAAGGTCCCATGTAATCAAATCCCCAAACATCAAATGGTTCAACAGCAAGTGAATAATTCATAGGCATTTCTTGACGCTTACCGATATTACCTATTCTTTGGCATTCATCACAAGATAAGACGAACTTACGGGCATCCTTGAAGAGAGTAGGCCAATAAAATCCGGATTGCAATACCTTGTGAGCAGTTCTATCTCCAGCATGATGCCCTCCATAAGCTTCGGAGTGACATTTCCATAGGATTTGTTCCTGTTCATGCTCAGGTACACAACGTCTAATAATACCATCTACCCCTTCTTTATAAAGATGTGGGTCATCCCAAAAGTAATATCTTAAATCATAGAAGAATTTTTTTTCTTTTGTTGGTATGTAAAGCTAGGTGGTAAATATTTAGCAACAATGTAATTAGCATAGTCAGCATACCAAGGAGTATTATGAGCAACATTTATTGCAGCTAACTGCTCATGAGGAAAACTATCATCAATAGGTAGTGGGTCATCAAGCACATTTTCAAGCCTAGACAAGTTATCAGCTACGGGGTTCTTAGCTCCTTTTCTATCAGTGATATGTAAATCAAATTCTTGTAGCAAGAGAACCCATCGAATAAGTCTAGGTTTGTCATCTTTCTTTTCCATAAGATATTTTATAGCAGCATGATCGGTGTGAACAATTACTTTTGAATCAACAATATAAGATCTAAATTTATCACAAGCAAACACCCCTGCTAGGAATTCTTTTTTAGTAGTAGAATAATTTCGTTGAGCACTGTCTAGAGTTTTACTAGTAGAATGAATGACATTCAGTTTCTTATCAACTCTTTGTCCTAGAACAACACCAACAGCATAATCACTAGCATCACACATAATTTCAAAAGGCAAGTTCCAATCAGGTGGTTGAACAATAGGTGCAGAAATTAAGGCTTTCTTGAGAGTTTCGAAGGCTTCTAAACAATCATCATCAAAAACAAAAGGAACATCCTTTTGCAAAAGGTTTGTAAGAGGCCTAGAAATTTTAGAAAAGTCTTTGATAAATCTCCTATAGAAACCAGCATGACCTAAGAAACTATGAATACCTTTGATATCTTTAGGACATGACATTTTCTCAATTACATCAACCTTAGCTTTGTCCACTTCAATACCACTTTCAGAAATTTTATGACCCAAGACAATACCTTCATAACAATAAAGTGGCACTTCTCCCAATTCAAGACAAGATTTGTTTGTTCACATCTCTGCAAAACTCGATCAAGATTGCTTAAACAATCATCAAAAGACTTCCCATAAACGGAGAAGTCATCCATGAAAACCTCAACAATTTTTCACAAAAGTTAGAGAATATAGCAGTCATACATCTTTGAAAGGTAGCAGGTGCATTGCATAAACCAAAAGGCATACGTCTATAAGCATAAGTTCCAAAGGGACAAGTAAAAGTGGTCTTTTCTTGATCAGGTTGAGAAACAGGTATTTGTGAAAAACCAGAGTATCCATCAAGGAAGCAAAAATGTGTGTTCTTAGATAATCTTTCTAGCATTTGATTGATAAAAGGCAGAGGGTAATGATCTTTTCTAGTTGCTTTATTTAATTTTCTAAAATCAATTACCATTCTATAGCCTGTAACAATTCTTTGTGGAATAAGTTCATTCTTATCATTAGGAACAACAGTAATACCTCCTTTCTTAGGGACACAATGAACATGACTTACCCATCTACTATTAGCTATAGGATAGATTATACCTGCTTCCAGAAGTTTTAATATTTTCGTTCTTACCACTTCCTTCATCTTCGGATTTAACCGACATTGGTGATCAACAACGGGTTTAGCATCAGGTCCCATATTAATCTTGTGCTGACATAGAGTGGGACTAATGCCCTTTAAATCATCAAGAGTATATCCAATAGCAGCTCGATGCTTCCTTAGAACTTTCAATAATCTTTCTTCTTCATGTTCTGAAAGGTCAGCACTAATAATAATAGGATATATCTTCTTTTCCTCAAGATAAGCATATTTCAAAGTGTCTGGCAATTGTTTTAATTCAAACACAGGATCACCTTTAGGTGGAGGAGGACCTCCAATAGGCAAATTGTGTTTAAGTAGAGGATGTTGTTCAAAGAAAATCTTGTCTATTTCATTTCTTTCATGCATATGTAGATCATTTTCATGGTCTAGCAAATATTGTTCTAGTGGATCAGTGGGAGGCACAACAATAGAAGAAAGACCAATTATTTCGTCCTTACTTGGCAATTCTTTTTCATGAAGCTTTCTACTAAACTTGGAAAAATTAAACTCATGAGACTCACCACCAAAACTAACACTGACAGTTTGTTTCTCACAATCTATTTTAGCACTGACGGTGTTCAAGAAAGGTCTACCAAAGATAATGGGGCAAAAGTCATCTTGTGGGGAACCAATAACAAGAAAATCAGTAGGGTATTTTATTTTCCCACACAAGACTTCAACATCTCTAACAATCCCAAGTGGTGTGATGGTGTCTCTATTAGCAAGTTTAATAGTGGCATCTATTTCTTCTATTTCAGCAGGTGATATGTCATTCATAATTTCTTGATATAAGGTAAAGGGAATAGCACTCACGCTAGCACCTATGTCACATAAACCATGATAACAATGATCTCCTATTTTAACTGAGACAACGAGCATGCCAACAACGGGTCTATGATTATCCGTTCTATCGGGTTTGGCAATTCTAGTAGCTTCATTACAGAAGTAAATAACATGCCCATCTATATTTTCTTCTAAGAGATCCTTAACCATAGCAACACTAGGCTCTACTTTAATTTGTTCATCAGGTTTAGGTGTTCTAATATAACTTTTGTTGACCACAGTTGAAACTTTAGCATGTTCCTTTATCCTAACAGGGAAATGTGGTTTCTCAATATAAGCAGTAGGAACAACTGAATCAACATTATAAAGTATAGTTTCTTCTTTAGCTAGTACTGGTTCTTTAATTTCTTATTTAATAGGTGGGTGATATTTAAACCACTTCTCTTTAGGGAGATCAACATGAGTAGCAAATGATTCACAAAAGGAGGCTACTATCTCAGAGTCAAGTCCATATTTAGTGCTAAATTTTTGAAAAGCATCGGTATTCATAAAAGATTTAACACAATCATACTTAAGCTTAATACCTGACTCTTTACCTTCATCGAGTTCGCAATCTTCAGAGTTGCATTTAATTCTTTCTAAAAGATCCCACCGGAATTCAATAGTCTTCTTCATAAAAGAACCAGCACAAGAAGTATGAAGCATGGATCGATCATTATGAGAAAGCCGAGCATAAAAATTCTGGATAATAATTTCTCTTGAGGGCTCATGATTGGGGCATGAATATAGCATTGACTTCAGCCTCCCACAAGCTTGAGCGATACTTTCTCCTTCACGAGGCCAAAAATTATATATGTAATTCCGATCATGATGAACTAGATGCATAGGATATTTTTTTTGATGGAACTCCAATTTCAATCGATTCCAATTCCAAGATCCAATATCATCGCATAGCCTATACCATGCCAATGCTTTTCCCTTCAAAGATAAAGGGAAAACCTTCTTCTTTAATTTATCTTCGGGTAAACCTGCAAGCTTAAACAATCCACAAATTTGTTCCACATATATCAAGTGCATATCAGGATGTTCAGTTCCATCTCCTGCATAAGGATTAGCTAGCAGCTGTTCTATCATACCCGAAGGAATTTCATATTCAATATTTTCAGTAGGTGCAGTAGGTTGAGGGGTAGCTAATTGTGGTTCCGGTCGAGGTGAAGATGCCCCGAACAAACCCCTCAAAGGATTGTTTTCCATAGTAACAAGTGATAGTAAATTTCAGCACAATATATAAATGTTTCCTTACCAAATTCCACTTACCAAAGGCGCTTCACTCCCTGGCAACGTTGCCAGAAAATAGCCTTGATGACCCACAAGTATAGGGGACCAATTGTAGCTCTTTTCGATAAGTAAGAGTGTCGAACCCAACGAGGAGCAGAAGGAAATGACAAGTGGTTTTCAGCAAGGTAATGTCTGCAAGTGCTGAAATTGTAAGTAACAAAGTAGTTTGATAGCAAGATAATTTGTAACGAGCAAGTAACGGTAATAGTGACAAAAGTGCAGCAAGGTAGCCCAATCCTTTTGAGGCAAAGGACAGGCCAAAACGGTCTCTTATAATAGGCAAAGCGTTCTTGAGGGTACACAAAAATTTCATCTAGTCACTTTCATCATGTTGGTTCGATTTGTGTTCGCTACTTTGATAATTTGGTATGTGGGTGGACCGGTGCTTAGGTGCTATTCTTACTTGAACAAACCTCCTACTTATGATTAACCCTCCCACAAGCATCCGCAACTACGAGAAAAGTATTAAGAATAAATTCTAACCATAGCATTAAACTTTTGAATCCAATCGGTCCCTTACGGAATAGCGCATAAACTGGGGTTTAAGCTTCTGTCACTCTCGCAACCCATCATCTAATAACTACTCCACAATGCATTCCCTTAGGCCCAAATATGGTGAAGTGTCCTGTAGTCGACGTTCACATGACACCACTAAGGGAATCACAACATACAAACTATCAAAATATCAAACACATATCAAGTTCACATGATTACTTGCAACATGATTTCTACCGTGAGCTCAAGAACAAAAGTAACTTCTCACAAATGATAATCATGCTCAAGATCAGAGGGGTATTAAATAGCATAATGGATCTGAACATATAATCTTCCACCAAATAAACCATGTGATGTTTATCCTTTATGCATCTTATTTTGCTTAGAACGACGGTAGCATTATAAGATGATCCCTTCATTTAATTTCAAGATAAAAGTGTTCTCCCTGAGTATGCACCGTTGCTATAGTTCATCGTTTCGAGACACCACATGATGATCGGGTGTGATAGACTCTATGTTCACATACAACGGGTGTAAGACAGTTTTACACATGCAGAATACTTGGGTTAAACTTGACGAGCCTAGCATGTACAGACATGGTCTCGGAACACTGGAGACCAAAAGGTCGAACATGAGTTATATAGTAGATATGATCAACATAGAGATGTTCACCATTGATGACTACCCCATCTCACGTGATGATCGGACATGGGTTAGTTGATTTGGATCATGTATCACTTAAATAACTTGAGGGATGTTAATTTAAGTGGGAGTTCATTAGTAATTTGATTAATTGAACTGAAATTTATCATGAACTTAGTCTTAATAGTTTTTGCATATCTATGTTGTAGATCAATAGCTCGCAATATAGCTCCCCTATTTTTGATATGTTACTAGAGAAAAATTAGTTGAAAGTTGATAGTAGAAATGATGCGGACTGGGTCCGTGATCTGAGGATTATCCTCATTGCGGCATAGAAGAATTATGTCCTTGATGCACCGCTAGGTGACAGACCTATTGCAGGAGCAGATGCATACGTTATGAACATTTGGCAAGCTCGATATGATGACTACTTAATAGTTTAGTGCGCCATGCTTTACGGCTTAGAACCGGGACTTCAAAAACGTTTTGAATGCCATGGAGCATATGAGATGTTCCAAGAGCTAAAATTGGTATTTCAGACTCATGCCCATGTCGAGAGGTATGAGACCTCTGACAAGTACTTTGCCTACAAGATGGAGGAGAATAGCTCAACCAGTGAGCATGTGCTCAGAATGTCTGGGTACTACAATCACTTGAATCAAGTGGGAGTTAATCTTCCAGATAAGATAGTGATTGACAAAGTTCTCTGATGACCCACAAGTATAGGGGGATAAATTGTAGCTCTTTTCGATAAGTAAGAGTGTCGAACCCAACAAGGAGCAGAAGGAAATGACAAGTGGTTTTCAGCAAGGTAATGTCTGCAAGTGCTGAAATTGTAAGTAACAGAGTAGTTTGATAGCAAGATAATTTGTAACGAGCAAGTAATGGTAATAGTGACAAAAGTGCAGCAAGGTAGCCCAATCCTTTTTAGGTAAAGGACATGCCAAAACGGTCTCTTATAATAGGCAAAGCGTTCTTGAGGGTACACAAGAATTTCATATAGTCACTTTCATCATTTTGGTTCGATTTGTGTTCGCTACTTTGATAATTTGGTATGTGGGTGGACCGGTGCTTAGGTGCTGTTCTTACTTGAACAAACCTCCTACTTATGATTAACCCTCCCGCAAGCATCCGCAACTACGAGAAAAGTATTAAGAATAAATTCTAACCATAGCATTAAACTTTTGGATCCAATCGGTCCCTTACGGAATAGCGCATAAACTGGGGTTTAAGCTTCTATCACTCTCGCAACCCATCATCTAATAACTACTCCACAATGCATTCCCTTAGGCCCAAATATGGTGAAGTGTCATGTAGTCGACGTTCACATGACACCACTAAGGGAATCACAACATACATACTATCAAAATATCGAACACATATCAAGTTCACATGATTACTTGCAACATGATTTCTCCCGTGACCTCAAGAACAAAAGTAACTACTCACAAATGATAATCATGCTCAAGATCAGAGGGGTATTAAATAGCATAATGGATCTGAACATATAATCTTCCACCAAATAAACCATATAGTATTCAACTACAAGATGTAATCAACACTACTAGTCACCCACAAGCACTAATCCATAGTTCCGGTAACAAGATTGAACACAAGAGATGAACTAGGGTTTGAGATGAGATGGTGCTGTTGAAGATGTTGATGGAGATTGCCCTCCCCAAGATGGGAGAGTTGTTGGTGATGATGATGATGATGATTTCCCCCTCCGGGAGGGAAGTTCCCCCGGCGGAATCGCTCCGCCGGAGGGCAAAAGTGCTCCTGCCCAAGTTCTGCCTTGAGACGGCGGCGCTCCATCCCGAAAGTGCTCTCCTTATTTTTTTCTAGGTCAAAATGACTTATATACCAGAAGATGGGCACCGGAGGTGGGCCTGGGTGAGCACAACCCACCAGGGCGCGCCTGGGCTCCCTGGCGCGCCCAGCTGGGTTGTGTCCACCTGGTGGGCCCCCTCTGGTACTTATTTGCTCCAATATTCTTCATATATTCCATAAAAATTCTCCGTGAAGTTTCCGCTTGTTTGGAGTTGTGTGGAATAGGTAGCCTGACGTAGCTTTTCCAGGTCCAGATTTCGAGCTGCCGGAATTCTCCCTCTTTGTGTGTACCTTGCAAATTATGAGAGAAAAGGCATTATAATTACTCCAAAAAGCATTATTATGCATAAAAACATCATAAATAACAGTAGGAAAACATGATGTAAAATGGACGTATCATTCTCTAGTCACTGTCATCAAGCTACTAGAACTTCATGATGAATTATAATATGGAAGGGATGTCGTAAATGATTCCCGAGCTCTTCGCGATGCTGAAATCGGCGATGGTAGAAATCAAGAAAGAGCGTCAAGTGTTGATGGTTAACAAGACCACTAGTTTCAAGAAAAAGGGCAAGGGAAAGAGAGGGAACTTCCAGAAGAATGGCAGGCAAGTTGCCGCTCCCACGAAGAAGCCCAAAGCTGGACCCAAGCCTGAATCTGAGTGCCTCTACTGCAAAGGAAATGGTCACTGGAAACCGAACTACCCCAAATACTTGGCGGATAAGAAGGATGGCAAAGTGAACAAAGGTATATTTGATATACATGTTATTGATGTGTACCTTACTAGTATTAATAGTAGCCCCTGGGTATTTGATACTGGTTCAGTTGCTAAGATTAGTAACTCGAAACAGGAGTTGCAGAATAAACAGAGACTAGTTAAGGGCGAGATGACGATGTGTGACGCCCGGATAATTAAGCTACAGTAACCCTCTACTAATGATGCCACGTCACCACTGTTACTGATACTAAACTCACTCTGATTCAAATCTTGTTCGAATTCAAAATTCAAAATCAAGTCAAAAGATAAAAGATTTCAAACATTTAAACAAAAGTGTTCGAAATGTGGCAAATAAATCATGGGTAACATGGGTGGAGAAACCACATTTTTATAAAATGTTTTAATGCCCTAAACTATTTAAAACAGTGGCTAAATCATTTAATTAAATGCTTTCTAACTTATAAAAATGCTAAACTAATTTATTTAACTACTAAACTTATTGTGCAAGTGGCCTAATTTATTATACTAATTTAGGTGTAAGTTTTACATTTTATAAAACTAAAACAAAAAGAAACTAAAAGGAAAACAGAAAAGTTTTAAAAAGAAAAACAAAAAAGGAAAAAGGTAAGGAAGAGAAGGAAATGCTACTGTGCTTACAGCCCAGCCGCGCACAGTAGCCAGCCCAGCCCACTAGGGGGCCTTTCCCTACCTCCTACTGCTCACCGCACGAGGTGGCCGCCAGGTGTGCGTCCGTGGCCACGGATGGCCATCCGGCCTATCCCCGCCATCTACAAGGTCGTTGTCGACCCCCCACTAACCCTAGCTCGACCCCCTCCTCTCTCTCGCGCCCGCGCTTCCCCCTTCTCAGATCCCCTTTCACCCGAGCGCGCCCATGGCCTCGCAACCAGAGTAACCGCGGCCACCGCCGCCCCCTCGTCCCCGGAGCCCGTCCAGGAGCTCCCTCGTCCTCGCCTACGTCGGCTATGATGCCCCGTTCAAGCTCATCGCCACCGCAATGCTCATTCAAGGTCGTCTTCTACCTCCGGACCCGATGCCGTCCGTCGTCGTTTCTGGCGCCGTCGACCCACCCCGAGCCCTCTACCATCCCCTACTGCCCCGCTGTGAGCACCGCTTCCATTCCCCCTCTCCCCGTGCTTTCCTAGGTAGCCGTAGCTCGCCCCCGTCGCGCACGTGCTCCCACCGCCGCGGTCAAGCTCGCCCCCGTGGCCGCAGCCCTCGTCTGAGATCCCTGTCGTGCTCAGCACGCTCGCAGGAGCCGGTGGCAACCACCAGTGCCCCCTCCCGTGCCTCCTAGCGCTGGCTCCGACATGCCCATGCTTCGGCCGTCGCCTGGGCTCATCGCCGACGCCATCTCCGGCGGCCCCAACTCCGGCCGGCAGCACCACTCGACGCGACATCGACTCCCCGTTCGAACGCGACCCCCCGCATCAATTTTGGTGGCCTGTAGACAAATCCCGCGGCCTCCCGTGCGCCGAGGCCGCGTTTGTGGCCGCCGGCGGCTAAACGCCGATGCCGCTGATGTGGCTGGCCCTGGGGCCCACCCTGGGTCGCTGCAGGTGGGTCCCATGGGCCCTGTTGACCATGTTGACTTGGTCAACATGCTGACTGGGCCGCCCAGTATTATTGACAGATGGGTCCCACCCTTTAATTAACCAAACCATGTTTTAGAATAATTAATTTAATTAGCTTAACCTAATTACCCCGTGACAGGTGGGCCTAGTAGGTTAGTTGGCTAATTTAGATTAGTTCTTAACACTGTTAGCCCCCACTGTCATTGACAGGTGGGTCCCAGGCGTTAGCTTGACCAGTCAAACTGGCTGGTTGACTGCTGATGTCAGGGTGACATCATGCTGACGCAATAAACATTTTCAAATTAAATTAAATCTGTTATTTCCAAATAGATAAAATCTATAAAAATTCATATAAAATAATCCGCAACTCGGATGAAAATACTTTGTACATGAAAGTTGCTTAGAACGACGAGACAAATCCGAATACGCAGTCCGTTCGTTCACCACACGTCCCTAGCATAGCAAACCTGCAACCATCCCCCTCCGGTCCGTCTGTCCGAAAATGCGAAACGCCGGGAATACTTTCCCGGATGTTTCCCCCCTTTGCTGGTATCACCTATCCCTGCGTTAGATCACCCCTGGCACCGCGTATTGCCTTGTTATATTTTGTGATGCTTTGTTTGCTCCATATTTACTGTTTCTTCCCCCTCTTCTTCTCCGGTAGACCCCGAGACCGGCGCTGATGCCACTGAGTACGACTACATCACCAACGACCCTTCTTCCTGTGCAACAGAGCTTCCAGGCAAGCAAACCCCCTTTGATCAACCAGATATCGCCCACTCTCTTCTCTCTTATTCTTGCATTAGGTTTGCTACTGTTGTTGATCCGATAGCTCCTATTCTGTTGCATAGCCTGTCATTGTTGGTACAATTATTGATACCTTTTACATGCTATCCTAATGCTTAGTATAGGTTGCTAGTATTACATCAGTGGCCCTACACTCTTGTCCGTCTGCCATGCTATACTACTGGGCCGTGATCACTTGGGAGGTGATCACGGGTTTATACTATACTATTACATACTTATGTTGATGATTCGGATATGGGGGCTGAAGGGGCAGGTGGTTCCATCTAGGTAGTGGGGGGCCTGGGTTCCCGACGGCCCCCCGAGTGTTACTTTGTGGCGGAGCGACAGGGCAGGTTGTGACCACCTAGGAGACAAGTGGGCCTGGCCCTGGTCGGCGTCCGCGGTTACTTCAAAATAACATGCTTAACAAGATCTGGATATTTGATCTGAGTCTGGCCACTGGCCTATACGCACTAAACAACTACGCAGGAACAGTTATGGGCACTCGACGTCGTGGTATCAGCCAAAGCCTTCTTGACGTTAGCGACTGAGCAGCGCACGCCGGGTTGGACCGCGTAACGCAACTTCCTTTGTAATGGAGGTTGCTAGGTCTGCTCATCGGCCGCGTACGCAATGTGCAGGTGTGCAACGGGCGATGGGCCCAGACCCCTGCACGCTTAGGATTTAGACCGGCGTGCTGACCTCTCTGTTGTGCCTAGGTAGGGCTACGATGTGTTGATCTTTCGAGGCTGGGCATGACCCATGAAAGTGTGTCCGGCCAGAGGGATCGAGCATGTTGGGTAATGTGGTGCACCCCTGCAGGGAAGTTTATCTATTCGAATAGCCGTGTCCCTCGGTAAAAGGACGACCCGGAGTTGTATTCCGACCTTATGACAACTAGAACCGGATACTTAATAAAACACACCTCTTACAAGTTCCAGATACAACCCGGTGATCGCTTTCCCATAGGGCGACGGGGGGAGGATCGCTAGGTAGGATTATGCTATGCGGTGTTCCTTGATGCTGCTCTTGCTACTCTCTTCTACATGCTTCAAGACGGAGGTTGCCAGAAGCGTAGTCTTCGATAGGACTAGCTATCCCCCTCTTATTCTGGCATTCTGCAGTTCAGTCCACAGATACTACCCATTTCATTGATACCGATGCATATGTAGTGTAGATCCTTGCTTGCGAGTACTTTGGATGAGTACTCACGGTTGCTTCGCTACTTCTTTTTCCCCTTTTCCTGGTTATTGCAATCATATGATGGAGTCCAGGAGCCAGAGGATCCCGAGGATGATTCTACGTGGAGTTCGACTTCGAGGAGTAGTTAGGAGGTCCCAGGCAGGAGGCCTTGCCTTTTCGATCGTTACTACTTGTGTGCTAGCCTTCTTAAGGCATACTTGCTTAACTTATGTCTGTACTCAGATATTGTTGCTTCTGCTGACTCTTGTGTCTTCGAGCATTTATATTCAAGCCTTTGAGGCCCCTGGCTTGTAATATAAAGCTTGTATTATTTTATTTGTGTCTAGAGTTGTGTTGTGATATCTTCCCGTGAGTCCTTGATCTTGATCGTACATATTTGCGTGTATGATCAGTGTACGGTAAAATCAGGGGCGTCACAAGTTGGTATCAGAGCCGACTACCTGTAGAAATCCCCCTTCCACACTCCTTGGTCGAAGTCGAGTCTAGACAATTACTAAACTGTTACTAACATGGCTGTGTGTCTTACGGGCCCACGTCGCCATTGGGTGGTATTAGGATATTTTATTCCTTGCCTATACTCTTGGACTCTGATCTCTCTTCTACTCGGGTTAAAATGAATTTTGCTAACTCTAACTCTAGGTTCTCGTAATTACTTCCTCCCGGAGAGCCCCTCACTCCAGATGATTACATGGTGCATCAAAGGATTTCGAAGATACTCTCTGATGTTCTCTCGAGACTTTGTGCCCGTTGCTTTTGCAATTCCCTACCACCGATATATCCCTATGGATAAATACATACACTTGTCGTTCTTACTTTTATTCCCAGTTGATCTTGTTATTACAAGATACCCCAAAATTCTCTCTATTGTTCCCAGAATACTTATTCCTACTGCCTTGTAGTTCCTTGCCGCAGAAATACCCCTACGAATAATTCCTCACACTTATCGAGTATCCGCTCATTCCCAGTTGTTCATGTGTTTCACAAAAGTCTTCGAAATACCATTCGGTCTTCCGAAAATCCTGAGCAGCCTATTGCTCTTCAAATTCTTGCTTGCTTGCATTATGGTTAATCCCATAAGTCTCGTAATCTTATTGGCATCCCTTGTCATTATCATTTGGAGTTCGTTGATTCAATATGTTGCGAATGCTCGCAATCCTCAATCAGATCCTAGAATTCATCCTTCTGGCTCAGAAGTCATTTTAAACATGAGCTGGTTCTAGACCAATCAAATTGCCATCGATTGTACCCCAAAGTCTATTCAACTTAACCATCCTTATCAGAGCATTTGCTTCTGATCCCCTACTTTGGAGATCATAATTCTTTTGCATTTGAGCTGTGAATTAGTCAGTTGTTTCCATAATCCATTGCCATTGCATTGTTTCTTCCTCTGGTTGTATGATGATGCTCACGTTAGCTCCGTTATGGACCGTCAGATCCGTTGTTGAATTATCATCCGACAGTGTCCTTCGTATACAAAAACCTCGTGAAGTTCTTTCCTTGATACATAATGCCATTTGGTAAATCCTATTCTCTGATTTGGCCAACCATGCTCTACTTTCGAGCTAGTGATAATTACTCTTGAAGTTTGTGGTATATGTTTCTAAGATGCCCCGATGGGTTGAACCTATGCCTTCTTTAATCTGTGTGAACCCGAAAGTTTTCACGGGTCATACTCCTCTGGTAATTCACCAGGTAGGTTTTCACACTCAAATCATTTTTAATAGAGCAGTGAATGAAAGGTTATGCATTGAAGAAGTGGGAGTCGACCTTGAACTTTGTGTTCATGCCCATGGACACGATGTAGATCTTATCATCAAAGCTTCTCTTAAATTAATTATTCCCTTGGTATAAGGTCATCTTATATCTGGGATCTGGTCTTTTGCAATCATGGTTCCGGCCATATTGATATTCCTTGATTCTTTCCTCGGGCAAGTTAAAGTACTTGTATTCTGCACATCATTACCCCTGTCCAACCGTTGTTCTATCCTACTTTCGAGTTTACCCCCTGGTATCTCGAGGATATCATGCTATTGCCCTACTCTTTTGAACTTTTGGTGAAGTAGTACCCTTTTCCTGTCATAGTCACTCCACGGGTTTTGGGTTGTCGTCAACCGAGAACACCGCATAGTGAGTCAAATCAACACTGTGATTCAGTACTCCTAGTACTTTGTTGTTGGGAAGTTTAATACTCCATCATGTCATTCCTAGCCCGATTGGCTACATTATTATTGTGCTAATTTTAACTTTGCTACCTGGACCTTCTTCTCGGAGCACAATTTTCGATGATGAGCTGAACTTACGTCGATCTTCCTCGTCATATCGTTCCACCTCGAACAACAAGCTTGATTCCGAGTTGGTGTTGTATGCGTGGATCCAATAATCTTTCAATGCATCAATCCTTTTGCTTGATGTAGTCGCTGTTCGACTGCTTCTTCATGGAGCCTCTCGACAAAATTGCCATGATCATCATCAACATTCTGAGATCTTCCAGGATATCAATCAAATTCTTGATGAGAAATACCATCCTTACCCCTCGATGGTTTGTGTTATCATCGACAACGTTATTGCCCTCCCTCCAACACAAACTTGTTCATGTTTGGTGTAGTACCTTGAGTTCCTTTCATCCAGCTTGTGTTATGTTCTACCTTGGAGTATTACCATCTTTTATGTCAACGATGTCATGGGAATTTCATCACCTCTTGAGAATTCTTGATACAAGTGATACTTATCACCATCACCATTCTTTTCCTGGTCACCGTGTTGTTTCTAACCGGAATACCGACAAATGGACTGTGATGTGTAATTCCAAAACTTCTAGCAACCCTAATGCTTGAAGTTAATGGTTGATAGCTTGATTCTTAGTCTATTGGTTATTGAATCACCATTCTAACATCGATCGTGCTACTTAGTCCATCCTTCCAGGTGCATGTTTCGACCAATGTTTACTCGTGGATGTTCTCCTCGAACATACCACGTTATCTACTTCGGTATGTCCAATGTTATCTCCTTGTTCACATAATTATGGAAATCCATCTTTTTGGAAACCTCGATGAATTGTCGCTGAGTCCATCAGCCACCTCCTCATCCTCTCCTTGGTTTAATGATGAACTCTTGTTTCAGAACTCGCTTCCATAGTTCATTACCCGAGAATCTTACAATGTCTTCTCGTCAAATTGTGTTGCACCTTTTCTTCTCAGGCATCCTGCGTCTGAGGTATCCTAACACCAATCGGATCTGAACCTCGGTTAGATATGATGGTTGGAACATATTTCCAAGAGTTATAACATCGGTATTTATATGACCCGGTAAGGTGATATCATGCCTAGCACACCTGGCCGGAGGACCTATTGTTATAGTTTCCTTTTTAGCAAGGATAACCATTCTTCCATGAGGAAATTGTAAGACTTATTCTACAAGTTGTTCCTGATGGATCCTTCGTGTATCCGAAGTCTGACCTTTGCTTGAAGACCATGTCAATGCTATCTCGAAGCATGTCTGTGGTACTCCGAATTTCAATAAGAACATTTGAAGCACAATGCTAAATTTTCTTTATCAATTATCCAAACACCGTTGTATGGGTAATGGCATGAAATTTCTCTCCCCTTTCCTAAAGGGTTTTCTACGTTATATCCCGTCATGGATATCATGCTCTGCTTGCCCTTGGGAAGGATATACCCCTAAAATATGTGTTTAAACACATTTTCCTTTCCATTGTTTTGTTTAACCTTTCTTGTAATCTGACTTAACTGAGCAGCGATAATTCCCTGCTTATGTAAGCACCTTGGTGTGCAGCTCTGTCAGTAAGACCCTGTTACTACTGTGGATGACATTCCGGTAACCACCGATGGATGAGAACCTTGCCTATTGGTCCGCCTCATTTCAACGAGCAGGAAAATGGTTCTCTTCGTCCCTCGTCCTTGGTACCAACGATGCTGCCAACATAACTGACCGGTTATTCTCTGACATGCCTTGCTATCATGACCGTGCAAGATGTCAACGCCCTTCCTTCTTTTAACCCACATGGTGGGCCCATAACCCACAGTTCCACAGGATCGAAACCTGACTCTCTTATACACCCCTATTTCCAAAGTTATTCCTCACGCTTGGCTTCGTAGGTAATTCACGAGCCACCTTCCGAGAGATCATCAATTCTGGTATGAAACACAATACTTATTCCCGTTGCTCTGAACCCCTTTCACACTCTGTTTCAGGCAATGAACAATTGTCTATCCGCTTGAAACTTCTTACTGCACCTTCTTGCTTGGCTCTCGATATGTTTCATTTGACCAGCTCGAGAGATACCCATGGGATCATTCATGGGATAACCCCCAATGATTACCTCTTATAGCCTTCTATCGTTGTCGAGCTGCCCCTTTCATATTCGTAAGTACGATGGAGATCCTGACGAAGAATGACAACTTTGTCATGATGCCCTGAAGTAGAGGACTGAAGACATCAACTCAAAGGATCAACTACTCTGAGAAGAGCAACCAAGACCGAGAAGATCCGCTAGAATTTCGTAACAAGAACTCCCCCCCTTACACCACCTCTTAAAATCTCGGGACGAGATTTCTTGTAGTGGAGGAGAATTGTGACGCACGGATAATTAAGCTATAGTAACCCTCTACTAATGATGCCATGTCACCACTGTTACTGATACTAAACTCACTCTAATTCAAATCCCGTTCGAATTCAAAATTCAAAATCAAGTCAAAAGATAAAAGATTTCAAACATTTAATCAAAAGTGTTCGAAATGTGGCAAATAAATCATGGGAACATGGGTGGAGAAACCACATTTTTATAAAATGTTTTAATGCCCTAAACTATTTAAAACAGTTGCTAAATCATTTAATTAAATGCTTTCTAACTTATAAAAATGCTAAACTAATTTATTTAACTACTAAACTTATTGTGCAAGTGGCCTAATTTATTATACTAAATTAGGTGTAAGCTTTACATTTTATAAAACTAAAACAAAAAGAAACTAAAAGGAAAACAGAAAAGTTTTAAAAAGAAAAACAAAAAAAGGAAAAAGGTAAGGAAGAGAAGGAAATGCTACTGTGCTTACGGCCCAGCCGCGCACAGTAGCCAGCCCAGCCCACTAGGGGGCCTTTCCCCAACCTCCTACTGCTCACCGCACGCGGTGGCGGCCGGGCGTGCGTCCGTGGCCGCGGATGGCCACGCGGCAGCCATCCGGCCTCTCCCCGCCATCTAGAAGGTTGTCGTCGACCCCCCACTAACCCTAGCTCGACCCCCTCCTCTCTCTAACACCCGCGCTTCCCCCTTCTCAGATCCCCTTTCACCCGAGCGCGCCCATGGCCTCGCAACTAGAGTAACCGCGGCCACCGCCGCCCCCACGTCCCCGGAGCCCATCCAGGAGCTCCCTCGTTCTCGCCTACATCGGCTACGACGCCCCATTCAAGCTCATCGCCACCGCAACACACATTCAAGGTCGTCTTCTACCTCCGGACCCGACGCCGTCCGTCGTCGTTTCCGGTGCCGTCGACCCACCCCGAGCCCTCTGCCATCCCCTACCGCCCCGCTGTGAGCACCGCTTCCATTCCCCCTCTCCCCGTGCTCTCCTAGGTAGCCGTAGCTCGCCCCCGTTGCGCACGTGCTCCCGCCGCCGCGGTCAAGCTCACCCCCGTGGCCGCAACCCTCATCTGAGATCCCTGTCGTGCTCAGCACGCTCGCAGGAGCCGGTGGCAACCACTAGCGCCCCCTCCCGTGCCTCCTAGCATCGACTCCGACCTGCCCGTGCTTCGGCCGTCGCCTGGGCTCATCGCCGACGCCGTCTCCGGCGGCCCCAACTCCGGCCGGCAGCACCACTCGACGCGGCATCGACTCCCCGTTCGAACGCGACCCCCGCGTCAATTTTGGTGGCCTGTAGCCAAATCCCGCAGCCTCCCGTGCGCCGCCGCCGCGTTTGTGGCCGTCGATGGCTAAACGCCGACGCCGCTGACGTGGCTGGCCCTGGGGCCCACCCTGGGTCGCTGCAGGTGGGTCTCGTGGGGCCTGTTGACCATGTTGACTTGGTCAACATGCTGACTGGGCCGCCCAGTATCATTGACAGATGGGTCCCACCCTTTAATTAACCAAACCATGTTTTAGAATAATTAATTTAATTAGTTTAACATAATTACCCCGTGACAGGTGGGCCCAGTAGGTTAGTTGGCTAATTTAGATTAGTTCTTAACACTGTTAGCCTCCACTGTCATTGATAGGTGGGTCCCAGGCGTCAGCTTGACCAGTCAAACTGGCTGGTTGACTGCTGATGTCAGGGTGACATCATGCTAACGCAATAAACATTTTTGAATTAAATTAAATCTGTTATTTCCAAATTGATAAAATCTATAAAAATTCATATAAAATAATCCGTAACTCGGATGAAAATACTTTGTACATGAAAGTTGCTCAGAACGACGAGACGAATCTGAATACGCAGCCCGTTCGTTCACCACACGTCCCTAGCATAGCAAACCTGCAACCGTCCCCCTCCGGTCCGTCTGTCCGAAAACGCGAAACACCTGGAATACTTTCCCGGATGTTTCCCCCCTTTGCCGGTATCACCTATCCCTGCGTTAGATCACCCCTGGCACTGCGTATTGCCTTGTTATATTTTGTGATGCTTTGTTTGCTCCGTATTTACTGTTTCTTCCCCCTCTTCTTCTCCAGTAGACCCAGAGACCGACGCTGATGCCACTGAGTACGACTACATCACCGACGACCCTTCTTCCTGTGCAACAGAGCTTCCAGGCAAGCAAACCCCCTTTGATCAACCAGATATCACCCACTCTCTTCTCTCTTATTCTTGCATTAGGTTTGCTACTGTTGTTGATCCGATAGCTCCTATTCTGTTGCATAGCCTGTCATTGTTGGTGCAATTATTGATACCTTTACATGCTATCCTAATGCTTAGTATAGGTTGCTAGTATTACATCAGTGGCCTACACTCTTGTCCGTCTGCCATGCTATACAACTGGGCCGTGATCACTCGGGAGGTGATCACGGGTTTATACTATACTATTACATACTTATGTTGATGATTCGGATATGGGGGCTGAAGGGGCAGGTGGTTCCATCTAGGTAGTGGTGGGCCTGGGTTCCCGACGGCCCCCGAGTGTTACTTTGTGGCGGAGCGACAGGGCAGGTTGTGACCACCTAGGAGACAGGTGGGCCTGGCCCTGGTCGGCGTCCGCGGTTACTTCAAAATAACATGCTTAACGAGATCTAGATATTTGATCTGAGTCTGGCCACTGGCCTATACGCACTAACCAACTACGCGGGAACAGTTATGGGCACTCGACATCATGGTATTAGCCGAAGCCTTCTTGACGTCAGCGACTGAGCGGCGCGCCCCGGGTTGGACCGCGTAACGCAACTTCCTTTGTAATGGAGGTTGCTAGGTCTGCTCACCGGCCGCGTACGCAATGTGCAGGTGTGCAACGGGCGATAGGCCCAGACCCCTGTGCGCTTAGGATTTAGACCGACGTGCTGACCTCTCTGTTGTGCCTAGGTAGGGCTGCGACGTGTTGATCTTCCGAGGCCGGGCATGACCCAGGAAAGTGTGTCCGACCAGAGGGATCGAGCGTGTTGGGTAATGTGGTGCACCCCTGCAGGGAAGTTTATCTACTCGAATAGCCGTGTCCCTCGGTAAAAGGACGACCCGGAGTTGTATTCCGACCTTATGACAACTAGAACCGGATACTTTATAAAACACACCTCTTACAAGTTCCAGATACAACCCAGTGATCTCTTTCCCAGAGGGCGACGAGGGGAGGATCGCCGGGTAGGATTATGCTATGCGGTGTTCCTTGATGCTGCTCTTGCTACTCTCTTCTACATGCTTCAAGATGGAGGTTGCCAGAAGCATAGTCTTCGATAGGACTAGCTATCCCCCTCTTATTCTGGCATTCTGCAGTTCAGTCCACAGATACTACCCATTTCATTGATACCGATGCATATGTAGTGTAGATCCTTGCTTGCGAGTACTTTGGATGAGTACTCACGGTTGCTTTGCTACTTCTTTTTCCCCTTTTCTCGGTTATTGCGATTATATGATGGAGTCCAAGAGCCAGAGGATCTCAAGGATGATTCTACATGGAGTTCGACTTCGAGGAGTAGTTAGGAGGTCCCAGGCAGGAGGCCTTGCCTTTTCGATCATTGCTACTTGTGTGCGAGCCTTCTTAAGGCATACTTGCTTAACTTATGTCTGTACTCAGATATTGTTGCTTCCGCTGACTCTTGTGTCTTCGAGCATTTGTATTCGAACCTTCGAGGCCCCTGACTTGTAATATAAAGCTTGTATTATTTTATTTGTGTCTAGAGTTGTGTTGTGATATCTTCTCGTGAGTCCTTGATCTTGATCGTACACATTTGCGTGTATGATTAGTGTACGGTCAAATCAGGGGCGTCACACGATGTTTGTTGGAAGTGATTCCAAGGTTGATACGATCACCATCGCAGACTCCCTCTACCTTTTGGATTAGTGTTGAACCTAAATAAATGTTGTTTGGTGTTTGTGTTGAGCATGAATGTGATTTGATCATGCTTATTGCAATATGGTTATTCATTTAAGTCAAAGAATAATTGTTGTTCTATTTACATGAATAAAACCTTCTATGGTCATACACCCAATGTAAATGGTTTATTGAATCTCGATCGTAGTGATACACATATTCATAATATTGATGCCAAAAGATGCA
Organism: Thinopyrum elongatum; assembly: GCA_011799875.1. NCBI lineage: Eukaryota > Viridiplantae > Streptophyta > Magnoliopsida > Poales > Poaceae > Thinopyrum > Thinopyrum elongatum. The sequence continues at coordinate 127,637,616 of CM022302.1, forward strand.
AAGTTAATAATGATAGTGCAACATACTTGTGGCACTGCCATTTAGGTCATATTGGTGTGAAGCGCATGAAGAAACTCCATGCAGATGGGATTTCGGAATCACTTGATTATGAATCATTTGATACTTGCGAACCATGCCTCATGGGCAAGATGACTAAAACTCCGTTCTCCGGAACAATGGAGCGAGCTAATGACTTATTGGAAATAATACATACCGATGTATGCGGTCCGATCAGTGTTGAAGCACGTGGCGGGTATTGTTATTTTCTGACGTTCATAGATGATTAGGTATGGGTATATCTACTTGATGAAACACAAGTCTGAAACATTTGAAAAGTTCAAAGAATTTCAGAGTGAAGTGGAGAATCATCGTAACAAGAAAATAAAGTTTCTACGATCTGATCATGGAGGCAAATATTTGAGCTACGAGTTTGGCCTTCATTTAAAACAATGTGGAATTGTTTCACAACTCATGCCACCTGGAACACCACAACGTAATGGTATGTCCGAACATCGTAACCGCACTTTATTATATATGATGCGATCTATGATGTCTCTTACCGATTTACCACTATCGTTTTGGGGATATGCATTAGAGACAGCCGCATTCACATTAAATAGGGCACCGTCTAAATCCGTTGAGACGACACCGTATGAACTGTGGTTTGGCAAGAAACCTAAGTTGTCGTTTCTTAAAGTTTGCGGTTGCGACACTTATGTCAAAAGGCTTCAGCCTGATAAGTCGAACCCAAATCTGAGAAGTGCGTCTTCATAGGATACCCTAAGGAAACAATTGGGTACACCTTCTACCACAGATCCGAAGGCAAGATCTTTGTTGCCAAGAATGGAACCTTTCTAGAGAAGGAGTTTCTCTCGAAAGAAGTGAGTGGGAGGAAAGTAGAACTTGATGAGGTAATCGTACCTTCTCTCGAATTGGAAAGTAGTGCATCAGAGAAATCCGTTCCCGTGATGGCTACACCAACTAGAGAGGAAGCAAATGATAATGATCATGAAACTTCAGATGAAGTTTCTACTGAACCTTGTAGGTCAACTAGAGCATGATCCGCACCAGAGTGGTACGGTAATCCTGTTCTAGAAGTCATGTTATTAGACCAAGGCGAACCTACGAACTATGAAGAAGCTATGATGAGCCCAGATTCCGACAGATGGCTTGAGGCCATGAAATCTGAGATAGGATCCATGTATGAACAAAGACTTTGGTGGACTTGCCCGATGATCGGCAAGCCATTGAAAATAAATGGATCTTCAAGAAGAAGACAGACGCTGATGGTAATGTCACCATCTACAAAGCTCGACTTGTCGCAAAAGGTTTTCGACAAGTTCAAGGGGTTGACTACAATGAGACCTTCTCACCCGTAGCGATGCTTAAGTCAGTCCGAATCATGTTAGCAATTGCCGGATTTTATAACTATGAAATCTGGCAAATGGACGTCAAAACTGCATTCCTTAATGGATTTCTTAAAGAAGAGTTGTATATGATGCAACCAGAAAGTTTTTGTCGATCCTAAAGATACTAACAAAGTGTGCAAACTCCTGTGTTCCATCTATGGACTGGTGCAAGCATCTCAGAGTTGGAATATACGCTTTGATGAGGTGATCAAAGCATGTGGTTTTATACAGACTTATGGTGAAACCTGTATTTACAAGAAAGTGAGTGGGAGCTCTGTAGCATTTCTGATATTATATGTGGATGACATATTATTGATTGGAAATGATATAGAATTTCTGAATAGCATAAAAGGATACTTGGATAAGAATTTTTCAATGAAAGACCTCAGTGAAGCTACTTATATATTGGGCATCAAGATCTATAGGGATAGATCAAGACGCTTAATAGGACTTTCACAAAGCACATACCTTGACAAGGTTTTGAAGAAGTTCAAAATGGATCAGTCAAAGAAAGGGTTCTTGCCTGTGTTGCAAGGTGTGAAGTTGAGTAAGACTCAAAACCCGACAACGGCAGAAGATAGAGAGAGAATGAAAGTCATTCCCTATGCCTCAGCCATAGGTTCTATAAAGTATGACATGCTGTGTACCAAACCTGTTGTGTACCTTGCCGTGAGTTTGGCAAGGGGGTACAATAGTGATCCAGGAGTAGATCATTGGACAGCGGTCAAAATTATCCTTAGTTACCTAAGAGGACTAAGGAGATATTTCTCGATTATGGAGGTAATAAAGAGTTCATCGTAAAGAGTTACTTCGATGCAAGCTTTGACGCCGATTCGGAAGACTATGAGTCTCAATCTGGATACATATTGAAAGTGGGAGCAATTAGCTAGAGTAGCTCCATACAAAGCTTTGTAGACATAGAAATTTGCAAAAATACATACGGATCTGAATGTCGCAGACCCATTGACTAAACTTCTCTCACAAGCAAAACATGATCACTCCTTAATACTCTTTGGGTGTTAATCACATGGCGATGTGAACTAGATTATTGACTCTAGTGCAAGTGGGAGTGACGGTGTCCTGGACTAGGGGGTACTCACCATGTCGTCTCCCGACCAGTGGGTTGGGCCGAGGACCCCCGTGGCGGTTCACTAATGGGCCAGTTCGGACAGCCGATGACATATACAAGGAAGATTCCACAAGACTTGGTGATCAAGACAAGGACTCCTCTCCACCAACGTAGCCGACTAGGACTCTTGTCATCCTGGGCCTCCGGTACATTATATAAGCCGAGGCCAGGCTCGTTGATAGATAGATTATGACATTACTCATCATACCCCGTGGGTTTAGACCACAACATATGATCTCGAGGTAGATCAACTCTGTACCTTGATACTTCATCAATATAAACGAGAGCAGGACGTAGGGTTTTACCTCCATAGAGAGGGCCCGAACCTGGTTAAACATCGTGTTCATTGTCTCTGTTACCATCGATCCTAGATCCATAGCTCGGGACCCCCTACCCCGAGGTCTACCGGTTTTGACACCGACAATGGTGCTTTCATTGAGAGTTTCGCTGTGTGATCGGCAAAGGATCAATGGCTCGCCCGCAGATCAACTGCGACGTCGGCATCTTCGTCGCTGGCTCGACTGGTCACCTTGGCTCGACCGAGGGCTGCGCTCCATCTCTGATCATCATGTTCGGACGAGGGCCTTCATCAAACATCAACTCCGATCTCTATCATGATCATGGAGGAATCATCCTTGGAGCTCGGGGGCTCAACGTCAACATTGCCCTCGGGCGACCGTGCTGTTTTTCTAGACAGCAAACTTTTATCTGCATCCACCGCCTCCTCGAGTGTCGTTTTAATGATTACTTCGGCGGAATTAAGTCTACAACAACCATGCAAAATTTCGCCGAGTTCCGATGGAGGAATCTCCGGCGATCTCCGATATACCGGAGCCCTGTCGAATCTGGACGGGAATCTGGATGAGTTTGGAGCGTATTCTCCAGAATCTAGCTCGGACGTCCTTTGGAAGATCCAACCGTTTATCGGCTGCGGAATTCCTATATCTACCACCCCTTAAAATTTCAGCTCGATCCGACGGTTCAAACTCCGGGAACCTTCCAATGAGTGGACCAATTTTCAGATCTGTTTTCTGCGCGAATATGGATCCGACCCGAATTCATGTTTCTTTATGAACGTGATATTGGACGACCTTTTTAAAGGAATTTTCTTCTGGGGTATTGTGCGTTGTTTTTAAACACGTGCCCATAAAATTTTAAGCCTCCTCTGAGGTAATCTTCACCATCACGCTAGTGTCAAACCAGTCCGGCAATATTGCTCCATGGCTGCCGACCTGCGCTAGACGCGTCGTCGCTTTTTGAGCCGAGCTCAACTTTTTCGGATCATCATCTCGGCGAGCCGAACAAGAGTTCGGAATCGCCAAGGATAAATCATCACCAACATCGCCACCCCACGGATTACACGGAGCGGGCACACCGGCACCGCCGCATGGCCACTTCATCAAGCCGGCATTGACCGCGTCACAATTTATGACCTGCGTCGGCATGGCCGCACTGTTGCTTCTTCAAGCCGATGTCCATCACGCCGAACTGCTTCAACACCTCGGCTGACATGGCAACTGCAACGTCTCCTTATCGACCTGCTCCGTCACCTCAGCTAGACTGGGGCTTCACCATCTCTTCATCAACCTACTCCGGAGACTTCGGCGTCACCAGCCGACCAGCTTCGTTACGTTAGCTGGACCGGGGGCTTTGCCTCGGCGAGACAATCTTTGCCAGCATCGCCATGCCGTCGCTTCATCACCCATCAGGCAATTTTGGGAGTAACCTTTCTTCGGACTGCTACAACAAATAAACCAGGTGCTATTAATCCTAGCAATTTTTGCTTGTTTGGGTTTATTTTTCCCAAGGAATTATTACTCTGGTTTGTTCCATCATCTATACACAGGCCTATCAAATGGTGGCCGCATTAACGACGGTCGCGTGGTGGTTTGGTCAGTTTCCGTACATAGTTCGGCGAACGCCGCATCCGGAACTCGGACCGACCTGTGAATTCGGGCTTTGCCACGCCTTTACCGCATCACGCCGACGCCCTGCATCGACATTGACTTCGGCGCCAGGCCACAAATCTTTAAATAAATTATCTTTGCGAAAAGCAATTATGAAAGGATTATATATATATATATTATTCTTTTTGGACCGCACTATTTTATGTGTGCAGGTGATCGACTTCGACTGCGTCACGCGGTCACTTCGGCAAGCCAATGTCGTCGTCCCAATTGGCATAAGTCGGCTCGCATGATTATCTTGTTGATTGAATTGCCATACCGACGTGTTCAGTTGCCTCGGGGACTTCGGCGTCATCAAGAGGGTCCTACCTCGTCGGGTGTTTGGCGCACGGGCCATATTTCTTTTATTACTCACTTTGCATGAATTATTAATCATGCAACCTTTTTTTATTACTGTTATCTCCGGCTTGCACTATCTTTCGTGCACAGGTAAATGATCCGGATTGGGCAGCGCTGTCACCTCGGCTGAACCGGGGGCTTCGTCATCACTTCATTAACCCACACCGGGAACTTCGGCGTCATACTGTCGGCCTACTCCGTCGCCTCGGACGGACGGGGGGTTCCACCTCGCCACATTGGCCGTGCTGTGTCGCCACTTCGGAGTGCCGAGCTCTTCGCTCCTCCATCTCAGGACCGGCTTAGGGGCTGGGAAATTGTCCCGCCGTAAACTCGGACCACGTCATCGATGCCGAGCACATTAACCAGCTAAGTCGCTTTCATGCCCAAAGTTTTAAATTTAATTTGTGTTCGGTTCGACCGTGCTCACATGAGTTGTTTGTTAAAAGAAACTCCCTTTACCCATGTTAGCTGGGGGCTCTTAAATTTACATGAGCTGTTTTATAATAAGTGTGTTTTCTTCTTGTTCGTTGCAAAGTCTTTTTCTATCACTCCTTCCTCGACTCGAGTGTGTGGTCAATAGCCGGATAGCCTGGGTCCTATCTTGACCCACTTGCAGTCTTGAGATTGGATGTGTCATGTTAAAACACGACAGAAGCACAAATTTTTTTAGACCAATTTTTGAATTGGCACCAATTGACTTGATTTAGTTCGGACGTGGAGTTTCCGCATAAGTCTTTTGGTTTTTAAGCCTATGGCACTTTTAAACTATTTGTGTGTTTCCAGCATAAGTCTCGCAGTGCAACGCCGGACACCTTTAGAGATTCGGCAACACATTCTCGGGTATTGCTTTATATGCATCGGTTTCGAATTATGTCTTTGGTCAATAGTAGGGTTGCCCGGCTCCTGTGCTTGCCTCCTATGTTCCTCTTTGTTCGGCTAGGTGTGCAAAGGGAGAACCACTGCGATTGTGCTTCCAGCTAGCATGGTTAAGCGCCTCAGTGGAGAAAGCCAAAAACTGACTGTCACAATAAGTGCAAACTGGTCAGCGATCCGATGACTGTGTTAAATTATAAGATCGATAGAGGTCACCCATGTTAAATGACGGTCCATTCATAACATTGGCCGAAGTGTTTATGGCTTGACCTCGACTGTCGCCGAACACTAACTGGGGGCTAGTAACTGGCCTCCCAACTTTAAGCTCCTATGACTAAGTGAAAGTTATAAAGCCCGCATATCTGATTGCCTCGTTTCCGCTAACACAACCGCCTTCGGGCACCGAGACGTCGGCTAAGGGTTGTTTTGTTATTGTGAAAACACCCTGCGTAGCATCTACAAGGGGGTGGAAGCCGACGATGGGCCACTTTCAAATGATAAACGGTCGCAACAGAGTCAAAATAAACATATCATCGGCGTTTGTATTTAATATACGAGGGCCTCCTTCCACAATCATCATTATAAAGCCATAAATATGCATCAATTTGACTTAAGATTTTGGCCAAGCTGGGTTGCCTGGCTCCTGTGCTTACCCCTACGTTCCCGATTGTTCGGCTAGGTGGTAAAGGGAGCACCTCTGTGATTCTTACTACCGAGTCATCCGACTAAGTACCTCAGACTGGGTGAAGCCGAAAGCTAGCAATCTTAAAGGATCACATTGGTCGGCAACGACGGAAGTGAAAATTTTGGTTCATTAATACCATAGAGTTCGGGAACTTTCCCCGAAATAAATCCTCAATATTTTCCTCCCACATTGATCGGAGGTGAGGTTTCATGATCATGATAAACATGATGACCCAAAGAAAGGAACTGATAGCGGGACTATTTTCTTTGGAAGATGTTTCTTACGTTAAAATGTAATATAACATATCTCTCCGTGTACCTTTGTTTATAAAACCATATGACCGGATTACCTTGTTTTCCATAAATCTTTGCCCTTATAATGGCTTTATAAAGTAGGAAAACACTCCTCGGCTACTGGCCAAAGAGGTTGAAGCCGATGGTCGGTCAACAAAGTTTTGTACATTGCGGATTCGAGCACTAATGATGTAAAGTACTTGGATACATAGAGTCATTACACATAATTTGTGATTTTACTATGGATATCGATCCTTAATTTGGCCACCCGTGCCCGCATTAAGACTCGGGGGCTACTAGGCTTCGGGCTTATTATATACAAATATTAAAAGGACACATCGATCCCCTGATCTGGTGTTGCCACCCGACCAGTGTCTCGGGGGCTACTGCATTGCTTGTTCAATGCAGAAAATTCAAAGTGCTTAGTGTTCGGCTTGACCGAACTATAGGCAAACGCGTCTTCGGACAACAATAGGTACCATCTGGACCTATCTGGCATCAAGCTAATATATTACGGCAACTTCTCAAGACCCTCTCTCAAGGGCCCGTTCGCCGATCACTATTATCTCTAATATATTACACTGCGTTTCTATTCCTACGTATGCTGCCGAGCTAGGAGTTGATCCTCAGGCCGATTTCGCGCATCGACCTGAGTCTCAGGGGCTACTTGGATCAGCGGTTTCATGTTTTCCTTCAGGTGCATCTCAGGTTTTAGACCGACACACACCTCGAGGGCTACTGGCTATATATCTCGGCGGAGAATAAATTGCACCAATAAAAAATATTCACAAAAAATCAGCCCGCAGTCGGGGTGGTGCACCACCTCGGAAGCAGTCCGGCATAAAGCTCGGGCGCCAGTGGCTGGCTCCATAGAGGGCACTTTCGGCATTAAGCTCGGCTGAATTCATTCAATCTTTTAAAGACCGAGGTAGTTTATGACACCTCGGACGCTGACCATCGTTAGAGCTCGGATACAGTCCGGCGTTAGAGCTCGGATTCAGTCCGGCGTTGTAGCTCGGATACAGTCCGGCGTTGGTGCTCGCCTGCAAAAGATACCTCAAATACAGTCCGGCGTTGGAGCTCGGATGCAAGAGGACACCACCGCATGGGAAGATTTGTTGAACCAGTTTTCAAGACCGACGACCGAATATGAAGAACAGTTCGAAAGAATTGAGGAGCGTCCCCAACTTGAAGACCGGTTCAGGGGGCTACTGACGGTGTCCTGGACTAGGGGGTACTCACCATGTCGTCTCTCGACCAGTGGGTTGGGCCGAGGACCCCCGTGGCGGTTCACTAATGGGCCAGTTCGGACAGCCGATGACATATACAAGGAAGATTCCACAAGACTTGGTGATCAAGACAAGGACTCCTCTCCACCAACGTAGCCGACTAGGACTCTTGTCATCCTGGGCCTCCGGTACATTATATAAGCCGAGGACAGGCTCGTTGATAGATAGATTATGACATTACTCATCATACCCCTTGGGTTTAGACCACAACATATGATCTCGAGGTAGATCAACTCTGTACCTTGATACTTCATCAATATAAACGAGAGCAGGACGTAGGGTTTTACCTCCATAGAGAGGGCCCGAACCTGGGTAAAACACCGTGTTCATTGTCTCTGTTACCATCGATCCTAGATCCACAGCTCGGGACCCCCTACCCCGAGGTCTGCCGGTTTTGACACCGACAGGGAGACTGAAGGAAATATGCCCTAGAGGCAATAATAAAGTTGTTATTTTATATTTCCTTATTCATGATAAAGGTTTATTGTTCATGCTAGAATTGTATTGATCGGAAACTTAAATACATGTGTGAATACATAAACAAATACCGTGTCCCTAGTAAGCCTCTACTGGACTAGCTCGTTGATCAAAGATGGTTAGGGTTTCCTAACCATAGACATGTGTTGTCATTTGATAACGGGATCACATCATTAGGAGAATGATGTGATGGACAAGACCCATCCGTTAGCTTAGCATAATGATCGTTCAATTTATTGCTATTGACTTCTTCATGTCAAATACTTATTCCTTCGACTATGAGATTATGCAACTCCCGGATACCGGAGGAATACCTTGTGTGCTATCAAACATCATAACATAACTGGGTGATCATAAAGATGTTCTATAGGTATCTCCAAAGGTGTTTGTTGAGTTGGCATAGATCGAGATTAGGATTTGTCACTCCGAGTATCGGAGAGGTATCTCTGGGACCTCTCGGTAATACACATCATAAGCTTGCAAGCAAATGACTAAGGAGTTAGTCACAAGGTGATGTTGTCGTGGGAAACCACGGCCACCTATGGGGCCAAGGGGCCCCTTGCTGGTTCGGCAGGGGGGATGTCACGTTGCACAAAGAGCAAAAGACCGCAGGGCAGCGCGGCGGGGATCACACGAGCAATTTTACCCAGGTGGGCCGCCGTGAGGCGTAAAACCCTACTCCTGCTTTGGTGGATTGATGGTGGAATAATGGTGGTGGAGCGTAGTACACTTGCCCGGCAGGGTTGCCTCAGGGCGATAGTGGCTATGCGCGTATGAGTGTGCGTTGTCCAACCTTCCAACCCTTTCTCCGGTTGCCATGGGCCTCACTTTTATAGATTAAGGGGTCACCACAATGGCAAAGTAGCCATTATACACTGATAAGATAGCAAACAGTGCTATCATACCTAACTTTGCAAGCTGACAGGGTGCACTAAATGCACCGCTTAATGTCACGTTGTTGCTTGCCCGGCAAGCCTTGCCGGGCTGTTTTGCCAGCTCCACACCTGCTTGCTTGACATGTTGCAGGACGGGTGTCGTTCGTGGGCATTTCCTATAGAGAAAGGCCGCCATGTGGCGAATGGCTGCCACTCAGTCACTTTGTGGCTTGACACCGCATCGATCGACGATGTGGGTCATGGCGGAGTAGTTGGGTGAGGTGGTTTTGCCTCCGCAAGTCCCGGCAGGCCCTGCCGGGACGTCTTGGATGTCTTCTTCTGGGGGCAACCCCGCCCTCGCCGGGCTCGCCTGCCCGGCAAGGGAGGCTTTTCCCCTGGTGGTATCTCATTTCTCTGGCTCGGTCTTGGTCCTCTTGATCTGCACATTGCTCCTTCGAAGATCTTGGTTTCTTGTACTCTGGCTTGGTTTGGTGCCGTAATCTTGTTCCCGTGCCTGTGCATAGTCTGAGCAACAGACCCAGGGTTTGTTGCACCGACAGAAGCCCCCGGGCCTGCCCCGAGCACGCTGCCGAGCATCGTCGGGGTAGGGCCTAATAAGTGCGCAGGCAGGGGTGCTGAAGAGGCTGGCCTCTTGAGGTCTCCTTTGCTTCTCCATTAATCTTGAGCCCGGGCCAGTTTTCGATTTTCCGCGCATCGCGTAAAGCCAATAGCGGTGGGGCCGCCCTTGTAATGGCCCGTGAATGACTTTAACGCATGGGGTAGAAACCGCCAATTCACTCTTCCTACCACGCCCTTATCCTCAGCCACGTATGCTCCATGCATCGCGCGGGGTAGGCAATGGAGGTGCGTTGCGCGGGAGAGCATCAGGGCGAGGGCCCGGCCTTCTTGAATTGGCGGAGGATGACGGTCGTCGCCTGTTGAGGGAGTGCCCCCCCTCCTCAGTCCGCCTATAAAAGGAGGGGCGAAGGGAGGGCGGAGTCATCCATCCTTGCGCTCCTCCTCCCCTGTTTTCTGCTTCTTGCTTGTTATGTCGAAGAGAAGAGCCCTGGGCTAGGCCCCAGGCTCCAGTCCGAGGCCGGCATCACCAAATGTTGGTGCCGGTGCTCGGGGAGTGAGCCTGGTCCATGCTGTGGGAAATATCGTGTCTCCCCATTGCAGGGAGATGCTTGCCCCTTCCGCCCCGGTCAGCTGCTCGTCAGGCAGCGTGGTGTCCCGCCCCAGGCTTTTGTTGCTTGCGGGCTTAGCGGCCAGGTCTTCGGTGTCTTTGAGACTTGCCCGGGAGGTAGGGCTGGAGATCGTGGATAATCCCAGCACTGCCCCTTCCGGAGGCCTTGGGGCTGATGTCGACAAGAGGCGCACCTTCCTGCCCGCCAAGGTGGGGAGCGGTGCGCCTCGAACCCCCTGGTCGTCTTGGCCGCTCGCCACCTTCCCGGAGAAGCCGCCGGGCTCGAGTCCTGGCACTTCTTGGGAGTAACGGTGCTAAGGAGAAAATGAGGGAAGACGGAGAAGGCGGGTGGCGGGGGGTCAGGTCGGAGTACGATGGCATGGATGCCTTCGCCTCCGACCGGCGACCTGCCGCCTCGTCTTTTCGCTCTTCCCCTCCCTCCCCGGCACCATCATCACCAGCCTCCTAGGGTGATAGCCGGGGAGGGATGTTCTCTTGGCGCCTTCGCCTCCCCTCCAGCGGTCTTCTGGCTGAGCTTTGGTGGATGACTCCGGCGGTGCCCGAGCCGGGGCTTCTTACTGGTCTTGGAGGTGGCGACCAGAGGACGCCGCTCTGCCCTCTGTGCCCCTCCTTCACAGCCTCGCCACTCCCGATCTTGTCGGGTTGCGCCTGGCGGGCTGCGGCCGGATCGGGATGGGCTTCTACTTGGGTGCCTTACTCGTCTTTTCCTCCTTCCACCGCAGTGCCTGGTGGGAGGGAAAACGAAAAGAGGAGATTATGGGGCACCTATCTTTTTCAATCTTAAACTTGTCGGCACTTTCCAAATTTTAATTCAAATAATGTAATCTCTCGAGTCCATGTTTGTGTTCTGTAAGGTTTGTACTTGTATTATCAGCATATTAATGAAAAAGATGAACCTTGCCGAGAACTCATGCATGTATATGTCCATGCAGAGGTGGGATTCCTCTTTAGTTTAAGTAAATGAGTCTTCCCCGGTAGGCTATCCTACCGGTACCCTTTTGATTTGTTTGCCGGAGAACTGAGCCTACCGGGCAAAAAATACAGGGACCAGCCCCCGCCAATCTCTTTTCGCCAGAGGCCACTGCGACCATCCTGGCTGAAGCAGCATTCAAGCCAAGGATGGGAGCACCTAAGTTTCAAAGAGTGGCGAGGTTTTCTCATGCACAAGTTCTAGCTTACAGAACACTAATGGACGAGAGGTAGAACTTATCTGCTCGGCTTGCCGGGGATCGCAGTGCTGGTCCATCTTCCAAACTCCTTGTAGAGGCCATGTTCACGATAGGAACCTGCAGCTTCATGCAGATGGGAATGATGCAAGATGCGATCCTATCTATATGCAAATGCAAATGCTCATGAAATGCTTATGCAATGCTCTTGGAATGCTCATGCATGCATGCAACTTGGTTGGGGGCCCCCCAGCGCTTCGTTTATTTCTCTGTTGCTCAGGGTCATCGCCTGGATTTGTACAAGGGGTTACATGCAGTTGAGGCAAGGCCTATACAAAAGGGTGGATGCCGGGCAGGGCCCGACAGCCACGCCTTACGGGTAGAACTTGCGGAGATGCTCAATATTCCATGAGTTTTGCAATTGAATGCCATCTCCGGTCTCCAGACGGACTACGCCAGTTATGGTGACTCGTACTACCCGGTAAGGGCCTTCCCACTTCGGTGTCAACTTGTTTGTACCCTTGGCGGACTGAACGCGCCTAAGGACAAGGTCGCCTTCCTCAAAACACCGAGCATGAACCCTGCGGCTATGATAGCGACACATGGCTTGCTAATAGCGTGCAGCACGCGTAGCAGCCCGGAGACGGTTCTCCTCGAGTAGCATAACGTCGTCACACCAGTGCTGATCTTGCGCTACTTTATCGTAGGCAAGCACTCGAGGTGACCCGTAAATGAGTTCCGTGGGGATAACTGCTTCTGCCCCATAGACTAGGGAGAAGGGAGTCTGCCCGGTAGCTCGATTTGGTGTCGTTCTGAGGGACCAGAGGACTATCGGCAGCTCATCAATCCACCGCCTGCCGTGCTTCTGTAGCATATCAAAGGTTCTTGAGTTGAGTCCTCGCAGCACTTCAGCGTTCGCCCTCTCAGCTTGCCCATTGCTCCTGGGATGTGCGACAAGGGCAAATGAGATCTTGCTTCCGAGGGAATGAACATATTGCATGAAGGCACGGCTCGTGAACTGGGTGCCGTTGTCGGTAATGATCCTTGCCGGAACTCCAAAACGACACACCAATTCTTTCAAGAACTTGATAGCTGACTAAGCGGTCACCTTTCTCACGGCAGTCACTTCCGACCACTTTGTAAACTTGTCGATAGCAACGAACAAGAATTCAAATCCCCCAATTGCTCGAGGGAAAGGGCCGAGGATATCGAGCCCCCAGACCGAAAATGGCAATGATAAAGGGATTGTCTGAAGAGCTTGGGCAGGCAGGTGGATATTCTTGGAATGGAACTGGCAGGCTTCGCATTTGGTGACTAGCTCAACCGCATCTTGGAGGGCCGTGGGCCAATAGAATCCTTGCCGGAATGCTTTCCCAACCAACGCCCTTGATCCAATGTGGGAGCCGCACATGCCTTTGTGTATTTCAGCCAGCAGTTCCTTTCCTTCTTCCCGGCAGATGCACTTCAATTTCACACCGTTGGGCCTCCTTCTGTACAGAGTGTCATCGACAAACTGATACATACTGGCCCTCTGGGCTACTCTTTCAGCTTCATCTTGGTCACCAGGAAGCTCTCCGGTTTGGAGGAAGTGGACTATGTGCCTTGCCCAAGTTGGAGCCTGGGGCTCGGCAATGAGGACTAGCGGCACCTCCTCAACTGCGGGGGCACATTCCTCGTTTGCGGGGACCATGGGCCTGGCTGGAGGGTGCGGTCCGGTAGATGGTGAGGAGTTGTTTTCGGCAGGGTCCCTGCCGGGAGCGGAGGGCTCTACCGGGAGAGGCTTACCGGAGTCCATCTTTCTCCTTTTCCGGGCCATTGTTGCTGGGGATACGGAGGGCTGAGTAAGATGGAGAACAAAAGTTCCTGGTTCCACAGGAAGCTTCTGCTCATCACACTTTGACAGATGATCAGCTATGCTGTTTTCCGCACGAGGTACGTGCTCTGTTTGCAATCCGTCAAAGCACTCCTCCAATCTTCTCACTTCCTCAACGTATGCCTCCATCAATGTGCTTTGGTAATCCTTGTTGACTTGTCTCACCACAAGCTGTGAATCTCCTCGAATGATCAGCTTCTTAATTCCCAATTCTGCGGCAATCCTGAGCCCAGCAAGGAGCCCTTCATACTCTGCTGTATTGTTGGTCGCCTCTTCCCGGGCAAAATGCATCTGGACGACGTACTTCAAGTGCTCCCCGGAGGGGGCAACGAGAAGCACGCCAGGCCCTGCACCTTGTAGGGAAAAGGCACCATCGAAATACATAATCCATTCTTGGGGCGCCTCCTTGCCGGTGATAACTATTTATGGTACTTCCTCATCAGGGGTTGGCGTCCATTCTGCAATAAACTCTGCCAATGCCCTGCTCTGGATTGTTGATGTGCTCTCAAACTTCAAACCAAAACTGGATAACTCCAAAGTCCACTCCACTATCTTGCCGGTAGCCTCAGGGTTTCGGAGTATCCTTTGCAACGGGAAGCGAGTAACAACTGTGATCTCATGGGCTTGGAAGTAGTGGCGTAGTTTCCTTGAGGCCATGATGAGACCAAAGATCAACTTTTGCACGCCAGAGTACCTCGATCTAGCCCCTTGTAGTAAGGAACTGACGAAGTACACTAGGCGCTGCACCACTTTCTTCCTTGCCGTGTCCTTGGGGTTGCTCCCGCTGCTGTGCTCATTAATGTCCTGATCATTATCTGGCTCTGCCGGTCCTTGCACACTCTCTGCTTCGTCCACTTTCCACTGTGCCACCAAGGCTGCACTAACCACTTGGTTGGTTGCCGCTAAGTATAGTAGCAACGGCTCTTGCGGTTTGGGAGCGACCAAGGTGGGCACAGAGGACAAGTAGGTCTTCAATTCTTGCAAGGCTGCATCTGCTTCTGGGGTCCACTTCATGGGCCCTGCCTTCTTCAGGATTTTGAAGAACGACAGGGCGCGCTCGGCAGACTTGGAAATGAACCTGCTTAGCGCGGCTATGCACCCTGTCAGACACCTCACGTCCTTGACTGTCCTGGGCACTTGGATCTGCTCGATAGCTTCAATCTTGTCGGGGTTGGCTTCGATCCCCCGATGGGACATGAAGAACCCAAGCTGCTTGCCGGAGGGAACGCCAAACACACACTTCTCCGGGTTGAGCTTCAAGTTGATCTTGCGCAGGTTAGCAAACGTCTCCTCCAAATCCTGGATAAGGGTTGCTCTGTCCTTGGTTTTGACAACAATGTCATCCATATAAGCTTCAATATTTCTGTGCAGCTGTGGCTCAAAACCAATCTGGACTGCCCTTGCAAAAGTAGACCCGGCACTCTTTAATCCGAATGGCATGCGGGTAAAACAATACGTACCACATGGGGTGATGAATGATGTCTTCTCTTCGTCATCCTTGGACATGAAAATCTGGTGATACCCAGAATATGCATCCAGAAAGGAAAGAAAATCGCAGCCCGAAGTGGAATCTACGATCTAATCGATGAGCGCTAAGGGAAACGGGTCCTTCGGGCAAAGCCTCCATTTCCCATTAGCCTTCCGGACCACCACTGGATTTGCCAACCATGTGGGTGTAGCACTCCTCTGACCAAACCAGCTGCTTCAAGCTTCTTGATCTCTTCTGTAATAAATTGCTGTCTCTCCAAGGCCTGCTTCCGGACTTTCTGCTTGACGGGTCGGGCATGTGGGCAGACATCAAGGTGGTGCTTGATTACCTTCCTGGGAACACCGGGGATATCAGATGGTTGCCAAGCAAACACATCGATATTCGCCCGTAGGAAGGCAACGAGCGCGCTTTCCTATTTGTCATCGAGGGTGGCGCTGATAGTGAAAGTACCATCAACGCCAACCAGACCTGCCGGGACCTTCTTCACTTGGGGTGCCATGACCTTGGACCTTTTGCTATTGGAACTCTCCGGAAGTCATCAACAGGCGCATCGTACTCCGAAGAGGTATGCTTCCCGGATTCCTTGCCAGCGTCCTTACTATCCTTCTTCTTTCATCTGTTCTCCTTGGCGGGAACTGCTGCTGCCGCTGCCTCTACTGCTACTGTGTCCCGGTACATCTTGTCCACGCAAATGATTGCGTCCTTCTCATCTGATGGGATGGAAATGACTCCGACCGGCCCAGGCATCTTCAAGGTGTTGTAGGCATAGTGGGATGCCACCATGAATTTAGCCAGGGCTGGGCGTCCAAGAATCCCATTGTACGGCAAGGGGAGGTCGACCACATCAAACACAATCTTCTCAGTCCGGTAGTTCAGCTCTCCCCTAAACATCACAGGCATCGTGATCTTTCCCTTAGGACGACTCCTGCCGGGATTAACTCCTTGAAACATGCCGGTGACCTTTAACTCTTCCTCTGCTATCTAAAGTTTGCTGATGACCTTCGGGGAAATCAGATTCAACCTGGCCCTACCGTCCACCAACATCTTTGTGACCTTGAGGTTGCGAATTGTTGGAGAGACCAACAACGGCAAACATCCTACCGCAGTGGTACGGTCAGGATGATGCTCTTCATCGAAGATGATTGGTGTGCGTGACCATTTGAGTGGTTTCCGGGCCTCTGGCGCTGATTCCACGGCATTGACCTCACGCGCCCACTGTTTGAGTTGGCGGTGAGAGGTGTGCAAGGATGCACCCCCGTCAATGCACAGGGCGTCAGTGGCCTTCTGAAACTCCTGCTCACTGGTTTCCTCTTCATCCCCTCCATCACTCTCATCATCACAGGCTTCCTTCTCTCGACCTCCGGTGGGTTTTCCTATGTTCCTGAGGGGTTTGTTGGGGCGATTTATTTCACTGCCTCGGCTCTTACCGCCAGCGACATTCTGACCCTTTTCCTTGTCACGCTTATCATATTCTACTCTCTGCCTCTTGACGAGCTGCTCAACCTGATAACACTCTTGAAGGTCGTGGCCCTTGGTCCGATGAATCCTGCAGTACGGCCCATCGCCTTTCCCGACCTTCTCGGCAGCCGCGGCCTCCTGGCAGTCAGCGCACACGGCAGCTTCCTTGCCGGGGGCTTCGGCTTTGGCCTTCTTGCCGGTACTAGGTGTACCCGATCCTTCAACAGTCATTACTGCCTTATCCTTGCGCTTCTTACTGCGCTTCTTGCTCTTCTTACGACTAGTGGACTCGTCATCATCCTCAGAATCAATGTTGGTGCAATCCTCCTCTCCGGGTAGCTTCCTTCCCTCCTCCATCCGAGCGCACTTATCCACCAAAGTGTAAAGCTCCTTCACAGTCTTAGGCAGCCGTACGTTCATCTTGGAACGGATCCAGCGGTTGCGCACATTGGACTGGAAGGCAGCTATCACAGCTGCCGGATAGATATTCGGGATGTTCCTATGGACCTTGCTGAATCTCTGGAGATACTTCCGAAGGGTCTCTCCTTCTTTTGGTTGGAGAAGCTGTAAGTCGCTGGGCCGCCCTGGCTCTTGATGGCCGCCGATGAAGGCGCCAATGAACTCATGGCACAGGTCAGCCCACGATGAAATGGAGTTCTCCGGCAGGTGCATTTGCCAAGACCTCACATTGGACTTGAGAGCCAAAGGGAAGTAATTGGCAAACACCTTCTCATCCCTTCCCCAGGCAGCTTGAACAGCGATGGTGTAGATGCTCAGTAACTCTGCCGGGTTCAGCCTCCCTTTGTACTTCTCGGGTATCTCTGGCTTGAACGTGCGAACAGACGGCCAACGGACTTGCCGCAGCTCACGAGTAAAGGCAGGGCACCCAACCTCGAAAGGTAGGCACCCGCCTATACCGAGCGCAGGCTCGTCAACATCGGGGCCATCGCACCCATCGGTCCGGCGGTGGTCGTCGTTGCGTCGCTCAATGACGACACGCGCGTCTCCCCTTCGCCTGTCCTCCGGGGCTCGCTGTCGGCCTGGACGCGCTCGAGGGTCGGAAGAGGCCATCGAGACATCATCTGGTTCTTGATTTTGCTATGCTCGCGCTGGCTGCCATGGCGGGGACTGCACCGTGGGGGTGGCCCCTTCCGTACGGCCAACAGCATGGGCCGTTGTCGTCACTTGGGGAGGCCGCGGCGGGCTAGCTCGCTGTGAGCCCCCAGCCTCGGCGAAACCAAGCAGACTCTGGATGGTGGCACGCCATTCGTCCATCTGCTCGACCGCTGGTGGAAACCTTAGCAGCAGCTGAGCCCGCGCCATGGCCTCCGTAGCAGTACTTGGCATGGGTGATGATGATGTAGATCACACCGTCGCTCGGCTCCGGACGGTGGCAGCAGCGACAGTACCATGTCCCCGCTGTTGCGGGGCAGCCACCTGGATGGCATGGTGGCGTGGTGAAGGCGCTTGAGGGCCAGCGGCTCCGTCGGGCGCAACGACTTGGTCGACCCGCCCCGGGGGAGGTGCACGCGCTGCGGTCGCTCCCACGGTGGGGGCGGCCGGAGGGCAGCGATTCGCCCCAGACCGACCGCCACTACTGCGGCTGTGCCCGTCGGCGAGAGGAAGGGGCGCGGACGGAGTAACCCCTTCACCCGTACCTTGTGGAGCATGGCCGTTGGGGTGTTGCTGATGCTGCTCTCCTCCGGTGTCTCCCGCTCCTGCTTCGGCCGCGAGGGAAGTGGTGACGGTGCCGCCTACTCCGACCATGTCCCCAGCAGCGTCCACGTCCTCGCGTGCCTCCGCATCCCCCGCAGCATTGGAGGCCGCGGGCGGCGGAGCCTTCGAGGTGGATGGATGAGCCGAAGCACCGGATTTCTTCTGGGGCGCCATGGTGGATGGCGCCGTCGAAGATGAAGACGGTGATGAAGATGATGCGCTGCACACGCTTTCAAGTTCGCGCAAGCTATCCCCCTACCTGGCGCGCCAAAGATGTCGTGGGAAACCACGGCCACCTATGGGGCCAAGGGGCCCCTTGCTGGTTCGGCAGGGGGGATGTCACGTTGCACAAAGAGCAGAAGAGCGCGGGGCAGCGCGGCAGGGATCACACGAGCAATTTTACCCAGGTTCAGGCCGCTGTGAGGCGTAAAACCCTACTCCTGCTTTGGTGGATTGATGGTGGACTAATGGTGGTGGAGCTTAGTACACTTGCCCGGCAGGGTTGCCTCAGGGCGATAGTGGCTACGCGCGTATGAGTGTGCGTTGTCCAACCTTCTAACCCTTTCTCCAGTTGCCATGGGCCTCCTTTTATAGATTAAGGGGTCACCACAATGGCAAAGTAGCCATTATACACTGATAAGATAGCAAACAGTGTTATCATACCTAACTCTACAGGCTGACAGGGTGCATTAAATGCACAGCTTAACATCACGTTGTTGCTTGCCTGGCAAGCCTTGCCGGTCTGTTTTGCCAGCTCCACACCTGCTCGCTTGACACGTCGCAGGACGAGTGTCGTTCGTGGGCATTTCCTGTAGAGAAAGGCCGCCATGTGGTGAATGGCTGCCACTCAGTCACTTTGCGGTTTGACACCGCATCGATCGAAGACGTGGGTCGTGGCGGAGTAGTTGGGTGAGGTGGTTTTGCCTCCGCAAGTCCCGGCAGGCCTTGCCGGGACGTCTTGGACGTCTTCTTCCGGGGGCAACCCCGCCCTCGCCGGGCTCGCCTGCCCGGCAAGGGAGGCTTTTCCCCTGGTGGTATCTCGTTTCTCTGGCTCGGTCTTGGACCTCTTGATCTGCACATTGCTCCTTCGAAGATCTTGGTTTCTTGTACTCTGGCTTGGTTTGGTGCCGTAATCTCGTTCCCATGCCTGTGCATAGTCTGGGCAACAGACCCAGGGTTTGTTGCACCAATAGATGTATTACAGAATGAGTAAACAGACTTGCCGGTAACGAGATTGAACTGGGTATGAAGATATCGACGATAGAATCTCGGGCAAGTAACATACCGATGGACAAAGGGAATTATGTATGTTGTCATAACGGTTCGACCGATAAAGATCTTCATAGAATATGTAGGAGCCAATATGGGCATCCAGGTTCCGCTATTGGTTATTGACCAGAGAGGTGTCTCGGTCATGTCTACATAGTTCTCGAACCCGTAGGGTCCGCACGCTTAACATTCGTTGACGATATAGTGTTATATGAGTTATATGATTTGGTGACCGAATGTTGTTTGGAGTACCAGATGAGATCACATACATGATGAGGAGTATCTAAATGGTCAATAGGTAAAGATTGATATATAGGACGATGGTATTTGGACACCGGAAGTGTTTCGGGACGTACCAGGAAGGAATCGGGTCACCGGAAGGGGTTCCGGGCACCCCCCGGCAAGATATGGGCCTTATGGGCCAAAGGAGGGGACAGACCAGCCCACAAGGGGGCTGATGCACACCCTCCCTTGTTTGGCCAGCCCTAGGGTAGGAAAAGGGGGAGGGCTAGCCCCTCCTGCCTTTCCCTCTCATGGGAGAAAAGAAAGGGGGGGGGGGGGCGCCACCCTCCCCTGCCTTTCCCCGCACTCCAAATAAGGAAAGGGGAGCGCAGCTTGGGAGGGACCCTGATGACCCACAAGTATATGAGATCAATTGTAGCTCTTTTCGATAAGTAAGAGTGTCAAACCCAATGAGGGCCAGAAGGAAATGACAAGTGGTTTTCAGCAAGGTAATGTCTGCAAGTGCTGAAATTGTAAGTAACAGAGTAGTTTGATAGCAAGATAATTTGTAACGAGCAAGTAACGATAATAGTAACAAAGTGCAGCAAGGTAGCCCAATCCTTTTGAGGTAAAGGACAGGCCAAAATGGTCTCTTATAGTAAGCAAAGCGTTCTTGAGGGTACACGGGAATTTCATCTAGTCACTTTCATCATGTCGATTCGATTCGTGTTCGCTACTTAGATAATTTGGTATGTGGGTGGACCGGTGCTTAGGTGCTGTTCTTACTTGAACAAACCTCCTACTTATGATTAACCCTCGCAAGCATCCGCAACTACGAGAAAAGTATTAAGAATAAATTCTAACCATAGCATTAAACTTTTGGATCCAATCGGTCCCTTACGGAATTGCGCATAAACTAGGGTTTAAGCTTCCGTCACTCTCGCAACCCATCATATAATAACTACTCCACAATGCATTCCCTTAGGCCCAAATATGGTGAAGTGTCATGTAGTCGACGTTCACATGACACCACTAAGGGAATCACAACATACATACTATCAAAATATCGAACACATATCAAGTTCACATGATTACTTGCAACATGATTTCTCCCGTGACCTCAATAACAAAAGTAACTACTCACAAATGATAATCATGCTCAAGATCAGAGGGGTATTAAATAGCATATTGGATCTAAACATATAATCTTCCACCAAATAAACCATATAGTAATCAACTACAAGATGTAACCAACACTACTAGTCACCCACAAGCACTAATCTATAGTTCCGGTAACAAGATTGAACACAAGAGATGAACTAGGGTTTGAGATGAGATGGTGCTGTTGAAGATGTTGATGGAGATTGCCCGCCCCAAGATGGGAGAGTTGTTGGTGATGGTGATGATGATGATTTCCCCCTCCGGGAGGAAAGTTCCGCCGGCGGAATCACTCCGCCGGAGGGCAAAAGTGCTCCTGCCCAAGTTCCGCCTTGAGAAAAACTTTGACTCTTTGCATAAAAGTAAATACATAAAGGTAAAAGATAGGCCCTTCGCAGAGGGAAGCAGAGGTTGCCATGCGCTTATTTGTTTGTATGCTCAACCCCTTAGTGCAAAAGAACGTCACGTTGTATTGCCCCTTGTGATGGCAACCTTTATTATGCAGTCTGTCGCTTTTATTCTTCACCATCACAAGTTCGTACAACGCTCAATTTTCTCTTACACTAAATGATCTCACACTTTTAGAAGCAATTTTTATTGCCTTATTGCAACGATGACAACTTACTTGAGGGATCTTGCTCAATCCCTAGGTAGGTATGGTGGACTCTTGAAAATAAGATTTGGGTTTAAGGGTTTTTGGATGCACAAGTAGTATCTCTACTTAGTGCGGAATTTTTGGCTAGCAAAGATAGGGGGCAAGCACCACATGTCAAAGGATCTATGACAATATAACTTCTATGTGAATATGAACAAACATAAATCATTACGTTGTCTTCCTTGTCCAACGTCAACAGTTTTGGCATATAATATTTTGATGGGGGCTCACAATCACAAAAGATTTCTAGGATAGTGTATTTATATGTGAATCTTCTCTTCCCTTATTAATTCTTTCATGAGTTGCATCATTGACCAATGCTATGTTTGTCAATCTCTAATAAAATTTTCTACTTATACTTTTCCTTATGTGGTGTCCTCGCCTACCATAAGATTAGCATATGATCTTTTTCATTTATTTCCTTTATTTTTGTTTATTTCCTTTCTTTTTATTTATTGCAACATGAAAGTAAGGAAAGCAAAAACTCAAACTAACTTTATTATATAACTCGCACACGATTACAAGGATAGATCACTAAGAAAACTCTCGAAAAGAAAGGATCGAGCTAAAATTTTATTCATCTAAAGCAAAAGATTGAACTAAAATAAGGAAAGGCAAAAGATAGTGGGGATGATACGATACCGGAGCACCTCCCCCAAGCTTGGCGGAAGCCAAGGGGAGTGCCCATACCCGATACTCAATTTTCTTTTGGTGATGAAGAAGATGGTGGCGGTGAAGAAACAGAGATCTTGTTCTCGGGTTTCCATGGCAGAGGTCCTCCATCATAGGAGGAGGAATGAGTCTCACGGGTCCTGTAACTGGCAGCCAAACTCATACCTTTAAACCTTGCCTCATATTCAAAGACTTGGTTTTGGAGATCGTAGATCTGGCTTTGGAGGAAGTTGATTTGCTCGTTGAGGGTGAAGACGATGTCTTTCAGGGACTTGCCATCCACCTTGAGATCACGGGTAAGGTCCGTGATCATGAGGTGATTGGCATTGAGTCCACGCTCCACCATCCCCTTGCAGCGAAAGACATCCTGCTCCATAGCTTCAAGCCTGGCCTCCATGGTTCCCGTCCCCTTGGGACCTTGCACATCGCGGATGTGGAGCACCCCCTCATGCATCTAGATGACCTGAGGGTGCTGCACCACGTCCCGCAAATATGGGTTGATGATGTTCTTGAAGAACTTGTCCTTGGAGGAGCTCGAAGCGGCCATGGCAGATGGGAGCTGACAGAAAACAACAAGGAAAAGAAAACAGAAGATTTCTCCGCGATACGGTGGTCAATAGGTTCGGGGGGTATATAAAGATTTTTTATCTTGGGAAACTGTAGAAAAACGGAGTCCGGAAGGTACCCGAGGTGGGCACAACCCACCTAGGCGCGCCTGGGTACGCTTCCTGGTTGTTTATTATTTTCCTAATTTTTGTTATATTCCAAAACTAAAAAAAAAATTTTTGCGGATTTTCGGAGTCCGTTTACTTACCGTATCACGTACCTCCTTATTTTCACGATTCTGGAGTGTTCCGGAAGGACTCTTTTATGTGTTCTTCCGGTGTCAAAGTTTGGATAATATTACTTTCAACATTAATGGGCGTACCTGAGATATAATGTTTTATTCGTTGCCCATTAACAACCTTCGGGTTAGTGCCTTCGGTATTATTTATTTTGATAACTTCAGACCGATAAACCTCCTCGATAACATAGGGTCCTTCCCATTTGGAGAGGAGTTTTCCTGCAAAGAATCTAAAATGAGAGTTGTACAAAAGAACATATTCTCCAACTTTAAACTCATGCTTTTGAATTCTTTTATCATGCCATCTTTTAACTTTTTCTTTAAATAACTTGGCATTTTCATAAGCTTGGGTTCTCCATTCATCTAATGAGCTAATATCAAATAACCTCTTTTCACAGGCAAGTTTGAAATCATAGTTGAGTTCTTTGATTGCCCAATATGCTTTATGTTCTAACTCAAGAGGCAAATGACAAGCTTTTCCATAAACCATTTTATAAGGTGACATACCCATAGGATTTTTGTATGCTGTTTTATAAGCCCAAAGTGCATCATCTAATTTCTTAGACCAATTCTTCCGGGACCTATTGACAGTCTTTTGCAAAATTAATTTTATTTTTCTATTGCTAAGTTCAACTTGACCACTAGACTGAGGATGAAAAGGTGATGCAATTCTATGGTTAACATAATACTTGGCAAGCATTTTACGGAAAGCACCATGAATAAAGTGTGAACCACCATCAGTCATTAAATATCTAGGGACTCCAAACCTTGGGAAAATAACTTCCTTAAGCATTTTAATAGAGGTGTTGTGATCAGCACTACTGGTTGGAATAGCTTCTACCCATTTAGTAACATAATCAACAAAAACCAAAATATGTGTATACCCATTAGAGGAAGGAAAAGGTCCCATATAATCAAATCCCCAAACATCAAATGGTTCAACAACATGTGAATAATTCATAGGCATTTCTTGACGCTTACCGATATTACCTATTCTTTGACATTCATCACAAGATAAGACAAACTTACGGGCATCCTTGAAGAGAGTAGGCCAGTAAAATCCAGATTGCAATACCTTGTGAGCAGTTCTATCTCCAGCATGATGCCCTCCATAAGCTTCGGAGTGACATTTCCGTAGGATTTGTCCCTGTTCATGCTCTGGTACACAACGTCTAATAATACCATCTACTCCTTCTTTATAAAGATGTGGGTCATCCCAAAAGTAATGTCTTAAATCATAGAAGAATTTTTTCTTTTGTTGGTATGTAAAGCTAGGTGGTAAATATTTAGCAACAATGTAATTAGCATAGTCGGCATACCAAGGAGTGTTATGAGAAACATTTATTGCAGCTAACTGTTCATCAGGAAAACTTTCATCAATAGGTAGTGGGTCATCAAGCACATTTTCCAACCTAGACAAGTTATCAGCTACGGGGTTCTCAGCTCCTTTTCTATCAGTGATATGTAAATCAAATTCTTGTAGCAAGAGAACCCATCGAATAAGTCTAGGTTTAGCATCTTTCTTTTCCATAAGATACTTAATAGCAGCATGGTCGGTGTGAACAATTACTTTTGAATCAACAATGTAAGATCTAAATTTATCACAAGCAAACACTACTGCTAAATTCTTTTTCGGTAGTTGCATAATTTCGTTGAGCACTGTCTAGAGTTTTACTAGCATAATGAATAACATTCAGTTTCTTACCAACTCTTTGTCCTAGAACAGCACCAACGGCATAATCACTAGCATCACACATAATTTCAAAAGGCAAGTTCCAATCAGGTGGTTGAACAACATGTGCAGAAATTAAGGCTTTCTTGAGTGTTTCGAAGGCTTCTAAACAATCATCATCAAAAACAAAAGGAACATCCTTTTGCAAAAGATTTGTAAGAGGCCTAGAAATTTTAGAAAAGCCTTTGATAAATCTCCTATAGAAACCAGCATGACCTAAGAAACTACGAATACCTTTGATATCTTTAGGACATGGCATTTTCTCAGTTGCATCAACCTTAGCTTGGTCCACTTCAATACCTCTTTCAGAAATTTTATGGCCCAAAACAATACCTTCATTAACCATAAAGTGGCACTTCTCCCAATTCAAAACAATATTTGTTTACTCGCATCTCTGCAAAACTCGACCAAGATTGCTTAAACAATCATCAAAAGACTTCCCATAAACAGAGAAGTCATCCATGAAAACCTCAACAATCTTTTCACAGAAGTCAGAGAATATAGCAGTCATACATATTTGAAAGGTAGCAGGTGCATTGCATAAACCAAAAGGCATACGTCTATAAGCATAAGTTCCAAAGGGACAAGTGAAAGTAGTCTTTTCTTGATCAGGCTGAGAAACAGGTATTTGCGAAAAACCAGAATATCCATCAAGAAAGCAAAAATATGTGTGCTTAGATAATCTTTCTAGCATTTGATCGATAAAAGGCAGAGGGTAATGATCTTTTCTAGTTCCTTTGTTTAATTTTCTAAAATCAATTACCATTCTATAGCCTATAACAATTCTTTATGGAATAAGTTCATTCTTATCAGGAACAACAATAATACCTCTTTCTTAGGGACACAATGAACAGGACTTACCCATCTACTATTAGCTATAGGATAGATTATACCTACTTCCAGAAGTTTTAATATTTCCGTTCTTACCACTTCTATCATTTTTGGATTCAACCGATGTTGGTGATCAACAACGAGTTTAGCATCATGTTCCATATTAATTTTGTGCTGACATAGAGTGGGACTAATGCCCTTTAAATCATCAAGAGTATATCCAATAGCAGCTCGGTGCTTCCTTAGAACTTTCAATAATCTTTCTTCTTCATGTTCTGAAAGGTTAGCACTAATAATAACAGGATATATCTTCTTTTCATCAAGATAAGCATATTTCAAAGTGTCTGGCAATTGTTTTAAGTCAAACACAGGATCACCTTTAGGTGGAGGAGGACCTCCTAGAGTTTCAATAGGCAAATTGTGTTTAAGCAGAGGACATTGTTCAAGGAAAATCTGATCTATTTCATTTCATGCATATGTAAATCATTTTCATGGTCTAGCAGATATTGTTCTCGTGGATCAGTAGGAGGCACATCAATAGAAGCAAGACCAATTATTTCATCCTTACTAGGCAATTCTTTTTCATGAAGCTTTCTACTAAACTTGGAAAAATTAAACTCATGAGACTCATCACCAAAACTAACACCGAAAGTTTGTTTCTTACAATCTATTTTAGCATTAACGGTGTTCAAGAAAGGTCTACCAAACATAATGGGACAAAAGTCATCTTGTGGGGAACCAAGAACAAGAAAATCAGTAGGGTATTTTACTTTCCCACACAAGACTTCAACATCTCTAACAATCCCAAGTGGTGTGATGGTGTCTCTATTAGCAAGTTTAATAGTGGCATCTATTTCTTCTATTTCAGCGGGTGCTATGTCATTCATAATTTCTTGAAATAAAGTAAAGGGAATAGCACTCACACTAGAACCTATGTCACATAAACCATGATAACAGTGATCTCCTATTTTAACTAAGACAACGGGCATGCCAACAACGGGTCTATGATTATCTGTTTTATCGGGTTTGGCAATTCTAGTAGCTTCATTGCAGAAGTAAATAACATGCCCATCTATATTTTCTTCCAAGAGATCCTTAAACATAGCAACACTAGGCTCTACTTTAATTTGTTCATCAGGTTTGGGTGTTCTAATATAACTTTTGTCGACCACAGTTGAAACTTTAGCATGTTCCTTTATCCTAACAGGGAAAGGTGGTTTCTCAATATAAGTAGTAGGAACAACTGGATCAACATTATAGAGTATAGTTTCCTCATTAGCTAGTTCCGGTTCTTTAATTTCTTCTTTAATAGGTGGGTGATATTTAAACCACTTCTCTTTAGGGAGATCAACATGAGTAGCAAATGATTCACAAAAGGAGGCTACTATCTCAGAGTCAAGTCCATATTTAGTGCTAAACTTTTGAAAAGCATTGGTATTCATAAAAGATTTAACACAATCATACTTAAACCCAATACCTGACTCTTTACCTTTGTCGAGTTCCCAATCTTCAGAGTTGCGTTTAATTCTTTCCAAAAGATCCCACCGGAATTCAATAGTCTTGTTCATAAAAGAACTAGCAGAAGAAGTATCAAGCATGGATCGATCATTATGAGAAAGCTGAGCATAAAAATCATGGATGATAATTTCTCTTGAGAACTCATAATTGGGGCATGAATATAACATTGACTTAAGCCTCCCCCAAGCTAGAGCGATACTTTCTTCTTCACGAGGCCAAAAATTATATATGTAATTCCGATCACGATGAACTAGATGCATGGGATAATTTTTTTGGTGGAACTCCAATTTCAATAGATTCCAATTCCAAGATCCAATATCATCGCATAGCGTATACCATGCCAATGCTTTTCCCTTCAAAGATAAAGGGAAAACCTTCTTCTTAACTTCATCTCTGGTTAAACCTGCAAGCTTAAACAATCCAAAAATTTGTTCCACATATATCAGGTGCATATCAGGATGTTTGGTTCCATCTCCTGCATGAGGATTAGCTAGCAGTTGTTCTATCATACCTGAAGGAATTTCCTATTCAATATTTTCAGTAGGTGTAGTAGGTTGAGGGGTAGCTAATTGTGGTTCCGGTCAAGGTGAAGATACCCCGAACAAACCCCTCAAAGGATTGTTTTCCATAGTAACAAGTGACAGTAAATTTCAACACACTATATAAATGTTTCCTTACCAAATTCCACTTACCAAAGGTGCTTCACTCCCCGGCAACGGCACCAGAAAATAGCCTTGATGACCCACAAGTATATGGGATCGATTGTAGCTCTTTTTAATAAGTAAGAGTGTTGAACCCAACGAGGAGCAGAAGGAAATGACAAGTGGTTTTCAGCAATGTAATGTCTGCAAGTGCTGAAATTGTAAGTAACAGAGTAGTTTGATAGCAAGATAATTTGTAACGAGCAAGTAACGATAATAGTAACAAAAGTGCAGCAAGGTAGCCCAATCCTTTTGAGGCAAAGGACAGGCCAAAACGGTCTCTTATAGTAAGCAACGCGTTCTTGAGGGTACACGGGAATTTCATCTAGTCACTTTCATCATGTTGATTCGATTCGTGTTCGCTACTTTGATAATTTGGTATGTGGGTGTACCAGTGCTTAGGTGTTGTTCTTACTTGAACAAACCTCCTAATTATGATTAACCCCCTCGCAAGCATCCGCAACTACGAGAAAAGTATTAAGAATAAATTCTAACAATAGCATTAAACTTTTGGATCCAATCGGTCCCTTGCGGAATAGCGCATAAACTAGGGTTTAAGCTTCTGTCACTCTTGCAACCCATCATCTAATAACTACTCCACAATGCATTCCCTTAGGCCCAAATATGGTGAAGTGTCATGTAGTCGACGTTCACATGACACCACTAAGGGAATCACAACATACATACTATCAAAATATCGAACACATATCAAGTTCACATGATTACTTGCAACATGATTTCTCCCGTGACCTCAATAACAAAATAACTACTCACAAATGATAATCATGCTCAAGATCAGAGGGGTATTAAATAGCATATTGGATCTGAACATATAATCTTCCACCAAATAAACCATATAGTAATCAACTACAAGATGTAATCAACACTACTAGTCACCCACAAGATTCAATCTATAGTTCCGGTACGAAGATTGAACACAAGAGATGAACTAGGGTTTAAGAGGAGATGGTGCTGTTGAAGATGTTGATGGAGATTGCCATCCCCAAGATGGGAGAGTTGTTGGTGATGATGACGACGATGAGTTCCCCCTCCGGGAGGGAATTTGCCCCGGCGGAATCGCTCCGCCGAAGGGCAAATGTGCTCCTGCCCAAGTTCCGCCTCGAGACAGCGGCGCTCCGTACCGTATGTCCTCTCCTTATTTTTTCTATGTCAAAATGACTTATATACCAGAAGATGGGCACCGGAGGTGGGCCTGGATGAGCACAACCCACCAGGGCGCGCCTCGGGGCCCAGGCGCGCCCTGGTGTCTTGTGCTCACCAGGGTGGCCCCCTTCGGTACTTATTGGCTCCAATATTCCTCATTTATTCCATAAAAAATCTTCGTAAAGTTTCAGCTTGTTTGGAGTTGTGCAGAATAGGTAGCCTGACGTAGCTTTTCCAGGTCCAGATTTCCAACTACCGGAATTCTCCCTCTTTGTGTGTACCTTGCATATTATGAGAGAAAAGGCATTAGAATTACTCCAAAAAGCATTATTATGCATAAAAACATCATAAATAACAGTAGGAAAACATGATGCAAAATGAACGTATCAGACCCCAAGTAGGATTCCTCCCTCCTACTTGGGCACCTCCTTTGGCTGCTCCTCCCTCCCTCCCACCTATATATACGTGGGAGGGGGCGCCTAGCACACAACAGACAATTGCCTAGCCGTGTGCGGCGCCCCCTCCACCGTTTACACCCTCGGTCATATTTTCGTAGTGCTTAGGCGAAGCCCTGCGGAGATGACTTCACCGTCACCACGCCATCGTGCTGCCGGAACTCATCTACTACCTCGCCGACCTGCTGGATCAAGGAGGCGGAGGACGTCACCGAGCTGAACGTGTGCAGAATGCGGAGGTGCCGTGCGTTCGGTAGTTGATCGGTTGGAGTGCAAAGAAGTTCGACTACATCATTCGCATTGTTAAACGCTTCCGCTTACGGTCTACGAGGGTACGTAGACACACTCTCCCCTCTTGTTGCTATGCATCTCCTTGATAGATCTTGCGTGTGCGTAGATTTTTTTTTGGTTTCCATGCAACATTTCCCAACACATAGACCATAAAGAAAAGCGTGTAACTTGTGGATCTGTTGGGGGTGGTATTGATACTCCAAATCACCGAAGGCAACTCCTCAACCCAACAACCCGGCGTTCGCTCCAAAGGAACCATAAGCCGGGGCTTGATACCTCTTAAAATTTCTTGGTTTGCTCTTTCTGCTTGACCATTAGACTATGGATGAGCCACAAAGGAAACATCAAGACGGATATGCTCTCGTTGACATAACTCTTTCATAGCACCTTTAGAGAGATTAGTGCCATTATCAGTGATGATACTATGAGGATAACCAAAGCGGAAGATCAGCATTTTCACAAACTGAACTGCAATCGCTGCATCAGATTTACTGACCGGCTCAGCCTCGACCCATTTGGTAAACTTGTCAACCGCCACCAAAAGGTGGGTCCTTTTATCCTTAGACCTCTTAAAAGGCCCAACCATATCAAGCCACCAGACAGCAAATGGCCAGGTTATTGGAATCATTCGTAACTCTTGAGCCGGCACATGAGCCCGCCTTGCAAACTTCTGACATCCATCACATTTGCTAACAATATCCTCTGCATCAGCATGAGCCGTCAACCAGTAAAAGCCATGACGAAAAGCTTTAGCCTCTAAAGATTTAGAGCCGGCATGATGACCACAATCACCTTCATGAATCTCCTGTAAGATCTCACGACCCTCGCCAGGAGAAACACAATGCTGGAACACCCCTGTCGCACTGCAATGGTGTAACTCGCCGTTGATAATAGTCATAGACTTAGACCGCCGGGTTATCTGCCTTGCCAACGTCTCATCCTCTGGTAACTCACCCCGGGTCATATAAGCCAAGTAGGAGAGTGTCCAATCAGGAATAGCATGGAGAGCCGCCACCAGCTGTGCCTCCGGGTCAGGGATTGCAATATCCTCCTCAGATGGCAGTTTGACCAAAGGGTTGTGTAATACATCAAGGAACACATTGGAGGCACCGGATTACGTTGAGACCCAAGCTGGCTTAAGGCATCAGGTGCCTCATTCTTCCGTCGATCAAGGTGATCTACCTGGTAACCCTTGAAGTGACCAGCAATGCTGTCAACCGCCCGGCGATAAGCCGCCATGAGCTGATCTTTTGAGTCCCACGTGCCTGAGACTTGTTGGGCCACAAGGTCTGAGTTGCCAAGACATCTGACCCAGATTAGATTCATCTCCTTAGCCATACGAAGGCCATGGAGTAAAGCTTCATACTCAGCTGCATTGTTAGTGCAAGGAAACATTAGCCTTAAAACATAACAGAATTTGTCACCGCGTGGGGAAGTTAAAATAACTCCAGCCCCCGAGCCTTCCAACTGCCTAGACTCATCAAAGTGGATTGTCCAATATGTGTTGTCAGGTTTCTCCTCAGGCGTCTGCATCTCAGTCTAGTCATTGATAAAACCCACCAAAGCTTGAGATTTGATGGCTGTCCTTGGCACATACTTTAAACGTGAGGTCCAAGTTCAATTGCCCACTTAGCAACCCGGCTTGTGGCCTCCCTGTTTTGAATAATGTCTCCCAAGGGAGCAGAGCTGACCACAGTAATAGGATGACCAAGAAAATAATGTTTTAGCTTGCGACTCACCATGAACACCCCATATACCAGTTTCTGCCAATGTGGATATCGTTGCTTGGACTCAATCAACACCTCACTGACATAATAGGCCGGCCGCTGAACCGGGTATTCCTTACCCGCCTCCTTGCGCTCCACCACAATTTCCACACTGACAGCCTTAGTATTAACCGCCACATACAGGAGAAAAGGTTCTTTCTCAATGGGAGCCGCAAGGACGGGCGGCTCAGCTAACTGTCTTTTGAACGCCTCAAATGCCTTATTAGCAGCGTCACTCCAGACGAAGTGATCTGTCTTCTTCTTCATCTGATATAAAGGAATTTCCTTCTCTCCCAGGCGGCTTATGAACCAGCTCAAAGCCGCAATATGACCCGCCAGGCGCTGGACATCACTAGAAAGCCCAATAGTTTGCCTGCAGGCACACCAAAAACACACTTGGCCGGGTTAAGCATCATTTTATAGACCCGGAGATTGTCAAAAGTCTCCCTTAGATCATCCAAGAGAGTCTCCTTCTTTCTGGATTTGACCACAATATCATCCACATAAGCATGCACATTGCGCCCAATCTGACTGTGAAAGCAATTCTGAACGCAGCGTTGATAAGTCATTTGAGCACTCTTAAGCCCAAAAGGCATAGAGACATAGCAGAAGGATCCAAAAGGGGTGATAAAAGACGTCTTCTCTTGGTACTTAACTTCCATCTTAATCTGATGATAACCAGAATAAGCATCAAATTCTCACAACCCGCTGTGGCATCAATGATTTGGTCAATGCGAGGAAGAGCAAATGGGTCAGCTCGACAAGTTTTGTTAAGATCTGTATAGTCAACACACATACGCCAGGTGCCATTCTTCTTAAGCACAAGCACCGGGTTAGCCAACCACTCAGGGTGAAAGACCTCCACAATGAACCCAGCCGCCAAGAGCCGGGCCACCTCTTCTCCAATGGCTTTGCGTCGCTCCTCATTAAAACAACGAAGGAACTGCTTAACCGGCTTAAACTTAGGATCCACATTAAGAGTGTGCTCAGCGAATTCTCCCGGTACACCCGACATGTCAGAAGGTTTCCATGCAAAGATGTCCCGATTCTCATAGATGAATTCGATGAGCGCGCCTTCCTATTTAGGATCCATATTAGCCCCTATGGCGAACTGCCGAGATGAGTCGCCAGGGACGAAATCAACCTGCTTGGTGTCATCGGCCGACTTAAATTTCGATAAAGGGTCTTGCTCAGTAGTGGGCTTCTTCAGAGGGGTCATATCAGCTAGGTCAACATTATCTTTATAAAACTTAAGCTCCTCAGTAGCACAGGCAGACTCTGCGTAAGCCGCAGCTCCTTCCTCACATTCCAAAGCTATTTTTTGATAACCATGGATTGTAATTGTGCCCTTTCACCCTGGCATTTTGAGCTGTAAGTAAACACAGTGGGGGCGAGCCATGAACTTAGCATAAGCTGGCCGTCCAAACATGGCATGATATGGACTCTTGATCTTGACCACTTCAAACCATAACGTCTTTGATCTGTAGTCATAGTCATCACCAAAGGCGACATCCAGAGCAATCTTTCCAACATGATACGCCGATTTACCAGGTACCACACCATGGAAGACGGCTTAAGATCCTTGTCAGTTAGGCTCATCCGCCGAAACGTGTCATAATACATGATGTTAATGCTACTGCCACCATCCATAAGTACTTTTGTGAATTTGTAACCCCCAACCTGAGGGGCTACCACCAATGCTAGATGACCCGGATTCTCAACCCGGGGCGGGTGAACCTCTCGACTCCATGTGATTGGATACTCTGACCATCGTAAGTATTGAGGTACCACCGGCTCAATTGCACTGACCATGCATTTATGAACCTTCTGATCTCGCTTGCAGAGACTTGTGGTGAAAACATGATACTGGCCACTGTTGAGCTGCTTTGGATTACTCTGGTATCCAGACTGATGCTGCTGGTTACCCTAACCAGACTGTTGGTTATAACCACCCTGGTTACCCTGTCCTTGATACCCAGAACTTGAGCCGCCACCACCAAAGCCGGGCCCCTATGAGCCGGATCCTGACCCGCCAGGCGGGCCATTATTGTTGCCATGATTCTGATAGAAGTTGGAATTCCTGTACTCTCGCATAATGAAACCGTCCTTCCAAGCATAAGTCGCTGGTTTATTGGGCAGGCTGTGTTTTGGGCAAGGCTAGTTCATCATCGCCTCAATATTAAAGTTCTTCCCTCCAAAGGACTGCTTACCATTACCATTACGGCGTTGGTTTTTATAACCAGTGTTGGTGTTAGCTACAAGATCTGACCTGCCATCGAGGTGCCTCCGCTTACCACCATTACCTTGGCCATTATGCCCTGCCATATTCTGCTGCTCACCCTTACCGTTGCCACTCTTCTTACCCTTGTTGGACTTCTCATCGTCCGATCCAGGGTCCTTGGTGTTATCAAAGTCAACATATTTAATGAGAGCCGCCATGAGCTCACCCATGTCATTACAGTAATGTTTGAGTCGCCCAAGCTTCTGTTTAAGAGGGGTGAAGTGAGAGTTCTTTTCCAAAACCAGAACCGATTGATTCGCCACAATGATGAGTGAATGATCTCTGAGACCTGGCATACCCAATGGTGAGCCGACTCATCCTCAAGCTGCACACAGTTATCCAGATCGATAATCGTTAGAGGCTGCTTACATGTCCCTTGAAAGTTATTGATGAACCACGCCTTCAACTCTGCCCATGAGTTGACGGAGTTTGGAGGCAGTCCTTTTAACCATGTACGGGCTGGACCGTCCAACATCATGGTAAAGTACTTGGCACACACCGCATCATTGACATCCAACATCTCCATGGCAAGCTCATAACTCTCAATCCAACCCTCAGGGGGGAGGTCAGCTGTATAATTTGGCACCTTACGGGGACCCTTGAAATCCTTAGGCAAACGCACATTGCGCAAGGCTGGTACCAGACACGACACTCCAGCCGTCCTAGAAATCATCCCAACCTCCATTGAGGCTGAAGGGGTCACCTGAGGCTGTTGATAAGCCCCCAGCTCAGCCGCCGCCGCCTCTGCCGCCCAGCGGGCTCTGGCTCCATCCACAAGTGCCTAAGCATCAGTAAGGGGCGGGTTATGCCCACGGGGCGGGTCACGACGCCGCTCACTGCTGGACACTGCTGGTGACTCAATGCGTCGGCTATAACTGCGACTATGGCGAGGGGTCGAGCGGACATGATCATGACTGTATGAGTAAGCTACCTACTGTGCCACACCCGTCCAATGAAGTTCAACTGCGTTCCAGGTTTCTGTCACCTCTGGCGACTCTCCTTCGATTGGAATTGCTGCCAGCCGGATCGCCACTGCTAACATGTTATCCACCGGGTTGGAATAGTGACCCGGCGGTGTTGTAAACTGCTGGGGTGGGGTCTGATCCATACGGGGTGGGTCGGGCTGTCGAGTCTGAGCCGCCGCCCCACTCCCTGGTGCTTCCGTAGCCCGGGTCATACCTGGCTGGTTACTTGGTCCCACACCGGGCATGTTAAATAGGTTCCACGCCTCATACTGTAAAGGCAAACGGGTCTGGTGTCTCCTACGGAGGACAGCGTTGGAAGCATCCTGGTCCAAACTCGAGCGAAAAGCTTCTGCCCTTAAACATTGTGATTCAGCATCCATCTGAGCCCGCTCTGTCGCCATCCTAGCATTTTCTGCATTAAGTTCCTCTTGGGCCTTGGCTACCTCATCTCGTACCTTGGCAATTTCCGTGTTGTGCTCAGCTTGATTCGTCGCAGTAACCTCTGTTGCTACTGTAGGGAAATGTAGCATGCAATTTCAAAAAATTTCCTACGCTCACGCAAGATCTATCTAGGAGATGCATAGCAACAAGAGGGGGAGAGTGTGTCTATGTACCCTCGTAGACCAAAAGCGAAAGCGTTTGACAACGCGGTTGATGTAGTCGAACTTCTTCTTGTTCCGACCGATCAAGCACCGAATGTACGGCACCTCCGAGTTCTGCACACGTTCAGCTCGATGACGTCCCTCAAAATCTTGATCCAGCAAAGTGTCAATGAAGTAGATGAGTTCCGTCAGCACGACGGCGTGGTGACGGTGATGGTGAAGTGATCCACGCAGGGCTTCGCCTAAGCACTACGATAATATGACCAAGGGTGTAATCTGTGGAGGGAGGCGCCGCACACGGCAAACAGATGTTGTTGTGTGTTCTAGGCGCCTCCCCCCTTCATATATATATACAGGTGGGAGGGAGAGGGGGCAGCCAAGGGGGCGCCCCAAGTAGGAGGAATCCTACTTGGGGGCCTTGTCCAATTCGCCCCCCCTTACCATGTTTTCCGGAGGGGGAAGGAAGGAGGAGGGAGGAGAGAAGGAAGGGGGAGGCCGAATCCCTCCCCTTCCTTTCTCTCTTCTCCTCTTTCCTTCCTCCTCTGGTTCGGCCCATATGGGGGGCACAGCAGCCCTTGCTGGCTGCTGCATTTCCCCTCTTGGCCCATTAGGCCCATATCTTTGTCGGGGGTGCCCGGAACCCCTTCCGGTGACCCGATATGTACCCGGTACCCTCCGGATCACATCCGGTGTCCGAATACTATCGTCCTATATATCAATCTTTACATCTTGATCATTTCGAGACTCCCCATCATGTCCGTGATCTCATCCAGGACTCTGAACAACATTCAGTCACCAAATCACATAACCCATATAATACAAAATCGTCATCGAACGTTAAGCGTGCGGACCCTACGGGTTCGAGAACTATGTAGACATGATCGAGACACCTCTCCGGTCAATAACCAATAGCGGAACCTGGATGCTTATATTGGCTCCTACATATTCTACGAAGATCTTTATCGGTCAAACCGTTATGACAACATACGTTATTCCCTTTGTCATCGGTATGTTACTTGCCCGAGATTCGATCGTCGGTATCTTCATACCTAGTTCAATCTCGTTACCGGCAAGTCTCTTTACTCGTTCCGTAATGCATCATTCCGCAACTAACTCATTAGTCACATTGCTTGCAAGGCTTCTTATGATGTGCATTACTGAGAGGGCCCAGAGATACCTCTCCGATACTCGGAGTGACAAATCCTAATCTCGATCTATGCCAACCCAACAAAAACACCTTCGGAGATACCTGTAGAGCATCTTTATAATCACCCAGTTATGTTGTGACATTTGATAGCACACAAGGTATTCCTCCGGTATCCGGGAGTTGCATAATCTCATAGTCGAAGGAATATGTATTTGACATGAAGAAAGCAATAGCAATAAAACTGAACGATCAATATGCTAAGCTAACGGATGGGTCTTGTCCATCACATCATTCTCCTAATGATGTGATCCTGTTCATCAAATGACAACACATGTCTATGGTTAGGAAACTTAACCATCTTTGATTAACGAGCTAGTCTAGTAGAGGCTTACTAGGGACACGGTGTTTTGTCTATGTATCCACACATGTATCAAGTTTCCGGTTAATACAATTCAAGCATGAATAATAAAAATTTATCATGATATAAGGAAATATAAAATAACAACTTTATTATTGCCTCTATGGCATATTTCCTTCAGTCTCCCTCTTGCACTAGAGTCAATAATCTAGTTCACATCACCATGTGATTTAACACCAATAGTTCACATCTTTATGTGATTAACACCCATAGTTCACATCGCCATGTGACCAACACCCAAAGGGTTTACTAGAGTCAATAATCTAGTTCACATCGCTATGTGATTAACACCCAAAGTGTACTAAGGTGTGATCATGTTTTGCTTGTGAGAGAAGTTTAGTCAACGGGTCTGCCACATTCAGATCCGTATGTATTTTGCAAATTTCTATGTCTACAATGCTCTGCATGGAGCTACTCTAGCTAATTGATCCCACTTTCAATATGTATCCATATAGAGACTCAGAGTCATCCAGATCGGTGTCAAAGCTTGCATCGACGTAACTCTTTATGACGAACTCTTTATCACCTCCATAACCGAGAAACATTTCCTTAGTCCTCTAAGGATAATTTTGACCGCTGTCCGATGATCTACTCCTGGATCACTATTGTACCCTCTTGACAAACTAATGGCAAGGTACTCAACAGGTTTGGTACACAGCATGGCATGCTTTATAGAACCTATGGCTAAGGCATAGGGAATGACTTTCATTCTTTCTTTGTCTTCTGCCGTGGTCGGGTTTTGAGTCTTTACTCAACTTCACACCTTACAATGCAGGCAAGAACTCCTTCTTTGACTGATCCATTTTGAACTCCTTCAAAATCTTGTCAAGGTATGTACTCATTGAAAGTCTTATCAAGCGTCTTGATCTATCTCTATAGATCTTGATGCCCAATATATAAGCAGCTTCACCGAGGTCTTTCATTGAAAAACTCTTATTCAAGTATCCTTTTATGCTATCCAGAAATTCTATATCATTTCCAATCAATATTATGTCATCCACATATAATATTAGAAATGCTACAGAGCTCCCACTCACTTTCTTGTAAATATAGGCTTCTCCAAAAGTCTATATAAAACCATATGCTTTGATCACCTCATCAAAGCGTATGTTCCAACTCCGAGATGCTTGCACCAGTCCATAGATGGATCAATGGAGCTTGCACACTTTGTTAGCACCTTTAGGATCAATAAAACCTTCTGGTTGCATTATATACAACTCTTCTTTAAGAAATCCATTAAGGAATGCAGTTTTGACATCCATTTGCCAGATTTCATAAAATGCGGCAATTGCTAACATGATTCAGACAGACTTAAGCATCGCTATGACTGAGAAAGTCTCATCGTAGTCAACTCCTTGAACTTGTCAAAAACCTTTTGTGACAAGTCGAGCTTTGTAGATAGTAACACTACCATCAGTGTCCATCTTCCTCTTGAAGATCCATTTATTCTCAATGGCTTGCCGATCATTGGGCAAGTCCACCAAAGTCCACACTTTGTTCTCATACATGGATCCTATCTCAGATTTCATGGCCTTAAGCCATCTGTCAGAATCTGGGCTCATCATAGCTTCTTCATAGTTCGTGGGTTCATCATGGTCTAGTAACATGACTTCTAGAATAGGGTTACTGTACCACTCTGGTGCGGAACATGCTCTGGTT
This sequence comes from Thinopyrum elongatum, assembly GCA_011799875.1. Classification (NCBI taxonomy): domain Eukaryota; kingdom Viridiplantae; phylum Streptophyta; class Magnoliopsida; order Poales; family Poaceae; genus Thinopyrum; species Thinopyrum elongatum. The sequence continues at coordinate 127,676,211 of CM022302.1, forward strand.
GACCTACGAGGTTCGGTAGTAACTTGATCTAAAGTTTCATGATCATCATCATTAGCTTCCTCTCTAGTTGGTGTAGGCATCACGGGAACGGTTTTCTGTGATGAGCTACTTTCCAATTCGAGAGAAGGTACAATTACCTCATCAAGTTCTACTTTCTTCCCACTCACTTCTTTCGAGAGAAACTCCTTCTCTAGAAAGGTTCCATTCTCGACAACAAAGATCTTGCCTTCGGATCTGTGGTAGAAGGTGTACCCAATTGTTTCCTTAGGGTATCCTATGAAGACGCATTTCTCTGATTTGGGTTCGAGCTTATCAGGCTGAAGCCTTTCGACATAAGTTTCGCAAACCCAAACTTTAAGAAACGACAGCTTAGGTTTCTTGCCAAACCAAAGTTCATACGGTGTCGTTTCAACGGATTTAGACGATGCCCTATTTAACATGAATGCAGCTGTCTCTAATGCATAACCCCAAAACAATAGTGGTAAATTGGTAAGAGACATCATAGATCGCACCATATCTAATAAAGTACGGTTACGATGTTCGGACACACCATTACGCTGTGGTGTTCCAGGTGGCGTGAGTTGTGAAACTATTCTACATTGTTTTAAATGAAGGCCAAACTCGTAACTCAAATATTCGCCTCCGTGATCAGATCGTAGAAACTTTATTTTCTTGTTACGATGATTCTCCACTTCACTCTGAAATTCTTTGAACTTTTCAAATGTTTCAGACTTGTGTTTCATTAAGTAGATATACACATATCTGCTCAAATCATCTGTGAAGGTCAGAAAATAACGATACCCGCCGCGTGCCTCAACACTCATCGAACCGCATACATCAGTATGTATTATTTCCAATAAGTCATTGGCTTGCTCTATTGTTCCGGAGAACGGAGTTTTAGTCATCTTGCCCATGAGGCATGGTTCGCAAGTATCAAATGATTCATAATCAAGTGATTCCAAAAGTCCATCTGCACGGAGTTTCTTCATGCGCTTTACACCAATATGACCAAAACGGCAGTGCCACAAGTATGTTGCACTATCATTATCAACTTTGCATCTTTTGGCATCAATATTATGAATATGTGTATTACTACGATCGATATTCAATAAACCATTTACATTGGGTGTATGACCATAGAAGGTTTTATTCATGTAAACAAAACAACAATTATTCTCTGACTTAAATGAATAACTGTATTGCAATAAACATGATCCAATCATATTCACGCTCAACGCAAACACCAAATAACATTTATTTAGGTTCAACACTAATCCCGAAGGTAGAGGGAGTATGCGATGGTGATCTTATCAACCTTGGAATCACTTCCAACACACATCGTCACTTCGCTCTTAACTAGTCTCTGTTCATTTTGCAACTCCTGTTTCGAGTTACTAATCTCAGCAACTGAACCAGTATCAAATACCCAAGGGTTGCTACGAACACTAGTAAAGTACACATCAATAACATGTATATCATATATACCTTTGTTCACTTTGCCATCCTTCTTAGCCACCAAGTATTTGGGGAATTCCGCTTCCAGTGACCATTTCCTTTGCAGTAGAAGCACTCGGTTTCAGGCTTGGGTCCAGCTTTGGGCTTCTTCACGGGAGTGGCAACTTGCTTGCCATTCTTCTTGAAGTTCCCTTTCTTTCCCTTGCCCTTTTTCTTGAAACTAGTGGTCTCGTTAACCATCAACACTTGATGCTCTTTCTTGATTTCTACCTTCGCCGATTTCAGCATTGTGAAAAGCTTCGGAATCGTTTTCGTCATCCCTTGCATATTATAGTTCATCACGAAGTTCTTGTTACTTGGTGATAGTGACAAGAGAACTCTGTCAATCACTATATTATCTGGAAGATTAACTCCCACTTGATTCAAGCGATTGTAGTACCCAAACATTCTGAGCACATGCTCACTAGCTGAGCTATTCTCCTCCATCTTGTAGGCAAAGTACTTGTCAGAGGTCTCATACCTCTCGACATGGGCATGAGTCTGAAATACCAATTTCAACTATTGGAACATATCATATGCTCCGTGGCATTCAAAAACATTTTTGAAGTCCCGATCTAAGCCGTAAAGCATGGTGCACTAAACTATCAAGTAGTCATCATACCGAGCTTGTCAAACGTTCATAACATCTGCATCTGCTCCTGCAATAGGCCTGTCACCTAGCGGTGCATCAAGGACATAATTCTTCTGTGCAGCAACGAGGATAATCCTCAGATCACGGACCCAGTCCGCATCATTGCTACTATCATCTTTCAACTTAGTTTTCTCTAGGAACATATCAAAAATAAAACAGGGGAGCTATACGTGAGCTATTGATCTATAACATAGATATGCAAATACTATCAGGACTAAGTTTCATGATAAATTAAGTTCAATTAATCAAATTACTTAAGAACTGCCACTTAGATAGACATCCCTCAAGTCATCTAAATGATACGTGATCCAAATCAACTAAACCATGTCCGATCATCACGTGAGATGGAGTAGTCATCAATGGTGAACATCTCTATGTTGATCATATCTACTATATGATTCACGTTCGACCTTTTGGTCCCCAGTGTTCCGAGGCCATGTCCGTACATGCCAGGCTCGTCAAGTTTAACCCGAGTATTCCGCATGTGCAAAACTGTCTTGCACCCGTTGTATGTGAACGTAGAGCCTATCACATCCGATCATCACGTGGTGTCTCAGCACGACGAACTGTCGCAACGGTGCATACTCAGGGAGAACACTTATACCTTGAAATTTTAGTGAAGGGATCATCTTATAATGCTACCGCCGTACTAAGGAAAATAAGATGCATAAAAGATAAACATCACATGCAATCAAAATATGTGACATGATATGGCCATCATCATCTTGTGCTTTTGATCTCCATCTCAAAAGCATCATCATGATCTCCATCGTCACTGGCTTGACACCTTGATCCCTATCGTAGCATCATGGTCATCTCGCCAACTATTGCTTCTACAACTATCGCTAATGCATAGTGATAAAGTAAAGCAATTACATGGCGTTTGCATTTCATACAATAAAGAGACAACCATAAGGCTCCTGCCGGTTGCCAGTAACTTTTACAAAACATGATCATCTCATACAATAACGTATATGACATCATGTCTTGACCATATCACATCACAACATGCCCTGCAAAAACAAGTTAGACGTCCTCTATTTTGTTGTTGCAATTTTTACGTGGCTGCTACGGGCTTCTAGCAAGAACCATTCTTACCTACGCATCAAAACCACAACGGTGATTTATCAAGTTTGCTGTTTTAACCTTCAACAAGGACCGGCCGCAGTCAAATTCGATTAAACTAAAGTAGGAGAAACAGACACCCGCCAGCCACCTTTATGCAAAACTAGTTGCATGTCTGTCGGTGGAATCGGTCTCATGAACGTGGTCATGTAAGGTTGGTCCGGGACGCTTGATCCAACAATACTGCTGAATAAAAATAAGACATTGGTGGTAAGCAGTATGACGATCACCGCCCACAACTCTTTGTGTTCTACTCGTGCATATCATCTACGCATAGACCTGGCTTGGATGCCACTGTAGGGAAACGTAGCATGCAATTTAAAAAAAAAATCCTACGCTCACGCAAGATCTATCTAGGAGATGCATAACAACGAGAGGGGGAGAGTGTGTCTACGTACCCTCGTAGACCGAAAGCGGAAGCATTTGACAACGCGGTTGATGTTGTCGAATGTCTTCTCGTTCTGATCGATCAAGCACCGAACGTACGGCACCTCCGAGTTCTGCACACGTTCAGCTCGATGACGTCGCTCGAACTCTTGATCTAGCAAAGTGTCGAGGAAGTAGATGAGTTCCGTCAGCACGATGGCATGGTGACGGTGATGGTGAAGTGATCCACGCAGGGCTTCGCCTAAGCACTACGAGAATATGACCGAGGGTGTAATCTGTGGAGGGAGGCGCCGCACACGGCTAACAGATGTTGTTGTGTGTTCTAGGCGCCTCCCCCCTTCATATATATAGGTGGGAGGGAGAGGGGGCTGCCAAGGGGGCGCCCCAAGTAGGAGGAATCCTACTTGGGGGCCTTGTCCAATTCGGCCCCCCCTTACCATGGTTTCCGGAGGGGGAAGGAAGGAGGAGGGAGGAGAGAAGGAAGGGGGAGGCCGAATCCCTCCCCTTCCTTTCTCTCTTCTCCTCTTTCCTTCCTCCTTTGGTTCAGCCCATATGGGGGGTGCAGCAGCCCCTGCTGGCTGCTGCATTTCCCCTCTTGGCCCATTAGGCCCATATCTTTGCCGGGGGTGCCCGGAACCCCTTCTGGTGACCTGATATGTAGCCGGTACCCTCCGGATCACATCCGGTGTCCGAATACTATCTTCCTATATATCAATCTTTACCTCTCGACCATTTCGATACTCCTCGTCATGTCCATGATATCATCCGTGACTCTGAACAACATTCGGTCACCAAATCACATAACTCATATAATACAAAATCGTCATCGAACGTTAAGCGTGCGGACCCTAAGGGTTCGAGAACTATGTAGACATGACGGAGACACCTCTCCGGTCAATAACCAATAGCGGAACCTGGATGCTCATATTGGCTCCTACATATTCTATGAAGATCTTTATCAGTCAAACCGTTATGACAACATACATTATTCCCTTTGTCATCGATATGTTACTTGCCCGAGATTTGATCGTCGGTATCTTCATACCTAGTTCAATCTCATTACCAGAAAGTCTCTTTACTCATTCTGTAATGCATCATCCCGCAACTAACTCATTAGTCACATTGCTTGCAAGGCTTCTTATGATGTGCATTACCGAGAGGGCCCAGAGATACCTCTCCGATACTCAGAGTGACAAATCCTAATCTCGATCTATGCCAACCCAACAAACACCTTCGGAGATACCTGTAGAGCATCTTTATAATCACCCAGTTATGTTGTGACATTTGATAGCAGACAAGGTATTCCTCCGGTATCCGGGAGTTGCATAATCTCATAGTCGAAGGAATATGTATTTGACATGAAGAAAGCAATAGCAATAAAATTGAACGATCAATATGCTAAGCTAACGGATGGGTCTTGTCCATCACATCATTCTCCTAATGATGTGATCCCGTTCATCAAATGACAACACATGTCTATGGTTAGGAAACTTAACCATCTTTGATTAACGAGCTAGTCTAGTAAAGGCTTACTAGGGACACGATGTTTTGTCTATGTATCCACACATGTATCAAGTTTTTGGTTAATACAATTCTAGCATGAATAATAAACATTTATCATGATATAAGGAAATATAAAATAACAACTTTATTATTGCCTCTAGGGCATATTTCCTTCTGCTACCAGAGTCGTCAAGGTGCCCAAGAGATCAGACAAGACCTGAGCCGGTGGTGGAACTGAGCCGCCAGCACTAGCAGCCACCGAGCTTGACGTCATAGCTGCAGTCGTTGATGAATTATGAGCCGGCCCAGTGCCAGCCATGAAGATCGCAGCCCTGGATGGCGGCTCATAGGGGTCCAGAATACTGTTGCCATCGGAGTAGCCCCCAAGCCCGCCGTCTTGAAGCTGATAGATTGACTCCGTTTCTCCAGTCGAGGACTCATCACCTGAATAGATGGTCGTCTCTCCACCAGATGCAGAATCTTCCGCAAAATCTGCCCCATGAACAAAGCCAATGAAAATGTGCTTCCGGCCGGGTTGGACCCTGGTGGGTCGCGCACGCTGAGCTGTTTCGATGATGTCGGTGCAGATGTCCGGCTCAGGCTCTGACTTGCCAATCTTGCCGGTGAAGACGTGAATTCTGCCAAAGGGGACCCGGTACCCGTACTCGACTTAGTCAGCCTCGGGGCCCCAGCTAGCGTCGTTGATGTAGAGCTTGCCGCGGCGACTCTTAGTCATCTGGCCCACGGTGTATCCTTCGATCCTTGGGAAATTGCCCTTCAAGAACTCGAAACCATCGTGCTCTGGCCCCACGGTGGGCGCCAACTGTCGTGGTTTTGTCACGACAGATGTCCTAGTGAAAGGACTTAAGCGTGGAGCCATCGCAACATAGGTTAGCTCAAAGGGGTTGATCGGGACGAAAGACTCAAATTTACCCAGGTTCGGCCCCTCACAATGAGGTGAAAGCCTACGTCCTGCTTTAAGTTGTATTGCTTGAGTATCAATTACAAGGGTGCAAAATCGCCTGACCTAGCTCTTGATCAATTGTTTCTTGCCCTAACCTGCTGCAGGGTCTTGCCTTTATATACACAGGTCGAGGCCCTGGGCTTACAAGAGTCCAAGCCGGATCACACAACGTGACCAACTCGGTTTCTAAGTCGCCTTGCCTTGTTAGACAAGTCGCCATCATGGCGGCTCACACCCTCCGGGTGACAATTCTGCCACCAGGTCTTGGGCCTTCAATAGGCCCAACTTTTAAGCCGCCACCAATCTTCATGTTTCATCTTCTTGGACCTACTTGGGCCTTCTTCATGTAGAGTCACCAACGGTGTAATCCGGCCCTTCCTGGGTGGGTCACACCTCGGGGTTATATCCCCAACACTACTGAAGACCCTCAGCTCCCCCTCCATCAAGCAACCCCTCTTCCTTTTCCTATCAAGCATAGGAACATGATCACCACCCTTACCAGAACCATCAACATCAATAGTCTCTGAGTCCTGGGTGTCTGGATAATCAGGCATAGATGAACTGAGCGTCTCACTGGAGCCCATGGCATGCTTGCCGGTTGCCAGCCCAAAGGAGAAGATCTGCTCCATCTACGAGTAGTTCTGGATGGGTGTGTTGAGAAACTCTACGTCCTTGGGGTGGTCTTAAGAAAGAAACACATCATGGTAAGGTGTTATTGGCATGTCATACAGGGTTAAACAAGTGGTATGTGAGCTAACTGTGGTTTGACCTTGGTAGTGTTCAACCTCCAACAGGATCGTGCAGGTGTCCTGATCCCATTACGCGCCGCTATGATCTCTAAGCTTGGACACTTGGATCCATCTAGCTCTCCACTTTCCGAGGTGGTTGTAGACTTGGGTCGAGGTGACGTCTTGGCCACAGAACTTGAACACCTACTTGGCAGTGCACCTCCTTGAAGCCCTTGTTAGTCCTTACCTCACTAGCTATGATCTCACACATCTTGTTAAGCACGAAGGTGGACGGGAACAACTACCATTTACCCCATTTCATCGAGTTCCCCCTCCCAGCCATCTTTGCCTTCTCAGCCTTGATGGATGCCTTATGTGTAGCAACAACAACAACATTAGGCACAACCATCACATATGTTGTAGGCACAAATGGTGGAGGCCTAGCCGACCCTTCGAAGACATATGAATCAGTAGGCATATGCTCCTCGGTCATAGATTGAGAGTCCTCAACATAGGAGGGCGGGAATTGTCTCTTGGACAAGACATTGGCTTGGCTAAACTCTTGCGTGCTCATGTGCAACAAGTGCTAGCATCAGGACTAGTGGAACACACTGCACATGGACAGTAAGAAAGACTACTACACATGGACATTAAGCATAGTACACATGGATCATGAGGTCCAACAAACCACCCTATGACTGATCTTCAAGCTCATAGCATACCATGGAGTTCAACACACTACCACACCTACATACTTGCAAACTAGCATATTACACATGCTCTGGTTCACAGGCTAGTACCATATCTACCATAGCATCATCCTTGCCGACATGCAAACAACATGGATATCATGAAAGCCTACAAGCAATACCTAGCATGCTACCAATCCATCACCATTAGCCACCACAACATCACATTCTCACATATCGACAGTTTAGAATGCTACCACATGCTCACAAATCTGATCCTACCACATGCTCATAGATCTAAGTTAGAATGAGTAGGGAGGACACATGGATCAAATTTACAGCCATCGGTGAAGCCGGGTAGAGGCACAAAACTTGCCAGAGAAGAGGACGAATATGAATAGCCGTCGCCATCGACCGCCGACTAGAGAAGACACACCGTTTACCTACTCGTCAGTGATGATCTGCGCGGGACGAAGAGCTCAGGGGGGGGGGGGGGGGGAGGGCGATGGTGGCAGGAGGTTAGGGTCGTGAGCTGAGGGGGGGAGAGAGAGGGAGAAAAATGAGAGGGGGAGGGGAAAACAAAACCACTTTAACATTACGAAACCGACTGCAACGATAGTCTATTAATCGGCCTCTCCCGCCTTGTTCCCCTACCATGCATCTCCCGCGCATGGCTAAGTGTAAATGACCAATTCAACTGTCCCCAGCAGGCCTAGCTGGGGGGGGGGGAGGGAGGCTTTAAGTTTCATGCTATGCAATCCAAACAGTGCATACACACTACCAAACGGGATATTTTTGCACCATGCGGGTCTGGTTGGACCATATGTCGTCCCTCTCTTTGCTCCCCTATCTCTCTTCTTCGATCTCTCTTCCCCAGTTCGTCGATCCTACACGATTCCCTGGTCTAGTTCATGAGGATCCCTATGGGGGTGAACTTCTCGAGGCACGCGTGGTAGAGGAGATTATCTGACCAACAGGGGTCCTTCCGGTACACCTTGTGTCGATACCCCTGCTTGTTCAACATGTGCGCTACACGCACCATCTCCTCCATTGCCGCCACCCATAGTTAGGGGGGAGGGCGATATTTAGCATGTGCGCCACTCGCAGTTAGGGGGAGGGGGGGCTATGCCAGCATTACACCGACTGCGATCTTTTACAACCTGGTATAAAATCTGAACCATATTTCCACGCCTAAAGAAATTACAGAAAAAATCATGCACGTAGAGTTTAGCTGTCCGGTTCTGTGTTTGTAGTTGAATTGAGCTACTCAACTATTGTGTCCCCTTCTTAAACTAACTTGAATGTATTTTTTTCTTTAAGGGTGTCCTTAAGGTTTACAATAAAACACTACCATGCCGGTAAGAAACAAGATTATATTTATTATTCACATATTCTTTTTTTGCAAGGAATTCACATAATTTGTGATCGGCACACCAACCAAACTAGTGCATAATTTGCTACAGTTTGGTCATGATTATAAGAATGTCGATCATGACAAGTACTAGTGACACATACAATCGAATGCAACACAACTGTGCATGCAGTTCACAGAAGGCAAAATGATACAAGTAGAACGCAATTATCTCATACTGTCCACATGATTTTCACAAGAAAAACATGACCCACAACAGGTTGCACTAAAATGAATGTATCTTCAGGCCCCCATAAATCATACTCCCTCCGTCCCAAAATAATTGTCTCAACTCTAGTACAACTTTGTACTTAAGTTAATACAAAGTTGAGACACTTATTTTGGGACGGAGGGAGTAATTCAAATAGTGCATTTATCTTTCACTGGAACAAGCAGCCTTGACTGAAATTGACCCCAGAATCAAGCATAAAAAAGCAAGCTAGCATAAGAATAGGTAAACTGCCCTCATTTAGTCTCTGCACCAAATAAAAGAAGAACAAGGAAAATGCAGAGAAGATAAATTGTGTGCCTTCTTTTTCCTCATAAAAAATACAGCAAAAATAGGAGCGCAATGAAGCAGACAAGAAGATAAAGGTGAAGCTGTTGTTATCCTACAAAATCTGAAGTGATGCCCACATGTATGCTCAGGAAGGATAAAGGGAACACAAACATCGATCAGCTAAAATAACAAGCATATGCTCCCTCTGTTCATAAATATAAGATGTTCTAAAATTTTCTTAGAATTGGATGTATATAGACATGTTTTAGTGTATGTTTATTCATCATTACAGTCCCTATGAAGTCCATATTGAAATATTTACAACATCTTATATTTGTGAATGGATGGAGTACAATTCATCTTTACTAGGAGTCATGAGACTGACTATTTTTTATAGAGCTATTGCAGTTTATGTTCAAATACTGTCATGTTCCAAGTCCCCTCTCATTAGCTGCAACAATGTCACAATCTTCACAGGACACAACTCACTAATTTCGAGCAGGCAAAAATAATTGCATGCCAACAGAAAAACAATACTGATATATACCACTTGTTTTTTTTAGAAAAGGAGGAAGACCCCCGGCCTCTACATCTAGACGATGCATGCAGCCACTTTATTAATTATTCACAAAAGACCTTACAAAGAAATATAGCAGTAAGTCTGAAGCCACCATCTAGGCAACATCTGTTGCTACTCCTATCCAGTTGATAAAGGGATGCTGATAGTCCGAGCCTAATACCACAGACCTCGAAGCCAAGCCTAACATCTAAGATCGGAGGACCCAACCAAGCCACTTGCCGGGTATGGGGCACACACCGGTCCGACGTGCTCTCAGAGGCCGCCACCGCCAACTGCCACCACTCCATCTTCAGATCTGTACTGACGCATCATCCTTGCCCGGTCTAGCTGCCGTCAACGCCACCACAGCGCCCAACAGCACCACCTCCCTGCGCGTGAACTGTTGAGCATGTTGCGGTCGCCGCCGGTACACCTCAGCACCATGCTGCCAAGTACCACCAGCCGACGTAGCTTGAAGTCATATACCACTTGGTTAGTCAAGCAAACTAAATAATTATAATTTACATACCAAACGGCCATGTCGATGTGATGTAGGCTGGTGGTGTATTGTCTGGGCCAGTGGTCATGCCAAGATTTACCACCAACAAACACTTGCACCGGAGGCATGAGATCGCAGGAGCGTCTCCATGGGATCTCTCCGTGCGTTACAATCACCACCGATCGGCTGCCTAGCCTTGCACTGGTGAGCCATGTCAGCGCCCCTGACAAGGCTGGTCCATCCATGAGGGCTCAAGAGGCCAACGATGCACGGGCCGAGCGTGCACATGTTTCCAACCCACGAGTTAGTGGGCCGGACTGGGTGACAGCGGCCCAACTCCTTCCTCCAGCTACTTAACCTGCATCGCTCCAAAGAGAAGCCATCCAGAGGATCAGGCACCCGGCGGCTCGACTACCTACCACCGTTCCCCATTTCGCATCTCGCATGAACCCTAGCCACAGTCCTTGCATTTGAGTTGTAATCACCACCTAAATAATACTTCTGTGAGAAATTGTTGCCAAGTAATCGAGAGTCCAGTTTGTTCCTATCATCTGCTATCAGAGACCACCCACCTCTCTCTCTGTTCGCTCTGGCGAAACTTGTCGAGACCAGAAGCCCGCGCCAAGCCCGAGTGCAGTTGGAGGCAATGGATCCCAGCATCTCCGCTTTCCTCACCAAGCTCGAGGCCAACCTCGAGTCCAAGATCGACGCCCAAACCAAGGCCCAGCAGGTCACTTCCACCAAGATCGATGAGCTCCTCACTTGGCGTCCCGATCTGGAGCGTCGCGTCATGGATCTCAGTGATGCGGTGACCGCCCTGCAATTGGCGCAGCCGCCGCCGCCCAAGGACGGCCACGCGGGCCCGACTGCTCGCGATCCTCTCCAGCCACCGCCTGCGACACACGTCGTCCCCATCGGATCCGTGACTGGCGTGGCGACCCACCCCCTAGGGCCTAATGGCCACGGAGTCTTCAACTTACCACGGGGGCCGTCGATGGTGTCATTCCAGACACCGCCGCCGCTCCCAGCCAGCGGTCAGTCTGATTCCCTCCTGTCATGTTCAGTCTTGTCCCCTTTTGCTCACGGAAGTCAGATGCTGGCCGGCCTTGGCCAAGCCCACCCTTCTACCTCATTTCCTCAGTTCACGGGAGAGAACCGAAACTTATGGAAAACATTGTGTGAACAATATTTCTCTATGTTTGGAATCCATGCTACTTTCTGGGTTCCCATGTCCGCCCTCAATTTCTTCGACATCGCTTCCGTCTGGTTACAAACGATCCAGAAACGACTGGCTGAGTTTCACTGGGTGTCGTTCACCTCACTGTTGTGCACACGTTTTGGCCGTGATGGGCATCAGATGCTGATTCGACAGTTTTACACTGTCAGGCAAACATCATTTGTTGCAGATTACATTGAGAAATTCGAGTTAATCATTAATCGTCTGAGTTCGTATTCTGATTCGATTCATCCTTACTAATTTCTCACTCGATTTGTGGGGGGACTGAGGACGGATATCCTAGCGGTGGTGCTCGTCCAGCGGCCACCCGACTTGGATACAGCATGCGCCCTCACCTTGCTGCAAGAGGAGGTGGCGGATGGCGCGTTCAGGTCCCTTCCCCGGCCACCCGAACTGCTCCAGCGTACGGCTATTCCACTGCCGCTACCACCGCCTCCGACCAGGCCAGTGACTTCCTCGAGCGCTATCGACCGTCGCGTCACGGACGCCGTGCGTGCGGATTTAGCATAATTGAAGACGCTGCGGGAATATCGTCGCGCTCGCGGCCTCTGCTTCAAGTGCGGCGAGTGGTGGGGGCACGACCACGTGTGCCCCACCTCTGTCCAACTCCACGTCATCGAGGAACCCCTCGACCTCTTTGGCATCGACAACACCATTGACATGCAACTGCCTCCACCAGACGACATGGTGATGGCCATCTCCAAATCAGCCGTCTCAGGAGGTGCTTCTGCCAAAGATTTTCAGCTACGAGCTTGGATACAAGGCCGGGAGGTGCTCATGTTAGTCGATTCTGGCAGCACAAACTCTTCCATTGACTCCTCATTGGCGAATCAGTTGGAGGGTGCCCAACCCTTTCTGTGTGCTTACCACATGTGGGTCGCCGATGGCGGGGAGATGCCCTGCTCATCAGTCGTTCCCAACTGTGTGTGGTGTTCTCAAGGGCGAGTTCACCATGGATCTGAAGGTGCTGCACTTGCGCGTGTCCGACGCCATACTTGGTATGGATTGGCTCAAGGCCAACAGCCCGATGACAGTGGACTGGCGCACCGAGCACCTAGAATTTTAGTCGTAGTCCGGAACCATCAGTCTACAAGGGCATGAGGCCACATCCTCGACCTGCTTCCTCATCAACAGCATGCAACTCAAGGGATTGTGCAAGAACAACGCCATTACCCTTGTGGTGCACCTCTATGCTGCCACCAGCGACGAGCTCGAGGCCGCACCAACCCCACCTTGTTTGCAGCAAATTCTGGAGGATTTTGCTGATGTTTTTAGCACACCAGAGGGACTGCCACCCAAAAGGTCATGTGACCATCACATTCCTCTACTGCAAGGCGTGCAACCTTTCAGCATCAGGCCCTTCAGGCATAAGCGGGAGCATAAGGATGAAATTGAGCGGCAAGTGGCCGAGCTCCTCAAGGCAGGACTGATCCAAGTCAGCAAGAGCCCTTTCTCGTCCCCGGTCATTCTGGTCAAGAAAAAAGACGGCACATGGTGCCTCTGCATCGACTATCGCCACCTCATCACACTCACGTGCATCGCCAAGTTCCCGGTTCTTGTCATTGAGGAACTGTTGGATGAGCTACAAGGGCCGCATTGGTTCTCCAAGCTAGACTTGCATGCGGGGTACCATTAGATCAGGATTGCAGAAGGTGACGAGTACAAGACGGCTTTCCAGACCCATTTTGGGCAATTCGAATACAAGGTAGTATCCTTTGGGCTGGTTGGGGCACCGAGCACTTTCAACGGCGCAGTACATACCACCCTCAAACCTATCAACATGAAGTGTGTGATCCTCTTCTCACTACAAAAAATATATACTTCTGTGATGATACGTGTTTGTCACAGTAGGTCACGTTTTCTGTCATGCATGTACATCCATGACGATTTTATGACAGAATCAAGATAGTCATACCTGTGCTGTCGTAGAAGTGTTCCATGACATTACCAAAATTATCATCACGGAAGTGTCCACTTCCATGACGATAAATCGCGCGTCATAGAATTGCTTTTGTCAAGGGTAACCGACACGTGGCATCCACCGTAACAGGTCGCCGTTAAGCTATCGGGTTCCAGTTTGGATCCGATAACCCATTAACAACCCCGACCAATGGGGATTTTCCACGTGTAAAATTCTCATTCGCCGGAGGATCCACGTGTCGGCTCAGCGTTGGGACATATGTCATCCACTCATAGTACGGGAGGCGCCTATGATACGTCGGCACGTGGCAAGGCCCAACAGTGGCCCATTCCGGTGAAAAAGGCCGGCCCAGTAAAAATTAGCAGGCCGGCCCATATAAGGCCTACTTCTGTCAGGTCCATTTAAGCCCACGACCCATACGATATGTGCCAATTCGGCCCGTCAATGGCCCATTAACGATTTGACACCATTGTAGCCCATCGTCAGTTCGAGCCCATTAATAGCCCGCTATATATTTGGGCTCAATATCGGCCCGATGTGGATTCGGCCTGTTAACGGCCCATTCAAGGGATGGGCCAATTTTCAGGATGTACGTCTTTCGGCCTTTTAGCGACCCATTTAAGTGTTGGGCCAATTTCCGGCCCGGTGTGTCTTTCAGCCTGTTAACGGCCCATAAATGAGTTGGGCCATTTGCAGTCAGACTTGAGTTTTGGCCTTTTAACAGCCCATGCTCTTCATGATCCAATACCAGCCCGGTTTCTCTTTAGGCCTGCTAAAGGCCCACAACAAAGTTGGGCCATATACAGTACGACCTGAATTTCGGCCTCTTAGCGGCCCATGCTCTTCATGGTCCAGTACGAGCCCGCTGTCTCTTTCGGCCTGCTAAAGGCCCACAGTATAGTTGGGCCATATGTAGCCCGACCTTAGTATCGGCCTGTTAACGGCCCGTGAAATCAAATGGGCCCACCTGTTGCCCGCTTCGATGTCGGACTGTTAACGACCCGGGAGATAACAGGGCCGAGCATTAACTTTCGGCTTGGTAACGGCCCATTAACTTAATGGTCCCACTAAAGTTCGAACATGTCTGTATGCCCAATTATATAATTTGAGCCCATTACGACGAGCAATTATGCACAGGACCAAAACCGATCAATCAAAGGTCTATGAGAATTTTGGCCCCTGCGAGCCCATTAAGGGTAGTGGGCTGCTTCCTTCATATAGGGCCCACGACTGTTCGTGCTAACTAATAATTTCATTGCTTTTTTAGCTTCCTAGCGACCAGTTAGCTGGAAATACGAGGCACACTAAGCAAAGATACGACATACAGGAAAAAATGTTGCACATCCAGCATATATTACAGGAAATTACATCCACTGGGCAATCAAAGATTGATGCCAGTGCAAATAAATTAACAGAACCTAACAATCTACAACGGCACAATCTGCAACCTCAGCGTGGATGACGCCCATAAGCATGTGAGCAAGTTCTTCCTTCTTTGCTACACTGTCTCTGAAAACATTGTTCAGTTGTTGTTGCGCAAGAATGTGCACCTTTGATTCCTCCATGATTTCCATCATTGCTTCAGCCAGTAATTGGTTCACAAATATACATTTTTTTCGTTGCATTCGAGACAGAGGAAACTCAACAAATTCAAATGGCGATTTTGGCAGGCTTGTATTATTGATAGTGGAGAGTGTCTCGACCACTGCATCATAACATAAATTAGGAGGGGAACCGAACAGATTAATCAAGAGTTATTGCCATATTACCTGGCCTAGATTTATTGGAAAGAAACAATGGGGTTGCCTTGCTATTTTTAGAGTTTGTCTTCTTATCTTCAGCAGCCTGCACCAAATTAACACACTAGCATTGCTATCATTGGCTA
The DNA here is from genome assembly GCA_011799875.1 of Thinopyrum elongatum. Lineage (NCBI taxonomy): Eukaryota > Viridiplantae > Streptophyta > Magnoliopsida > Poales > Poaceae > Thinopyrum > Thinopyrum elongatum. The sequence goes on from CM022302.1 coordinate 127,691,764, forward strand.
GGTCAGATAATAGGAAAGCAACATTGACACAACGAACGTTTGGGCAACCAGACCACACCAGCCTACACCAAATTAACATAATATGGCACAGCTATCATCAGCCAGGTAAGGTAATATGAAAGCAACATTGACACAATGAATGAATGGGTGATGACCCACAACTATAGGGGATCAATCGTAGTCCTTTCGATAAGTAAGAGTGTCAAACCCAACAAGGAGCAGAAGGAAATGAAAAGTGGTTTTCAGTAAGGTATTCTCTGCAAGCACTGAAATTATAAGTAACGAGTAGTTTGATAGCAAGATAATTTGTAATGAGCAAGTAACGATAGTAGTAACAAAAGTGCAGCAAGGTAGCCCAATCCTTTTGAGGCAAAGGACAGGCCAAAACGATCTCTTATGATAAGCAAAGCGTTCTTGAGGGTACACGGGAATTTCATCTAGTCACTTTCACCATGTTGGTTTGATTTGTGTTCACTACTTTGATAATTTGATATGTGGGTGGATCGGTGCTTAGGTGCTGTTCTTACTTGAACAAACCTCCTACTTATGATTAACCCCCTCGCAAGCATCCGCAACTACGAGAAAAGTATTAAGAATAAATTTTAACCATAGCATTAAACTTTTGGATCCAATCGGTCCCTTACGGAATAGCGCATAAACTAGGGTTTAAGCTTCTGTCACTCTCGCAACCCATCATCTAATAACTACTCCACAATGCATTCCCTTAGGCCCAATATGGTGAAGTTTCATGTAGTCGACGTTCACATGACACCACTAAGGGAATCACAACATACATACCATCAAAATATCGAACACATATCAAATTCACATGATTACATGCAACAAGATTTCTCCTGTGACCTCAAGAACAAAAGTAACTACTCACAAATGATAATCATGCTCAAGATCAGAGGGGTATTAAATAGCATATTATATCTGAACATATAATCTTCCAACAAATAAACCATATAGTAATCAACTACAAGATGTAATCAACACTACTAGTCACCCACAAGAACCGATCTATAGTTCCGGTACAAAGATTGAACACAAGAGATGAACTAGGGTTTGAGAGGAGATGGTGGTGTTGAATATGTTGATGGAGATTGCCCTCCCCAAGATGGGAGAGTTGTTGGTGATGATGATGACGATGATTTCCCCCTCCGGGAGGGAAGTTCCCCTGGCGGAATCGCTCCGCCGGAGGGCAAAAGAGCTCCTGCCCAAGTTTCGCCTCGAGACGTCTGCGCTTCGTCCCGAAAGTCCTCTCCTTATTTTTTCTAGGTCAGAATGACTTATATACCAGAAGATGGGAACCGGAGGTGGGCTGGGCTGAGCACAACCCACCAGGGCGCGCCTGGGGGGCCTGGCGCGCCCTGGTGTCTTGTGCTCACCAGGTGGCCCCCTCCGGTAGTTATTTGCTCCAGTATTTCTTATTCATTCCATAAAAATTCCTCGTGAAGTTTCAGCTCATTTGGAGTTGTTCAGAATAGGTGGCCTGACGTAGCTTTTCAGGTCCAGATTTCCAGCTGCCAGAATTCTTCCTCTTTGTGTGTACCTTGCATATTATGAGAGAAAATGCATTAGAATTACTCCAAAAAGCATTATTATGCAAAAAAACAATATAAATAACAGTAGGTAAACATGATGCAAAATGGACGTATCAACTCCCCCAAGCTTAGACCTAGCTTGTCCTCAAGCGAAAACCGAAATCGAAAAACATGTCCACATGCTTAGAGAGAGAGGTGTCGATAAAAACAAAATACGGACATAGAAGCATCATGTGAATTATTATAACAACAACATACTTTAACATAAAACTTTTATCATTGAGCTTTTATCATAGACTTCTCATGAATAAGTAACAATTCATCACAACATCGAAGTATAAAGCATAAACTCTAATGGAAACCAACAAACTATGTTCTCAATCAACTTTGCCACTACAATTCATCATCTTTTCAGGAAGGGTCACGTATCGGAGCCTTTAGGAAAGTCCACATACTCAACCATCATATAGTCTTCTATGATTGCTAACACTCACCGCATACACATGAGCAAAACGTTGCAACCGGACACATAGAAAGATAGGGGCTTATAATTTCGCCTCCCAACGTATTCACCTCAAGGGTGATGTCAATAATAATAATTCATGCTACCCATATTCAACTGGACATATGTGCCTAGATCTTTCTTCACCACATGATGCTTGCCAAAAGAGAAAAATAAAAGGAATAGAGAGAAAAACTTTGACTCTTGCATGAAAGTAAATACATAAAAGTAAAAGATAGACCCTTCACAGAGGGAAGCAAAGGTTGCCATGCGCTTTTTGTTTGTATGCTCAATCCCTTAATGCAAAAGAATGTCACGTTATATTGCCCCTTATGATAGCAACCTTTATTATGCAGTCTGTCACTTTTATTCTTTGCCATCACAAGTTCGTACAACGCTCAATTTTCTCTTACACTAAATGATCTAACACTTTTAGAAGCAATTTTTATTGCCTTATTGCACCGATGACAACTTACATGAAGGATCTTACTCAATCCTTAGGTAGGTATGGTAGACTCTTGAAAATAAGATTTGGGTTTAAGGGTTTTTGGATGCACAAGTAGTATCTCTACTTGGTGCGGAATTTTTGGCTAGCAAAGATAGGGGGCAAGCACCACATGTTGAAGGATCTATGACAATGTAACTTCTATGTGAATATGAACAAACATAAATCATTATGTTGTCTTCCTTGTCCAACATCAACAATTTTGGCATATAATATTTTGATGGGGGCTCACAATCACAAAAGATTTCCAAGATAGTGTATTTGCATGTGAATCTTCTCTTCCCTTATTAATTCTTTCATGAATTGCATCATTGACCAATGCTATGTTTGTCAATCTCCAATAAAATTTTCTACTTATACTTTTCCTTATGTGGTGTCATTACCTACCATAAGATTACATATGATCTTTTTCATTTATTTCCTTTCTTTTTATTGAAACATGAAAGTAAAGAAAGCAAAACTCAAACTAAACTTTATTATATATCTCGCACACGATTACAAAGATAGATCACTAAGCAAACTCTCGAAAAGAAAGGATCGAACTAACTTTTATTCATCTAAAGCAAAAGATAACTATGGATCGAACTAAGGTAAATAAAGGCAAAAGATAGTGGAGGTGATACGATACCGGGGCACCTCCCCCAAGCTTGGCATAAGCCAAGGGGAGTGCCCATACCCGATACTCAATTTTCTTTTGGTGATGAAGGAGGAGGTGGTGGTGATGAAGTAGCAGCGTTTTCCAATATAACCATGAGTAGCTCCCTCAAGCATTGAATCTCCCAAAGGGCTTGATGAAGTAACTCCGTGTTTTTCCTCACTTCAGCCATTACGTGTTAATTCTCCGGGCCCCAGGAGTTTGTTCCTGCAATGCTTGAGGAGTATATTGTACCAATTGGACGGTATGTGCACACGAGGAGTATTCCCGAACCCATAACTGTGAATCAAATTGCGAAAATTGTTACGATGTAACCTGTGTAAAGCCCTCCTTGGTGGGAGTCCTTCGTGCACTTCAGGGCTCTCTTGATTGTTTGATGATCTCGTGGCTTGATGAGGATTAGGGTGAGTGGAGATGCCAGCCAATGTGCCTCTCTCGGAAGCCGGAGGGTGAACCCCAAGGGGATTTCCCTCTCCTTCCTCCATGGCAACCTCTTCAGCTTCCTCTCTCCTTAGATCCTCCTGAACCAACCATGCATCTTCTTCTCCATTGTTGGAAGGTGAGGAAGACATGATGCTGGCCTAGCTAAATCTGTCAGAAGACAGCGAGAAAAGAAAACAGAAGATTTCTCCGTGATACGGTGGTCAATAGGTTCGGGGGGTATATAAAGATTTTTTATCTTGGGAAACAAGCAAGCGGGAGAAAAATGGAGTCCGGAAGGTACCCGAGGTGGGCACAACCCACCTGGGCGCGCCTGGCAAGCCAGGCGCGCCCTGGTGTCTTGTGCCCACCAGGGTCACCTTCCTGGTAGTTTCTTATTTTCCTAATTTTTTTATATTCAAAAACGGATAGGAAATATTTTTGCAGATTTTTCGGAGTCTGTTTACTTACCGTATCACGTACCTCCTCTTTTTCATGATTCTGGAGTGTTCCAAAAGGTTTCTTTTATGTGTTCTTCCGGTGTCATAGTTTGGATAATATTGCTTTCAACATTAATGGGCATACCTGAGATATAATGTTTTATTCGTTGCCCATTAACAACCTTCGGGTTAGTACCTTCGGCATTATTTATTTTGATAGCTCCAGATCGATAAACCTCCTTGATAACATAGGGTCCTTCCCATTTGGTGAGGAGTTTACCTGCAAAGAATCTGAAACGAGAGTTGTATAAAAGAACATATTCTCCAACTTTGAACTCACGCTTTTGGATTCTTTTATCATGCCATCTTTTAACTTTTTCTTTAAATAACTTGGCATTTTCATAAGCTTGGGTTCTCCATTCATCTAATGAGCTAATATCAAATAACCTCTTTTCACCGGCAAGTTTGAAATCATAGTTGAGTTCTTTGATTGCCCAATATGCTTTATGTTCTAACTCTAGAGGCAAATGACAAGCTTTTCCATAAACCATTTCAAAGTGTCTAGCAACTGTTTTAATTCAAACACAGGATCACCTTTAGGTGGAGGAGGACCTCCTAGAGTTTCAATAGGCAAATTGTGTTTAAGCAAAGGGCGTTGTTCAAAGAAAATCTTATCTATTTCATTTCTTTCATGCATATGTAAATCATTCTCGTGGTCTAGCAAATATTGTTCTAAAGGATCAGTAGGAGGTACAACAATAGAAGCAAGTCCAATAATTTCATCCTTACTAGGCAGTTCTTTCTTATGATGCTTCCTGCTAAACTTGAAAAAATTAAACTCATGAGACTCATCACCAAAACTAACACCGACAGTTTGTTTCTCACAATCTATTTTAGCATTAACGGTGTTCAAGAAAGGTCTACCAAAGATAATGGGACAAAAGTCATCTTGTGGGGAACCAAGAACAAGAAAATCAGTAGGGTATTTTATTTTCCCACACAAGACTTCAACATCTCTAACAATCCCAAGTGGTGTGATGGTGTCTCTATTAGCAAGTTTAATACTAACATCTATGTCTTCCATTTCAGCGGGTGCTATACCATTCATAATTTCTTGATATAAGGTAAAAGGAATAGCACTCACGCTAGCACCTATGTCACATAAACCATGATAACAGTGATCTCCTATTTTAACTGAGACAACAGGCATGCCAACAACAGGTCTATCTTTATCTTTTTTATCGGGTTTGGCAATTCTAGCAGCTTCATCACAGAAGTAAATAACATGCCCATCTATATTTTCAACGAGGAGATCTTTAACAATAGAAGAACTAGGTTCTACTTTGATTTGTTCAGCTGGTTTAGGTGTTCTAATATAACTTTTGTTGACCACAGTTGAAACTTTAGCATGTTCCTTCATCCTAACAGGGAAAGGTGGTTTTTCAATATAAGCAGTAGGAACAACTGGATCAATATTATAGATAATAGTTTCATCTTTAGCTGTTACCGGTTCTTTAATTTCTTCTTTAATAGGTGGGTGATATTTAAACCACTTCTCCTTAGGGATATCAACATGAGTAGCAAATGATTCACAAAATGAGGCTACTATCTCAGAGTCAAGTCCATATTTAGTGCTAAACTTTTGAAAAGCATCGGTATTCATAAAAGATTTAACACAATCAAACTTAAGCTTAATACCTGACTCTTTACCTTCGTTGAGTTCCCAATCTTCAGAGTTGCATTTAATTCTTTCCAAAAGATCCCACCGGAGTTCAATAGTCTTCTTCATAAAGGAACCAGTATAAGAAGTATCAAGCATGGATTGATCATTACGAGAAAGCCGAGCATAGAAGTTCTGAATAATAATTTCTCTTGAGAGCTCATGATTGGGGCATGAATATAACATTAAATTAAGCCTCCCCCAAGCTAGAGCGATACTTTCTCCTTCACAAGGCCAAAAATTATATATGTAATTCCGATCATGATGAACTAGATGCATAGGATAATTTTTTTGGTGAAACTCCAATTTCAATCGATTCCAATTCCAAGATCCAATATCATCGCATAGCCTATACCATGCCAATGCTTTTCCCTTCAAAGATAAAGGGAAAACCTTCTTCTTAGTTTTATCTCCGGGTAAACCTACAAGCTTAAACAATCCACAAATTTCATCCACATATATCAAGTGCATATCAGGATGTTCGGTTCCATCTCCTGCATAAGAATTAGCTAGCAGTTGTTCTATCATACCCGAAGGAATTTCATATTCAATATTTTTAGTAGGTTCAGTAGGTTGAGGGTAACTAATTGTGGTTCCGGTCGAGGTGAAGATACCCCGAACAAACCCCTCAAAGGATTGTTTTCCATAGTGACAAGTAACAATAAATTTCAGCACGTAGTAATAATTTTTCCTTACCAATTTCCACTTACCAAGAGCGCTTCACTCTACGGCAACGGTGCCAGAAAAGAGCCTTGATGACCCACAAGTATAGGGGATCAATCGTAGTCCTTTTGATAAGTAAGAGTGTCAAACCCAACGAGGAGCAGAAGGAAATGACAAGTGGTTTTCAGCAAGGTATTCTCTGCAAGCACTGAAATTATAAGTAACGAGTAGTTTGATAGCAAGATAATTTGTAACGAGCAAGTAACGATAGTAGTAACAAAAGTGCAGCAAGGTAGCCCAATCCTTTTGAGGTAAAGGACAGGCCAAAACGGTCTCTTATGATAAGCAAAGCGTTCTTGAGGGTACACGGGAATTTCATCTAGTCACTTTCACCATGTTGGTTTGATTTGTGTTCACTACTTTGATAATTTGATATGTGGGTGGATTGGTGCTTAGGTGCTGTTCTTACTTGAACAAACCTCCTACTTATTATTAACCCCCTCGCAAGCATCCGCAACTACGAGAAAAGTATTAAGAATAAATTCTAACCATAGCATTAAACTTTTGGATCCAATCGGTCCCTTACGGAATAGCGCATAAACTAGGGTTTAAGCTTCTGTCACTCTCGCAACCCATCATATAATAACTACTCCACAATGCATTCCCTTAGGCCCAATATGGTGAAGTGTCATGTAGTCGACGTTCACATGACACCACTAAGGGAATCACGACATACATACCATCAAAATATCGAACACATATCAAATTCACATGATTACTTGCAACAAGATTTCTCCCGTGACCTCAAGAAGAAAAGTAACTACTCACAAATGATAATCATGCTCAAGATCAGAGGGGTATTAAATAGCATATTGGATCTGAACATATAATCTTCCACCAAATAAACCATATAGTAATCAACTACAAGATGTAATCAACACTACTAGTCACCCACAAGTACCGATCTATAGTTCCGGTACAAAGATTGAACACAAGAGATGAACTAGGGTTTGAGAGGAGATGATGTTGTTGAAGATGTTGATGGAGATTGCCCTCCCCAAGATGCGAGAGTTGTTGGTGATGATGATGACGATGATTTCCCCCTCCGGGAGGGAAGTTCCCCCGGCGGAATCGCTCCACCGGAGGGCAAAAGTGCTCCTGCCCAAGTTCCGCCTCGAGATGGCAGCGCTTCATCCCGAAAGTCCTCTCCTTATTTCTTCTAGGTAAGAATGACTTATATACCAGAAGATGGGCACCGGAGGTGGGCTAGGCTGAGCACAACCCACCAGGGCGCGCCTGGGGGGCCTGGCGCGCCCTGGTGTCTTGTGCTCACCAGGTGGCCCCCTCCAGTAGTTATTTTCTCCAGTATTTCTTATTTATTCCATAAAAATTCCTCGTGAAGTTTCAGCTCATTCGGAGTTGTGCAGAATAGGTGGCCTGATGTAGCTTTTTCAGGTCCAGATTTCCAGCTGCCAGAATTCTCCCTCTCTATGTGTACCTTGTATATTATGAGAGAAAAGGCATTAGAATTACTCCAAAAAGCATTATTATGCATAAAAACAATATAAATAACAGTAGGTAAACATGATGCAAAATGGACGTATCAATGGGCAACCAGAGCAGCACTACAATTCAATAATGTGGATGATATAAGATAGTACACTGATGCAGCTTAGTATGCAAAACTACCAGGTAGTTTTCCTTACAAAAATCAACATTGTCGCCTTTAATTATACATTTTGCTACAACTAAATTTAGATCAGATAAAGGTTGGATTCACGCCGATTAACAAAATACATGCTGATGTAAAAATATAGTGATATACAATAGGTACTTACATCAGCATTGGAGCACAGAGAATTCCCGCAAGATACTTTCCTCGAATACGATCCCAGTGCAGAAAGTCTTCTATCCTTTAAGCTTATTTTCTAAAAGAGAGATGGGTAAGAAACATGTAGAAAATATGATCAGAATGCTATAAAATTTCATGATGCGAGGATACGCACACGCTTCTTAGAATGGAGTTGACATATTTTTGCTGGACTGGAGCGAACTAGTTCTTTGGCCACTGGAATCTGCTTATTATCAGTAGGAGTTGGGTTTCTCTGTGCTAGAGCAGTATCTATGAAAACTGGAGTTGGTTTACTATCTCCTGGCGTTTGGATCTTTTGCAAAGACCTTGTTTGTAACCCTTCAGATTCTAACATAATCGTCTTATCCTTGCATGCCTTATATAGAAGAATGGTGCTTCAATTATAAAACATGCTACAGCAGAGAGATGGAATAGGTACTGAAGAATAGAAAGGCATGACATATTGACATGTATTCCCTCCATCCGGAAATAAATGGATGAGTCTAGGCGTATTTCAGTTCTAGATACATCCATTTTTATCCATTTCTGTGACATGTAATCCAGACGGAGGGAGTATGATATAAGAACTAGGGATATGACAGGACAACAGAGTAAAAAAAACACTAGTTGAATATAAAACTGTATGCTAGCAGAATACATACAGAAAAACACTAAGGCAACATATGCGTGTATGATTGGGAAACTAAGATGGCATTGCAACAGACCACTAGAACAGCACTTCAATGTTAAAAAAACATGGTATGGTAGACAGATGAAGTACATACTGATGAATAAAAATGCATAAGATATTCAGAAGCATGATGTCCAAACTAAGCAGATGGCATTGCGATAGAGTAGAATGACAGTACTTGAATTTGAAAACATGTTATCATGAATGGAACAGGTACTGAAAAACAGGAAGGCATGACATATTTACATGCATGATTAGCAAGCTAAGCACATGGCATTGCAACAGAGTAGATGCACTCCAGGACATTATATGCATGGTGTACCCATATCACGGGCCAAGTTAGAGCAAGGACCTTGTGGGGTGAATAGGATTCATCATCTTTCTGCAAGTCTTCCGAAGAACTGCCTTTACATGTTCCATCATATTGGGTATCACTGACGTCAAGTTTGTTGGCCGTTACATTGCTCCGTGAGGTTCTTGTGGATATATCAGTGTGTGCAATTATATCTGACATGCATGGAAGACAACTAGTAGTTAGATTTATGTAATTAGTGCCTGTAGGAGACGACATAAATAGTAGGACTGGGGTTAACTAGCAGCAACAGCTCTCAAAAACTAAAGGGAGAACACAGATGAAAGCTACAGAATATGTATCGTTTGTACTTGAGATTAACTAGATGGCACACAAAAGTATTAAAGAACAACATAGGTAATACTAGAAGTGGTATAATACTATAATCACCCGCCTGTGGGATAGCATTGGTTGATGGATGATAACTATGGAACAACGTTATCTAAAGAACAAGTCTCTTAGCTGAACTATGGAACAACATTAACTCCTGAACAAGACCCGTAAGAGATCAGCATGAATATATAGTGAAATGTGATAATCTATTTTCCATGCTTAGATGAATAACAAAGCCATAAATGTTGCACACAAGTAAGTTGAGGGTTGATTAGTTCGTTGTCGCAGGTATTTTAGCTCACCCTCCCCCTTGCGTCGCCTCCCCTGGGCGACGCCAGGGATCCCCAAACCCTAGCACCGTAGGCCTCCCCCTCCCCCTCCTTCTGCAGCCGCTGCCGCCGACGTGGGCCACGGTGGCGGTGGGCCCGGTGCCAAAGGCACCTGGGCGGGTGGATGCAGCGAGATCTCATCTGAGGCGGCAGGGGCGGCAACTCTAGTGGGATCCGAAGGCGGCGGCTGGGGCGGCGAACCCATGCCGTGCGGCGGTGGCCGAAGCGCCATAAGCCGGCGATGGCAGCGCCCCATCCGGCGGGGTGGCTGATTTGTGCGGAGATGGTGACGGCGACGACTGCGGATCCAACGCCCCGATCAGATCCGCCGTGGGGTAGCCTTCCGCCGACCGACGGCGCGTGGACGGACCGGTGAGGAGATGACGGATCTCCGCCGGATTACCGACGACGGCGTTAGTCTTTGTGGCGAGGTTCCACTCGGTTCCAGCCAGCCGCGAGATCGGGACGATGTGGCTTCCGGTGAAAATCGCGCCTGGCTGCGGTCATGGCGGACGATGGCGGTGTCTCGGATGTCGTTCCTGCCTCGAGGCATCGTCGTTGCAGGTCCCGTCAACCTGATCAGGAGGTTCCGGGGGAAGCCCTAGATCTGGGTCTACCGGATCGGATGATGACGATGTTTTCGATGTCGTTCTCCCTCCTGGGGGCATCGTTTTGGAGCAAGTGTTGGCTGGAGGGGACAAGAGGAGGAGCGGCGTGGCATCTGACACGTCGACAACGGCGGGTCTCAGCGGCATGGAGCAGCGGGCTCTTGCCGGTGGGCGTGTCATGATGGACGAGCGCAAGATGGTGGCGTTGTCTGGCGTCGTGGTGGCGTCGACGGTAGCTAGACCGGGCAAGGTAGATGCAACAGTATAGCACTAAAGATGGATTGGTGGTAGGTGGCTGCAGCGGCCTCATACCTGGCAGGCGTCCTGGTTGAGGAGTGCGCCGGACTGGTGGGTGCCCCATACCCGGCAGGCGTCCTGGTTGGGACCTCAGGTCTTAGATGTTAGGTTTGGCTGCGAGGTCTGTTTGGTATTAGGCCCAGACTATCAGCATCCCTTCATCAACTCGATAGAAGTAGCAACAGATGTTGCCTAGACGGTGGCTTTAGTCTTATTGTTGTATGACTTTGTAAGGTCTTGTGTGAATAATTAATAAAGTGGCTGCATGCATCGTCCAGATGCAGAGGCCGGGGGTCCTCCTCCATTTCTAAAAAAAGTAACATGAGGGTACAACCTATCTGGCCGCCATCCATAGGAGTGAGCATCATGTGCTGACTTGTCGATGGCCCTGCAGTTGTTGTGGCTGTCCATGTCGGGCACGCGCATTCGATGCAGGGAACTGTTGAGTGGGGACAATAGCTCCCTTCTGGTGTATGCTTCACTTGTTGGAGCAGATGCGGTGAGAAGGAAGACGGTGTGGCTGAAGATGCAGAAAATGCATAATGTTAAGAACAACACATATCTCTGATCTGAAGAAATACCCTATGAGATCAATAGTAAGGTACGAGAGTGGTCACACGTTTGTTGACTGAAGACTAAATTGGGGTCACATGATTTTATTTTATTTTGGTACTGTCCGATCTACGTCGGATGGCTTGATGGCCGTCTTGTGCCTCTCGGCTGACACTGTTAAGAATCTTCCCCGAAGAGCCAGCGACCACCGGCAGAGCAGCCTGCCTCCACCGTCCGTGGCCGCGAGATCTCCGACCAAAACCCCGCTCCCCGCCCCACCGCACTGCCGTGGTTGCACCGCCCCCAGCCAATCCACAAAGACTCGCCGTCATCCAGATTCGGTGGTGGCAGTACCTTCAACCCACGCAACTCTAAGATAGCCATCTAAGCGCTGCTTCCGTGGCAAACTTGCGCCCCCGCACCCTTTCGTTAGACAGCAGCCAACCGGCAGCCTAGGAGCTCCGCCGCCTCGAGGGGTGCTGCTTCCCATTGGGAATCGATTGGCCCAGAATAAAAATTTGGACAACCGACGCCTAAATAAAGTGATTTGAGATGAGTGTACGACCTATCTTGCGGGCCGGTGAAGTAGGCAGCTCCAGCTGCCGAGTCGGTGGGGCCCGCACGGTTGCGGTGGCTACCGGTGGCAGGAAAGCAGAGATGTCGCGACGGTCGGCGGCTACGGGGAAGCAGCGTCGGGGCCCTGGACGCATCCGAAGTTGGAGCCGCTCCGGCACCGTGCACAACGGCGGGAGTGAATCGGCTCTGGTACGATCCACGTGGTTGTTGTCGAGGCAGCTCCGGCAGCACAAAGTAAGAGGCACACGGCCTAGTGCACGACGGCAAACGGATAGCGTCTTCGACATGGGGGAGGAGGGCGGCGGTGAATTTGGTGCGGTGGGGGGCGCCATGGAGGATGGGCTGAGGTTTCGCGGTTGGGGAGAAGGGAGCTTCCGGGGAGAAGGTGATTTGGCACCCACGAGGTACGAATGGGGAATTGGGAGGGGGAACCATGTCTTACGGACGCATTTGTCTGAAATGTGGGGGGGAGTTACAGTTCTACCCCTGCCTTTAGTCTTCTGGGCTTGGGTCTGTGTACTGAGGGTTGGCGATAGTAGAGTAACTTTGCTTCTCCCAAATAGTGGACACGAGCAATTTCGGGCGAGGAGGGCGTGTTTTGATATAGTGGGCGCGAGCGATTTCGGGCGAGGAGGGCGTGTTTTGAAATAGTCGGCGCGAGCGATTTCGGGCGAGGAGAGGGTGTTTTGCCGCCCATGGTTTATGAATTATTTGGCACATGTCATTTCGGCCGAGGAGAAGGCGCGCTTGGATGAAGTTATTAACCTACCCTCGATGTACAACGGGCCAATTGATGCGTGTCCCACATAGGCCGGTAATTTTGCGTCTCCCATTTATTTGCTGGGGCGAATTCCACCGAGCAGAGGGTGTTTAGCGGTTCGTTCAAATTTTGGGAGAACGAGCATCCACGTCTACCTTACCAAGTCTATTCGAATCAAATTTTGAAATATTAGCTTGCCACTTCTTTTTTAGATGGAGAGATGATGCTCGGGACTAATGTGTTTTTACATGCTCGTTGCTAATGATTTACTATATGACAAATAGTTGACCCACTCAAAAATGGGAATCAAACCCAAAATGAAATATCTCGATTCAATGAAATAGCTCGTTCACTAGGTCAAAATAGTGAAGTAAATTCAAATTTGAACACCTCAATCGAGTAGCATGTTGTACAGTATTATAGTACTCCATGAACATGTTGAAAGTCAAATTAATGAACTTGTTTGATTTGCATATCTCTGTTCATGTGTGGATTGCGGACAACATGTTCTCCAATTTAAATATTTGAATGCAAGTTTATATCGAAACATGGTTTATATCAGTCTTTGATGCATAAAACGCGACCTCCCCCTCTCCCGGACTCCTGCTCTCTCTCTCTCGCCGACAATCTTCAATTCTATCGCACGCATCCAACCACAAACCTTGTTGGTCCCTCTTCCTCTTTCTCTATCTCTCCCCCTTTGTGTGTGTGTGGGGGGGAGTCTTTCTAGTTCCTATGCACACTCCATGTATAGGTCTCTCTCGCACACTATGTATGATTCTCTAGACCAAGCTAAATATCTTGGGTGCACTCATCGTACGCACACAAATTCCCTGGCTCGTTGCCCGTAACTCTCTCACGCACCACTCTGCCGTCTCAGAGCTCTTCCCTCTCTCTCTCAAACTCTCCATCTCCTTGGGTCACACATACACATGCATATCTCACTCGCACTCGATAGACCCATCTAAAACTCTCTCTCTCTCCCTCGTTCTCTCTCCATCTCACACGCACACACACACAATCTCACGCCTAGCCAAGTATGATGGTCTCTCACTCAATTGTAGGCACACGCAGTCCCCCCTATATGTATATGACCAGCTAATTCTTAGTCTCCATCACAAACATATGCATGGTCTATCTTGATTTCTCTCGGGGCATCTTTCTATCACACATGCACCTCGTCCCTCGATCTCCCACCCATATAGTCCCCTCATGATCTCGAGGGGATCTCTCTATCACAAACACACCCTCTCTCCCTCCCCATGAGTCCATCTTCTCCATGCGTCCCTCTCGACCTTTGTCCCTTGTTGGCCAGACCTCTATTGGACATTTGCTATAGGGGTGTCTCTCTCCGTTCCAAACAATCGCGCACTAGCTATCTTTGTGTATCTCCTCACCTCGCTTTTCTATCTCGGAGATGCATGCGTGATATGTTTGCATAAGAAACGAACACACACACTCTCTCTCTAAGTTATCATTTGTTGTCCCTTTCTCTTTCACACACATACTCTTTTTGCACACTCAGTCATTCTCCTTCTCACGCACTTGATCTCTCTCGACTTAGGCACTCTCTTCGGTCCATAGCATATAGATTTATTGAAAAGTCAAACATCACAAAATTTGACCATGTACGTGGAGAAAAACATTTACATCTAGAACGGCAAACATATATCATTAGATTCATCATGAGATGTAGTTTCATATGATGTATCTTTGGTATTGTAGATATAAATAATATTTATGTAAACCTGGTCAAAGTTTCCAAAGTTTGACTTCTAAAAAATTTATATGCACTGCATTATCAAGCGGATGGAATATCTCTTTCCCCCTCTCAGCTATCTGACGCACCACTCAGCCGTATCGGGGCTCCTCTATCTCTCTCCAACTTTATATCTCCCTGGTTCACACATACACATATCTCGCTCGCACTACATAGACCCATCTAACACTCTCCGCCCTTGTTCTCTCTCTATGTGACACGCACCCCCCCTAAGTACCATAATCCCTCACTCCATCATAGGCGCTCGCACTCCCCCCCTAAGTATGACTATCTCTCACTAGCCATCAGGAACACACGTATTGTCTCCTTCCATCCATACGTCTTTCTCGATATCTCTCGGGGTATCTTCTATCGTGCACACACCTTGTCACTCGATCTCCCACCCATGTAGTCCCATCACGATCTCCAGGGGATCTCTCTGTCACAAACATACACTCTCTCCTCCCCATGTCTGCATTTTCTCCATATGTCTCTCTCGACCTCTCTCCCTTGTTTGTCAGACCTCTCTTGGCCATGTGCTAGGAGTCTTTCTCTCTCGGTTGCAAACAACCACACACTATCTCCTCTCCTCGCTTCCGCTGTCGAAGATGCATGCGTGATATGTTTGCATAAGACACACATGCTTTTTCTCTACTTTATCGTGTGTTGTCCATGTCTCTTTCACACATGCATACACACTTTTTTCAGTCACTCTTTCTAGTTCACACACACTCTCTCTCTCTCTAGTTAGGTACTCTCTCATGTCCATAAGCATATGGATGTTTTGAAAAGTCAAACCTCAGAAAAGTTTGACCAGGTATATGTGGAGAAAAACATATACATCTGGAACGATCATTAGATTCATCACAACATGTACTTACTTCATACTATCATTTATCTTTGGTATTGTAGATATAGGTAATTTCTTTATAAACTTGGTCAAAGTTTCAAAAGTTTGACTTTAAAAAAAATGTAGGCACTACATTATCGAACGGAGGGAGTAGCTCTTTCTCTCTCTCTACTATCTCTCACGGGCCTCCCCTCTCACTCGAACTCTCTATACCGAGGGATTATACGGTCACTGTGTCAGCGTATAGCTCCGTATATTGTTTAGTTGACCGGTCAATCAGTCCACATGCTGCCTTGTCAGCTCATGTTCTTTATCTTCGTGTGCTGGCCCATGCGGCAGTGGGTGAAAATAAGTAAACTAGAGGCCCATCTGACACGCGGTGAAGTAAACAAAATTGAAACCACTCGGGGTAGCACCCCGCATGCTAGTAAATTGATAGAACACTTCTTCCGCGTGAAGGACTGATGTCTACTATGCAACCTTCTTCTTGTAGACGTTGTTGGACCTCCATGTGCAGAGGTTTGTAGGACACTAGCAAATTTCCCTCAAGTGGATGACCTAAGGTTTATCAATCCGTGGGAGGCGTAGGATGAAGATGGTCTCTCTCAAACAACCCTGCAACCAAATAACAAAGAGTCTCTTGTGTCCCCAACACACCCAATACAATGGTAAATTGTATTGGTGCACTAGTTCGGCGAAGAGATGGTGATACAAGTGCAATATGGATAGTAGATATAGGTTTTTGTAATCTGAAAATATAAAAACAGCAAGGTAACTAATGATAAAAGTGAGCACAAACGGTATTGCATTGCTTGGAAACAAGGCCTAGGGTTCATACTTTCACTAGTGCAAGTTCTCTCAACAATGATAACATAATTAGATCATATAACAATCCCTCAGCATGCAACAAAGAGTCACTCCAAAGTCACTAATAGCGGAGAACAAACGAAGAGATTATTGTAGGGTACGAAACCACCTCAAAGTTCTTCTTTCTGATCGATCTATTAGGCTATTCCTATAAGGGTCACAAACAACCCTAGAGTTCGTACTAAAATAACACCTTAAGACACACATCAACCAAAACCCTAATGTCACCTAGATACTCCAATGTCACCACAAGTATCCGCGGGTTTGATTATACGATATGCATCACACAATCTCAGATTCATCTATTCAAACCAACACAAAGAACTTCAAAGAGTGCCCCAAAGTTTCTACCGGAGAGTCAAGACGAAAACGTGTGCCAACCCCTATGCATAAGTTCACAAGGTCACAGAACCCGCAAGTTGATCACCAAAACATACATCAAGTAGATCACGTGAATATCCCATTGTCACCACAGATAAGCACATGCAAGACATACATCAAGTGTTCTCAAATCCTTAAAGACTCAATCCGATAAGATAACTTCAAAGGGAAAACTCAATCCATTACAAGAAGGTAGAGGGGGAGAAACATCATAAGATCCAACTATAATAGCAAAGCTCGCGGTACATCAAGATCGTGCCAAATCAAGAACATGAGAGAGAGAGAGAGAGATCAAACACATAGCTACTGGTACATACCCTCAGCCCCGAGGGTGAACTACTCCCTCCTCGTCATGGAGACCACCGGGATGATGAAGATGGCCACCGATGATGATTTCCCCCTCCGGCAGGGTGCCGAAACAGGGTCCCGATTGGTTTTTGGTGGCTACAGAGGCTTGCAGCGGCGGAACTCCCGATCTAGGTTTTGTTCTGGGGTTTTTGGGATTTATAAGAGGTGTTGGCGTCGGGGACAAGTCAAGGGGGCCCACGAGGCAACGACAAGGATGGGGGCCGCGCCCTAGGGGGGTGGGGGCGCCCCCCACCCTTATGGTTAGCCCGGGACTCTTCTCTGGTATCTTTTTGCTCCAGTATTTTTTATATTTTCCAAAAATATTCTCCGTAAATTTTCAGCTCATTCCGAGAACTTTTATTTCTGCACAAAAAACAACACCACGGTAGTTCTGCTGAAAACTGCGTCAGTCCGGGTTTATCATACCAAAATCATATAAAATTATTGTAAACATGGCATGAATAATTCATAAATTATAGATACATTGGAGATGTATCAGCATCCCCAAGCTTAATTCCTGCTCGTCCTCGAGTAGGTAAATGATAAAAGAAATAATTTATGAGGTGTGAATGCTAGCAACTGCACAAGTTTGATCAATGATAATTCAATCACTTTTTCTAGCATCATTATATATCATAACAGTAGCTCATATCATAAAACTTTTCATGATCAAGTAACAAGCTATTCACATGTTAAAGCATAGATCATAAACTTTCTTGAAAACCAACAAACTAGGTTCTCAGTCATCAAACAATTGCAATTCATCTTATTTTCAGGAAGGGTCTATATAAGAGCTTTGATTTAGCAAATCCCACATACTCAACTATCATATAGTCTTCCATGATTGCTACCACTCAAAGCATATTTTTAGAACAAATTGCATCCATTGAACACAGAGAAAGACAGGGGCTTAATGTTTCGCCTCCCAACTTATTTATCATATAGATAATTGTCAACAATAATAATTCATGATCAAATATATTTGAATGGCCATATATGCTTAGATCTTTCCCCATCACATGATGCTTGCCAACTAAAGAGTAGGTTGAAATGAGAAGGAATACTACTGACTCTTGCATAAAAGTAAAAGATAGGCCCTTCGCAGAGGGAAGCAGGGATTTGCAGAGGTGCCAGAGCTCAAAGCTTTTAAAACAGAGATGAAAATAATTTTGAGAGGTATGCTTTCATTGTCAACATAACAACCAAGAGTTCCCAATATCTTCCATACTAGATACATTAGAGGCGGTTCCCAAACAGAAAGGTAAAGATTTTACTCCCCCTCCACCAACAATCGCATTCCACGGCTGGTCCGAAACAATGGGTACCGTCCAACTATCAACAGTCCTGGGGGAGTTTTCTTTAATTTATTTGTGATTTTGTTTTTGATCTTTTGATCATAGGACTGGGCATCCCAATTACCAGCCATTTTCTCGTGAATGATGAGCGGAGTCCACTCATCGTGAGAATAACCCACCTAGCATGGAAGATACTAACATCCCCTAGTCGTTACATGAGCGATTCGGGCATACAAAACAGATTATTATTATTTGAAGGTTTAAAGTTTGGCACATGCAAATTTACTTGGAACGGCAGGTAAATACCGCATATAGGTAGATATGGTGGACACTCATGGAAGAAACTTGGTTCAAGGATTTTGGATGCACAAGCAGTATTCCCGCTTAGTACAGAAATTTAGGCTAGCAAAAGATTCTAGCTAGCAAGCACCACATGTTGGAGGATCCATAACAATATAACTTCTATACAAATATACCCAAGCATAACTCATCATGTTGTCTTCCTTGTCCAACTTCAACTAATTTGATAAAGTTTAAAAATAATTAATGGGGCTCACAATCATAAAAGATGTCCAAGATAGTATTTATATGTGAAATCTCTCTTCCTTCAATATTCTTTCATGAATTGTTCAAGTGACCAATACTATGTTTGCTAACTTTCAATAAATTTACCACCTCTACTTCTTATATGTAAAGTCATTACTCCCCATGGGATAAGCATATGAAACATATATAAATTCATATTTATGATATTCAATTCATTCAACCATTTACTCATAGGATATAAGTGAAGCACGTGAGTAAATGACAAACTACTCCAAAAAGATGTTAAATGAAGATCAATGAGTAGTTGAATAATTATGTTGCTATGTGAGGACTCTCTCTCATAAAAGAATTTCAGATCTTAAGTAATTTATTCAAACAGCAAGCAAAACAAAATAAAGTGACATTGCAAGGATAGCACATATCGTGTGAAGAAGCAAAAACTTAGGCTCAACCGATACTAACCGATAATTCTTGATGAAGAAAGGTGGGATGCCTACCGGGGCATCCCCAAGCTTAGATGCTTGAGACTTATTGAAATATTATATTGGGGTGCCTTGGGCATCCCCAAGCTTGAGCTTTTGTGTCTCCTTAATTCCTTTTATATGATGGTTTCCCTAAATCTTAAAAACTTCATCCACACAAAACTCAACAAGAACTCGTGAGAAAAGTTAGTATAAATGAAATGCAAAACCTTATCATTCTATACTGTATCAAATCACTAAAATTAATATTTAACATTGCATACTAAATGCCTCTGCATATTTAATACTCCTATCCTCAAATAGAATCATTAAACAAGCAAACATATGCAAACAATGCAAACATAACAGCAATCTGTCAAAACAGGACAGCCTGTAAAGAGTGCAATTGTACTCATACTTCCCTAATCCCACAAATTCTTAAAAATTATCAGACTGTAGAATTTTTTTTATACTCATTGTGTAAAAATTTCAAGGTTTTACCGCGTTATTACATTCCATAAGAATTCATACAATGATAGAAAACTTTCTGTTTTCAAAACAGCAACATATAGACATGCAAAATAAGCATGGTAAAGGCTATACTTGACCTTTTTATTGAACTAAAAGATACAAAACATTACTCTAAGTAACAGCAAGTAACTACTAATAAAAGAAAATGACGCTCCAAGCAAAACTCATATCATGTGACGAATAAAAATATAGCTCCAAGTAAGGTTACCGATAATGTTGGAGACGAAAGAGGGGATGCCTTCCGGGGCATCCCCAAGCTTAGTTGCTTGGATATTCCTTAAATATTACCTTGGGTTGCCTTGGGAATCCCCAAGCTTAGGGTCTTGTCACTCCTTATTCTCCTCATATCGATATCTCACCCAAAACTTGAAAACTTCAATCACACAAAACTTAACAAAACCTTCATGAGATCCGTTAGTATAATAAAACAAATCATTCACTTTGGTACTGTCAAGACAAGATTAATAATTTTTCTCACATGATTCCTACTGTACCCTATTATTTCTACAATTTATATTAAGCAATATAAGCCATAGAAACTAGAAAACAAGCAAACTATGCATCGAAAACAGAATCTGTCAAAAACAGAACAGTCTGTGAATATCTGAATTGAAATCATACTTATTTAACTCCAAAATTCCTGAAAACTGGCGAAAACGTAGAAAATTTGTATATAAATCTTGTGTAAAAAATTCATAGTTTTTACCCTCTCCAGTGAATTTAAACAATTCTGGGACTGGGCGCAAAAGTTTCTGTTTTTGCACAGAATCAAGTCAACTATCAACCACACTATCCCAAAGGCTTTACTTGGCACTTTATTGAAAAAAAGCCATAAAACATGATTACTACAGTATATTAATCATGTTAAAACACAAAAACAGTAGGGGTAGATATTGGGTTGTCTCCCAACAAGCGCTTTTCTTTAATGCCTTTTAAGCTAGGCATGATGATTTCAATGATGCTCACATAAAAGATAAGAATTGAAACGTAAAGAGAGCATGATGAAGCATATGACTAGAACATTTAAGCCTAACCCACTTACTATGCATAGGGATTTTGTGAGCAAACAACTTATGGGAACAAGAATCAACTTGCATAGGAAGGCAAAACAAGCATAACTTCAAGATTTTCAACACATAGAGAGGAAACTTGATATCATTGCAATATGTAAGAGCACATGTTCCTCTCTCATAATAATTTTCAGTAGCATCATGAATGAATTCAACAATATAACCATCACATAAAGCATTATTCTCATGATGCACAAGCATATAAATTTGACTACTCTCCACATAAGCAAAATTCTTCTCATCCGGAATAGTGGGAGCAAACTCAACAAAATAACTATCATGTGAGGCATAATCCAATTGAAAATTAAAATCATGATGACAAGTTTCATGGTTATCATTATTCTTTATAGAATACATGTCATCACAATAATCATCATAGATAGCAACTTTGATCTCATAATCAATTGGAACCCCTTCCGAAATAGTGGATTCATCACTAAATAAAGTCATGACCTCTCCAAATCCACTTTCATAATTATCACAATAAGATTCAACACCCTCCAAAATAGTGGGATCATTACTTCCTAAAGTTCACACTCTTCCAAACCCACTTTCATGAATATAATCATCATAAATAGGAGGCATGCTATCATCATAATAAATTTGCTCATCAAAACTTGGGGGAGAAAAAATATCATCTTCATCAAACATAGCATCCCCAAGCTTATGGCTTTGCATATCATTAGCATCATGGATATTCAAAGAATTCATACTAACAACATTGCAATCATGCTCATCATTCAAAAATTTAGTGCCAGACATTTTATTAACTTCTTCCTCTAGCAATTGAGCATAATTTTCCTTTCCATCATTTTCACGAAAGACATTAAAAAGATGAAGCATATGAGGCAACCTCAATTCCATTTTTTTGTAGTTTTCTTTTATAGACTATACTAGTGATAAAACAAGAAACTAAAAGATTCGATTGCAAGATCTAAAGATATACCTTCAAGCACTAACCTCCCCGGTAACGGCGCCAGAAAAGAGCTTAGTTGACGGGGTGTTAGTGCCACTTACCTAGCCTCCCCGGCAACGGCGCCAGAAAAGAGCTTGATGTCTACTACGCAACCTTCTTCTTGTAGACGTTGTTGGGCCTCCAAGTGCAGAGGTTTGTAGGACAGTAGCAAATTTCCCTCAAGTGGATGACCTAAGGCTTATCAATCTGTGGGAGGCGTAGGATGAAGATGGTCTCTCTCAAACAACCCTGCAACCAAATAACAAAGAGTCTCTTGTGTCCCCAACACACCCAATACAATGGTAAATTGTATAGGTGCACTAGTTCGGCGAAGAGACAGTGATACAAGTGCAATATGGATAGTAGATATAGGTTTTTGTAATCTGAAAATTAAAAAACAGCAAGGTAACTAATGACAAAAGTGAGCACAAATGGTATTGCATTGCTTGGAAACAAGGCCTAGGGTTCATACTTTCACTAGTGCAAGTTCTCTCAACAATGATAACATAATTAGATCATATAACAATCCCTCAGCATGCAACAAAGAGTCACTCCAAAGTCACTAATAGCGGAGAACAAACAAAGAGATTATTGTAGGGTACGAAACCACCTCAAAGTTATTCTTTCTGATCGATCTATTGGGCTATTCCTATAAGTGTCACAAACAGCCCTAGAGTTCGTACTAAAATAACACCTTAAGACACACATCAACCAAAACCCTAATGTCACCTAGATACTCCAATGTCACCACAAGTATCCGCGGGTTTGATTATATGATATGCATCACACAATCTCAGATTCATCTATTCAAATCAACACAAAGAACTTCAAAGATTGCCCCAAAGTTTCTACCGGAGAGTTAAGACGAAAACGTGTGCCAACCCCTATGCATAAGTTCACAAGGTCACAGAACCCGCAAGTTGATCACCAAAACATACATCAAGTAGATCACGTGAATATCCCATTGTCACCACAGATAAGCACATGCAAGACATACATCAAGTGTTCTCAAATCCTTAAAGATTCAATCCGATAAGATAACTTCAAAGGGAAAACTCAATCCATTACAAGAAGGTAGAGGGGGAGAAACATCATAAGATCCAACTATAATAGCAAAGCTCGCGGTACATCAAGATCGTGCCAAATCAAGAACACGAGAGAGAGAGAGATCAAACACATAGCTACTGGTACATACCCTCAGCCCCGAGGGTGAACTACTCCCTCCTCGTCATGGAGACCGTCGGGATGATGAAGATGGCCACCGGTGATGATTTCCCCCTCTGGCAGGGTGCCGGAACAGGGTCCCTATTGGTTTTTGGTGGCTACAGAGGCTTGCAGCGGCGAAACTCCCAATCTAGGTTTTGTTCTGGTGTTTTTGGGATTTATAAGAGGTGTTGGCGTCGGGGACAAGTCAAGGGGGCCCACAAGGCGACGACAAGGACGGGGGGCCCGCCCTAGGGGCTGGGGGCGCCCCCCACCCTTGTGGTTAGCCCGGGACTCTTCTCTGGTATCTTTTTGCTCCAGTATTTTTTATATTTTCCAAAAATATTCTCCGTAAATTTTCAGCTCGTTCCGAGAACTTTTATTTCTGCACAAAAAACAACACCACGGTAGTTCTGCTGAAAACTGCGTCAGTCCGGGTTATTTCTAATCAAATCATATAAAATTATTGTAAACATGGCATGAATACTTCATAAATTATAGATACGTTGGAGACGTATCAAGGACGCACTCGCGCACACTTCACCACTGCGTGGCGGCATGCACAGAAGGACGCACTCGTGCACACCCAGCACACAATACACACCAGCACACGTGTACACCGGCATCGCCGCCGGCTGAGATGGACGGCGAGGCAGCCAACAAGCGAGGGTGGCTCGAGCCAAAACCGCATCCGGCAAGCCTGGACTTCATCAGCAGCCTCCCCGACGACATGCTTCTCGTCATCATCGGCCTCCCCCCCACCAAATCTGCCGTGCGGACCACCCTGCTCTCCCAGCGGTGGCACCCCCTCTGGCGCCACGTCCCCCTCAACCTCACCATCGACAGCTGCCTCTGCAACGGGGATTGCAAACGCATGGGCGCAGTCTCCAAGATCCTTTCATCGCACCCTGGGCCAGCCAGACGCCTTGACATCCGCATGTTCAGTACCAACTGCAAGGTCCAAGCCAAGTTCGACGAGTGGTTCTTATCCCTCGCCCTAAATCAGCTCGAGGAGCTCAGGTTTGAAGCTGGACGATGTCGCTCTCTACCGCCGTCCGCGCTCTGCCTCACGCCAACGCTGCGCCGCGCCAGCTTCAGCTCCTGATATTTTCCCCAGATTAATGCCGCGCCCACCCTTCTTCTCCCTCAACTCAAGCAACTCGACCTCTTCGACGTTGGCATCTCGAAGAAGGCTATCAAGCACCTGCTCCGCAGCTGTACTGCGCTTGAGTACCTTCGTCTTTGGCAGATCCACGGGTTCATTAGCCTCCACATCGCCTCGACGAATCTCCGATGGATTTATGTGTCTTGCTGGCCCCGCAACAAGACATCAATTGGGAAGAGATCACTCCAGCTGTTCCACGTTATGGTCATTGAGAATGCGCCTTTCCTTGAGAGATTGCTTGTATCTGATCTAGAAGGTCCAACAAAAATCAGGGTCATTGACGCGCTGAAATTGACAGCGTTGTTGTACTCATCTGCCAAATTCTCCGAACTCTTTATTGGATCCGTAATCGTTCAGGTACAACACTCATCTTCTTCTCCATCTTCTTGAAATTCACATTTTTAAATTTCTTCTTGATGTATGTACGACTATCATCCAGAAAATGATTCCCACAAGCTTGACCCAGTCTTTGCGCACAGTGAAGATCTTGGCAATAAAATCTATCGGCCCAAATCTGGATCAAGTTGTTGGATTCCTTACATGCTTTCCGTGCACGGAGAAGCTACTCATCGAGGTGAAACTTCTTTCCTATTAGTAAACGGTAATCTCAACGTAGCTCAATTTTTTCGTAATTTTTCCAAATTACGATGACAAGTGTAGTGTTCAAAACTGCATCTACGCACTGCACCGAAAGAAATATTTTTAGTATTTTTTTCTCACGTGATCACCTGCATCATTTTTTTGTTGTACTACTAGTAGCCTAGGCTAGTCATAGTGGCAAGTAACTTAGACTAGTAACTCTATGATTACCCTAAGAGCAAGTACTACCTCCGTCCTGGTTTACTCTTCCTATTTTGTAGTATCAAAATTTGACCATAGATTTAACTGACAAAATGTTAATGCATGTCACTAAAAATTATATCGTTGGATTCGTATTTGAACATAATTTCAAATGGTATAATTTTTGGTGACATGCATTGGCATTTTCTTAGGTAAATCTATGGTCAAAATTTTACACTAAATACGAGGTAGTACAAAAGTGGGCTATAAAGGCCCTCCACTATGTAGGCCAAAACACGTGCCAAATTCACTTGTGATGCATTTGGCATCGATGCCCCTCCATTGCTCACCTGGTGCCCCAATCTGGATCACCTACTTTGCTCCGGTGCTAAATTAACTCACGCAATGAAAGAACACTTGCGTGGGAGAGGGAGAGGACTGAGGCAATAAAAAAATACTTGTTTGGGAGAGTGAGAGGCTAGTGTAGTTGGTTTGACTGATTTGTTTATACATGCGGGTCTGTGTGCACAGCGGTGCCAACTCTCTCACATCGCTAGAGCGGTGCCAAAATCTTTTGATTTGACATCAATGCGTATTATGTGGCATACTTTTGAGAAATATGGCATCGACCACATAGTGGAAGGCAACAAATGCCCAAGCTCTTCACGTGCTCCTAGGTAAATGAGAGGAAAGAGAAAGAGAGTGAAAAAATATCACTAGCCAGCCAACCCTATCATATGAGCGAATGATATTAGTATATCTTGATGACACGGCAATCTTATACATCCAGCTACTCTAATATGTTCTCTTCTTTTGCAGATAAAAAAAGAGCCAAAAGTGAAAAATGTGCTGCACTATAACAATCTCATCGAATGCCTTGATCTCCATCTTACAGAAATTGATTTGATCGACTACCGAGGCAGCACATCTGAGATTAAATTGGCCAGGTTCTTTGTTTTGGAGGCAAGTGTGCTCAAGGTAATGAGGTTTGGCGTTCTCTGGCGCAACAATGAATGGCGTGCTGATCACCGCAAGCGTCTAAGCCTAAATGACAAAGTCTCCGCAGAAGCTGAATTTGTTTTTGAAACATCAAGTCGCCAGAGACTCAAAAATTTATTTTCCCATTAGTGACTTGTGGGGGAGGTGGATTTTAGTTTGTACGATAATGGTGCATCCACCTAAAGTAACGAAAGTTCTTACGCAAACTTCCTAATAATTCCCTCTTCATAGGTGCAGCATTACTCCTAACATTTGTAATATCAGTTTGAAACTTGTAATATTGCCGTGTCCTATTCGTGCGTTTTCAAAATCCTACGAATCAAAGAGGTCCTGAGTTGGTGATGATGGTGTGCCTGCCATCTTTCACCAATAGCCGTCGGATCTAGATCTGACGCAGACAAAGCAAACTTCTGCAGTTTTGCAAAAAGATGCCCGCACTTGTTCCCTATTTACAAACAACTCCTTGTCTCTCACAATCAGCCTTATCTCCTCCCCACCACATCTAGAAGGCCATGGAACAATCTGGCGCGATGGCCGCTGCCGGCGCCGTCCACACCCAATCTTGGTGTTCCGTGCAATGCACGGGCATCTTACTCGTATAAGAAAAGAGTAGAGATACTCGTGGCAACGCACGGGAAATTATGTCGAACACGGCTAGTTGTAAGCAGGCTAGCTCTACAGCCATGATGATAGTGACTGCACATGGTGAGGCTGACTTTGGTATGCCGAACACGGCGCCTACACTACAGGAATCAAACACTTTGCCGTCTGCCATGGCTGACGGCAAAGGCATGCCTGGCGGACGGCAAAGTCCTTTGCCGTCAGCCAGTAGACGGCAACAGGTCCGGCTGAATAAGCTACGGCAAAGGCCTCTTTGTCATCTACTGGCTGACAGCAAAGATGCACAGGCCTTTGCCGTCTGCTGGCAGACGGCAAAGAGCCTGGACGGCACACGTGGCACCTTAGGTCTGTTAAGGGGTTAACGGCGTGCTTTGCCGTCAGCTGGCAGATGGCAAAGACCTTTGCATCTTTGCCATCTGCCAGCACACGGCAAAGCTGCCAAATAGGCCAGCCCAGTGCACCCCAGGTTGCACAGGTAGCTGCCACATGGCAGCTTTGCCATCTGCTGGCTGACGGCAAAGCTCTTTGCTGTCTGCCAGCAGACGGCAAAGTGCCTGTATAGCCCCTGTTTTTTCTGTTTTTTCTTAGATTCATTCAATTTCACAGATATATATATAACAAGTTTCCAACAACATATATATAACAAGTTTCCAACAACATATATATAACAAGTTTCCAACAACAAGTTATCCAACAAACATATCCAACATAAAATGGTTTCATCCATACATACATATCCAACCACAAGTTTGCAACAAGTTTCCAAAAACATAAAAGAAGCACAAGGAGAAGAGTAGACTCCATGAACGCAAGCTTCTCATCTAAAGCAAATCTGCAAATTAGGAAAGATGAAAGTTAGAAGAAGAAGAAGACTAGCTAGAAGAAAAAGAAGAAAAAGAAGAAGAAAAAGAATAGGAAGAGGAAGAAGAAGAAGAAGAATTTATCTTCTCTTTCTTTTTCTCCTCTCCTCTTCTTTATCTTCTTCTTCTAACTAAGGTAGGTAAAAATGCCATTTTTTAGCTAAGCTAGGTAAAAATGCAAAGTGTGTAGGTTAGTTTAGAGCTAAGCTAGGTAAATAGGTCATTTTTGAGCTAACCTAGGTAAAATGGATCATATTGGAGCTAACCTAGGTAAACTTGGTCATTTTGGAGCTAACCTAGCAAATTATGCCATTTTTTAGTTAACTAAGAATATTATGCCATTTTTGACATAAGTAAGCTAATTATAGTTCTTTATTAAGCTAACCCAGGTAACTAAGCATATTAGAGCTAATTTAGCATTTTAGAGCTAACTTAGAGCTAACTTAGGTCATTTTGGAGCTAACTTAGGTAAAATTGATCATTTTGGAGCTAATTAGGCTTATTATGTCATTTTCGAGGAAAATAAGCTAACTATATGACATATATGAGGTTACCAAGACTGTTATGCCATTTCAAACCTAAGTAAGCTAATTATGCCATTTTTTACGTAAGTAAGCTAAGTGTATGTCATTATTGAGCAAACCTAGGTAACTAAGCATATTAGAGATAACTTAGCATATTAGAGCTAACTTAGGTCATTTCGGAGGAAACAAAGCTAAGTATAGATCATTTTGGAGCTAAGTAAGCTAATTATGTCATTTTGGAGGAAGATAAGCTAAGTCTAGGTCATTATGGTAAGCATTTTGGAGGAAATAAAGCTAAGTCTAGGTCTTTATGCATTTCGTAAGCAAAACACTAGAGAAAACTTACCGTCATCACAGAGGTGAAGGATCTTCACTCCTCCTTCTTCTCCTTCTCCTTCATCATCCTGATGCGCTTAGAGCGGCGAGGCAGTGGGATGTACTCTTCTACCACAATTGGCATGGTCCTGTCGCCCAGCTGTGGGATCGCCGGCGCCACCACCATCGCGAGGTCATTGTCAGGCACCACCACCATCACGAGGCCATCTTCAGGCACCACCATCGCTAGGTCATCGTCAGCCACCACCATCGCTTGCCCGTCGTCAGCCACCACCATCGGTAGGTCATCGTCAGCCACCACCATCGCTTGCCCATCGTCAGCCACCACCATCGCGAGGTCATCGTCAGACAGAATAGGCTGCACCTCCTCATCCCCACTCTGCTCCTCTTCTTCCCCACTCCGTTCCTCCTCATCCTCTATGCTGCTTTTGCTGTAGCCAGAGTCGCTGCTGCTTTTGCTGTAGCCAGAGTTGCTGCTGCTTTTCATGTAGCCAGAGTCGCTGCTGCTGCTCCCATTGCCTGACCAAATGCAACAAAGTTTTTTTTAACTATCCGTGTGAGACAAAGCCAAATGGAGAGGAAGAAGCGGCAGAGCGTACTGGCATCGTCGTCGTCCTGATAGCGCATGCGACACATAGTCGTGTTGAACACCTTCATGGTGAGCGTGGCATTGCCGTCGTACCTGAGGACAAGGAAGTACCCGTGCCGCAGGTCGTAGGCACGGATGAACTGCTCCCAGCCACGACACAGGTACATGTGGTCATACCTGAACACCACCTCCACGTCCCACAGCCTGCGAAGCCCGCTGCCAGCCTGTCGCAGCTTCACATTCTTTGGCCGATGGCCGTCCAGCATCTTCATAAAAGTGTCAGGCAGCCTCTATAGCGTGGGTCAAGTAGTGATGTAGCAAACAGCAGAGTTATGATAAAGAGATGGGTGAAGGGGATATCTCTCCTTTTATATACCTGCCTCCTGGAGGAATTCTCAAGTATGATCGTGAAGAACTCGAAACCTTCCAAGTCGCACTTCGGTGTGGCAGAGCGCAGCCTGCGGTGGCGGCCTCCCCCCATCTCTGATAAGCAGCAGAAGAGACCAATTACTACCCTTACAACATTATCATACAACATTACAGCAGCAAAAGTTTTGAGCAGAAGATAATCAACTACACCAAGTTATCATTTCACATTCAAAAAGCAATGCACTTGTGGACATTTATGATGGCAACAACTAGAATCATATCTACTATAAATGGACCATATCTATAAACACAGCTAGAACCATATTTGATAAATGGACCATATGCATATCTACAGAAACTTGTCTCTAATCCAACTTGGCTCTAATTCAACTCTATCATATTTGATAAATGGACATAGTTGGAACAGAGCCAAGTTTTTAGACATGAAAGAAAACTGAGAAAAAAAAGCAATGCACTTGTGCTCAACAACATCAACAACACTTAATTAATTTGGTAGGTTAGTTCGCAATGGCAATTGGCACCCTTCAAAACTAGGGATTTCTTTAGACATGAAGAAAACTGAAAATGTAAACCAAATTGATAGTGATACCAATAAGAAAACATTACCACTACCAACGATATTGATGGTGATATTCAAAGATAACACAAGGTTGAAGTGTAACCAATATTTTTTCATTTATTTTTGGTAGAAAAATTATTTGAAATTTGGTGAAATATAGGCATCTACAATTTAACTTAAACTAAATTTGGCCCAAGTTCTTCACATCCATGCCTGCAATGATCTGCTACTAGATATGAATACTACAAGGCAAGATACCACACTATACATGGTAATAGCATGCTTAAATTCTTCCCCATTTTAATGATAGTTAATCAAAACTTCAGAAGCCTTTGACAAAGATGGAAATACAGAATCCTCCTCCTTGCTAAGCTATCTAGATTAAAGGGAAAGTGGAAGCAAAGGTACCACAACTTCATTGTATGATTATAACATCGAATCAATAATTGATTGATCTCTTTTCATAGCAGGGCACAGTCAATAAATCTCATGAGTGTAAACCAATAAATTATCATAATTGTGACAAACCAAATAGCTGACAAATGATCATAACTACATCAAAACATGTCATTACCGTTTCTGATTGCTCTATATACCGCACCCGATAGATATTCCTAAGTTTTAACGAGATATATCACAACCAATTTTAGTAGAACTACGCATAAACATCATCCAGCATTGTCAATTACTCATAATTGTAACGTGATATAACCAATTTTTCTATAACTACAGGATCCTTAAAATTAATATTCATAGCTACAATTAGATTACATGTAGAACCGTTCTAGTTATCTAAATAAAATATGTCGGTAAGATCAGTAGCTCTTACATCAAATGTACTGATTAAGTTAAATTCTTGATCATACAGCCGGTGAGGAGGAAAATCAACAAACACCCCAGCTCCAAAAAAATATAGACATCAACCAGCACACACATTGCCCAGCACATCGACAAGTGAAAAACTAAACCTAAACTAAATCTAAAAAAATACAAGGTCTCACCGGAGCAGGGGTCGCCGGAGCGGCGGGGCGGCCGCGGGGGTGGACGAGAGGGGTGCCGGGGCGGCCGGGGTGGAGCACGGGTCGCCGGAGCGGCGAGGCGTCCGCGGGAGTGGAGAAGAGGGGCGCCGGGGCGGCCGGGGTGGAGGAGGGGGCGCCGGAGCGGCGGGGAGGCCGCGGTGGCGGAGGAGAGGGGTGCCGGGGCCGTCGGGGTGGAGGAGGGGGGCGCCGCGGCGACGGGGGTGGCGCGGGGCGGCGGCGGCTCAGGCACGGGGGCGGGGAGGGGCGGCACGGCGACGGGAGTGGCGCGGGGCGGAGGAGGGGGTCGCCGGGGCGGCGGGGGCGGCGCGACGACGGTGCTGGTGCGGGGCGGCCAGCAACAGGGGTGGCGCAGGGCGGCGGCGGCTCGGGCACGGGGTGGAGAGAGAGAGGGGACAGAGAGAGGGGTGGGGCGCGGGAGTTGGCTTTTAAGTTAGGGCACGGTTCTTTGCCGTCAGCTAGCAGACGGCAAAGAGCCTAGCTAACAGACATTAGTTTGGCCACTTTCTTTGCCGTCTGCTAGCAGACGGCAAAGAAAGTGGCCGTTAGGTGGCTCTCGCTAGTGGGCCACCCTCCCTCTTTGCTGTGTGCTAGCGGACGTCAAAGAGACGGCTGACGGCAAACAATATCTTTGCCGTCCGCTCCTTCTTTGCCGTCAGTTTTCTGTAAACTGATGGCAAAGACCATCTTTGCCATCAGCAAACAGACGACAAAGAGACGGCTGACGGCAAAGATCCTGATTCCAGTAGTGCTACACTCAGGTGTCATCTCCGGCGCAGGGTCTCTTGTCACTTCACTGTGAGGAGTAATTTGACCAACGGGTAGTACAGAACTAGTACTACATTGGTAGTACTACTACTAGTCTAGCACCACCATCTGGATTTAGTAGTACTACCACGTCCATCTGGATTTAGTATTTGACTAGCAATATCTAGTAATGCATGTCACAAAAAATATACAACTCCCTCTGTAAATAAATACATGGAGTATTGTTTTATTCAGTTTTGAACGTAGTTCCCGATGATATTATACACTCTCCCTTCCGGTAGATGGCTCAAATCTGAAGTCTCATCAATCAGTCTACTATTGTACTCGCCGAGCGCTCAGCTTGGTAAACTACCAACAAAAAATTGCAATCAAAGACTACTATTGTACTCCCTCTGTACTGGTGCATTACTCACGTTACGAAAACCAAATAATCCCAAAACTTTTAGGTGCGGTGCATTAACTACCCACCTCGTTCCCTGTTTTTTGCCACGAAAAAAGAAATCACCCAATAGGAGACGTGGGGTGCGTATGCATTCAATGACTTGAGACTATAGCACAACATTTTTGGTTACATACATTAACATTTTATTAGTTAAATCAAAGGTCAAAACTTGACGAAAAATGCAAAGGGGACCAATAAACCAGTAGACATAAAAGTTCTCTCATTTTGCCCCAACTTGGTCTCAGTGAGATGACTATACTGCACCGGCACGGAGGGAGGGCCAAGGAGTAGATGGCCAACACACTCGTGAATGCAACGCAGTCTGCACTTCTCATATAAAAGCTCCCCGCCAGTCCAATCTACGAAATCCTACGCACCTACGCACCCTAACCAAGGGTAAGAGTGACCACTCCAATCGCAAGATCAGTTGACTAGAAGCTAGACCCATGGAGGCGATGAGCGCGAGCATCAGCCGGCTGTGCCAGATGGTCCACGACGCCGGCATGCGGCCCGGCACCGAGGAACGTCTCCAGGTCATGCTTGAGGCCGCCAGGGCGAGAGGCCTCTTGGACGACAACTTCGTCTCCTTGTTCGACGAGGTCTTCGTCGGCTTCCTCGACAAGTTCACCGTCGTCAAGAAGCTCGCAAAAAACCTTGACGTACGCCTCCAGCCCACGCGCCCAGGCTCTGTGATGCCCGCCACCGTCAACGGCCTCTATGGTGACAACCTCTTCGACGCACTGGTGGCCATGCGACTGCCTGCCATCGCGCCAGAGAATGTCCACCTCAAGGTCGCGCTCGCCGCACAGCGCCTGGCGCAGCAAGACACCATCGACATAATCACCCACGTCTACGCGCAAATCGTCCACAAGGACTACTACGTGCAAGAGGAGGACGATAGGACGCTCGCCTTCTTGGACCACAGGGCAACCTTGGACGGCATTGTTTAGAAGCACGTTGAGCTCGCCACCAACGCCGCTGCTCCTCACACGTCGGTTGGTGACCCGGCGCACTAGGGCGTGAGGATGTCGTTGATGGATCCGTATGTATCTTTATCTTTCCGTCAAATCCATGTAGTAGTATATTGTACTACTAGTAATTATCTTACCTTTCGCATCAACTTCATAATTTTCGTACGTACTCCATGCATGAACCGCGCCAGAACCAAACTTCTCATTACTCTAGGGAAAATCGTTATTTCTATCTATCGGTCGCGCCATGGAGCAGAACCAAATTTTACAAGTTACAAGTTCAAAAGGAAAAGCCTTCTGTGTTCGCGTCGCACCCCCACATGGTTGGTCCGGCACGCCGCTCAAAGGGGAATGCGTGCTTGATACGTCTCCAACGTATCTATAATTTTTTATTGTTCCATGCTGTTATATTATCATTCTTGGATGTTTTACCATCATTTTATAATCATTTTATATCATTTTATATCATTTTTTGGTACTAACCTATTGACATAGTGCCCAGTGACAGTTGCTGTTTTCTGCTTGTTTTTTACATCGCAGGAAATCAATACCAAACGGAGTCCAAATGCAGCGAAACTTTTTGTGGAATTTTTATGGACCAGAAGACAACCAATGGGCCGGAGAAGCACCTAGGGGTGCCCCGAGGGGGCCCCAGGCGCGCCCAGGTGGGTTGTGCCCACCTCGGTGGCCTCCCGTACCACCTATTTGCTCTATAAATACCCCAATATTCTAGAAACCCTAGGGGAGTCGACGAAAATCAATTCCAGCCGCCGCAAGTTCCAGAACCACCAGATCCAATCTAGACACCATCATGGAGGGGTTCATCATCCTCATTGGTGCCTCTCCGATGATGCGTGAGTAGTTCATTGTAGACCTACAGTCCGTAGTTAGTAGCTAGATGGCTTCCTCTCTCTCTTTTGATTCTCAATACAATGGTCCCTTGGAGATCTATTTGATGTAACTCTTTTTGCGGTGTGTTTGTTGGGATCCGATGAACTTTGAGTTTATGATCAGATCTATCTTTTTATCCATGAAAGTTATTTGAGTCTTCTTTGATCTCTTATATGCATGATTACTTATAGCCTCGTATTTCTTCTTCGAATCTTTGGTTTAGTTAGGCCAACTAGATCAATTTTTCTTGCCATGGGAAGAGGTCCTTTGTGATGGGTTCGATCTTACGGTGCTTGATCCCAGTGACAGAAGGGGAACCGACATGTATGTATCGTTGCTATTAAGGATAACAAGATGGGGTCTATTTCTACATAAATAGATCTTGTCTACATCATGTCATCGTTCTTATTGCATTACTCCGTTTCTCCATGAACTTAATACACTAGATGCAAGCTGGATAGCGGTCGATGTGTGGAGTAATAGTAGTAGATGCAGGCAGGAGTCGGTCTACTAATCTTGGACGTGATGCATATACAATGATCATTGCCTGGATATCGTCATGATTATTTGAAGTTCTATCAATTGCCCAACAGTAATTTGTTTACCCACCGTATGCTATTTTTCTTGAGAGAAGCCACTAGTGAAATCTACGGCCCCCGGGTCTCTTCTTTATTATATTTGCCTTCGCGATCTATTTTTATTTGCTTTTATTTTCAGATCTATTAAACAAAAAATACAAAAATACCTTGCTGCAATTTTTACTTATTTATTTTTATCTCGCGTTCCCGCGAGATCTATTTATCCAATCTACTACAATTTTTATCCCGTCTACTTGTGAATTTCTGGCGCCGTTACCCGAAAGGGATTGACAACCCCTTTAATACGTCGGGTTGCGAGTATTTGTTATTTGTGTGCAGGTGCCATTCACGTAGTGTTGCGTGGTTCTCCTACTGGTTCGATAACCTTGGTCTCATCAGTAAGGGAAATACCTACCGTTGCTGTGCTGCATCATCCCTTCCTATTTGGGGAAATACAGACGTAGTTCAAGCCGCATCAGTGCTGTGTTGCATTTTCACTTACAAGTGGGACCGCAGTTGTGCAAACCGACTATCGGCAAACCCCTACCCCGCCCACCGCGTGATGGCTGAGAAAATAGGAGGGAGAAGAGATGGATGTAGCACGGACTCCAAGAAAATTGGTGTCAGATGGGGCTCGTGTGGGTGGCGTGTGCCGTACTGCTAGACGTGAATGCTAGTTATGGCCCATGCCACCCCACTATATCGAGGTGCTGGTTACGTAGAGCGAACACATTATTATCTCTCCAGGAGTACGGTACACCACTAGTACTACTCACATTGTCGTGAAATTTCCTGGAGTCCGTGCTCAGCCCTCCTCTCTCTCTTCGGCTGGTTGTAATGGGAAGTATCATATACTAGTATCATGCATATGATACTAGTATATGATACTACCTCCGTAATGCATAGTATCATAAGTTAGTAGCTTAGGTTGCCTTATTAATTGCCATGCATGACACAAAGTATTACAACATTTAATATGATATGGTATCATGATATGATACCACACCCTCTCTTTCCTCATTTAATTGTGTGCCACATCATCCAAATAGTCTAGTTGGCATGCATGATACCACTTATGATACTCCCATTACGACCAGCCTTCTTAGCCAGCCAGCAGACGCATGGAGCCCATCGTCTGTTTGCTCACATGCGGTCCCACATGTCAGTGAAAACGCAAGACGACCCACTGAACCTGCACATCTTTCACCTTGACGTGTTGGTGATGAAAAACAAATCCAATAAAGATCTTCGGTGGCCGATTTTGGAGTTACTCAAGAGTAAGATTCTATTTACAGTTTAACCCAAGATGCACATCACGTGGCTTCAACTAGCACTCCATTTTCTTGCATGACACGACCTGGATGCTGGATGTCCCATGTGTCAGCAAAAGGAGGAAGAACTCGACCAAATCTTCTCCACATTTAGATTGGACGAGTAGGAAACACGGCAAGCCCTATGCCTACATCATACTACGTACAAGCCCACCTCACGCAGTCATGCTATCACCATATTTCTCGGCCTCCGTGCGACACCTAGCTCTAGTTGATCTAACTAGAACTAACTATTGTGCTAGCATACTCCAATATTAGGTTGGCTCTATGTGATGTGGCAACTTCATATAACCGGATGCTGGCTATACTACTATGGTACTCACACTCCAAGAAGTGAGTCGAAAACCATTCATAAATTGAGTTTATGACATGCATATGCAAATGTACCTTTCATTACATACAACAAGTCATCAACACACAACGACAACGAGGATACATGTTGGATTATAGATTAGTTCCAACAAAACATTCTTGTAAATACTAAAGTTTTCATCACACAACAAATAACAAGCAATGAAATGAACTTCAGCTCAACCAATCCTCAGCGTTGGAAACACTTGCTTTGAACCATAGGTAAGCCTCTGGGAAGGGCCAGCTATTGTCAATCTCGAGACCAACGCAGGACTGATCATCCAGGCTGAAGCGGCCTATATCAGGACGCATATTGTGATAGCCACGGTAAGGAACCATAGCAATGTCCGAGGTATAGATACAGTTGCTTCTCATAAATGGTAGTAACATTGTGTCAATAGCAGCTGGATCGCCTTTCACCATCATTGGATAGTTTTGTCCAAGGAAGAGCAAGTTTTCTCCAAGACTATCAATACTGAACCAGGGAGAAGGTGTTGGCGCTAGCACACTAGTATCCATCCCGAATACCCTGCAACAGATGTTGGAATAGGTCCGGAGAGTGCGACCATGGGAGACAACACCTGCTTCCTTAGTAGTAACATCAGCAGTGCGCTATACACAGACAAGAAGAGGTGATCCATCGGAATAAGTTGCCAGGCGCCACTGAGTATATAGGTCCTGCTCGTCCTCATGTTCGTGATCATCACCATCGTCATCTCCCCCTTGGTTATAATTTTTTTCAAGTATAGGTGGTGGAATATTCACAGGACCTTGGAAACACAAGAAGGTTAATTAGCAAAGGGAAACTAGCTAACCCACATGCATGTGGATGAAACAATTATAATTATGCTGGAAGACAAACCTACCGAAAGCATAAGGATTCCATGCAAAAGCAGTGCCACGGGTGGTGGTAGCAAACACAAGACCCTCGTATTGAATTGCATCATAGTACACATCCATGTACAGAAACTGATTTTTGAGCAATATCCATGGAGGCATGGAAGTAAGGACAGCAACAAGCTTGTCGAAGATAGCAACAACTTGATAGTTCGTGTAATCCCAAGAGCGGTTGGGAACTCGACAAATTGCTATCTTCTGTAGATGACAGTCACCATGATCGTACTTGAACGTACGTAGACCATCTGTGTGCTCAACTTCTGGGCACTTTGAGATTTTTGGAAGTGGAACCTGGTGACGAGTGTACACATTCACAAGTTCCCACTCGCAGTTGTGCCCAATATAAACAACCCAATCTCCATTTGCGCCTGCCCAGGCCTTATCCTTAAGCGATGGCATCTTAACATCACACGTATCATTATCAAGCAACATCAACTTGCACAAGGCGAGGCTTCCATCATCCGCGCGCCAGCGAGCAGGGTCATGGTGAAGAAGATAGGGGAGATCAAACCGCTCCTGGACCCTTGGGTTCTTTGTAATGATGTTATTAGTTGAGTCAAGAATGGTCTTGAACGAACCTGCCATGCTAGCCTAGGTGATGACATCGCACCGATCAATGAGTTCCTCCACCACGTCATCTTTCAGATCGGGGCAAGAATAACGGGGTCGTTTCCGGCCTGTTCCCTCCATGGAGAAGACGATCGAACAATGGCAGAAGGAGGGGTGAAGGCAAATGGAGGAGGGAGGAAGAGCATGCGACAGTAGTTCCAAATCGAGAGGGAAAGGCGAAGAGGCGGTGGACGGTTGCCACGGTACAGGAAGAGGCGCCCCGGCCTACATAGACGTCCGTTCGTAAATTGTACAACAGGACTCGCTGTCGTCTCACTGACATGTTGGAATGGGACCACATGTCAACGAAACATGGTGTGTCATTTCTCGTGCAAAATGCGATCTGGCCTCGTTGGCCCGAGGTGCCGCATTATTTCTCGACTTTATTTTTTTAATGGCGTGCCATTCAGTTTTGAAGCACGACTAACTGGTACTGTATGCAGAGAAAATATAAACTACTCTACCACTACTCCACCTCTAGTACTAGTATAAAAAGATATATAAGCTGGAGCTTCAGCGCTTTCTTGCTAAGAGCTGCCCACTTGCTTCTCACACTATCACCCTCTCTCCAGATCTAAAAAAGACAGCCTCTCTCTCCCTCCTCACCGGTGGTCACAGATCCGCCGGGGAAGAAAAGGACATGCAGCGTTGACGCACTCGTCGTCGGCGAGCGAGGTCACGCACTAACGACAAGGCCGTCCTCTCAGACCTAGCTCCCGCACGGGATGGCCTCCGTCCCCAAGCTCACTGACGTAGTGTGTGCAGAGGACAATGACCACGAGCGAAGCCACTTCTCGCCGACCCTCAGGTATGCTACCTCTTTTCGAACTGTACCCTTGTTCTATTGCCCCATCTGCCATGTCGCTGCATGTGGATCTTTTTCCACTCCACCATCTTCCCAATTTGCTATCCTCTGCTCTGCTGGTCACGCAGCCAAAAACCTTAATTTGCACTATTAAAGGAAACCCTACTTCATGCAGACTAATCCATGTCTGGGTTGAATAAGGAAAGGAAGGGAGAAAGTACTGTCCAAGAGACTAGGCATCGAACCCGCATCTAGGTTGAAAAGAGGAAAATCAGTAGCTAAGGAACGAGTCTCGTGTCTCTTGGTTGAAAAAGGGTGAAAAAGGGTAGAAAGGCATGACAACGCAATAGAGAATGACCAGGTCGATCGGTTTGTTGTCCTCACATAGGAAAAAGGTGGCTAAAGAGAACAAAAATGGGACGTAATCCACATATGTTGCCTGGATATTTGTTGCTTTGGGCAACCATACCTCCCTCACCACTCTATGCGTCCGTGGAGGTACATCATACTGGTGCGCCCATTGTCCGAATGGGCCTCCCATGCTCTTATTGCCACTTTTTTTGCTGTTAGTATAATGCCAGCGGTAAAGTCAAGCAATGCTAAAGTGATGCCACATTTAACTAATGCCGCACTCAGTCTAATGCCACCGATAAATTTAAGCAATGCTATTTAATGTCACTGGATTATTTCAGGGTTAGCTTTTGATTGTGGATGTATTAAAGATTTTTCAGCTAAGGCATTCTAATGCTGTTACATAGCCAGTATACCAATGATGAAACTTGTTACTACCTTCAGATTTTTGCACTGTTAATGCTTATAGATTACATACCTCACTTTCATGAGATAAGTCAATTTTTTTTGTACAGTATCACCAAAATGCCAAGGCGCTGATGTCATTTTATTTTGGTTAAACTGCACAAAAAATTATGAAGACAAGAGGAAAGGTCAAGAGTGGGCACCTCCTCCTCCGGTTGTTCTCTTGATTCGTTCGATCAAGTTTTTATGTTTGATCGATTATCAAGATTGGGATAGCAATTTTGAGGTCCCCTCGAGTTTGAAATGATATTTACCTTGAAGGTACATGGTTTGCAATTTTTTTATACTGTCATTAGTTAATAATGCTAGTTACCTTCAGACTTTTGTATTTGGTTTAATGCTGTTGCACAGCTAGTATACCAATGCTGAAACTTGTTACCTTTACATTGTGTATTGTTAATGCTTATAGAAATCTTCCAGTGCTAGCTTATGGAAATCTGTTCAGTAAAACCATTGTACTGTACCCTGTAATAAAAAAACTACTCTAGTGTTGCACTAGCCACTGGATTAGTGTATATTTGTACTATTCGAATGGTGTTGCATTAGCGTATGGATATATATAAAGTGTGGCAAGCTTTCCCAGATATGTGCTCAAGAAAACTACTACCTGTTGTTCTAAATACTAGACGTTTGGGTACTTTAAATTGAACTGTGAAAACATCTTATATTAAGGAACAGAGGGTGTAGAGTTCACTCAAATTATCCCGGTAAAGCTAGTCACACCTTTGTTAAAATTAATGTTCATTGTGTTATCGGAGGAGGTCTGTATGTTTGTCTCTAATGCCTGTCGATTACATACCTGACATCATGATGTAATGTTAAGTCATTTCTTTTTGTACAGTGTCACTCAATTGTCAAGGCGGTGATGGCATTTTATTTTAGTTGAACTACACAAAATATGCTTAAAAGAAGAGGAAAGGTTAGGAATGGTTCAGTTTTTAAGAAAATACTATGTATGCCTTCCTAACATCAGCCATTGTTGCCTTATTTATTCCTTCAAACAGGTGGTTAGAAACAGTCTTGCTACCTTTTCCCATTAAGAAATTGGAATGCTTATATTTGTGAGTCTATGCTTCAACTAGTGCCACTTTTGTAGTAATCACACTTTCAATATCTTTGCAAATCGGGATGCTCGATTTTAGTGGAACTGCACAAAAAGTCCAAATGGTTCAACATTAGGAGCATGTTTTCTTCCAAACCGTTATATCCAATTGGTGGCACTATGAGCTGTTCATTACGAAGGTACATGGTTTGCTACTATCTCGCTACTCTTTTTGTACTATCATTAGATAGTAATATTAGTGGTTTGCATGTGAATTTATTGGCAGGGTGGACCTACATTGGAGGTGCAGGACATGATTCAATGATTGGATGCTCAATTTTGGTTGTATCTATTTCACCTCTTCCATCACTGCGAACATGGATATCCTTGGTCTGATGATGAATAGGCACTATATTTCTGCTCTATACCAGCAAATCAATTCAGTACGAAATTGTCCACGACAAAACATGACAGTATCAAATTGTCCAGTGCAAAACATGACAGATGCTAAGCGGAAGACACGTGTTTAAACCGAAAATACAAGGTGGGGTATATGTTTACTAGCTGCTTGATATTTGTGTATACAGATGTTTGACCGTTGCTATTTGGCAAACAAACAAAGTGACCGCAATTTTGGTGGAACTGCACAAAAGAATAGTAGTCACTGCATGCAGTGCCATTTGAAAATAGACACAGAAAGATTGGATAGTCACTTCATAGACTGCACAAAAGTAGTACTGTACTATTTATTGGCCAACACTAGGTGCTTCATTGCTTTGGTCTGATTATACAATGGGCATCATTTTGCCTAAGTTAAAGTTTGTATTCCGAAAATAGTCTCGTCGTGTGATCGAGAGAAGACCAAATCATATTGCAGTGGATGTTCCTCCATCATGTGTGGTTCATTCTCATGGTTCCAGCTATTGGTGAAACCACTTACGTTTGCAAGAGGAATTATAGACTTCACAAACAAATTTGTCTTTCACGTTGTACTGAATGTTGGCCCGGAGAAGCATCCATGTTAGTAGGAAGAATAGATGTTTTTTATAGATCTTTGCTTTTGGAGCTACATATTTGTATATGATTTTAGTGAATCATTGAGATGCATTAACATGTTGATCTTATGTATGGGAATCATACTAGTTGGTTGTGAATTTGGGCTACCAATGTGAACATATTACAATGCTAGGCCTGTGAGTCTCGTGTGAACATTTCGAACGGATCGGCTCTTACTACTGTGCACAGCATGATCCTTATTTCTGTGTTCTCAGTGTTTACAAGTTAGTAGCAATTCCTTATTTCAGTTCGCTCAGTGTTTACAAGTTACTGATCGTTCACTAGCTAGCCTACTAATACGCTCCTGGCAGTTTTAGTTGCGACGCAAGATCCGAAGTGGCAGTTTTTTGAATAAAAATGCCTTCCTCTGAAGAAACTGACATGCTATTCTGAAGAAAATGCCATGCGAATCTGAAGAAACTGCCAGCAAAAACGTTCGCAAATGCCTTATCTCCCAGCGAACGTTCATCCTCTATTGCGATCCTACACATACACTATCCGACCAACTCGATCCTATGCGAATAACTAGCGGATCGCGCACGTACCTCATCTGGATGAATCGAGCGCACTCGTTTGACCGTCATGCCGACGTGCGACCCAGCACGGACGGGACGCACCACTGACGGGACGGGACGGGACGGCACAATCATAATTTCAGTTTTTCTAGTTTTCCACGGCAAGCTGGCACGCTAAGCCATGCCTGCTTATGCATTGAATTCCGATGACCGTGATGACCATCGCGTCTCCCGCGACACGCTGGTTCACCTACATTCCGCCTATAATTTCTGGCTCCCAGCGTTCTCCGGTGGCACCATCACCCAACTCGCCCTATCCTCATAAGCCCCCACTAGCCCGACGGTGCTCGCCACTTGTCCTCGCTCTCACCATGTCCGTCATGCCCCCGCCCGTCCGCAATAGGTGACGCCGAAGGTGGTCACCACCGGAACTAGTGTTCGGTTTTTCACCGGAAGGCAGACGGAGGGAGGAGGCATTCTATCGGTCTTTAGATGGCAATGCAGAGTATGAGGACTTGTTGGAGCGCGACCGCCTGGCGGAGGAGCAGCGTATCACCGATTTGCGCCGCCAGCGAGGCATGGAGCAGCAGCGCACCGATGCTCTGAGTCGCGAGTAGAGTGCCCGCAACTGGGCCGACTACATGGAGGCCGGCGCCCGGCAAATAGCCCTAGAGGCTGTCGGGCACGCACGCGTTCGCGATGCCGAATTTTACTACCAGCTCGTCAAGTGGGTTTCCCACTTAGAAGCAGAAGCTTCGGTGGACCACGCCAGCATGGAAAGAGCCAACGCGCGCGAGCAACGCGCCCTATCGCACCTCTGGCAAGTCCGAGGCGAGGAGGAGGACGTCGGTGCCGGCGTTTAGCGTGTACTGCAGATGGCGGCCGGCATCGTCTAGTTAGCTAAGAGTAAGTTAGTACTTGTACACTACTAGAGTATTACTGGGAGTAGATAGTTAACTTGGCTATGATGGTTGTCAATGTGGAAGTTCAGTACTCTATATCTGGATCAGACCTATTACTTCGCTCTAAATGTTGAAATTTCCGTTTGAACGTATGGAATGGGCTGTTATTTTTTTAAATGGGTTGTATTTGTCCGCCACGGGTTTAGAGGCTGACTTGTGGGCCTACTAGGTTGACGCGTACACAATCAGGAGCTGATTGTACGTGGAGAGGATGACAGCAGGGACCCACCAGGGTCATGGCAGTACGCAAGCAAGTGCTTCCTTATTTCAAGCCAAAAAAATGGTTCCTCCTAATGGATTTCTGACATCTGGGTCCCATGGCATTGTCAATGTAGTTAATAAATGAGAGAATTGCACAACGAGCGGCTGACACCAGGGACCCAGCAGCTCGCCCAGTTATTTTTGTTTTTGAGACGGAAGCAGGGTGTCAACTGGGCTGTGCGGGGCACTCTGGCCTGTCTAGCCAGCCTTTTCTTTTATGTTTACCACAAGACCAGCCCAGTAGTTCTTTTTTCTTTCTGAAAATGGCTAGCCCAGTTTTTTTGTTCTTTTGCAGAATACCCAACCGAGGCCTACTTGCTTTGTCAGCCCTGCTCGGCTGC
Organism: Thinopyrum elongatum; assembly: GCA_011799875.1. Lineage (NCBI taxonomy): Eukaryota > Viridiplantae > Streptophyta > Magnoliopsida > Poales > Poaceae > Thinopyrum > Thinopyrum elongatum. Next base: position 127,735,328 of record CM022302.1, read on the forward strand.
AAATCTTTCAAGACGAGGAGAGCTTCATTCGGCTTGCCCAGAAAATGGGCTATCAGTAATGAGAAATGGGTTGTACATTTTTAAAACACATCAAACCGGCAATTAGTTTCAAATTTCTTTTTTTTTCATTTCGAGATTTTAAATTCCATTGATTTTTATGCGTGGACAATTATTTGGATTTTATATTGATATAAATTTATTTTTAAAATTAGTTTGAATGTGACTCGAAATTTCGGGATTAAAAACAGTTCGGACCGCACCGAAATATGCAAAATTTCATATAATTTTTTAACCGTGGCCACAATATGGGCTGTAATGCTAACAAAACGAATATGGGCTCCAAAAAAAACCTTAAGAATTAGCAAATGGGCTGTAATTTATTAGAAATAATGGCAGATGGGTTGTATGCTGTTTTCCACAGATTTGAGGCTGACTTGTGCGCCTACTATAGGTTGACGCGTACGCTTTCCTAAATAAAAGGTTGACGCACATGCTACGCCGTGTCAACTTAGTCAACGCATGAGAGCAGTGACTGTTGGATGTCCATCCAATGGCCGTCGTGCTTCTTCAATCTCTGCTCTTCCTGCTCTAGCCGCTCAAACAAGCGCCGGCGGGACTGCCTGCTCCCTCCTCCCGTGGCCGGCTGTGCTGCCGCGCAGGCCTCACCGTCCTACCCTACTCCCATCACTGGCCTGGCCATCCCTCTACTCGCCCACACCTGCTGTTATTCTCTAGCGATGGCAGACGAACCAGTAAACCCTCGTACTCCCCTCCGCGTGGGAAACAACTGCCGAGTCTTCCCTGTCTCCATGTCGTTCCCTTCCTAGGCCTCGCCGTCATCCACCGCCCTGGTGCTCTCGATGCGGCGTGGTCAACGTGGTCAAGGAACTACATCCATCGGAAGTGGACTGTACGTGGAGAGGCTGAAGCTGGGTCCACGGCCGCACACAAGGAAATGCCTCCATATTACGCGCAAAATAATGATTCCTCCACCTGACAACTGGGACCCACCGGAAGGGCCTCTGTATTTCGTGAAAAAATGTTCCCCCCGCTGACAGCTCGGACCCACCAGCTATATCTTCGCACGCAAGGAAGTGCCTCCTTATTACGCACAAAAAATGAATACTCCCCTGCTAGTTGGGACCCACCATAGTGGGAGGCTGACTTGTGGGCCTACTAAGTTGACGCGGACGGAGGGCTTTGTCAACTTAGTCAATATGAACGATTCTAGCTCCAGTGACCGTACGATGTCCATCCAACGGCCGTAGTGCTTCGGCAACCTCTGGTCTTCTTGCTCCAGCCGCCCAAACCAGTGCCAGTCGTGCCGCCTACTCCTGCCTCCCGTGGCCGGCTCTGCTGCCGTGCAAGCCTGACCGCCCCACCCTACTCCAACCTCTGGCCAGGCCATCCCTCTACTCACTCACAACCCCTGTTATTCTGCGGCGACGGCAGCCTCACACCGCAGCCGAACTAGTTAACCCTCGTGCTCTTCTTTGCGTGGGCATCCACTGCCGCGTCTTCCCCGGCTCCTCGTCGTCCCCTTCCTAGGCCTTGCCGTCGTCCACCGCCTTGGTGCTCTCGGCGCAGCGTGGTCAATGTGGTCAAGGAACGACTTCCATCGGAAGAGTACTGTACGTGGAGAGGCTGATAGCTGGGTCCACGGCCGGAGCAAGGAAGTGCCTCCTTATTACGCGCAAAATAATGATTCCTCCACCTGATAGCAGGGACCCACTGGACGGGCCACCGTATTTCATGAAAAAAATGTTTCCCCCCTGACTGTTGGGACCCACCAGCTACATCTTCGCACGCAAGAAAGTGCGTCCATATTACGGGCAAAAAATATGATTCTCCCCCTGAGAGCTGGGACCCACCAGCTATATCTTCACACGCAAGGAAGTGCCTCCTTACCTCCCTGACAGCTGGGACACACCCGGTCGAACCGTACGTAGGGTTGTATGTCTGGTCACGAACATGTATGTACATACTGGTCGATCGGTCTGTCTGCAGGCTGCAGCGATGAACTGTGGCTGAGTAAGGAAGGGCACGTGTCGTAGTAGAGGCGCGGGCGTAGCATGTCACGCAGTCCCGTCTATATCGTGTACACGTACGTACAGCCAGGGTGCAAGAAAGTAAATATGGCCACGTACGTACATACGGGCGGGGTCTCGAACGCCTACTCACGCATACGTACGGCCAGGGCTCGTGAACATGGAGAGGCAGCGGAGAGCAGCGACGGCGTCCTGTTCATCGGCAGCCAACCGGCTGGGTCGGAATGGAGAAACTGCATCGTCGTGTTCATCGGGAGGCAACGGAATGCATCCTGTTCATCGGGAGCCAACCGGCTTGGACGGAATAGCCGAAACGAGGCTTGGCATATCGTAGAACGGAGGAAACGGCCTTGTGTTCGACCGCCTACGGTCGAAACGGGGTCCTGTTCACCGGGAGGGGTCTGGCGTACCGCAAAACGGAGGAAACGGACTTCTCTTCGACCTCCTACGGTCGAAACGGGGTCCTATTGATCGGGAGGGGTGTGGCGTACCGCAAAACGGAGGAAACAGACTTCTCTTCGACCTCCTACGGTCGAAACGGGGGTCATGTTCATCGGGAGGGGTGTGGCGTACCGCAAAACGGGACTCCATGGGCTACTGTTCATCCACCGTCTACTGCCTTGCTCCAACCTCCACGGGCTAATGTTCATCCACCGTCGACTTCCTCCAGCCTCCACCTACTACTGTTCATCCACCGTCGACTTCCTCCAGCCTCCACCAGCTACTATTAACCATGGGGGTCCTGTTCATCCAGCCTCCATCGGCTACTGTTCAACCAGCCCTCTCCACGGTATCCTGTTCAACCAGCCCTCCATGGGCTACTGGTCATCCAGCCCTCCACCGGCTACTGTTCAACCAGCCCTCCACCGGCTGCTGTTCATCCAGCACTCCACGGGGTCCTGTTCATCCACCCCCAACCGGCTCGATCGGGGTCCTGTTCATCCAGCGGCAACGGCCTCTAGCTACTACCACGGGGTCCTGTTCATCCAATCCCCACCGGGAACTGTTCATCCAACCCCCAACAACACTCATTGTTCATCAAGAGGCAGCAGGTTCGATCGGCTTTAGTTAGCAGCAGTAGCGAAGGAATCGCTCGATCGGGTTCAGTTAACAGCCAGGGATCGATCGATCGTTCGGGTTCAGTAACGCGTAGCCAGTGCAATCGCTCGGGTTCAGTAGGTGAATGCCTCGCTTGGGTTCAGTTAGAGCCCAATGCCTCACACCCACGTGCATACATGTACGAGAGAAACGCGCAATCCCTCAGTGCATCGCTCGTCCCCGACCACCCACCGTAACCGGGAACTCCCCGATATTTTCCTCGCCCTCGCTTCTACCACGGTTTTTTCCGTCATGGACGGCCCAAAGAATGTCATGCAGCTGCGTCTCCAGCCCGCCCAGGACGAAAAGCCCATTTTCTGTCATGATTTTTTGTCATAGAAGTAGGAGCCCACCACATCTATGATGATACCGGGTTTTGTCACAATTATCGTCATAGAAGTGTCATAAGCATGACATAATTTTTTTTTCGTTCGGCCCAAAATGTCACGGATGTGTCTTTTTTTGTAGTGTCTTTGACGACATCTTGGTGTTCAGCAAAACCTTGGAGCAGCATCGAGAGGACCTCAGGCAGGTGTTGGCGCTCCTGCGCAAAGATCAATGGAAGGTCAAGGCCTCTAAATGTGTGTTCGGTCAACAGCAGTTGTCTTGCCTGGGGCATGTCATCAGCCCGTAAGGGGTAGCTACTGAGCCTAGTAAGATACGAGCTGTAGCTAATTGGCAATCACCCAAGGATGTCAAGGGCGTCCCGAGCTTCCTGGGGCTAGCAGGCTACTATCGCCGTTTTGTGCGCCATTTTGGCGTGATCGCGCGGCCTCTGTTCAATCTGTTGAAGAAAGGGACCCCATTCGTATGGTCTTCGGTCACCGAAAGCGCGTTCCAAACCCTGAAGCAACACCTGATCACTGCTCCAGTCCTCGCGCTACCCAACTTCTCTAAACAGTTTGTGATCGAGACAGACGCCAGCGACAAAGGGGTCGCAGCAGTACTGCGGCAGGGTAGTCATCCCATTTCTTTCATGAGCAAGGTGCTCTGCCCTTGTTAGCAAGGACTATCGACATATGAAAAGGAATACCTGGCCATCATCGTTGCTGTCGATCAATGGTGACCGTACCTGCAACACGTCGAGTTTGTCATCTTCACAGATCAGTGCAGTTTGGTACACCTAGAGGACCAACGTTTGTCTACACCGTGGCAGCAGAAAGATTTCACCAAGCTTTTGGGCTTACGTTACTACATCAAGTACAAAAAAGGAGTGGACAACTCAGCAGCTGACGCACTTTCACGAGCAGAGCCGGCGGAGATGCTTGCTGCGGTCACTTCTTGCCAACCAGCGTGGCTCGAGGACATCATCACCAGCTACAATTCAAACCCTCAAGCACAGCGTCTCCTAGAGCAGTTGGCCATATGAGACGATCCCAAGAAGAGATTCTCGCTCCAGCAGGGAATTTTGCGTTTCCGCGACCGGATCTGGCTCGGGGGGTCCACAGCACAGCAACAACAAATCATCTCAGCATTCCACGACAGTGCTTTGGGAGGTCACTCTGGATTCCCCGTGACGTACAAGCGCATTCGCCGTCTATTCACATGGCCTAAAATGAAAGCCCACATCAAACACTACGTCGTCTGCTGTCATGTCTACCAACAAGCAAAACCAGATTGTGCAGCATCTCCAGGTCTGCTCATGCCACTTCCATTCCCAAGCAGCCCTGGGATCTCATCACTATGGACTTTATCGATGCTCTGCCACAGTTCGGGAAGTTCAACTGTCTGCTGGTGTTGCTGGATAAGAGGACTCGTTTTGCTCACTTCATTCCTATAGCCCACCCGTACACATCAGCTAAAGTTGCGCAAATCTACATGTCTCAAATCTACAAGCTGCATGGGTTTATGGGAGCCATCATCTCGGACAGGGATCCAGTGTTCACCTGTCACTTCTGGCGTGAACTATTCTGGTATGCGGGCACGGAGCTGAGGATGAGCACAGCCAATCACCCCCAGACGGACGGCCAGACAGAGCAGGTAAATCAGTGCTTGGAAACCTTCCTCCGCTATTTTACGCACGCTTGTCCTTGTCACTGGAGCCTCAAGATCGCCCTGGCGCAATTCTGGTACAATTCATCCCCACATTCGGCGATCGGCATGTTAGCCTTCAAGGCGTTGTATGGTCACGAGCCTCGGCATTGGGGCATCACCACACCTCCCAGTGCTTCAGTGCCCTCTCTTCAGGCATGGCTGGAAGAACGCCGGGTGGTGCAAGATCTGGTACAGCAACATCTCAATAGGGCGTGGTAGTGCATGAAGTCCCAAGCAGACAAGAAGAGATCTTTCCGAGCATTCCAAGTGGGCGATCACGTCTTCCTCAAGCTACAACCGTACATTCAAACATCCGTAGCACCTCAAGCAAATCATAAGCTCTTTCAAGTTCTTTGGGCCTTTTCCTACCATCAAGAAGGTCAACGAGGTGGCGTACGAACTCCAGTTACCAGCTGCAGCCACGGTGCACCCGGTGTTTCACGTCTCGCAACTCCGGCGAGCTCTGCATTCAGATACACCGGTCGAACCAACTCTGCCAATCGGTACTGACGACCTTGCTGTTCCGGTGGAAGTGCTTCAGTCCCGCTGGAGCACGCGTCGGGGCTTCGTCATCGAGCAAGTTCGAGTACGCTGGTCGGGCACTGATACGTCTCCAACGTATGTATAATTTTTGATTGTTCCATGCTGTTATATTATCATTCTTGGATGTTTTACCATCATTTTATATCATTTTTTTGGTACTAACCTATTGACATAGTGCCCAGTGCCAGTTGCTGTTTTCTGCTTGTTTTTTACATCGCAAGAAATCAATACCAAACGGAGTCAAAATGCAGCGAAACTTTTTGTAGAATTTTTATGGACCAGAAGACACCCAATGGGCCAGAGAAGCACCTGGGGGGGTGCCCCGATGGGGGCACAACCCACCAGGGCGCGCCTGGGCCCCCAGGCGTGCCCAGGTGGGTTGTGCCCACCTCGGTGGCCTCCCGCACCGCCTCTTTGCTCTATAAATACCCCAATATTCCAGAAACCCTAAGGGAGTCGATGAAAATCAATTCCAGCCGCCGCAAGTTCCAGAACCACCAGATCCAATCTAGACACCATCACGGAGGGGTTCATCATCCTCATTGGTGCCTCTCCGATGATGCGTGAGTAGTTCATTGTAGACCTATGGGTCCGTAGTTAGTAGCTAGATGGCTTTCTCTCTCTCTTTGGATTCTCAATACAATGGTCTCTTGGAGATCTATTTGATGTAACTCTTTTTGCGGTGTGTTTGTTGGGATCCGATGAACTTTGAGTTTATGATCAGATCTATCTTTTTATCCATGAAAGTTATTTGAGTCTTCTTTGATCTCTTATATGCATGATTACTTATAGCCTCGTATTTGTTCTTCGAATCTTTGGTTTAGTTAGGCCAACTAGATCGATTTTTCTTGCCATGGGAAGAGGTGCTTTGTGATGAGTTCGATCTTACGGTGCTTGATCCCAGTGACAGAAGGGGAACCGACATGTATGTATCGTTGCTATTAAGGATAACAAGATGGGGTATATTTCTACATAAATATATCTTGTCTACATCATGTCATCGTTCTTATTGCATTACTTCGTTTCTCCATGAACTTAATACACTAGATGCATGCTGGATAGTGGTCGATGTGTGGAGTAATAGTAGTAGATACAGGCAGGAGTCGGTCTACTAATCTTGGATGTGATGCCTATATAATGATCATTGCCTGGATATCATCATGATTATTTGAAGTTCTATCAATTGCCCAACAGTAATTTGTTTACCCAGTGTATGCTATTTTTCTCGAGAGAAGCCACTAGTGAAATCTACGGCCCCCGGGTCTCTTCTTTATTATATTTGCCTTCGCGACCTATTTTTATTTGCTTTTATTTTCAGATCTATTAAACAAAAAATACAAAAATACCTTGCTGCAATTTTTACTTATTTATTTTTATCTCGCGTTCCCGCGAGATCTATTTATCCAATCTACTACAATTTTTATCCCGTCTACTTGCCAATTTCTGGCGCCGTTACCCGAAAGGGATTGACAACCCCTTTAATACGTCGGGTTGCGAGTATTTGTTATTTGTGTGCAGGTGCCGTTCACGTAGTGTTGCGTGGTTCTCCTACTGGTTCGATAACCTTGGTCTCATCACTGAGGGAAATATCTACCGTCGCTGTGCGGCATCATCCCTTCCTCTTTGGGGAAATACCGACGTAGTTCAAGCCGCATCAAAAGGAATTTCTGGCGCCGTTGCAGGGGAGACATCATAACATCTACCAGGTTCCTAATCACAAATCTCAGCTCCTTGCAATTTACATTATTTGCCATTTGTCTCTCGTTTTCCTCTCTCCCACTTCACAAAAATTTGCCGTTTTATTCGCCCTCTTTTTTGTTCGCCGTTTTCTCGTCAGATCTCATGTTTGCTTGTGTTGCCATGTGCCTTCTATTTGCTTGCATCTTCGCTTGCTAAACATCTATTGTTATGGATCCTCATCCACTTGCTAATATTTTCAAAAGATCCAATTATGATGAACCAATTGCTAGTGAATTGAGTTCACTAGATTATCTTTATGAAGTTTTGCTTGAGATTTATGAATCTGAAAATTGTGATGAAGTGTTAAACGAAGGAATTTATAAAGTGATTCATGATAGCTCCTTGAATGAAAAGCATGATTGCAATGATGTTATTATAAATTCTGTTAATGTCAATTGTGCTAATAATATGCAAAACCCCAAGCTTGGGGATGCTAATTTTGATATGTCCACTACTTATTGCAATGATCATGATTGGGGTGATTCTTCTTATGATCTTGAAAATTTATTTAAGCCTCATGATGAGTATGTTATTGATAATAATGTTTGCAATAATATTGAAAGTGGGTTTGGAAGAGTGTCAACTTTAGGTAAAAATAATCCCACATATTTGGAGAGTGTTCAATCTTATGAAATTTTTGATAAAAGTGGGCTTGAAGAGGTTATGACTTTATTGGATTATAATCCCACTACTTTGGAAGAGTGTCAACTTTGCATGCATGTGGATCATGTAGAGAATATGTCATGTAATAGCTATATTGTTGAGTTTGAATATGATCCCACATGTAATTATTATGAGAGAGGGAAATATGGTTGTAGAAATTTTCATGTTACTAAATTACCTCTCTTCATTTTGAGATTGCTATTGTTTTCTTCCATGCATAAGCTAGATCTTGCTCGTCTTGCTAATTTGTTTTCCTATAAAATTCCTATGCATAGGAAGTATGTTAGACTTAAATGTGTTTGTCACATGTTCTATGATGCTCTCTTTGTGTTTCAATTGTTATCATCCTTGTGAGCATCAATAAAAATTATGCCTAGCTAGGGGCATAAAACGATAGCGCTTGTTGGGAGGCAACCCAATGAATAAAATTTATTTTTGTCTTTTTCTTTCTGTTCTTGAGTGTTTACGCAATTATGCTACTGTTATGATTGTGTTTTTATGTTTTAATTAGTGTTTGTGCCAAGTAAAGCCTTTGGGATAGCTTTGGTGATAGTTGATTTGATCTTGTTGGAAAAGTGAAACTTTTACATCCAGAAAAATAATTGTTTAGAATTACAGGAGCGAATAAAAATTCTGAGTTTTTGAAAAAAGATTTATATACAAATTTTCTATGTTTTCCTAATTTTTCAGAATTTTTGGAGTTACATAAGTATGATAAAAATTCGCACCTTTACAGACTGCTCTGTTTTTGACAGATTCTGTTTTCTTTGCATTGTGTGCTTATTTTGATGACTCTATGGTTTCCTTTGAAGAGTTTTTGCCATGGAAAAGTTAGAATACAGTAGATATAATGCAATAAAAAAATTTGAATGGGTTTTCTACAGTACTTAAAGTAAAGATTGGTTTTCTTATACTAACGGATCTCACGAAGGTTTTGTTGAGTTTTGTGTGATTGAAGTTTTCAAGTTTTGGGTGAGATTACGATGGATGAAGGAATAAGGAGTAAGAAGAGCCTAAGCTTGGGGATTCCCGTGGCATCCCAAGCTATTATCCAAAGAGAAGCAAGCAACTAAGCTTGGGGATGCCCGAGTGGCATCCCCTCTTTCTTCTAACGACCATCGGTATTTTACTTGGAGCTATATTTTTATTCGTCACATACTATGAGTTTTGCTTGGAGCGTCTTGTATGATATGAGTCTTTGCTTGTTTTACTTTTTATTTTGTGTCATGAATTCTTGCTGGACACACCTATTTGAGAGAGCCAAAATTATGCTATGACTTGTTAGAATTGCTCTCTATGCTTCACTTAAATCTTCATGAGCTATGGAATCGCTCTAGTGCTTCACTTATATCTTTTTGAGCATGGTGTGCTTTAGTATTTTTAAAGAATTGCTCTCATGCTTCACTTAGATTTATTTGAGAGTTAGTAAATTTTTAGAAATTCTCTCTTACTTCACTTAAATTATTTTGAGAGAAAGAAATATGATGCTCATGATCTTCACTTATATTTGTTTGAGCTTATTAAAAGCAACATATGAAACTAGTCCCAAAGTGATAGATATCCAAGGAGGATATAATAAAAACTTTCATGAAGATCATTGGACAAAATAAACTTGATTCCTTGTAATAGTTTTGAGATATGTCGATATAATATGTGAGTCATGTTGATGAGTAATTATGCTTTAGTAAGAATATTGGTGTTAAGGTTTGTGATTCCCTATGCAAGCACGAAAGTCAATAGTTATGCAATGAAATTATATCCTACTTGTGGTGCATTATTCGGTGTTAGTTATGCTTAATGCTCGCTTATGAGATTTTTCGTTTCTTGGTTGGATGCTTCTAAATCTTTTGCTAGCCTTCATTTTGCACTAAGTATGATCACTACTTGTGCATCCAAAATCCTTTAAACCAGTTTTGCCACATGAGACCACAATACCTACCTATATGCGGTATTCTTTTGCCGTTCTAAGAAAATTTGTATGTGCCATATCTAGTTTTCAAAATAAACTTCTCTTTTGTGTGCTCGTACCGCTCATGAAACGGTAGGGGGTGGCTGATATATTTCCATGCTAGATGTGTTATTCTCAAGATGAGTGTTTATTCACTTGTCATTGCACGAGAGTACGGCAAAGGTATTAGGGATACCCAGTCCCGAAATGAAAAATGAATCTACTTTATGTTGTCAAATAATAAATTCCTTCGAAAGTGTTGGTATGGAAGGCACCCGTGGATACGGCTAGCCATGGAAAGTGAAAGTATGGTTGAAAAAGGAATAAATTTTATTTTCTGTTTGGGAACCGCCTATGATATATCTAGCATGGAAAGTATTGGGAACTACTCGATCGTTTTCGTTGACAGGAAAAGCATGCCACCCAAAATATTTTTATCTCTATCTTTTTTTCGCTTTGAGCTCTGGCACCTCTACAAATCCCTACTTCCCTCCGCGAAGGGCCTTTCTTTTACTTTATGCAATTTTTATTTTTACTTGAGTCTCCATCTTTTCTTATAAAGCACCAACTAGGGGGCACTATGATCATACTTGAGCATTGGGTGTAGCTAATATGCGAGTATGTTTCATGAATGGATCAATGATTGAGCATAATGGGCTAGGGATAACTTGCTTTAGCATTGATATTTTGAAAGACATGGTTGCTTGTTGATATTCTTGAGTATTAAAGTCTTCATGTCAAAACTAGACTATTGCGTTGAACCATATAAAAGTCCAAATGTCCATGCTACAAAGAAAAGAATATGTGATGAACATGTTAGGCAGCATTCCACATCAAAAATTCTGTTTTTATCATTTACCTACTCGAGGACGAGCAGGAATTGTTGTGGAACGTAGTAGTAAATCAAAAAAAATTCCTACGCATCACCAAGATCAATCTATGGAGAGACTAGCAACAAGAGAGAGAGGAGTGCATCTTCATACCCTTGAAGATCACGATGCGGAAGCGTTGCAAGAACGCGGTTGGAGGAGTCGTACACGCAGCGATTCAGATCGCAGTCGATTCCGATCTAAGCACCGAACAACGGTGCCTCCGTGTTCAACACACGTGCAGCCCGGTGACGTCTCCCGCGCCTTGATCCATCAAGGAGGAGGGAGAGGTTGGGGAAGACAGCTCCAGCAGCACGACGGCGTGGTGGTGGAACTTGCAGTTCTCCGGCAGGGCTTCGCCAAGCTCAACGGAGGAGGAGGAGGAGGTGTTGGAGAGAGGGAGGGCTGCGCCAGGGGAGAGCTTGTGGCCTCCCTCCCACCCCTCCACTATTTATAGGCTGGGGGGGAGAGGGGGCCGGCCCCCCTAGATCCCATCTAGGGTTGGGGCGGCGGCCAAGGGGGGGAGGAGTGCCTCCCAAGTCAAGTGGAGGCCCTCCCCTTTAGGGTTTCCCCCTTCCCATGCGCATGGGCCTTAGGGGGCTGGTGCCCCTAGCCCATTAAGGCTAGGGTGCCCCCTTACAGCCCATGCTGCTGTATTGGACGTGGTGGAACCCTTTCCGGACTTCCGGAACCCTCCGGAATCCTCCGGAACCTTTCGAAAGCTTCCCGGTACAATACCGAAAAAACCGAACTTTTTCCGGAACCCCAATAACAACTTCCCATATATAAATATTTACCTCCGGACCATTCTGGAACTCCTCGTGATGTCCGGGATCTCATCCGGGACTCGGAACAACATTCGGTAACCACATACTATTTCCCATAACAACCCTAGCGTCACCGAACCTTAAGTGTGTAGACCCTACGGGTTCGGGAACCATGCAGACATGACCGAGACATATCTCCGGCCAATAACCAACAGCGGGATCTGGATACCCATGTTGGCTCCCACATGTTCCACGATGATCTCATTGGATGAACCACGATGTTGAGGATTCAATCAATCCCGTATACAATTCCCTTTGTCTACCGGTATGATACTTGCCCGAGATTCGATCGTCGGTATCCCTATACCTTGTTCAATCTCGTTACCGGCAAGTCTCTTTACTCGTTCCGTAACGCATGATCCCATGGCTAACTCTTTAGTCACATTGAGCTCATTATGATGATGCATTACCGAGTGGGCCCAGAGATACCTCTCCGTCATACGGAGTGACAAATCCCAGTCTCGATTCGTGCCAACCCAACAGACACTTTCGGAGATACCTGTAGTGCACCTTTATGGTCACCCAGTTATGTTGTGACGTTTGATACACCCAAAGCATTCCTACGGTATCTGGGAGTTGCACAATCTCATGGTCTAAGGAAATGATACTTGACATTAGAAAAGCTTTAGCAGACGAACTACACGATCTAGTGCTATGCTTAGGATTGGGTCTTGTCCATCACATCATTCTCCTAATGATGTGATCCCGTTATCAATGACATCCAATGTCCATGGTCAGGAAATCGTAACCATCTATTGATCAACGAGCTAGTCAACTAGAGGCTCACTAGGGACATGTTGTGGTCTATGTATTCACACATGCATTATGATTTCTGGATAACACAATTATAGCATGAACAATAGACAATTATCATGAACAAGGAAATATAATAATAACCACTTTATTATTGCCTCTAGGGCATATTTCCAACAGTCTCCCACTTGCACTAGAGTCATTAATCTAGTTACATTGTGATGAATCGAACACCCATAGAGTTCTGGTGTTGATCATGTTTTGCTCGTGGAAGAGGTTTAGTCAACGGATCTGCGACATTCAGATCCGTATGCACTTTACAAATATCTATGTCTCCATCTTGAACATGTTCACAAATGGAGTTGAAGCGACGCTTGATATGCCTGGTCTTCTTGTGAAACCTGGGCTCCTTGGCAAGGGCAATAGCTCCAGTGTTGTCACAGAAGAGAGTCATTGGGCCCGACGCATTGGGAATAACTCCTAGGTCGGTGATGAACTCCTTCATCCAGACTGCTTCCTGTGCTGCCTCCGAGGCTGCTATGTACTCCGCTTCACATGTAGATCCCGCCACGACGCTTTGCTTGCAACTGCACCAGCTGACTGCCCCACCATTCAAAATATACACGTATCCGGTTTGTGACTTAGAGTCATCCAGATCTGTGTCAAAGCTAGCATCGACGTAACCCTTTACGACGAGCTCTTCGTCACCTCCATAAACGAGAAACATATCCTTAGTCCTTTTCAGGTACTTCAGGATGTTCTTGACTGCTGTCCAGTGTTCCATGCCGGGATTACTTTGGTACCTTCCTACCAAACTTACGGCGAGGTTCACATCAGGTCTGGTACACATCATGGCATACATAATAGACCCTATGGCTGAGGCATAGGGGATGACGCTCATCTTTTCTCTATCTTCTGCCGAGGTCGGGCATTGAGCCATGCTCAATCTCACACCTTGTAATATAGGCAAGAACCCCTTCTTGGACTGATCCATATTGAACTTCTTCAATATCTTGTCAAGGTATGTGCTTTGCGAAAGACCAATGAGGCGTCTCGATCTATCTCTATAGATCTTGATGCCTAATATGTAAGCAGCTTCTCCAAGGTCCTTCATTGAAAAACACTTGTTCAAGTAGGCCTTTATGCTTTCCAAGAATTCTATATCATTTCCCATTAATAGTATGTCATCTACATATAATATGAGAAATGCTACAGAGCTCCCACTCACTTTCTTGTAAACACAGGCTTCTCCATAAGTCTGTGTAAACCCAAATGCTTTGATCATCTCATCAAAGCGAATGTTCCAACTCCGAGATGCTTGCACCAGCCCATAGATTGAGCGCTGGAGCTTGCATACCTTGTCAGCATTATTAGGATCGACAAAACCTTCCGGCTGTATCATATACAACTCTTCCTTAAGGAAACCATTAAGGAATGCCGTTTTGACGTCCATTTGCCATATCTCATAATCATAGTATGCGGCAATTGCTAACATGATTCTGACGGACTTCAGCTTCGCTACGGGTGAGAAGGTCTCATCGTAGTCAACCCCTTGAACTTGTCGATAACCCTTAGCGACAAGTCGAGCCTTATAGATGGTCACATTACCATCCGCGTCTGTCTTCTTCTTAAAGATCCATTTGTTCTCTATGGCTTGCCGATCATCGGGCAAGTCTGTCAAAGTCCTCCTATCTCGGATTTCATGGCTTCTAGCCATTTGTTGGAATCCGGGCCCGCCATCGCTTCTTCATAGTTCGAAAGTTCACTGTTGTCTAACAACATGACTTCCAAGACAGGGTTGCCGTACCACTCTGGTGCGGAACGTGTCCTCGTGGACCTACGAAGTTCAGTAGCAACTTGATCCGAAGATTCATGATCATCATCATTAACTTCCTCTCTAGTCGGTGCAGGCACCACAGAAACATCTTCCTGAGCTGCGCTACTCTCTGGTTCAAGAGGGGGTACCTCATCAAGTTCTACTTTCCTCCCACTTACTTCTTTCGAGAGAAACTCTTTCTCCAGAAAGGATCCATTCTTGGCAACAAAGATCCTGCCTTCGGATCTAAGGTAGAAGGTATACCCAATAGTTTCTTTAGGGTATCCTATGAAGACGCATTTTTCCGATTTGGGTTCGAGCTTTTCAGGTTGAAGTTTCTTGACATAAGCATCGCATCCCCAAACTTTCAGAAACGACAGCTTAGGTTTCTTCCCAAACCATAATTCATACGGTGTCGTCTCAACGGATTTCGACAGAGCCCTATTTAAAGTGAATGCGGCAGTCTCTAAAGCATAACCCCAAAATGATAGCGGTAGATCGGTAAGAGACATCATAGATCGCACCATATCCAATAGAGTGCGATTACGACGTTCGGACACACCATTACGCTGAGGTGTTCCAGGCGGCGTGAGTTGTGAAACAATTCCACATTTCCTTAAGTGCGTGCCAAACTCGTGACTCAAATATTCCCCTCCACGATCTGATCGTAAGAACTTTATTTTCCTGTCACGTTGATTCTCTACCTCACTCTGAAATTCCTTGAATTTTTCGAAGGTCTCAGACTTGTGTTTCATTAATTAGATATACCCATATCTACTTAAGTCATCAGTGAGGGTGAGAACATAACGATAACCACCGCGAGCCTCAACGCTCATTGGACCGCACACATCAGTATGTATGATTTCCAATAAGTTGGTTGCTCGCTCCATTGTCCCGGAGAACGGAGTCTTGGTCATTTTGCCCATGAGGCATGGTTCGCACGTGTCAAATGATTCATAATCAAGAGACTCCAAAAGTCCATCTGCATGGAGTTTCTTCATGCGTTTGACACCAATGTGACCAAGGCGGCAGTGCCACAAGTATGTGGGACTATCATTATCAACCTTACATCTTTTGGCATTCACACTATGAATATGTGTAACATCACGTTCGAGATTCAATAAGAATAAACCATTGACCAGCGGGGCATGACCATAAAACATATCTCTCATATAAATAGAACAACCATTATTCTCGGATTTAAATGAGTAGCCATCTCGCATCAAACGAGATCCTGATACAATGTTCATGCTCAAAGCTGGTACTAAATAACAATTATTAAGGTTTAAAACTAATCCCGAAGGTAGATGTAGAGGTAATGTGCCGACGGCGATCACATCGACCTTGGAACCATTCCCGACGCGCATCGTCACCTCGTCCTTCGCCAGTCTCCGCTTATTCCGCAGCTCCTGTTTTGAGTTACAAATATGAGCAACCGCACCGGTATCAAATACCCAGGAGCTACTACGAGCGCTGGTAAGGTACACATCAATAACATGTATATCACATATACCTTTGGTATTGCCGGCCTTCTTATCCGCTAAGTACTTGGGGCAGTTCCGCTTCCAGTGACCGTTTCCCTTACAATAAAAGCATTCAGTCTCAGGCTTGGGTCCATTCTTTGGCTTCTTCCCGGTAGCTTGCTTACCGGGCACGGCAACTCCCTTGCCGTCCTTCTTGAAGTTCTTTTTACCCTTGCCTTTCTTGAACTTAGTGGTTTTATTCACCATCAACACTTGATGTTCCTTTTTGATCTCCACCTCCGCTGATTTCAGCATTGAATATATCTCAGGAATGGTTTTCTCCATCCCCTGCATATTGAAGTTCATCACAAAGCTCTTGTAGCTAGGTGGAAGCGACTGAAGGATTCTGTCAACGACCGTGTCATCCGGGAGATTAACTCCCAGCTGAGACAAGCGGTTGTGCAACCCAGACATTTTGAGTATATGCTCGCTGACAGAACTATTCTCCTCCATCTTACAACTGTAGAACTTGTCGGAGACTTCATATCTCTCGACCCGGGCATGAGCTTGGAAAACCATTTTCAGCTCTTGGAACATCTCATATGCTCCGTGTTGCTCAAAACGCTTTTGGAGCCCCGGTTCTAAGCTGTAAAGCATGCCGCACTGAACTAGGGAGTAATCATCACTACGTGACTGCCAAGCGTTCATAACGTCTTGAGTTGCTGGGAAAACAGGTGCGTCACCTAGCGGTGCTTCAAGGACATATGCTTTCTTGGCAGCTATGAGGATAATCCTCAAGTTACGGACCCAGTCCGTGTAGTTGCTACCATCGTCTTTCAGCATGGTTTTCTCTAGGAACGCGTTGAAGTTGAAGGCAACATTAGCGTGGGCCATTTGATCTACAAGACATATCGTAAAGATTTTAGACTAAGTTCATGATAATTAAGTTCATCTAATCAAATTATTCAATGAACTCCCACTCAGATAGACATCCCTCTAGTCATCTAAGTGATACATGATCCGAATCGACTAGGCCGTGTACGATCATCACGTGAGATGGACTAGTCATCAACGGTGAACATCTCTATGTTGATCGTATCTTCTATACGACTCATGTTCGACCTTTCGGTCTTCCGTGTTCCGAGGTCATGTCTGAACATGCTAGGCTCGTCAAGTCAACCTAAGTGTTTTGCATGTGTAAATCTGGCTTACACCCGTTGTATTCGAACGTTAGAATCTATCACACCCGATCATCACATGGTGCTTCGAAACAACGAACCTTCGTAACGGTGCACAGTTAGGGGAAACACTTTCTTGAAATTTTAGCGAGGGATCATCTTATTTATGCTACCGTCGTTCTAAGCAAATAAGATGTAAACATGATAAACATCACATGCAATCAAATAGTGACATGATATGGCCAATATCATTTTGCTCCTTTTGATCTCCATCTTCGGGGCACCATGATCATCATCGTCACCGGCATGACACCATGATCTCCATCATCATGATCTCCATCATCGTGTCTTCATGAAGTTGCCTCGCCAACTATTACTTCTACTACTATGGCTAACGGTTAGCAATAAAGTAAAGTAATTACATGGCGTTTTTCATTGACACGCAGGTCATACAATAAATTAAGACAACTCCTATGGCTCCTGCCAGTTGTCATACTCATCGACATGCAAGTCGTGATTCCTATTACAAGAACATGATCAATCTCATACATCACATATATAATTCATCACATCCTTTTGCCATATCACATCACACGGCATATGCTGCAAGAACAAGTTAGACGTCCTCTAATTGTTGTTGCAAATTTTTTTTACGTGGCTGCTATAGGTTTCTAGCAAGAACGTTTCTTACCTACGCCACAACCACAACGTGATATGCCAATTTCAATTTACCCTTCATAAGGACCCTTTTCATCGAATCCAATCCGACTAAAGTGGGAGAGACAGACACCCGCTAGCCACCTTATGCAACTAGTGCATGCCAGTCGGTGGAACCTGTCTCACGTAAGCGTACATGTAAGGTCGGTCCGGGTCGCTTCATCCCACGATGCTGCCGAATCAAGATAAGACTAGTAACGGCAAGAAAATTGACAAAATCGACGCCCACAACAACTTGTGTTCTACTCGTGCAAGAAACTACGCATAGACCTAGCTCATGATGCCACTGTTGGGGAACGTAGTAGTAAATCAAAAAAAATTCCTACGCATCACCAAGATCAATCTATGGAGAGACTAGCAACGAGAGAGAGAGGAGTGCATCTTCATACCCTTGAAGATCGCGATGCGGAAGCGTTGCAAGAACGCGGTTGGAGGAGTCGTACACGCAGCGATTCAGATCGCAGTCGATTCCGATCTAAGCACCGAACAACGGTGCCTCCGTGTTCAACACACGTGTAGCCCGGTGACGTCTCCCACGCCTTGATCCAGCAAGGAGGAGGGAGAGGTTGGGGAAGACAGCTCCAGCAGCACGACGGCGTGGTGGTGGAACTTGCAGTTCTCCGGCAGGGCTTCGCCAAGCTCAACGGAGGATGAGGAGGTGTTGGAGAGAGGGAGGGCTGCGCCAGGGGAGAGCTTGTGCCCTCCCTCCCACCCCTCCACTATTTATAGGCTGGGAGGGAGAGGGGGCCGGCCCCCCTAGATCCCATCTAGGGTTGGGGCGGCGGCCAAGGGAGGGAGGAGTGCCTCCCAAGTCAAGTGGAGGCCCTCCCCTTTAGGGTTTCCCCCTTCCCATGCGCATGGGCCTTAGGGGGCTGGTGCCCCTAGTCCATTAAGGCTAGGGCGCCCCCTTATAGCCCATGCTGCTGTATTGGACGTGGTGGAACCCTTTCCGGACTTCCGGAATCCTCCGGAACCTTTCGAAAGCTTCCCGGTACAATACCGAAAAAACCAAACTTTTTCCGGAACCCCAATAACAACTTCCCATATATAAATATTTACCTCCGGACCATTCCAGAACTCCTTGTGACGTCCGGGATCTCATCCAGGACTCCGAACAACATTCAGTAACCACATACTATTTCCCATAACAACCCTAGCGTCACCGAACCTTAAGTGTGTAGACCCTACGGGTTCGGGAACCATGCAGACATGACCGAGACATATCTCCGGCCAATAACCAACAGCGGGATCTGGATACCCATGTTGGCTCCCACATGTTCCACGATGATCTCATCGGATGAACCACGATGTCGAGGATTCAATCAATCCCATATACAATTCCCTTTGTCTACCGGTATGATACTTGCCCGAGATTCGATCGTCGATATCCCTATACCTTGTTCAATCTCGTTACCGGCAAGTCTCTTTACTCGTTCCGTAACGCATGATCCCGTGGCTAACTCTTTAGTCACATTGAGCTCATTATGATGATGCATTACCGAGTGGGCCCAGAGATACCTCTCCATCATACGGAGTGACAAATCCCAGTCTCGATTCGTGCCAACCCAACAGACACTTTTGGAGATACCTGTAGTGCACCTTTATGGTCACCCAGTTACGTTGTGACGTTTGATACACCCAAAGCATTGCTACGGTATCCGGGAGTTGCACAATCTCATGGTCTAAGGAGATGATACTTGACATTAGAAAAGCTTTAGCAGACGAACTACACGATCTAGTGCTATGCTTAGGATTGGGTCTTGTCCATCACATCATTCTCCTAATGATGTGATCCCGTTATCAACGACATCCAATGTCCATGGTCAGGAAACCGTAACCATCTATTGATCAACGAGCTAGTCAACTAGAGGCTCACTAGGGACATGTTGTGGTCTATGTATTCACACATGCATTATGATTTCCGGATAACACAATTATAGCATGAACAATAGACAATTATCATGAACAAGGAAATATAATAATAATCACTTTATTATTGCCTCTAGGGCATATTTCCAACAGGAATTAAGCTTGGGGATGCTGATACGTCTCCAACGTATCTATAGTTTTTGATTGTTCCATGCTGTTATATTATCATTCTTGGATGTTTTACCATTATTTTATAATCATTTTGTATCATTTTTTGGTACTAACCTATTGACATAGTGCCCAGTGCCAGTTGCTGTTTTCTGCTTGTTTTTTTACATCGCAGGAAATCAATACCAAATGGAGTCCAAATGCAGCGAAACTTTTTACGGAATTTTTATGGACCAGAAGACACCCAATGGGCCAGAGAAGCACTTGGGGGGTGCTCGAGGGCGGCACAACCCACCAAAACGCGCCTGGGCCCCCGGGCGTGCCCACCTCGGTGGCCTCCCGCACCGCCTCTTTGCTTTATAAATACCCCAATATTTTAGAAACCCTAAGGGAGTCTGTCGGTGTCAAAACCGGCCGATCTCGGGTAGGGGGTCCCGAACTGTGCGTCTGAGGATCGAAGGTAACAAGGGACAAAAGGGAACATGATGTTTACCCAGGTTCGGGCCCTCTTAATGGAGGTAAAACCCTACGTCCTGCTTGATTGTATTTGATGAGTATGGGGGTTACAAGAGTTGATCTACCTCGAGATCGTAATGGCTAAACCCTAGATGTCTAGCCTATGATTGTTATGATGGCCTCCACGGACCAAAACCCTCCGATTTATATAGGCACCGGAGGGGGCTAGGATTGTACAGAGTCGGTTTACAGAGGAAGGAAACTACACATCCGGACGCCAAACTTGCTATCCCCGCAAAGGAGAGTCCCACCCGGACACGAGGAAAGGTCTTCCACCTTGTATCCTTACGGCCCATCAGTCCGGCCCATGTCACATAGCCCGGCCACCCGAGGACCCCATAATCCAGGACTCCCTCAGTAGCCCCTGAACCAGTCTTCAATGACGACATGTTCGGTGCGCAGATTTATCTTCGGCATTGCAAGGCGGGTTCCTCCTCTGAATACTCCAAAGCGATCTTCTGAATAAAAGAACTGTATCCGGCTCTGCATGACAATCACAACCCTCAACCATGAAGGTAAAATGCTTAGCCAAAGTAGCGTCTATCAACTGACAACTTTTTTTATGAAACATCACGTCTAGTCTTTTTATCATTTCGAACCGTTTTTTGGCCTCCCGCTTCGCGTCTCGAAACACGGCCTCTATTGACACGTCTCGTCAAAGCGGAGATCGTGCCCACTTATTGCGGGATCCTTATCAATACGGGTTTGGGTAATCCAACCGTGCCATTCGCACGACCCATTGGGAACAGGCGAGTTTTAAGGCTTGAGGGGCGGGCGCTTGATATTCATTGCCTATATAAGTGGATAAAGATCCCTCTTTTTTTCCCACGCCTTCTTCCTTCTCCTGTTTTCCCATCCTCAAGCCCCAGTGCCCAAGCTTCAATCTTTCCCACCGTCGCCAACCTCTCCAGTCATGTCCGGATCTGGCTCGAAGGGCAAGTGGGAGGCCTCCTCCGTCACGGATAAGGACATCAAGGAGCTCCGGGGGGCGGGATATCTGTCCGCGGAAATCACGCATAGGCTTCTAGCCAAGGATCAAGTCATACCCACTCCGGAGCTCGGCAAAAGGGTTGTATTCATTCCCCATTTCCTCCGCGGACTAGGGTTCCCCCTCCACCCCTTTGTCCGCGGTCTCATGTTCTACTACGGGCTACATTTCCATGATCTAGCCCCAAATTCTTTCCTCCACATCTCGGCGTTTATCGTCGTGTGCGAGGCGCTACTCCGCATCCCCCCACACTTCGGCCTATGGCTCAAAGTCTTCAATGTGAAGCCGAAGGTGGTCGACGGGCAGCATGCGGAGTGCGGCGGTGCCGTGGTGAGCAAACTGCCCAACACCATTTGGCCTAAAGGGGTCTTTATGGAGACCGTCAAGGTCTGGTAGCAGGAGTGGTTCTATATCACCGAACCCCGCGGCGCCAAATGGGCGGCCGCTCCTGAGTTCAGATCCGGACCCCCAATGCGGCTAGCGTCATGGACCAACAAGGGTCTGGACTGGGGGTCAACCACGGAAGTGATGATGCTACAGAAGCGCATCAAAAATATAATAAGCAAAAATACCAGCCTCACTGACGTGATTCAGGTGTTGCTCACCCGCCGGATCCTCCCCTGCCAACTCCGGCCTCTCCATATGTGGGAGTTCAATCCGGAAGGTCCCCGGACCCTGCAGCGCTTCTTCGGTACAACGCACGAAGAGATCTGGAAGCTGCTCTTCAAGGCCCAGAAGACGTGGCCGAAGAAGACCAAAGATATCGGCCTCGACAGTGAGAATCCGGCCACTTCTGTGAGTATTTTGGTTCCGAACACAACTTTCGGTAAATAAATCAAAGGTTATACTGAGATTTCCATTCTTTCATTCAGGGCTGGACAGCGAAGGCCGAGCGGATCAAGTGTCTGGCTCCACTACCTGAAGACTCAGCCAATCCTCTGCTAACGAGGATGCTGATTCCGGTGCCATATCAGGCGCCGGAGAAGAAGGCCAAGAAGAAGGGCAAGGAGGCCAAGGGCGGCCTCCGCCATAAGGGTAATTCGGATGCAGTGTCCGGAGAAACTGAAGCCCACTCCTCCCATGAGGGGGATGAAGATGAAGAGGAGGAGGAGGCAGAAAGTGGTTCTCCTGAAAAGGGGGGAAAGAAGAAAAGGGCCGCCTCCGCTGACCCGGAGGAGGGGGTGTCCAAGAGGGAGAAGATAACCCTCTCGGACGGTTTGGATTCGGAGGCCGAACACACCCCCAAGAGGCGCCGCAGGGAAAAACCCCTGGCCGAATCGTAAGTGTCGAAAAGGATACTTAGCAAATATTTGGTCTGTTATGGTTGTAATATAACATATCATATTGTGTATTTCAGCCCAGCTCGCGACCTCCCCCAGCCATCGCTGTCTGAAGGGAGTTCTCTGCCACCCGAGATGGCAGAGAGCGAGACGCCACCGCGAGCCCCTACACCGGTCACCGCAGATAACACCGAGGTGTTGTCCCTAAGGACCTCTCCTGGCCACGGAGGGGCGAGCGAGGCTGCCGAGAATGCGCCCGAGGACAATACCTTGGCTGCCGAAGACATGGAGGGGGAGACCCGTATGGCGACCGACGGTGGGGGTCATGAACAATCTGGCCCCCAGCCGGACATCATTCCGGAGACCAATGTGGCTCCGGAGTCAAGCGAGCGGCCCCCTTCGAAGGAGGGGGAAGCATCAGCTCCGACGGCGACCTTCACTAATCCGGAGGCGCCGAACACCATGGTGGAAGCGCTACTACGTGCTGCCATCGTGGAGGAACACCGCACCCTGATGGGTGTGGTGGTTGAGAAGGTTCAGTCCGCCAAGAGCGGGCTGAACGAAGCCTTCACTAGCCTGCTAATAGGCTTCGAGGTATGCGACGTAATGCTCTAGACGCTTTTTATGAAGGAGCATACCTGTGCATAGATAGTAGCCCCTGAGACTCTGTCTGGTTTTGAAAAAGCCGGACAGACAATCATATAGTATTCGGAAGAAGTGACGTACTATTATATCGTATAACAGGCTTCCATGTTGGCGAAAACCGCCCAGGCCGCTGAAGTTGCCGATCTCAGGCGGAGGCTGCAGCTGGCTGATGATGATATCGACCGCATGAACAAGCGGTTCGATGAGGCGCAAGGTATGCTTTGAAATAACTCGCATATGCCTGATTTGATATGCAAACTCTGAATTTAAACTGCTGCGCTGCTATTGTGTATGATTGCAGGCAGCGCGGCTGAGGTCGAGACCCTCAAGAGTGCCCTTGCCCAAGCCAAGGAGGAGGCGAAGGCGAACAAAGCGGCCGCAGACAAAGCGGCCACAGATTTAAAGGCCGAACAGGTCACTCGCCGGCAGTACGAGGAGAGGGTGACCGAAGTGGAGCAGGCGCTCAAGGACGCCGCCGGCAAGTGCGAGTCCTTGGAGGAGAAGAATAAGGCCCAGGCGGTCGAACTCGACAAGGCCCTCCAGGAGGCCAAGGAGGCAAGGATTGAATCCCGGGCAGCTCGCAAGGAAATCCGGCAGTCCGAACAGATAGCGGCTGGTAAGCCCTTTCTTCTGCAGACTATATTTGGCGGTCAAAGATATGCCTTACTTACCCGACTGTGGAGTTCTCCAGACGCATTTGTGGATCTTTCAAAGAGTGCCGCCGACGCCGCGCAGTTCTTCCGGGCCCAGGAGGGGCACACGACGGAGAAGCTGTTCTGGTCACAGTTTGCGGCGTCGGAGCGTCCGGTGCTGTTGAATAACCACATGATGCAACTGGCAGAGCTGCACAGGATGTACGGATTGGCCATGAAGGATGTCATAGTCCGACTGTGGCCAACCGAACCCATTCCTAGCAGTTACTTTGGCCTGGTGCAGCGACTTACCAACGCGCTGCCCCGGATTGAAGCTGTCAAGCGCTCGGCGTGCATAGAAGGTGCGCGGATGGCCTTTGCCCGTGTCAAGATGCACTGGGCAAAGATGAAGGCCACCGTCGTAGCGGTCGAGGGCCCACCCGAAGGCAAGGACCACCGCAAGCCAGAGAGGTATTTTGAAGACGTCCTTGAGGGTGCCCGCTTAATTGAGGGCCAATGCTCAAAGGATATCATATTTGAGTGAATGTATCCGAGCTACCCAGACGTTGTTTTATAAACCAAGGCTTTGTAATATTTTTATCTGGAATTGCTTGCCTCCTATGTGGCCGTATTTTGTTATCTTGAAAGTTTGCCAGTCGTCGGCTTCAGCCCCCACATAGATACTATGGGGGTGTTTGGAATAACGCATGATCACTCTTGACCCAACGTCTTGGTCCGTGAAGGAGGTGTCTGCGTAGGCGAACCAGGCAATCAGACTATGCGGCTTTATCACTCTCACTTAGCCATAGGAGTTTGACGGTGGGGCTAAGTACTAGCCCCTGGTGCGTATGCGGCTATCCGAACTAGGATGCCTTAAGCACATGACCGGACATAAGCCAGTCCTTCGCATAATACGGAAGAAATCGCAAAAAGATTTATAGAAAGTCGCCGAATAGCTGACCAGCTCTCGCCACACCATGACGGTCAGTTTTCGGCTTTTTCTACTGAGGTGCTTGACCGGACGAACCAGAAACACAATCGCAGTAGTTCGCCCTTTACTACCCTAGCCGAACGAGCAGAACGTAAGGTAGTAACCACAGGAGCCGGGCAACCCAACTATTGACCAAAGACATGATTCGGAGCTGATGCATATAATGCAATATTCGGGACGCCGAAGTGCACTTATAAACGTGTTCGGACTTTTTTTTTATTTGTGAAAGTATAGGTGGCCGAATAGAGCCCCTGGAATTTTAAGCTATGCCGAAGTGTATATGCCAATCGGACATGAAGAGGGAATACAGATTATCAAATAAACCAATACCGAATAGGGTTGGTGAAAACTGTTTCCATTATAGTCTGATTGATACGTCAAAACGTGCCTTTACAGATAATGCTATAAGCATCAGGGCTATTTTACATGCCGAGGATTTGAGAACAAGGGAAAGCTGTATACAGGTCCTAAAAAAGAAAAGGTATCGTGAAGATCCTTTGGACACCCTGTCGCACGTCTGCGCCGCTTTTCGCCTTGGTGGAGGATCCTTTGAAAGGATCGACGATCATGTATGTAGAAGGGGCCTAGGAAAGGGCCCTGCGCCACCGTAAAGTGACTTTAGGTTTTAAGGAACCTGTAATGTAAGAGAAAAGAGAAAAAAGAAGGAGAGTAAGGTCCGAATAGGGTCGAGCCGGATTATGGACCTCGTCCGCGGAGTGTCTCCGTCATCGCCCAAGGTATTTTGAGTGCATAGTTATGCACACGCGGTACATATGCCGCGATTAGATGGGGCGGTGGACGGAGGCAAAACTGTTAGTCCAGCACCGGATTAACCGAGCTGTCATTCTGCAGAATAGGCCGGGCTCGTTTAGTAGTGTCCGGAGGCTTCATGGCCGATGGAGTGTTTGGCTTGATAAGGCCGCTCTACACCTCGGCTGCGAGGGCCGCGGTGTGCTCCTCGGTACGGAGGGAGCGTTCCATGTTTCCATTGACTGTGATAACGCCACGGGGTCCAGGCATCTTGAGCTTTAAGTAAGCATAATGCGGGACTGCATTGAAGCGGGCGAAGGCAGTACGTCCGAGCAGTGCGTGATAACCACTGCGGAAGGGGACGATGTCGAAGATCAAGTCTTCGCTTCGGAAATTGTCCGGCGAACCAAAGACTACTTCCAATGTTAACGAGCCCGTACAGCAGGCCTCGACGCCGGTTATCACTCCTTTAAAGGTGGTGCTACTAGGCTTGATTCTTGATGGGTCAATACCCATTTTGCGGACAGTGTCTTGATAGATCAAGTTGAGACTGCTGCCGCCGTCCATAAGGACTCGAGTCAGATGGTATCCATCAATAATTGGATCGAGGACCAGGGCCGCTGAACCTCCATGACGGATACTGGTCGGGTGGTCTCTGCGGTCGAAGGTGATCGAACAAGCCGACCATGGGTTGAATTTGGGGGCGACGGGCTCTACGGCATAGACGTCCCTTAGTGCGCGCTTGCGCTCCCTTTTGGGGATATGCGTGACATATATCATGTTCACTGTTTTCACCTCAGGGGGGAATTTCTTTTGTCCCCCTGTGTTCGGTGGGCGGGGCTCGTCATCGTCCTCGCTTGGCGGCCCTTTCCCCTTATGTTCGGTATTTAACTTACCGGCCTGTTTGAAGACCCAACAATTTCTGTTGGAGTGGTTGGCAGGCTTGTCGGGTGTGCCATGAATCTGGCAAGGCCGATCGAGTATTTTGTCCAAGTTAGATGGACCGTCCTTGTTTCCTTTGAATGGATTCTTCCGCTGACCGGATTTAGAGCCACTGAATCCGGCGTTAACCGCTGTGCCTTCAGTTTCTTCGTTGTTGTTTCGACGCTTGTGTTTGTTGCGTCGTGGCCTGCCATTGCCGTCCTTGACTTCGGAGGTGCCAGGGTCGCTGGTACTATTGCTTCTACGAGCCAACCAGCTGTCTTCTCCCGCGCAGAAGCGGGTCATGAGTGTGGTAAGAGCTGCCATAGACTTCGGTTTTTCCTGACCAAGGTGTCGGGCGAGCCATTCGTCGCGGACGCTATGTTTAAAGGCCGCGAGGGCTTCGGCGTCCGTACAGTCGACGATTTGGTTCTTTTTAATTAAGAACCTAGTCCAGAGTTTGCGGGCTGACTCACCGGGTTGCTGGACTATATGACTAAGGTCATCGGCATCCGAAGGCCGGACATAGGTGCCTTGGAAGTTGTCTCTAAAGGCATCCTCCAAGTCTTCCCAGCTACCAATAGAGTTTTCTGGTAGGCTGTTTAACCAGTGCCGCGCTGGTCCTTTCAGCTTTAGGGGGAGGTATTTGATGGCGTGGAGATCGTTGCCGCGGGCCATGTGAATATGGAGAAGAAAATCCTTAATCCATACCGCGGGATATGTCGTTCCATCGTATGATTCGATGTTTACGGGTTTAAACCCTTCTGGAAATTGGTGCTGCATTACCTCATCGGTAAAGCACAAGGGGTGTGCGGCGCCTCTGTATCGGGCAACGTCACGACGGAGTTCGGATGACATCCGTGTTCGGTCTTCGGCCCGAGTTCGGTTATGTTGCTCGCGCCAAGCTTGAAGGCCGTCGTCTCTCGTCGGAGCACGCCTCGTTGATCCGTATATTGATCTGGTCTTGCCGGCTCTATTGTCCAGGTCCTGACGTAAGTCGTAGGTGTAGCCCTAAGTTGTTACCTCCTTGCCTTGACGGCGAGGTGGCGCGGGTTGGTGTTCGGCGTGAGTAGCCGCTTTATCTCGCCCACGTGGTGGTCGGTCTGGTTGATCAGCATGATTATGTCTTGACGGTATTGGCTCTAGGGCCTCGTCATCGAATTGTGGCAGTAGACGACGCTTCAGATAGCTCTTTGTTGGGCGTGCGAGGCCGTACTCCTCGGCAGCTAGGACCTGGGTCCATCTGTCATTTAGCGTATCCTGTTCAGCTTGAAACTGTTGTTGTTTCTTTTTTAGGCTCCTCGCAGTTGCGATGAGCTGTCGCTGGAAGCGCTCTTGCTCGAGGGGTTCCTCTGGCATGATGAAGCCTTCGTTGCCGAGGCTGACATCCTCCTCGGAGGTCGGTAGATAGTTACTATCTTCGGAATCCTCGTTCCCGACTGGCTCGTCGGGGTTAACTTGTCCCTCTTCCCAATTATCCTGCTCTACGGCAGGCTCAATGGGTTGGTCGGAGTCTTCGGCATTCTCCGGAGTGTCAATGTCTCCGGTGCCGGTATTACTTTCTTTTTCCCGCCGCGATCGTGAACGGCACCACTAACATCGACGCTTCGGTGGAACCTCAATGGGCTTGTCCTCAATTGGATCTTGCTTGTTATCGTCGTCCTCTTTGGGTGCGTCCACCATATACACATCGTACGTAGAAGTGGCAGTCCACCGTCCGGTGGCGGGCGGGTTTTGGCCTGGTTTGGCTCCGGCATCGTCGTCCATACCGTCGATGTCTTCGGAGGCGTAGTCGAGCATGTCGGTTAAGTCTTCGACAGTGGCTACCAAGTGGGTGGTGGGTGGGACGAAAAATTCCCCGCACTCAGCCCCTAGTTCGGGCTGGGCGTAATTCGGAGCTGATACCTCCGTGATAGCGGGAGACCGCATTAAGTCCAAGGCCTCGCTCACGAGCGAAGGCCGGACGGGGAACCGAGGACCTGCGGAGTTGGGCATGGCCGATTCTGCCGGGTTGTGCTCACCAGCCGCAGGCCTTGAGAGTTCGGAATTGGCTTCCAGAGGCGAGTTCGGCTCTCCGATGACTAGGAGGGTCCTGCTTGATTCCAGGCTTGCCGAACATACAGTTGCTTCTGGGTCTTCGGCAAAGGGCTCCATGGGAGGAGAGGGTCCGGTGGGTTTTAAGATCCCATCTTCGGATGAGGTGGCCTGCCCTGGATCTATGGCCAGGGCAGGGATAGTAGTTGGTCCTTGAGCGGCGCCTGACGACGGATCCGATGGGTTGCCTTCTTGAAGATGAGGAATAGTGGTCGAGGCCGTGAACCCTTCGAAGATCAAGTCTCCTTGGATATCACCGACATAATTCAGGCTCCCGAATCTGATCTGATGACCAGGGGCATAGCTGTCGATCTGCTCAAGGTGACCAACTGAATTGGCGCGGAGAGCGAAGCCGCCGAATACAAAAAGTTGACCGGGGAGGAAAGTCTCCCCGGAAACAGCATCGTTGTTGATGATCAAACGAGCCATCGATCCTTCCGTCGACGACACAGGGGAGCTCTCAATGCAAGCACCAATCTCGGTGTCAAAACCGGCCGATCTCGGGTAAGGGGTCCCGAACTGTGCGTCTGAGGATCAAAGGTAACAAGGGACAAAAGGGAACACGATGTTTACCCAGGTTCGGGCCCTCTTAATGGAGGTAAAACCCTACGTCCTGCTTGATTGTATTTGATGAGTATGGGGGTTACAAGAGTTGATCTACCTCGAGATCGTAATGGCTAAACCCTAGATGTCTAGCCTATGATTGTTATGATGGCCTCCACGGACCAAAACCCTCCGGTTTATATAGGCACCGGAGGGGGCTAGGATTGTACAGAGTCTGTTTACAGAGGAAGGAAACTACACATCCGGACGCCAAACTTGCTATCCACGCAAAGGAGAGTCCCACCCGGACACGAGGAAAGGTCTTCTACCTTGTATCCTTATGGCCCATCAGTCCAGCCCATGTCACATAGCCCGGCCACCCGAGGACCCCGTAATCCAGGACTCCCTCAGAGTCGACGAAAATCAATTCCAGCCGCCGCAAGTTCCAGAACCACCAGATCCAATCTAGACACCATGACGGAGGGGTTCATCATCCTCATTGGTGCCTCTCCGATGATGCGTGAGTAGTTCATTGTAGACCTACGGGTCCGTAGTTAGTAGCTAGATGGCTTTCTCTCTCTCTTTTGATTCTCAATACAATGGTCTTCTGGAGATCTATTTGATGTAACTCTTTTTGTGGTGTGTTTGTTGGGATCCGATGAACTTTGAGTTTATGATCAGATCAATCTTTTTATCCATGAAAGTTATTTGAATCTTCTTTGATCTCTTATAGGCATAATTACTTATAGCCTCGTATTTCTTCTTCGAATCTTTGGTTTAATTAGGCCAACTAGATCGATTTTTCTTGCCATGGGAAGAGGTGCTTTGTGATGGGTTCGATCTTACGGTGCTTGATCCCAGTGACAGAAGGGGAACCGACACGTATGTATCGTTGCTATTAAGGATAACAAGATGGGGTCTATTTCTACACAAATAGATCTTGTCTACATCATGTCATTGTTCTTATTGCATTACTCCGTTTCTCCATGAACTTAATACACTAGATGCATGCTGGATAGCGATCGATGTGTGGAGTAATAGTAGTAGATGCAGGCAGGAGTCGGTCTACTAGTCTTGGACGTGATGCCTATATAATGATCATTGCCTGGATATCATCATGATTATTTGAAATTCTATCAATTGCCCAACAGTAATTTATTTACCCACCGTATGCTATTTTTCTTGAGAGAAGCCACTAGTGAAATCTACGGCCCCCGGGTCTCTTCTTTATTATATTTGCCTTCGCGATCCCTTTTTATTTGCTTTTATTTTCAGATCTATTAAACCAAAAATGCAAAGTTACCTTGCTGCAATTTTTACTTATTTATTTTTATCTCGCGTTCCCGCGAGATCTATTTATCCAATCTACCATAATTTTTATCCCGTCTACTTGCCAATTTCTGGCGCCGTTACACGAAAGGGATTGACAACCCCTTTAATACGTCGGGTTGCGAGTATTTGTTATTTGTGTGCAGGTGCCGTTCACGTAGTGTTGCGTGGTTCTCCTACTGGTTCGATAACCTTGGTCTCATCACTGAGGGAAATACCTACCATCGCTGTGCTGCATCATCCCTTCCTCTTTGGGGAAATATCGACGTAGTTCAAGCTGCATCAGGCACTGCAGCTACCGGCATCACCTGGGAAGACAAGGAGGCGCTTCGTGCTCGTTTTCCCCATGCGGCGGCTTGGGGGCAAGCCGCACATCAAGAAGAGGGGATGTCAGCACCCCTGACAAGGCGGGTCCATCCACGAGGGCTCAAGAGGCCAACGGTGCACGGGCCGAGCGTGCACGCGTTGCCAACCCACGAGTCAGTGGGCGGACTGGGTGACGGCGGCCCAACTCCTTCCTCCGACTACTTAACCTGCATCGCTCCAGAGAGAAGCCATCCAGAGGATCAGGCACCCGGCGGCTCGGCTACCTACCACCGTTCCCCATTTTGCATCTCGCATGAACCCTAGCCACAGTCCTTGCAATTAAGTTGTAATCGCCACCTAAATCACACTTCGGTGAGAAATTGTTGCCAAGTAATCGAGAGTCCAGTTCGTTCCTATCAAGCCAGGGACCCCACTCCTCGTGCCTCCTCTCCTCTTTTTCTTCACCGTGGTGACCGCATCTACCTCGGAGCTCAGCGCCTCTAGCCATGGAGCTGCCGACACTCGAGGCTCACACCGGCGAGCCAAGGACCCCGCTCCTCTTGCATGCTCTCCACTTTTTCTTCACTGCGGCGCCCGTGCCTGCCTCGGAACTCGTAGCCTAAAGCCATGGTGTTGCCGCCACCTAAGCCTCTGGCGTCGTCCCACCCTGCTTTGATTTGATGTCGCCACGTCTGCCGTCCACACGGTCGAGCCCTTCAGCCAATCAGCCGCCACTTGCTCTGTCGCGTCTGTCCATGGCACCGCCACACCTCTTGAGTCATCTCACCACACATGCCGGCTACCGTGCAGCTCCTCCCGTCCTCCGGTTGTGCCATCTCTATTGCCACACCTGCACGTCCTCTTCTTCGACCACGAGGAGCCCAAAGAGAAGAGGTGCACCATCTCGCCTTGAAGCCGACTACATGTTAGAAGGCCCGAGCCCTGGCGCCACCGCGGGAGAAAGAGCGCATGCCAGAGGAGGAGATGACAGGCGGAGAAGCCAGAGCTGCAGCCGCCGCCCATGCCGCCAGAGCCGGGCACAGAGATCGTCGTGATCTCCGACGAGGAGTAGCTAGGATCGACGTAGTACGTATGTTCTATTTCCTTTTGCTTGTCTTTGTATGGATATAAGAATCGAGTATGACATGTCCGGATGCAACCCGTGAAATTTGAGGTGTGCCCGGTCACTGCCCGCGGACACGCCCGGGCGCGTCCACGGACGTTTGATGGGCCGGATTTGCCATATGTGGCTGTAGATGCTCTAACATAGTTGCCTTGAGAGCCAAGGAAGTACATGATTGCTTGAGAACCAGGCAACCAATCTAACGACTAATTTAATCCTAATTAGCTTAACTAATAAGCAACTAATCTATTCTTAACCATATGAGCGAACCGTTGGTTCTAGCTGACTCATCTAGTTTCTTAACCCAACTCAACTCTCTCAGTTTCGGCCAATAAGCTTGTGTAATGTAATCTATAAAATTGCTTCCAAAGTTGTGTCAAACAGGCTGAAAGTTATCCTCCCAGAAATTATATCTGAGGAACAGTCCGCGTTTGTTCCGGGCAGATTGATAACTGACAACATTGTATGTGCCTACGAATGTCTGCATTTTATGAAGAGGAGCAGGGCAAAATCTAACATTTTTTGTGCTTTGAAGCTTGATATGATGAAAGCATATGATAGATTGGAGTGGCCTTACCTCCGTGCTATGATGGAAAAACTTGGTTTTGCACAAACTTGGGTGCAGACAGTTATGGGCATGGTACAGTCAGTCTCGTTCTCAGTCCTCTTCAACGGGGAGAAGCTAGAAGAATTTTCACCGAGCAGAGGTATACGACAGGGAGATCCTATTTCTCCTTACCTTTTCTTAATTGCTACAGAGGGCCTCTCGTGCCTTTTAAAGACAAGTTCTCAGTCGTCGGGCTTTGATGGGATTAAGGTGGCAGCATCAACACCGCCTATTAATCATCTTCTGTTTGCTGACGATAGCCTGTTGCTTTTCAAGTCAAGTGATCAAGGAGCGACAAGGGTTTCAAACCTTCTGGACACTTACTGTAATGCTTCCGGACAAAGAATTAACCATGCAAAATCCTCTATATTCTTTAGCAAGGGATGTGCTCAAGCTCTACGAGATAGAATCAAGCAAAACCTGAATGTCCATAATGAATCCTTAAGTGATCCATATTTGGGTATGCCCACTGATGTTGGCCAGTCCAAGATGGGCACTTTTAAGTATATAAGAGATAGAGTGTGGGAAAAAGTAAGAGGGTGGATGGAAAAGATATTATCTGCAGCAGGGAAGGAGGTGCTTATCAAATCGGTGGCCTAAGCCATTCCGGTTTACTCTATGGCGTGCTTCAGATTACCCCGAGGTTTGTGCGAAAACATCACATCCATTATTCGGCAATTTTGGTGGGGCAGCAAACGAGGAAGGAGAAAGCCAACTTGGATCTCATGGGATGTGATGACAAGCCGAAATATCTGGGGGGGGGGGGGGGGGAATGGGCTTAAGAGACATCGAGATTTTTAACCTAGCTTTGCTGGCTCGTCAGGCGTGGAGGCTGCTCGATGATCCACATTCCCTCAGTGCAAGAATACTGAAAGCGGCTTATTATCCAAACACTACTTTCTTGGAAGCAGAGTTGGGTAGCCAACCGTCGCAGATTTGGCGAGCTGTGATGGACGGAAGAGAAATCTTGAAACAGGGCATTATCAGGAGAATTGGGAACGGGGCAACCACAAATATATGGAACACCAATTGGCTACCCAAGATTGGCCCTTTGCGGCCGATCACCTCGTTGACGGCTAAACCGCCTACTATGGTGTCGGAGCTCATTGACAACACTATCGCCTCTTGGAGAGAGGAAGTAATCCGGGCGACTTTCTTTCCTTTCGATGCGGGTGCTATTTTGGCACGGCCTCTATGTACGAGGGCAGATGATGATTTCTGGTCTTGGTCTGGAGAGC
This sequence comes from Thinopyrum elongatum, assembly GCA_011799875.1. NCBI lineage: Eukaryota > Viridiplantae > Streptophyta > Magnoliopsida > Poales > Poaceae > Thinopyrum > Thinopyrum elongatum. Next base: position 127,769,025 of record CM022302.1, read on the forward strand.
GCAATGGCAAGTTCTCAGTCAAGTCGGCATACCGTTTAGTACAGAACAAAAAGGAACACCGGGAGAATTGGATGGATGAGAATGCAGGTGCGTGTGATCTACGTGATAGCAGAAGTGCCTGGACAGAACTATGGCATATCAAGGTTCCTTCCAAACTGAAAGTATTCCTTTGGCGCCTGGCAAGGCACTCGATGCCTACGGCGGATCTTCTTCAGCACCGCGACATGTCGACTACTCGCTCATGTGCCCTGTGTGGACGGGAGGATTCATGGAGACATGCCCCCCTTGAATGTACAATGTCACGATGCATCTGAGCTCTTTCTGACCCATCTCTGGTGGAGCATGTAAGCCTAAATGAGGATGCCAATGCAAAGAATTGGTTATTTGCTATGCATGACACACTAAGCCAGGAGGAGTACACTGTACTAGTGGTTACTCTGTGGGCCATCTGGAGAGCAAGACGCAAGGCGATCTACGAGGACGTGTTTCAGAGCCCTCAAGCTACAAACCAGTTCATAAAATCATACCTGATGGATCTTCACACCGTTGCAGAACCAGGGGTGGAGCGGAGGCAGCAAACCATCAGTCGGCCGGCCCAATGGATTCAACCTCCCGATGGTTGTGCCAAGATTAACGTGGATGCAGCTGTCGCTCGGGGACAAGGGGTAGCTGCTGCTATTTGCCGCGACCAAAGGAGCATCAGCGATCGTATTCAGGAGTTTGAGTGACCCTCCAACTCTGGAATCCCTAGCGATATGGGAGGCTCTTGCACTTGCAGGTGATCTCAACATACGACACGTCCACATTGCTTCAGACTGTAAAGTTGTAGTGGATGACATCAAGCAAAGGAATCCAACAACCTATTGAGCCATTCTACATGAAATCATGGAGCATAGTGTTTCTTTTACCATTTGTAACATCGTTCATGAGTATAGGAGCTCAAATTTCGAGGCTCACAATCTAGCGAAGCATGTTTTGAGATTAGGGGTGGGTCGCCATGTTTGGTTAGGGCACCCCGGCAATCTAACTTTCATTCCTGTAAACATTGTTTCAATTTAAATAAAGCTTCGCGAGATTGTCTCAGAAAAAAAAAAGCTGACTCATCTAGTCACCGCGCACCAAGATTCACGTGTCTCATCGGACGACTAGCGCCACATTTGCTCCGAATCATAATATTTTTGACATCAACTCTATAAGCTTTCGGAAACACTAAAAATCTTTCTTTTTTAAGATCGGAAACACTTAAAAAGCTGATGTCGAATATTTAGGCATGACCAATCTGTCGTTTTTCATGACAATTTATATTGATGCAACGATGGCAAATTTAGTTTGCAAGCACAATAATTTTCTGACAAAATAAATAACTTATGATGAACTTGTCATGCTCGCCAACTAAACTTGCCATCCTCAAAAAACATAATTTGCCATGACAAAGATAAGTTTTGCCATGATAAAAAATATGGCGTCCGATTTGTAGTGGAGTTCTAAGCTTAGTTCATGAATGTAAAAAACTCCCGCTTAGTATAATTTTGTACTAAAATTAACTGGCGCACATTTGGTGTAAATATGTACTAAAGTTATGCTAAGCGTGCTCAAAGGCAGTACATATTATTAGGAAAGTCTGAATTATATGAAACTTGGAAACTATCCTGTCATTCATGTTTGATATGTTTCATCCAATTTTCACACATCCATCAAACAAAATCAAAGGTTCCATGACGCACGGCAGAGGTTAATTTCCCGATCGAAAAACAAGCGCTATGATGGGCATGCATGATGCATATGTGCTGAGGTAGCTATTGGCGAGAAGTCAGGACCGATCTATCGGACGACGCAAAGAGCGCCTCGCGGTCCATCTCGTACCCGCACAAGTATTTCCACGCGTGGCACTCGACGCCGTCGGCAAGCTTCTCGAGGCATCCTGTCGTGATGTTCAATAAGAAGACGCCCTGACTGGTGCATCCTCCTCCTTCTCCGACGGTGAATATCACCGTGCCGCTCTTCTCGCCGAACCACCGCAGCTTAAACGCCGTTGTCATGGTAATCCCGAGCTCGGGTAGGCTGATGAGTTTGAGTCGGGCCTGTTCCTGCCCCTCCCACTCCCCGCCGGCAGCCGTCTGGGTCTCGATGTTGATGCAGAAGTCCGTGCATCCCAGGAAGCCCACGTCGAGGAGGCTCAGGCGCTTACCGTCCGGGGAGGTGCCCAGCAGGCGCTCGCCGGCGTAATAGTGCGACTGCCTGTAGGGCACCGGACACATATCCAAGGGCTCCGACGGCGGGCCGTCGAGCCGCACGCCGAACGCCTCGTGGTGCATGGGCCAGTAGGCCGCGCCGCCGACCACGACGGCGTGGCCAAGACCGCGCAGCATGTTGGCGCTGATCTTGGCGCCGGGTTTCCTTTCTTCCGGCCCCCAGCGGCATGCGACGCCGGCGTCGGCGTCGGCAGAGGAGCAGGAGCGCAGCGCCGTGAAGCTACGGCGGTTGTAGACGAGGAGCACGCGGAAGAAGCCCGACGGCGCGGGCACGTCTAGGTCGTCGCCGGTGAGTATCGCACACACGTAGTGCCCGGGGCAGTGGTCGCCGGAGAGCGGAGGGAGCATGGAGATTTCCCCCGTCATGGGGTTGCACACGCTGAGCGTAAGGCCGTCGGCGCGCGCCTCGCGCCGGAGCTCCAGGATAACACGGCCGTTGCGGGATGCGACAGGGCGGGCGTGGTCTAACAGCCCGGCGGCGACGTGTTCGAGCTGGGGGCGGGGGCCCAGGAGGCGCGAGGCGGCTTCCGTCGGGACGAAGCGCGGCGGCAGCGCGGGGGAGGCGCGGGGGGCGCGGGCTTCCTGGTGGAAGAAGCCGAGGGCGAGGTGGGGGAGGAATTGCGCGGGCGGCGGCAGAGCGCGGGAGATGGCTTCGGCGTGCGTGGCCACGGTGTGGCCCCATTGCCTGCACGTCGCCCCGTAGCGGACGATGTCGGTGGCTGACGAGGACACGCTGGATAGGATCGCGGAGAGGACGTCGCCGGGCAGATCCTTTTTCCCCTCACCGCCAGCGCGCCGGCTCCGGCGTCGGTGTTGGCGCCGCCACAGCCACCCGTTGGTGTACGGTGGTGGCGTCGCTGAGGGATGGGCGCGGTCCCGTCGAAACGGCGGCATCGGATGCGCGTATTTTTAGGTTAGGTTTCCGATCAGTTGCAACTACTGGCAAGCCCACGAGTCCATCACAGGTGCCTGCATATTTATGCACCCCCTGAGATCGATCCGAGTCTTTTTTTTTTCAGCGGTTTTTTATGACTGGGACCAATCCGAATCGGACGGTGCACCGATCATCCAGGCCTTCGGGTGCAGATTTGTCTTTTTCTGAGAGCTACTCAGATGTTCAAATGAGTTGAAAATTGAAGCGGACCTCACGCATCAATTTATCTACCACACAAAAAAAATATTATTTTTTAAATTTTTCTAGTATTTGTTTTGATTTTTTTTTCTGACCGGGTGCAGATGAGCCTGGCAATCGAAACGCCGCATTCCGAAGGGTCAATATTTTGACGCAATGTGCATCCAATATGAAATTCCCGTGGGAGCTATATCTCCTTAGGGCGAGATGGTAGCTCTCCTAATATGAATCTGAAGCTTGTCGAAACGCTGCGCGAATAGGTCGGCCCAGTATAACCTGTTTTCTTGTCGCCGTCAACTTCTATCGTATCGCTGCATGTTTTGTTTCTTTTTGCTTCTGTTTTGTATTCGTAGTTTTTTTTTCGGGTTTTCTTTCATCAAACATTGGTTTTTAAAATTTGTTTCTCAATTTTCTTGTTTTGTTTTTTGTACTGACGTCTCTCGGGTTAATCACCGGTTTTTCTTTGTTTTACTGGGATTTGTGTCTTTGTCAGGTTTTCATTGTTTTTTCTTTTCTACTTTCTCTTCAGCTTTTTTGTACCATTTTGGTTTTCATCACTTTTCTTTGTTTTCTTTGCTTCTTTCTTAGTTTTCATTAATTTGCATTCTTTTTGAATTGGTTTTCTTTGGGTGTTTCATTTTCTGTTTTCTTTTGAATTCATTTTTTTCATTGGTTTTCTTTGTTTCTTTTGTGCATATGAAAAAAATGCTTACCATGTATTTTTAATTGTTAATGTGTATATAAATATTTATCATATATAAAAATTGAACACACATTAAGTAAATGTAGACATCGAAAAAATTTATTAAAAAAATTTGTTCTGTATTTAAAAAATATTAAACATGTATATAAAATGTTGATGGTGTATGCACAAAATGTAAATTGTGTTTGAAAAATCTTTATTGCCATTAAAAATGTTCAACACATGACCAACATTTTTTATACACGTTTAACATTTTTAATACATGATCAACATTTTTTATACACGTTTAACCATTTTTAAATACATTATCAACATTCTTTTCAAGTACATTTACTTGTACTAGGCCGGCCCAGCGGACGGGAGGCAGGCCACAACCTTAATTTTTTTTCTTTTTTCATGTTTTATGTTTTGTTTGCCTTTTTTTACTTTTGTTTATACTTCTAAATATTCTCTCTCTCTCTCTCTCTCTCTCTCTCTCCCTCAATAACTTATTCTACACCGTGGGTGATGAATAGTATATATATATATATATATATATATATATATATATATATATATAGGTATAGACTTTGCATGTATACCCGCATTATTACTTTCCTATTTGTTTGCATGACGGTACTTCTATGGAAAGTAATAAAGGTTGCCTAATTGATACGTGTCATTATTTTTCCTTCATGATATAGTAAATTACAATTAATTATTTAGCATACTCGTTGCCATGTATGGCAGGTGCATCTATACCAATATAAAAAGACCCAAAAGGGCAGATCCAATTAATCTCGGTCATCAAATCATGTCAATCCAACGACCTAGACTGCTTCAATGTCGAGCGCTCAACACGTTTAGCATGCAGTTAATTTCATGCCAAATATAGTGCTAATCACATAATAACACGCAAATAATATCCTACTTAATATCCGCATGCACTTAATAAGATGTGTGCACGTGTAATTAGTATTAGCATTAATGGGTAAATCTTATTAGGAAAGAATTATTGCTTGAGATGAGTACTTAATACCCGCCCAGATTAGATAGGATAGAGAAAATCAGTAATAAATGGTCCATGTTTTTAAGTCCATGCATGTCTCATCGTACGTGCACCTTTTTGCATATAATGGAGGTTATTTTTCTGATGCGTTATGGATAACCCTTCTCTCTTTCTTATATGTTCTCTGCTTTATTTTCACCAAGTATCTAACACCTTGAATAAATCACTAGGTATATAAATACATAATCCAAAATATCTTAGGTATGTTTCGTACTCGAAATATGTTAGGTATATATTAGATACCCATACAGCCCAATATATACGTAGCCATATTTTACTTTAGTTACATACGTTGAGTGGGTATGTACAATATTTCCAAGCTTTTTTTACACAACCGGGTATATAAGTGTGCAGATACATTGGGTATTTCCACTTGAGGTATATACTTCGACCGGGTATGTACAATATTTTTCTACCATTTTTCATATAGCCGGTTATATACGTCGACCGGGTATTACAATATTTTAGTCAGTAGGTATTGTATATCCGTATTGGATAGTTAGGAAACAAAAATAAATGTAATTAGTCAAAAAATAAATTCTTGGGTATATACATACCCGCGTATGTACATACTTTCGTTAGTATGTATAAGATACCCATTTGAGATAATTAGAAAACAAATAAATGTAATAGTTAAAAAAATAAATTATTGAAGATATACATACATGCGTATGTATATAATTTCGTTGGTAGGTACTAGATACCCGTATTAGATAGTTATGAAACAAAAATATATCCGCATCAATTCAAATAAATTCAACATTAATATATTTTATTGTATGGCAAGTCTTGCATGCATAATAGTTATAAAAAACAAATAAAATGTAAGCAGGGAAAGTCTTGCATGAAGAATAGTTAGGAAACAAATTAAATATACCACAGTTTCCAAAACAATCAAGGTGCCTCGGCACCTAGGTGCCCCATCTATTATATATATATATATATATATATATATATATATATATATAGGGTCGCGCTATTCGTCACCCTGGGTGAGGAATAGTTATTCTTCACCCCCTCTCTATTTTGACATCAATGCACCGTATTTTTACGTTTCGTAAATTTTGTCTTATTTCATATATAAAAAGAGAACGTAAGAAAATATGTACTCGTCGTAAAAAATATTTTATATTACGTAAAATTACGAATGTAAAAACATAGTGTAAAACATACATAAAATGTGATTTTTCTAGTCTTATAACCTATATTTTTGTTTTTTTATACCAAATTTTACATATTGAATCAATATGCATGTAACTATTTATATTCTAAACGTAATTTATTTAGGAAGCGATCGTAAGATTACCTCGGGTGAAGAATAACTTATTCTGCATCCTGGGTGATGGTAACACTATATATATATATATATATATATATATATATATATATATATATATATATATATATATATATATATATAGGGAAAAGCATGGCTAATGTGTTTCTTAGCGGAGAGTGCTATCTCAGCCACATGCAAGCATTGGGATCTGTTTCACCCCCTTTCCCCCTTTGCATTTTCGTCATTTTTTATCTCTAAACTTTATTTCCTCTTTGAGCAGAAGTTGGACCACAGCACATGTGCATAGGCCATATGCCCAGCTTGTAGGCTGGCACTCGGCCTGTTCGCTGCAGCCATCGGGCCGTGCGCGTAAGGTTCTGAACCCATGAAAGGTTCTCTTCCCTCCGTTCGGTTCTATGCTCAGTAAAGGTGCGAGTTTTTGTTTTTATTTTTTGTTCGTTCGTCTCCTTTTTCGTAGTATATGCGTGTGAGCTGTTTGTGTCACAACGGCCCCTCATTAGCAAGCACGTGGTGATGGGTTCCTCTTTTCTCTATCCTCTAACGGGCCGGTATAATTGGAAGCTGATGCCCAACTGGTTGTCACGCTGCGCTATAGAAAAAACTATGTTGTCATGCTTATTGGTGGGTGGTGTACATATTGCGTTAAAACTACTAAAAAAATTATTCCAACAAAGATGCGAGCAGTATAACGTTTTTAAAATTTAGAGTCTGTACGAAGGAAAAAAAATCGTTGGTGCATAACCAGAAGAATAGCAAGCTATGGATATATATTTCAAGTAATTGTAAGTAGGTCGGCGTCTTTTCACTAATAGACGCACAGAGTTGGCAAGCTTCATCATATTTCATCAGTTTGGAGACATCGCAATTATAGCTACACAGCTTATGTTACAAGGTTATTGGTTGAATTGCCAAATAATTATGGAACACACCAGCAGCCATCCTAGTTGTTAAGCATGAAGTAGCACAAGGAAATAAAAGGCAGAAGACTAGATGCATTGCGTCGGTACAACATACACATTTTCCTCAACACGGGCTAATGGAACCACTCTGTGCGTGTGAATTTTGGATGCATTAACGAGATAAGTTTTCTGAAGTACCTTTGGGTCTGCTTCTAGTGTAGGCCGGACGTCCCGTACGCCCAGATTCGTAGCCGTAGCAGAGTAGGGGGCTAGGGGTGTTGAGTGATGAATGGAGATGCTGGTCTCTCGTTTTCTTGTCATCTTCCGCACGGACGCATGCGGATGCACTCCCATGACCCGGCGAGTATTTACATGGACAGAAGCCGGTCACAAGGCACTGTGTTTTCGAGCGCAATTCCGGTGTCCAGAAGTCAAGGTTGTAACCTGATGGCATGCATGCAACGAAAAGGAGCCTCCCACAGCAGCTACCAACCTGATGCATGTCCAGCACGCAGCCGATGGACCGGCTATTTTCATGCATGCCGCAGTCCTCACTCTGCCACACCCGTGGCCTACCTAGATGGCATCGTCAGATCCTCACTTTGCCTTGCCACGAACTCGGCGTGACATCGTTCTCTGGATTGTTCTGACGCGCTGAAAGACGATCGATAGGAGAGGCATTTAGGGTGTGTTTGGTCGAAGAACCAACTGTCATGGAATGAAACGGTTCCATTCTAGAGGAACGGATCGGTTCGTTTCTGTGTTTGGTACGAGCAAAATAATAGAATGGAATGATCCCATTCCTATGTTTGGTTTGGAAGCATGGAATGAAAAACGGAATAGCAAAAATTCAAAATTTCGGCAGCATTTCATTTGTATTTTAAAAAAACAACATAACACTTTATATTGACAAGCATGATACATATATGATATCACACATAACACAATTTTCGACAACAATATCATAATATAGCAAGTTCATTTTCCGTGTGAATATACAAACATACACCACAATACTTCTCAGCGGCAATCAGGATCTTCGTCGGTGTTTTCTTTTCTGTGGACATGACGCCAAAGGTAAAGAAAAACATTGATTCGGTATTGGCTAACTCTAAGCTGATTTGATCTCAACAAATGTATGCTGCCTTCTTTGGGATAATTTGTGCATTTGGCTTCAGTGTGGCATCCTGCCTTGGAGCAGCAGCAGCAGCACGCTTGACCAATGTATGAGGTAGATTGTAGAGGTTGCAGCAACAAAATCTGAAGGCGTAGAGAGAAGTAAACACTATAAAAAATATGGCTACCAATGACTTTTTTTTTTTTGCGAGGAGCTACCAATGACTTGTACTAGGGATTTAACACATCAACATATATTGCAAAGATAAACAGGACAACATGTATTTCAGTAGAAGTTAGGAAAAGATCCCCTTCGTTTGAACAGTATAGAGAAACAAAATGAATCAAAAGACAACCATGAGTCCATCTCTCTCGGCTGGGCAATCTCCATGACTGCAAAGTGTAACAGCGGCTGCACTAGTTTGAACATCACAGAGCACATACAAGGGGTAAGGAAGAGAGGTCGCACCTTGAGGAGAGGAGCCTCTGCCGCCGCTGTTAGCTCGCCGGAATCATGCCTACACCGCCGCCCCGCTGCAACTCCTCTGCAAAACTACCGCCACGCAGCTCTAGATCGAGAGAAAGGACGGCCTGCTTCCCTCATGTGCTGCAGATCGAGAGGGGAGGAGTCAGCCGCGGCGAGGGAAAGAATCGGGGGAGGGCGGGGCGGGGCGGGGCGACGCAAATCGAGGGAGAGAGAGAGAGACAAGGGGGAGGCGGCGCGGCGAGGAGAGGCGATAGGACTGGCCGTGCGAGAAGAGAGCCGGTTCCGCGTCCACTACTAGATATCCCGTTTTAGCCGAGGGTCCAATTACCGTCGGATATTTAAGTTCACCGTCGAATACTCTTATAACTAACGGTACACTGTCAGCAATCTCCCGTCGGCTATGCTTCGTCGGCCATTACACCAATAACCGACGGTATCGTCATATTATATCTTTGCCCACGGTGAGAAACCGACGGTGAGCCGTCGGATATCTTGTTGCCTACACCTGGCTCCCAGTAGGTCGATGCGCTTATAGCCGACGGTTCACGGTCGGGTGTTTATCATCCGACGGTTATTGTTTACCATCGGTTTTCTTAATAGCCAACGGTATATACAACCCGTTGGGGTTACGTAGAACTGAGAGGAGAGACAAACCATCGGTTATTGTGATTACCGATGGTGCATACACCCCTTCGGGGATTCCTTTAGTTGAGAGGTTAGCCCGCACCTTCAATTTAGAAAGTCACCGACAGTCTAAAGTGTCGACCCTCACTGAATCCAAGATGTTTGTTACACCATGGGCCATTTGTCAACCCTCACTGAATTAATTTCACTTAGAGGTGTTGCACCACAGGGAATTACGATATATAACACAATATTTCCTAATATTGGTATTTCAAATACATCTCATAATTACACAACCGCACATGACAAAAATATTTATTATATTTAGCATGATCCAAGTATTACAAGCCTAATGAGTTGCATATGAATTACATTTACCATAACAATCCATCTAGGAAGTGTTGAATGCATAACAAAATAGCGACAAAGAGGTCTAGACAATTTGCGTAAGCTAAATTGTCCACAAACTTCAGAGCTTTACTTTATCATAATGCTTATCGCCAAAGCTGTCATCTCCCTCGTTGGCATAGATGTCATCCTCATCATCATCACTGTCATGATCACTCTCACAGCTCGGACCTCTTCTAATATTGCTTCACACTCCTTAAGAAATGACAAGACTAGATGTGAGAGAGATGAAAAACATTGCAATGTACTTGAAATTAAATTGAGCTACAGGGAACAATTTTTTAGGGAAGCCACAGAGAACAAATTTAATTGTTCTAGAAACATCTATGCATGGAGATATATAGCTAATCACGTCTTACTGTTGAAACTAGAAACTACATCAACAATTACTAGTGTTACACCAGTAATTCATTCCTTTCCAGACCATACATCTGAGCAATAGAAACTAAAATATATAGACGAACAGTAAAAATAAAACTAGTATTTTGCATCTTTTATCCACAAAGCTAAATACTAGTACTTTTTGACCTCTTAATATACTTCCATGTATTTCTGTGTATTCACGCAAGACAAAATCTATTTACCCATCGGAATATTCAGTTATTTGTGGTACTATTTTCCTAATTGTTGTATATGTCGTTGTACCTTTACAGAGCTGCCGATTAATAGAAAAGCCAATAAAATGGTAGAGGACATCATAATAGATTTCTCGAAGAGAACGGATGTGGCTGCCATGAATTTGGAGAGGCAAGAGAGATCTGGGGCACAAGCTACCTTCAGGTTCCAAGGATATCTTTTTGACGGGCAAGGAATCCCTCAAACACTTTACAAGGACAACACAAAACTCAAGCCTATGTTTGCATAGTAACTGCATACGGAACAAAAAGTTAGACTGACCCATAAAGGATGAAGCAGAAGCCGTATGTGATGATGCTCGAGTCAAACACTTCATTTCTGTACAGCCCAAGCACTGTGTAGTAACCTAAATTGCATAAGAGTATAATAAGTTTGTCAGCAAAGTCTTATCTGAATGTTTCTCATTTTATTGTTGTTGAAACTAGACTTACTGAAGCTGTCGACAAGGCTCGTGCTTCACCAATTTCACCTTGTTCCCAACGATCTTGGACAGCCTCATTAGTCTGAATCCCCCTGCTTTCATTAGGCCTCTGTTATGGAAGATATTTCGGATACCTTACCAAGATTCAAATAGTCCTTTGTGGCACAAACCATGGCAATGTTTTGCATCATCTAAATATGCACGTATTTCCTCATCTTACTTTGTTCCTGAATAACTAGGTGTACAAATTAAGCGAAGCTACTACTTCTATTCCCTTGTGGTAGTATTTCCAGCATAGTTGTGTGAATCGGACCAATTTTGACATCTTAGCTAGCAAGGATTTGACATCAGAAATCAATCAGACTAGACTAGATGGGGATTGCAACCTTAACTTGCAGAGGAGTACAATATAGTAAATGGCGAAAAAACAGAGCCGAACCCATACGCTCGCCATTGCCTGCCACCACCGCTAGCGAACTGTTGTTGCAGAAAGAGAAGAAAGAAGAGACAAGGTGAGAGGAGAGAAGAAATCCCGGGAAGGGAAAAGAGGCACTGACCTAGCGTTGTAGCCCACCGAGTGTTGCACGCCGCCGCAAAGAACTGGCGAGAGGCGAGATCTGGGTGCACTTGCACATTACGGGAGGATAGAAAGGGGTGAGAGGAGCAAAACGTCTCCAGCCTCCCTGGCCATAGCTGCCGTGGAGTGGAGAGGTGATGGGAGGAGTCGATCTGAAGCTAGGCGACGGGGAGGTGAGGGCTGATCTTTGGCGGCAAGGTGAGGATAGGCCACGATGGCTACCAGGGGAAGTTAGGCAAAAGCGATCGCGAGTTCGTGCCGAGTGGGCTATTTAGAATTTTTTGTTTCGCGCTTGTGTGGGTTGAAACTTTCAACGCGCGTGTAAATACAACTGAGGTTTTTTTTGCTTCTTATATATTCCTCTGTAAATCAGAACATTAATCAGAATTGTATTTCATCAATTTAAGTACAATGAAGTAAATTCAGTGTATGATATTGAAATATATACTTTTCAACATTTTAAACTCAAAGAAAATTAAGAACAGCCTTTTTATCACCCGACGGATCACACGCACGTGTCGACCACTTTGTTCGCTTGATACATGTCCTAGGGGCCCCACACACCGCTCTCCTCTAGCCTAATAGCTTATTCCGAATGGATGAACTTGTCTTGTTCGAGAGAAATCAATCTCATCTCTGACGCGTCTAAAGACGCCCTCCTCCCCCATCCCACGAGCTTCGCCAAGCATCTCCTACTTTGTTACGCACCGCTGTTGACACTGCTTCAACTCCCAAACCAATGTGTTGCCAATTGCTCCTTTTGCCACTGCAAACCGCTCAGACCATTGCATGCACATGATGCGGTCATCGTCGGTGGCTTCAAGCCGAGGAACCGCGCATCACCAGCCACCGCCGCTACAAGAGGACGGTGTCGCTGCTACAAGACGGCCAAATGGCATCAAAGAAGTTTTGTGCTTGCAAGCGGCGGGGTTGGACTGGACGCGCCGCCAAACCCGCCCGCGTTGCAGTGTCAGTCTTCTGTGTCAGTGCGGGCTCGCTGAGGAAGCTCGGTTCGGTGGGGCGAGCCCGCACTGACACAGAAGACCGGTGGGGCGAGCCCGCACTCAGTCCTCGTCGGTCTTCTGTGTCAATGCGGGCTCACCCCACCGAACCGAGCTTCCTCAGCTAGCTTACTGCCTGGCGCTTTAGAGCTTGGAATTGGGGCCAAATCCCAAGATAAGAGTCGAGGAGAAGAGGGAGGTGAGTCAAGTGAGGAGAGCTGATACATCTAGGAAGTGAACAGCGACTAGTGTTGAGAGTGAGAGGATTAGGTCGACTCTATAGCTATACATTAAAACACACACATCAAATGTCCATGGACATGTCCGGACGTGTCCGCAGATAACGCTAGGGGAGTCGGTCAACCGACCGTAGTCATCAAGTCCGGACAACATGAGTGGGTCATGCGTGGGCTAGGTGGATCTAAAAGAAAATCACATGGACTGTGAGGACATGATGTCAAACTGACAGTGAGACAAGCGGACGGCGTCGACTCCTGCAAAGCCCTCCTCCCCCCGTTTTGCTTCCTATTTAGCAAATTTTGGTGGTCCGGACTGGTCCATGGACGTTTGGTGCATCCCGTTGGATGGCTAAAAGTGTCCAAACCTTGAAAGCACGGGAGCGAGTGTGGAGCATCTCCAGAGTAGGAATTAGTTGAGCTTATTGAAATATATTCCAGCTACGCGCTCTAGAGAAGATGGCCAGCAACCGGTACCATCCGGACTGCGAGTGATGTCAGCTACTAGCCACTACTCAGACGCAGTGGCAACACACTCCACTTCGGCAAGACACCATGTGCCACAAAGTGAAAAAAAAACAACACCTAGACATATATATACAAGACTACGCTGAGCACCTTTGCCTCCTCTACTCCGGCCAACGATGTTGTCGGAGAAGATAAGGGATTGGGCCAGGGAGGACGATCTCTTCTGTACCCTCAATGGGGTTTCTCCTCATGATACTTTGTAAGTGAACGTTTTTGAAACATGTCATTTTTAAACCATCATATTTGTATTGTTTTGGACCAACTTTTTAAAACATCATATTAATGAAAAATAATAGTGCACTTATAGCAGTGGTAGTAATTGTGGGAAATTTACTTATATGGAAATTATTTGGAATATAACCATCGCCGTGTACATGTTTATTGCATTCGTCCATCAAAACATATCACCGAGGGTGAAAGTCAACCATCGGTTATTACTATCTCCCGTCGGGTATCTAATCAAATAACCGAGAGTGAAATATTGACCGTCGGTCATTTTCACTCATAGCCGAGAGTTTTGTTTTGACCTTCAGCTATTAAAATTCACCGTCGGGTATTACATGTAATCCCCGTGGGTACAACCAAAACCGTCGGGCATTAAATTGTATAACCGACAGTTGGATTTTCCCCGTCGGGTATTTTAGTACACCGTCGGTTATTAGTATACCTGGCCAAACCTCGGGCCGGGCCTAGCCAAGCCCGAGGAAAAAAACCTAGGCCTGGGCCTGGCCCGGCCATCGGGCCTGGTTTTTGGGCCCAAGCCCGGCCCGAACACGTAAAAGCCCGCCGGGCATCGGGCCTCGAGCCGGGCCCCTTCAGAAAAGCGCAAAAACGACGGGCCCGGGCCCGGCCATCGGGCTCAAAATCTAGGCCCGAGCCCGGCCCGGGAGCAGCGTCGGGCCGGGCCGGGCCGGGTCGGGCCGGGCCGGGCTGCCCATGGCCAGGACTAGTTATTAGTAGTCATACCCGTGAGTATGCAATAACCGTCGGCCAATATCAACAGCGTCGGCTATTGCAGTAATGACCGACGGCCCGTCGGCTATTAGATTTCACCTTCGGAAATATGGGGATTTCTAGTAGTGGTCGTCCGCTCGTTTTGGAGGTATCACCCGGTTCCGCATCTGGGCCGAATATTCGGTTCCTGGGAACGAGGGGGTGACCGTTCCATCTCCCTACTGAACACGAGAACGATGCTCGGGAATGGGTCGGACCCGTGACGTTCCAAGCCGTTCCAGCAACCAAACACACCCTTAGAAGAGTAGCTCCAACGTAGTGACCCAAACGAACACATATTTTGTCTATTTTTTTGTCCGTTTGTTCAACTCTCCGTCTAGCGGACATGCCCCGGACACGTGCGGACAAAGAATGCACCCAACGCTGGACACAAAAGCGCACAAGCACACAGAAGCAACACCGGCGAGCACCTCCTCTGCAGGCGCCCCGCCTCCTCCGCCTCAACGGTGCCGGCACCGCCGTGCCCTTCCTCGCGCCGCCCCTCCGCTCTCCCTCGCCCTGACGTGCCTCTCCGCACCTCCTCGCGCCGCCGGGCCCCTTCGCTTCGCCATGCCGGCGTAGGACGCGCAGGAGTCGAGCTGCCACCACAGGACACGAGCTCCAGTCGTCACCGCATGAAACGATATCCAGCCACCGCCGCAGGACACGAGCTCCAGCCGTCCCTATGGGACACGAGCTTAAGCCACTCCCGCACACGAGCTCCAGCGCCAGCGCCGTCGACTGCTCCGCCGCAGGCGACGGGATAACGGCGTGGAGGTGGCGGCCTGCGTCGGTGGCCTCGCCGGTGAGCACGGCGGCGGCCTGCGCAGGTGGCATCGCTCCTCGTTGAGGAGGTTCTGGAGCTGCCCAGCTCGTGCGTAGTCACTGGTACGGCGGACACGGGCGTTCGACAGCGGACGACGGGAGCGTCCGCTTCTGTCCGTTTGGATCGTCCGTCCGCCTAGTGGACATGCCGCGGACACGTGCGGACGAAGAGTGCACCCAACGCGGGACACAAAAGCAGACAAGCGCACAGAAGCAACAACAGCGAGCACCTCCTCTGCAGGCGCCCCGCCTCCTCCGCCTCAGTGGCGCCGGCGCCGCCGTGCCCCTCCTCGCGACGCCCCTCCACTCCCCCTTGCGCCGCCGTGCCTCTCCGCACCCCTCGCACCGCCGGGCCCCTCCGTGGCGCAGGGGTCGAGCTGCCGCCGCAGGACACGAGCTCCAGCCGCCCCTGGACACGACTCCAGCGCCAACACCGCCGATTGCTCCGCCGCGGGCGACGGGATGACCACGTGGAGGTGGCGGCCTGCGCCGGTGGCCTCGCCGGTGAGCGCGGCGGTGGCCTGCGCATGTGGCCGCGCCGGTGGCCTCCCTCCTCGTTGAGGAGGTTGTGGAGCTACCCAGCTGGTGTGTAGTCACCGGTCCGGACCAGGGTGAACACGGGCGTTCGACAGCGGACAACAGGAGCGTCCACTTCTATCCGTTTCGTACCGATTTGTGGCCCATATTTACGTCAAGTTTGGGTCGGACGTCCATTTGGATCAAGTTTCTGTCCGAATGACCCAAACAAGTAAAATGGGTCGTTGTGTTGGAGTTGCCCTTAGAGCCAGAACCATATTTCTAGCCAGCACAACCGTCATCATCCTCGAGCACAAACCATGTCCAGTATCATCTCTACCACCCCAGTCGATGACGAAGACTACATGTCTGATGTTTTAAGGCATGCCTATCTCCTTGAGGATGTCCTTGGTAGGGTAGATAATCTCAAAACATTGTTGCGTGCTAGCGTGGTGTCCAAGTATTGGCTGAGTGCTGCACTAAAGGAGGAGCTGCTAGTCCTCTTCATGACATCGTTGCTTAGTTCCTTGTGCGGGATCACGACATCAGATATCTTGAGTTTGCCCCCATGGCGGGAATAGAGTCGTCTCTCCTTCCAAAGGAGGTGGGGGCGGAGGCTGCATTTTCCGGCCATTCGAGCTTCAACACCGTGCTTTTCTGCGGCTACGGCAAACTCGTCCTAAGAGAGATGGGCCACCCGAGAGGCTACGCCAAGCGGTCGATGTTTGGCGCCATATTGACATCACGCCATCAGCTGCCTCAGTATGAGCGCACTCTTTTTAATTGGACCAGACACCTTTTTGTACCATGAATGTTTTAAACATCGGAGTAGCACCATGATTCCTTTTTCTATCATCACCGTATCGATGTATCGTCATAATGATAGGAGAACCTTCATTTTCCATTACACAAACTCTACACACTCGTATGACTGCACTCTTTTTCATTGGAACGGGTACCTTTCTCTTCCATGAATGTTCTACCTATCGGAGTAGCACCCCGGTTCATCTGGTGATCCCGATCTCTCTCTCTCTCTCTCTCTCTCTCACACCTTTTTTGTGTGACCATAGGCGCCAACACTTGACGTGGTTAAGGCCACTTAAGAGGAAACAACCATAATGAACAGACAATTGTAATTGAAACATGCAAGTCACACCTCTCATTGTGTTCTTGTATCGATGTATCGTCATAATGACAGGAGAACCTTCATTATCCATTACACAAACCCTACATAATCATATGAGTGCACTCTTTTTAATTGGACCGGGCACCTTTCTCTACCATGAACGTTGTAACCATCGGAGTAGCATCCTGCTTTATCCGGTGTTCCCTCTCTCTCTCTCTGCCTCATTTTTGGTGTATTTATAGGCGCCAACACTTGCCATGTTTAAGCTCACTTAAGAGAAAACAACATTAATAAACACACAAATTTAATTAAAAACATGCAAGTCACACCTCTCATAGTGTTTTTGTATTGCCGTAGATCATCATAATGACACGGGAACCTTCATTTTCCATGGCACAAATCCTACACACTCATATGAGTGCACTCTTTTTAATTGGACCGGGCACATTTTTCCACCATAATGTTGTACACATCGGGCACCTTCATTTTCCATTACACAAACCCTACACACTTGTATGAGTGCACTTTTTTAATTGTACCGGGCACCTTTCTCTTCCATGAACATTGTACCTATCGGAGTGTAACGCCCCGGTAATTAAGCTACAGAAACCCCCTACTAATGATGCTACATCACCACGATTACTGTTGTTAATCTCGCGATGAGTCAAATCCCATTCGAATTCAAAATTTAAAACAAATGTAAAATAATATTTCTTCAAACAGAAAAACAAAAGTGTTAGAAGTGTTGCAAATAATCAATGGATAAATGTCATGGTGAAACCAAAATTTTGTAAGGTGTTAAAATGCACAAAAGCAATTTGATCAGGGGCCGAAACAATTATTTAAATGCTTTTTAAAATAAAAAAAATAACTAATTTATTTAAGTGCCAAACCTAGATGTGGCAGAGGCCTAATTAGTGACACTAATTTAGGTGCTAGAATTATATTTTATAAAACTAAATAATATGAAAAGAAATTAGAAGACAGAAAAGAATAAAAGGTAAAACAAATAAAAAGAAAAAGAGAGAAACCCCCTGCCCCTCCCTGGGCCTTGGCTCACCCGGACCAGCCGGCCCAACCCAGTCGGCCCACCTCCCCGGTCGTCCTCCTCCTTCCCTGTTCAACCGACCGGGGATCCTCCCGCGCGTCCCCGCCACACCACATCGTCGGTGTTGCCCCGGAGGGGATAAGAACGACGCGACCCTCCCCCCTCGGCCTCGTCAGCTCCCCCTCCCACGAATATCTCTCTCGCTCCACTCCCCGCCTCAGATCCCCTAGCTCACCGAGCGCCTCCACGGCTCCGCCACCGCGTACCACCGCGCCCACCGGCCACCTCGAGCTGCACCGGCTCATCCAGGAGGACGGCCGTGCTCTTCTTCGTCGACCACCCCCCGGGATCGAGGCCGGGAACGCTGCCCGCGCCGTTTTCCCCCGGCGACGACCACCTCTGCCGCTGTTCGATCCGCGTTCCCCAAGCTCCGTCGGCCTTCCCGAGTCGCCTCCGACCTCCGCCGTGAGGCCCCTCTCATTTTTCCCATCCCCTCCCTGTCGATTCCGTCGCCGTAGCTGTCGCCTTCGACTTCGCGCTCGTCACGCGCCGGCCGCGCCCGAAAGCCCCCGCTCACCCGCCGTAGCTTCCACGCGCCCCGCGCCCACGACCTGCCGCGCGCCCGCCATCACCTGCACGCCCCTGACCTTGGCCGTGCCCACGCCCGCAGTCCTGCGCCCCTGCCCGTGCTCCGCCGCGCCAGGCCGCGTCCTTGCCGCTGTTTCCTGCTCTGACCCCGGCTGCCCCTGCTCGCCCGACCGGCCGCCCGCGCGTGCGGCCTCCGCGCCCTCGCCGTTGCTCGCTGCTCCCTCCCCTGCCGTCCGCGCCCGCCTCCTCCTACTGCCGCCGCCGCCTGCTACAGCATCGCCCGCCCGCGCGACGCTCGCCGCCGCCTAGCGTGCCCCTGCTATTCCTTGCGCTGCGTTGCTGCTCCTACCGCTACTCTGCTTGCCTGCTTCTAGTCGCCACCGCTACCCCTTTACTAATACTGATGAGGACTGTAGCTATGGCTAGCTTTATGAAAATTGCACTGATTAGCCCTTTGTACAGCTCCTAAACAGAGACTAAATAATTGTTAACAGGTCTAAGAAAAATATGGGCAGGTAGTACACTTGACAAGCTCCAAGTTACTACCGAATTCAAATAAGGCATGGATTAAATCCTGTGAAAATCACAAAATCCTATGTTCGTATATTTTAACAGTTTCTGGAATTAACAACAAGTGGCACTTTTCAAGCAAAGTTTTGATTAAGCAAATGAACTCTAACAGTGATACAATTGATATCATCTTGTAGATCACAGGAAAGTGGTCAATATTGAGATAAGGCACTAATCCATAGGATGGGCAGAACAATAGTTATAGCCTTTGAAAAACAGCTAAGTGGAGTTTAAAAACTGAACAATTCTCATACTTGGCTAATTTTCAGGTATTCCAAATAGCTGTTTAAATCTTCGGAAATTCGTAGAAATTCATCCGTAACTCGGATAGAAAAAATTTATACATCAAAGTTGATCAGAAAGATGAGACGAATCTGAATACGTAGTCCGTTCGCCCGTCACACGTCCCTAACATAGCAAACATGCAACCATCCCCCTCCGTTCCCTCTGTCCGAAAATGTCGAACACCAGGAATACTTTCCCGGATGTTTTCCCCCTTCGCCAGTAGCACCTAGTACTGCGTTAGGACACACGTAGCACCGCGCGTTGCCTTGTTATATTTTGTGATGCTATGTTTGCTTTATATTTATTGTTTCTTCCCCCCTCTTCTCTCCGATAGACACCAGGACCGAGACCGCTGCCGGTGCCACTGAGTTTGACTACGTCGACGACGACCCCTCCTCCTTGCCAGAGCAACCAGGCAAGCCCCCCGTTGAGCATACAGATATCGCTCATTCCATTTCTCCTGCTTGCATTAGATTTTGCTACTGTTAATGTTTGCTCCTATTCGGATGCATAGCCTGCTTTTGTAACATGTTTATTGTTACCTTACCTGCCTATGTTAAACTGCTTAGTATAGGTTGGTAGTGAACCATCAGTGACCCCCACCACCTTATCCCTGTTGCCCCTGCTTGATCATTGACTACTTGATCAATGTGATCGTCGACCAGAGACCGACACATCACCTCACCCCCTTAGTTGTACGACTTTGCATAGTTACTATCGAGTGCCGAGGGTGATACCTCGTAACGCACTCCTGATGAACACTCTGCAGTGTAGCTGTTCGGTCGTGGTCGTCGAGGGTGATTCCTCCTTCTCCACTTCCGATACGACTCTGTCGTGCAACCCCTCAGTGTGAACCTCGAGGGTGATGCCTCCTACGTTCACCTTGATGTTTTCATCGAGTGGAATTCGCCGAGGGTGATTCCTCAGGTTTCCCCCTTGATGTTATGACCACACGGTTACTTTGACCTTTCTTACAGGCGGGTCGACCCCGATGGGTACCCGCAGGGGATCTATGATGTCGGGTGTGCCGGAAGGGCACTCGAGTGTGATATTGTGGCGGAGCTTCAGAAACTCTGATTGTCTCCGCGTGTTACTAAATCAGCCTATCGGATTTGGGTTTTTGATCTGAGTGGGTCGACGTGCCCTATACGCACTACTACCACGCGAGATTATGGTTTATGGGGCCCTCTACGTCGTACGTTTCTCCCGAAAGCTCCTCAGACGTCACGGTTCACCGTGCGGGCTGATTGTTGGGATTGGGCTGGATACTTTACTGACGAGTTCAGTGTCGCGCCTGCACCCCGGCCAGTCTCGCAACGCGCAGGGTGCCCAGGGCGATGGCCCAAGACCTCTGGGTGCATAGGTTAGTCCGGCGTGCTGACCTCTCTGCTGAGCCTAGGTAGGGCGCTGCTTTGTGTTGATCTCCCGAGGCCGGGCATTACCCAGCAAGTGTGTCCGGCCAGAGGTGATCGATCGTGTTGGGTAACAGTAGTGCACCCCTGCAGGGATGAATAATCTATCGATAGCCGGTCCTACGGTAAAGGACGCTCAGTTTGTATATCCCGATCTACTACTTGAACTGGATACTTGTTACTTAATTGAAGCTTCGGGATCGCTTTCTCGCTGGGAGTCGAGGAAGGATCTCTAGGCTTACTTCAACATGTTTGCTTAATAAAATGCTATTCTACTCTCTTCTATTGCTGCGAGATGGTGGCTTCGTGAAGATGCTAGTCTTCGATAGGACTAGGCCTTCTCTCTATTCTGGCATTTCTGCAGCCCACTCCACATATACAGCCTTTTCCCCTTTGATAATGTTACATATGTAGTGTAGATCCTTACTTGCTGAGTACATCATCCCGATCTACTACTTGAACTGGATACTTGTTACTTAATTGAAGCTTCGGGATCGCTTTCTCGCTGGGAGTCGAGGAAGGATCTCTAGGCTTACTTCAACATGTTTGCTTAATAAAATGCTATTCTACTCTCTTCTATTGCTGCGAGATGGTGGCTTCGTGAAGATGCTAGTCTTCGATAGGACTAGGCCTTCTCTCTATTCTGGCATTTCTGCAGCCCACTCCACATATACAGCCTTTTCCCCTTTGATAATGTTACATATGTAGTGTAGATCCTTACTTGCTGAGTACTTCGGATGAGTACTCACGGTTGCTTTATTACTTCTTTTTCCCCATACCCCACTTTGATGATACTTCAGACGATGGAGCCCCGGAGCCAGATGCCACCACAGGAGCTTACTACCAGGAGGGTCCAGACGGCACGTACTACTGGATCGAGCCAGCCGACCAGGAGTAGGATCGGAGGCTCCCAGGCAGGAGGCCTACGCCTTTCGATCTAGAGTCGTTGTTTGTGCTAACCTTCTTAAGGTAAAACTTGTCTAACTATGTCTGTACTCAGATAATATTTGTATGACTGACTCATGTATTCAGATCTTCGTGATCTCTGGTCTGTAATATTGTGGATCTCCGTTTATTTGTGTTAGAGTTGTGTTGTGATATCTTCCTGTGAGTCCCTGTGCTTGATCGTGCATGTTTGTGTGTATGATTAGTGCACGATTGAGCCGGGGGCGCCACACGGAGTAGCACCTTTCTCTCTCACTCTCAATCACCCTTTTTGTGTGACTATAGGCGGCAACACTTCACGTGGTTAAGAGGAAACGACAATAATGAATGGGCAATTGTAATTGAAAACATGCAAGTCACCCCGCTCATGATGTTCTTGTGTCGCCGTATTATCATAATGACAGGGAACCTTCATCTTCCATTCCACAAACCTTTCACACTCATATAAGTGGACTCTTTTTAATCGGACTGGGCACCTTTTTCTACCCTGAACGTTGTGCCCATCGGAGTAGTACCCTGTTTCCTCTGGTGATCCCGACCCCTCTATCTCTCACCTTTTTTGTCTGTCTTGGCGCCAACACTTGACATGCAAGCCATAGCCCGGCCCTCATGGTGTTCTTGTGTCGCCGTATCGTCATAATGACACAGGAACTCTCATTTTCCATGGCATAAACCCTATACACTCGTATGAGTGCACTCTTTTTAATTGGAAGGGCACCTTTTCTACCATGAACGTTGTACCCATCGGAGTAGCATCCTATTTCCTTCGGTCATCCCGATCTCTATATCTCTCACTCACGTAGTTGTTTGTCTATAGGCACCAACACTTGATGTGGTTAAGCTCACTTTAGAGGATACATCAATAATGAACACACATTTTGTAATTGAAAACATGCTAGTCACACCCCTCCCAGTGTCCTTGTATAGTCGTATTGTCATAATGACACAACAACATTCATTCTCCATTGCACAAACCATACACAATCGTATGAGTGCACTCTTTTTAATTGGACCGGGACACCTTTTTCTACCAAGAATGTTGAACCCATCGGACTAGCACCCAGTTTCCTCCGGTGATCCCAATCTCTTTGTCTCTCGCTCCTCTATTTTTGGTGTTTATATGCGCCAACACTTAATGTATTTAAGATCACTTCAGAGGAAAGAAACATAATGAACAGACAACTATAATTGAAAACATGCAAGTCACACCTCTCATGGTGTTCTTTTATCGCTGCATAGTCATATTGACACAGGAAACTTCATTTTCCATTGCACAAACTCTACGCACTTGTATGAGTGTACTATTTTTAATTGGACCGAGAACCTTTTTCTACCATGTACGTTGTTTCCATCGGAGTAGCACCCTGATTCCTCCAGTGATCCTGATCTATCTCTCTCCCACACTCATCTTTTTGGTGTGTCTATAGCCGTCAACACTTGACATGTTTAAGCTCACTTAAAAGGGAACAACTATATTGAACGGACAATTGTAATTGAAAACATGCAGTTCACTCCCATCATGGTGTTCTTATAAGGCAGTATCGTCATAATGATACGAAAACCTTCATTTTCCATTGCATAAACCCTACACACTCGTATGAGTGCACTCTTCTTATTGGACCGGGCACATTTCTCTTCCATGAACGTTGTACCCATCGGAGTAGCACCCTGCTTTATCCGGTGTTCCCGATCTCTCACTCTCTCCCTATCTCTCTCTCTCTCACTCTTTTTAATTGGGCTTACGACCTTTCTCTTCCATGAGTGTTGTACCTATCGGAGTAGCACCACGATTCCTTCGATGATCCCGATCGTTCTCTCTCTCTCTCACCCACCTTTTTTGTGTGACTATTATGCGCCAACACTTGATGTGGTTGAGGTCACTTAAGAGGAAACAACAATAATGAACGGACACTTGGCATGCAAGTCACACCCTCCATGGTGTTCTTGTATTTGATGTATCACCATAATGACATGAGAACTTTCATTTTCCATTACACAAACCCTACACACTCGTATGAGTGCACTCTTTTTAATTGTATCAGGCACCTTTCTCTTCCATGAATGTTGTACCTATCGGAGTAGCACCTTTCTCTCTCACTCTCAATCACCTTTTTTGTGTGACTATAGGCGCCAACACTTGACATGGTTAAGAGGAAACAACAATAATGAACGGGCAATTGTAATTGAAAACATGCAAGTCACTCCGCTTATGATGTTCTTGTATCGCCGTATCGTCATAATGACACGGGAACCTTCATCTTCCATTGCACAAACCTTTCACACTCGTATAAGGGGACTCTTTTTAATCAGACTGGGCATTTTTTTGTACCCTAAACGTTGTACCCATTGGAGTAGTACCATGTTTCCTCCAGTGATCCCGACCCCTCTATCTCTCACTTTTTTTGTCTATCTAGGCACCAGCACTTGATGTGCAAGTCATGCCCCTCATGGTGTTTTTGTATCGCCGTATCGTCATAATGACACTGGAACTCTTATTTTCCATGGCACAAAACCTACACACTCGTATGAGTGCACTCTTTTTAATTAGAACGGTCACCTTTTCTACAATGAACGTTGTACCCATCGGAGTTGCACCCTGTTTCCTTCGGTGATCCCGATCTCTATATCTCTCACTCACATAGTTGTCTGTCTACAGGCACTTGACGTGGTTAAGCTCACTTTAGAGGACACATCTATAATGAACACGCATTTTGTAATTGCAAACATGCTAGTCACACCCCTCATGTCCTTCTTCTTCTTCTTCTTCTTCTTCTTCTTCTTCTTCTTCAGCATTCCATTTTTTTTTTCATTCGCTTTCATGCGACTTTTTTGACGCTTGGATCACTTGAGCTTCTCGGCGAGCGTGATGCTCAGATCCTTGAGCACATTCGCCACCATTGATTTAGCATTACATGCATGGGCATATACAAGCCGACCCAGAAATCCGGTTTATCATCCGTGAGTACGTGGACACACATGCAGCATGTGACCATCCAATGTTGTCATGTATTTTTCCACCGATAAAAAGCATTTTGAAATTAAAATTTAGTCGGTTCCACACAACACGACGGATCACACAAAAAAGGCAATATGGCTTGTTTTTACATGGCCAAATCCAAGAACAACATCAGCCCTGCAGTCCGTACATTTTTCCGCCCTGCCGGTCCGGCGATACCATCGATCCGCATATCAGGAGCCCTTATATCGCGGATACGGGCTGAGAATTTCAGAGGTTTGAGGGGCGAAATCGGCTGCGGCCGAATAGAGCCCTCAACTGAAACTGTAAATTAAAAAAAAACATTCCCGAGCGATATGAAGAACACATACTACATACATAGTTTGATCATCGCTACATTTCAAAAATTATTTTAAATCGGAGCTACCCTAAACTTGCCGCCGCTGACACATACATAGTTCGATGCCACCCTACCCTAAACTTGCCAAAATCGGGGCTCACCGGATCTCTCCGGGTGCGGCGGTGGCAGCGCTCACTCGTCGGAGGAGGAGGAGACAAGATCGATGTACTTCTTGGCTTGCTCCTCGGCTTCGCGGCGCTATCCCGCATGCTTGGCATCGAACTCACGCACGGCGGCGAGTTCCTGCTCGAAGAGGAGGTCATTGAGCTCCTCGTCCCGCCGGCGACGCGCGACCGCCTCCTCGTGCTCGCGCGCAGTGCGCTCGACGAGCGCCGCTTTAAAGGCGCCTGCGTCGAGCCCGACGGGGTACTCCTCCGGGCCGATGACGCCGCGGCTGCGCGGGTGCTCCTCCTCCGGCTCCCTCTTGACGGCGTGGAGCGGAGGAAGCTCGCCGGGCTCCCTCTTCATCGAAAGCAGCGGCGCGCCCGAAGAGCTCCCCGCGTCGAAGCGTCGCGCATGGCGGTGGTCGTACACCTCCGTCTCGCGGCGGAGGAGGACGCCGGCACCGGGAGCCCGTAGTTGGTGTACCGTTTGGCCGAGCGCTTGCGTGCTACGCCGGCGATGATGCAACACTTGCGCTTCTTGTCTTCGCCGCCACCGCGCCGGCCAGAGCTCCACACCGTCGCAGATCGGTAGGCGGGGGAGGCGGATTTAGCTCACCAGCGGCGAGAAAATCGGAGAGGGGATTGGGGAATCGCGGCTGCGGGGGTATAGGGTTTCGCCCCGTATACTTGCCGCAAACCCGTAGATATACTGCTTGGGGGGGTGGCGGTTTTCGGGCCATCATAAAATCATTTACAGCCGGGTGACTATACGGGCTCTGGTCTAGCCCAAATAATGGGCCAAACCCGTATAGTCGCCGGATTTTTACAGTTTGCGCGACTATAAGGGGGCTGCTAGAGATGCTCTAACCCCCCCCCCCCCCCCCCCCCCCCAATGTTTGGTTCCATTTTTGCGGGAAAATGATGGTAGGGAATGCGCCGCTGCCCTATATAATGCCGCGTTGGATGTCTTTCGAAGCAATAATGCTGAGTCCTGACCGATGCGGGCGTTTTCAGGGTCTGTGTTCGAGATGCCCTTATGAGCTAACGAGTTAGAGGAATGTACACCAATTGTACTACATGTTACTTACAGGAAAAAATAACACAATCACATTAAATTCACTAAAAAGGTCTTTGTTGAGATTTATATTGTGATGGTGAACATAATCATTTCAATATTGGGAATATGTTTGCGTTGCCAATAGAGTTCATCCTCCTCGAATTTTCTTCCTTTTCAAGTAATATCACAGTGGCCAGGTACGTCCACAAGTCTGAACATGCCACAGGAAAAAAAGTCAAAGAAACAAAAAATCCACACCCGTGACCACAGTCTGCAGGTCGTTCAGAGATATCGACACCCGTGCTGGCCGGACGTGAACAGCCCCGTGACCATACCATCTTCTTCCCGGAGCAACCCGCAAGCCACACAGACAGTTCCCCTTCATCTCAATCTTCACACCCAGCGTCCGGTAGCAAAAATGGAGGAGAACGACGGCGCAGCGCACCCCGATGGTTTCGTCCAGCACACAGGTGAGTTACTCACGCGCACGACCGTTAATGTCCTTCTTCCCTGTCCTCTTTGAATCATGTAACAATTTTCTTACCGTATTCTCCGCGATAGATCCATTGACAGGTGAAGTCCCCATGGATCATATCTCATGGTCAAAGAAGAGAATGACAGCAAACCAGCGGAAGTCCCAGTGGCGCCGACGGTGCCGGCCACTGGATGGATAAGACGTCAGAGGTAACCCTCGCAATACAAGAATATGCAGCGATTTTCATATCTGTTTTCACTCTGATTTAATCCGTCCTGATCACGGCTATAGATAATAGAACTAGCATGCACTACAGTTTTGTAGTAAAGCCATAAGATTAAACAGATAGATGGTAATTATTCAAGCGTTCTTTTCTGTAGCAGTATCTTTGGCAGTCCGCAGTCACACAGAAAACTGATAGAGCTCCCCTGTTTCTTTGGCGTACAGAAACAGACAGGGTAATCCGTTCCGGGCACCAATGGAAGGACATCAGAGTGCGATAGAGCGTGCAATTGAAGAAGACAAAACTTGGTAAAAAAGTTGTTTTCGAACCAGCTGTTGGCATGGTGTTCAATTCTGAACAAGAGGCTTATGAGTTTTACACGTCAACGATCAGAATTACAAATCAAAGCAAGACATTCTTTGTTCCAGCGAGGTTAGCACCAATTTCGAATTCCTCTTAATCAGGTCGACCAAATATATTTCCTCGCCAAGCCATGTTCGTTTGTCATCTTTATGCAGGGCAAGGAAACCGCGCCAAACTCAAAATCGTCTAGGACAAATTGCCATGCCATGGTGAGACTTCTGCGCACCCACGATGATGGATGGTATTATGCTGTCGTCGCCCTAGAGCACAATCACAGGATGGCTGATTCGATAGGTGAAAGAAAAATATGGAAATGCCACAATCACATCGACTCTTCAGTAAAGGAATTAGTAAGCCACATGGGCCTTAATAATATTATCCCTCACGAAGGTCTATGGGGTCATGTCTGATATGCATGGTTGGTATGAGGCCATTCAGAAAAAGATCTCTGCGCAGCATGTGTGCATCAATAGCACATGAGTCCAGCCAGGACAACATCAACAAGACTTTGGGTCTGTTTTCATCAATGCAAGCTGAAAACAAAGGTTTTTATTTTGCGGTGAAAACTGATGAGGAAAGAAGAGTGTCCGGTTTATTCTGGTGCCATCAGAAGAGCAGGGCAGACTATACATGCTTTGGAGATGTGGTTACGTTCGACACTACATACAAGAGTAATTTGTATGAGATGCCAGTGGGCATGTTCATCGGAGTAAACAATCATCACCAATGTTGTATATTCGGCTGCGTTGTACTTCGCGAGGAGACAGTTGAAGCATTCAAGTGGGCATTTGAAACTTTCCTTGCTGCAATGGGCAACAGGGTTCCAGTGAAATTCTATCAATGGGTATTTTGTTTATGGCTTTATCAAAACACTAACGGGTGACATTTTTCTTTTCTTACTTTTCAGATCAAAGTAGACAGATGGAGCTTGCCATTGCAGATGTTATGCCGACAACTGTGCACCGCTGGTGCAAATGGCATGTACTAAAGAAGATGAAGAAGGTTGGTAGTATATATAGGAAAGGAACTGAATTCAGAATCGAATTCGAATTCTGAATTTATCATACACCAAGGCCAAGCAAGACAAGAAAAACAACCCCCCACGAAACTGCAAGAACTGTGGGCTACCCGGCCACTACAGCTACAGGAGCACATGCCCAACATATGACGGTCCCAAGAAGCCACCTAAAGAGGTTACATGCACAAAATGCAAGCTCAGAGAAAAGGACGCGCCGTTTTCAAGTTCTCTGTTAGCAGCCAAGGGTCAGATATAACAAAACAAAAAATATATCAGTAAGTAGATTAGTGGATCTCCGTGGCTCTTGTGTCAATTACATCATCCCAGGGCGATAGAAGACCCGAAGCACAGAGTCAAACAGAGAGTTGCCGCTACTATGAACTGAAATACAGTGCTCTGGAACAACAGAAGCGGCCTCTCGCCGATCCCTTTCTGCTTGACGTAGTCTAGCCTGAATAAACATCAGAGAATCAATTATGAAACATCCATATTGGGTTTAACATGTCGAACGTGACAATACATTTGAGCACACTCGCCTGCTAGACTGTTATGAAACATCCATATAGTCACCATCTCTGAGATTGGGAAAAGTAAACAGCAAATCATGTAAATGTGCCATCGATGATAATAGCAAGAACAAAAACTGTCGTCAGTCAAAAAAATTACTTAGCAGTGTCCATTGAACGCATGAACTCGACTCCACTGTCCTGAAAGCAACAATTTTTGTACCAGATTAGACCAAGGTAGCTACATTCTTTTGACACAGAAAAATTATAATTCAAGTAAAATACCATGTCCTGGCCTTAACCCTGCCAGTACCATCGTCGATGTCAAAGATAATTTCGCTGTCCAAGTCACAACGATTCCGCATCACACCAACAAAATGCCCCTTCATTGAGAAACGACATCGTTATACATTTAAAGTTTCAGTTTCTAACCGAACAGAGCAATCTAGTGGTGTATGTTTTTCTTACAGTGCTAACAGGCGTCCCATGGAGACTCAGTGCACCTCCATATTGCGTTGAAGGTGTGAGCAGTGTTAATTGTTTTACCGTCAGAGGAACAAGATTGTTAGGGAGATCACGATGCTGCATAAATCCATCAGTTAAGTACCAAGTCGAACCAAAATGCCAAAGATATAGATGATCTATACCTGAACGTCGCTGCACTAGACAACATCGCCTCCTCCAGCAACACTAACATCACGGGGGGCATGATGCCCTCTCCAAAATGATCTTCAAGCTTACAAATGCTGCTGGATGAACCCAGCCCTGCCATCTTAGAGAAAGGAGCTTGTTCAAATCCGACGAACGGCTCCCGCAGTATATATTGGAGAATGGAGCTGCCCAACTAAATGATGCAGTTATGGGAACCGGCTGGCACTGCAACACAAAATAAATGGTCAGCTTGAATACAAACTTATTTTGGGTGAGAATTCGATGGCCCTTTCGGATGCATAGCTCGCAGTGCCAACCAAAGTTTGCAAGACTGAAAATAAATGGATGATTCCTTAAAGTTCCTCGCTGGGGTGTACAATGGCTCATGATCTTCAAGAGCACATTAAATAACAGGTGCCAACCGGGACAGCAGGAACAAATGCAGCACTTTCCACTGTCGTATGTTGAAAAGGTGCAGAACCCTTGTTAGCTTATGCAGTAGATGAATGGGACCTTTCATACTAAAACCTACTATAAATAAACCGAGATGAATGGAACCTTTCACTGCTAGCAAAGCAACAAAAGCTAGAAAGTAGGCATTCTCTAAATAGAGCACGCTAGCTGACCAATGCTGGAAAGCAGTTGCCCCCATTCCACTTATAAAAAGAAACAAAAGCTAGAAAGTAGGCATTCTCTAAATAGAGCACGCTAGCTGACCAATGCTGGAAAGCAGCTGCCCCCATTCCACTTATAAATCTGACTTTTCAGACTCTAGCTTGCCATTTCCGTCCACAGCCCAGTAAAGCCCCCCCACATGCTTTCCTCTTCTGTAAATGCGATCTCCAATAATGCAATAATTCAGAACCTTATCCAACTAGAAGTTCGGATCTTGATGCAAACCAAGGGTGCCGATAACACTCTCTGCTGCTAGTGATGGTAGGAAAGCCGTTCTCTCTCTCTCTCTCTCTCTCTCTCTCTATATATATATATATATATATATATATATATATATATATTGACACACACGCACACACACACACAAAACAAAATACTTTACACAAAAATATTTGAAAATGTTAATCAAGCACTTGGAAAAATGTTAAATATGTATGAAAAAAATGTTTCTCATGTATACCAAAAATATATAATGTGTATAAAAACATTGATCATGTTTTTTAAATTAATCGAACATTTAAATTTTTTAATCAAGTATTTAAAAAAATGTTAATCAAGCATTTTTTAAAGTTAAAGGTGTATAGAAAAAGATAAACATTTGACACCGGCCGACCGGTTGAAAATTGTGTTGGTCGCGCATGGGCGTCACGCGCATGTATCTCAAGTGGGGCCCACCCACCCCCCTCACATTTATCTCGTCAGATGAGGATCCACTCATGGCAGCGCTGAATAATTATAATTTACATAGCAAGCGGCCATGGCGATGCGATGTAGGCTGGTGGTGTATTCTATGGTCCACTGGTCATGCCAAGATTTATCACCAACAAACACTTGCGCCGGAGGCATTAGATCGTCAGAGCGTCTCCATGAGATCTCTCTACATGTTACAACCACCACCAATCGGTTGCCGAACATCGCATCAGCGAGCTAGGGACCCTGCTCCTCGCGCCTCCTCTCCTCTTTTTCTTCACCATGGTGACCGCATCTGCCTCAGAGTTCGCTGCCTCCAGCCATGGTGTTGCCTCCACTCGAGCCTCACGCCAACGAGCCAAGGACCCCGCTCCTTGCGCATGCTCTGCTCTTTTTCTTCACTGCGGCGGCCTAGCCTACCTCGGAGCTCGCTGCCTCCAGCCATGGTGCTGCCGCCACCTGAGGCTTCGACGTCGTCCCACCATGCTCTGATTTGATGCCGCCACATCTGCTGTCTGCATGGTCAAGCCCTTCAGCCGCCGCTCGCTCTGTCGCCTCTGCCCACCACGCCACCACGCCTCCGGCGTCATCTTGCCTCACATGTCGGCTACTGTTGTGGCTCCTCTGGTCCTCCAGCTGTGTCATCTCTGTCGCCTTACCTGCATGTCGTCTTCTTCGACCAGGAGGAGCCCAGCTAGAAGAGGTGCGCCATCTCGCCTCGAAGCCAGCTACATCTTAGAAGGCCCGAGTCCTGCCCCCCCCCCTCCCCGCGCGGGAGAGAGCGCACACGCCGGAGGAGGAGCTAGAGGCGCGGGAGAGGGTGCTCGTGGACGAGGAGGCGGCGACAGCGTGGGAGACAAAGCTCACGACGGGGATGTTGCGCCGAATTTGGGGATGAATCCATTTGGGAGAGAGAGGGAAAAATATAGATTTGTCCAAAGGAAAAAAAAAACCAGAGCAGGTCTTGTGCCGCGAGGAACAGAGTCGTCCGCGCAGGGTCTGAGAGAAACGGTTGGTTCTAGCTGACTCATCCAGTCACCATGCACCGAGATTTATATGCGTCTCATCGGTCGACCGGCACCACATTCGCTCTGAATCGTAAACTCTATGCTTTCAGGAACACTAAAAATCAAACGACATATTTTTAGACATGATTAATTTAAGGACCCTAATAAGTGTCACACGTGTGGCACGAAGCAATTCCGCCCTGACATTTTTTATGGCAAGCTTAGTTACGCGAGGATGACAACTTCACTTGTGAAACATGGCAACTTTCTATTTGGATGGCCAGTTTCAGTTTTTCTGCGGGTTTTTTCTAATAAAAATTTTAGTTGTAAAAAACATCAGGGCAATGTTACTTCGTGCCACATGTGTGGCACTTATCTTTTGGGCAATTTAAAGTTTTTCATGCCAATTTATATTGGTGCAATGATGATAAATTTAGTTTGCAAGCACAGTAAGTTTCTCACAAAATAAATAAACTATGACAGATTTGTCATGCTCACCAACTAAAACTTGTCATCCTCAAAGAACATAATTTACCATGAAAAAACATTTGTTTTGCCATGCTAAAAAATCTAACGTTGATATGTATCCATCATATCTACTTTTTCAAACACTTTTGCTCTTGTTTTGAAAGGTAATTTGCATGATTTGAATGAAACTAACTCGGACTGACGTTGTTTTCAGCAGAACTAACATGGTGTTGTTTCTTGTGCAGAAATAAAAGTTCTCGAAATCGGACAAAACTTTGCGGAGATTTTTCATTGAATATATAAAAAAATATTGGAACGAAGATCCATCGGAGGGGCCACCAGTTAGTCACAAGGCAATAGGGCGCGCCTACCACCCAGAGCGCGCCCTGACGCCATATGGGTCCCACAGGTGGCCGTCTGACCTAATTCCAAGCCTATAAATTCTGTTTACCCGAGAAAAAAATAAGAGAAAAGTTTCATTACGTTTACGATACGGAGCCGCCACCACCTCCTATTTCTTCCTTGGTAGAGCTGTTATGGAGTTCATTCGGGGCTCCGAAGAGGGGGATTCGTCGCCATCATCATCACCAATCCTTCTTCATCATCAATTCCATGATGCTCCCCGCCGGAAGTGAGTAATTTCTTCATAGGCTTGTTGGACGGTGATGGAGTTGGATGAGATTTATCATATAATCGAGTCAATTTGTTAGGGCTTGATCCCTAATATCCACTATGTTCTATGATTGATGTTGCTATGACTTTGCTATGCTTAATGCTTGTCACTAGGTCCCGAGTGCCATGACTTCAGATTTAAACCCTCTACGTTTTCATGAATTTATTTGAGTTATGATCCTATCTGCTAGTTGTATGCACTTGTTATTGTTCTGATCCGTAAATCTCCAAGTGACAATAGTTGGGATACTCTCCTACTGTAATTCGAGGAGTTCTTGTATTCACCATGTGTTAATACTTTGTTCCGGTTCTCTATTAAAATGAGGCCTTAATATCCCTTAGATTTCCTTATGGACCCTGCTGCCACGAGAGGGTAGGACAAAAGATGTCATGTGTCACACCCTAGCTAGTTCAGGCATTAGAGTGTTGCATCATGTTTAAGTTTTTCCAGAAACTTGAAATGGGGATGATAGAACCCCCAGCCCCCTTGGAAACAACTAGGGTTTACTAAAATCTTTTTCAATGAACCTGAAATGCCCTTCTAAAATGTCCATCATTTTTGTCTTGGGTTAGAACCTCTGCCAAAACTGGTTCACATTTTTCTAGGTCATCATAAGGTCATTGAATTAAATCATATGTAACCTACATTTGGGCATTTAAATGCTAGTAAATATTTTAAATGTCCAAATAATCCCAAACTGAAATGTTCCATGTTGGATATACTCTATACAGTGGGCATGAGCAGTTTGGTGATTTTTGAAAGTGCCTAGGTATTTTTAGAAAAGCCACAAACTTGCAGAAATTAGAAAACAGAAATAAAAAAAAGGAAATAAACTTACCTGGCAAAGTCACCAGCCGGCCCACCTGGCGGCCCAGCACTGTGCTGGCCCATGCCAGCCAGCTGCTTCGTCCCCACCAGGCAGGCAGGGAGGTGACGCCGGCGTGCGCGAGCCCGCCACGGCGCCAGCTGCTTGCCGCTCGAGCCGCTGGACGCCTGGACGTCCTCCACGTCGTCGCCTCGACCCCCTGGACACCTCATTCCCCCCCTGCGCCTCTCTCTCGCTCTCTCCCCACCATGGCCGACGCAGCCGCAGCCGCGCCACCGTGAAACCCGCGTCCACCGTCGTCCCCGAGCCGCGCTGCCGTGTCCACGAGCTCCGTCGTCGTCCTCTCCATCGAGCAGACCGAGCCCCGAGCGCTCGTTCGCTTCGGAACCACCGCAACAGCCTCGCCCGACCTCACCGTCGCCGGAGATCCCTTTCGCCGTCACCACCGCAGCAGCTCGTCCCCGACCTCGCCGACTGCTCCGTCGTGACCGCCGTGAGCTCAGCTACCTCCCCATCTTTTCCGTTCTCGCTCTCGAGCCCTGCATCGACTGCACCGAGCTCGGCCGCACCCGCCGCCGCCTCAGCACGTCGCCGTCGTGGCCACAGCCACGTTGGCTCGATTCCGAGCACGCCATCGTCTTCGCCGCACTCGCAGGAGTCCACAGAACCACTCCACGCACCTCGCCGTGCCCCCTAGCGACGAGCCCGAGCTCGCCCGAACTCCGGCAGCCGCACAGCTCGTCGCCGGCGTCGTTTCCGGCCACCCCAGCTCCACCCACTGCCACCACTCGACGCGGCTCACTCCCCGCATCACGTAGATGTGCTCCGCCGTTGTTTTGGTCGCCGGAGCACGAATCCCGCACTGCGCCGCCTTGTCTGGCCTCGCCGGCGGCTAAACGCCGGCGGGTTTGACCCCGCTGACCCAGTTTGACCCCCCCTGGGTCTATGACAGGTGGGACCCGCCTGCTAATTAACTTAGGATTAGGACTAACTAAAAATTAGTTAGACTAATGACACTGACACGCGGGAGCCACTGGCCAGGTTTGACCTGGACCGGCCCCGTTGACCGCTGACGTCATCCTGACGCAATGCTGACGCAATAAGTATTTCTCTGGATTTATTTTTATTCAGGAAATTCCAGAAAATACTACAAACTTCAAAAATTCATAGAAATTAATCTGTAGCTCCAAATCAAACAAATTATATATGAATTTGGATCAGAAAAATCCAATCTTTCCATCTGTACTGGTTTCATGCATGTCAGAACACTCTAACCTTGCTGATTAGATGAAACAAGTTATTGCACTAATATGACCTCTTATTTTGGGTTTGCATTTGAATCCTTGACTCAAATGAACTCAAACCAACCTGTTCTAAGATGCATTAGCCAAAACACACTCATTTTGCCATGTCATAGCATGCATCATATTGTTGCATATTGCCATGTGATGATTGTGTTTTGATGTGTTCTTCGTGGTAGGTTCTGCCTCCGAGGATATTCACGAGTATCCAACTGAAGGGCAGTATTCCACTACCACTCTGTCAGGCAAGCAACCCCATTGATCATTTCGATACAAACCCATCTTCTCGCTTCTGCTCTCGTTTACTGCATTAAGACAACACGTTTCAAACTGCTGTGTGTTGCGGTAGTTGAACCCATATCCTCTGCATAACCTGTCATTGCCACAGTAACTAGATGAAACCAACTAGCATGTGTAGGAGTTGATTGAGCCATGTCTGTGTTTCCTACCATGCTATGCCTGCTATGCTTAGAGTTGTGTCAGGTCTGGCTCATCAGGGTGATGAACTAGAGTGAATGGTTGTGTCGGTAATGAGGGTGAAGTGTTGAACATGTTTTGGTAAAGGTATCGATGAGAGGCCATGTAGGAGTACATGGTGGGTTGTTTCATTGAGGCCGTCCTTAAGAACTGAGATCTGTATGCGTGATTTAAGATTCAGCTACTACCATACATTGGGATCCTTAATTGACTCTCTCGACTTATTAATCACCCCGTCCTCTGTCCAGGAGTTGCAAGTAGTTTCTGGTGTTTCTAGTTGCTGGAGGCCGTGCGCAGCGCTGACCTTAGGGGTGGGCTGTGATGCGGTAGGCACGTGGCACGGTGTACCGGGTCGCCCGTTTGGTATCTCGGGAACCCTGCACACATCGTTTGGGGCCGTTGAGGACACCCCGGCCGGATTTCCTTGCGGATGGAACCCGAATAGGCGATAAACCTGGACTAGAGACTTGTGTGGTTAGTCAGGTCGTGGTCTACACCCACGTCGGTTTTCGCTTGAAGTCTGCCGAGCACATGTCGTGTGCAGACGCTAAGTGGTGGAAACATGTGTGACGAGGTACACCCCTGCAGGGTATAAAACTATTCGAATAGCCGCGTCCACGGTAAAGGACTACTTGGTCACTTATGCAGTTCATAGACAAGTTAATGGTTACTACTAAAAGACTCAAGATAAGTGTGAGTACCGCGGATGGCCCTCTCGTAGGATTACGAGGGAGGATCCACGGTGGAGTATTGTGATGGTGATTAGTGGACTCGTGTGCGAAAACTAATTTCTCAAGTGGTGTCTCGTAGGATAGTGTAGTCAAGAGTCAAAGCTGGCTTGCTGCAATAACTCCACCACCCTTCTTGAGAATGTGCATATATACTAGGATCTGTTGTAAGACTTGCTGAGTACCTTTGTACTCATGTTGCTATAATAATTATTGCAGACGAGAACACCGCCCCCTCCGAAGGGTTCTTTGTAGATCTCGACGTTGACGAGTGACTTGCCACCCAGGTGGTGACCTGAGCTTGTGAAGGGCCCATGTAGATAGACAGGCTTCGTCAAGCCTTCTTTCTTTCTAGTGTCTGTACTCAGACTGGTTGCTTCCGCATGTGCTTGTATGTTTGTATGACTTGAGTGTCGGGTCGTGTGACCCCTATCTGTATGAACATGTTATGTACGGCTCCCCGGAGCCTTTAAATAAAGTACTTTGAGTTGTAGAGTTTTGTTGTGATGCCATGTTGTATTTACACATATCGGGCATATTGTGTGTATGATTGAAATGCTTGCTATGTGTGGGATCCGACTATCTAGTTGTTTATCCTTGGCAGCCTCTCTTATGGGGAAATGTAGTCTGGTGTCTCCACTGAGCCTTGGTAGTCCGCTACAGCCCGGTTTACCGGAGTCCTGCTAGCCCAGCACTGCTGCTCCGGAACACCTAGACTGGCCGGCATGTGTTTCACTTCGTTCCTGTGTCTGTCCCTTCGGGGAAATGTCACGCGGTGATATCCGGAGTCCTGCCTAGCCTGCTACAGCCCGGTTTCCCGGAGTCCTGCTAGCCCAGTGCTACAGCCCGGATTCACACGCTGCTGACCGACATGCTCGATGTTGATTCATGTATGCCTGTCCCCGTAAGTTAGCGCCGCTTTGGGTTCACGACTAGCCATGTCGGCCCGGGTTCTCTGTCATATGGATGCTAGCAACACTATCATATACGTGAGCCAAAAGGCGCAAACGGTCCCGGGCCATGGTAAGGCGACACCCGTGGGAATACCGTGCGTGAGGCCGCAAAGTGATATGAGGTGTTACAGGCTAGATCGGTGTGACTTAGAATCGGGGTCCTGACATCATGCAAGTTTTTATTATAAGCACGTATGACTATATACGGAATACATGCCTACATTGAATTGATGAATTGGAGTTATTGTGTGTCGTTCTAGATTGTGAGTGTTATATGATGAATGCCATCCAACACAAATATCAATCATTGATCCAATGCCTACGCTTTTCTGATATTGATCTTTGCTAAGTTACTATACTGTTGCTGCTACTGTTGCAATCACTACAGAATTACTAATGTTACTATCACGGTTACTATTGCTACTGTTACCGCTAGTATCAAACTATCATACTACCGTGCTACTAAATACTTTACTGCAGATATTTAGCTCTCTAGGTGTGGTTGAATTGACAACTAAACTGCTAAGGCGCATAAATATTCTTTCGCTTCCCTTATGTTGAATCAATAAATTTGGGTAAAATACTACCCTCAAAGACTATCATGATCCCCGATACTTTTGGATTATCAGACGTCAGATTTATAGTGGAGTCATAAGGTTGGTTGTAATGGGGAGTATCATATACTACCTCCCTGTTGCATAGTATCATGTATTAATATCAT
The DNA here is from genome assembly GCA_011799875.1 of Thinopyrum elongatum. NCBI lineage: Eukaryota > Viridiplantae > Streptophyta > Magnoliopsida > Poales > Poaceae > Thinopyrum > Thinopyrum elongatum. Next base: position 127,806,973 of record CM022302.1, read on the forward strand.
ATATTACTTTATTTATTGTCATGCATGACACATAGTAGTATAACATTTATTATGATACGGTATCATGATATGACACTCAACTCTCTCTTTCATCATTTAATTTCATGACACCTCATCAAAATTGCCTAGTTGGCATGCATGATACTAGATATGATACTAGCATTACAACCAGCCTAAGAGCAACTCCAATAGTTCCCTTGAAAATCTTCCCGTAAAAGTGGCTTTTCGGCCTTCCCGTAAAAGAAAAGGTAACTTTCGTCAGTTCCCCTAAACTTCTTTCCCTAAATGCATTTTTACTTTTAATTAAACTAGAAAATTAGATAACTTGGTGGGACCCGCCGGCAAATGACACCGGCGGGCGTACGGTGGCCACCGGCGAGACCATGGTGCGGGCGACAGTGGCAGGGGTGTGGCGATGGGGCGGATGAGGCGGTGACGGACCGGCAACAGCAGCAGGCGACGGGCAGGCGCCGGTGTGGGCGGGTGACGATGACGGGAGACAGTGTAGGCGAGGCGGCTGCCTATTATATTCTAAATATGAAAATTTTGTCCCTGTTTGCGACGCCCGATGAAGGTGAAGTGGGGGTCATCCAGTTTTATAGGAGAGAGTGGTCCATCAAGAAATGTCCCGATACAGCGAGAAACCGAGCGGGAATGCGAGGGTCCGATAGGAAAACGGAAGGATTTGTCGTGGGGTGGAGTTTTTGTCTTGGACCCGCTTGTTGGACATAACATGTCGCATTGTCCTAACAACCACATTTCTCCCCCATATATGGTCTGGAATTGGGGCAGCCCAGACTGTCGAGATGGTTGAATTTTGAGGAGCCTACTGGGCGTCTGTTTAATGTCCAAACACGTCTGAACATATGAATGGGATGAGCTTCGACCTTGAAGACAACTTTAATCATTTATTTGATTTATTTATATATATGCATTATAGCCCGTAGAAACGCACGAACGTTCTACTAATTTTGCATATCTCAAAAAAGAAAAAATATACATATTATTAGGAAAGTCTAAATTATGGAATATGAAACTTTTTTTTTAGGGGATGGAATATGAAACTTGGAAACTATCCTATCATGCATGTTTGATATGTTTCATTCAATTTTCACACATCCATGAAACAAAATCAAGATCCCATGCAAGAGACACACGGCAGAAGTTTATTTCCCGATTTTTTTTTTTTTAAAAACAAGCGTTCTGATGGGCATGTGCTGAGGTAGCTATTGGCGAGAAGTCAGGACCGATCTACGGACGACGCAATGAGCGCCTCGCGGTCCATCTCGTAGCCGCACAAGTATTTCCACGCGTGGCACTCGACGCCGTCGGCAAGCTTCTCGAGGCATCCCGTCGTGATGTTCAACATGAAGACGCCCTGGGCCCCTGGCTGGTGCACCCTCCTCCTTCTCCAACGGTGAACATCAACGTGCCGCTCTTCTCGCCAAACCAGCGCAGCTTAAACGCGGTTTTCATGGTAATCCCGAGCTCGGGTAGGCTGATGAGTTTGAGTCGGGCCTGTTCCTGCCCCTCCCACTCCCCGCCGGCAGCCGTCTGGGTCTCGATGTTGATGAAGAAGTCCGTGCACGGTGCATCCCAGGAAGCCCACGTAGAGGAAGCTCAGGCGCTTCCCGTCCGCGGAGGTGCCCAGCAGGCGCTCGCCGGCGTAATAGTGCGACTGCCGGTAGGGCACCGGGCACACGTCCATGGGCTCCGACGGCGCGCCGTCGAGCCGCACGCCGAACGCCTCGTGGTGCATGGGCCAGTAGGCCGCGCCGCCGACCACGACGGCGTGGCCAAGACCGCGCAGCATGTTGGCGCTGATCTTGGCGCCGGGTTTCCTTTCTTCCGCCCCCCAGAGACATCCGACGCCGGCGTCGGCGTCGGCAGAGGAGCAGGAGCGCAGCGCCGTGAAGCTACGGCGGTTGTAGACGAGGAGCACGCGGATGAAGCCCGACGGCGCGGGCACGTCTAGGTCGTCGCCGGTGAGTATCGCGCACACGTAGTGCCCGGGGCAGTGGTCGCCGGAGAGTGGAGGGAGCACGGAGACTTCCCCCGTCATGGGGTTGCACACGCTCAGCGTGACGCCGTCGGTGCGCGCCTGGCGCCGGAGCTCCAGGACGACGCGGCCGTTGCGGGACGCGACGGGGCGGGCGTGGTCGAACAGCGCGGTGGCGACGTGTTCGAGCTGGGGGCGGGGGCCCAGGAGACGCGAGGCGGCTTCCGTCGGGACGAAGCGCGGCGGCCGCGCGGGGGAGGCGCGGGGGGCGCGGGCTTCCTGGTGGAAGAAGCCGAGGGCGAGGTGGGGGAGGAATTGCGCGGGCGGGGGCAGAGCGCCGGAGATGGCGTTGGCGTGCGTGGCCACGGCGTGGCCCCAGTGCTTGCACGTCGCCCGGCCGACCAGAGCCTTTTTTTCCCTCGGCGCCGGCGAGCCTGCTCCGGCGTCGGTGTTGGCGCCGCCACAGCCACCCGTTGGTGTACGGTGTGGTGGCGTCGCCGAGGGACGGGCGCGGTCCCGTCGAAACGGCGGCATCGGATGCGGGTACTTTTAGGTTTCCGATCTGTTGCAACGACTGACGAGCCCACGCCACGAGTCCATCACCTAGGTGCCTCCATATTTATGCACCACCTGGGATCGATCCGAGTCTTCTTTTTCTTGAGCGGTATTTTATGATTGGGACCAATCCGAATCGGACGCTGCGTCGATCATCCAGGCCTTCGGGCCTAGCCCCTATTAGGCCCAGTCTATTTAGAGCATGGTTAATATAGCCAACAACGGACTATGTGAAGTTGCCATGTCGATTACAGCCAACCTAATAGCTCACTAATATAACAATTACTCATACTAGTATACTCTATCATTAATACTCACTTTTTGTCTCACAAAGAGTACTAAAGCTCGTATCACAGCCGGCTGTAATTCTACAGAGTGAATAGCATAAAACTACACTTTTCGCGTTAGGGTTCCAAAAAACCATCAGATTTTTGTTTGTGACTGACGTGGAAGGGAAAGAATAGGCTGTGCAACACACTGCATTGATCGGTGCACCAGGCACGTATATATGAATACAGAAGGGGGCCACAACCTCAACTATACAGAGGAACTAGGAGGTGGGCCCAAGACACAATATACACGTACACAATATATTCAACACCCCCCCCCCCCGGCAGTCGAAGCGGCGCCGGAGACACAGAGACTGGAACGAAACTCCTCGAAGGTGGAAGTCGGCAGTCCCTTAGTCATCACATCAGTGAACTGTTGTGCAGTCGGAACATGGAGGACCCGAATATGCCCAAGGGCCACCTGCTCGCGCACAAAGTGAATGTCCAGCTCAATGTGCTTAGTCCGGCGATGATGAACGGGGTTGGCGGAAAGGTACACCGCAGAAACATTGTCACAGTAGACAACCGTAGCCTGGGAGACGTCATGATGCAACTCCTGAAGTAACTGTCGTAGCCAGATGCACTCGGCGACGGCGTTAGCCACAACTCGGTACTCAGCCTCCGCGCTAGAGCGCGAAACCGTAGGTTATCGCTTGGACGACCACGAGACGAGTGAAGGACCGAGGTAAACGCAGTAGCCAGAGGTGGACCGACGGGTGTCGCGGTAGCCGGCCCAGTCCGCGTCGGAGTAGGCCACCATCTCCAAAGAAGTGGACGCCGTGAGAGTAAGCCCAAGAGCCATCGTGCCGCGGATGTAACGGAGAATCCGCTTTACGAGGGTCCAATGGGAGTCACGAGGGGCGTGCATATGCAGACACACCTGCTGAACAGCATACTGTAAATCCGGCCGGGTGATGGTCAGATACTGAAGAGCACCAACAATGGACCGGTAGAATGGAGCATCCGACGCGGGAGAGCCCTCGAGAGCAGAAACCTTGGCCTTCGTGTCAACAGGAGTAGCAACAGGGTGACAGTTGAGCATGCCGGCACGCTCAAGTAGCTCGTGCGCATACTTCTGCTGATGAAGAAAGAAGCCGTCGGGTCGCTGAACGACCTCAATGCCAAGGAAATAATGTAGAGCGCCCAGGTCCTTGATGGCAAACTCATCACGCAGCCGGAGAGTAATCTGTTGAAGAAGGGGTGCGGAGGAGGCCGTCAGGATGATGTCGTCGACGTAGAGGAGCAAATATGCAGTCGTGTCGCCGCGGTGACAGACGAACAACGAGGCATCCGAGCGAGTGACGCTGAAGCCCAGTGTCTGAAGGAACCCGGCGATACGCTGGTACCAGGCGCGAGGTGCTTGCTTGCGCCCGTAGAGAGACCGGGACAGCAAACACACATGCCCAGGAAGAGATGCGTCGACGAAACCGGTCGGCTGCTCACAGTAAACCTGCTCCTCAAGATGGCCGTGAAGGAAGGCGTTGGAGACATCCATCTGATGAACCGGCCAGCCTCGGGAAACTGCCAGCTGGAGAACTGTGCGGATCGTGCCCGGTTTGACAACTGGGGCAAACGTCTCGGTGAAGTCGACTCCAGCACGCTGCCAAAAACCACGGACCACCCAGCGAGCCTTGTAGCGCTCAAGTGTACCATCCGAGCGGGTCTTATGGCGAAAGACCCACTTGCCGCTGATGACATTGGCGCGAGAAGGCCGAGGAACCAGTGTCCAGGTACGGTTCCGCTGAAGAGCGTCGAATTCTTCCTGCATCGCGGCAAGCCAGTGAGGATCACGAAGGGCTGCGCGAGCGGACGCAGGGATCGGTGACGGCTCAGTGGTGGAGGCGGCGAGAAGATACTCGTCGCTGGAGTACCGTAGACTCAGGCAATGAACGCCGGCTCGAGCCCGAGTGACGGGGCGAGATGGCAACTCGGCGACCGGCGAGGCGGTCGGCGAAGCAGCCGGCGAGGCCGCCAGCGAGATGGCCGGTGAAGAAGCGGCGCCCGAGGCCGCCGAAGCGCCCGCGCCCGAGGCCGCCGAAGCGCCCGTGCCCACGGCGTAGGGGGCGGGCGAGGCGGGGGCGCCGCCCGAGGCACCCGAGGTGGCGGGGCCGGCCGAGACAGCCGGCGACGGGGCGGCGCCTGAGGTGGCCGGTGAAGATACCGGCGACGCGGCAGCAGGCGAAGATGCCGGCGAGGCGGGCGATGCCGAGGCCCCTGACGGAGTCGGCGAGGACGTCGTGGGGGCGCGAGTCGCAGCTCGTCCCACGGCGGGAGGACCGCCGGAGCCCGGAGGCGGTCCAAGAATCGAGCGGGGCCGTCCACCTGACTGTAATACCCCTGTGTAATAGCCACTGTGATCAACTACTAATAATGCCTAGTCACCTCATTTGCAGAGGCTAGTCGGTTAATCTAAATAATTCAAACTCCATTTTGAAAATCAACTCAAATTCAAAAGTGCAAAATAAATTTTGCTCAAACACTATTGGAAAAAAATGTTCACTAGATAGCAAATATTCCAGAAGCACTCATAAAAATATAAACAATGATACTTGGATTATTTAAGTGACTCAAACCATAGGGAACAACACCAAATCAGCACTATTTAATTCCTTTGTGATAAAATAAAATCCAAAAGAAAACCAACTTTGCCCAAACAAGTTTTTGGAGACAAGGAATATTGCATTGTAATATTTGGGCCTAGTCCCACATTTTACAAAATAGCAAAGTGCCCTAAACAATTACCTAACAGAAATAAATAAAAGAAAAAGTAAAACAAAAATAAGAAAAATAAAACGAGGCACTGTGCAGTGGGCCTAAGTGCACCGTGCCCCGACCACCGGCCCACCTGGCCCAATGCTTCTCTCTCCCTCGCGTGTCATCCCCTCCCTGGTGGAGCGCGAGCGCTCCCGTCGCCCGTCGACAAGGCGACGGCACCGGCGCCACCGACCCGCTGGGGGGGATAAGGCCGAAGCCGTCCATCCCCCTGGCCTCCCCACTCACTCTTCGCCCAGTTCCGCTCCTCCTCTCCTCCCGATCCGCCGTCGTCGAGCGCCAACGCAGCCACTCACCGCCGTTCTCGTGGCCACTGGCCTTGCTTCAACTTGCCAATATGCCGTAGCAGTTCAGCGCCGTCGTCTACAACGTCCTCGACCACGAACATGGGCCGGGAGCCGCGGCAGGGAACGAATCAGGTCGCCCCCTTCCGCCTCGGCTCCGGTGAACTTCTTCGTCTCCGGCCATCGTCTGCTGCTACTAAGCACCCGAGGGCCTACGTGTGCCGCACTGTAAGCCCCAGCTCCCCCTCTGCCCCATTGCGCAGTTCTAGCTAGCCGCCACACCGTCGCCGCCATGACCGAGCTCTGCACGCCGCTGGTGAGCTCCGTCGACGCGGCCACGACCATCGTTGGCAGCGCCCGAGCTCAGAACCGTGCTCCTAGTGCTCCCAGGAGCACGTAGCACACGCGCACGCGCCTCCTAGTGCCCCGCAGCCCTGATTCCGTCATAGGCCGATCTCCGGCGCCGCTCCGGCTCATCGCCGGCGTCGTTCCGGCCGTCCCCGGCACCTCTCGCTAACCCAGGTCGACGCGGCATCGAACGGCCATTCTAACGTGCCCAAGCGCGCGTGAAAAGACCCCTGTGGGGCATTTCCGACGTGCTCCGGCGACGCACCGCCGCGCAAATGGTCGCCGGCGTTGAGCTGCCGGCCACCGCCGACGTGGCTCTCGCGTGGCACCGCTGGGCCACTGACTGGTGGGCCCTGGGGGCCCCAGTTGACTGGGTTGACCCAGTCAACTGTGCTGACTGGGCAGCCCAGCCACTGACACACGGGCCCCACCACATTTAGTTTAATTAAAATGTTTTATAAATTAGAAATAATTAGTTTAGCTTATTAAGTAACTAAACACTCACTGACATATGGGGCCCACCCCTCTAATCACTCTGTCAAGTTTAATTAATCCACCGTTAGTCTAACAGAGGCTGACATGTGGGTCCCACTGGACCCACATGTCAGGTTTGACTCTGGTCAGCCGCAGTTGACCTGCTGACGTCACAGTGACATCATGCTGACATCATATATCATTTTCTGTTAAATAAAATAATTCCAGAAAATCATTTAAACTTCAAAAATTCGTAACTTTTAAACCGTAGCTCAGATCGAAAAACTTAAAACATGAAAGTTGCTCAGAACGACGAGACAAATCTGATCATGTCGTCTGTTTCGATGTCGGAACCCCCTACGTAGGTGAAGCTGCAACTTCGAGGTCGTATTCGGTAGATGAATAGTGCATAACTACCGGATAAGAAATCCAACTTTAATCCTAAAATAACCAAAATGACTTAGACATACTTCAGGCAACCCTGCACTGCATCATAGTCGTAGCATGCCCTGTATTGCATCGTTGCTATGTATTTACTTGTTTCCTCCCCCCTCTTCTCTCTCGGTAGACCCCGACGTCAACGTAGCTCCCGAGGTCGACGCTGCTTAGGAGCCCGACGACGCAGTTGACGACCTTGCCCTTGCCGTCGAGCACACAGGCAAGCACCCCCATTTTGAGCATTCTGATATCGCCCACTCTCTTCCCTCTTATGCTTGCATTAGAAGATACTGCTGCTACTGTTATCCTACTTCTGTTGCATAGCCTGTTTATTGTAGTCTGCTATTGATACCTACCTGCTATCCTAAACTGTTTAGTATAGGATGGATAGAGCCCTATCAGAGACCCACTTGTCCCGACTGCCCCGCTGGACTCTCAGAAGACCGGAGCAACGGGATCGAAGATCAGACCCTGGCACCGCATGTCAGTTCCCCCTTAAAATTGCTCGACACTACTGGGTTACTATCGAGTGCTGAGGGTGATACCTCGTCAGCCCTTCTGATGATAACCTTGTAGGTTAGTTAATCGGTTGTGGTAAGCGAGGGTGATTCCTCCTACACCACCCCCGATACCGACGCCATCGTGCAACACCTCAAGTGTGGACCTCGAGGGTGATTCCTCCTTCGTTCACCTTGATGATAGCATCGAGTGGGATTCCATCGGGGGTGATTCCTCAGGGTTCCCCCTTGGTGTCAGACACACGGAGACTTTGGTTACTATGACTGAACACTGAACCATGATACTAAAGACGGGTCGGACCTGAGGGGTACCCGCGCGAGCATGAATGCGAAGTGATGTGGAGTCGGGTTGACCTGAGAGGTGCCCGCGAGATAACTACGAGGCGAGGCCGGGCATTCTTAGCCCTTGCCGCAAGTCCTCGAGACGGGGCGACGGGGTCACATCGATTGTGAGTCTCTGCTTGTTTCCGCGCGCTCCTAATCCACTAACGGTTTGGATATTTGATCCGAGGGGCCTCTGGCCTGATAGCACTAACCATCACATGGGCATAGTATGGGCGTTCTGCGTCGTATACATCAGCCGAAGCTCTATTGACGTCAGCGAGGAGCGGCCCGCTTTGGATTGGACTGGTTAAGCCTGCGCTTGTATTAAGGGGGCTAGGTCTGCTTCCGGAGCGTCCTCGCAACATGCAGGGTTCCCAGGGCGAAGGCCCAAGACCCCTGGGGGCATAGGTTAGTCCGGCATGCTGACCTCTCTTTAGAGCCTAGGTCGGGTTGCGGTGTGTTGCTTAGCCGAGGCCGGGCATGACCCAGTAAAGTGTGTCCGGCCGGAGTTTAGCGAGCGTGGTGGGTAAGTTGGCGCACCCCTGCAGGGAAGAATTAATCTATCGATAGCCTATCCTACGGTAATGGACACTCGGAGTTGTATCCCGATCGGTACAACTAGAACTGATGACTTGAGATAAAATGGATAGTATGGCTCTGGGATTGCTTTCTCGCAGGGAGTCGAGGAAGAATCTCTGGCCGAGGTTGATGACACTGCTATACTTTACATTATGTTATTCTGCTCTCTTCTAATGCTGCAAGACTGTTGAAGATGCTGAAGATGCTAGTCTTCGATAGGACTAGGCTTTCCCCCTCTATTCTGGCATTTCTGCAACCCAGTCCACATATACAGCCCTCCTTTGAAAATGTTGCATATGTAGTGTAGATCCTTGCTTGCTGAGTACTTCGGATGAGTACTCACGTTTGCTTTACTTTCTTTTTCTCCCCATATCCATATGTTGCCGCCAGATGACGGAGCCCCTGAGGTAGCTGCCCCCGTCGACGACTACGGCTACTACTACTACCCTCCCGGCGAGTACTACTACGAGGAGCCGACAGACGACCAGGAGTAGGATTCGGAGGGTCCTAGGCAGGAGGCCTACGCCTTTCGATCATAGTGTTTTATTTTGCCCCGCCTTCCTAAAGGCTTATCTCTATTACTGTAATATATATATATATATATATATATATATATATATATATATATATATATATATATATATATCTGTACCCAGATATCTGATGCTTCCGCTGACACTTGTATGCCATCGAGCTATGTATTCGAGCCCTAGAGGCCCTGGCTTGTAATATAAAGCTTGTATGACTTTATTTATGTTTTAGAGTTGTGTTACGATATCTTCAAGTGAGTCCTTAGGCTTGATCGTGTGCATTTGCGTGTATGATTAGTGCACGATTAAGCCGAGGTCATCACAGGTTGGTATCAGAGCCGACTGCCTCTAGGAATCCCCCTATCCAATTCCTTGGCCGTAGTTGAGTCTAGTGGTCGAAAACTATTTTACTAACTTGGCTGTGTGGCTTACGGGCCCACGTCGCCAACTGGGTGGTATTAGGATCTTTTATTCCTCGACCTTTACTCCGGGATTCTAATCTCTCTTCTATTCGGGTTTAATAAATTTACTAACACCGACACTTAGGATCTCGTAAATTCCATCCATCCGGAGAGCTGGATATCAGTGCGATTTCCCTGTCATTGATCTGATTAGTCTGATAATCATTTTCCTTTCCATTGTTTTGTTTAACCTTTCAATTCGAGATCTTCTATATTTCTCGCCGTCGAATGACAATCCTGAATCTTCTCTGTTTCAGATGGACCGTCTGTTTCCCCCGCGCCCTACGATGCAGCTTGTTCTTCGCACCTGGGCTCGAGACGTCCCTGGGTTTCCAGCTATTTTGATCGCCCTCTTGATCAGGCTGGGATACCGCTGGTGCCCCGAGTACATGGTCTACGAGGTTTATCGCGAGTTCAACCAGGAGCAGTACTATGCTGATGTTCGCATCTATGATCAGCAGGATAACTCAGACACTGAGCTGTACCTTTTCCACGGTATCGGCGTGACGATTGAGATGGCAGTCCATGATGCCACCTACTCTGCTGTCGCACGTCTCCGAGGAGAGCACATCGCTAGCTTGGATGACTCTGAGTTTCGATACATTCCGTATGCCCCTGTTGGAGATGCTACTGGATACTACATAGCTACCTATGCCCCGTACGAGCCTTGTCGCTACGATCCACGAGTTCTGATTCAGTGTACTCAGGCTCTGGATCACACTGTTCGGGCTCTTGCCGTCGAGTTGTTTGCCACTCGAGTACGACTCTACGAGGCTATGACGCAGTTGCTACCAGCTGTTCGTGCAGGGATACATCCGGAGCATATCCTTTACCCGCGCAGGACCGAGATGCCATCAGGGATCGATTGGCCTGCTGTGGGAGGTCACACGCCTGCACGTGGAACTCTTCTTTCAGCTCGAGACCGGGTTCTGCATCAGAGTGCACATGGAGCGCAGGATCCTTCTGCGACGAACGTCCGTCGTCCGCACTTGCAGCTACCCCATTTCAGTGGTTTTCTCCGACGTTGATGTAGCCTTTGCTATGTCTCGTTGTGTACTTCCTTACCGCGTGCCTGCGCGCCGCCTAGCATGTCTAGCTTTTAAATTTGCGCCGTTATGCTGCCCAAATGTAACCGACTCTGTATGGATCTGTATGACTCAATGACTACTATTAAGCATCTGTTCTACTACTTAAATTCCATCGTGTTACATCATGCTTGTTTCTAAACACTCGTCGTGGCTTCTGCTAAACTACCCCCGTTGATTTAGCAGGATGGATGATAACAATCCACCACCGCCTGATTATATGGCAACTATGATGCAACAGTTTGAACTCAACCGTCAGTTCATGACGGGGATTATGGAACAATTCCCCCTTCCCAATGCCAACCATCAGCCAACCTCAATCACACTGCCAGAGTTTGTCCGACTCAACCCATCGATATTCCGCAACACTGTTAATCCGCTGGATGCCGATGATTGGCTGCGTGACATCTTCTATGAGATGGAGTTAGCTGACGTTCTCCCTGTCAGCTATGTCACCTTTGCGACATACTTCCTGAAGGGTCCCGCAGCGCAATGGTGGGCCACTCACCGATAGACGCTACCTCCTGGAACTGTTGTCACATGGGAGGAGTTCAAGATTGCTTTTCGCGCCCGCTATATTCCTCAAGCAGTTATAGCACGCAAGAAGGCTGAGTTCCGCAACCTTGTTCAAGGCAACAAGACCGTAGAAGTTTATCAATGAGAGTTCCTTGACCTGTCTCGCTATGCTGAAGAAGACACCCCCACTGATGCCCGAAGGCAAGAGAAGTTTCGTGAAGGGCTGCACCATGACATTCAGTTAGCCCTGCTCGTCCAAGACTATCCTGACTTTGCCACCTTGGTGAATAAGGCTATCATGGTCGAGACTGGTCTGAAAAAGCATAAGGAAGCGACCAGACGCACTCGTGAAGCGGGCTCATCTTCGGGCTCATCTTCCCAGAAGCGCTACATATGGATTCCACAGAGCATGTACCGTCCAGCAGCTCCAGTGTACAGGCCAGCATATGCTGCACCTCGTCTGCCTCCTCCACCATCGAGGCAGCCTCTTCGAGCGCCACCACCTCGAGCTCCCGCACCACGTCCTGACAATGGACTCTGCTTCAAGTGTGGCCAGCCAGGTCACCGTGCCAGAGACTGCTCACAGAGTCAGAATCAGCTAGCTCTTCCTCCTGCTGGCCGTGGTAATGGCCGTGGAATTCCTCAGCAGCGTAACAACAATGCCAGACCTTCTTATGGTCGTGGGCAGGCTTTCCATGTCAACATGAATGAAGACCCAGACCAACCAGCTACTGTGATGGGTACACTTCCTGTTAATTCAGTACCAGCTTCTGTTTTATTTGATTCAGGAGCATCACATTCATTCATGTCGCAAGACTTTGCATTCATGCATGGCGTTAAGTGTGACAACCTGCATCATCCGTTAGGGGTCGACACTCCCGCGGGTAGATGTCGAGCCTCCCTGTTCAGCCCCAAAGTCACTGTTGAATTTGAGGGGTTAAAATTTCAGGCACTCCCAATTATCCTGAGTTCTTCCAAGATTGATCTTATCTTGGGAATGGATTGGTTGAAGGCTCACTACGCCTCAATCAATTGTTCCACTAAAGTTGTACACCTCCTTCATCCATCAGATGAGTTAGTGAATTACCGAGCTCACATCACTCAGAATGCCGAGGCTCAGATTTATGCCTTGAACGCGTTGAACGTTTCTCCGCTTGAGGGGATCGAGAACATTCCAGTCGTGTGCGAATTCTAGGATGTTTTCCCAGAAGAACTTCCAGGAATACCCCCTGCTAGAGCTGTCGAGTTTGTTATCGACTTGCAGCCTGGCACCACTCCTATTGCGAAGTGCCCTTACAAGATGCCACCACATCACCTTCTCGAACTTAAGGAAGAAATTGATAAATCACTTAAGAAGGGCTTCATCCGTCCTAGTTCCTCTGCCTAGGGAACACCGTCTCTCTTTGTCAAGAAGAAAGATGGTACGAATAGGTTGGTCCAAGATTACCGTCCTATCAACCAGGCAACCATTCAGAATAAATATCCGCTTCCCCAGATCAATGACTTATATGATCAACTTGCTGGATCTTCGGTGTTCTCTAAACTCGACTTGAGGTTGGGTTATCACCAGATCCGTGTCCGCGAAGAGGATATTCCAAAGACTGCATTCGTTACTCGTTATGGCTCCTATGAATACACCGTCATGTCATTTGGCCTGACGAATGCTCCAGCTACGTTCTCCCGCCTGATGAATTATATATTCATGGATTACCTCGACAAGTTCATCGTGGTATATCTGGATGATATTCTGGTATATTCGAAGAATAAGGAAGAACATGCCGAACATCTTCGCCTTGTTCTGGAGAGGCTTCGAGAGCATCAGTTGTATGCCAAGTACTCCAAATGTGAATTCTGGCTTTCTGAAGTGACCTACCTTGGACATGTGATTTCCAAGGACGGTATTGCCATTAACCCGGAGCGTGTTCAGGCTATCCTTAACTGGACCCCTCCGAAGAATGCCAAGCAAGTCCGAAGTTTTCTCGGCCTTGCAAGTTATTGTCGACGATTCGTCGAAAACTTTTCCAAGATTGCCAAGTCCCTGACTAATCTGCTTCACAAAGGCGTTAAGTTTGAGTGGACAGACAAATGTCAGGAAAGTTTCCAGACCCTCAAGGACAAACTCACCTCTGCTCTAGTGCTTGCTCCTCCTGATTCTCGCAAGGACTTTGTGATATATTGCGACGCCTCTCGTCAGGGATTAGGCTGTGTCCTAATGCAAGAACGAAGAGTAATTGCGTACGCTTCACGTCAATTGCGTCCTCATGAAGAAAATTATCCAGTGCATGATCTTGAACTTGCTGCAGTGATCTATGCATTAAAGTTATGGCGACATTACCTTCTTGGTAACCGGTGTGAGATTTATACCGATCATCAGAGTCTGAAGTATTTGTTCACCCAACCGGATCTTAATCTTCGTCAACAACGATGGTTGGAAACAATTACGGACTATGACTGTGGTATTTCATATACCCCTGGCAAGGCTAACATGGTGGCTGATGCCTTAAGCCGCAAGTCCTATTACAACAACCTCATGGTTAGGCGAGCTCAACCTCGTCTTTATGCAGAACTGATTCAGCTGAATCTGCGAATTGTTCCCCAGGGTTCTGTTAATAACCTTGTGTTACAGCCAGATCTTGAGAAAGCTGTTAAAGAAGCGCAAGCCAAAGATGCTGAAATTAACTTGATGAAGAAAGATCTTCACCTTGAGAAGTACCGGGATTTCTCAGTTGCTGAAGATGGAACATTATATTTCAGAGACCGCATCGTAGTACCTCGCTTCGAGCTTATGACTGACAAGGTCATGAAGGAGGCTCATGATACACTGCTGTCTATCCATCCGGGTAGTACCAAGATGTATCGAGATCTCCGACAGAGGTACTGGTGGTCCAGAATGAAGCAGGACATTGCTCGATATGTTGCTGAATGTGACGTATGTCGTCGCGTGAAAGCAGAACATCAGAAGCCTGCTGGTATTCTTCAACCCCTCCCTATTCCTTTGTGGAAGTGGGATAAAGTGCAAATGGATTTCATTATTGGTCTTCCCAAGTCTCAGAAGGGCCACGATGCTATTCTTGTCATCGTCGACCAACTCTCCAAAGTTGCTCATTTTCTACCTGTCAAGGAGACTATCACTGCTAGTCAGTTAGCAGAGCTGTATGTCTCCAGAATCGTTTCACTCCACGGTATTCCGAAGGAGATCAGTTCAGACCGTGGCGGTCTTTTCACGTCCACGTTCTGGGAAAGTTTCCAAGAAGCTATGGGAACTCATATTACCTAGAGTTCAGCTTATCATCCCCAATCCCAAGGCCAAGTCGAGCGAGTAAATCAAGTGCTTGAAGATATGCTTCGCGCTTGTGTTATATCATTCGGTAAGAAGTGGGAGGAATCTCTCCCGTTTGCCGAATTCTCTTATAATAACAGCTATCAAGCCAGCTTGAAAATGGCCCCCTTCGAAGTGCTTTATGGACGTAAGTGTCGAACCCCTCTGAATTGGTCAGAAACTGGGGAACGACCTCTCGTGGGACCGGACATTATCCAACACGCTGAAGAACAAGTTAGAATTGTCCGAGAAAATCTCAAGGCAGCTCAGGACCGCCAGAAGAGCAATTACGATTGCAAGCGATGGGGTCTGACTTATCAACCGGGTGATCAAGCTTATCTGCGTGTCACTCCTATGAAGGGCACCCGTCGATTCGGAATCAAGGGCAAGCTAGCTCCTCGCTATATTGGTCCTTTTCGCATTGTTGCCAGACGTGGACAGGTGGCATATAAATTGGAGTTGCCACCACAATTCTCTCATATCCATGATGTTTTCCACATGTCGCAACTTCGTAAATGCTTCAAGGAATCTCCGCACCGCGCAGTGGATCACGAGATGCTTGAATTGCAAGATGACTTATCTTATAAGGAGCATCCGATCCGCATCCTTGATGAAGCTAAACGTCAAACTCGTCAGAAGACGACCAAGTTCCTGAAAGTGCAGTGGTCGAATCACACTGAAGATGAAGCCACTTGGGAACGCGAGGATCATCTTCGGGAAGAATATCCCGACCTCTTTCCTTCTACCTCCTAAAATTCTCGGGACGAGAATTTCTTTTAGAGGAGGAGAACTTGTAACACCCCTGTGTAATAGCCACTGTGATCAACTACTAATAATGCCTAGTCACCTCATTTGCAGAGCCTAGTCATAGTGGTTAAACTAAATAATTCAAACTCCATTCTGAAAATCAGCTCAAATTCAAAAGTGCAAAATAAATTTTGCTCAAACACTATTGGAAAAAAATGTTCACTAGATAGCAAATATTCCTGAAGCACTCATAAAAATATAAACAATGATACTTGGATTATTTAAGTGACTCAAACCATAGGGAACAACACCAAATCAGCACTATTTAATTCGTTTGTGATAAAATAAAATCCAAAAGAAAACCAACTTTGCCCAAACAAGTTTTTGGAGACAAGGAATATTGCATTGTAATATTTGGGCCTAGTCCCACATTTTACAAAATAGCAAAGTGCCGTAAACAATTACCTAACAGAAATAAATAAAAGAAAAAGTAAAACAGAAATAAGAAAAATAAAACGAGGCACTGTGCACTGGGCCTAAGTGCATAGTGCCCCGACCACCGGCCCACCTAGCCCAATGCTTCTCTCTCCCTCGCGTGTCATCCCCTTCCTGGTCGAGCGCGAGCTGTCCGGTCGCCCGTCGACACGGCGATGGCACCGGCGCCACCGACGCGCTGGGGGGATAAGGCCGAAGCCGTCCATCCCCCCTGGCCTCCCCACTCACTCTTCCCCCTCTCTCCTTCGCCCAGTTCCGCTCCTCCTCTCCTCCAGATCCGCCGTCGCAGAGCGCCAACGCAGCCACTCACCTCCGTTCTCGTGGCCACTGGCCTCGCTTCAACTCGCCAATATGCCGTAGCAGTTCAGCGCCGTCGTCTACATCGTCCTCGACCACGAACACGGGCCAAGAGCCGCGGCAGGGAACGAATCGGGTCGCCCCCTTCCGCCTCGGCTCCGGTGAACTTCTTCGTCTCCGGCCACCGTCTGCTGCTACTAAGCACCCGAGGGCCTACGTGTGCCGCACTGTAAGCCCCAGCTCCCACTCTGCCCTCTTGCGCAGTTCTAGCTAGCCGCTGCACCGTCGCCGCCATGACCGAGCTCTGCACACCGCTGGTGAGCTCCGTCGACGCGGCCACGACCATCGTTGGCAGCGCCCGAGCTCAGAACCGTGCTCCTGGTGCTCCCAGGAGCACGTAGCACACACGCACGCGCCTCCTAGTGCCCCGCAGCCCTGATTCCGTCATAGGCCGATCTCCGACGCCGCTCCGGTCATCGCCGGCGTCGTTCCGGCCGTCCCCGGCACCTCTCACTAACCCAGGTCGACGCGGCGTCGAACAGCCGTTCTAACGCGCCCAAGCACGCGTGAAAAGACCCCCTGTGGGGCATTTTTGACGTGCTCCGGCGACGCACCGCCGCGCAAATGGTCGCCGGCGTTGAGCTGCCGGACACCGCCCACGTGGCGCTCGAGTGGCACCACTGGGCCACTGACTGGTGGGCCCTGGGGGCCCCAGTTGACTGGGTTGACCCAGTCAACTGTGCTGACTGGGCAGCCCAGCCACTGACACGCGGGCCCCACCACATTTAGTTTAATTAAAATGTTTTATAAATTAGAAATAATTAGTTTAGCTAATTAAGTAACTAAACACTCACTGACATATGGGGCCCACCCCTCTAATCACTCTGTCAAGTTTAATTAATCCACTGTTAGTCTAACAGAGGCTGACATGTGGGTCCCACTGGACCCACATGTCAGGTTTGACTCTGGTCAGCCGCAGTTGACCTGCTGATGTCATAGTGATGTCATGTTGACGTCATATATCATTTTTTGTTAAATAAAATAATTCCAGAAAATTATTTCAACTTCAAAAATTCGTAACTTTTAAACCGTAGCTCAGATCGAAAAACTTAAAACATGAAAGTTGCTCAGAACGACAAGACGAATTTGATCGTGTCGTCTGTTTCGATGCCGGAACCCCCTACGTAGGTGAAGCTGCAACTTCGAGGTCGTATCCGGTAGATGAATAGTGCATAACTACCGGATAATAAATCCAACTTTAATCCTAAAATAACCAAAATGACATAGACATACTTCAGGCAACCCTGCAATGCATCATAGTCGTAGCATGCCCTGTATTGCATCGTTGCTATGTATTTACTTGTTTCCTCCCCCCTCTTCTCTCTCGGTAGACCCCGACGTCGACGTAGCTCCCGAGGTCGACGCTGCTTAGGTGCCCGACGACACAGTTGACGACCTTGACCTTGCCGTCGAGCAGACAGGCAAGCACCCCCATTTTGAGCATTCCGATATCGCCCACTCTCTTCCCTCTTATGCTTGCATTAGAAGATACTGCTGCTACTGTTATCCTACTTCTGTTGCATAGCCTGTTTATTGTAGTCTGCTATTGATACCTGCCTGCTATCCTAAACTGTTTAGTATAGGATGGATAGAGCCCTATCAGAGACCCACTTGTCCCGACTGCCCCGCTGGATTCTCAGAAGACCCGAGCAACGGAATCGAAGATCAGACACTGGCACTGCACATCACTTCCCCCTTAAAATTGCTCGACACTACTGGGTTACTATCGAGTGCCGAGGGTGATACCTCGTCAGCACTTCTGATGATAACCTTGTAGGTTAGTTAATCGGTCCTGGTAAGCGAGGGTGATTCCTCCTACACCACCCCCGATACCGATGCCATCGTGCAACACCTCAAGTGTGGACCTCGAGGGTGATTCCTCCTTCGTTCACCTTGATGATAGCATCGAGTGGGATTCCATCGGGGGTGATTCCTCAGGGTTCCCCCTTGGTGTCAGACACACGGAGACTTTGGTTACTATGACTGAACACTGAACCATGATACTAAAGACGGGTCGGCCCTGAGGGGTACCCGCGCGAGCATGAATGCGAAGTGATGTGGAGTCGGGTTGACCTGAGAGGTACCCGCGAGATAACTACGAGGCGAGGCCGGGCATTCTTAGCCCTTGCCGCAAGTCCTCGAGACGGGGCGACGGGGTCACATCGATCGTGAGTCTCTGCTCATTTCCGCGCGCTCCTAATCCACTAACGGTTTGGATATTTGATCCGAGGGGCCTCTGGCCTGATAGCACTAACCATCACGTGGGCATAGTATGGGCGTTCTGCGTCGTATACATCAGCCAAAGCTCTATTGACGTCAGCGAGGAGCGGCCCGCTTTGGATTGGACTGGTTAAGCCTGCGCTTGTATTAAGGGGGCTAGGTCTGCTTCTGGAGCGTCCTTGTAATGTGCAGGGTTCCCAGGGCGAAGGCCCAAGACCCCTGGGGGCATAGGTTAGTCCGGCGTGCTGACCTCTCTTTAGAGCCTAGGTCGGGTTGCGGCGTGTTGCTTAGCCGAGGCCGGGCATGACCCAGTAAAGTGTGTCCGGCCGGAGTTAAGCGAGCGTGGTGGGTAAGTTGGTGCACCCCTGCAGGGAAGAATTAATCTATCGATAGCCTATCCTACGGTAACGGACACTCAGAGTTGTATCCCGATCGGTACAACTAGAACTGATGACTTGAGGTAAAATGGATAGTATGGCTCTGGGATTGCTTTCTCGCAGGGAGTCGAGGAAGAATCTCTGGCCGAGGTTGATGACACTGCTATACTTTACATTATGTTATTCTGCTCTCTTCTAATGCTGCAAGACTGTTGAAGATGCTGAAGATGCTAGTCTTCGATAGGACTAGGTTTTCCCCCTCTATTCTGGCATTTCTGCAGCCCACTCCACATATACAACCCTCCTTTGAAAATGTTGCATATGTAGTGTAGATCCTTGCTTGCTGAGTACTTCGGATGAGTACTCACGTTTGCTTTACTTTCTTTTTCTCCCCATATCCATATGTCGCCGCCAGATGACGGAGCCCCTGAGGTAGCTGCCCCAGTCGATGACTACGGCTACTACTACTACCCTCCCGGCGAGTACTACTATGAGGAGCCGACAGATGACCAGGAGTCGGATTCGGAGGGTCCTAGGCAGGAGGCCTACGCCTTTCGATCATAGTGTTTTATTTTGCCCCGCCTTCCTAAAGGCTTATCTCTATTACTGTAATATATATATATATATATATATATATATATATATATATATATCTGTACCCAGATATCTGATGCTTCCGCTGACACTTGTATGCCATCGAGCTATGTATTCGAGCCCTCGAGGCCCTGGCTTGTAATATAAAGCTTGTATGACTTTATTTATGTTTTAGAGTTGTGTTGTGATATCTTCACGTGAGTCCTTAGGCTTGATCGTGTGCCTTTGCGTGTATGATTAGTGCATGATTAAGCCGAGGTCGTCACACTGACGGGGTCGCTGGAGCGCCATCGGTGGCCGGCGGCGACGGGGCGGCGGGAGGTACCTGCTGAAATGGAAACACCGTCTCATCAAAGTAAACGTGCCGGGAGGTGAATACACGATGTGAGACGGGATCATAGCAGCGGTATCCTTTGGTGTTAGGTGGGTAGCCGAGGAAGATGCAAGCAACTAAGCGAGATGCAAGCTTATGTGGCGCAGTGGCGGTGAGGCTAGGATAGCAAAGACAGCCAAAGATGCGAAGGCCATCATAAGATGGGGGCGCACCAAAGAGGAGATGGTGAGGGGCATAGTTCCAGCGTGGGCGACACGGGCGGATGTTAATGTGGAGGGTGGCGGTGGCGAGAGCGTCCGGCCAAAACCGGGGAGGCACGTTAGAGTGAAAGAGTAACGTGCGGACGCAGTCATTAAGAGTGCGAAGGAGACGCTCAGCACGACCATTTTGTTGGGACGTGTAGGGGCAAGTGAGGCGGAAGATAGTGCCGTGGGAGGTTAGAAGGTTACGAATAGCAGCGTTGTCAAACTCTTTTCCGTTGTCAGTTTGTAAAGCAAGGATAGGACGACCGAACTGTGTGGTGACGTAGGAATAAAATGCGGTGAGTTTGGCAAGAGCGTCGGACTTGCGACGAAGAGGAAATGTCCACACATAATGAGAGAAATCATCTAAGATCACCAAATAGTATAGGTAGCCCGTGTTGCTTGCAACCGGGGATGTCCAAACATCACTATGCAATAACTGAAACGGAAAAGTGGAAATAGTGGTAGATGCACTAAAGGGAAGACGAACATGCTTGCGAAGACGACAAGCCTCACAAGTATGGTCGTCGATCTTATTGCATGAGAATGAAAAACTCTTAAGTATTTGACGCAAAGCGGTGGAGTTCGGGTGTCCCAAACGAGCATGCCAAAGGTCAACACCTGCGGCGAGGGTGACTGGGGTGGTGGAGGCGGTGGTGGAGGAGTGCACCGGATAGAGCTCGTCAGGACTATCGCAACGGTGAAGGACCATCCGAGTACGGGCGTCCTTCACAGAAAAACCGACATCATCAAATTCAACGGTAATGGGATTCTCACGGGCAAGACGACTAACAAATACAAGGTTCGTAATTAAATCAGGAGACACAAGAACATCAGACATAGTGATAGGTGTAGATGTTGAAGGAAACGAAGCATGACCAACATGTGTGATAGGTAAAGAGGAACCGTTGCCAACGATGATGCAAGTAGGAGTATGAACCGAAGTGGAGGAGGTTAGAGTACCAGGATGAGATGTCATGTGGGCGGTGGCGCCCGAGTCCATGTACCAAGCGCCGCCGGGGATGGGGCCGAGTGCAGGGCGGCCAAGGAAGTAGTGTCCCATGACGGTGAGACCGGCAGCGAGGCGAAGCCGCCGTAGGGCTGAACCGGGGCGGGCGGAGTATGGCCGCCGGCCATCGGCATGGCGAGCAGAGCCGCAGAGGCGTCCGGCTACATCTAGCCGAAGGGAGCGGAGGCGTCCGGCTGCATGGGGTCGAAGCGAGCGAACGCGCCCGGCTGCTGCAGGTGGGCAAAGGGAGCAAACACGCTCGCCTGCATGTGTACGTCAGGGGCTGACGCACCCGGCTGTATGTGCTGCATGGGCATGACGGGCATGGTGTAGGAACCATAGATGGAGGAGCCAGGGGAGGCCTTAGCAGCAGGCCAGCGGCGGCTAGGGCAAGAAAAAGAAAGCGGCGGCGGCAAACAAAGCACATTGGCACGTATAAGTTAACAAGCACCCAGGCACACAGCTGGATGGATTTGGCGATCTGGATGACTAGCAAGCACCCAGGCACACAGCTAGATGGATTTGACTAGCGATCTAGTTGACTAGCTAGCGATCGGGCTGGGTGACAAGAAGTGCAGCGATGGCAGGAGGTGCGGGGGCTATAGAGGAAGGTGAGATGCGGCGGCAGCAAGGAGTGCGGCGGCGGCGCGAGGAGGATGGCGCGGCGGCGGCAAGGACCTGCGGCGGCGGCGCGAGGAGGATGGCACGGCGGTGGCAAGGACCTGCTGCGGCGGCGTGAGGAGGATAGCACGGCGGCGGCAAGGACCTGCGGCGGCGGCGCCAAGAACCTGCGCCGGCGGTGGCGGCTAGAGGAGCGGAAGCTAGGGTTAGGATCGACGTGCTAAACTGATACCATGTGGAAGGGAAAGAATAGGCTGTGCAACAGACTGCATTGATCGGTGCACCAGACACATATATATGAATACAGAAGGGGGCCACAACCTCAACTATACAGAGGAACTAGGAGGTGGGCCCAAGACACAATATACACGTACACAATATATTCAACAACTGATACCTACCACTTTTCGCGTCGGCTGTCTCAAAAAACCCAAATTACCAGTTGCTAGCATTTTAAACCGTTTTCTGATGCTTCGGACCCGTCTGTCAGGCCACGTCAGCGCCACGGTTGATGGCGAGGCTGTTAACGGCCGTTACTCATACCGGTGCGGTCCGACCACACCCGCTTGCTGCCCTTTCTCTCTCTGTTGCCAGCTCACTCTCGCTCCTCCTTTCCCCGTGCTCTCTGTCTCTCTCTGTCTCTCCCGACGCTGGTGGCGGCGAAGAAGAAGGATGACGGCGAGCCTTTGGGCCTTGGGGCGACCGCCGGCGGCGAGGGCGGTGCTCACTCCGAGGTCAACAAGTGGCTAGGCAGCGCAAGTTTCCCGACCTAGCGCTCGCCTAGGCCACCAACACAGGAGGTCCAGGTCTCGCCGGCATTCCGCGCGGCCAGGGCAGTGGCCAGATGCATCCACGCGGATCCAGAAGGCGGGCACCAGTGGAGCTCCTCACTTGGTGGCGTGGATTAAGTTATGAATTGTTTTAATTATCTTTCTTAGTATATTGATGAACTAGGGTTAGGATCTGTTTCTTAGACTATTCACTAATTAGTTTCTTTGGTAGATTATTATGTATATATTGTAAGCAATATATGAATTAGGGTTTAGGGTTTGATATGTGTAGGTTTGGATTTGTTCATTGAAACTGTTTAAATATGTCGTGGAAGTGAAACTATTGCATACTTTTGAACTTCAAAATCTGAAGAAATCTGAATGTTTCTTCCTTTTTTTTGTGCATAGTTTGGATGATGAAGTATGGGAATTGAGGCTGCATTTTTAGGGTAGAGACAACATGGAAAGGAAGTTTTCCTTATCAGAAATGAATTACCTGTTATTGTTAGCACTGATTGAACTTGAGGGCTATGTGTTGGATGCCTATCTGTCATATGTTAAGGATGAGGGTAAGGGGCTGGAGGGGATTGAGGTTTTGGACAGTGATGAGAAGGTGGAGGAGATGCTAGAATTGTTTGCTGAGAAGAAAGTATTGAACATAATGGTGAGAGAGGCTAGTGAACCAAATCTAGCAGATGCAAACATGGACCACACCTTGCTTGAAGAGAAGATTCCAATTAATCAAGTTGGTGAGCCCATTGTTTATAGTGTTTCCCAAGAAGGTGTCCTTTTCCCTACCTCAAATTCTTCACAGCCTCCAGTTGTGCCTATTGAACCATATCTTAACACACATCAGAGCTGTAATTTGAACAAGGGAAAAGAGGCACTGGAAAATGAAAATGTTGAAGCAGAAGAGCAAGATGAAGATGAGTTGGACAAATCCTCTTCAGATTTTGAGTTTTACAGGGGTGATTACAGAGGGAAGAAAATTTCATACAAGTCTTGGGCTAGGGGAGAAGATGAAGGTGGTGAAGGAACAAGTCAGCACTATAGGGAAGAGGAAGAGATGGCTGAGCAGTATTTTGGGGCTGCTTCTGAAGCCTTAGAGTTTTGGCAGGAGGAAAATGGTTCTGAAGAAGATGATGAAGAAGAAGGTTCAGATCATGTGCAAAGTGTGTCACAGAAATTGAAACCTATGAGAAAACAAGGCCCAACAAGCAGATCACACAGTGAGCCAGATCACATAAAATTTGAAGATTTTGTGCCAGAAGCTGATGAGTACTGCTTTCCAGGTGATGAAGGCATTTTTTATGAAGAAGATGATGCACCTAGGTTGCCTTGTGGCAGGAAGAGAAAATTGAAGAAGAAGAAGGAGAGAATATGGTATGATTCCTCTAGGCCTGATGCACATGAACGGTTTAGGATTCATTTGTGCTTTCTAAATGTGGTAGAGTTCAGAGAAGCATTGAGAAACCACCATGTTAGGACACTGAGGAACTTTGAGTACCATAGGAATGATCCAAGTAGGATCATAACATGGTGCTCTGATAGAAAGCATGGTTATGAGTTTTATATTACTGCTTCTAAGATTGCCCATGAGGCAACCTTTAGCATCAAGAAGATGAATCTTGATCACACCTGTGGAGCAAGTGGAGAGAACACAAAGGGTACCATGAAGTGGGTTGCAAAGGCTGTTGAGGACACTTTAAGATCCAATCCTGGTGCAGGTGTTGAGACTATACTGAGTTATACAAAAAATAAATTTAGAGTACATGTTCCAAAAAGTTTGGCCTACAGGGCAAGGAGGAAAGCAGTTGATGTTGTGCAAGGGGATCACAAGATACAGTACTACAGATTAAGAGACTATCTACAGTGTGTTCTAGACACAAACCCTGGTAGTAGGTGTGTTGTGACAACAAAGGAGTTTGAACTCAACCTAGCACCTACCCCAAGGTTTCATTACATGTTTTACTGTCTGTTTGCTTGTAAGGAGGGGTTCCTAAATGGTTGCAGGCCATTCATAGGTAAATCTTGTCTGTATACTGCTTAAATAGTAATTGCATAACAGTTGCTGCTTACTAATGGCTTAAAATGCAGGGCTTGATGGATGCTTCATCAAACTAAGCAATGGGCAGCAAATCCTGGCAGCAAAAGGGAGGGATGGCAACAACAACATCTTCCCTATTGCATTTGGTGCTGTTGACAAGGAGGAGACAGATAGTTGGACTTGGTTTCTTACACAGTTGAGGACAGTAATTGGTAGTGGCAACAAGTTTGGACCCTACACAATTATGTCAGACAAGCAAAAGGTACAACTACTTCATGATTTCACTGCTTTTTCTTGCACTATGTAATGCTTTCACTACTTACTTCACTAGTTATTAATACAAAATCACCTAGCAACTAACTCCATCAGTAAACAGGGTTTGCTCAATGCAATCAATGATGTGTTTCCTGATTCCCCTCAAAGATTTTGTTGAAGACACATATATGCCAACTTCCAATCAGCTGGGTTTAGAGGGGATGAATTGAAAAAACATTTAGACCAGGCTGCATATTCTTTCACTAAGCATGGGCATGATCTGGGCATGGAAGCCTTGAAGAAAGAGAGTGAGGAGGCATGGAAGTGGTTGTCAAACATACCAGTCCATACTTTAGCCAGGTATAGGCTGGATACTATATGTAAGACAGACCTTGTTGTAAACAATCTTAGTGAAGTTTTTAACAAGATGATTCTGGATGTTAGGAACAAGCCCATCAGGACAATGCTTGAAGGAATAAGGGCAAAACTCATGATCAAGTTTTAGAAGATTAGGAAGAAGACAGAGACATGTAGGTGGGATATCACACCCACATACTCTGAGATATTGGAGGAGGCCAAGAAGTGGGCAAAATACTGTGATGCGTACATGGCTGGACCAGGCATTTGGCAAGTAACAAGTAGTTCAGAAAGGACCTACAGTGTAAACCTAAAAAACCACACTTGTGACTGCCGGAGGTGGGATATGGCAGATGTTCCATGTAGTCATGCTGTAGCAGCAATGCAGAAGGTGAAGCTACACCCTGAAGATTTTGTCCATCAGTTCTTCAAGAAGCCCCTCTACTATGAAACCTACAAGCAGATTATATACCCTATTCCTGGCCCTGATTGTTGGCCACACACCATGGGGGATGACATATATCCTCTAGTATTCAAAGAAAAGAAGGGTAAAAAGCAGACAGCTAGGAAGAAAGGACAGTTTGAGGTGCCTGCTAAGAAGGATACATCAAGAATTGGGATAGTGACCTGTAGCAACTGCAACAAGCAAGGTCACAGATATAACACATGTCGTGATCCACTGAAACCCAACCTGCAGATGAGGAAGAACAAACACCAGGTATGCTTATTGATAAAGAAACTTATGTTTCATAGGTTAGGTAGTTTGATGCTAATTTTCTTTGTAAAATGTGCAGGAGAATAGGTCAGACTACTCTTCATCTACCAGAGCTACTACATCAGCTTCTGCAGAAGGTGCTGAACCCCCACCACCACCATCAGCACCAGCCACATCAACACCTGCTCCAGCAGCTACATCAGCAGCAGCATTAGTTAGGAAGAGGCCAGCAACAACCACAGGTACTCCAGGACCATAAAAAAGGACAAGGCTGCTGCTTCTGCTACTCCAGCACCTGCCACATCAGCACCTGCTGCAGCACCTACCAAGAACACCAAGGCTCCTGCAGCAGCATACAAGAAGACAAGGGCTCCTGCAACAACATACAAGAAGACTAGGGCTCCTAGCACATCTTCACCAGCCAAGAACACAAGGTCATCCATTGCCTCTCCAGCAAAGAACACCAGAGCATCAACAACTAGCAGAGGAGGGTCCTTCACAAATTTCAATGCTCCAAGGCAAGCTGCTCACTCTGAGATGGAGATTGGGTCCAAGAGGGTTAGGAAGCCAAATGGAAAGTGGATGGACTATTTCACTGCTAGTGGTAACTACTGAAGATTGAAATATTTGGAGAAGCTATCTTGTTTGCAACAGCTGGATGATGTACTGTATGAGTGCTGAAACCTAAGTATTTGCATTCTGAAACCTATGTGTTTGCATTCTGAAACCTATGTGTTTGCATTCTGAAACCTATGTATTTGCATTCTGAAACCTATGTGTTTGTGACTTCTTATTGTTTGTATGACTGCTGTTGGAACTACTTCATATTGTAGTGCTTATGTTCTGCTTCATATTATAGATTCTGTCAACATTGGTGCTAGAGAGCTTTGCAACTTGATTCAGACATTGATAAATGCATTGATGCGCAGATTGATAGATTCAGACAACACTAGTGCAAATATTGATAGATTCATTCAAACATTCATAGATTCCACCATTCAAACATTCTTTCATACATTGATAGATACAGAAATAGAAGGGATACAAAGCTCAAACTCTCATTCATACTTAAAATAACTACTAGCAACCACTCTCAATCGTAACAATCAAAGAAATTGTGCCACTTTGCTCTAGTAGAAGGGTGAGGAGCTAGTACTGCATGTGCCCTAGCCCACCTGATGATCTTCCGTGAGCTCTTGCGCCTGCCGCCAGGGACAAGAACAGTGAACTCATCTGGGTTGCACTTCTCCAAGATCTTCTCATCTAGCCTCCTCTTGAACTCCAGCTCCCAAGTTGATGGCCTGGGCGCCATAGGGCGAGCCCTTTTCCTCCTCACCTCCACTGCCTCCTCTTCCTCATCTGTCACCTCCCCAAGCTCTGGATCCATCTAGGGTTTCTAGAGGTGGGGTGTGGCGGCTGGGTTCTAGACAGGGAGAAGGGTGGGTGGAGAAGGCTATTTATGAGCAGTGGAGAGTCATCTAGAGTTAGTAGGCCTAGGTTTGTAAACCTAACCGGGCCAGAAAGCCCAGGTAGAAAGCACTAATAAACACACATCAACTATCTTATAAAGATAAAAAGCACATAGCATAGTTCATTAGTGCTTATCACTGACTCCATAACATAGCATAAGAGGTTCAAACTGAGGCAGAACATTCGTTACAAAATACTTCCTAACTTAGCATTAAAGGTTCTAGCAGCATACACTACAGTTCTTAACAATTGCATAGACATAGACTAGATTAACTTCACATTCCCCAAAATGTACACCCCATATCTTCACATTAGATTGTTAGGCCACATGCATATAAAGGCCTTGGATGTACTTCATCATCTGCAGAACACACTTCAAGAATCAAGGATGGCCTTGATTTTCTCAAGTTTCTCCTTGCTTGCATGCCCATCTTTCAGCAGCTCATTCACCACATGCTCAAGCTTTGCCTTCTCTTTCTTAAGCAAATCTCTCTCCTATTCAACCTCCTTCATTGCCTTCTGGTGTTCTTGATAATGTCAGCTTGACTCTGTAAAATGCACCTCTGTTCCTTGCCAAGTTTGAGCTTCTTCATCTGAACCTCCAACCTACCACTCTCTTCTACCTCTTTCTTCCTCTTCTCTAATTCTTCCTCCTCAACTGCCTTCTGGTAATCCATGTGGTCTACCCTACCATCCTTCCAATCAAACATCTTGGATACATCTTGGACAAGCTTTGTGTACTCAATGCACAACTTGTCATTTTCAGTCTTAAGCTTGGCCAAATGCTTCTCATACTTCTGCTTATCAACTACCCTGCCACAATTCTGTTCATGGAACATTTCCCACAACCTGGACAAGCAATTCTGAAGAATTGGAGGCCAAGGCTGGTCAACCCACTCAGTAACACCACAGTTAACACCTTCACTCTGCATTTGGAAATTCATATATACATCACTAAGTGCACTTAATTTCATAACAAATCATATCAGACTAAGTAACTGAAAGTGAGGCTTAATTAAGCTGAATATGTTCTTTAATATAAATCAAACTGTAACTGAAACCCAACCTGCTTGTACAAGTTCACTCACAAATATATGCTTCCTATACAAATATATGCTTCCTCAATATCTTAATACAATGCATATTTCAGTTCATCGTTATAAATACTGTGTGGGTTCAGAAAAGCAACTTGTCAACTTAATACATGCGCTACTAAATTTTTAGATAATGTGTCCAATTAAGGTACTATATATACCTACTGCATGGGACAACCATAGAAACGCCTTCCAGTTAAGGTTCCCTTAAATGCCACACACTTAATTGGCCTCATGTGGTGCATCATGCAAGTGGGTTCAGAAAGCTCGAGCTGGCCACAGAAAAAAGGCTCCACGGTGGTGTCAGGGGTCTCTTGCATGAACACATCAACAAAATCACCTTGGGTCACCAACCAGACATAGATTGAAAAATTAATTCCCAAATCCAGCAAGAACCCTAAACCCAACCCTAGTTTTGTAGCATACATAAACCTAGCTCCAACAGCAACCATAACCCTGCCTAATAAATAACAGTAACCAAAGCTTACACTAGCTCACCAAGATGAACCCTAACCTAATCTAGCTCCAAGATGAACCCTAACCTAATCTAGCTCCAAGATGAACCCTAACCTAATCTAGCTCCAAGATGAACCTAACCCTAGCTCAGCAGATGGAAGAAACTTACCCAAGGAGCAATGACCATGCTTGTGATGTTGCACTCATCCTCTGAGCTCGTTTCCCCATCATTCCAGGAAGGCATGGCGGCGGTGGAGCTTCCACAATGCAAGTCGCCGCCGGCGTCGAAGGGCAGAGAGGAGAGTGAGAGTGAGAGCAGAGAGGAGTGCGGGCAGGGAAGGAGAGTGAGAGGGAGGGAGACAGTGACTTAATACGCGCACCAGGGTGCGGTCGGACCGCACCGGTCCGAGTAACGGCCGTTAATGGCCTCGCCGTCAACCGCGGCGCTGACGTGGCCTGACAGGCAGGCCCGGACCATCAGAAAACGGTTTAAAACACTAGCAACTGGCAATTTGGGTTTTTTGAGACAGCCGACGCGAAAAGTAGTAGGTATCAGTCACAAACAAAAATCTGGTGGTTTTTTGGAACCCTAACGCGAAAAGTGGTAGTTTTATGCTATTCACTCAATTCTACAACACGATTCTCCTCTCTCTCCTTCAATTAATATAAATATTATATTTAAATCCTTGTAGCCTGCTTACGCCAATTGTACTTGTTCTTAGGCCAACACCCACTAAGCTCAAAAGGAAAGGTTGTGGCCTGTGTTGCTAGCACGGGAGGGGACAACGACTCATTAAACCGACGGCAGCTCCTAAGTAACGCTTATTTTATTTTTGAGGGGTTCCTAAGTAACGCCTATAGCCAGACTGGGAACCCCTATTTCTCGCATTACGCGAGTCGAGCGCTTCGCGTCGCTGAAGATGCCGCGCAACTGGGTCAGTCCAGTTGTCGCTCGCGTTTCCTTCTGTTTGAAATTTCAGTCACGCGTTTTTTCTTTCATTCGCTTGTTGTTTGTTGTTTTCTCTTTCTTTGCTTGTCCTCTTCTTCTTCTCCTCCTTCCCTTGTACTCCAGTTTTTTATTCTTCTCTTCCTTGTCCACTTATTCTTCTTTGAAATGTATTTTTACTTGTCCTCCTGCTTTTCTTCTTCTCCTCCTCCTCTTTTTTATTGTTCTACTCTTTCTCCACTGATTCTTCTTCATAATATAATTTCTTTCTGCTTGTTATTTTCTCAGTGAAGATGTGCATAGTAAATAAAAAAAGATGTTCTCAACAAGAAACTGTAGTAAAATCTTGAATGAAAAAGGCAGAAAAAAGAATTTATTCTCAGTAAAATATCCATACTAAGTATTTCTACTTGACAGTACCATTGAGTCAACAGAAAAATGTAAGCATCCTGGATAGTTTAAAAGTAGTTACTTCAAAATGCTGGATAGTAAACATTTAGTAATGGAGTCTAATCTTTGCTAAATTCTAGAAATTTTTGGACGCATTCTTTTTTGCTTGCTATGCTGAACTATGATGGTAGATTAGGTTCTTCTTTTTGGTTGCCATGCTGAACTGCAACTCGTAGAGACCCTGTGAAAAATTAGAATAGAAAATTGAATTACTTGGAGTGCCAAAGGTACATGAGCAAGTAGTGCGCATGACTGATTATGATGATTTATGAAAAGTAGAAAAAGAAGTGTATGTATAATTTACAAAGTTAGAAGAAGAAAGTAGTATTTGGAAAATAATGTTGATTCTTTGGAAGATGCATTACTTGAAGTTCTCCTGTAGAGTTCTCAATTAGTCGAACTTGTCGAGATCCTAAAACAATTTGCAGCACAAAAACTGAATTATTGAAACTATTGAAGCTAGATGAGCAAATCAGTTTAAATACACAAAAACTGAATTACTCAAACTATTGAGGCTAGATGAGCAAGAATACTCAAATTGTTGAAGCAAGATGAGCAAGAATACTCAAACTGTTGAAGCTAGATGAGCAAGAATATAAACTTACTCGTTAAGAATGAAAAATTAGGAAGGAAAACTAAATGCATAATACACCTACATGTTTTTCTAGAAAGTCCTTGACAAATGGTAGTCTTATTCTGTTGTACTTGTTTGACAGCAATTGGAACACAAACTTCTCTCATAAAGCTTGCACATCTAGCTAAAGTTGTGGGTAGGAAAGAAGAAATTAGTTTTGTACGTCATTGTGCCAACTTATCCAGCAAAAGAATAAGTTAAAACACTGTTTTAAATAAAAGAATCATATGCACTTTAGAGAAAACATCAGTTTGGATCCCATTGTAACTGGTAAAATACTTCCACATGTAAACGCCTGTGTCAACTGATTCCCTATAGTGGAATCAAAAAAATACTTAGTCTATGCATCATAGTGTGCATAACGAAAGATCTCTCTACTATGAAAGGACAGGAAATCCTTGTTTCCAACTTTGGGACTTTCATATGCCTTATTCCAAAATTCCGAATGTTGAAGAAAGGGCAGTGTGGATAGCTTGCAATGAAAAGCATCTTGAAATTGTATACTACAGTTGAAATTTTTGTCAGTATTTTGTGTGAATCTCTCTGGGGATTGAGAATGTCGAAGCTCATATCGATGAAATTCGCAACAACAAGAAACCAATAGGTAGGTCCTCTGGGTTCTCTGCACTGGGAAAGGGATATGGACTTGTTTTGGAGAAATTGATAAGTTAATGTGACATTGAAGTATAAATTAAGTTGTAGAGAATATTTTTTAAATCCTTTGGGAAAGAAAGCTTACTAATCTAGCTCTCTCTAGCCTATATCCAACACTGACTTCTGAGAAAATTGTTTTATGTTGAGAGTGATCCAAATGTGGATTCATCAGAAGCATCTATACATTGAAAATATGACAAAAACTGATTGTATTGAGTACCTATCAACACAACTTAATGAAGAAAAAACTGAAGTTTAGAGCCTTAACTTACAACAATGTCTGAATATAGAATGTGTGTCAAAACTTCATTTGGTAAGCCTTCGCCCTTCTTCTGCCGCATGTACTGATTAGACATAACAAGATCTGAGAAACAGTCCATTACACGCCTATGCATCCAACAACCTTCCATCATTGATAGAGTTAATGTTTTCTGATCAACCCATCTGTCGGTGCAGCAAACCCTGGGTCTGTTGCGCAGACTGTGCACAGGCACGGGAGCAAGATTACAGCACCAGACCAAGCAAAGATACAAGGGACCAAGATCTCAAAAGGACCAGTATGCAGATCAAGGGAACCAAGACCAAGCCAGAGAAGTAGGAAACCACCAGAAGTAAAGCCTCCCTTGCCGGGCAGGCAAGCCTGGCAGGGATGGGGTCACACCGGGAAGAAAACCCCCAAGACGCCTCGGCAGGGCCTGCCGAGACTCAAGGAGGTGGAACCACCTTGCCATGACGCACGTCGTCGATCAGTGCGGTGTCAAGCCGCAAAGTGACTAAGTGGCAGCCATTTGCCACATGGCAGCCTCTTTCTACAGAAGATACCTACAGACGACACCCGTCCTGCGATGTGTCAAGCAGGCAGGCGCGAAGCTGGCAAGATAGCCCGGCAAGGCTTGCTGGGCGAGCAACGATGTGACGTTGAGCGGTGCATTTAATGCGCTCTGTCAGCCTGCAGAGTTTGGTATGATAGCACTATTTGCTATCTTATCAGTGCATGATGACTGATTTGCCACTGTGGTGACCCCTTAGCCTATAAAAGAAGGCCCATGGCAACCTTAGAAAGGGTTGGACCCTGGATTAGCGAATCCACCCCCTCATATTTCGTACGCTCGTAGCCGTTTCGCCTTGAGGCAACCCTGCCGGGCAAACGCGCTACGACCACCACCATTTTTCCACCATCAATCCACCAAAGCAGGAGTAGGGTTTTACGACTCGCGGCGGCCCGAACCTGGGTAAAATTGCTCGTGTGATCTCTGTCGTGCTGCCCCACGCTTTTCTACTCTTTGTGCAACGTGACATCCCCCCTGCCGAACTAGCAAGGGACCCTTGGTCCCATAGGTGGCCGTGGATTCCCACGACATCTTGGGCGCGCCAGGTAGGGGGATCACTTGCGCGAACCTGAAAGCGTGAATAGCGCGTCATCTTCATTGCCATCTTCATCTTCGACGGCGCCATCGGCCATGGCGCCCAAGAAGAAATCCGGTGCTTCAGCTCATCCGTCCACCTCGAAAGCTCTGCCGCCCGCAACCACCGATACTGCGGGGGATGCAGATGCACGCGAGGAAGTGGGGTCTGCTGGGGGTGTGGTTGGAGCAGGCGACGCCATCACCACCTCCCCCGCGGCCGAAGCAGGAGCATGAGGCGCTGGAAGAGAGCAGCATCAGCAACATCCCGATGGCCACGCTCCACGAGGTACGGGCGAAGGGATTATTCCACCTGCGCCCCTTCCCCTCACCGACGGGCATAGCCAGAGTAGTGGCGTTCGGTCCGGGGCGAATCGCCGTCCTCCGGCCGCTCCCGTCACGGGAGCGACCGCAGTGCGTGCACTTCCCCCGGGGCGAGTCAACCAGGTCGCTGCGCCCAATGGAGCCGCTGGCCCCCGAGCGCCTTCACCATGTCATCGTGCCATCCAAATGGCTGCCTCGCAACAGCAAGGACATGGTGCTGTCGCCAC
Organism: Thinopyrum elongatum; assembly: GCA_011799875.1. Lineage (NCBI taxonomy): Eukaryota > Viridiplantae > Streptophyta > Magnoliopsida > Poales > Poaceae > Thinopyrum > Thinopyrum elongatum. Next base: position 127,840,302 of record CM022302.1, read on the forward strand.
TGGCACCGTCAGAAGTCGGGTGACGGTGCGGTCCACGTCATCATCACCCATTCCATGCACGGCTACGGAAGCCATGGCGCAGGCCCAGCTGCTACTGAGGTTTCCGCCGACAGCCGAGCAGATGGACGAGTGGCATGCCACCAATCAGAGTCTGCTTGGTTTCGCCGAGGCTGGGGGCTCGCAGCGAGCTGGCCCGCCACGGCCTCCCCAAGCAATGACGACGGCTTGTGCTGTTGTTCGTACAGAAGGGGCCACCCCCACGGTACAGTCCCCACCACGGCCACCAGCGCGAGCGCGGCAGAATCAAGAACCTGATGATGTCTCGATGGCCTCCTCTGACCCTCGAGCATGTCCAAGCCAACGGCGAGCTCCGGAGGACAGGTGGGGGGAGACGCACGTGTCATCTCCGAGCGGCGCCGTGACGACCACCGTCAGGCCAACGGGTGCGACGGTCCCGACGTTGACGAGCCCGCGCTCGAGGTTGGCGGGTGCCTGCCTTTCGAGGTTGGGTGCCCTGCCTTTACTCGTGAGCTGCGGCAAGTCCGTTGGCCGTCCATTCGTACATTCAAGCCAGAGATACCCGAGAAGTATGATGGAAGGCTAAACCCGGCAGAGTTTCTGAGCATCTACACCATCGCTGTTCAGGCTACTGGGGGAAGAGACGAGAAGGTGTTTGCCAACTACTTCCCTTTGGCACTCAAGTCCAATGTGAGGTCTGGGCTGATGCACCTGCCGGAGAACTCCATTTCGTCATGGGCTGACCTATGCCACGATTTCATTGGCGCCTTCACTGGCGGCCATAAAGAACCAGGGAGGCCCAGCGATTTGCAGCTTCTCCAGTGAAAAGAAGGAGAAACTCTTCGGAAGTACTTGCAGAGATTCAGCAGAGTCCACAAGAACATCCGAAATATCCATCCAGCAGCTGTGATAGCTGCCTTCCAGTCCAATGTGCGTAACCGCAGGATTTGTTCCAAGATGAACGTGCGGTTGCCCAAAACTATGAAGGAGCTTTACACTTTGGTGGACAAGTGTGCTCGAATGGAGGAAGGAAGGAAACTCCCAGGTGAAGAGGATTGCATCAACATCGACTCAGAGGACGACAACAAATCCACAAGTCAGAAGAAGAGCAAGAAGCACAGCAAGAGGCGCAAGGATAAGGCAGTGATGACTGTTGAAGGATCGGGCACACCTAGTACCAGCAAGAAAGCTAAAGCCGAAGCTCCCGGCAAGGAGGCTGCCGTGTGCACTAACTGCCGGGAGGCTGCGGCTGCCGAGAAGGCTGGGAAAGGCGATGGGCCGTACTGCAAAATTCATCGGACCAAGGGCCACGACCTTCAGGAGTGTTATCAGGTTGAGCAGCTCGTCAAGAGGCAGAGAGCAGAATAGGAGAATGATGTGATGGACAAGACCCATCCGTTAGCTTAGCATAATGATCGTTAATTTTTATTGCTATTGCTTTCTTCATGACTTATACATATTCCTCTGACTATGAGATTATGCAATTCCCGAATTCCGGAGGAACACCTTGTGTGCTATCAAACGTCACAACGTAATTGGGTGATTATAAAGATGCTCTACAGGTGTCTCCGAAGGTGTTTGTTGGGTTGGCATAGATCGAGATTAGGATTTGTCACTCCGAGTATCGGAGAGGTATCTCTGGGCCCTCTCGGTAATGCACATCATATGAAGCCTTGCAAGCAATGTGACTAATGATTTAGTTACGGGATGATGCATTACAGAACAAGTAAAGAGACTTGCCGGTAATGAGATTGAACTAGGTATAATGATACCGATGATCGAATCTCGGGCAAGTAACATACCGATGACAAAGGGAATGACGTATGTTGTTATGCGGTTTGACCGATAAAGATCTTCATAGAATATGTAGGAACCAATATGAGCATCCAGGTTTCGCTATTGGTTATTGATCGGAGATATGTCTCGGTCATGTCTACATAGTTCTCGAACCCGTAGGGTCCGCACGCTTAACGTTCGATGACGATTTGTATTATGAGTTATGTGTTTTGGTGCCGAAGTTTTTTTGGAGTCCCGGATGAGATCACGGACATGACGAGGAGTCTCGAAATGGTCGAGAGGTAAAGATTCATATATTGGAAGGTTGTATTCGGACATCGGAATGGTTCCGAGTGATTCGGGTATTTTTCCGTAGTACCGGGAGGTTACCGGAACCCCCCGAGAGAGATAATGGGCCTCATGGGCCATAGGCAAGAGAGGAGGCAGCCCACAAGGGTTGGCTGCGCCCCCCTCCCATGGGGAGTCCGAATTGGACTAGGGGAGGGGGGGCGCCCCCCTTTCCTTCTCCTCTTCTCTCTCCCTTCCCTCTTTCCACCGCCAGAAGAAAGGTAAAGGGGGGGGGGCGAATCCTACTTGGACTAGGAGTCCAAGTAGGACTCCCCCTTGGTGCGCCCCCTCTAGGCCGGCCACCTCCTCCTCCCCTCCTTTATATATGTGGTCAGGGGGCACCCCAAAGACACATCAGATATTCTCTTAGCCGTGTGCGGTGCCCCCCTCCACAGTTTACTCCTCCGGTCATAGCGTCGTAGTGCTTAGGCGAAGCCCTGCGCGAATCACATCACCAACACCGTTGCCACGCCGTCGTGCTGACAGAACTCTCCCTCGACCCTCTGCTGGATCAAGAGTTCGAGGGACGTCATCAAGCTGAACGTGTGCTGAACACGGAGGTGCCGTACGTTCGGTACTTGGATCGGTTGGATCGTGAAGACGTTCGACTACATCAACCGCGTTAACCTAACGCTTCCGCTTTCGGTCTACGAGGGTACGTGGACACACTCTCCCCTCTCATTGCTATGCATCTCCTAGATAGATCTTGCGTGAGCATAGAATTTTTTTGAAATTGTATGCTACGTTCCCCAACAGTTCCAACAGCAAGAGATCCAAGGTTGCTGCGCCCCAAGTGAAGAAGGTCCCGACAGGGCTGGCTGGCATTGATGGTACCTTTACTATCATCGCCACCCTCGATGACAAATAGGAAAGCGTGCTTGTTGCCTTCGTGTGGGAGAATATCTATGTGTTTGCCTGGCAACCATCTGATATCCCCGGTGTTCCCAGGGAGGGAATCGAGCACCACCTTGCTGTTTGCCCACACGCCCGACCTGTCAAGCAGAAAGTTCAGAAGCAGGCCTTGGAGAGGCAGCAGTTCATTGCAGAGGAGATCAAGAAGCTTGAGGCAGCTAGTTTGGTCAGAGGAATGCTGCATCCAACATGGTTAGCAAACCCAGTGGTCGTTCGGAAGGCTAACGGGAAATGGAGGCTTTGCATAGATTTCACAGATCTCAACAAGGCTTGCCCGAAGGACCCATTCCCCTTGCCGTGCATCGATCAGATTGTAGATTCCACTTCAGGCTGTGACTTGCTCTCCTTCTTGGATGCGTATTCTGGATATCACCAAATCTTCATGTCCAAAGAAGACGAAGAAAAGACCTCGTTCATCACCCCATGTGGTATGTACTGCTTTGTCCGCATGCCATTCGGATTAAAGAGTGCCGGGTCTACTTTTTCAAGAGCAGTCCAGATTGGTTTTGAGCCACAGCTGCATAGAAACATTGAGGCCTACATGGATGATATTGTGGTCAAGACCAAGGACAGAGCAACCCTCATCCAGGATTTGGAGGAGACATTTGCTAACCTGCGCAAGACCAACTTCAAGCTCAACCTAGAAAAATGTGTGTTTGGCATGCCTTCCGGCAAGTTACTTGGGTTCTTTGTATCCCATCGGGGGATCGAAGCCAACCCTGACAAGATCAAAGCTATCGAGCAGATTCAAGCGCCCAGGACAGTCAAGGATGTGAGGCATCTGACAGGGTGCGTTGCCGCGCTAAGCAGATTCATCTCCAAGTCTGCCGAGCGCGCCCTGCTGTTCTTCAAAATCCTGAAGAAGGCGGGACCCATGAAGTGGACCCCGGAAGCAGATGCAGCTTTACAAGAGTTGAAGGCCTACTTGTCCTCTGTGCCCACCTTGGTTGCCCCCAAACCACAAGAGCCGTTGCTGGTATACTTGGCGGCGACCAATCAAGTGGTTAGTGTAGCCTTGGTGGCTCAGCGGGAAGTAGAAGAAATAGAAAATGGGCAAAGCCCGGCAGAGCCAGGAAAGGATCAGGACAGAAATGGACGTGGCAGCGAGGGCGACCCCAAGGATGCGGCAAGGAAGAAAGTCGTGCAGTGCCCAATGTTCTTCGTCAGTTCTCTGCTACAGGGAGCTAGATCATGGTACTCTGGCGTGCAAAAATTGATCTATGGTCTCATCATGGCCTCAAGGAAACCGCGCCACTACTTCCAAGCCCATGAGATCATGGTTGTCACTCGCTTCCTATTGCAAAGGATACTCCAAAACCCTGAGGCTACCGGCAGAATAGTGGAGTGGGCTTTGGAGTTATCCAGCTTTGGCCTGAAGTTTGAGAGCACGTCAACAATTCAGAGCAGGGCATTGGCAGAGTTTATTGCTGAATGGATGCCAACCCCTGATGAGGAAGTGCAGGAGACAACTATCCCCGACAAGGGAGCACCCCAAGAATGGATCATGTATTTTGATGGTGCCTTTTCCCTACAAGGTGCAGGGGCTGGCGTGCTTCTCGTTGCCCCCTCCGGGGAGCACTTGAAGTATGTCGTCCAGATGCACTTTGCCCGGGAAGAGGCGACCAACAATACAGCAAAGTATGAAGGGCTACTTGCTGGGCTAAGGATTGTCGCAGAATTGGGAATCAAGAAGCTGATCATTCGAGGAGATTCATAACTTGTGGTGAGACAAGTCAACAAGGATTACCAAAGCCCATTGATGGAGGCATACGTTGAGGAAGTGAGAGGAGCGCTTTGACGGATTGCAAACAGAGCATGTACCCCGTGCGGAAAACAGCATAGCTGATCATCTATCAAAGTGTGCTGTGCAGAAGCTTCTTGTGGAACCAGGAACTTTTGTTCTCCACCTTACTCAGCCCTCCGTATCCCCAGCAACAATGGCCCAGAAAAGGAGAAAGATGGACTCCGGTAAGCCTCTCCCGGTAGAGCCACACAATGCTCCTAGTAGGGACCCTGCCGGTAACAACTCCTCATCACTTGCCAGACCGCACCGTCCAGCCGGGCCTATGGTCCCCGCGAACGAGGAACATGCCCCCGCAGTAGAGGAGGTGCCGCTAGTCCTTGTTGCCGAGCCCTAGGCTCCAACTTGGGCAAGGCACATAGTCCACTTTCTTCAAACCGGAGAGCTTCCCGATGACCAAGATGAGGCCGAAAGAGTAGCCCAGAGGGCCAGTATGTATCAGTTTGTCGATGACACTCTGTACAAAAGGAGGCCCAACGGTTTGAAATTGAAGTGCATCTGCCGAGAAGAAGGAAAGGAACTGCTGGCTGAAATACACAAAGGCATGTGCGGCTCCCACATTGGATCAAGGGCGTTAGTTGGGAAAGCATTCCGGCAAGGATTCTATTGGCCCACAACCCTCCAAGATGCGGTTGAGCTCGTCACCAAATGTGAAGCCTGCCAGTTCCATTCCAAGAATATCCACCTGCCTGCACAAGCTCTTCAGACAATCCCTTTGTCATGGCCATTTTAGGTCCGGGGGCTCGATATCCTCGGCCCTTTCCCCCGGGCTGTCGGGGGCTTTGAATTCTTGTTCATTGCTATTGACAAGTTTACAAAGTGGCCGGAAGTAGCTGCCGTGAGAAAGGTGACTGCTCAATCAACTATCAAGTTCTTGAAAGAATTGGTGTGCCATTTGGAGTCCCGGCAAGGATCATTACTGATAATGGCACCCAGTTCACGAGCCGCGCCTTCATGCAATATGTTCATGCCCTCAGAAGCAAGATCTCATTTGCCTCTGTCGCACATCCCAAGAGCAACGGGCAAGCTGAGAGGGCGAACACTGAAGTGTTGTGAGAACTCAAGACAAGAACCTTTGATACGCTGCGGAAGCACGGCAGGCGGTGGATCGATGAGCTGCCGATAGTTCTCTGGTCCCTTAGAATGACACCAAATCGAGCTATCGGGCAGACTCCCTTCTCCCTAGTCTATGGGGTAGAAGCAGTTATCCCCACGGAACTCATTTATGGGTCGCCTCGAGTGCTTGCCTATGATGAAGTAGCACAAGATTAGCACCGGCGTGACGATGCTGTGCTACTCGAGGAGAACCGTCTCCGGGCTGCTACGCGTGCTGCACGCTATCAGCAAGCCCTGCGTCGCTATCATAGCTGCAGGGTTCATGCCCGGTGTTTTGAGGAAGGCGACCTTGTCCTTAGGCGTGTTCAGTCCGCCAAGGGTACAAACAAGTTGACGCCAAAGTGGGAAGGCCCTTACCGGGTAGTTCGAGTCACCAGACTTGGCGTAGTCTGTCTAGAGACCGGAGATGGCATTCAATTGCAAAACTCATGGAATATTGAGCATCTCCGCAAGTTCTACACGTAAGGCGCGGCTGTCGGGCGGGCCCGGCAGCCACCCTTTTGTACAGGCCTTGCCTCAGTTGCATGTAACCCCTTGTACAAAGCCAGGCGATGACCCTGAGCAACAGAGAAATAAACGAAGCACTGGGGGGGGGGCCCAACCAAGTTGCATGCATGCATGAGCATTCCAAGAGCATTGCATAAGCATTTGCATATGCATATAGATAGGGTCGCATATTGCATCATTTCCATCTGTGTGAGGCTGCAGGTTCCTGCCGTGAGCTTGGCCTCTACCGGGAGTTGGGAAGATGAACCAGCACTGCGATCTCCAGCAAGCCAAACAGATAATTTCTACCTCCTGTCCATAAATGTTATGTAAGCTAGAGCTTGTGCATAAGAAAACCTCACCGCTCTTTGAAACTTAGGTGCTCCCATCCCTGGACTCAAACGTTGCTTCGGCCAGGGTGGTTGCAGTGGCCTTTGGTGAAAAGAAATTGGAGGGGGGCTGGTCCCTTTATTTTTTGCCCGGTAGGCTTAGTCCCCCGGCAACAAGATAAAAGTGTACCGGCAGGATAGCCTGCCAGGGAAAACTCGTTTATTTAAAGTAAAGAGGCATCCCACCTGTGCATGGACATATACATGCACGAGTTCCCGGCAAGGTTCATCTTTTTCGTTAATATGCTGATAATACAAGTACAAATCTTACAGAACACGAACATGGACTCGAGATATTACATTATTTGAACTAAAATTTGGCAAGTGCCGGTAGGTTTAAGATTGAAAAAAGATAAGTGCCCCGTGATCTCCTCTTTTCATTTTCTCTCCACCAGGTATTGCGGTGGGAAGAGGAGAGGACGAAAAGGACGCCCAAGCAGGAGCCCATCCCGGCCTTGCCGTGACTTGCCGGGCACGGCCTGACAAGATCGGGAGTGGCGAGGCTGCGAAGGAGGGGCACAGAGAGCGGAGTGGCAGTCCCCTGGTCACCACCTCCAAGGCCAGCAAGAAGGCCCGGCTTGGGCACCGGTGGAATCATCCACCAAAGCCCAGCCGGAAGACTGCTGGAGGAGAGGCGAAGGCGCCAAGAGAACATCCCTCCCTGGTTATCACCCAAAGAGACTGGTGATGATGGTGCCGGGGAAGGAGGGGAAGAGCGGAAAGACGAGGTGGCAGGTCACCGGTCGGAGGCGAAGGCATCCACGCCATCGTACTCCGACCTGACCCCCCGCCACCCGCCTTCTTCGTCTTCCCTCATTTTTTCTCCACCACCGTCACTCCCGAGGAGTGCCAGGACTCCAGTCCGGCACCTTCCCCGGAGAAACGGCGAGCGACCAAGACGGCCAGGGAGCTCGGGGCGTGCCGCTCCCCACCTCGGCGGGCAGGAAGACACGCCTCTCGTCAGCAGCAGCCCCAAGGCCTCCGGGAGGGGCAGTGCTGGGATTACCAACGACCCCCAGCCCTACCTCCCGGGTGAGCATCGAAGTCGCCGAGAGCTCGGTCGCAAAACCGGCAAGCAGCAGCAGCCCAGGGCCGAATGCCGCATTACCCAGTGGGCAACCAATCGTGGCGAAAGGAGCAAGCGTTTCACCACAATGGGAAAGCTTGATATCTCCCACGCCACGGGGAGCCTGTCCGCAGCGTCTTCTCCAAACATGGACCAGACTCACTCCCCAAGCACCAACACAAACACTTGGCGGTACCAACCCCGGGCTGGAGCCCGGGGCCTGGCCCCAAGCTCTTCTCTTCGACATAACCAGCAGGAGGCAGAAAACAGAGGATAGGAGATGCAAGGATGAATAACTCCTCCCTCCCTCCGCCCCTCCTTTTATGGGCGGGCTGGGGAGGGGAGCCGCTCCCTCAACAAGCGGCCACCGTCCTCCTCCGCCAATTCAAGAAGATCGGGCCCCCGCCTTGATTCTCTCCCGCGCCACGCGCCTTCGTTACCTACCCCGCGCGATGCATGCAACATACGTGGCTAAGGATAAGGGCGTGGTGGGAAGAGTGAATTGGCAATTTCTACCCCGTGTGTTAAAGTCATTCACTGGCCATTACAAGGGTGGCCCTGTCGGTGTCAGAACCGGCCGATCTCCGTTAGGGGCTCCCGAACTATGCGTCTGCGGATCGAAGGTAACAAGGGACAAAGGGAACACGATGTTTACCCAGGTTCGGGCCCTCTTAATGGAGGTAAAACCCTACGTCCTACTTGATTGTATTTGATGAGTATAGGGGTTACAAGAGTTGATCTACCTCGAGATCATAATGGCTAAACCCTAGATGTCTAGCCTATGGGAGTTATGATAGCCTCTGCGAACTAAACCCTCCGGTTTATATAGACACCGGAGGGGGCTAGGCTTGTACAAAGTTGGTTTACAGAGGAAGGAAATTACACATCCGGACGCCAATCTTGCCATCCACGCAAAGGATAGTCCCATCCAGAAACGGGGAAAGGCCTTCTACCTTATATCTTCACGGCCCATCAGTCCGGCCCATGTCACATAACCCGGACGCCCGAGGACCCCTTAATCCAGGACTCCCTCAGTAGCCCCCGAACTTGCCTTCAATGACGACATAGTATCCGGCTTATGTCTTCGGCTTTGCAAGGCGGGTTCTTCATTTGTACTTCAGATTGATGACAGTCCGGTTCTGACCTCGATGTGCTGCCTTTATGATCCTTTTCTGTGGTCGCTTCAATTTCCGCGGGCCGGGTGAATACGAATGGTCTATGATTTTTTGCAAATAAGCCCCTCACCATACTCAGACGGCATCTATATAAGGAGAGCTAGATCCCCAAATGCCATCTCATATCGCGCAAAAGAAATACCGCCAAGATTAGCTGCGAACAAAGCTTTCCAACATGGCCAGTGCTCCAGGCTCATCTTCGTGCCCCCATGGCCCTCAAGAGGGTGATTGGCAGAGTTGTTCCGTGCCTCATCTTCAGCTGAGTCAACTCCAGACGCAGGGCTACCTTCCCCCCGTGGATCTAGTCCCCGTTCGAGCGGGAATGGCCTCAATTGGCAATGATGTGATGGCTGTGAATTTCCCCAACCCCAACAAGGAGGAGAGGGTGTGCTTCATCCCCTTTCTGCTGCGGGGCCTAGGATTTCCAATCCACCCCTTTCTCAGGGGCCTATTGGAATTTACGGCATCCAACTGCACAACCTTACCCCAGGTTCGATTCTGCACATCTCAGGTTTTGTTGCCCTCTGCGAACTGTTCTGAGGCATCGAGGCCCATTTTGAACTATGGAGGAAGTTCTTTTGCCTTATTCCCCGCCATCGGGGAGGCTCTATTTTTGAAGTGGGCGGTGTTGAAGTATGGCGTATAGCCGGATCCGGATACCTCATAGGAACTCCCAAGGAGGTATACCCACAATGGTCTTCGGAATGGTTTTATATGGACGACGTCCCACTGCCGAACCCAGTTCGGCGTGGCCTTCCTGAATTTGCCAGTGCTCCTTTAAAGAAGCGTCTCAACTGGCGTCCCCGAAGTCCCAAGGAGGAAGACAGTGTGGAAATAAAAAGGTTGGTTAACAAGATCAGGTTACTAGCCCATACCAAGCTCTCGATAGTCGAGGTCATGGCTATTGCAATAAAGAGGTGCGTCCAGCCTCTCCAATCCAGAGTAACTCCCTTATGGTGTTATAATGGAGAAGATGACGCTTCCCATTATAGACGGAAGGGTCCGGATACCCCTGCCGAACTGGCCACAATCTTGGTCGATCTGTATAAGGGTGAGAAAGAAGACTTCCTCCGCTTAAACTGCCGGGATGGCTATTCCATGTACAACCCCATAGAATGGGTAAGATTTCGATTGTCTGTGCTCCCTTATTGCTGTCACAGATACTAATCAACTTTGCCCTTTGTTACCAAAAATAGTCATGGAGGAAGATGATCGAGGACGTCCGCTGTCCCACTCCACAGCCAGAGGATCATAGCCGCGATGGAGACCCTGGCTTTCATGAGGATCCGGACATATACATAGAGTTCGATGATGGGGTATTCTATCAAGCGAGCCTTGACGGCTTAAGAGTGGCTATCACCGCCGACTACCCCCGCCTCTATCCCTTCTGCATCGTAAGTATTCGGAGGGCTCTTGAAAGGAAACCCTTATCTGCACTTTTGCTTATTATACCGTTCCAAACTTTTAACAGGATCGGCGTTCGGCAGACCCTGCGCAGGGTAGCCATTCAAAACGAAAGGGGACCGGGAGTGCTGCAGAAACCCCACAGTCTTCCAAGAGGTATGTCCACTTAATACATGCCTAGGCATGCGTTCGTATTGCTTAAGGTCTCCTTCTTATCTTTGACGTCAGGAGAAACACGCGGCAGACGGTGGGAAAATGCCCTGCTAGCCGAATGTCTGCTAATCCGGTGCTGGACTGACCAACTAGGATGAGAACCGAGGCAATGCCAGATCCGAATCCTCATGAGGATTCGAACGACGTATCTGTCACGAATTCTGAAGTGGAGAGCGTGATGAATCACCGTCGCTTAAAGGAAGCCATGCGTGCCCCGGCTTTTTCCGAGCAAGAGTTTACCGCACTCAGCACGGTGGATGCATATATCCGAGCCGCTCGAGACGGACTTGCCGGAGTCACTCAGTTATTCTCAAAGGACATACAGGTAAGCGTTTATGCAATTTTGGATAGTCATATGCCAGTAGCCCCCGAGACTTGAAGCGGTGAGGCAAACCGATTTAAGGATCGATATACCCTGCAGGTCCTTCAAGAAAAGAACACTGCGCTGGCCCAGGAGCTGAAAACAAACCAAATGCAGCTGAATGCTGTTACCACCGAACTGGCGGAGATGAAAAAGATCGCAATGAGTGCGTCCAGGGAGAAAAATATCAAGGAGGAAAAGGACAAACAATCCGAAGATATAGAGAGCTTGAAGGCTCTGTTATCGGCCGCTCAGAGAGAAAATGAAAAACTGAAGGGCGGCATATTCGGTATGTCTTCCTCTTTTATTCAGAACCTCCCTAGGTGCTCATGTTTAATCCATAATTCGGAATATCATGACTCTGTTGCTGCAGGTCTGTTAACTGGTAGGCCGGAGGAGGAAGTATCCGGATTTCAAGGCGACGTGCTAAAGGAGCTGTCTGCGGTACAAGCTCGGGCCCGGAAGGCCATGAAGAGTATGGTGAAGGCTTTATGGCCATCCGATACCCCTCCAGAGAGTATGGAGGGCTTGGCAAACCTGTTCAAAGGTGCCCGGTGCCAGTTTGAGCTATGGAAGACATCCGCCTGCCGTGAAGGCGCACGAGAAGCCTAGGCCATGGTGAAAACACGCTTCACCAAGCTAGATCCAAATCATATGGCCCGAGTGGGACCACAGGGACTAGACGGGAAAGAGATTCCAGTGAGCTTGGTGTATGACCAAGTAATGATAGCTGTGAAGTATTCGCAGAAAGACTGTAAGTTAGACAGTCTTATAGATGGAATAGATAAGGAATAGGTATTTGATGCAATGTATTAGAGTACGTTGTGATCAACCTATGCCTTTATCCGAACATGTGAAAAGTTTTGTCATCGCATGCTTTCAGCTTTAACCACCGGACCAAAATGGTGGAGTGTTTTCGGATACTATTGGGAATGAAAAGAAACATTCACTATGTCTGGAAACCAGGCAACCCAGTCATTGTGCTCGAACAGACAAAAAATTGTGGTTCAGGATGTATGTTATATTACATATGTAAGAAACATCTTCCAAGGAAAATAGTTCCGTTAAGGGTTCCTTTCCTTGGGTTGGCAGGCAGTAATTATGCGTGCCAGGGCTTTGGTCTGTTATACGGAAAAAGTATCCCACAGTATTTGGAGTGGTTACAAGAATGTAACAATCTGTCGTTTGATTGCCGACCACTTATTCTCTTAAGAACACTAGCTTTCGACTTCACCCGTCTGAGGTACATGTCCGGTGACCCGGTTGTAACAATCGCAGAGGTGCTCCCTTTACGCCCTAGCTGAACAATCGGGAACGTAGGGCATAAACACAGGAGCAAGGCAACCCAGCTTGGCAAAAACTTAAGTCATAGAGGTGCATATAATGGCAAAAATAGAGCGTATCTGATCAAACAACATATGGATTGTGAGCTCCAGGCTCGGAATAATAATAAGCTTCGATGAAAGAAGCCCCTAGTCATGGTGGGGTGTATACATTTTAGGATGTTTTGCCCCCCAAATGTTCGGATTATCCGAACACATCCTAGGAATCGTATAAAAACGAGGAAACGAAAACAAAATGAAGAGGAGAAAAAAAAGGAATGAAAAAAGTATGACCGAACTTATGCGTAGAATCTTCGGAGCCGAGCAGCGTTCCATGGATTCGGCTCTAGGCGATTATCCGATGCATTACGAAGGAGAGAGGCTCCTCCTGTGAGAACTTCATCTATAATGAAGGGACCCTCCCATTTTGGTTTGAGCTTGTCATTCTTCTTCTCTGGGAGGCGTAAAACGAGTTCGCCAACATTATAAGTCTTGGCCCGCACATCTCTGCTTTGGTACCTCCGAGCCTGCTGCTGACAGAATGCGGAACGGGCTTTTGCAACATCGCGCTCCTCCTCCAGGCTGTCTAGGTCATCCTGCCGATCGAGCTCGGCTTCTCTCTCTTCATACATGCGCACTCGAGGTGAGTCATGAATAATATCGTAGGGCAAAACAGTCTCTGCGCCGTACACCATAAAAAAGTGGGTGTATCTGGTCGTACAATTGGGCGTGGTCCGCAGCCCCCAGAGTACGGAATCAAGTTCCTCGACCCAGTGCTTATCTGACTCCTGTAGGGATCACACTAGTCTAGGTTTGATGCCGCTCATTATCAGGCCATTAGCCCGTTCGACCTGACCGTTTTGTTTGAGGGTGATATACGGAGGCGTAATCGAGCTTGATGCCCAAGTTAGCACACCAAGTTTTCACCTCATTGGCTGTGAAGTTAGAGCCATTGTCAGTAATGATACTATGAGGGACACCATAACGGTGTACAACACCGGATATAAAGTCGATCACCGGTCCAGCTTCAACCATTTTTACTGGTTTGGCCTCTATCCACTTAGTGAATTTGTCCACCATAACCAGCAAATATTTCTTCTTGTGGATTCCCCCTTTAAGGGGTCCGACCATATCCAGCCCCCAGACCGCAAAAGGCCAGGTAATGGGGATTGTTTTTAAGGCGGTGGGCGGCATGTGACTTTGATTGGCGAAAAGCTGGCATCCGACACAACGCTGTACAAGAGCTTGTGCATCTGCTCGGGCCGTAGGCCAAAAGAAACATGTACGGAAGGCCTTACTTACGAGGGCCCGAGCGGCAGCATGATGGCCACTGAGACCAGCATGTATTTCGGCCAAGAGCTGCCATCCCTCCTCTTCGGAGATACATCTTTGAAGAACTCCAGTAGTACTTTTCTTGTAGAGTTCTCCTTCATGAACCTTGTAGGCTTTTGAGCGTCGAACTACGTGATGGGCCTCATTCTGGTCCTTAGGGAGCTCCCACCTATTAAGGTAGGCCAGGAAGGGCTCGGTCCATGGAGCAATGACAGCCATGATTACATGGGCGGAAGGTGTTATTTCGGTGCCCGAGCCCCCGATGATATTGGAATTGTGTTCGGCATCTGAGGGTATGATCGGCACCAGACTAGTGTTGCCGCTCTCGTCCTGCCATAGCACAGATGGCTTGAAGAGCCTTTCCACCAAGGTGTTAGGTGGGACGGGGTTGCGTTTAGCGCCCATTCGAGCAAGGATGTCCGCTGCCTGATTACTGTCTCGAGCGACGTGATGAAACTCGAGCCCCTCAAACCGAGCTGATATTTTGAGTACGGTGCCGCGGTATGCCGTCATCTTTGGATCTTTTGCATTGAAATCTCCATTTATTTGGGATATTGCGAGGTTCGAATCCCCACGCACCTCTAGGCGTTGAATGCCCATAGAAACAGCTATCCGGAGACCGCGCAGTAGTGCCTCGTATTCGGCTGCATTGTTGGAGTCCGTATACATTATTTGCAGTACATAGCGGACTATGTCCCCAGTAGGGGAAGTTAAGATGACACCGGCTCCCAACCCTGCTAACATTTTAGATCCGTCGAAGTACATTACCCAGTTGGAGTATGTGCTGTATTCTTTAGGGAGTTCGGCTTCCGTCCATTCGGCGACGAAGTCGGCCAACACCTAAGATTTAATAGCTCGGCGTGGTTTGTATGTTATTTCAAACGGTAAGAGCTTGATGGCCCATTTGGCTATGCGGCCAGTGGCGTCCCGATTATTTATGATATCATTGAGTGGTACTTCAGATGCCGCCGTGATCGAACACTCTTGAAAGTAGTGCCGCAGCTTCCGGGATTCCATGAAGACCGCATACGCTATCTTTTGGTAGTGTGGGTATCGAGATTTGCATGGTGTAAGGACCGTCGATACATAGTATACTGGTTTTTGGAGTGGGAATTTATGTCCCTCTTCCTCTCGTTCGACGACGAGCACCGCGCTCACCACCTGGTGGGTTGCAGATATGTAGAGCAACATAGGTTCGCCGACATTTGGTGCGGCGAGGATTGGGTTGCTTGCTAACAAAGCTTTTATTTCTTCCAATCCAGTTGTTGCCGCATCCGTCCACTCGAAGTGGTCGGTTTGTCGGAGTAGGCGATAAAGTGGCAGCGGCTTTTCTCCCAATCTGGAGATAAAGCGGCTCAAAGCTGCCACGCACCCATCTAGTTTTTGGACCTGCTTTAGGTCTGTTGGGATTGCCAATTGTGACAGGGCTCGGATTTTGGCTGGGTTTGCTTCGATTCCTCTATTGGAAACAATGAACCCGAGTAGTTTTCCGGCTGGAACACCAAAGACACATTTTTCTGGATTGAGCCGTATGTCATATGTTCGGAGGTTGTCGAATGTGAGGTGTAGATCGTCCACCAATGATTCGACATGTTTAGTCTTGATGACTACATCGTCTACGTATGCCTCCACTGTTTTGCCAATTTGTTTCTCCAAACATGTTTGAATCATGCGTTGGTAAGTAGCGCCAGCATTTTTGAGTCCGAACGGCATGGTGTTGAAGCAGAAAGGCCCATACGGGGTAATGAATGCCGTTGCGGGCTGGTCGGACTCCTTCATCTTAATTTGATGGTATCCGGAGTATGCGTCGAGGAAACACAGTGAATCGTGTCCTGCAGTCGTGTCAATAATTTGGTCAATGCGGGGCAGCGGGAAGGGGTCCTTAGGGCAGGCTTTATTGAGGTCTTTGAAATCGACGCAAAGGCACTAGGATTTATCCTTCTTCGGTACCATGACCAGGTTTGCTAGCCAGTCCGGGTGTTTGATCTCCCTGATGCTTCAAGAAGTTTAGCTAGCTCCTCCCCCATAGCTTGTCGTTTGGGTTCGGAAAATCGCCGCAACATTTGCTTGACTGGTTTGAACCCCTTTATAATATTGAGGCTATGTTCGGCCCGTCTGCGTGGGATCCCGGGCATGTCCGAAGGGTGCCAGGCGAATATATCCCAATTTTCATGCAGGAACGCTCTTAGTGCAGCGTCGATCATTGGATCCAGCTGTGCTCCAATGGAGGCTGTCTTGTTGGGATCCGTCGGGTGTACTTGAAATTTTACTATTTCGTCTGCTGGTTTGAAAGAAGTGGACTTGGGCCTCTTATCGAGGATTACATCATCTTTGTCCACTATGGAACGCAGAGTGGTCAGCTCCTCGGCCGCTAGGGCTTCAGATAGTGCCTCGAGGGCCAAGGATGCCATTTTGTTTTCGGCGCGGAGTGCTATATCCGGATCACTGGTGATGGTGATAACTCCGTTGGGCCCTGGCATTTTGAGCTTCATATACCCGTAATGGGGTATGGCTTGGAAGCGTGTGAAGGCGTCTTGCCCCAACAAGGCGTGATATCCGCTATTGAAAGGTGCCACGTGGAAGAGCAACTCTTCGGACCTGTAGTTCTCCGGCGTGCCGAATACTACATCAAGTTTAATT
The DNA here is from genome assembly GCA_011799875.1 of Thinopyrum elongatum. NCBI lineage: Eukaryota > Viridiplantae > Streptophyta > Magnoliopsida > Poales > Poaceae > Thinopyrum > Thinopyrum elongatum. The sequence goes on from CM022302.1 coordinate 127,856,661, forward strand.
TTCCCCGAACATCGTGCTTCACGACTGGGGATAATCCCTCGAAAGGTGGTGATGCTTTGCTCGATGCGACTCTTGTCTATTTGCATTTTATTGAGCGTGTCTTCGTAGATAAGGTTTAGTCCGCTGCCGCCGTCCATGAGCACCTTGGTGAGTCGAAAGCCATCTACAATTGGGTTTAAGACCAAGGCGGTAGGTGCTCGGACTGATCTGGCACTTGGTTCATCGTCGGCGGTAAAAGTTATCGCCGTATCGTTCCAAGGATTTAGTGCGGCTACTTGGTTGACTTCGGCGAGGTCGCGGAGCACCCTTTTGCGCTGATTATTTAAAGAAAAGGTCTCAAAGACCGTAAAGACATTGAGGTCGTCATCCTTCGAAGAGTGCTTCTCCGGGGTGGTGTTGGTGAGGATGGCCTTGCCGCTCTTAGCCACCTGCCGGAGAACCCAACATGCCTGAAGGATATGTGTTGGTTTGGTATTCGGCGTCGTGTGTATCTGACAGGGCTTGCCGAGCAATTTGTCAAGGACAGTTCTATGTCCTGTGAAGGGTTTGATTTTCTTGTCAATGAGATGATGATCGGGTGCCCCGTAAGGGTGCATCCTTTTTGCCCGTCCAGTGGGCTGCTTAAAGGCGGGAGGTTCCCACTGGGCTGTCTGGGCTTTCCAGGCGCTTTCCATTGTGCAGTACTTCTGTACTATTTGTGCCAAATCTGCAAAGTGCAGTATGCGGCGGCAGTTGAGGGCATTGAGGATTCCCTCGTCCGTACAGTTGCGGCAAAAAACTGAAACTGCGTTCTTGTCACAGCAATCTTTAATCTTGTTTTTAACAAGGAGGAATCTGGCCCAGAAGTGATGGACCATTTCCTGAGGTTGCTGTCGTACATACATTTGGTCACATATGTCTGGAGGACCTGAATTGCTTGGGGAATATTGCTTGTGGTGGGTGGGTGGGCTAAAATCCGAACCCCAACCCGCTATTGGATCCAGAGTTTAAAGAATCTCCGAGGTCACTAGTCCAGGATCAGGAGGGTCCTGGTGACTTTCAGGCTCAATGCCTGATTCTATGTTCGGAGGACGTGTGGTCTCTTCCCAAAGATGGGTATCCGGCTCGCAAGGCTCGGAAATCCGAACATCGCTTGTTATCAACTTAGGGGGAGAAGTATCTCGGCTTGTTCCTCCACGACCGCTACCAGATGGGTGATCGGCGGGGACTTGATTTCCCTCTGATCGGGTTTAAGCCCAATCCAATCATAGTCTGTTGTGACCCCCAGGGCGGCGATGCGATCTAGCAATTTGTTCAAGGACGAAACATCTGCCGGATCCATCTTTTCGGAGTGCTCGAGGCCGATGCGGAGATGATGTTTGGCGATTTGGGGGGCCGCCTTTGGCTTAACGGCCGAGTGGGCACCCATTGTAAAACTGCCGAGTTGGAGGATCTGCCCCGGAACTAGGGCTCCTCCAGAGGTGATGTTGTCATTGATGATAAGGCGAGCCATCAATCCTTCCATCGACGACACAGAGGAACTCTCAATGAAAGCACCAATGTCGGTGTCAGAACCGGCCGATCTCGGGTAGGGGGTCTCGAACTATGTGTCTGAGGATCGAAGGTAACAAGGGACAAAGGGAACACGATGTTTACCCAGGTTCGGGCCCTCTTAATGGAGGTAAAACCCTACGTCCTTCTTGATTGTATTTGATGAGTATAGGGGTTACAAGAGTTGATCTACCTCGAGATCGTAATGGCTAAACCCTAGATGTCTAGCCTATGGGAGTTATGATAGCCTCTGTGGACTAAACCCTCCGGTTTATATAGACACCGGAGGCGGCTAGGGTTGTACAGAGTCGGTTTACAGAGGAAGGAAATTACACATCCGGACGCCAATCTTGCCATCCACGCAAAGGAGAGTCCCATCCAGACACGGGGAAAGGCCTTCTACCTTATATCTTCACGGCCCATCAGTCTGGCCCATGTCACATAACCCGGACGCCCGAGGAACCCTTAATCCAGGACTCCCTCAGGCCCCACCACGAATGGCTTTACACGACGCGCGGGGAAACAGGATACTGGCCCAGGCTCAAGATTACTGAAGAAGCAAAGAAGACCTCAAGAGGCCAGCCTCTTCCACACCCCTGCTGTGCACTTATTAGGGCCTACCCTGACGACGCTCGATAGCGCGTTCGGGGTAGGCCTGGGGGCTTCTGTCGGTGCAACAAACCCTTGGTCTTTTGCCTAGACTGTGCACAGGCACGGGAGCAAGATTACAGCACCAGACCAATCGAAGAGACAAGGGACCAAGATCTCAAAAGGACCAGTATGTAGATCAAGGGAACCAAGACCAAGCCAGAGAAGTAGGAAACCACCAGAAGTAAAGCCTTCCTTGCCGGGCAGGCGAGCCTGGCAGGGATGGGGTCATCCCCTGAAGAAAACCCACAAGACGCCCCGGCAGGGCCTGCCGGGACTCACGGAGGTGGAACCACCTCGCCATGACGCACATCGTCGATCAGTGCGGTGTCAAGTTGCAAAGTGACTAAGTGGCAGCCATTTGCCACATGGCAGCCTCTTTCTACAGAAGATACCTACAGACGACACCCGTCTTGCGACATGTCGAGCAGGCAGGCACGAAGCTGGAAAGATAGCCCGGCAAGGCTTGCCGGGTGAGCAACAATGTGACGTTGAGCGGTGCATTTAATGCGCTCTGTCAGCCTGCAGAGTTAGGTATGATAGCACTATTTGCTATCATATGAGTGCATAATGACTGATTTGCCACTATGGTGACCCCTTAGCCTATAAAAGGAGGCCCATGGCTACCTTAGAAAGGGCTGGACCCTGGATTAGCGCCCCCTCATATTTCGTACGCTCGTAGCCGTTTCTCCTTGAGGCAACCTTGCCGGGCAAACGCGCTACGACCACCACCATTTTTCCACCATCAATCCACCAAAGCAGGAGTAGGGTTTTATGCCTTGCGGTGGCCCGAACCTGGGTAAAATTGCTCGTGTGATCTCTGCCGTGCTGCCCCATGCTCTTCTGCTCTTTGTGCAACGTGACATCCCCCCTGCCGAACCAGCAAGGGACCCTTGGTCCCATAGGTGGCCGTGGTTTCCCACGACACCATCTGTGATCTATCTGAAAAATACGAGGGCTGCGCAATTAATTTCTGTTAGAAGATAATTCATAGGAGTACATGTCTATAATTCTTGAGAAGGGAAGAAAAACAACAAAATTAGTGTATTGGCAAAATCATTTTTACCTGAACTCAATTTTTCCCAAGTATGACAGGAGAGTATTGTATAATTTATTCTCAATAGATGTAGAGAAGTATTTTTGTGTTACAATTATTTCCCTTGTATTGCACAATAACCTGGCACTTGTGAAACTTCCTTCAGCAGGTGTGTTGAACAATACACCGGTATTCTTGAATGTGTTTTCATACTGCTCAAGTGCCTGAAGCATGGCTCTGTCTGAGATGGAAGAAACTCTTTGGATAGTAGATATGTGTAGTGTATCTATTGAACCAGAAGCTAGAGCAGTGTAGGCATGAGACCTTGCCTTTGAGCTACTTGGTATAGAACTAGAGGGAATTGTCTCTGGAAGAAAACAACTTCCTTGGGTTGGTTTTGTTTCTCTACAAGAAGAAGAATCTACTGGATTTGGAACTGCATGTGTACCAGTACTAGTGTGGTAGCTAGTTTGCACAATTGGTTCCGGAGGAAAATCTTCAAACAAATCAAATGATTGTTCTCCACAAAATGTTTCTACTGGTACAGAGTTGCTTTTAGGACCAAAGAGATGTTCATTCAATGATAAACCCCACTTATCACCTGTGTAGAATGGTGTTCTTTCGCCTGAACTGCTACTGTTGCTCAACATTTTGGAAGTGGATGCAGGTATAGTCAGCTCATTCTTTCGATTCGAGAACTTGAAATCCTTTGCAATTCAGGATGTGTCCCTACACAAATTGGTTCGATACAATAGTTTGTATGAGAGAAGCGACGCTAGCTAGTACTATACAAGTATATGTGGAAAAAGGTTGGATACATGAAGTTAAGGAGATGTATTAAATACCATTAGGAGATACAAGGGGTGTTTTCACTATCAAGTCCTTCCATGTTAATTCTTCATGTATAGTTTCATTCATGTTTGAGAATCTGATTGGTTCTTTTGGGAATAGCTGAGCATACAATTCTGGTGCAAGAAGAAGAGCATGCAAAAGTTTAATTAGTAGATAAGGAATGCGAATAAATTTGTAAACAAAAAAAGTAAATGTATGAGAAAAGAAATGTAGTATATGGATGCTAAACAGAAATATCTTATACCTTTTGTCATACCAATGTCTCCAACGTACTTGTATTCTTCATGACTTTGAGCTGGAAGTTCAATTCTTTTAGGACCAAGAAGATCTTCATAAATGTTAGCCATTTTGTTTAGCAATTTAGGACCATTCTCAATTTTAGTGAATGTGGTCACTAGATATGTTATGAGTACTTTGAAGAGATATTCATGATCAACAATTTGCGGGACTAGGATTTCTAAGCAGAAATTCTCAAACACAGAACAAAGGTCTACTTGAGGGCAAAGTGAGATCCTCTTGGGAGGTGCAACAACTACCAAATGTTTGTCAAAGTCCTGGTTGTCGACAATAACTTGCAACATATCATCTACATATCTCTTCACAGTTGGAATTGAATTCCCAATCATTCTTTGGAAGAAATTCTGTGTCATTACTTGGAGGTTCAATTTGGCCTATTGTTAAGAAAAAGGAAATATAAAAGGAGGCAGATTAGAAAGATGAAACACAGACTAGGACTACTAACAAATACTATGTGTTATAGAAAGAGAGGTACCTCGACACTATGTTCAATTTGCATCTTATCATGAATATAATTTTGAATAGTGTTTGGAATCCTGTAAAAATTACCATATTGCAATTGATAACTTCTGAATGGCGTTGCAGATATGTGCTTTAACTGTTTAAGTGTATTTATTAAAGTAGAAAGACAAAAAATAATGGAGTTACAACACATGAAAAAAATGTTGAAATACTAAAAGTGACAGCAATTCAAAAAATAAAAAGATCATACAACATGTAAAATATGAATACTGGTAGGCGTTTCTTCACTTAGAGCTAATCTTCCAAATGAGTCGGACAAAGATTCTTCAGAGTCAAGAGCTATATATGATTTGACTATATTAGAAGTCCAGAGACTAATCCTGGGTATTTTGCAACCAAGAATGAATTATGAAGGTATCAGAAATTCAAAATATGATGCCTGCATGCAGTAGAAATTCAGTCAGTAAAAAAAGAAAAGTGAAGTTGGTTGTTTTCAAAACTGATACGTTAAAAGTATTAGCCAAAAAACTTACAACTAATAAGAGACTGCAACCACCTACATCCAATGTGCTAGTCCTTGGTGCTGAATTGAACATTTCAATTTCAACAGTCACCCATTCCAGATTCTAGAACAAGTGAACATAGATTAAAGTCACTAAGGCAGTCCAACATCAATGCATCACTGTAATATTGTGAGCTTGCTAGGCTATCTGAAGAAGGGCATAGAAATGAAGCCATTGCAAGAAGAAAGAATGTCTTTGCAAAGATATCAATTGGCATGTCTAGTTTTATCATTGAGCACAAGTCTTTCACAGATGGAGAATTTCCTTCCCATTTTATGATATCATGAACCAAAATGTAATTTTCTGTAGAACAATTCTTGTCAAGAATTTTGCTACCCATTGATATTCCTAACACAATCTAAATACTATTGGGTGTGATGCTAAATGAGAAACTGTTTTCAAGATTAATTGTTCTTGTGACTATATCAAAATGGAACACAAGCCAATGGTATACTGCAATAGGAGAAAAGGAACACTTTAATTCCAACAAAGAACCAAGGCCCATTTTTCTGATTGTGTTCTTCTGTTCCTCACTAAGCAACTATATCAGATTGTAGAACAATTCAAGAGGATCATCGTGAATACCCTGTGTACAAAAAGAAAAAAAGAAAACCATGAATTATCCGACACACTTCAATTGAGAAGGGGAAAACATGGTGAACAACTAACTTATTGTCGGGGACGAATCCGCGATCACCTATGGGACCCAGAGTAGGACCCCTTTACGTTCGGCAGGGAGAGGCGGTCGCACGAAGAGCAAATCTAGTGAAGAACACGACAGTGCGCGAGAGAGATTTACCCAGGTTCGGGCCGCACAGATGCGTAAAACCCTACTCCTGCTTTTTGGTTATTATCTGTATGATTGTTCTAGCTCCAGGAGCGCTACAGTACCGAGTAGCTGCGTACAATACTGGAGTTCTCCCTTTTCCAGTTCTCCTCCTTTCGTTGCCTATGGGCCTCCTTTTATACGCACAAAGGGGTCACCAACAGGTGGCAAACAGTAAAGGTAGAGGTGGAAAGTTGCTACAGTAAGGCCACTGTTACCAGGATGACATGTCCTACCTACCACTGACGGCAGGGGACAAGGGCATTAAATGCCCATGCCTTTGCTGTCCAGATACATGTACCCGGACGTCGTGGACGTGGGAAAAGCCTATCCCACCTGCTGCTGCACCGCTATCTACAGTGCACCGCCGTCTACACAGTGCCCTGCCACGCACGCTTGGAAGGACCCAGAGCGCCACGCTGGCAGAGGCACCGGAGCAGCACAGTAGCACAGTAACACTTGCCGCGGCAAGACCTTGCCGCACCTGACAGCTTGGCGCAGCCCATAGTTTGCCGTGCAAGGTAACTTGCCGGGGCAAGTACCTTGCCGCAGCCGCCATCTTGCCGCAGCCAATACCTTGCCGCAGCCAATGACTTGCCGGGGCAAGTACCTTGCCGCGGCAAGTACTCTGCTTCAGCAATGCCCAGGCTGGGCCTCAGCTGTCCCTCCCGGCAAGCTCCTCTTGCCGGGGCCTTAACTCTTGCTTTGTATACTTTGTTCTTGAATGGCTTAATAATCTTGATCTTCTCTCTGGCTGTCCTCCCGCAAGCCTGGCCGCGGGATGCTACTACTGCCCGTGCACAAGTACGGGGTACTAGGGTACCCCTATTCTAGTACACCGACAGGAGCCCCCGGGCCTGGGCCACACACGGTGCCGGGCGTTGTTGGGCCAGGCCCAAACAGTGCACGGGCACGCGTGGTTGGGATAAGCCGAAACGCCTCTATGCTGTTTAATCGCACGCTCTCCCACGCATCGCGCGTTGAATGCGGAGCGTGGGAAGCGTGCGCAGTTATCTCGAATGACGAAGGAGCGGATGGTTCCGCATCTTTCCCCATAAAAGGAGGGAGCTGCAGAAGCACTCGCACACCCCTCTCACCATTCTCGATCTTCAAATCTCCGCCTTCTTCTTCCTCCGCTCTAAAACAAAAGCGGTTTCCCAATCCTCCGCCACCGTGCGCGTCCGTATCTCCCTCGGTCCTCAGCTCCGCCTTCGCCATGCCTCCCAAAGGAGAAAAGGGGAAGACGGGGAAGTCCTCAAGGATGGAGACCCAGGCGCAGATGAAGAGGCAGAAGTACGCGCTCTTCGCTCCGACACTCACGGGGGCGGATCTGAAGGCCAAGTTCCAAGGCATGTGGGCCGCGAGGACCAAGGCGCATCCGGCCACCCGCGTCCGCCCAGCCACCGATGAGAGCGAAGTGAGCAAGTACCCCTTCTTCGCTTGCTACTTTTGGTGCGGGCTCTGCCCACCGTATTCGGATTTCTTCAGCGACGTCATGTACACCTTCAACCTCCGTCTGCTGGATCTCACACCGAATGCCGTATCCACCATGGCAATATTTGCGCATCTGTGCGAGAACTTCGTCGGCGTCGCACCCAACACCGCGCTGTTCAGGCATTACTTCACTCCCCGTGCTGAAAAGGGGGAGCCTCTCACTGTTGGCGTTTCGTTCGTTTCAAGATTGGGCGCCAAGGAGCATTATCTGAAGGGGGATCTCCGCCCAAGATGGGGAGAAATCCGGTCTGAATGGTGTTGGATCATTGACGACGATCCGCCACCATACTGTGAGCTTCGCAAGACCCCAGCGGCGTGTGGCACAGACTGGAGCGATCTGGATCCCCAGGACAAAAAGCTGGAGATTGCCGCTGCCAGGATCATACGGCTCAGGGAGGCCGGGCTCACCATAGGGATGGTTGGCGCAGACTTCCTCCGCCGCCGCATTGCTCCTCTGCAGCAGAGAGGAAGGCCGGCCTCTGATTGGAAGAACCCAGCCGATATCATGCGGCTGCACCCTGGACTGGTCAACAACTTCACAGTTCTGCAGCACGACTTTTTCATGCGAGAACTGTTCAAGCAAGAGACAGATCCAAAAAAGCGCGGCAAGGCGTTCACGCTGCCGAAGCACATCGTGCCTCTTTGCAACAACTCCGTATTGAGTGCGATCATCGCTATGATGCCGCTCTGCAATGCGCACAGCGTTGAAGCAACTTGGGACGTGCCGCTCGAAGAAGACGTGCGGCGATTCTTTGACTCCACGGTCGAAAAGCAGGTCCGGGTGGAAGAGTGGCTCATCCGCAACACCACTGAGCAAGAAATAGAATTCATTGCTCGAAGAGTGGAGGAGGACAGGCTCGCCAGGGAAGCTGGCGATTTTGGTTATACTTTGGCGGAGCTCAACGAGGCACAAAAGGAGAGCCTTGCCGAGCAGGGGATGCTTGCCGGGAAGGGCGAGCTCACCGCACCCGGCAAGGATGTCGGGCCAAGCCAGCCTGCCGACGAGTCAGGCAGTTCGGAGGATGAGGGCTCCTTTTTCGAGGAGGGCACCGAAAGCCCACCGCAGCCAGAGTCCCCAGCCCCTCTGAGGAGGAAACGCCTTCGCAGGCTTGGCAGAGTGGCTGAGCGGCAAGAAGTTCAACAACCGCCGGAGCGCCGTTCGACGCGCTCAACCGCGGCAAGGGCTGGTGCTGCGGGAGTGTCTCACGCGGCCCCGGCAACTAGAGCAGGGTCATCAAAGACCGCTGCCACTACCCCCGCCAAGCGGCCAAGGAGCCCAGCTCCCCCTCCTCCCCCTCCTCACACGGAGGCAGACTTTGATTTTTCTGCCCTCAGCGAAGAGGACAACGAGGAAGAGTAAGTTCCCTTGCCGCGACCCTCAATCTTTGTAAGGTTTTGTTTCTGTCCTCACTTGTCGCGCTCCGGCCTTGCTTCCGCAGGGAGGAAACTTTGGCGGAGAGGACAAAGAAGAGAGCTAAGGTCTCGACGAGCAAGACCGTGGTGGTCGTCGAAGATGAGCCCACGGCAACCACCGGGAGAGCGTCTGAGACCGTCCCGGCCAGCTCGGAGCCCAGCCCTCGTTGCAGCCCCCAGTGCAGCCCCCAGCGTAAGTATTTCAACTACCTTTCGCTGGCGGTCGTTGAGGAACAAGCATTTTGTTATTGACATCTTTGGGCGTGTAGGAGAGGAGCAGCAAGTGGAGCCATCTGAAGGTGCTCCAGAAGTACCACCCCCCTCGACCACTCCGCCAAGGAGAAGATCTCCGGTAAGGGCTCCCACTAGCGAGCCGAGCCACGAAGAGGAGCCGGCAAGCGCCGAAGCGCCAAGCACCAGCGCTGGCGACCCCACCCCAATGACAAACGTTGACGGGGGAGGGGAGCCCACCGCTCCTGAGCTCAACATGGGTAAACCCACTTGCCCCAAAACTCTTTCTGCTTTCTTTCTTTTGGCTTCTTGAATTTCTTCCTGAAGCCCTTTTTGCTTTACTTCTCGGGTTGGCAGAGCCCTCCTCGGTGGAGCCAATGAACATTGACTCTTCTGCCGAGGAGAACACCGCAGGGGCCGTCGACGACGAGGCCGCCAAGGCCGCCGCTGCCAAGGGCGACAAGCTGGCAGCCGACAAGCTTGCCGACGAAGAGGCTGCCAGGGTTGCCGAAGAGGCCGGCAAGGCCGCCGAGGATAATACCGCCAAGGCGCCCACCGATGAAGCCGCCAAGGCTGCTGAAGCTGAGGCCGCCCAGAAGGCTGCTGAGGAGGCCGGCGAGGGAGCCGGTGGTCGTACTGATGGCCCTGAGGCCACAGGAGCGCCAGGCGCTACTCCGACCACGGGTCCCTCAACCACTGACGAGGCGGCAGGACCCAACTCGCCTCCGCCAAGCAAATACATCCGGGTCGGCGAGAACGTCTACGTCAGCCTCCCCTGGACGGTGGGCTCTAGAGCGTCAACCGAGGAGGATGTTGTGGACGAGGAGATCCTTGTCGCTGCCGGGCTCCAGCTTGTGGATGCGCCAGGCACCAGCAGCAGCAGCACGTCTGAAGAGGAGCAACTGCTCCAAAAGCTGCTGAATCTTCATCGCGCCCGACGGGAGAAGCTAGCTTCCAGGGAGGCGCTCATCGAGAAGGCCGAAGCTGACATGTTGAGGCGCGCGGAGATCTTGGCGGATGTCCGCGCGCGATCTCTTAATGCATTAGAGGCCAAGCGGGCACAGCTGGCCGAAGAACGGCAGGCCCTCCTCCTGATGAAGCAAGACATTGAACAAAAACAGGAGGAGACCGCCAAGGAGTTGTCTGCTCGGGCCGGCGATCTGAACCAGCGGAAGGTGGACCTTGATGCCCACGAAGAAGAACTTGCCGAGCGCAAGAGGAAACTTGCCGAAACCCTCCAACAGAAAGACGAGGAGGTGGCAAGACTTGTCGCAGAGCGGACCCAGGTGCAGGCACAAAAACACCAGAAGGAAATCGAAACCTTGGCCCAAGAGTACGCCAGCAAGTTGGTGGAGGCCACCAACGCTGTTGCTGCTGCAGAAGTGAACAGGAAGGAAACGGAGGAGAAAGTGGCAAGACTAGAGGCCGCCCTCAAGGCAAACGGTGACAAGCTCTCAACGCTCGAAAGTGAGAGGGCAAAGGTGACCCATACTTTGGCGGAGATGCAAGTTACCATAGCCAAGAAGAACAATCTGCTTGCCACCGCCAATGACTCTAGAGCAGACCTGAAGCTGAAACTTACCACGCTGAAGGAGACGCTCGACACCACCAGAAAGCGTGAAGGGCTTCTAATGGCAGAGCTCCAGAAGGAGAAGGGTCTGCTTCAAGACGCTATTGCAACCCACAAGAAGTTCAGGGATAACGTGGGGATCTTCACAGACAGGCTTGCCAGCGCAGCCGAGGACATCGACAAGGAGCTGACTGCCCTGAAGGTGCCGGACTTCGGGTACTCCACCGACAAGAACACGCAAACTAGCGTCAAGCTAGCCGAGTTCTTCGACGGAGTAGTAGAAGCACTCCAATAGCTCCAAGTCAATCACAAGGCTCAACTGGCCGACGAGTCACGCAGGCTTTGCCGGGGAGTTCTCCGGAGGTTGCTGGTGAAGATAGCATACAGAAACCCGGGCGTCGACTTCAGCAACATCTTCAAAAGCTTGCCGAAGGGATACGACCCCGCACCACTAGAGGCCCTTGTCGCGCCCATCGTGGAGAGGGTGGACCAAATCCAAAGAGTCGAAGGCAAGCACCGCAATTAGAGAGCCCATTCTTCTCCCTCCTTGCCGCCGCCAGACATGTTAAAGAACAATCTGTTTAAGCCGCGGCAACTTATCTTGTAATATAACATGCAATATTTTGAAGTTAATGCATGTCATCTCCCTTGAGCAATTTCTTTCTTTATGTGTACTTGCCCTACGCTTATAGGAAACTTGCTGGTGCGCGCACCATCGCTGCGAGCGCTGGGTACGGGACTCCAGCAGCCTGCTGGCAGTGCCGCTGCCGGCAAGCAACCTTGTCGCGCTCAGTGCGGCCACTTAGGTTGTTGAGCGGACTCGAAACAAGGTAAGGGCGCGGCCGATTATGCTTAGGTTCCGTCGCGCACAGGTTTTCCATACAAAGAGTAGTATCGTTCAAGGAAAATAACCTTGAGAATAAAAAAGAATTTGGTTATTCAAACTTTGGCACTTAGCTTTGTCGCTGATCTCTCCGCGGCAAGGTCTTGTCACTGCTTGCCGCTGCCTTCTACCCGGCAAGGCAAAGTTTCTTTGAACGACGCCTGGTCCATATCATTATCCCATCCCCCCCGGCAAACTTGTGCGCAAGGGAAGCTTCTGTCTTTTTGAGAAAAAGAAAGAAGAGAAAATAAAGATATAGGAGCTTGGCGGCTCGTTAATGCTTACCGGGGAGGCTGTACTGCACAGTATGTCAAATAATCATGCAAAATAAAAGTAAACATGAAATCGTCAAAAACTGCGAAATACAAAAGCTTTATGTATGCACAGGGTCTGCGCCTGGCTTTGTACAAAGGATTACATGCAACAGCGGCAAGACTTGTACAAAAGGTGGTTGCCGGGGAAGGGCCCGACAACCGCGCCTTATGGAAAAAACTTACGGAGATGCTCAATGTTCCAGGAATTGATCACTGGAATGCCATCCCCGGTCTCCAGGCGGACAGCGCCGGGCCTGGTGACCCGTTTCACCCGATAAGGGCCTTCCCACTTCGGCGTCAACTTGTTTGAATTCTTGGCCGACTGAACGCGCCGAAGAACAAGGTCGCCTTCCTCGAGACTTCTGGCATTAACTTTGCGGCTATGGTAGCGACGCAAAGCTTGCTGGTAGCGAGCAGCTCTCACAGCAGCCTGAAGACGATCCTCCTCCAGGAGCACAGCGTCATCTTGCCGCAGTTGCTCTTGCTCAAGCTCATCATAAGCGAGCACTCGAGGTGACCCGTATACGAGTTCCGTGGGGAGAACTGCCTCTGCTCCATAAACTAGAGCAAAAGGCGTCTGGCCAGTAGCTCGATTTGGCGTCGTCCTGATCGACCAAAGAACCACTGGCAGCTCCTCGATCCAGTTTTTGCCGCACTTGCGCAGCCTGTCGAAAGTTCTCGTCTTGAGCCCACGCAGCACTTCAGCATTTGCCCTTTCAGCTTGACCGTTGCTTCGGGGGTGAGCAACAGAAGCGAAACAGACCTTGGCGCCAAGGTCTTCGACATACTGCATGAAGGCGTGGCTCGTGAACTGGGTACCGTTGTCGGTGATGATCCTGTTAGGAACACCAAAGCGACAAACAATTCCCTTGAAGAACTTGATGGCTGATTGTGCTGTCACCTTCCTCACTGCTTCCACTTCTGGCCACTTCCTAAACTTGTCGATGGCCACATACAAGTACTCGAAGCCCCCGGTGGCACGGGGAAAGGGGCCGAGGATGTCGAGCCCCCAGGCCGAAAATGGCCAGGAGACAGGGATTGTCTGGAGAGCTTGAGCTGGCTAATGAATCTGCTTGGAATGAAACTGGCACGCTTCACACTTGGTTACTAGTGCAGTTGCATCCTGGAGGGCGGTGGGCCAAAAGAAACCTTGCCGGAAAGCCTTTCCAACAAGGGCTCTTGACCCTATGTGGTGACCACATATGCCTCCATGAATCTCCGCCAACAGCTCCTGTCCTTCTTCCCGGGGAATACACTTCAATTTCACACCGTTTGGTCTTTTTCTGCACAACATGTCATCGACAAATTGATACATATTGGACCGTCGGGCTACTTTCTCCGCTTCTTCCTGCTCTTCGGGAAGTTCTCCTGTCTGAAGGAAACGGACGATCTGCTTCGCCCACGCTGGAGCCTGTGGCTCGACAACGAGGACTAAAGGCATTTCTTCTGCTGCGGGAACATCAGGCCCTACGGGAAGAGCTCGTCGCTCTATCAGAGCCTGCCGTTCCCCGACGAGCTTGGCGGGAATAGCCGCCTCAACGACAAGAGCCTGGGGCCCTGCTGGAGCGTGCTGTCCTTCAACAAGCTTGTCGGGAGCAGTTGCTTCAACGACAGAAGCCCAAGGCCTCGTCGGAGCATCTTGCTCCTCAGCGCTTCGATCAGGAGCGCCTGCTTCAACGACAAGGACCTGAAGTCTTGTCGGAGCAAGTTGCCCCTTTGCCTCTAGCCTAGGAGCACCCGCTTCAACGACAAGAGCGCGAGGCCTTGTCGGAGCAAGTTGCCCCTCTGAATCTTTGGCACTGGCTTTGGCAGCCTTCTTGCCGGTGGCTTCGGGGAGCTCTGCCGGGAAGTAGTCGCCAGAAGCCAACTTCCTCTTCCTGCCTTGCCCTACTGATGGCGTCACGGATGGCTGAGTTAGTTGGAGCACAAAAGTGCCTGGCTCCACAGGCAATTTGAGTGCGGCGCGTTTTGACAAACCATCGGCAATGTCATTCTCAGCACGTAGGACGTGCTCCATTTGTAGGCCGTCAAAGCGTTCTTCCAACTTCCTCACCTCATCTACATAAGCTTCCATCAATGGGCATTGGTAGTTCTTGTTCACTTGCCTGACGACAAGCTGCGAATCTCCCCTGACAATAAGCTTCTTGATCCCAAGGTCTGCCGCGATCCTGAGACCGGCAAGCAACCCCTCATATTCTGCAGTATTGTTCGTCGCCTGTTCCTTGGGAAAGTGCATTTGGACCACGTACTTGAGGTGCTCTCCGGTGGGTGCGACAAGCAGTACGCCAGCACCGGCGCCTTGCAGCGAAAAGGCACCATCAAAGTACATAAGCCACTCTTTGCTTGTCTCCTTGCCGGGGAGAGTCATCTCTGGGATTTCTTCGTTTGGCGTTGGTGTCCATTCTGCGACAAACTCTGCCAAAACTCGGCTCTGTATGGTTGATGTACTCTCAAACTTGAGGCTAAAGCTCGACAACTCCAACGCCCACTCGACAATCCTGCCCGTCGCTTCTGGATTTTGCAAAATCCTTTTCAGCGGGAAGCGAGTGATGACGGTAACTTCATGTGCTTGAAAATAATGGCGCAGCTTTCTCGAGGCCATGAGAAGGCCGAAAAGCAGCTTCTGCACACCAGAATACCTTGACCTAGCTCCCTGCAGAATAGAGCTCACAAAGTAGACCGGGCGCTGCACCATTTTCTCCTTTTGTATCACTTCACCTGACTGCGCAGACGAATCCTTGTTGGCAGCAAAACTTGTTGCCCCAGCTTGTCGCTGGTCGTGCTTGCCGCAGTTACTGCCTCCTCATCCACCTCTCTCTCCGCTACCAGCGCAGCACTAACCACTTGATTGGTTGCCGCTAGATATAGCAACAACTTCTCTTGTGGTTTAGGCGCGACAAGTATTGGAGGAGAGGAGAGGTATCTCTTCAAGTCTTGCAGCGCCGCCTCCGCCTCCGGAGTCCATTTCAATGGACCTGCCTTTTTTAAGATCTTGAAAAATGGCAGGGCGCGCTCAGCTGACTTGGAGATAAACCTACTGAGGGCAGCAACACAGCCGGCAAGTCGTCGAACATCCTTGACGCGCTTTGGTGCTTCAATTTGCTCAATGGCTTTGATCTTGTCAGGATTGGCTTCAATTCCACGTTGAGACACAAAGAACCCGAGAAGCTTGCCGGAGGGAACTCCAAACACGCACTTCTCGGGGTTGAGCTTCAGGTTGATCTTGCGCAGATTTACAAAAGTTTCTTCTAGATCTTGAACCAAAGTAGCTCTGTCTTTGCTTTTGACCACTATATCATCCATATAAGCTTCCACATTTTTGTGCAGCTGAGGCTCAAAAGCAATCTGGACGGCTCTTGCAAATGTCGAACCAGCATTTTTCAAACCAAACGGCATACGTACGAAACAGTATGTGCCACGGGGTGTGATAAATGCGGTCTTTTCCTCATCTTCCTCAGCCATGAAGATTTGATGATACCCTGAATATGCGTCAAGAAATGAAAGCAAATCACATCCTGCCGTGGAGTCAACAATCTGGTCTATGCGGGGCAAAGGAAATGGGTCTTTGGGACAAGCTTTATTGACATCAGTGAAATCAATACAAAGCCTCCATTTTCCATTCGCTTTGCGCACGACAACCGGATTGGCCAACCACGTAGGATGGAGCACTCCTCTAACGAGGCCTGCTGCTTCCAACTTCTTGATTTCTTCCGCAATAAACTCTTGCCGCTCCACAGCTTGCTTTCTGGCTTTCTGTTTGACGGGCCTCGCGTGGGGACAAACGGCAAGGTGGTGCTCAATTACTTTCCTGGGAACACCGGGGATGTCGGACGGTTGCCATGCAAATACGTCGACATTCGCCCGCAGGAAAGCAACGAGCGCGTTTTCCTATTTGTTGTCAAGTGTGGCACTGATGGTGAAGGAACCACCAGTGCCATCCTCCTTGGCGGGCACCTTCTTTGTCGCCGGCGGAGCGGCTTTGTTCTTCTTACACTTGCCGGTGGAGCTCTCTGGTGCGCCCTCGACGGTAGCGCAGCACTCCGAAGAGGTGCGCTTGCCGGAGTGGGCGCAGGAGCTCTTGCCGGACTTCCTCTTGTTCTCCCGCCCGAGAGCTTCAGCGGCAAGTGCCTTGGCGGCAGTTGCGGCAGCTGCCTCCCGGTAGATCTTGTCGGCGCAAATAAGCGCATCCTTCTTGTCGCAGGGAACTGTGATAACACCTACTGGACCTGGCATCTTCAACACGTTGTAGGCATAATGAGAGGCTGCCATGAACTTGGCGAGTGCTGGACGGCCAAGTATCCCATTATAAGGTAATGGAATATCGGCAACATCGAAGGTGACCTTCTCGGTCCGGTAGTTCAGCTCGCCGCCAAATGTCACTGGCAGCGTGATCTTCCCTTTCGGCTTACTCCTTCCTGGATTGACTCCTTGGAAAGTACCAGTTTCCTCAAGCTCGCCGTCAGAGATTTGAAGTTTCCGGAGCACAGCGGGCGAAATCAGATTCAAGCCGGCCCCACCATCAACTAACATCTTCGTGACCTTGAGGTTGCGGATCGTTGGTGAAACCAACATCGGCAAGCACCCGACCGCCGTTGTGCGGTCAGGGTGGTCCTCAATGTCAAAGACGATAGGCGTGTCGGACCACTTCAGAAGCTTTCTGGCGTCAACAGATGGTTCCGTCGCATTGATCTCTCGCGCCCACTGTTTAAGTTGGCGGTGAGAAGAATGCAACGAAGCACCACCGTCAACACACAAGACTTCTGCGGCTTTCTGAAATTCGTGTTCACTGGATTCTTCATCATCTAGATCATCATCATCATCATCTTTGTCGCGGCCACGAGGAGGCCTGTCTCTCTGCTGCTGCTGCTTGGCCTTGCCGCGACGCCCTCCTCGGGCAGTGCGCTTCTTGCCGGACCCGCCAGCACCTTCTGGGGCCTTTTCCTTGTCACGCCTCTCATACTCAGCTTTTTGCTGTTCGACAAGCTGCTCGACTCGTCGACAGTTCTGGAGATCGTGCCCCTTGGTGCGGTGGATCTTGCAATATTGCTTGTCGGAGCCGTCCTGCTTGTCGGCAGCCGCCAAGGCCTGACAGTTGGCGCACGCAGCAATCTCCTTGCCGGAGCCCTCGACTTTGGCCTTGTCGGCGCTGCCGTTGCCGCTGGACTGCTCGACGGCAAGCACAGCTTTGCCCTTTTTCTTCCTGTTGTTCCGCTGCCGGCCCTTCTTTGCCGGGACGGTACCTTCGCTGTCAGAGCTCCCCCCTGCGCCAACACCTTCACCGGGAAGTTTCCTTCCCTCTTCAGCGCGCGCACACTTATCGGCGAGAGCATATAGCTGGCCAATGTCTCTGACCTTGGTCATCGCCATTTCCTCCCGCATCTTGCGGTTACGCACGTTCTGATGGAACGCGCTAATAACCGCAGCGGGGTGAACATCTGGGATGTTGTACTGTACGCGGCTGAACCTTTGAATGTATTTGCGCAGGGGCTCTCCTTCCTTCTGGGGGATGAGATGAAGATCACTCTCCTGGCCATGAGGTTGATGACCGCCAGTAAAGGCACCAACAAACTGATGGCACAGGTCCGCCCATGAAGAAATGGAGTTCTCCGGCAAGTGCATGAGCCATGAGACGACGTTGCGCTTTAACACGAGCGGGAAGTAGTTAGCAAGGATCTTGTCGTCTCGTCCCCCGGCAGCTTGCACTGCAATGGTGTAAATGCTGAGGAACTCTGACGGGTGTGTCTTGCCATCATACTTCTCCGGCACGTCAGGCTTGAAAGCCTTGCGATTTGGCCACTGGACCTGCCGCAGCTCACGGGTGAACGCTGGACAACTTACCGCGTACGGCAAGTCGCCAGGATCCCCTGGCGCATGCATGTCAACAGCGGGCCCTGCGCGTCTGTCGGACTGACGATGCGCTTCTCTCCTTCGCTCGATAGTGGTACGAGCGTCTTCTCCTCTGCGTTCCTGAAGAACGAGGCGCTGGTCGCGACGAGCTCGCGGGTCAGACGACGCCATGGAATCATCGCCACGGGCGTCGTTTCGACGTGTCGGCGATCGAGGCCGTCTAGGTGGGGAGTGTACGGTTGTTGCCCCCTCGCCGTTCTTGTTGGTGACAGCATCATCACCAGTTCTCCTGTCGGCCGCGCACACTGGGTCGGCATCAGCGAAGCCAAGAAGGCTCTGAATGGTTGCCCTCCACTCGTCAAGCTTATCTGCTGGTGGAGGGAAGTTCAGGAGCAGCTGCGCACGCGCCAACGCTTCTGCTGGTGAGGGAGGTATCGAGTGGCGTGAGGACTGTGGGATGCTCTTACTCCTAACGGTGTTAGAAGGAGCATCTCCACGCCCAGGCGACCGCGCCTCGACCCCGCCAACGTGTTGTTGCGTATGGTGACCCCGCGCATCTCGAGATTGATGCGCAAGTTCATTACCCAGGGAGCGCCTGGCACCTGGGGCGTCAGGACGCTCCCTGTCACGGGCTTCTTGCGAAGGCCGCGGCGTCTGAACCGGCGCAGGCGTTCCAGAACGCGCAGCACCGTTTCTGGAGCTTGCAGGGCCAGCAGCAGCGAGCAGCGCTGCGTTCCCAGACCCAGCAGCGCCAAGATTGGCGTTGCTGGCCCGGTTTTGTACAGGTGGAGGTAATAGGAGCTCTCGCTCTCCAGTCCCCCCAGCAGCCGCAATCACGTCGGCACCCTCCTGCACGGGAGCAGGCGGGTTGGATGTGGACGCACCGATGGCTGAAGTCTTCTTTTTTGGAGCCATAAGACGGAGAATGGCCCAAAAACTAGCACGCAAATCGCTAGATTAGGTTCACACAACCTCCTCCTCGCCCCTACCTGGCGCGCCAAAGATGTCGGGGACGAATCCGCGATCACCTATGGGACCCAGAGTAGGACCCCTTTACGTTCGGCAGGGAGAGGCGGTCGCACGAAGAGCAAATCTAGCGAAGAACACGACAGTGCGCGAGAGAGATTTACCCAGGTTCGGGCCGCACAGATGCGTAAAACCCTACTCCTGCTTTTTGGTTATTATCTGTATGATTATTCTAGCTCCAGGAGCGCTACAGTACCGAGTAGCTGCGTACAATACTGGAGTTCTCCCTTTTCCAGTTCTCCTCCTTTCGTTGCCTATGGGCCTCCTTTTATACGCACAAAGGGGTCACCAACAGGTGGCAAACAGTAAAGGTAGAGGTGGAAAGTTGCTACAGTAAGGCCACTGTTACCAGGATGACATGTCCTACCTACCACTGACGGCAGGGGACAAGGGCATTAAATGCCCATGCCTTTGCTGTCCAGATACATGTACCCGGACGTCGTGGACGTGGGAAAAGCCTATCCCACCTGCTGCTGCACTGCTATCTACAGTGCACCACCGTCTACACAGTGCCCTGCCACGTACGCTTGGAAGGACCCAGAGCGCCACGCTGGCAGAGGCACCGGAGCAGCACAGTAGCACAGTAGCACAGTAACGCTTGCCGCGGCAAGACCTTGCCGCACCTGACAGCTTGGCGCAGCCCATAGTTTGCCGTGCAAGGTAACTTGCCGGGGCAAGTACCTTGCCGCAGCCGCCATCTTGCCGCAGCCAATACCTTGCCGCAGCCAATACCTTGCCGCAGCCAATGACTTGCCGGGGCAAGTACCTTGCCGCGGCAAGTACTCTGCTTCAGCAATGCCCAGGCTGGGCCTCAGCTGTCCCTCCCGGCAAGCTCCTCTTGCCGGGGCCTTAACTCTTGCTTTGTATACTTTGTTCTTGAATGGCTTAATAATCTTGATCTTCTCTCTGGCTGTCCTCCCGCAAGCCTGGCCGCGGGATGCTACTACTGCCCGTGCACAAGTACGGGGTACTAGGGTACCCCTATTCTAGTACACCGACACTTATAGATGATACTGTACCTTTTTTTTCTATGCTCATTAGGATAAGCAGTAGAACCATAGTCATTCAAGCATTTGCTATGCCTTTTCTTTATACATCCAACTTCCATCTGATAAATACGTAGAAAATGGAATTTAATTATCATCATTGCACTGTAATAAAAAATCTTTGGAAAATGATAATTAACACATGGACATATTCTGTACTCAAAGAAACTTGTCTCAAACTTGCATCAATGTCAATCTTACCAAATGGCCAAACATGTCTATTGTACAAAAAAACAGATGAAAAAAGGGACAGAGAGAGAGAAAGAGAGAGATAGAGACAGAATGCAATTTAGTAGGAAGATATGAATCAAAATAGCAGGAGTGAGTGATGTACTCTTGTCAGCATATTAATTACATGCCTTGTAAGCTATGAACATTCAATCCAGCAGTATACATACAATGAAATGCAGGTACAGTAAAAAATAACATGAGTTGTGCCAAGATGGATCTTCTCCATTAGTTAAATTTTGTATAGTCAGAAAGACGGTAATCCTGAATAAATGAACAAACGCCCACTAAATTCAACTTCAGTATGCGTGGATGGATCTTCTGCAATCCATGTTTCCCAAGCATCTCGGCACAGAGGATGTTGTTGTGTGGATCTGGATACGCATCGGCACAAGCCCTCATTCAAGCGTGGGGAAATGGAGAAGAGGGCAAAGGGCTGAATAATGCAGAATAGTGATGAAAATAGTATGGTTACCTTGCTTGGGGCACGAACGAAGGAAGTGGACTCTCGTCGGGGAACATAGAGCTTCTCGCGCCGATGAGGTGGTCCAGTTCGGTCGCCGACAAGGAATTGATGGGTGAGGATTGGAGAAGAGATGGAGAAAGTGCGTCCACCCAGACAGTGTCCTGGCCGCACCTGTAAGTGATTCAATAGCTAAGAGTTCATGTCCCACCAGTAAGTTAGACCGGCCGGTGAAAAAAAATTAAATCATGTCTATTTTGGTGACAGAAGTCTGTGGCTTGCTGGCGACGAAAGAAAAGCTCGCCCCGATCTGGACGGCGGCAGCGATCTATAGGAGGCGACGCCACTGGAGGAGGGAAGATCGGGCAATTGTTGGATCATAGAAGATACACAACATCCACTCCTCAGAGAAGGGGGTCAGACTTCTTCCTCCTCAACTACTGTGCTTGTCCAACCATGAGATCTGTAAGTTGAGATTATATTGTCTTCGTCTTCTCTTCAATTTTTGAATTCTACTTGTTTATTGCTTGGTAGAATCTTATGCGCCAACAATGATGCCTTGTACAACTCTAAGTATTCAATTTTTTGTATCTGTGAGAACAAACAACCTCCATGTTTCTCTGAATTTCAACAGAAGCGAAAAAGGGGGGAGTGGCTGGTTTTAGTCGTGTGTCCACTTTTGTGTTAAAAGTAACATGCAAATTTGTAGCTACATTTGAAACAAAAAATGTCACTAAGAAGGGATGCTTGTTTATGTTATAAAATCATTAACTGAATTTTTTACTTAACCATAAGGAAAGTTGAGTCAAAATGATGCCAACTTGTTGTTCAAATAAGCAGGGGGAGGGACATCTAAGTTGTGCTTTTATGCATCTAAGTTGTATTTTATTAAGCAAATATTTGAAATGAAGGCTGAATAATAATGCTACTCTTCTCTTGGCAGCTAAATGATAGAGAAAAAATAGGAGACCGCAATTTGGAGATATTATAACAACTGTGAGGAGGGTGAGAACCAATTTTTTTTAGCTAATTTGTAGTTGGAAAATTAACAGTGTCAGGGACTTATTTGACAAGTAAATTGTCATAAAACCAAAATGCAGGTAGCAGCAGAAGCACGGAGAAAGAAGAGAATAGCTCCTGAGGTGAGTTTTAAAAATAGCTCCTGAGCTAACAACAAAATTAGTGGTTTGCAAAATCATCATCTGAACTACATGATTGCAGGAAGATTCAACTCTACAGGAATTTGATCAATTTGTTGAGTACCACTCAATTGAGAAGCAGAAAAAGGATAATCTTCTTTTGAAAAAAGAAAATAAATATTGATCATTGGTCTTCATGTGATAAATGAAAGTTGGTTTTCTTTGTTGTATCAATGTTTGATTTGTTTCTTATGTGTAGATACAATCACCAGAATTATTTGCACCCAAGGTGGCAGCATAGAATGAGCAACCAATTAAAGAGCAGCAACTTGAAGAGCGTGGTACTCAAGTTCAGACACATGGAGATACTATACAAGAGGTAGTATGTAAAAAAGTAATTAATAAGGTAATTAAAAGGTTGAAGACTTGTGCATCGCTTTTAGCAGAACTAATTCTTTGTTACCAGAATATGCCTTGGCCAGAAGAAGGAACTTCAAGAGCAAAAGAAAATCAGGCTGCCCTGAATGTTTACAGGCAAACAGAGGTATGAACAAGTGAAAGGAAATGTTTAAAAAGTGTTTTAGAAGAAATATTTACGAGCATATAAAATTAACAAAAACTTTCTTCATTTCTTTGTAAAAATCAGATTGCCCCAGAAAATTGCCTGGATGTTGTTGTTTCTGATGAAGCACTAATGGAGATGACTATAGGACAACTTACAAGTGATCCTTGATTTATCAACTTTATTGAAGAGGTTATTAAAAAAACAAATTAAACAAATCTACTTGACTTATTGTTAAAAGTTGTTACTGAATTTGATTTAGTATGCTTACAGGGTGGTTTCTTTGGTGATGCTGGTGATACTGATGATGATGATGTTCCAAAAATTGATGATGAATATTATATTTTCCCTTATCCACAAGAAATTGGGGAAGCTAGACCTCTAGAAGTTGGAATGGTGTTTGCTATAGTGGAGCATGCTCACAGATTTATCAATGTATATGGGAAGATCAAAGGATTTGCAGTGGTGAAAGGTAGAAATCATAAAAATAGAAAAGTTACATTTCAGTGCAACAAGAGTAGGAAAGATCCTCCAAAAGTACCAGCTGGCCAAAGGAAGAGGAGGAGATCCTATGTGGAGATAACTAATTGCCAAATGAATGTTGGAGTGAAACTAGTTGAAGGACAGTGGAGAATCTATATTGTTGACTTGGAGCATAACCATGAATTAGTAACCACGCCTTCTCTCACCAAGTTCTTTGTTAGTCACAAATACATGACAAAAGAAGATGTTGAGTTATCTAGGTTTCTACAAGAAAGTAGAATGAAGCCGAACATGATCATGAGGATTTTCAGGAAATTGCGAGGTAGTTCTAGGAATGTGACATTCAACAAAAGAGTTTTATCAAACATGAAGCAAGAAGAAAGACAGCGTAAGAAAAATACTGATATAGAATGCACGCTAAAATTTGTTGAACAGTTGCAGACCAAGAATGTTAGAGTGTGCTACAAATTGAAAACTGATGCAACTAATACAATGCTGAGCATATTTTGGACAGATGCAAGATCGAAATTAGAATATAGGGTGTATGGACAAGTAATATCATTCGACACAACATATAGTACAAATAGGTACAACATGCCATTTGCACCAATCATTGGAATAAATGGTCATGCAAGGACAATTGTATTTGGATGGCCATTGCTGAAAGATCAAAGTGCAGAGACTTTTCGCTGGTTGTTTGACACATTTATTGAGGTTATGGATTGGAAGAAACTAGATCTGATTTTGACTGATCAAGATGTTGCGATGAAAATAGTAGTTCCAATGTCATTCCCATTGGCAAGACACAGATTGTGTATCTGGCACATTTGCAAAAATTTGAGGGACAACATGGGTTCATACATGGCCCTTAGGCCAGGGATGGAAGAAGAAATTAGCTCACTAATTATGGATTCAATGTCGATTGATGAATTTGAGAAAGGATGGCAAATGATGTTGGAGAAGTATTAATGCAAAGAACACGACCACCTACAGAGAATGTGGTAGGTCAGCCACAAGTTTGTACCAACATATTTCAGGGATGATTGTCCCTTCACTCGTTCAACTGGCCGTAGTGAGAGCTTTCATTCCAACGCCAAAGATTATGTCATGCGCAAGGACACAATAGAAACTTTCCTCAAAGAGTATGTTCACTTCCAGGAGACCATTGTGGAAATAGAAAATCAGGACAGATTTGAGACACTAGTGAAAGGACCTGTGTATTGGTCACCAAAACCAATAGAACGTCATGCAGCTACGATATATACAAGGGGCATATACCTTAAATTCCAAATTGAGGTACAAAACTCAATGGCATTTTCACTTCATGAGATTGAAAAGGGACTGTATATGAGCTTCGCAAATGTTTCAACTATGAAAAACCTGAGTTCTTTAGGAAATTGTTTCTAGTGTCAGTTGACAGAGCGGAAAACAAGTTTCAATGCATGTGCAATTTTTTTTGAAAGAGATGGCCTTTTGTGCTGCCACATTCTGAGATTGTTCACTCAGTTTGATATACTGGCCATACCTGATCAGTACATTGCTGATAGATGGACAATCAAATACAGAGAAAAAGAGTTGGCTACTCATGATGCCTCAAAGAGAAATCAAGGCATAATACCAGAAGGAGAAGATAGTGCGAAAATTGCTTTGCGCTATAGCTTGATGATGTAAAAAACAGCAGAAGCTTGTTCAGATATATGCAATGATGCAAAGGAAAGTAGACGTTTCATGGATATAGTTGAGCTCTTACATGATGATTACATGAAAAAAAGCAAGAAGAAGCGTAAAGTTGATGAGCCAGAGTCACCAATTACCTACCAAGATCCAACAATAAAGAAGTCAAAATTAGTAATAAAAGGAGACAGACTCAAGTCTGCATCAGAAAAGAGAACTGCTACTTCTTGAGCTTGCGTTGGTTTTTCCCTTGAAGAGGAAAGGGTGATGCAACAAAGTAGAGATAAGTATTTCCCTCAGTTAGAGAACCAAGGTATCAATCCAGTAGGAGGTACAAGCACGTCTCCAATCTATGCACATGCACAAACAATCAAACACTTGCACCCAACGGGATAAAGGGGTTGTCAATCCCTTCACGGTCAATTGCAATGGTGAGATCTGATAGAGATAGATATAAAAGATTAGTAAAACATAAAACAAAATAAAAGTAAATAAATTGCAGCAAGGTATTTTTGGGTTTTTTGGTTTATAGATCTGAAAATATATGATGAAAAATAGACCCGGGGGCCATAGGTTTCACTAGAGGCTTCTCTCTTGAAAGAAAACATACGGTGGGTGAACAAATTACTGTCAAGCAATTGATAGAAAAGCGTAAAGTTGTGATGATATCCAAGGCAATGATTATGCATATAGGCATCACGTCCATGTCAAGTAGACCGAAACGATTCTGCATCTACTACTATTACTCCACACATCGACCGCTATCCAGCATGCATCTAGAGTATTAAGTTCATAAAGAACGGAGTAACGCCTTAATTAAGATGACATGATGTAGAGGGATAAACTCGTGTAATATGATGAAAACCCCATCTTTTTATCCTTGATGGCAACAATACAATACGTGCCTCGCTACCCTTACTATGTCACTGGGTGAGGATACCACAAGATTGAACCCAAAACTAAGCACCTCTCCCATTGCAAGAAATACCAATCTAGTTGGCCAAACCAAACCGATAATTCGAAGAGAAATACAAATATATCAAATCATGCATATAAGAATTCAGAGAAGATTCAAATAATATTCATAGATAATCTGATCATAAATCCACAATTCATCAGATCTCGACAAACACACCGCAAAAGAATATTACATTAGATAGAACTCCAAGAATATCGAGGAGAACATGGTATTGAAGATCATAGAGAAAGAAGAAGCCATCTAGCCTGGCTATGGACCCATAGGTCTGAGGTAAACTACTCACGCTTCATTGGAAGGGCAATAGGGTTGATGTAGATGCCCTCCATGATCGAATCCCCGTCTGGCAGATCACCGGAAAAGGCCCCAAGATGGGATCTCACGGGAACAGAAGGTTACGGCAGCGAAAAAGTATTTTCGTGGATGCCTCTGATGGTTTGGGAATATTTGGGAATTTATAGGCCGAAGATTAGGGTTAGAGGAGCTCCGAGGGACCCACAAGGCACCTTGCACCCTTGCCGTCGCCTCGGGACTCTTCTGCCTTGTCTCCAAGTCCTACGTGTGTCTTCTGGTCCAAGAAAAATCATCGTAAAGTTTTATTCCGTTTGGACTCCGTTTGATATTCCTTTTCTATAAGACTCAAAAACAAGGAAAAAACTGTCACTGGGCTCTGGGTTAATAAGTTAGTCCCAAAAATAATATAAAATATCATATTAATGCATATAAAACATCCAAAACAGATAATATAATAGCATGGAACAATCAAAAATTATAGATACGTTGGACACGTATCAAGCATCCCCAAGCTTAATTCATGCTCGTCCTCGAGTAGGTAAATGATAAAAACAGAATTTTTGATGTGGAATGCTACTTAACATATTTATCCATGTAATTTTCTTTATTGTGGCATGAATATTCAGATCCATAAGATTCAAAATAAAAGTTTAATATTGACATAAAAACAATAATACTTCAAGCATACTAACAAAGCAATTATGTCTTCTCAAAATAACATGGCAAAAGAAAGTTATCCCTATAAAATCATATAGTCTAGCTATGCTCCATCTTCATCACACAAAGTATTCAAATCATGCACAACCCCGATGGCAAGCCAAGCAATTGTTTCATACTTTTGATGTTCTCAAACTTTTTCAACTTTCACGCAATACTTGAGCGTGAGCCATGGATATAACACTATAGGTGGAATAGAATATGGTGGTTATGGAGAAGAAAAAAAGGAGATAGTCACACATCAACTAGGCATATCAACGGGCTATGGAGATGCCCATCAATAGATATCTATGTGAGTGAGTAGGGATTGCCATGCAACGGATGCACAAGAGCTATAAGTATATGAAAGCTCAAAAGAAACTAAGTAGGTGTGCATCCAACTCGCTTGCTCACGAAGACCTAGGGCAATTTGAGGAAGCCCATCATTGGAATATACAAGCCAAGTTCTATAATGAAAAATTCCCACTAGTATATGAAAGTGGCAACATAGGAGACTCTCTATCATGAAGATCATGGTGCTACTTTGAAGCACAAGTGTGGAAAAAGAATAGTAGCATTGCCCCTTCTCTCTTTTCTCTCATTTTTTTATTTTGGGGTCTTTGGCCTCTTTTCTTTTTATTTTTTTTATTTTTCATCTGGAGTCTCATCCCGACTTGTGGGGGAGTCATAGTCTCCATCATCCTTTCCTCACATGGTACAATGCTCTAATAATGATGACCATCACACTTTTATTTACTTTACAACTCAAGAATTACAACTCGACACTAGAACAAATATATGACTCTATATGAATGCCTCCGGCAGTGTACCGGGATGTGCAATGACTCAAGAGTGACATGTATGAAAATATATGAATGGTGGCTTTGCCACAAATACGATGTCAACTGCATGATCATGCAAAGCAATATGACAATGATGAAGCGTGTCATAATAAACGGAACGGTGGAAGTTGCATGGCAATATATCTCGGAATGGCTATGGAAATGCCATAATAGGTAGGTATGGTGGCTGTTTTGAGGAAGGTATATGGTGGGTGTAATGCACCGGCGAAAGTTGCGCGGTACTAGAGAGGCTAGCAATGGTGGAAGGGTGAGAGTGCGTATAATCCATGGACTCAACATTAGTCATAAAGAACTCACATACTTATTGCAAAAGTTTATTAGCTATCAAAACAATGTACTACACGCATGCTCCTAGGGGGATAGATTGGTAGGAAAATACCATCGCTCGTCCCCGACCGCCACTCATAAGGAAGACAATCAATCAATAAATCATGCTCCGACTTCATCACATAACGGTTAACCATACGTGCATGCTACGGGAATCACAAACTTTAACACAAGTATTTCTACCAATCCATAATTACTCACTAGCATGACTCTAATATCACCATCTTTATATCTCAAAACAATCATAAGGAATCAAACTTCTCATAGTTTTCAATGCACTTAATATGAAAGTTTTTATTATATCCCTCTTGGATGCCCATCATATTAGGACTAAATTCATAACCGAAGAAAATTACCGTGCTGTTTAGAGACTCTCAAAATAATATAAGTGAAGCAAGAGTGTTCAACAATTTCTATAAAATAAAGCCACCGCCGTGCTCTAAAAAGATATAAGTGAAGCACTAGAGCATATTGCCTAGCTCAAAAGATATAAGTGAAGCACATAGAGTATTCTAATAAATTCACGATTAATGTGTGTCCCTCTCAAAAGGTGTGTACAGCAAGGATGATTGTGGCAAACTAAAAAGCAAAGACTCATATCATACAAGACGCTCCAAGCAAAACACATATCATGTGGTGAATAAAAATATAGCCTCAAGTAAATTTACCGATGGATTGAAGATGAAAGAGGGGATGCTTTCCGGGGCGTCCCCAAGCTTAGGCTCTTGGTCGTCCTTGAGTATTACCTTGGGGTGCCTTGGGCATCCCCAAGCTTAGGCTCTTGCCACTCCTTATTCCGTAGTCCATCAAATCTTTACCCAAAACTTGAAAACTTCACAACGCAAAACTCAACAAAAAACTCATGAGATCCGTTAGCATAAGAAAATAAAATCACCACTTTTGGTACTGTTGTGAACTCATTATTTATTTATATTGTTGTAACATCTACTGTATTCCAACTTCTCCATGGTTCATACCCCCCAATACTACCCATAGATTCATCAAAATAAGCTAACACATAGAAAACATAATATGTCAAAAACAGAACAGTCTGTAGTAATCTGTAAACTTCGAATACTTATGTAACTCCAAAAATTCTGAAGAATTAGGAAAACAGAGGCAATTTGGTATATCAATCTTGTGTAAAAAATTCACGATTTTATCAGGCTTCTGTGATTTTTAACAATTCTAGCAATGATCGCAAATGTTTCTGTTTTTCAGCAAGATCAAATCAACGATATACCAAAGTATACCAAAGGCTTTACTTGGCACAAACACTAATTAGAAACACCAAAACACAATTACTACAGAGGTAATAATGTGTGTTTAATTCAAGAACAGAAGCAAAACAAAAAACAAAAAAATAAAATTGGGTTGCCTCCCAACAAGCGCTATTGTTTAACGCCCCTAGCTAGGCATATTGCAATAGGTCTAGGTATTGTCATCTTTGGTATGCAATCCATAAGTAGCTCTCATAATAGACTCATATGGCAACTTAATTTTCTTTCTTGGAAAGTGTTCCATGCCTTTCCTTAATGGGAATTGAAATCTAATATTTCCTTCTTTCATATCAATAATTGCACCAATCATTCTAAGGAAAGGTCTACCAAGAATAATAGGACATGTAGAATTGCAATCTATATCAAGAACAATGAAATCTACGGGCACATAATTCCTATTTGCAACAATAAGAACATCATTAATCCTTCCCATAGGTTTTTTAATAGTGGAATCCGCTAGATGCAAATTTAAAGAACAATCATCAAATTCACGAAAACCTAACACATCACATAAAGTTTTCGGAATCATGGAAACGCTAGCACCCAAATCACACAAAGCATGGCACTCATTGTGACGCCCCCGATTCAATCGTACACTAATCATACACGCAAATGTGTACGATCAAGATCAAGGACTCACAGGAAGATATCACAACACAACTGTAGACACAAATTAAAATAATACAAGCTTTATATTACAAGCCAGGGGCCTCGAGGGCTCGAATACATAAGCTCAAATGCACAAGAGTCAGCGGAAGCAACAATATCTGAGTACAGACATAAGTTGAACAAGTTTGCCTTAAGAAGGCTAGCACAAAAGCAATATCGATCGAAAAGGCAAGGCCTCCTGCCTGGGAGCCTCCTAACTACTCCTTGTCGTCGGCGGTCTCCACGTAGAAGTAGGCTCCGTTGGGGTAGTAGTAGTCGTCGGCGGTAGCATCTGGCTCCTGGGCTCTACCATCTGGTTGCAGCATCCGAGAAGAATGGAAAGAGGTGGGAAAAGGGGAGCAAAGCAACCGTGAGTACTCATCCAAAGTACTCGCAAGCAAGGATCTACACTACATATGCATCGGTATCAATGAAAAGGGTAGTATCTATGGACTGAACTGCAGAATGCTAGAATAGAAGGGGAAGGCCTAGCCTATCAAAGACTAGCATCTTCAAGCATCTTGCAGCATATAGAAGAGTACAGAAAAGCATATTATATTTAACAAGTATGTTGTAACATTAGCGCCCAGAGATCCTTTCTCGACTCCCTGCGAGAAAGCAATCCCGCAGCCACATATCCATAACATGCCTCAACATTCAGTATCCAGTTCTAGTTGTATCGATCGGGATACAACTCCGAGCATCCGTTACCATGGACACAGCTATTTGATAGATAGAATACTTCCCTGTAGGGGTGCACCAACTTACCCAACACGCTCGATCAACTCCAGCCGGACACACCATCAGGTCATGACCCGCCTCGGCCGATCAACACGCCGTAGTCCTACAAAGGCTCAACAGAGAGGCCAGCACGCCGGTCTACATCCTAAGCATGCAGGGGTCTTGGGCCCATCGCCCTTTGCACTCCTGCATGTTGCGTACGCGGCCGGTGAGCAGACCTAGCCCCCCTTATACAAGCGAGGCGTTCCAGTCCAACCCGGCGCGCGCCGCTCCATCGTTGACGTCCGTTGAGCATTCGGCTGATACATACGACGCAGAGTGCCCATACTTATTCCCGCGTGGTGGTCAGTGCGAAAAGGCCAGAGGCCTACTCGGATCAAATATCCAAACCGTTAGTGTCTTGGTATTGCGCGGTAACGAGCAGAGACTCACGATCATGTGACCTCGTCGCCCCATCTCGTGGACTTACGGTAAGGGCTAAGAATGCCCGGCCATGCCATGTAATTATCTCTCGGGTACCCTCCAGGTCAACCCGACTTCACATCACTCGCGGGTACCACTCGGTGCCGACCCGATGTCATCATGGTTCTGTGGTAAGTCAAAGTAACCGTGTGCATGAAACATCAAGGGGGAAACCCGAGGAATCACCCTCGATGGATTCCCACTCGATGTAACCATCAAGGTGGACTTGGAGGAATCACCCTCATTGGTCCACACTTGAGGGGTTGCACGACAGAGTCATTATCGGGAGTGGTGAAGGAGGAATTGCTACTTCTTGAGATTGCGTTGGTTTTCCCCTTGAAGAGGAAAGGGTGATGCAGCAAAGTAGAGATAAGTATTTCCCTCAGTTTGAGAACCAAGGTATCAATCCAGTAGGAGACAATGCACAAATCACCAATACCTGCACAAACAATCAAACAACTTGCACCCAACGCGATAAAGGGGTTGTCAATCCCTTCACGGTTATTTACAAAAGTGAGATCTAATAGAGATAGATGAAACTAAACAAAAGGTAAAGTAAATATTGTTGGTATTTTTGGTTTATAGATCGGAAAGTAAAAGATTGCAAAATAGTAGATCGGAAACTTATATGATGGAAAATAGACCCGGGGGCCATAGGTTTCACTAGAGGCTTCTCTCAAGATAGCAAATAATACGGTGGGTGAAGAAATTACTGTCGAGCAATTGATAGAAAAGCGCAAAGTTATGGCGATATCTAAGGCAATGATCACGAATATAGGCATCACGTCCGTGTCAAGTAGACCGAAATGATTTTGCATCTACTACTATTACTCCACACATCGATCGACTCCTGCCTGCATCTAGAGTATTAAGTTCATGAAGAACAAAGTAACGCATTAAGTAAGATGACATGATGTAGAGGAATAAACTCAAGCAATATGATGTAAACCCTATCTTTTTATCCTCGATGGCAACAATACAATACGTGCCTTGCTGCCCCTACTGTCACTGGGAAAGGACACCGCAAGATTGAACCCAAAGCTAAGCACTTCTCCCATTGCAAGAAAAACCAATCTAGTTAGCCAAACCAAACCGATAGTTCAAAGAGAATTACAAAGATATCAAATCATGCATAAAAGAATTTAGAGAAGATTCAAATAATATTCATAGATAAGCTGATCATAAATCCACAATTCATCGAATCTCGACAAACACACTGCAAAAGAAGTTTACATCGAATAGATCTCCAAGAACATCGAGGAGAACATTCTATTGAGAATCAAAGAGAGAGAAGAAGCCATCTAGCTACTAGCTATGGACCCATAGGTCTATGGTAAACAACTCACTCTTCATCGAAAGGGCAATAGAGTAGATGTAGATGCCCTCCGTGATCGAATCCCCCTCTAGTAGGATGCCGGAAAGGCCCCTAGATGGGATCTCACGGGTACAGAAGGTTGCGGCGGTGGAAAAGTATTTTCGTGGATACTTCCGGTGGTTTGGGAATATATGTGAATATATAGGCGAAGGAATTAGGTCAGGGGAGTCAGGAGGGGCCCACAAGATAGGGGGGCGCGCCCTCCACCCTTGTGGCCGCCTCGTGGCACCTCCGACTTGATCTCCAAGTCTCTTGGATGTCTTCTGGTCCAAGAAAAATCATCACGAAAGTTTTATTCCGTTTGAACTCCGTTTGTTATTCCTTTTCTGCGAAAGTCTAAAACAAGGAAAAAAACAGAAACTGGCACTGGGCTCTAGGTTAATAGGTTAGTCCCAAAAATAATATAAAATAGCATATTAATGCATATAAAACATCCAAAACAGATAATATAATAGCATGGAACAATAAAAAATTATAGATACGTTGGAAACGTATCAAGCATCCCCAAGCTTAATTCCTTCTCACCCTCGAGTATGTAAATGATAAAAACAGAATTTTTGATGTGGAATGCTACCTAACATATTTATCCATGTAATTCTTCTTTATTGTGGCATGAATGTTCAGATCCATAAGATTCAAAAAAAAGTTTAATATTGGCATAAAAATAATAATAATTCAAGCATACTAACAAGGCAATTATGTCTTCTCAAAATAACATGGCCAAAGAAAGATTATCCCTACAAAATCATATAGTCTGGCTATGCTCCATCTTCATCACACAAAATATTCGAATCATGCACAACCCCGATGACAAGCCAAGCAATTGTTTCATACTTTTGATGTTCTCAAAATTTTTCAACTTTCACGCAATACATGAGCGTGAGCCATGGACATAGCACTATAGGTGGAATAGAATATGGTGGTTGTGGAGAAGAAAAAAAGAGGGAGATAGTCTCACATCAACTAGGCATATCAACGGGCTATGGAGATGCCCATCAATAGATATCAATGTGAGTGAGTAGGGATTGCCATGCAACGGATGCACTAGAGCTATAAGTTTATGAAAGCTCAAAAAGAAAACTAAGTGGGTGTGCATCCAACTTGCTTGCTCATGAAGACCTAGGGCAATTTGAGGAAGCCCATGGTTGGAATATATAAGCCAAGTTCTATATTGAAATTTCCCACTAGTATATGAAAGTGACAACATAGGAGACTCTCTATCATGAAGATCATGGTGCTACTTTGAGGCACAAGTGTGGAAAAAAGGATAGTAACATTGCCCCTTCTCTCTTTTTCTCTCATTTTTTTTCTTTTTTGGGCCCTTTCCTTCTTTTTGGCCTTCTCTTTTTTTCCTCACATGGGACAATGCTCTAATAATGAAGATCATCACACTTTTATTTACTTACAACCCAAAAATTACAACTCGATGCTAGAACAAAATATGACTCTATATGAATGCCTCCGGCGGTGTATCGGGATGTGCAATGAATCAAGAGTGACATGTATGAAAGAATTATGAACGGTGGCTTTGCCACAAATATGATGTCAACTACATGATCATGCAAAGCAATATGACAATGATGGAACGTGTCATAATAAACGGAACGGTGGAAAGTTGCATGGCAATATATCTCGGAATGGCTATGTAGATGCCATAATAGGTAGGTATGGTGGCTGTTTTGAGGAAGGTATATGGTGGGTGCATGGTACCGGCGAAAGTTGCGCGGTACTAGAGAGGCTAGCAATGGTGGAAGGGTGAGAGTGCGTATAATCCATGGACTCAACATTAGTCATAAAGAACTCATATACTTATTGCAAAAATCTATTAGTTATCGAAACAAAGTACTACAAGCATGGTCCTAGGGGGATAGATTGGTAGGAAAAGACCATCGCTCGTCCCCGACCGCCACTCATAAGGAAGACAATCAAAACATACCTCATGCTCCAACTTTGTTACATAATGGTTCACCATACGTGCATGCTACGGGAATCACAAACCTTAACACAAGTATTTCTCAAATTCATAATTACTCACTAGCATGACTCTAATATCACCATCTTTATATCTCAAAACAATCATAAGGAATCAAACTTCTCATAGTATTCAATGCACTTTATATGAAAGTTTTTATTACATCCCTCTTGGATGCCTATCATATTAGGACTAAATTTATAACCAAAGAAAATTACCATGCTGTTTAAAGAGTCTCAAAATAATATAAGTGAAGAATGAGAGTTCATAAATTTCTATAAATAAAACCACCGCCGTGCTCTAAAAAGATATAAGTGAAGCACTAGAGCAAAATTGCCTAGCTCAAAAGATATAAGTGAAGCACATAGAGTATTCTAATAAATCACGATTCATGCGTGTCCCTCTCAAACGGTATGTACAGCAAGGATGATTTTGGCAAACTAAAAAGCAAAGACTCATATCATACAAGACGCTCCAAGCAAAACACATATCATGTGGTGAATAAAAATATAGCCTCAAGTAAAGTTACCGATAGACGAAGACGAAAGAGGGGATGCCTTCCGGGGAATCCCCAAGCTTAGGCTCTTGGTTGTCCTTGAATATTAACTTGGGGTGCCTTGGGAATCCCTGAGCTTAGGCTCTTGGTTGTCCTTGAATATTACCTTGGGGTGCCTTGGGCATCCCCAAGCTTAGGCTCTTGCCACTCCTTATTCCATAGTCCATCAAATCCTTACCCAAAACTTGGAAACTTCACAACACAAAACTCAACAGAAAATCTCATAAGCTCCGTTAGTATAAGAAAATAAATCACCACTTTTGGTACTGTTGTGAACTCATTATTTATTTATATTGGTGAAATATCTACTGTATTCCAACTTTTCCATGGTTCATACCCCCCGATACTATCCATAGATTCATCAAAATAAGCAAACAACACATAGAAAACAGAATCTGTCAAAAACAGAACAGTCTGCGAAGATCCGAATTGTTATAATACTTATGTAAATTAAATTCTTCTGAAAAATTAGTACAACTTAGGAAATTTGTATATCAATCTTGTGTAAAAAAATCAGAGTTTTTCCACGCTCCTGTGAACTTAAACAATTCTGGGACTGGCTGCAAAAGTTTCTGTTTTTCAGCAGGATCAAATCAACTATCACCGTAAGCCATCCCAAAGGTCTTACTTGGCACAAACACTAATTAAAACACAAAACCACATCTAGCCAGAGGCTACATGAATTATTTATTGAAAAACAGAAGCAAAAAATCAAAGAACAAAAATAAAATTGGGTTGCCTCACAACAAGCGCTATTGTTTAACGCCCTTAGCTAGGCATAAAAACACCAATAGATCTAGGTATTGTCATCTTTGGTATGCAATCCATAAGTAGCTCTCATAATAGATTCATATGGCAATTTAATTTTCTTTCTTGGGAAGTGTTCCATGCCCGTCCTTAATGGAAATTGAAATCTAATGTTTCCGTCTTTCATATCAATAATTGCACCAATCGTTCCAAGGGAAGGTCTACCAAGAATAATAGGACATGTAGGATTGCAATCTATATCAAGAACAATGAAATCTATGGGCACATAATTCCTATTTGAAGAAATAAGAACATCATTAATCCTTCCCATAGGTTTCTTAATAGTGCAATCCGCAAGATGCAAATTTAAAGAACAATCATCAAATTCACGGAAACCTAACACATCACACAATGTTTTTGGAATCGTGGAAACGCTAGCACCCAAATCACACAAAGCATGGCACTCATAATATTTAATCTTAATCTTAATAGTAGGTTCCCACTCATCATAAAGTTTTCTAGGGATAGAAACTTCCAACTCAAGCTTTTCTTCAAAAGATTGCATCATAGCATCAACGATATGTTTAGTAAAACCTTTGTTTTGATTATAAGCATGAGGAGAATTCAACATGGATTGCAACAAGGAAATACAATCTATTAAAGAAAAATTATCATAATTAAATTCCTTGAAATCCAAAAGAGTGGGTTCATTGCTACTTAAAGTTTTGACCTCTCCAATCCCACTTTTATCAATTTTTGCATCAAGATCTAAAAACTCCGAATCATTGGGACGCCTTTTAAATAAAGTTGACTCATCCCTAGTCCCATCTTTATCAAGATTTATATTGGAAAACAAGGATTCAATAGGAGTCACATCAATCACTTTAAGATCTTCATCATTATTTAAAGACTCCAGTTTAGCAGCCATCTTATTTACTAAGGTAGCTTATTTATCAGAAATTTAGCCTACTAAATTTTCAAGATGAGCAAATTGAGATTTCAAACTATAAAATTCTTTAGACATATCGTCGAGCTCTTTATTCATGTATTCCATAAAACTTTTCTGCTCCTTGAGCTCGTTTCTAAAGAAACTATTATGCTCAAATTGTAAAGACATGAAGCTCCTAACATTATTTTCAATTTCTTCCATCCTCCTAGAGTGAGGATCAATGTTCTTTGGTTGAGCCATAAAGACAGGTAAGCAAACCAACACACGAGCACACAAAAAGCAAACAAAGAAGACGAACGGAAGAGGGGCAAAGAAAAAGGCAAATCTTTTTGAAAATCGTTTTAGAAGTGGGGGAGAGGAAAACGAGAGGTGAATGGCGAATAATGTAATGCAAGAGATGAGAGTTTATGATGGGTACTTGGTATGTCTTGACTTGGCGTAGATCTCCACGGCAACGGCGCCAGAAATTCTTCCTTCTACTTCTTGAGCTTGCGTTGGTTTTTCCCTTGAAGAGGAAAGGGTGATGCAGCAAAGTAGAGATAAGTATTTCCCTTAGTTTGAGAACCAAGGTATAAATCCAGTAGGAGACAACGCACAAATCACCAATACCTGCACAAACAATCAAACAACTTGCACCCAACGCGATAAAGGGGTTGTCAATCCCTTCACGGTTATTTGCAAAAGTGAGATCTGATAGAGATATATGAAACTAAACAAAAGGTAAAGTAAATATTTTTGGTATTTTTGGTTTATAGATCGGAAAGTAAAAGATTGCAAAATAGTAGATCGGAAACTTATATGATGGAAAATAGATCCGGGGGCCATAGGTTTCACTAGAGGCTTCTCTCAAGATAGCAAATAATACGGTGGGTAAACAAATTACTGTCGAGCAATTGATAGAAAAGCGCAAAGTTATGACGATATCTAAGGCAATGATCATGAATATAGGCATCATGTCCGTGTCAAGTAGACTGAAACGATTCTGCATCTACTACTATTACTCCACACATCGACCGATTCCTGCCTGCATCTAGAGTATTAAGTTCATGAAGAACAGAGTAACGCATTAAGTAAGATGACATGATGTAGAGGAATAAACTCAAGCAATATGATATAAACCCCATCTTTTTATCCTCGATGGCAACAATACAATACTTGCCTTGCTGCCCCTACTATCACTGGGAAAGGACACCGCAAGATTGAACCCAAAGCTAAGCACTTCTCCCATTGTAAGAAAAACCAATCTAGTTGGCCAAACCAAACCGATAGTTCGAAGAGAATTACAAAGATATCAAATCATGCATAAAAGAATTCAGAGAAGATTTAAATAATATTCATAGATAAGCTGATCAAAAATCCACAATTCATCGGATCTCGACAAACACACCACAAAAGAAGTTTACATCGAATAGATCTCCAAGAACATCGAGAAGAACATGGTATTGAGAATCAAAGAGAGAGAAGAAGCCATCTAGGTACTAGCTATGGACCCGTAGGTCTGTGGTAAACTACTCATGCTTCATCGAAAGGGCAATAGAGTTGATGTAGAAGCCCTCCGTGATCGAATCCCCCTCCAGCAGGATGCCGGAAAAGGCCCCTAGATGGGATCTCATGAGTACAGAAGGTTGCGGCGGTGGAGAAGTGTTTTCGTGGATACTTCCGGTGGTTTTGGAATATATGTGAATATATAGGCGAAGGAATTAGGTCAGGGGAGTCACGAGGGGCCAAAAAGACAGGGGGCGTGCCCTCCACCCTTGTGGCCACCTCGTGGCTCCTCCGACTTGATCTCCAAGTCTCCTGGGTGTCTTCTGGTCCAAGAAAAATCATCGCGAAGGTTTTATTCCATTTGGACTCCGTTTGGTATTCCTTTTCTGCGAAACTCTAAAACAAGGAAAAAAAAGAAACTGGCACTGGGCTCTAGGTTAATAGGTTAGTCCCAAAAATAATATAAAATAGCATATTAATGCATGTAAACATCCAAAACAGATAACATAATAGCATGGAACAATAAAAAATTATAGATACATTGGAGACGTATCAGGAATTACCCTCGATGACCACGACCGAATAGCTACACTACGGGGTTAACATCAGAAGTGCTGACGAGGTATCACCCTCGGCACTCGATAATAACTCTGCAAAGTCGTACAACTACGGGGGGGGGGGGGGGGGGGTGATGGGGTGCGGTGTCGGGGCCTGGACGTCGATCATGTTGATCGAGTCATCGAACATAAAGCGGGGCAACTGGGACAAGGTGGGGGGTCACACATGGGTCATTAACCAACCTATACTAAGCAGTTTAGGATAAGCAGGTAAGGTATGAAAGTAGGTAACAAAACAGGCTATGCATCAGAATAGGGTCATACAAAAAGCAGTACCAGTTCTAATGCAAGCATAAGAGAGAAGCGAATGGGCGATATCAAAATGATCAATGGGGGGGTTTGTGTGGCACCCCGGCTTAGATAAACCGGAACGCCCCATATTCCAGCCCAGAGATCGAGGTAAATCTTCTGGAATACGGCACTGCTCGGCATAGAACAAATCAGCTCTCATTACAAAGGATAATGGTACAAGGGTCTGATGTTACAAAGGATCACATCAGCACGGCGACACTACGCCTGCGAAGGTAGCTCTATGCTAGCAGCGAAACAACTTGTAGCAGCGGAATACTTCTAGCAGCGGAACAATGACGAAGGTGGTGAACTCCACTCTGCAGGGACTCTGGCTGGGACACGATCTAGCTTGCATGAACGGAAACCTCGACAAACAATCAATCATGGCATCACCTACAATCTGGCATGACACGCTAGGTCAGTACATTGAATGTACTTGCAAGCTCACAACAACCAAAAGCATCAAGGAAAGACAATAACATAGCATTAACAGGTTAAGTTATTATCAACTACTATGATAAGAAAGCGACTACTAAGCATGATATGATACTACTAGAATTACTGCTGAACCACCATCTCACTCTTGGCTATCCGGCCAAGCAATAAATCACCTTGATTACCTCATGATCAATACCTCCTCGTGATCACCGCGTGACCACATCACAAACTGAATGATCATCGTCAACATCATCATCAACATCCTGCCAAACTGTACTTCTCAAATATATATAAATCACCTATAAGTCATTCCGTCATGTGAGTGTTGATCGAACGGTGTGACCTAGTACGAACTTGTGCCCATGACCGAGGACGCGGCTATTGATAGATTAAACACACACTCTGCAGATGTTAGCACATTGTACCCACACCACGGAACCCATGGCCTCGGACTCCCATTCAGGTGGACCAACAGAGTTCCGACAGAACCAATCTATTGCCATGACACTGCCCCGGCCACTCCAACCAACTCCCCTTTGGGCTAAGTCATGGGTGGCCCCGATGCCACTCCGGACATCCAACGGCCACCGTCGTGGCAAAACAATCGTCCCAAACGGGGACACGGTACCAAAACAACTATGGGCACACAAGGCTTATATCGGCCTACCTGATCAGGGTAGTGCACGCGTATAACCTTCCCTAGTTGGAGGCACCGGCGAGAGGCATAACAATAGACCGCATTAGGGCCTCCTCATAAAGGCAAATGTGGTTGCACTGGAAAAGCCCGGTTCGGTGGCACCTGACCAATGAAATGATGGAATTTATCCCCAGGATAGATCTATGATAACTGATACTCCAATATCATCTATCAACCTGTAATCCAAGTCAGAGCAATATCCAACAAATAATCCAGAGCATACTATCATCATATCAAAATACTCCGAGGATAGCATAACACTACTATCATGATGAATCCAAGAATCAAGATACTACTAATCCAATAGCAATATCAAAATATTAACCTAAGATCCACAAGATAACATCATATCCAAAATAATACTCTAAAGCATAATATCCAATACCATCATGAAAATAATATAAGCCACTAATAATCCAATGGCACATGTCATCCTCATAAGCTGCAAAGTATTAGTCCTGGAACTCCAAGCAATATCATGGCAATAGCAAGATCAAAATATTACTCCGAGAAATGCCATGAACAAGTCATATGTAGCTAATGCAAATTTTAAGCAAGTTTAAATAAGTAAACCATGTCACTGCATTGCAATCATACAAATGGAGGGTGTGGCTTGCCTGGGAGGGATGGAACCACCGGGTGGAAGTACAAGAAGCTCGCGGAAAGAATCGCCGGAAAACCTTCTCTCTCGGAGGAGGCTGAATAAGGGTAAGGGCATAATGGTCATTTCAAAATGTGACAACATCATGAAAATGATACCAATAGAATGGGCTCGATGAGACGAAGAAGTGGGCGTTGGAATCACCTGAATCAGAGTTGTGAGTGAGAAGATATGATCGTTCGTTCGTTAGGCAGAAAAAGAAACTGAATATGTTCATTTTTTCCCTAAACAGATGAACGTTCACAATATAGAGGGTTTGGCCGGCGGCTGGAAAACGAGAAAGCGCCTTCTCACAAATACGTCTCCCGATTAGTGAAAATGCATTTTCATCCAAAGGAACATGAAAGTACGCCTTCTAACCTGGAAAACGTATTTCAGTGGATGACGTCTCCACTTATCCACGCAGGCAGGCATGGGGCTGGGCCTTGTGCCACTGCCAGGTGGGACCGCGGGGTCCACTAGCTAGCTGGAGGGGAGGGGTCGGTGTCTCCTTCTTCTTCCCAACGTCTGCTCCTGGCCGAGGCAGAGCTAGCGAGCGACGGCGACCGCCGGCAGCTCCGACCACCTCCCGGGCTGTGCAGCATACCGGCGTGATCAGGGAACCGAGCCGCACCCACCTGGCCCAGTCAAGCATCCCGGGGAGGCCGGAGTCGAGCAAGGATGTGGTTGCAGTGGATGGTGATGCCGGGCGCCGGAGGGCTCGGGGCTACGGCGCTTCCAGCGGACGAGGGAAGGGTGGGGGAGGCTCGCTGGGGATAGAGAAATGATATGGTGGTGGTGGAACGGAGTGAGGAGACGCGGCTCGCCGGAATTTAGGTGGGAGGGGGCGGCGGCCATGGCGGCGATGGGAGGGAATGAGAGCTCCTCGAGCTCGGAGGAGTGGTCAGCGGCGCTCCTGGGAGGGTAGCGCGGCCACTGGCGATGAGAGACGAGGTCGGGGAGGGCTTATATAGGCGAGGGGAGGATGAGGCCGAACCAGATGCCACCGTGGACGCACGGACCTTCTCCGGCGATGGCCGAGAGCGTCACGGGAGCGAGGGAGGGGACAGGAGAGGGCCGAGGGGGTCACTGGAGCAGAGGGCGACGCCACGGGCACGAGGAGGAAGAGACGAGGCGCGGACAGAGCCGGTCGGGGCACTGTGCACCCACGTGCACGTGGCGGCTAGCGTCGGCGAGGGAGCTACAGGAGGGGAGAGGCTTCCAGAGTGACGGCGACGGCACGGGGAAGACACTAGACACGCTCAGGCGCGCGAAGGCGACGAGAGATGGAGTGACTTGAGCTGGAGATCACTCTGGACACGGACTCGACCTGCAGAGCGTGTGCACAGGTGCCAAACCGCGTGGTCACCGCGTCTACTAGCAAAGATAGGACACTAGGGGCTGTCAAACCTTGTCTGGTGGCTAGTCCTTGCTCCCCAAGGTAGCCCAGAAGTGAAAGATCTAGAGAAGGAGCCAAGGAGAGATGTGAGGCTTCGATGCAAGTTTGCTGTAGCAAACTTGATCATGTCACTGTGATCAACAGGGAGAACACTACAAAAAAAGACACATCCGTGACATTTTGGGCCGAACGAAATTTTTTTCTGTCATGCTTATGACACTTCTATGACGATAATTGTGACAAAACCCGGTATCATCATAGATGTGGTGGGCTCCTACTTCTATGACAAAAAATCATCATAGAAAATGGGCTTTTCGTCCTAGGCGGGCCAGAGACGCAGCTGCATGACATTCTTTGGGCCGTCCATGACGAAAAAAACCGCGGTAGAAGCAAGGGCGAGGAAAATATCGGGGAGTTCCCGGTTACGGTGTGTAGTCGGGGCCGAGCGATGCGTGTTTCTCTCGTACACATACGCGCGTGGGTGCGAGGCATTGGGCTCTAACTGAACCCGAGCGAGACGTTCGCTCCTACTGAACCCAAGCGATTGCACTGCAGGCTACGTGTTACTGAACCCGAGCGATCGATCGATCTGGCTGTTAACTGAACCCGATCGAGGGATTCTTTCGCTACTGCTGCTAACTGAAGCCGATCGAACCTGCTGCCTCTTGATGAACAGTGAGCGTTGTTGTGGGGTTGGATGAACAGTTCCCGGTGGGGTTTGGATACACAGGACCCCGTGGTAGTAGAGGCCGTTGCCGCTGGATGAACAGGACCCCGATCGATCGAGCCGGTTGGGGGTGGATGAACAGGACACCGTGGAGGGCTGGATGAACAGGACGACCCCGTGGAGGGATGGTTGAACAGTAGCCGGTGGAGGGCTGGATGAACAGTAGCCCGTGGAGAGGGCTGGTTGAATAGTAGCCGGTGGAGGCTGGAGGAAGTCGACGGTGGATGAACAGTAGCAGGTGGAGGTTGGAGGAAGTCAATGGTGGATGAACAGTAGCCCGTGGAGGCTAGAGCGAGGCAATAGACGGTGGATGAATAGTAGCCCGTGGAGTCCCATTTTGCGGTACGCCACACCCCTTCCGATGAACAGGACCCCCATTTCGACCGTAGGAGGTCGAAGAGAAGTCCGTTTGCTCCATTTTGTGGTACGCCACACCCCTCCTGATCAACAGGACCCCGTTTCAACCATAGGAGGTCCAAGAGAAGTCCGTTTCCTCTGTTTTGCGGTACGCCACACCCCTCCTGATCAACAGGACCCCGTTTCAACCATAGGAGGTCCAAGAGAAGTCCGTTTCCTCTGTTTTGCGGTACGCCACACCCCTCCCGGTGAACAGGATCCCGTTTCGACCGTAGGCGGTCGAACACAAGGCCGTTTCCTCCGTTCTGCGGTACGCCAGGCCTCGTTCGGCTGTTCCGTCCAAGCCGGTTGGCTCCCGATGAATACGACGCATTCCATTGCCTCCCGATGAACACGACGACGCAGTTTCTCCGTTCTGACCCAGCCATGTACACGAGCCCTGGCCGTACGTATGCGCGAGTAGGCGTTCGAGACCCCGCCCGTATGTACGTACGTGGCCGTATTTACTTTCTTCCACCCTGGGTGTATGTACGTGTACACGATATTGACTGGACTGCATGACATGCTACGTCCATGCCTCTACTACGACATGTGCCCTTCCTTACTCGGCCACGGTTCATCGCTGTAGCCTGCAGACAGACCGATCGTATGTACGTACATGTTCGCAACCAGAAAGATAACGCTACGTATGCTTTGACCAGGTGGGTCCCGACTATCAGGGAGGATAAGGAGGCACTTCCTTGCGTGCGAAGATGTAGCTGGTGGGTCCCAGCAGTCAGGGGGGAAACATTTTTTTCATGAAATATGGTGGCCCGTCCGGTGGGTCCCTGCTGTCAGGTGGAGGAATCATTATTTTGCGCGTAATAAGGAGGCACTTCCTTGCTGCGGCCGTGGACCCAGCTGTCAGCCTCTCCACGTACAGTACTCTTCCGATGGAAGTCATTCCTTGACCACATTGTCCACCCCGTGCCGAGAGCACCAAGGCGGTGGACGACGGCGAGGCCTAGGAAGGGGACGATGCGGAGCCAGGGAAGACGCGGTAGTGGATGCCCACGCGGAGAGGAGTACGAGGGTTCACTGGTTCGGCTGTGGTGTGAGGCTGCCATCGCCGCAGAATAACAGGGGGTGTGGGTGAGTAGAGGGATGGCCTGGCCAGCAGTGGGAGTAGTAGGGGGCGGTGAGGCCTCCGCGGCACCACAGCCGGTCACGGGAGGCAGGAGCACGTGGTGGTTTGGACGGCTGGAGCAAGAAAATCAGAGGTTGAAGAAGCAGGACGACCGTTGGATGTTAACAATCCAACGGTCACTGGTGATAGAATCGTTTGTTGACTAAGTTGACAACCCCCTCCGTACGCGTCAAATTAGTA
Organism: Thinopyrum elongatum; assembly: GCA_011799875.1. NCBI lineage: Eukaryota > Viridiplantae > Streptophyta > Magnoliopsida > Poales > Poaceae > Thinopyrum > Thinopyrum elongatum. The sequence goes on from CM022302.1 coordinate 127,901,151, forward strand.
GGGCTACAAGTCAGCCTCAGCTGTCATGGGGAGCACTCTTTATTTTTCGCTTAATAAGGAGGCACTTCCTTCCGTTCCAAGATATAGCTGGTGGGTCCCAGCTGTCATTGGGAGGATTCATTCTTTTTGGCGTAATAAGGAGGTACTTGTTTGCGTGCGGCCATGGACCATGTGGGTCCCAACTGTCAGCCTCTCCATGTACATCCCTCTTCTGATGTTGTCGTTTGTTGACAACGTTGACCACGCCATGCCGAGAACACCAGCGCGATGGACGACGGCGAGACCCAGGAAGGGAATGACCCGAAGGCGGCGAAGCCACAGCAGTGGAGGGATGTGGGTGAGTAGAGGGATGGCCTGGCCAGCGGTGGGAGTAGTAGGGGGCGATGAGGCCTGCGCAGCTGCACAGCCGGCCACGGGAGGCGGGAGCAGGCAGCTGGAGCAAGAAGTTCAGAGATTGAAGAAGCACGATAGCCATAGGATTGACATCCAACGGTTACGTCTGCTAGAATCGTTTGTTGACGTATATAATAAGTAAAAAAAAATCTTGCATACACGTCAACTTAATAGGCCCACAAGTCAGACCACTACCTATTTTTTAATAATTTACAGCTCATTGCAACTTCTTATGCAATTTATTGCAGTCCATTTTTTTGTTGGCCAGGGCCAGGGTTAAAAACTTAAACGAAATTTCACATATTTCTGTGGGTTCCAAACTATTTTTAATACCGAAATGTCGAGCCAGATTTAAAGTACTTTGAAGATATATTTAAATTAGGTTAAAGCCCAGTGAAATTGGAATCTAAAAATGTGAAAAATTCAGAAATTATAAAGTAATTGCCAATTTGTCATTTGTTTTTATATTTACAGCCCATTTCATATTACTTTCAAGATTTGTAGCCGTCTTGAAAGAGTTGCAGCCCATTAGGGCGTAGAAAAATAAGTAGGCCTGGATTGGGTATTCTTCAGAAAAAATAAACTGGGCTCATTTTCACAAAGAAAAAATAGCTGGGCTGGTCATGTGGTGAACGTAAAATATAAGCCTTGGCTAGACAGGCCACAGCCCAGTTGAAACCCTGCTCCGTCTCAACAATAACAAAAAAAATACTGCTCGAGCAGCTACGTCCCAGGTGTCAGCCGATCTTGTGCTGTTATCTTGTCTATTGACTATATACGCTGACAATGTCGTGGGTCCCAGATGTCAGGAAACCACTAGGAGGAAGCATTTTCTTTTTCTATATGCTGACAATGGAGTATATATAACAAAAAATGAGGAACTTCCTTGCGTACGGCCATGGACATGGTGGGCCCCTACTGTCATCCTCTCCACGTACAGTCCTCTCCCGATTCCTCTTGTTTGTTGACCATGTTAACAACGTGAGAGGGCGGCACCGCGGCGAGCGCACCAAAGCGCGCGGAGGACGACGGCGAGGCCTCGGACGTCGGCGTTAACGATTTAGGAGACGATGGGGCGGCGATGCGTGCACTGAGGGGCAGCCAGCCGTGGGAGGTGGAAGCAGGCGGTCCCGCCGGCGCTGGTTTGGTTTTGGCGGCTGGAGGAAGACAGGACTGAAGAAACACGACAGACTGTAAAAGCAGCAGGAGTACTTAACAATCTTAACTGAAACCAGCAGGGGCACTTAACAACCATAGCTGAAAGCAGTATGAGTACTTATACAGGTTCAACCGTACAAAGCACGCCTCGAACAGTGCTACTTTGCCTACAGTTAACCAAGGGTGAGGCCACCAAGCCCCAGGACAAGGCCCAGTCACCACCCCGCGCATCCACAACCTTCTGAAAGCGGCTTCATCTCGCAATGTGGTCAATAAACCAGATATTCGCTTTAGAGCCATGGAAAAGCATGAACATAACCTTCTGTCCTATTCTCCAAGATGGACGGGCCTTCATTATTTGAGACCACCCATGAATAAGTATCTTTTCACCTCCAAGGGGAATGGAGTAGGTCGACATAAACATCATGCTGTGATCAAGCACAAGTCTGACCCGACCATGGTCAGGCATCTGTATAGGAACAATAGAACTGGGCAATTTCTGTTTCAAGAAGATCACAGCTGTAAAACTGTGTATAAGCAAGAGTTTATGAACAACATATATAACAGAAAACAGCTCGTACCATAAGTTTCTTGACACAGTTGGACCTGTTCAACGTGTGCAGCAGTGGACACATATCCCACGTGGCCTTCCACCATTGAAATGCCCCACAAGGACCTCAAGATGATCAATAAAGTGTAGGAACTTATGGATGTCATCCCAGTCAACTTCAGTGCCAACAGTAACAGTCGAGTTCTTATAGAGTAACAAACGAGTAGCCTGCTTAACTTTGAAATAACCTACACGTGCCACCAATTATAAGAAATATTAGTTAGAAGTAGCATCTTCGTGAGAGATTCATTGCTACTTCTAAAGTTAAATTGTGATTAGTTAGACAGAATATGTGGATTAAGAAGTAATCGAGGCAACAAGAAAGAACCAGATACAAAACTAACATGGATGAACAATTGGAACAACGTTGGGGTGGAAGATCACAGTGAAGATGAGACCAGGTTCTGCTATTTCCATCAACATTCGTGTGCCAACTTTCAGTCCGTAACACTTGAGAAAGTTTATCCAAGTTCAGCCATAAAAAAGCAGCGATCTTCTTGGTTCATGAACCCAACTCGGAACTTATATCCATGGCTTGTCTTCAATGTGACCATTAAACTGGTGTATTCAGTTATGGCAAGGCCGACCATCTTGTGTACATGTGTTCTGGCAGAGCAAGGAATGCACTGCAGGAAAAATAATATGAGAACACAATGTATTCCCTATCCAAAACTAGAAATAATTTCCTCCTTCACGTCAGTGTTGACCATGGTACTAGTACCTTTTATCCAAATATAGCAATCCAAATTTCCAAATTAGTCGACAGCATGTTCATAAAACCCAACCCTCCCGGATAGAAAAGAGGATTCTAGGAGCATACTGTGCGCATTTTAAAATCCTATGTTAGGATGAGAAGGAACAAGTGTGGCGTCTCGCCGAGGGCGCAGAAACCTGTAGGGTCCTCGCACTTTGGGCACTGCAAATGAAACACACTAGATTCAGTAGGAAGAAAAATGCATCAACGGCGGCGACTGCCATCCTAGGATTACCCGCGACCAAGGGACTTGGATTTATCAAGGATGGATGAAGAATTCGTACCTGGTTCTCCTTGAGAAAACCCTATGCAATCGCCGAGAGGGGGTTTTCTCTAAGCAAGCAGACGAGGGAGAAGGGGATTCAGGCCCAGTGAAATATTGCTGCTTCATCCGTCCAGCTTACTGCTAAAGCTGGAAAGGTGGTTTTTTTTTGTGATTTGACGGCTCATTGGGCATTACTGTGGCGCTACGACCGGGGTGAGTCTACCTTGCAGTTGTGCACTCTAATTTGGTGCATGGCACGTGGACCCGGTTGCCGGATGCCCCACATATCAGCGAAAGGAAGTAGAAAGGCAGGAGTAACTCATTACATATAAATATATTTTTGACAGAGAGATACTCCCTCTATAAAGAAATATAAAAATCTTCTATATCACAACTTTATATATAAGAAAAATCAAGGGGAATATATATAACATAATATGGGGGTTCAGCTGAGAATATAATACTCAGACAGGCTGACGGTTCTGGACTTTGGGCCACAGGCCGGTGGGCCTGCATGTTTGGGGGCCCATGTGTTCTACCTCAGCGCTTTTCATATTGCAAGCGATCGGTACAGCGCTGGTTTTAGATGCTGTCGCAAGGCGAATACAGAAAATTGAATAAAGCACGGCAGCTATTAGAATGAAATCGAACGACAGTTCCTAACCAGCAATCAGAGTTGCAATTCTATCAACGATATCCTACATGATAAATAATACTCTCGTACTACTTATACACACAGGACACTTGTTTCACCATGCCAGATTATTACATCAAAATCTCTCGGATGATAGATCAGTTCGGCAGTTGCGTGCTGCTACTGAAGAATTTCAAAGTTGATTTGGACCAGATATCCTTGCCGAGAAAGTTCGATTTTGACATCATCCCCTACCGCAAGATTTGATTTAGATTTGAACCTTGACCATCCTTTAGCATCAATCATCATGCGACCATCCTTTGTACTTACGGTATATTGAGCAGGTTCATTCATACCAAGGCTGTGCATGGTAAGAGAAACTTGGCCACGGTCGCCCGGATTGTTGAACGACTCCCTCGTTGCTCTAGGAATTCTCTGTTTGCAAACAAGAAGACATACACAAACAGTTAGATCAACACAGTGAATCATGTGAAACAACATGGAAAGAAAAAAGAACGAAGCACTTGGGCGGCCAATGCTTACCAAGAAGGTGGAGATGTCGGTTTTTGTAAGGACTTTGGTATATGCAGTGCGAACTGCAGCCCTGTCATTTGCCGGTGCAACTGCTGGTTCCGTTGCCGCTGCACGGGCCAGAGCAGATGCAAGTGCAAGTGTTGGAGTAGGTGCCGAAGCCGTTGCTGGTGCCCGTGCTGGTGCGACTGGTAGTGCCGCTGCTGCTGCCGGAGATGGTGCTCCTTGTGGAGCTAGTGCTGGTATCGGAGCAGGTGCCGGTGTCGATGCCCGATCCTCCGGTAGATCAGCCTGATCCGCTGACGCGGTCAGTGCCCAATCCTCAGGTGGATCAGACTGAGCTGTTGCCGCTGTCAGTGCTAGAGCAAGTGTCGTCGGAGAAGGTGCCGGTGCTTGATCCATTGTTGAACGTGGTACCGATGTGCGAGACAGCAGCGATCGTCTCTGGTCTGCTATGATCAGCTTTCTAACTTGACTAGGCTCCGTGACCGTGATCCAGTCTTTTTCTTCATTTCTTTTAAACGCGAGAAGGACTAATTGTGGCGTGTTTGTTAAACCAAACTGCAGTTCATCATAGGGCTTCAGATTGTACTCAGACAACAGATTGATCCAATTGTGTCCAGTAATATAAGTGATGGACAGTGCCTTCGTTACTGACACGACATAAGAAGTGAAACCTGCAAAAATAACCATCATAGAGCAAACCAAATGGTTTATTCTGTGACGAATGTCACATGGCAAAACCTGCATCGTAAAATTGCAGCAAAAGTAAGAAAACATGACATTAAACTAATAAGATTTAGACAGTAAATCAATAAGATTTACTTGATGTGACACGAGTGAATCCTTACCAGGAAATCACTGTGTTGATGTTCTAAACAGAAGATTGATCATCCAATTACGCGTGGCATGTAGGGCCCCCCGCTTACTCCCACAAGCAGGACAGTACAAAGGTCGTGACAAATCGTATGGACCGAACATCCATGGGACTGGAAATCCTGGTGGGTGCGATAAACCCTGCAATGCATACAGATATTGTAGTGTAACCATAATTGATAGACCGTCCTCACAAAAAAGATGATCTGGATACTTCAAAATATACAGACTAAATTGAGTGGACAGACATTAACATAGACTGTTCTCAGGACTCACCACACAACAAAAGTGGCAGTACTAAACAATACAGGGTTCACACACACAAATCAAGTACTGAACAATAGTACTTACTACACACAAGCAAAGTTGCACTAATTAAACTCTGCAGACTATTTCTTGCCACCGACCTACGGGATGAACCCCGCATAACTGACTAGGCCATGGACTTCGTGAGAGATGTCTACCAGCACCAGCACCATCTCGTCAACCTTGGAGAACCTAACAGAGTGGTCTTTCCACTCATAAACATGACAATGAAGACAGTCCGCATCAGATTTGTCGGGAAGCTTTACAAGAACCACACCCTTCGTAATCGAAGGCACAACCAGGAAATTGTTGTGGTCAAGTACACCCTCGAGAACATGCCTGACAACAATGCTACAGGAAAACACTAGTTCAGGACACGTGGCGACAAGGACACAACAGCTGGATAGTTTAGCAGTAGAACTCATCCTCAGGTCTTCCAGTTCACACGACATGACTTTGAGAACTTCATCTCCACTGCAGACTTGGTTCTAATTCAAACAGAAACCAAAATTTTTATTACTACCTCCGTTCAGAAATATAAGATGATTTTCGATATTTTACTACATATAAGACTACATATACGCACAGAAATGAGTGAACAAAGACACTAGAACATGTCTTCAAAGGCATGAGAGATTACTTGCAATATCCATAACACAAGTTACTGAGGCAAATATACTCTCTTCAAAGGTAGCATTGATGTTCATAAAGTAGTTGAAAGTAATCTATAAGAAATCAGTGTCAACCTCTCGCATGTTTTGGTCAAAAGAGGAATTTAGAACCGTCATTTGGCACACAAAAATAACATGCAAGATCACCCAGAAAGTTGTACTACTAGTATTAGTACTGCGTGTTAGATGAAAAACCACGATCAAGATCGAGAAAAAGATCGTCAAGAAGAGATATTACCTGGACTTGCTTAATGAGGGATCCCAGAGAGGGGGGCTTGGACAGGGCGATGGCCTTGAGCTTGTCTGCGGTAGTCTCGGCGGGGTGCTTGCGCTTCTTCATACCATGAGCCTCGACGGTTTTGGCCAGTGCCATAGACATCACTTTGGCCGGTGCTCCAGCGTCCATCAAGAAACTGTGAAATAGAAATAACAGAAAAGAAACCATAATGACAAACCCAAAAGAAGAACAGAGAGGGAGTTATAGGATCTGTCTCGGGGTTGCAAGACCGGGCCTTGGCCAGAATCAACACCATTGATGCGCTCACCTTTCCTTCTTTGGGAGAGAAGAACAATGGCAGAAGCAGGTCGGGGTTTTCTTGAAGAAATGAGGAACAAGACAAGGGAGAAGCGAGTTGGGGTTTTCTTCAAGAGAGGAAGCTGAGGGAGAAGAGTGAAATGATGGTTGCTTCATCCGTCCAACTTACTGCTGGAAAGGAGGGGGTTTTGTGATTTGACGGCTCATTGGGCATTACTGCGGCGCTTCGATCGGGGTAGTCTACCGTGCAGTTGGGCACTCTACTACGGAGTAATTTAGTACATGGCTAGTGGACCCCGATGCTGGCTGTCCCACACGTCGGCGAAACTGAGTAGCAAGGTTCCCGACGACAGTCGAGGAGGATTCGCACGGTAGAGCATGTCCTCTGTTTTTCTGAAAAAAAAATTACTCTTACGACGGAGGAGTGCGAAACACGGCAGCCACTTGAACTTACACAGTGCTCCTACTACTAGGCATGTGCATTGGTTCATACGTCAGTACTACATAATCTTGTTGCTAGTGTAGTAAGATATGACGATAACAAATGATGTTGTGCGCATGTCAACTATATGAACAGTAATGTAACATAGTACCCCTTTTTCGACTGTCCGGTCAAGAATGAACGGTGAAATCAATGTTAACAGAACTAGGTCTACAGCGCACGGAGAGTATGGTGCTACAGTACTCCACGGAACATGAACCATATGAAGCACGATTCAGTGTTAGGCAGGTGGTATGAAGGGTGCGCGGGATGGGAGCAAAAGTTCCCTTCTCGACCCACTTTTGGGTGTTTGGCAGAGTGCATGAAGGGTGCATGAGTCCACACTAGTAGGTTAACACAAATTCACTAGGAGCATGCATGAAGAGGGGTGCTGAGATGAGCATGCACGAAGAGGGAACAACTATATTGAGATGAGAATGCAACCAAACACACCCACACGCTTTGTGCTACAGTGACTGATCTGCACCGTCTGAGTTTGATCCAACGGTCATGTTGTGCCGAGACATGGACATGCCCATGCAGAGGACGCCTAAACACCACCGAAGTCCCTCTGCTTCTCGAGGCGCATGACGTTGGTGATGCAGGGTTCCACCGCCCGCAGAGCCCGCTCCCGGTCGACGGGAGCCAGCTCGTCAAAGACGGCGTCCAATGGCATGAATGGATTCCGGTGACGGAGCCCTAAGAGGATTTGCCAGGAGTCGGACCACTTCATGGCCGTCTTGTGGACTCCGCCGCCTCTCGGCAACCGGCTGTATGGACCAGCCGGCCTCGAGAAGGCGGCCCTTGCCCTGGATGTTTGAGGGGCGCAGCCTGCCCCGATGTCTTGAAATACCAAAGGGAGCTGATGGGGCTACCCGTGGTCATTTACTCCGACAGTAGTCCCCGAAGCTGATGAGGCGCTGCGGCTGAAGGGGCGAGAAGCCTCAACAGCTTCATATTCCGGGTCGTCTGGTAATTTGCTTCGTCCGTCTTCCGAGGTGCCGACTGGTAGGTGTCGGCCATGACCAGGCAGGCTGCCTGGCGATTTCGAAACATCGTGGTGGGGACTAGGTGGCGTGCTAGCCAGGTGTCAGGCTTGCCGCCCGAACATATCGGCCACGTGGTGTCATCAGGTCAAGCCGGCCTGCCAACCCACGCGCGCGACGGGACGGCGTTGCAGGCCGGGGCCCACCACTATAGTGCCTCGGCCCGCGTGCGGATCCGCTGCGGCCGAGGCGGACTGTTGGACTTCTGTGGCAGTTAATACGCGCCTTTACTGGCGCCGCAATAGTGGGATCGTGGGGGAGTGGGCGTAGTTAATCCCACGATCCCCCACGCCCCCGTCCCCTCGGCTTCGCCGCCTGGGGCTATAAGTAGGGGGAGGAGGGGGGCGGCAGATGCACGCGCGCCCTTCTCTCCCTTTGCCGTTCTTCATTTTCTCTGCTGCCGTCGAAGTGCTACCGTAGCCCGCCGTCATCGAGCGTCCTCTCGCTGCGGCTGCCCTGCTCCACCGTAGCCTCGCCCGCTCGCCACCGCGCCGCGCCTGCGATGAGCTCCTTCGTCCATGGCGCGCTCACAAGCCGGCGACTGGGATGGCTCCAACGTCCACGATGACCATCTCTTCTTCCTCCGTCAAACACGGTGACTGCCCCGGGAGGCGAACGTGCAGGTGTGCGTTCCCCCCGAAGCAGAAATCTCGCCGGCACCGGAGAACGATGAACGCGTCGTCTTCCGGTCCCATTTCCTTCGTGGCTTCGGCCTTCTGGCCAGCGACTTCCTCCGCTCCTTCCTCGACTTACCGAGTCCAGCTGCACCACCTCAAGCCAAACACGGTGGTGCTGCTGGCCGCCTTCGTCACCATGTGCGAAGGGTACCTCGGCACTCTCCCCACTCTCAAACTCTGGGGGGAGTGCTTCTACCTCAAGCTGGGCACCGCCGCCAAGGGCCAGGCGGCTCAATGCGGAGCCTATGTGGCGGTGCGGCGCCCGGGCACCGGGAACCGCTTCCCGCCCATCTCCTTGCTGCAGTCGGCCAAGCTGTGGCAGAAATCCTACTTCTACGTCAAGAACATCCACCAGACAAGTGACTACGTCAACTTGCCGGCCTACGCAGCCGGCCCGCCAGCTGAGCCGCACGCCAACTGGCAGTACAGGCCGAGTTCCCTGTCGGCCGCCTCCTCCGCCGCCCTTGCCCGACTTCAGTCGATGTCGGAGTCGGAGGGCCTGAAGGGCTCGGACTTGCTGACTGCCTTCGTGACGCGCTGAGTGCTCCCCCTCCAAGCCCGGCCTCACATCCTCATCTGCATGAGCGGGCCCCGGGACCCGTGCAGGATGTGCACACGGGACCTGCCGGACGTGGAGGTGGTCCAGCTGGTCAACTACATCTCCAACTGCAAGCTGTCAGAGGTGGACTGGCGGTTCGGCATGCGGCCGTACGACCGCGCACATCCGCCGCCTACGGTGAGTCTTGTAATTCTTTTCTCTTTGCTGGTCCGAGTTCTTGTTTTGCCGCCTAACCAGTCGGCCATGGTGCAGGTCCTCCCGGCCCAGTCGGCCGCCGGCGCTCTGGATCCAGGTCAGGAGTATATGTCGGATCGAACGAGGAGCGACGTGGAAGACCCCGACTTGGGGGTGGCCGCCATGGAGGAGGACGACGCCACAGGTGGCGGTGGTGGAGCAGGCGGCTCCGGGGGAGGAGGCGGCCTTGAGGACTGGCCGGACGACGATGAGGAGGAGAATGAGCCGCGCCACCCGCACGGCACTGACAGGGCGGGCGCGAGCTCCTCAGCCGCGCCGACCGCGCCAGGTGGCCCAAAAAAGCGCCGGGCCGGCTCGTTGCTGTTCGGCAGCCGGCCGAAGAAGTCCAAGAACGCGGCCGCCGCGACCAGGCGGCAAGAGGCCGCCGCAAGAGCGGCCCAGTTCCAGAGGGCCCCGAAGCAGCCCCCGATGGTGTCCGCATAAGTGCTTGGCTGTGTTTTCCTTTCTTCTTCCTTGCAAACTTTTTCTGAGTTTTTCTCTTGTCTTGCTTGAATCAGGGCCCCGCTCACTCTTGAGCGGTCTGCCGCTGCCTCCGTGATCGGGGAGGCGGAAGGCTCCGCCAATACCCGCCGCGTGGACCCGCTCGCCGACCTCCGGGCGGCGACAGAGAGGAACGCACGGGAGGCGCGCGAGGAGCAGGAGGAGGCGGAGGCGGCCAAGGCAGCGCGGGCGGACGCCGCCGCCAAGGCTCGGGCGGACGCGGCCGCTAGGGCGCAGGCGAAAGAAACCGCGCGCGGCCAGGCCCCACAACTTGTCATTCCGTTGCGCGTGGCGCCGCCAGCGCCAGAGATCCCGGTGCCGACTGGAGGAGCCGGCGATGACCAGCCGGTCGTGGAGACGGGAGGAGGCGACGCCATCGTCTCGGAGGCGGAGGTGCCCCCGCAAGCGCCGACTGCCGGGGCCTGAGGCAATCGGCCTGACGTGCCACCGGCGTCGCCAATCGGTGTCGAGTTGGTGGTGGGGGCGACTCCCATGGTCCGCCCTTCGGTGCGCCGGCGTGCGGCGAAGGCGGCCTCGGCGCCGCGGGCGCAGAAGGTCGGGGCTGCGAGCTCGTCGGCCCTAGACGCAGAGGCCACCAGTGCCCCCCCACAGGAGTGGACGCCTGGGGGCGGGACGGGCGTGCTGAACAAGGCCGCGCAGGACGTTCAGGCCCAGCTCCAGGCCCAAGGCGCCGCCGTCCAGCAGTGTACGAAGGCGTTCTTGGCGACGCGGACGGCCGTTCGGGTATGCTTCTTTGCTTTGTTTTTTGCTTCTTCTTGCAGTCTTCCGTGGGAGCGCGCCAGCGCACCCACTCGGTGTAGCCCCCAAGTTCCGGACCGGCTGCTGAGCAGGCAGCCCGGAACTTTTTAAGGTAGGTTCCGAGTGCTAACTTGTTTTCTCTTCTTTTGTCTTCGTTGCAGGACTACCACAACATCCGCGCAGCTGCCTTCAACTCCCAGGTCCAGGAGTTGGCTAAGCGGACCGCCGACCTCACCGAAAGCCGGTGTAAGCATTCTGTCTACTTCCTCGCGGGGGCGTGTCAGCGCACCCGTTGGGTGTAGCCCCTGAGATTCGGGCCGACTGCTGAGCAGTCGGGCCGGATCTTCCGGCAACCACTTTCTTTTTTGGTCATCTTTGTTGATTGTCCTCTCTTTCTCATTTTTGCAGGAGCCAAGGCCATACTGCAGCAGCATCTAGGCGAAGTCCAGACCAAGCTGCGCGTCAAGCAGGAGGAGCGCTGTAAGGCGGCCCTGGAGCGCAACCGTCTGGCCAAGAAGTTGGCGGACCAGCACAAGGCGGAGCTCCAAAAGCTCAAGGAGGTGGAAGGCGCCCTTCAGGCCGAGTTTGAGGTCGAACGCTCAAAGTGGGCCGAGAAGGAGGTGATCCTCGCCGCTGGCTACGGCGAGATTGAGGACATGATCGACGGTAAGCTTCTTTCTTTGGAATAGCTGCCGACTGCATCGGGAGTCGGCTTCTGATCTCTGTTTTTCTTTTGCGTAGACTTCTTTCTTGGCCACGCCGTCGCCGTCAGCCAGGCCATCGAGGTGCGGCGCGACCGGCGTAGGAGGGAAGGAGTGGAGATCCCGCCCGACGCGCCTCGGAACATGAACGAGCAGCTCCTGGCCGTCAGGACGCGTTTACAGCCGATTCACCGTCTGCTCCGCCACTTTCAGCGTGCCGGGTCTCAGCTGGTCTCCGCCCTCTGGCCAGGCGGCCAAGCTCCACGCACCCCCCAATCGGACCGCCGACTGGTTGGAAGCGGCAATCGGCCGCTTCGAGGCTTGGAGGGGCTCCTCCGCTCGGGCGGGCGCCCGAAGAGCCTTGGAGTTCGTCAAGGCGTGGTATCCTAGGCTGGACCTAGCCCAGTTGGCCATGTTTCGGCAGGAGGCCATGGAAGAGTTGGTGGCAGCGGGGCCCGCGCTCACCCATCGTGCGGTGGCGATCGCTGAGTACACCGACACCGGCGTCTTCGTCCCCGAGGTGGACGAGGAAGGTGCCGAGGTGCCGATGGACTGGTTTGGGCTGAACCCGGATGACGGCGAGGACTCGGCAGAAGAAATCGCCTCAAGCGATGAAGGCGAGGACGAGGAAGATGAGGATGGTGAAGGCGACGCACCGGAGGGCGGAGTGGACGCCCAGCCTCAGCTTGATCGGGCCTCGAGCAACGAGCCTCGTGCGAGTGCGCCGACTGCTGCTGAAGGCGACCAAGCTGAGACTCGCCAGACGGCCACTCCACCAGCTGGCGCCACCGACTCCACCAACCTGCCGGACCCGCCTGTCGCTCATTTGGCCTAGGCTGCCAACTTATCTTATCTTTTCCTGCTTTGGTAATCTTTAGAACAAACTTTGTTAAATTCGCGCAGTTCCACCCGCTGGGTGTATTCAAACTTTGTAGAATGCTGGCCGAGGGCCTCTTGCTATGTGATTTAATTCTCGCACACGATGTGCTTCGCCAAGCTCTGACTTGTCTTGCTTTCTGTTCTTTTGGCTTTTTCCTTTGCTGCTCTCCCTTGGTTGCCGCCTTGCCGGCCAGACAGCCATTCTTCGGTCTGCTGGCCGGGTCAAGTACTTGGCCATTTTGGGAAGACAAGTACTTTGGCCGCTTAGAACGTAGCAATTTAAGTGAGAAGCCGGCCGGCCGGCTGCTCAGCAACCGGACGGCTAGGCGAGGAGCCGACTTGGCCTATGTGGGTGCTTTCTTCCTTAGCCATTTTTCATGTGAGCACCATTTCTTGCCTTTGACCCTTGCCAGCCAGACAGTCGCTCTGCGAGCTGCGGCTTATGGCAAGGGTGGGCTTAGATGCCGGCACACTACTTGTCCGACTGCAGGTAGAGCCAACATAGTACAAGGCGGAAAGCTCCCCGGGCCGACTGGTCGGGCCCGGTGCCGGGCGGAGGAATGAAATAACATACTCACAGGCATGAAACTTATCATACAGATAAGAAAGGTAGCCCCCGAGTGCTCCTCGAGGGACCCGGTGCCTTTGCCCTTAGTACAAAAGGTAGCGTGGTACATACTGTATTTAACTATAAAATCTTCGGAGAATATTTGCGTTCCATGGGCCCTCTGCTTCCTTGCTGGAATCGTCCCTTTTGCGCGCCCTGGGCTTCTGCGCGTCGATGAGGTAATAGGAGTCGTTGCCCAAGGCTCTGCTGATGATGAAGGGGCCTTCCCAAGGGGCCGAGAGCTTGTGCTGGCCGGCTGTTCGCTGGATCAGCCAGAGCACAAGGTCTCCCTCTTGGAAGGATCGTGGCTTGACCTTCCGACTGTAGTAGCGGCGTAGGCTCTGCTGGTAGATGGCGGACCGGCTGAGTGCTAACAACCGGCCTTCTTCCAGCAGATCGATGCCGTCTTCTCGTGCTTCCTTCGCCTCCGCCTCCGCCTCCGTGTACATGGTGACGCGAGGTGAGTCGAACTCGATGTCAGTTGGGATGACGGCCTCGGCCCCGTATACGAGGAATAAGGGAGTGAAACCGGTTGATCTGTTCGGAGTGGTGCGGAGACTCCAGAGGACGGCCGGCAACTCGTCGATCCAGCTGCCGGCCGAGCGCTCCAATGGCTCGACCAGTCGGGGTTTGATGCCGGATAAGATGAGGCCGTTTGCTCGTTCTACCTGGCCGTTTGACTGCGGATGGGCAACGGACACTAAGTCTAGTCGGATGCCCTGCATCGAGCAGAAACGGGCCAAGGCGCCTTTGGCAAAGTTAGTGCCATTGTCGGTGATGATGCTGTGTGGTACACCGTACCGGACGGTGAGATCCGCGATGAAGGTCACAGCAGTCGGACCATTTAGTTTCTTGATTGGTTTTGCTTCAATCCACTTGGTGAATTTGTCCACGGCTACCAGCAGATGGGTCATGCCACCGCGTGCTGTCTTGAATGGGCCGACCATGTCCAGCCCCCAGACGGCAAAGGGCCAGGTAAGGGGGATGGTCTTGAGTGCAGAAGCCGGCAGATGTTGCTTGGAGCTGAATTTTTTGGCATCCCTTGCATTTCTTGACCAGATCCTTGGCGTCCTCCAAAGCAGTCGGCCAGAAGAAACCATGGCGGAAAGCTTTGGCGACAAGGGATCTGGAGGCCGCGTGGTGGCCGCACTCGCCTTGGTGTATGTCTCTGAGGATTGCCTTGCCTTTCTCTGGTTCGACGCAGCGTTGGAAAACGTCGGTCACGCTGTGCCTGACAAGCTCTCTATTTACTATTGTGTAAGCTCCTGCCCGGCGTTGCACCTACCGGGCCGAGATCTCATCAACTGGCAGCTCTCCGCCTAGCAGAAAGTTGAGGATGGGCTGCGCCCATGATGGTGCTTTGACTTCATCCACTGTCATTACGGCTACTGAAACTAGGGCGGTTGGGTCTGGAGGTGGTGGGGCGGAGTTGGCCGCGTCTTGCTGCGTTGTTGAAGTCCCCGGGACGGCCGTTGCAGCCCTCGGGCTGGGTTGTAGAGTCCCCGGGCCGGGTGCGACTGCCGCAGTCCCCGAGCCGCTTGCCGAAGTCCCCGGGCCGGCTGCTGCAGCCCCCGGGCCGGGTTGCGAAGTCCCCGGGCCGGGTGCGACTGCTGCATTCCCTGTGCCGCTTGCCAAAGTCCCCGGGCCGGCTGCTGCAGCCCCCGGGCCGGGTTCGACTGCCTCGGGAGCAGCCGTCACGAAGATGGATTCCGATTCCGGGGAAGGCTTGATAGACGGCTTGCGGAGGCACTGAAGGGACACGCCAGCTGATATGGCTTGCCTGGTGGAGCCGATCCGTGCCAGGGCGTCTGCTTGCTCGTTGTCAGCCCGTGGCATGTGAAGGAACTCGCACCCATCAAAATATCCGCTGATCTGCTGGACGAGGAAACGGTAGCTCGCCATATTTGCATCCTTGGCGTCCCAGTCGTCGGACGACTGTTGGACCACCAAGTCCGAATCGCCGTAGCACAGAATCCGGCAGATGCCAATCTCCTTGGCCAGCCGGAGTCTGTGTACTAGCGCCTCGTACTCGACCACGTTGTTGGAGGCGGCAAAGTGGATTTGCAGCGTGTATCTGAGCTTGTCGCCTTTGGGAGAGGTGAGGACGACGCCGGCTCCCAAACCGGCACTACTAGAAAAAAGGCTGTTAGTTGCGCACCAGTTTTTGCTATTAATGACGCACTATAGGTGCACCACTATTAACACGCCACTAGTAACAAATAGTAATGGCGCACCTCTGGTGCGCCATTAGTATCCCAGATAATAGTGGCGCACCACATAGTGCGCCATTACTATGTCCAACAGTGCGCCATTACTATGCGTCCTAGGGGGCCATATTTACCTTCACGTATGCCCCCAAGTGCGCCATTACTATGCCCCATAATGCGCCACTGGTATTTAGCCTTGGTGCGCCACTAATGCTCAATATGGTGCGCCACAACTAGGGGGCCATATTTGCCTTCACCTATGCCCCAAGTGCGCCATTACTATGCCCGATAATGCGCCACTTGTATTTATCTTGGTGCGCCACTAATTCTTAATATGGTGCGCCACTACTATGAATATTAGGAATTATTATTTTTTGCTTTTCTGGTATTTGCACAGGTTACAAAATACGTTACATCACAGAATATAAAAATCACACAATAGAATTCATCATATTAGTCTCCAAATTCGAAATAGCGAACAAAGTTCAAACATTAGCCAATTTTAGGTCTCGAGACATTAGCAAAGTTCATCATATTAGCCGAGTTTGTCGTCACATTACAAAGTCGATATCGATCATCTAAACTACCATCACATAGAAGAGAGCTGCGGTCACGATGAGCATCATCGCGATGAAACTGGTCTTCATCCGGTTCCTCCTCCGCTCCCTCCTCTCTCCCGCTAGATAGCGCGCGTATCTAGCTTCCGCCTCCGCCCTAGTGGTGTACCCTTTGTAACTGTTACCGCTGAAACGGTGAACCTGTCTCCGACACTCCTCCCAGTCGTCGTAGACTCCGGGAATCTTACCCGTGTACACGACATACGACGGCATCTCTATGCACTAGACAAACAAAACGTTAGTAGCAATTCACAGATAATATATAAGCAATATATAAGTATGCAACAAAAGGATCGGAAGAGAAAAGCAACACATTAATAGCACGATTCATGGTCCTACTAATAAATAGCATCGATTACATATAAGTTGAACGACTGTCCAAACTAAAGAGACATACAAGTTCATTAAAGTTTAATTACAACATGAGCTAATCGATATTTCAGAACTACATAGCATCAATACTTTCGACTCGACTAACGGACCGGAGCGTGGATGAAGCCGCCGTCTTTCGTGATGGTCATGAATGTGCGGTTGTTGTCAGCCTGCATTTGTAGCGTTGTTTCTATTTCACTGTTGGACGGTTGATATTTGAGGTAGAACTGCCCCGAGGTACGAAGGACATCTTGATAGATGATTTCCGCAAACTCCGACTGGATGCGAAAGAATTCTTGTCTGATGTCCTCGTCCTGGATTGCCGACAAGCGTGCAGCCCAATCTTTGAGATTATTTGGTAGCATAAGGTGATTATGGTCCCGTACGATCGCCCGCATGTGATGGAGGGCGTAGTAGGCATCCTTCTGACTGCCAGGCGGCTGCTTGACGCAGGGGAACGTCGTTACATGGGTGAACACGTGCTTGCCATACCTACAAATTGGCCTCCTGAAGGTGCCTCCAGATTTGGCGTAGCCGGGGAGAGCATCATCAAGAACTTTCTTCATATTTGTGTAGTCTTTCTTCGACTGACGGTCCGAGTCGAAATACGTGGCCATGGAATATTTCGGGCTTAAGAGGATGAGTGTGCAATGTGTGTCACTGCACAAAACACGGAATGTTAGAAAAAAAAAGAACGATCGAAATCTAAGAAATCATATGTTACGGGGCGGTGAGCGGATGACTTACTCGGAAAAGTAAGGCACGAGGAAGTTATCCTTATCTGGGTTCGCCAGAATGACGCCTTCGAGGTATGAACTCGCGACTTGCCGGTCCCCAGCACTGCCCAAGATCTTGGCACGCATGTAGAAGGGGTCGACTATCACGATGTCTGGGGTCTTGTCTCTAATGATCCGCATCTCCATACTGAGCGAAAATAGCCGAATGAAGGTGTAGTGTAGCGGATGAAGGTTAAACATAGCGAAGATGTCATCAAACCGCAGGACGATCATACGCCCGATGGTGCTATCGACAAAGCCCTTGCCCTCTGGCACCTTGGCCACGAAAACCGGGTATGCCACATCATTCTCGGAGAGACGCCGCTTCTCCATAGAAAGAACACTATCATGCAAACTCCGCATAGCACCGGTTGCAGCATTGAGCAGATTAGTCGGTAGCATCAGCCTACCCGCCACATGCACCCTCCTCGAGATATCCTTAGGTATTGGTGGCCCGTCCTGAGCACGGATCGTACTCGGTGCCGGCTGGCTCGCACCCTTGTTATTCTTTCTTTTCCGTCCCTTCTGCTTCTTCTGCTGTAATGGGATCGAGTTCTGCTCAGAGACCACCTTCTTGAGTGTGTTGGGGCTGATAATATTTCGCACCTCGGCTATTTGAGTCTCAGTGAAGGTGGCAGCTGGAGGCGTCTCATGAGAACTGAACGCCAGACGACGCCTGTTGCAATTGGGTTTCTCCGCGGTACCAGCTAGATCGCGATCGTCTTTTGCAGGGTTGGGTTCTTGAGAAGGAGGCCCCAAGAATCCGTCACCGTACCCATGTTCGTTGAAGTACGTATCGACGTTGGAAAATGTACCGTCGTCGTCGTCTGGATCCTGTGCCATATGCATGTCTGGATCAGCTGATGGCGGTAGCGTTGCGGCGGTCTTGCCATGGCTTGGCGCCGACACGACTGGCGGTGTTGTCTGTGGGGTGGTGTCCCCCGCCCCCAAACGAATCTGGCTCTTCGGCCAAAGCATGGACCAGCTTAAGCAGGCGCTGAGGGTCATCACATCATCTTTGTCGGCCCCAGGGGGTCGAAACGGAGGTAACAAGTCGTCGCAGCCCCGCAGCACCCGAACCAGTTGAACCCTATACACGGTGGGTGGCATCGGATTACCGTGGAACACGCGGTTGCCCGGTTGAATGATTTTGGCCTTGGCAACATCGATCAACTCGCCGTCCATGAAGTGCAGGAGAGTGCATGGAACGTCGGCGGCGCCCTGCGAAAATATGTAGGGCGTCAGGGATGCCCATTCAAAGGCAAGGAGATGAAGTCATCGGCCGAGGCTTAGTTACCGTGATGGCGTCGAGCTCGGCTAATGTCGAGGCACCGCCAACGGCGGGCGTGCAAGTGACGGAGGGGCCGCTTGCTGCCGAGGTGCCGGCCGGCGTATTCTTCCCACACCCGGGTGCATTAAGCTCCAATGCAGGCGCCGACGCCGGAGACACCAATGCCGCCTCCGCCGGAGACACCAATGCCGGCACATTGTGCGAGTTGCTGCCCGTGAAGCTGGGAATCGGGGGCGGCCCCTGTTGGCCACCCGCAATCCACGCCTGCAGCCCCTCAAGCAAGGTAGGCATAATGGCGGTGATCGTCGCTCCCAGTTGGTCTCGCACTTGCTCTTGGACTATCTCCGGAATCCGCGCCACTTGTGCCTTGAGTTCTTTAACCTCGCGCTCCTGGCTTTCCGAGCTGGTCTTTCTCTCCTTTCGCCCAGCCTTATAGTATTCCGACCATTTCGTGGACAAGCCTTTGTCGGCCACACGACCAGCTGACGATGGCTTACTGAACTTATCCTTGTGTTTCATTACGTTCAATGCCCTATTTAAAGTGGTGTCCCAAGGGGCAGACGGGGAGCTCTGAGACCCCGCTCTACTGCTTTCAGTTTCCTGCGGAAGGAACATGAACCATTTAGAAATTTGGCTTCATTAATTAGAATGCAACCATATGGAGCTAATTACGCGGGGGTGTATTCCTTACCAGAACAAGCTCAAGCGCCTTCACCTTCGGATCCGTGGTAAGCTCCTTTGTTACCGGGTCCACCTTGTACCGGGCCCTGACATAGTTCCTGGTCTGCTTTTCATGGTATTTATCGAAGAGGGGTGGTAGGCCTTGCTCGGCACGCTCCGTGTCCTCCTTGTCCCATATAGGTTCCGCCACTCTGTAACCGTCGGGACCGAGTTTGTGGACCCCTAAGTTCAAGTCCCGCATATCTTTCCCCCACTGACTTGATTCTGCGGATGCGTTGCTCTCGCACTTGATCTTGAACTCCAGGTAGTCAGCTTCGCTGATCGAAGGATTTGTCTCCTTGATCTTCTCATAACTATCACCACTTAGAATCCTTCTCTTCACCGCGGCTCTCCAAGTAGCCAGGGCCGTGCTCATCTTCGTGAGGGCGGCACTGTTCACTTTATTCCCTGAGAGGCGTGTGTTTGCGAAGTCACCGGGGAACTTGTATCATTCATGCAGCTTCGTGAAGAGGAGGTTGCGCAAATTCCCTCGGTCACGATGCCTTAGGTTCTCGGTGTTGATCGAGACGATGCTCCGGAGAATGCACCCGAGTTGTCCCACGTACTCACTGACTAATTCTTTGGGCGCCATTGGATGCCCACTGGAGGACACTTCAGTAAATTCCTCCTTGACGGTGCCGAGCACGTTCGGGCGCCGGTCCTTCCGTTGCCTCTTCGGTTGGCTGCCATCTGTGCGTGCACTGCCATCATCAGTGGTGGCATCCCCGGCGGCACCATCAGTGGTGTCATCCCCGACGCCACTAGGGGTTGTGTGGTCGGGATCGGTGTCTTCCGCGGCGTCCTCATAGCGGTGAGGTTCTTCCTCCATCTCCTGGGACAGCTCCCAGAATGACTTGCCCGAACCGCCGGCCTCATCGTTGTCGGCCATGTTCGCTCTAAATAGGAAAAAAGGCTAGAATGATTAATTGTAAGACGGTGGCGAAAGCATCGTGTCGCGGCGAGCCTGGGCAGCAATGTGTCACAACAAGCCTGGGCAGCGAGGTGCACCGCCAAGTGCGACGGTCTAAGAATGAGACCAATGCCTAATGCATACCCCTACTCACTAGAATGAGACCAATGCCAAGTTTAACTCAGACTGACAACAACAAACTTCACACCATGTATGAAACTGCAGTTGGACAAAACAGAAATGCCCCATTCAGTTAACTTAACTCACTTGCTGATTTAACTTAACTCACTTGCTGATTTGCTTCGGTTGAGAATCGGGCACCTTCTAGGTCAAGAAAATTGGGGATGACCTTTGCTAATTTTCTTGACCTAGGAGTGCCCCATTCTCAACCGAAACGGAAATTAATCAACATTTCAGGAGAAAGGGGTAACTATTTATCATTGATCTACTGTCAACAGCACATCCGATTGTCAATTCTGCATGGGCTCCCCAAATTAGTTGCAGTGAAACTGTTCCGTTCATCTACTTTGCCAAATGAGATATCCAAGTGTTATGCATAGCTAAAAGGTTAAAGCATGACAGAATTCATCATTTGCAGATAATGGGAACAGTTTTGCTGCTTTGCAAAATGAGATATCCAAGTGTTGTGCGTAGCTAAAAAAATTAAAGCGCGAGAGAATTCATCCTTTGCAGATAATATGACAGAAGTTTCAACTTGGTGGTTAACAAGGCTGTTTTGTAGTACTACTTTTTACTGAAAGCATGTTGTTTATCTGCATGAGCTGCTAACGACAGTGGGTCATTACTTGTCGTTACTTAGGTTGGCGATGGAATAAACGATGCACCATCTTTGGCAGCTGCTGATGTTGGAATAGCTATGCGAACTCACTCGAAAGAGAATGCCGCCTCTGATGCAGCTTCAGTAGTTCTATTAGGGAACAGGCTTTCACAGGTATAATTCTTCCAACACTGATTTGTACGAGACTAATTCAAGTGGCATAGTGCATTGATCGATGAGAATAATCTCTGGCACAGGTTGTAGATGCCCTATCCCTGTCTAAAGCAAGCATGGCGAAAGTTCACCAGAACTTGGCCTGGGCGGTGGCATACAACATAGTGGCCATCCCCATCGCGGCTGGAGCGCTACTGCCTCAATTTGATTTCGCCATGACACCCTCTCTTTCAGGTAATGTTTATCTGGTGAAGACAGTTGACATGGTTTTTTATGTCTCCTCAATCACATTTGTATAGTTAACTTTGATAATGTAGCATTTGGTGATGTGGGTGTGGTGCAGGAGGACTGATGGCCCTGAGCTCCATCTTTCCGGCGCCACGGGTGGACGGAATGAGGTGGGAGGGGCCGCCATGGGGCGAGGGATGGGGACGGAGGGGGGCGCGCGCCATGGGAGGGGGCCGCTGGTGGGAGGGAGGGAGGGAGGAGGCGCCACGGGAGAGGAGCACGAGGAGGCGCGGGGAGGAGCGAGGGTGTGGGGATGCGTAGAAGCTTACCTGGGCCGCCGTCGCCGCCGGGTTCCAGCCCGCCGCCGCCCGCCGCCGCGCGCGCTCGTCGAGCTGCTGACTCGGTGAATGAAACGGGGGGAGAGAGAGGGGGAGGGAAGGAAGGGCCACCGCCTGACCTACTGCTCGATTGGGGGAAGAGAAGGCGATTGAGGGGGTGGGTGGGGGCGGCGGAGCCCGGGAGCGAGGTCGCCGGTGGGTGGGGGTGGCGGCGGTGGGGGAGGGAGAGGAAGAATGGAAATGAGGGTGAGGGGGCGGCTGGGTCTTGGATATTACTAGGGGAGGGTTAGCAATGGCGCACCTTTTAGGGGTGCGCCATAAAAAGGGGTATATCAATGGCGCACCTTTTAGGAGTGCGCCGTAAACACCGTGATAGCAATGGCGCACCTTCTCCTGGTGCGCCATTACTAACTTTTTTTTTATTTTTTTGGATTTTTAGTTGCATGTAATAATTTAAGATTTGAGATAAAAGAAAAGGAAAATGCAAAAGGAGTGATAAAACCATTGTGCAAAGATTTAGAATTAGATGACATGGTTGAAATCAAGTGATACATGTAATAATTTAGTTGCATGTAATAATTGAGCTTGCCACTGACACACACACACGCGGCCGACACGTCGTGATTCGATCTTAGCTATCTTTTCACAATCTTCTTGCCCTTCTTTTTCACAAATGGAGTTGTTCTCTTGAACGGACGTCCTTTAGGTAGGGTGGTCCTGCTTCTTCTTGTGGTGTATGGTACTTCATCGTCGTCGTCATCTTCCATCTTCGGGTCGCCGTACTTGTCGAAGTCTTGCTCATTGGCCACTCCATCCATTCCGATGATGTTCCTTTTGCCTCTCCTCATGACAACACGACTGGGCTTTGACAGGTCGGTAATGAAGAAGCATTGCTCCACTTGGGAAGCCAGTACCCATGGCTCATTTTTCGCGGTGACGTTTGCGCCCATGGTCTTGGATTTGGCTTCGGGTATAACCATGGTGGTGAAATACCGGTCTTCTTTTAGGATGCTCTTGGCCCATCTGACACGGAACATCGGGACCTTCTCTCCAGCGTAGCTCAGCTCCCAGATCTCCTCGATCCTTCCGTAGTATCTGTCCTTGTCGTTACTGGTGTAGGATTCCATCGTTACCCCGGAGTTCTGATAAGAGCTCTTCATGTCCTTTTCCTCGGTGTAGAATGTGTAGCCGTTGATATCGTACGCCTCATAGGTCATCAGGTTGTGCTCGGCGCCCTATGACAAGGCGAATATGAGTTTTTCTTCCGTGGAAGAATCCTCATGTAAAGGGTACGACAGAAGCTTCTCCTTGAACCAACGCGTGAAACATGAGTTGTGCTCTTTGATTATATCTCCGTCCGTCCTCTGTTGGCCTCGGTCATTGTACGTCTTCTCAATAAAGGTTTTGTGCTCTACCACACAAGGATCGACCACGTCTATGTGTTGTAGCGCGACTAGGTTTGCTCTTTCAAAGTCGGCGAGTCGACCCTTGAAGTCGACATGCATTTCGCGGTGACCGCATCCAGCGAGCCTGCCGAGGTGCCTATTGACCGGCAGACCAACGGGGTTCTCGATGCCTAGATAATTCGTGCAATAGGAGATGCACTCTTCGGTCAGAAAGCCCTTGGCTATGCTTCCATCTGGACGTGCCCTGTTGCGAACGTATCCTTTGATGACACCATTCATCCTTTCGAACGGCATCATGCTGTGCAGGAACGTCGGCCCGAGTTGGATGATATCCTCCATGATATGGACCAGCAGATGCACCATAACGTCGAAGAATGCGGGCGGGAAGTAGATCTCAAGCTCGCATAGTATCACCATGATCTCTTCCTGTAGCCTTCTGAGTTGCCTCACGCCAACCGACTTCCGAGAGATGACGTCGAAAAAGTTGCATAGGCCAAATAGCATTTCACGGACATGCGCGTCCATGATCCCACGGATTGCAACTGGAAGTATCTGCGTCATCAGCACGTGACAGTCGTGAGACTTCATCCCGCTGAACTTCTGCTTCGCTGAGTCTAGGTATCTGCTTATCTTCCCCGCGTAACCGTAAGGAAGTTTTACTCCTACGAGGTAGGTGAAAAACTGCTCGATCTCCTCCTAACTTAGAGTGAAGCACGCGGGAGGGCAGTCATATTCGATCTTCTTGGCCTTTTTGCCTTTGCGACGACTTTCCGTGTCTTTCGCCTCATCATCATCATTAGGGCATTTTGCGTGAAGCTCCTCCCTGATGCCCATTGATTGCAAGTCTGCCCTTGCTTTTGGCCCATCTTTGGTCCTCTCGGGCATGTTGAGCAGGGTACCAAGCAGACTCTCGCACACATTCTTCGTGATATGCATGACATCAAGGCTGTCAGGCACACGGAGGATCTTCCAGTACGACAAGTCCCAGAAAACAGACCTCGTTTTCCATACCTTCAGCAGTGGCTTTGGTGCCTTTCGCTTCTTTCCCGGCGGTGGGCACTCTTTCCAATTTTTCAACAGCTTGTCTATTTCCTCGCCGCTCCTCGTACGCGGGCGTCTTCGGGGTTCGGTTTCACCATCGAACAGATCCTTGCGTTTTCTCCATGCATCATCATCGCGAAGCCACCTTCGATGTCCCATGAACACGGTTTTCGAAGACCCGGGATCTCTATCTAGCTGGCGATACGTTGTGTCATCCATGCACCTGACGCATGCACAAAATCCGTGGACCACCTGCCCCGCGACATATCCGTAACCGAGATAGTCGTGCACCATCATGAGCAGTGCGGCTCTCATAGGGAAATATTCTTTTGCTGCGGCATCCCACGTATTGACTGGCGTTTTCCACAGCGTGTCTAGCTCCTCTTTCAGCAGCCCCAGATACAGATTGATGTCGTTCCCTGGTTGTTTCGGCCCTTCAATTAGCATACTCATGTGAATCTACTTCCTCTTCATGCACATCCAGGGGGAAGGTTGTACATCCACACAAACATAGGCCAGGTGCTATGTGTGCTTCTCTGGCTGCCAAACGGATTGACTCCATCGGTGCTCGCGCCCAGCATGATGTTCCTTGGATCGTCCCCAAATTCTGGGTGTTCAAAGTTCAACGCTTGCCACTGGCTCGCATCCTTAGGGTGACTCAGCATCTTGTCTTTTTTATTTATCTCCGGATCATTTCCGTCATCTTCTCGCTTCGTCTCCTCCCTATCCGCGTGCCAATGCAGGAGCTTTGCTAGCTTAGGGTCCTCGAAATACCGCTGCAGACGAGGAGTGATCGGAAAGTACCACACCACTTTTCGAGGAGCTTTCTTCCTCTTCTTGTATCGAGTGACGCCGCACACCGGACATATGGTAGACTCCGTGTGCTCGTCCCGATAAATGATGCAATCATTCATGCACACATGGTATTTCACGTGCGGTAAATCTAGAGGACACAGGATTTTCTTCGCCTCCTCGAAACTGGTCGGGCACTTGTTCACCTTGGGAAGACGTTCATGCCAGAATGACATGTTCTCGTCGAAGCATGCGTCGGTCATTTTGTGTTTTACCTTCATCTCCAGAGCCATGAGCGTTACTTTCAGGCGGGTATCCTCAGGCCTGCATCCTTCATACAATGGAGTAACCGCGTCTATCTCCAGTTGATCCAGCTTGGCTTTCTCTCGGGCGGCAGCTCTTGCGTTACCCGTCTGCTTGAGAAGCAGCTCTTGAATATGAGGGTCCTGCACCCAGCCCATCGATGGTCCATCGTCGTCTGCTCCGGCATCTTCATCTTCATGATCATGCCCTTTGTCTTGATCTTCCTCATCATCATGTCCGGCATCTTCTACATGATGACTGTGTCCTGCATCTACTTCGTGATCATGTCCTGGAGATTCTTCGTCTTCTCGCCCGCCCTCGCCGCTATTGTCTTGCTGCCATTCCTTATTTCTTACCCGGCCCCCATGGATGACTTCATAATCATCTTCATCACCTTGCCACCGATAGCCATCCATGAAACCACGCAAGAGCAGGTGGTCCCGCACCTGTCTGGAATCCGGGTCCATAAGGCTCTTCAGCTTGCATCTTCGACACGGACATCTTATCTCCGTCTCGTTCTTTTGAAGCATCTCAGCCTTCGCGGAGCTCAAAAACCTATTCACGATGCCTTCGGTCATCGTGCGGACCATGGTCGCCTGCGGGGTAGAGCAAAACGATATTTTAGAACCACAAAAAAATTTGGCATGACTTTGCCTAAAAATAGGACCAAAAAGAATGCATAGTGCCAAATTCTCGCCGAAACGGAAATGAATCAACATTCCGGCAAAATATTGGCAACTATCGCATTTCAAATACCGGTACCTGCAAACACAAACATATGCAACACCACAAACATACGTTGATCTAGGCCATAAAAAGTGTGTACGTTGTTGGAGGGAGAAAAAAGTAGATCACTACTAGAAAAAGGGCTATAGCTAATATAGACATTAGTGGCGCACTATGTATGTGGTGCGCCACTGCCAAATAGTGCATAATATAGACATTAGTGGCGTACTACGTAGATCTAGAACATAAAGAAAGCTTTCCCCTTACTTACCTATCAAAAAAAGGAAATTTAACCACTTAATTTGGGTGAATCTATGGTGCAAATGAGGTGAGGAGGAGGAGGCAGCCGAGACCAAGCTTGGTAGAGGTGGAGAGAATGAAGTGGGGAAAGTGAGTGTGGTAGGTGGCTGTCAAAAATATCTAGCTGCTCTCAGGTTACCAATGGCGCACCTCCTAAGCATGCGCCATTGGTAACCAGGGTTACTAATGGCGCACCTGGTGTGTGGTGCGCCATTACTAGTTTTGAAAAAAAAATTGAAAAAAAAATTGTTAGTAGTGGCGCACCATGGGTGTGGTGCGCCATTACTAGTTAAAACTAGTAATGGCGCACCAAACCACGGTGCGCCACTGGTAAGTCTGGGGAGGGGGGTGTGCCCAGGAGAAACTTAGCGGTGGCGCACCACACACAAGGTGCGCCATTAGTAATATAAACATTAGTGGCGCACCAATGTGTGGTGCGCCACTGCTAGCAGTGGCGCACCACACATGGGTGCGCCACTAATGTCTATATTAGCTATAGCCCTTTTTCTAGTAGTGCGGTGTGCATCTTCGAGCCATCAAAGTGCATCCGCCAATGAGTGGAGTCTGGAGCTGGCGGCAGGTACTGGGTCTCGGCCCAGTCGACGAGGAAGTCGGCCAGTGCTTGGGACTTGATGGCGGCGCGAGGCTGGTAGAAGATGGTGTAGGGGGCCAGCTCGTTGGCCCACTTGGCCACTCAGCCCAATGCGTCTCTGCTGCCTATGATCTCCGCGAGCGGGGCGGTGCAGACGACTGTGATGGGATGCTCTTGAAAGTACGGCTTGAGCTTCTTGGCGGCAAAATGCACGCCATAGCACAACTTTTGGTAGTGGGGGTAGTTCTGCTTGGAAGCTGACATCACCTCACTCAAGTAGTAGACGGGCCTCTGGACCGGCAAAGCCTTGCCGTCCTCTTGGCGCTCTACTACCATAAATGTACTGACCACCTGGCTGGTGGCAGCGATGTAGAGAAGCATGGGCTCCTTGGCAGCCAGAGCGGCCAGGACGGGCGGCATGGTCAACATCTTCTTGAGCTGGAGGGACGCCTCGTCCGCCTTGTCGTTCCACTCAAAATGAGTGGTCTTCTTCATCAGCTGGTACAGGGGAAGAGCCTTCTCGCCCAGCCGACTGATGAAGCGGCTGATGGATGCCAAGCAGCCGGTGAACTTCTGAACGTCTCGCAGTCGGGTGGGCCTCTCCAACCTCTGTCTCTCCCTCCATTTCCCCATTCATACACGGTGGGCGGCAAAACAAACTCGACTCGGCCGAAATCGATGTAGGCAAATATTTTCAATAGGGGCAGGTTTGTAACTTCACTCAGACGTGACACAACCACCCTACCTGTCAGCCCCATTCATACACCGTGGGCGCCAACCGTGGGCACCAAAACACCCTCTCCTCGCCCGAAATCGCTCTAGGCAAATATTGGCGGGATGCGAGATTACCGTCCTATCCCCAACCGACGAGACATCCAAATTTTAAACGGGGGCTAAGTTCGTAACTTTCCCATATTTCCGACAGGCGCGTCCCAAAAACATGGTTCCCCATACCTCTCCCTCCATTTTCCCATTCATACACCGTCCGTGCTAGAACACCATCCCCACACCAGCCTCCTCCGTCCGCCACCCCATCCATCGCCGCCGTCCTCCACCCCATCCATCGCCACCGTCCTCGACCATGCCGGAGCGCCTACCAAGACCGCGTCGTCCACTGCTAGAGATGGATGTTTCTCATCCACGGCGATAGACCAGGAGCCTTGCATCGCGTCCTCTCGCTTCATCGGCGACGTCGTCCTCTTTGCCGGGGCCGCTCACACGACCTTCTCGTCCACCGCAACGGGACTTATCCCCCGATGCACCTGTCTACCGTCGCAGATCTGCTTCAACGCCACCGACAGCCATCGCACCCCCGATGCCTACACAGCGTCGCAAGAGAGGTGGTACTTCATATCTCCTCAACTTTTTGATCTCAACCAGATAATAGATCGTAACTTGGTTACTGTACTTTCTTTTTAGCTCTTAGAATTTAGTTCTTAGTTCGAAGCAAACAATGGATGCTAAATAGCATTTCTGCGGTTTGCAGCTTTAAATCTGCCATGGCACAGTCATAATAGGGTTTAATTGATCATGCTTAGGGTTTAATTGATCATGTTGGTTCTGTGGTGGTTTCTTTAATAGAAATCGGAGGGGAAACCCTCTTTTGCTCAAAAAAAATGCTTCGGGTTTCCCCCTTTTATGATCACTATACGATCAGCATACGTGCTTCGTGTCATAATAGCACTGCTCCACCCATAAAGCTAAACAAGCTTAGTTGTTCAAATACGAATATGATATTATTAAAATAGAGTCGTCTAATTGGTCAGCTAAATGTTCCTAATTTAGTTTCGAAAATGCATGTACGCTGCTCGGGTGTGTATCTCTACAGGGTGCCCATGGTGGGCCGCGGCCCACCCTGGGATTTTGGGTCTGCCAAGGCCCCGATTCCCCTCTGTTCTGCTGCGCTTCCGATCTCTACTCGCCCACAGCCGCCTGCCTCGCCGGCGACTTGCCATCCCCAGACGGCATGACTCTAGGAGGAGACGTCAGACTAATAGGAGGTCAGGAGCCGCTCGCCCAACAGCGTCACCGCTGCCCGGGCGCGCCGCCGTGCCTACCTTCCCAGTCCGTTCAGGGCTCAGGCGTGCAGCACCCACTAAGCCAACCCGATTTATCCTGAGATACGTCCTCAACACTCAGCAGCCACTCCTCATCACCCATTTTCTAATTGATTCATTACTCATTAGGCAGGACTGTCATTAGGGTTTGTTGTGTACTGAGTGCTACCTACACTTAATGTTTTAGATGTATTTCAGCAATCTTTAGTACTTGTAAAGTTCACAGGGTTACAAAATTCCGGCCCTAGGAACAGACACTAGTCATTTTGGATTGTTGGTCGTAGTGACATTGACCCAGATTACTACTACAGGCCAAGTTTGTTGACAATTTTACTTGTCTTTCTTACTCATTCAATATGATATCCAATTGTTCATGTCGATTAGTTGCAAACAATAAGTGCTAGACCAACTCCTTGATTCAGATTTTGGACTGTCTCTTACTGCAGTTACAATTCTGCATACTTGTCCTAGTAAGCTCACAAGTAATGATTGATTCACTACATGTATGCTTGCCTTGTCATATTTGTTGCCAATATTCTTTTAGGGTGGACCACCCTGTTTCAAAATACTGGAACCGCAGACATGAGTGAATAGTATTTCTCTGTGTGATCTCTTCCATCATGTGTGGGCAACGAACACTGCATTGTATAGAAAAAAGGTGGCATTTCCACCTTTTACATAGACTACGATCTTTTACATGGAATACAATTTGCCTACTTGCTTTGTGTCGCACTACCAGCACTCCACCCTTGAAGATAAACATTATGCCACTCATAATTCCTTAGTTTATTTGTTCAAATACGAATTTGATATGATTCTAATGTTCCTACTTCAGTTTTGAAATGTGTGTCTGCCTGTTATAGAGACATAAGAGGTTTGTATTTCTGTGTGTGGTCTGGTCAGCATGGTTGGGGGGTGAACTTTGCATATGCAGGGGTTTATAGGGAGACACTCTTCGATTTGAATCTGCAATGCATTCCATAGATAATCTGACTACTTTTTATGTTTTCATGAATCTCAGATATTGAACAGCATCGTAATGATTATGAGCTTGCGCTCACGAAAAGAATAAAGCAGAACAATGCCATGGCTGTCAAACTTGGCATTAAGGGACTGAAATCAAGTCTGGATGCAATGCAATGCAAATGCTCTCCACCTACAGATTCATGCTCAGAATATGATCCTAACAGTGATTCTGAGCTAGAGGGAGACCTAAGTCAATGTAGCTCCCTAGTGGAGGAGTCAGAGGCAGATGCCCTATCTTATTCACCCATCAAGGTGCTTGCTCTAACTTTCCAAGGTTATATTGGTCGCACATATCTTCCAACTGATGCTTTGCATTGCTTCTACTTTGTTGCACTGCCATTAGCTTAGTTTACACATCGTGTATGTGAATACGCTCTGCCTATCCATTTTCAGTACATATTCCATCTGTCATCATACCATATTTATCCATTCAAATGTTGTTCTTGTGTATCAGTCGTTCAAAAGGAAGAGGGCGATTGCTGATCGAGGAGGAGCATGAGCAAAGTATTTGGAAAAGGTAGTGACACCTGATAAATCAAATAGCCCATTAGGTGTAGTTGCAATATCACCTGACCCACAAAACACGGCCCCAACTCTAGTAGACTCTAGCCCTACTACACTGGTCATCTCTGATGCCCCAACTCAGCAGACCCCAACTGCAGCAAATAGTATGATGATGCCAGTTGACATAGCACCAGCTCTACGACGCAAAACCCCCATTCCAGCAAAGAGTACACCAAATCTAGTTGCCAAATCCCTTTTCAAACGAGAGAGAGCCCCAATTGCAGCAAATAGGACCCCTGTTCCATTTCTTCCTAGTTTAGAAGATGAAGCTTATATTGTTGTCAGGAACTTTGTGCGCATCTTTCCTTCACGGAAAGATTATACCACAGACACAGAACAATTTCCAGTCTTCCTCTGCAACTTGTGCGTAAGTAATGTACTAATGTTATTCATGGTAATTACTGCATATGTTTCTGCTGACAGAAGACACAAGATTTCATTCTTTTAAATAGGCGAGGGCCAAACTGGATTGTCAAGACAAGCAAGGGTTGGTTGTGCTTTTCAAGCACTCGTTGATGAAGTGTCGTTCCTACCTGAGGCAAGCGCACTTCGATGGCAAGCCTCTAAACGAAATTTCTGTAAAGTCTCCGGTGCTACATTTATCAGACAGTGACTGGAATAATCTTGTTACACATTGGTCTCGTCTGCAATGTAAGGTACTGTCTATGATATCATATCACAATTTGAACTACATTTCTGCATGTGCCTTAACGTCTCACTTGTACGAAAACTATTTGCAGAAGAACATTCATTCTCAAGGGACCACAGAATCTCGCAACTATACTACACATTGCATTGCTCTTGTGAGTACCTCTTGCCCTGTATGACCATACTTACTTTCATAGATGGTCGATTATGTAGCATCACTGCACATGTTAGCCTCGTTATCGTCCATTTGGTGGACATTATAAGATCCGTATGGACTCTTACATAAATTTAGAATCAACCCAATGCTTTTGAAGAGGTTTAGCTCTCCAGTCCTCTTGTAAGGACTGAATGTCGTCTATCACTTTACTTACATTAACAGCTACTCCCTCCGTCCCATAATATAAGAATGTTTTGTACAGTACACCAGTGTTCAAAACACTCTTATATTATGGGAAGAGGGATTGGTTCATTGTGTAGCATTCTGCATCTTATCTCCCTCGCCCACCATTTACTAATAAATATCAGATCTATATTTAATCTTACCAAAAAGTTGAATACACAGACAATGTCAGTGCAGAAGTGTAGCCCATTGCTCTTGTAAGTACATTTTGTCCTGTAACGCTTGTACTTCCAGGGATTGGTAGTTGATTATGTAGCATTAATCTGCATCTTATCTTCATTATCCTCTATCCCTTCCAGTATTATCATATCTATAATTACTCTCTACAAAATGTAGAGTACAGGCAATGCTTATGAAGAAGATTTTGTGCTGGAATTCTTGAGTTCTCCTTCCCTTGACATGGAGAAGGGCATTATAAAGCCGGTGTTAACTGTTAATGTAAGTTAGTCCTTCTAAAGCCTTTATCCTCAACTGCTGTTTAATTTGCTCATATCCCTATCATTAACTGCTGTTTAGTTTGCTGTTTCTATCAAAATGCATGTTCGCAGCAACCGTAAGTTCCAAGTTTTACTTGTAAAACCAAATTCCTTATTCATACCATGCACATTACTCAATACTCCCTATATGTATGCTTGTTTTTGTGGATCTATAATCCAGTGTGTGGTGAAGTAGCCCACGTTTGCACCTTGTCATCTCCTGTTTTATCTTACTGATGTGGCTGATGATATGAACAACATGCCATGCACATTAACCAAAATAGATACAATGATTATCTTTGCCCTTCATCTATGCTTGTTATGTTGACATGGTAATCTAGTAGTGTGGTGAAGCTCCCCGCATTATGAACAATGCCAAATTATGCTATTGATATTTTGAACTTACTCTTTATTTTCTAATTTGAAATTGGATGGAATTGACAGCATAGTTATCATCTTTGTTTATACACATGCAAAACCTTTCATCTCTCTGCTTGTTTTAGGGTGATATGCCTGATGGCATGCACAAGTCTGCTGAAGGCTGTGAGACAAACCCAACATATATTACAGCAAAGAAGGCAAAACATCTTGAAGATAGCGAGACAACCCCAAAGTCTTGTCTTGATGCAGTGTTCAAGTTACTTGAGACTAGCAGTCAGACAAGCTCACAGAATTCGCTGTCTGAATCAGTTCGACTTCTTCAGTCCCAAGTTCTAGCAGAAAGGCATTCTACAACTCAACTTCGACTTGAAGTCCTATCTCTAAGAAAGATTGCAGAGAACACCAATGAGAACCTCATTGCTAAACAGCTACACCTGGAAGCTATGACCGACATGCTAGGCCGGTCTCACAGCCTTGCTCAGCAACTTGCGCAGCAGTTCCCGCACAATGCTAACCTTTCTTGAATTGTCTTGGAAGTGGTCTTGGTTCAGTATTATTTTGTTACGCTGCAATGGTGCCCAGTTTTTGTAATCTGCTTCTTCGTTGCGCTTTATGATCACTGGTGGTGAACTTCGATGCCCAGTGGATGTAATATACCATAAATCCTTTATTGTATAGTGTAGGTTTATTCTAAGTTACTATGCCGTAATTTCTTTATTGTATAGAGTAGGTTTGTTCTTAATTCCTACTAGTTACTGCCATCATTCGCTATCTGAAAAAAATCTGATGTAGTCGACCGGGCCGAAACATTCGCTTCTAACTGGCCTGCTTTTTAGCGGGCCACAATTGGGCCGGCCTGCAACTTTCTTGGGCCTGAAAGGCCATTGGGGCCTTCACACTTTGCGCCAGGCCCACAACTTACACGGGCCTATATTCGGCCCAAAGTTTAGTTGGGCCTTTAGTGGACCCAGCACTTAGTTGGCCCATGTAGCTTTGGGCCATTAACAGGCTGAATATTCTGCTGGCCTGTTATGGCCCAGAAGAAACCATGGGCCTTTAGCAGGCCGAAATGCATGTTGGGCCTCAATTTTCACTAGTCATCGACGGGCCTTCAGCAGGCTAAAATGTAGACCGGGCCTTTTTTGGCCCAGTTATATGATGGGCCATTACCAGGCCGAAACATATCTCAGGCCTTAGTTGGCCCACTGATATCATGGGCCTTTAAGAGGCCGAAAGCTTAGTACAGGCATCAATGAGCCGAATTATACGACAGGCCTTTAACAGGCCCAAAGTCACATTGGGCTGAACTGTTGCCACCTTTATCACGGGCCGTTAGAGGGCTGGATGTCGCGTTGGACCATATATGGCCCATGGGCAGCACGGGCCATTCCCAGGCCGAAAGACACACCGGGCTGAAATGGGCCCATGTCTACATCGGGCCTCTAACAGGCCGAAATGTCACTGGGCCGTAATTGGGCCCAAATATTCGGCGAACAATTAACGGGCCAGATCTGGCTTCGGGCCATAAATGGGCCATGTTTAAACAGGCTGTTATTGGGCTGGCCCACTAGTACTTGAGTAAATACTATGGGCCTTTGACTCGGCCGGCCTTTTTAACCTATATGGGCCTCTGTTGGGCCCTGCCACGTGTCGACGTATCGTAGGCATGTCTCCTCCATTGGACGGACGACATCTGGCCCACTTAGGAGCAAACACGTGTTTCCTCCAGCCAATGATGATTTTACACGTGGAAAATCCCCATTGGTCTGTGCTGTTAACGGGTTATAGGATCCAAACCGGAACCCGATAGCTTAACGGCAACCCGTTACGGTGGATGCCATGTGTCAGTTACCCTTGACGAAAGCACTTCCATGATGCAGCATTTATCGTCATGGAAGTGGACACTTCCGTGATGATAATTTTGGTAATGTCATGGAACACTTCTACGACAGCACATGTATGACTATCTTGATTCTGTCATAAAATCGTCATGGATGTACATGCATGACAAAAAACATGACCTACTGTGACAAACACGTATCATCACGGAAGTGTATTTTTTTGTAGTGGAAGCTAAGGGCCAAAGATGATGTCTTTGGTGTTTAGGATAGGAAGGACTATGATCCTGAGGGTTTTGGAAGGAAATGGACCAAAATTAAGCATAGTTGCTTTGCAACTACAAATATAGTCCAGTAAGATTTGGATGATGCACTCACATATAGTAACCACTTGAGCTCAAATTTGGTAGATCATGATGATATGGACATATGAAGATGCTTTAAAAATTGCATACCAAATGGACTTGCCAAAATGGTACTTCCTTCACAGCTATCCTCTCTGTCCAGAAACTTGGAATAATATTGGTGAGAAAATGGCTTGCTGAAATGATCCAAAATTTGGTGGAGAGTAGATATATGGGTAGGATCATGATCTGGTAATTTTTCAGAATTAATGAAGCAATATAGAATATACTTGCTTCACAACCTGAAAATATTGCTAGAAGCAAAGATTTGATCCTATGCTCACATAGATGATTGGATGGAGCTGAAAATAAGAGGAGTGTGATTATATGAGCACATGAAGGAGTGTGCAAAATTTCAACTCATTTGGATACTCCTAGCTAGTACTTCCTTCACAATGGCTTTTGTCTGACAGAAACTTTGAAAAATTGATGAGGAAGATTCACTAGGCAAATGGAGCTGAATTTTGGCATGGAGCAATTATTTGGATGTAAAAGCATGCCCAAAAAGTTTGGGAGCAATTAAGAAAGCATAGGTGGCACTTCCTTCACAGAAGACCACACTGGACAGAAAGGAAGAAATAATATTGGGGAATTATTTTTGAAATGGACAAGGATGGTTTGGACATATTTGGGGCATATATGATCCAAACAAATTATGATAATTATTTGGGAATTTTGGGATTGACAGAAATATAGGTTGCTTCACAACCTAGGGCAAATAGGGTTATTCCTTTAATAGAAAAAGGAATATTCATGAGAAAAGAATTTGGAAGTTGGGCTAGAATGGAAAATGGCATGGTCTTGGGAGAGATTTGAGACTGATGAGCCACTTCAGAGAAGAACTGATAATGATCTCCCAGGTTTCAAGTCCACAGATCCACTCCAAAAAGAAAATCAGAGCAAAAACCAAATAAATTAAAAAGAAAAAGAAAGGGCCAAAAATCAGGGTGTTACTGATGACCCACAAGTATAGGGGATCAATTGTAGCTCTTTTCGATAAGTAAGAGTGTCGAACCCAACAAGGAGCAAAAGGAAATGACAAGTGGTTTTCAGCAAGGTAATGTCTGCAAGTGCTAAAATTGTAAGTAACAGGGTAGTTTGATAGCAAGATAATTTGTAATGAGCAAGTAATGGTAATAGTGACAAAAGTGCAGCAAGGTAGCCCAATCCTTTTTAGGCAAAGGACGGGCCAAAACGGTCTCTTATAATAGGCAAAGCGTTCTTGAGGGTAGACCAGAATTTCATCTAGTCACTTTCATCATGTTGGTTCGATTTGTGTTCGCTACTTTGATAATTTGGTATGTGGGTGGACCGGTGCTTAGGTGTTGTTCTTACTTGAACAAACCTCCTACTTATGATTAACCCTCCCGCAAGCATCCGCAACTCCGAGAAAAGTATTAAGAATAAATTCTAACCATAGCATTAAACTTTTGGATCCAATCGGTCCCTTACGGAATAGCGCATAAACTGAGGTTTAAGCTTCTGTCACTCTCACAATTCATGTAGTCGACGTTCACATGACACCTCTAAGGGAATCACAACATACATACTATCAAAATATTGAACACATATCAAGTTCACATGATTACTTGCAACATGATTTCTCCCGTGACCTCAAGAACAAAAGTAACTACTCACAAATGATAATCATGCTCAAGATCAGAGGGTTATTAAATAGCATAATGGATCTGAACATATAATCTTCCACCAAATAAACCATATAGTAATCAACTACAAGATGTAATCAACACTACTAGTCACCCACAAGCACCAATCTATAGTTCCGGTAACAAGATTGAACACAAGAGATGAACTAGGGTTTGAGATGAGATGGTGTTGTTGAAGATGTTGATGGAGATTGCCCTCCCCAAGATGGGAGAGTTGTTGGTGATGATGATGATGATGATTTCCCCCTCCGGGAGGGAAGTTCCCCCGGCGGAATCGCTCCGCCGGAGGGCAAAAGCGCTCCTGCCCAAGTTCCGCCTCGAGACGGCGGCGCTCCATCCCGAAAGTCCTCTCCTTATTTTTTCTAGGTCAAAATGACTTATATACCAGAAGATGGGCACCGGAGGTGGGCCTGGGTGAGCACAACCCACCAGGGCGCGCCTGGGCTCCCTGGCGCGCCCAGGTGGGTTGTGCCCACCTGGTGGGCCCCCTCTGGTACTTATTTGCTCCAATATTCTTCATATATTCCCTAAAAATTCTCCGTGAAGTTTCAACTTGTTTGGAGTTGTGCAGAATAGGTAGCCTGACGTAGCTTTTCCAGGTCCAGATTTCCAGCTGCCGGAATTCTCCCTCTTTGTGTGTACCTTGCAAATTTTGAGAGAAAAGGCATTAGAATTACTCCAAAAAGCATTATTATGCATAAAAACATCATAAATAACAGTAGGAAAACATGATGCAAAATGGACGTATCAACTCCCCCAAGCTTAGACCTCGCTTGTCCTCAAGCGAAAACCAAAATCGAAAAACATGTCCACATGCTTAGAGAGAGAGGTGTCGATAAAAACAAAATACGGACGTAGAAGCATCATGTTGATTATTATAACAACAATAAACTTAAGCATAAGGCTTTTATCATAGAACTTTTATCATAGACTTCTCATGAATAAGTGACAATTCATCACACAATCGAAGTATAAAGCAAAAACTCTATTAGAAACCAACAAACTATGTTCTCAGTCAACTTTGCAACTACAATTCATCATCTTTTCAGGAAGGGTCACGTATCGGAGCCTTTAGGAAAGTCCACATACTCAACCATCATATAGTCTTCTATGATTGCTAACACTCACTGCATACAGATGAGCAAAACATTTCAACCGGACACATAGAAAGATAGGGGCTTATAGTTTCGCCTCCCAACGTATTCACCTCAAGGGTGATGTCGACAATAATAACTCATGCTACCCATATTCAACTGGACATATGTGCCTAGATCTTTCGTCACGACATGATGCTTGCCAAAGGAGAAAATAAAAAAGGAATAGAGAGAAAACTTTGACTCTTTGCATAAAAGTAAATACATAAAAGTAAAAAAGATAGGCCCTTCGCAGAGGGAAGTAGAGGTTGCCATGCGCTTATTTGTTTGTATGCTCAACCCCTTAGTGCAAAAGAACGTCATGTTGCATTGCCCCTTGTGATGGTAACCTTTATTATGCAGTCTGTCGCTTTTATTCTTCACCATCACAAGTTCTTACAACTCTCAATTTTCTCTTACACTAAATGATCTCACACTTTTAGAAGAAATTTTTATTGCCTTATTGCACCGATGATAACTTACTTGAGGGATCTTGCTCAATCCCTAGGTAGGTATGGTGGACTCTTGAAAATAAGATTTGGGTTTAAGGGTTTTTGGATGCACAAGTAGTATCTCTACTTAGTGCGGAATTTTTGGCTAGCAAAGATAGGGGGCAAGCACCACATGTTAAAGGATCTATGACAATATGACTTCTATGTGAATATGAACAAACATAAATCATTAAGTTGTCTTCCTTGTCCAACGTCAACAATTTTGGCATATAATATTTTGATGGGGGCTCACAATCACAAAAGATTTCTAGGATAGTATATTTATATGTGAATCTTCTCTTCCCTTTTTAATTCTTTCATGAGTTGCATCATTGACTAATGCTATGTTTGCCAATCTCTAATAAAATTTTCTACTTATACTTTTCCTTATGTGGTGTCATCACCTACCATAAGATTAGCATATGATCTTCTTGATTTATTTCCTTTCCTTTTATTTATCCCCTTCCCTTTTTTTTATTTCCTTTCTTTTTATTGCAACAAGAAAGTAAAGAAAGCAAAAACTTAAACTAAACTTTATTATATATCTCGCACACGATTACAAGGATAGATCACTAAGAAACTCTCAAAAAGAAAGGATCGAACTAAACTTTTATTCATCTAAAGCAAAAGATCGAACTAAAATAAGTAAAGGCAAAAGATAGTGGGGATGATACGATATCGGGGCACCTCCCCCACGCTTGGTGGAAGCCAAGGGGAGTGCCCGTACCCGATACTTAATTTTCTTTTGGTGATGAAGAAGAAGGTGGTGGTGGTGAAGTAGAGGGTTTGCCCTTCTTCCTCAGCTTACGCTTGAGGATAGAATTTTCCTCCTTCAATTCACCGATCTCCTGTTCAAGCTCCAGTACCTTTTTGCATAAATCTTGCTTACTGTCCTGCAAAAGGCGGAAGGGTATAAACTGAACTTTAGGCCTCTTTGGTTTGTTCGGGAGGCTTGACTTCTTGAATTCCACATGCATGTCCCCAGGTTGAGGCAACAGAGTTTCGTCCTCATCTGAGCTCATCTCCTCCTTCTCCCTAGGATAATAGTCTTCCACTTCCTCCGTGGTCCAACCATAGTGCTCCACATCCCCATAGGACTTGGGGTTTGTGATGAAATCAGTAGCATAGCTCTCACCCTCGGAGTCTTGGGATGACATATTTTCAGATCTGACAGGAAAATAGCAAGAAAAGAAAACGGAAGATTTCTCCGTGATACGGTGGTCAATAGGTTCGGGGGATATATAAAGATTTTTTATCTTGGGAAACAAGGAAACTATAGAAAAACGGAGTCCGGAAGGTACCCGAGGTGGGCACAACCCACCTGGGTGCCCCTGGCAAGCCAGGCGCACCCTGGTGTCTTGTACCCACCAGGGTACGCTTCCTGGAAGTTTCTTATTTTCCTAATTTTTTAAATATTCCAAAACTGACAAAAAATATTTTTGTGGATTTTTCGGAGTCCGTTTACTTACCGTATCACGTACCTCCTTAATTTCACGATTCTGGAGTGTTCCGAAAGGACACTTTTATGTGTTCTTCCGGTGTCAAAGTTTTGATAATATTACTTTCAACATTAATGGGCGTACCTAAGATATAATGTTTTATTCGTTGCCCATTAACAACCTTCGGGTTAGTACCTTCGGCATTATTTATTTTGATAGCTCCAGAACGATAAACCTCCTCGATAACATAGGGTCCTTCCCATTTTGAGAGGAGTTTTCCTGCAAAGAATCTGAAATGAGAGTTGTACAAAAGAACGTATTCTCCAACTTTAAACTCACGCTTTTGAATTCTTTTATCATGCCATCTTTTAACTTTTTCTTTAAATAACTTGGCATTTTCATAAGCTTGGGTTCTCCATTCATCTAAAGAGCTAATATCAAATAACCTCTTTTCACCGGCAAGTTTGAAATCATAGTTGAGTTCTTTGATTGCCCAATATGCTTTATGTTCTAACTCAAGAGGCAAATGACAAGCTTTTCCATAAACCATTTTATAAGGAGACATACCCATAGGATTTTTATATGTTGTTCTATAATCCCAAAGTGCATCATCTAATTTCTTAGACCAATTCTTCCGGGACCTATTGACAGTCTTTTGCAAAATTAATATTATTTCTCTATTGCTAAGTTTAACTTGACCACTAGACTGAGGATGATAAGGTGATGCAATTCTATGGTTAACATCATACTTGGAAAGCATTTTACAGAAAGCACCATGAATAAAGTGTGAACCACCATCAGTCATTAAATATCTAGGGACTCCAAACCTTAGGAAAATAACTTCCTTAAGCATTTTAATAGAGGTGTTGTGATCAGCACTACTGGTTGGAATAGCTTCTACCCACTTAGTAACATAATCAACAGCAACCAAAATATGTGTATACCCATTAGAGGAAGGAAAAGGTCCCATGTAATCAAATCCCCAAACATCAAATGGTTCAACAGCAAGTGAACAATTCATAGGCATTTCTTGACGCTTACCGATATTACCTATTCTATGGCATTCATCACAAGATAAGACGAACCTACGGGCATCCTTGAAGAGAGTAGGCCAATAAAATCCGGATTACAATACCTTGTGAGCAGTTCTATCTCCAGCATGATGCCCTCCATAAGCTTCGGAGTGACATTTCCGTAGGATTTGTCCCTTTGATATCTTTAGGACATGGCATTTTCTCAATTGCATCAACCTTAGCTTTGTCCACTTCAATACCTCTTTTAGAAATTTTATGACCCAAGACAATACCTTCATTAACCATAAAGTGGCACTTCTCCCAATTCAAGACAAGATTTGTTTGTTCACATCTCTACAAAACTCGATCAAGATTGCTTAAACAATCATCAAAAGACATCCCATAAACGGAGAAGTCATCCATGAAAACCTCAACAATCTTTACACAAAAGTGAGAGAATATAGCAGTCATACGTCTTTGAAAGGTAGCAGGTGCATTGCATAAACCAAAAGGCATACGTCTATAAGCATAAGTTCCAAAGGGACAAGTGAAAGTGGTCTTTTCTTGATCAGGTTGAGAAACAGGTATTTGTGAAAAACCAGAGTATCAATCAAGGAAGCAAAAATGTGTGTGCTTAGATAATCTTTCTAGCATTTGATCGATAAAAGGCGGAGGGTAATGATCTTTTCTAGTTGCTTTATTTAATTTTCTAAAATCAATTAGCATTCTATAGCCTGTAACAATTCTTTGTGGAATAAGTTCATTCTTATCATTAGGAACAACAGTAATACCTCCTTTCTTAGGGACACAATGAACAGGACTTACCCATCTACTATCAGCTATAGGATAGATTATACCTGCTTCCAGAAGTTTTAATATTTCCGTTCTTACCACTTCCTTCATCTTCGG
Organism: Thinopyrum elongatum; assembly: GCA_011799875.1. Lineage (NCBI taxonomy): Eukaryota > Viridiplantae > Streptophyta > Magnoliopsida > Poales > Poaceae > Thinopyrum > Thinopyrum elongatum. Next base: position 127,942,345 of record CM022302.1, read on the forward strand.
ATTTAACCGATGTTGGTGATCAACAACAGGTTTAGCATCAGGTTCCATATTAATCTTGTGCTGACATAGAGTGGGACTAATGCCCTTTAAATCATCAAGAGTATATCCAATAGCAGCTCGGTGCTTCCTTAGAACTTTCAATAATCTTTCTTCTTCATGTTCTGAAAGGTTAGCACTAATAATAATAGGATATATCTTCTTTTCATCAAGATAAGCATATTTCAAAGTTTCTGGCAATTGTTTTAATTCAAACACAAGATCACCTTTAGGTGGAGGAGGACATCCTAGAGTTTCAATAGGCAAATTGTGTTTAAGCAGAGGACGTTGTTCAAAGAAAATCTTGTCTATTTCATTTCTTTCATGCATATGTAGATCATTTTCATGGTCTAGCAAATATTGTTCTAGTGGATCAGTGGGAGGCACAGCAATAGAAGCAAGACCAATTATTTCGTCCTTACTAGGCAATTCTTTTTCATGAAGCTTTTTACTAAACTTGGAAAAATTAAACTCATGAGACTCACCACCAAAACTAACACCGACAGTTTGTTTCTCACAATCTATTTTAGCATTGACGGTGTTCCAGAAAGGTCTACCAAAGATAATGGGGCAAAAGTCATCTTGTGGGGAACCAAGAACAAGAAAATCAGTAGGTTATTTTATTTTCCCACACAAGACTTCAACATCTCTAACAATCCCAAGTGGTGTGATGGTGTCTCTATTAGCAAGTTTAATAGTGCCATCTATTTCTTCTATTTCAGCAGGTGTTATGTCATTCATAATTTCTTGATATAAGGTAAAGGGAATAGCACTCATGCTAGCACCTATGTCACATAAACCATGATAATAGTGATCTCCTATTTTAACTGAGACAACGGGCATGCCAACAACGGGTCTATGATTATCCGTTCTATCGGTTTTGGCAATTCTAGTAGCTTAATTATAGAAGAAAATAACATGCCCATCTATATTTTCTTCTAAGAGGTCTTTAACCATAGCAACACTAGGCTCTACTTTAATTTGTTCATCAGGTTTAGGTGTTCTAATATAACTTTTGTTGACCATAGTTGAAACTTTAGCATGTTCCTTTATCCTAACAGGGAAAGGTGGTTTCTCAATATAAGCAGTAGGAACAACTGAATCAACATTATAAAGTATAGTTTCTTCTTTAGCGAGTACTGGTTCTTTAATTTCTTCTTTAATAGGTGGGTGATATTTAAACCACTTTTCTTTAGGGAGATCAACATGAGTAGCAAATGATTCACAAAAGGAGGCTACTATCTTAGAGTCAAGTCCATATTTAGTGCTAAATTTTTGAAAAGCATCGGTATTCATAAAAGATTTAACACAATCATACTTAAGCTTAATACCTTACTCTTTACCTTCGTCGAGTTCCCAATCTTCAAAGTTGCATTTAATTCTTTCCAAAAGATCCCACCGGAATTCAATAGTCTTCTTCATAAAAGAACCAGCACAAGAAGTATCAAGCATGGATCGATCATTATGAGAAAGCCGAGCATAAAATTTCTGGATAATAATTTCTCTTGAGAGCTCATGATTGGGGCATGAATATAACATTGACTTCATCCTCCCCCAAGCTAGAGCGATACTTTCTCCTTCACAAGGCCAAAAATTATATATGTAATTCCGATCACGATGGGCTAGATGCATAGGATAAATTTTTTGATGGAACTCCAATTTCAATCGATTCCAATTCCAAGATCCAATATCATCGCATAGCCTATACCATGTCAATGCTTTTCCCTTCAAAGATAAAGGGAAAACCATCTTCTTTACTTCATCTCCGGGTAAACCTGCAAGCTCAAACAATCCACAAATTTGTTTCACATATATCAAGTGCATATCAGGATGTTCGGTTCCATCTCCTGCATAAGGATTAGCTAGCAGTTGTTCTATCATACCCGAAGGAATTTCATATTCAATATTTTCAGTAGGTGCAATAGGTTGAGGGGTAGCTAATTGTGGTTCCGGTCAAGGTGAAGATACCCCGAACAAACCCCTCAAAGGATTGTTTTCCATAGTAACAAGTGATAGTAAATTTCAGCACACTATATAAATGTTTCCTTACCAAATTCCACTTACCAAAGGCGCTTCACTCCCCGGAAATGGCGCTATAAAATAGCCTTCATGACCCACAAGTATAGGGGGTCAATTGTTGCTCTTTTCGATAAGTAAGAGTGTCGAACCCAACGAGGAGCAGAAGGAAATGACAAGTGGTTTTCAGCAAGGTAATGTCTGCAAGTGCTGAAATTGTAAGTAACAGAGTAGTTTGATAGCAAGATAATTTGTAATGAGCAAGTAACGGTAATAGTGACAAAAGTGCAGCAAGGTAGCCCAATCCTTTTTAGGCAAAGGACAGGCCAAAACGGTCTCTTATAATAGGCAAAGCGTTCTTGAGGGTACACGAGAATTTCATCTAGTCACTTTCATCATGTTGGTTCGATTTGTGTTCACTACTTTGATAATTTGGTATGTGGGTGGACCGGTGCTTAGGTGCTGTTCTTACTTGAACAAACCTCCTACTTATGATTAACCCTCCCGCAAGCATCCGCAACTACGATAAAAGTATTAAGAATAAATTCTAACCATAGCATTAAACTTTTGGATCCAATCGGTCCCTTACGGAATAGCGCATAAACTGGGGTTTAAGCTTCTGTCACTCTCGCAACCCATCATCTAATAACTACTCCACAATGCATTCCCTTAGGCCCAAATATGGTGAAGTGTCATGTAGTCGACGTTCACATGACACCACTAAGGGAATCACAACATACATACTATCAAAATATCGAACACATATCAAGTTCACATGATTACTTGCAACATGATTTCTCCCGTGACCTCAAGAACAAAAGTAACTACTCACAAATGATAATCATGCTCAAGATCAGAGGGGTATTAAATAGCATAATGGATCTGAACATATAATCTTCCACCAAATAAACCATATAGTAATCAACTACAAGATGTAATCAACACTACTAGTCACCCACAAGCACCAATCTATAGTTCTGGTAACAAGATTGAACACAAGAGATGAACTAGGGTTTGAGATGAGATGGTGCTGTTGAAGATGTTGATGGAGATTGCCCTCCCCAAGATGGGAGAGTTGTTGGTGAGGATGATGACGATGATTTCCCCCTCCGGGAGGGAAGTTCCCCGGCGAAATCGCTCTGCCGGAGGGCAAAAGTGCTCCTGCCCAAGTTTCGCCTCGAGACGGCGACGCTCCGTCCCGAAAGTCCACTCCTTATTTTTTTCTAGGTCAAAATGACTTATATACCAGAATATGGGCACCGGAGGTGGGCCTGGGTGAGCACAACCCATCAGGGCGTGCATGGGCTCCCTGGTGCGCCCAGGTGGGTTGTGCCCACCTGGTGGGCCCCCTCTGGTACTTATTTGCTCCAATATTCTTCATATATTCCATAAAAATTCTCCGTGAAGTTTCAGCTTGTTTGGAGTTGTGCAGAATAGGTAGCCTGACGTAGCTTTTCCAGGTCTAGATTTCCAGCTGCCGAAATTCTCCCTCTTTGTGTGTACCTTGCAAATTATGAGAGAAAAGGCATTAGAATTACTCCAAAAAGCATTATTATGCATAAAAACATCATAAATAATAGTAGGAAAACATGATGCAAAATGGACGTATCAGTTACAAACCTTCCCCCCTTAAAGAAATATCGTCCTCAAGATTTGGTTGCTCAGGGAACAAGTATGACTTGAGGACACCGTTTCCAACTCGGGTATCCATTTCCTTTGTTTGTTGTTCCCTCAAGAATTTCATATGATCTCCTTACCTTGCTCTAGGGTGGTTTGCTTCACCTTTCCCAAATTCTGACAGGTTTTTGCTCATATACCAAATACTTTTGCTGACGTTGATTCTTTCATATCTGTGGTGATATCCAAGGGATCTGAGCATGAACTTCCTTTTGGTCATGAAAACTTTTTACTTCTGCCCCGGGGTTGCTCAAACACATGCATGTCTTCCAGATTCAATCAAGGCTAAGAATCATGGCCATTCTCCTGACGAGATCTGACTGCTCGTAGGTGGTATTGACTTATCTTGATCTATTTTTTTGGCTCGAGCAAGAGATATGTACCAAAGATTCGACTGCCTTCTGTCATGAGCAATATAATGGGGTATTGACTGATAGCTGTAGCATACCTCAAACATTAGCATCTTGAGACTGTCCTGACAGGGGTGCTGGCGGGAAGATACTTTTCATGACAGACTGTCCGTGTACTTGGTTCCACCAGCGAGTATACCTGGTCTGAGCTGATGGTTTGGCTTTTGTCTTACCCACGCGGTCGGTATACCCATCTGTGGTAATAGGCCGTGGGATGCTTTAACATTGCCGTTGAAGTCAAACTGCTGAGGTTGCAAAAGAAATCTTGGATCTGACAGAACAGGCTTGGATATTCCGCACTAACCATGTTAAGCGGGTCAGCGGGATATGAAATCCTTGTAGAACGGAGTAGGCCTCTGAGGGTATGTCTTTTGTGGATCTGTATGGAATCATGGCCTCCAACTGACTTGGGTATCTGGACCCTGATAGTCGCGCAAAAATCATTGTACCTTAGCTGTCAGTCTCACCCTTTGACGGTCATGATTTTCTTTGTCAGGATACCTTGCTAAAATATCTTGGCCACACATGTCCTTGATTCTTCGTGCAACCATGAATGTGGTTAGTGCAATATTTTTGGCATTATTCCTTGTGCTTGCTTTCTGACCTGGGTCTGCACATATATGACATATACTCGGGGCTTGTAGCTGTACCGAGCTTGCTATTGAGGCCAATCATACAAGAGGGTGACAAGAGTTCATGAGATCTCCTTGTATGGTGCGGAATAATGACTTTGGTAGCCATTGTCTAGACTGTTGATTCTGCGTTGTCAGCTTTAGAACATATATACATACGAAGAATTTGCAACCGAACACTCGATCTTTGTGATAGGCATATATCTTAACTGATTTGTGCTTCTGACAAAATTATTGCGAATCTGATCCTTGAGTTGTACTGTCATATACTGCCAACTTGCCGTGTCATATCTTGTAGCAATACTGAATACTACATGCGGTGTTGTACCTGAGAAGCTTCTCCTTCGGTTGCTTGTTGAGAAAGATTCAATTCCTTATGTCAGAAGCCTTTATCGAGGTATCTTGCTGTGAAAGACTGGGTATCTTGGAACCAGAAACTGTCTGTATGTCGTACTGTGGAAAATTGAGGAGCCTTGCATCATAAGCTTCTTCCGATAGTGTGTGGAGGAAGACTGAGTTTCTCATATCCAAAGCCTCATACTGTGATATGCAGACTGGAATCCATACACACACCCATAATATTTTGCGACGGTTTCTTGCATGAGAAAAATTTGTTTGACTGTCTTCCTTGATCATAGCACATTCTGGCTTTCTTTCGGAGTATAACATATTTCAAGCATCATTCATTGCTGAGCCAAAACTATGTATATGATCCATACCTTTGACTAAAAATATACCGTTGCTCTTGTACCTGACTTGTCTTCCTGCTGGCTTGACCATTACTATGTGAGGATTAAGTACTGATGTAGACTTGAGGTGTTTAGCTAAGCTTCTTCCAAATATTTGAAATCCTTATTGCTTCTTTGAGTCCGGTGTCGGTTGATGAGCAACTTCCATAAGGGGAAATAAGGTAACACCGAGGTCCCAAAAGAAAGAAGCAAATGAACAACTCAACTAAACAAAAGCATACAAAAACAATCAACTCACACACAAACAAAGTCACATATTATTGCTATTCACACAATATGCATGCCTACTTAAGCACACAAATCTCACGGAATCTCCGGTACTACGATCTAACATGCTGTGATGGTGTGCACAAGGACGAATCAATGTGTGGAAGAGTTGGTGTAAACATCGCTACACCAAGTGCTAGCTCAGCAAGGTAGCATCCTTGACTGGCTCGGAGGAGAGGACGTACTTGGTAACCATGTAGCGGGACCCGAATGTCGCGACCACATTATTGTCAAGCAGACGGAAGGGATCCATACTCGTCCAAGGAATAGGATAGCAGGGAAAACTGAGTCTGCTAGCATTGCCCTTTCTTGATGACTAAGATCATTAAGGGTTGCCAACACGACAAGATAAAAGACATGATTCGGGATAGCAGCATGTCTACCACCAAAATGATAGGCGGGGAATGAAGAAATGAAACTGGTGCGATACCTGGGCACCATCCTACAAACAGTGTCCGGAACACTTGGCATCATTCCGCTGGGACAGAGATGACACCAAACACCGAAGAACAGGCTCAAAGGAAACTAAAGGGATGCAGGGGCTGAGATGTAGTGGATACAAACTGATACCAGCTTCACTCACAAGATAAATCATTAGCACAAAATAATAAGTCTATATGCATGCTATGCAACAAACAAATGCAGCAACCAAATGCAAAAAACAAGATAGACTCTACACTACTGATTTCTACCGCTCGTGCTGACTAGGGTGTCCTACAGCCAGACCTGCTCTGATACCAAGCTCTGTGGCACCCCGGCTCAGAGAAACCGGAATGCCCCGTATTCCAGCCCAGAGATCGAGGTAAGTCTTCTGGAATACGGCACTGCTCGGCATAGAACAAATCAGCTCTCATTACAAAGGATAATGGTACAAGGGTCTGATGTTACAAAGGATCACATCAGCACGGCGACACTACGCCTGCGAAGGTAGCTCTATGCTAGCAACGGAACAACTCGTAGCAGCGGAACAATGACGAAGGTGGTGAACTCCACTCCGCAGGGACTCTAGCTAGGACACGATCTAGCTCGCACGAACGGAAACCTCGACAAACAATCAATCACGGCATCACCTGCAATCTGGCATAACACGCCAGGTCAGTACATTGAATGTACTTGCAAGCTCACAACAACCAAAAGCATCAAGGCAAGACAATAACATAGCATTAATAGGTTAAGTTATTATCAACTACTATGAGAACAAAACGACTACTAAGCATGATATGATACTACTAGAATTACTGCTGAACCACCATCTCAAGAACCATCTCACTCTTGGCTATCCAACCAAGCAATAAATCACCTTGATCACCTCGTGATCAATACCTCCTCATGATCACCGCGTGACCACATCACAAACTGAATGATCATCCTCAACATCATCATCAACATCCTGCCAAACTATACTTCTCAAATATATATAAATCACCTATAAGTCATTCCGTCATGTGAGTGTTGATCGAACGGTGTGACCTAGTACGAACTTGTGCCCATGACCGAGGACGCGGCTATCAATAGATGAAACACACACTCTGTAGAGGTTAGCACACTGTACCCACACCATGGAACCCATGGCCTCGGACTCCCATTCGGGTGGACCAACGGCATTCCGACAGAACCAATCTATTGCCATGACACTCCCCGGCCACTCCAACCAACTCCCCTTTGGGCTAAGTCATGGGTGGCCCCGATGCCACTTCGGACATCCAACGGCCACCGTCGTGGCAAAACAATCATCCCAAATGGGGACATGGTACCAAAACAACTACGGGCACACAAGGCTTATACCGGCCTACCTGATCAGGGTAGCGCACGCGTATAACCTTCCCTAGTTGGAGGCACCGGCGAGAGGCATAACAATAGACCGCATTAGGGCCTCCCCATAGAGGCAAATGTGGTTGCACTGGAAAAGCCCGGTTCGGTGGCACCTGACCAATGAAATGATGGAATTTATCCCCAGGATAGATATGTGATAACTGATACTCCAATATCATCTATCAACCTGTAATCCAAGTCAGAGCAATATCCAATAAATAATCCAGAGCATACTATCATCATATCAAAATACTCCGAGGATAGCATAACACTACTATCGTGATGAATCCAAGAATCAAGATACTACTAATCGAATAGCAAGATCAAAATATTAACCAAAGATCCACATGATAACATCATATCCAAAATAATACTCCAAAGCATAATATCCAATACCATCATGAAAATAATATAAGCCACTAATAATCCAATGGCACATGTCATCCTCATAAGCTGCAAAGTATTAGTCCTGGAACTCCAAGCAACATCATGGCAATAGCAAGATCAAAATATTACTCCGAGAAATGCCATGAACAAGTCATATGTAGCTAATGCAAATTTTAAGCAAGTTTAAATAAGTAAACCATGTCACTGCATTGCAATCATGCAAATGGAGGGTGTGGCTTGCCTGGGAAGGATGGAACCACCGGGTGGAAGTACGAGAAGCTCGCGGAAAGAATCGCCAGAAAACCTTCTCTCTCGGAGGAGGCTGAATAAGGGCAAGGGCATAATGGTCATTTTTAGAATGTGACAACATCATGAAAATGATACCAACAAAACGGGCTCGATGAGACGAAGAAGTGGGCGTTGGAATCACCTGAATCGGAGTTGTGAGTGAGAAGTTATGACCGTTCGTTCGGTAGGCAGAAAAAGAAACAGAATCTGTTCATTTTTTCCCTAAACAGACGAACGTTCACAATATAGAGGGTTCGGCCGGCGGCTAGAAAAAGAGAAAGCGCCTTCTCAGAAATACGCCTCCCGATTAGTGAAAACGCATTTCCATCCAAAGGAACATGAAAGTACGCCTTCTAAACTGGAAAACGTATTTCAGTGGATGACGTCTCCACTTATCCACGCTGGCAGGCGCGGGGCCGGGCCTTGTGCCATTGCCAGGTAGGACCGCGGGGTCCATCAGCCAGCTAGAGGGGAGGGGTCGGCGTCTCCTTCTTCTTCCCGACGTCTGCTCCTGACCAAGGCAGAGCCAGCGAGCGACGGCGACCGCCGGCAGCTCCGGCCACCTCCCGGGCCGTGCAGCATACCGGCGTGATCAGGGAACCGAGCCGCACTCGCCTGGCCCACTCACGTATCCCGAGCAAGGTTGTGGCTACAGCGGACGGCGATGCCGGGTGTCGGAGGGCTCGGGGCTACAGCGCTTCCAGCGGACGAGGGAAGGGTGGAGGAGGCTCGCCGGGGATAGAGAAATGATATGGTGGTGGTGGAATCTCCCATGTTAACATGAGCTGATGCAACTGCTCTATATGTGTCTGACAGCTTAAAGACATCTCTCCACCAGAAAGAGCATGTCATAACAGTAGCTTGAGGTACCACTCCATCATAATATGAAGACCAAATCAAAGAGACCAAAGGGATGTCCACTTTATTATAGAAAATGTGCAAGTGTTTAATGAGAAGACCTTGGTTCTGGATATTTAGGTTGATTATCCCAAGACCTCCTTTCTCCTTGGGTCTGCAGACCAAGTTCCATGCAGCAAGGGATTCTTTAGGAGTGTCACTATTACCTCTCCAAAGGCACTGTCTAAAGATCCTATCAAGTTGCTTGAGAATCCCTGGAGGAATGCTCAATGTACACATGAAATAGATTGGCATACAGGCCAAAACTGATGCAAGGAGCTGGAGTCTGGAGCCCTGATTAAGCATGGAGGAACTGCAAGAAAGTCTTCTTTCAACTCTGTCAACCAAAGGCATGAAATCCACTATCCTAGGCCGTGTGGTACCCATTGGCAAGCCCAGGTAAGTGAATGGAGTGGTTCCAATTTTGCAACCAAGGACTACAGCCAGACTTGTAGCTAGATCAGTATCCATGTTCAAAGGGATCAAAGATGATTTGCTAAAGTTCACTTTCAGACCAGTGGACTCTTGGAAAGTAATAAGCATGTTTTTCATAGCCACCAACTGTTCCTCAATGGCAGGCAAGATGACAATTGTATCATCAGCATATTGGATGATAGGAAAATCTGGATTGTGAGAGGGAATAGGCAGTGTGAGGACTCCTCGAGCTAGCATGTCATTTACCACTGATTGCAAAAGATCAACAGCCAGAACAAATAGCAGAGGTGAGAGGGGATCCCCTTGCCTAACTCCTCACTTACACTTAAACTGCTTGCCTGGGACTCCATTTAACAAAACTGAAGAGCAGCCAGAAGATAGAATTTCTTTGATCCATGAGATCCATTTCTCATCAAAACCTTTGAATCTTAGCATCTGCAAAATAACCTCATGCTCAATCGTGTCAAAAGCCTTGGCAAAATCTAGCTTGTGAATAACAATAGGTCTCTTGGAATGTTTGCACTGGTGAATGTATTCAAAAGTCCATGCTAAACACTCCTGGATGGAGCGGCACTTGAAAAACCCATACTGGTTTTTGTGGATGCACTTGAGGATTATCCCTTGCAAACGATTAGCCAGAAGCTTAGTCAGAAATTTGAGGCAGGTATTGGTGAGGGATATGGGCCTATAATCATTAGGACTTTCAGGTGAGAGCATTTTGGGAATGAGAGTAATCAAAGACCCATTTATGTTCTCCAAAGAGATTTTCCCCTCATAAAACTCCTTGATCATCCTCAAAAAATCTGGCTCAATGATGGACCAGCAACGCTTGACAAAAAGACCATTGAAGCCATCGGGCCTAGGTGCCCGATCCACAGGTAGCTCCTTTAACACCTTATTAATTTCATCCAAGGAGAAAGGCCTGGAGAGCTCATCAAGGTCTCGTACTCGCTGTATTAAATGTGGCAGATCAAAGCCCATAGAAATGCCCTGGGCCTGGCCCATTCTGCCTTTGAAAGAAGTCCACAGAATTCCCGCCATCTGCTGATGATCAGACACAGGGGCTCCTCCCTCGACCGTAAGGCTAGCTATAGAGTTTTTTCTCATCCTTTCTGAAGCCATCGCATGGAAAAACTTTGATTTTTCTTCCCCCACCTTGATGTACCAGATAGTGCATCTTTGTTTCCAATAAATATAATGGAGCCTCAGTAGCTCCTCATGATGCAATTTGACTATTTTCCTGAAATTAAATTCAAGTGTGGTGAGAGGCCTTCTTTCTTCAAGCTGATCAAAATGTAAGATGACCTTGTTACATTCCAGCGTAAGCCTTTTGATATAAGATAACTTTTTGCTCCATCTCTTCAGATCCTGTCGGAGGCATTTAAATTTCTTTGAAATGACACCCGTTGCAGTCAAGTCTGCAAAAACAGTGTCGAGGTACGACACCTATGGGATCCCGAGAGACCCCTTTATGATTCGGCGGGGGGAGAGGTATACGCAAAGAGCAGAACCAGTGATCAACGCGTGAGGTTTTTACCCAGGTTCGGGCCGCTGATCAGCGTAAAACCCTACTCCTGCTTTGTGTTCTTATTGATGTTCTTGAGCCCAGCCTTCAGGAGCGCTCGCAATGAACAGTACGTCCAAAGAGCAGCTACGCATGCAGAATGGGCCAGAAGTTCTCCTCCTCTGTAGCAGTTGCCTTGGGCCTCCTTTTATATGCTCAAAGGGGTCTCCACAGTGGCAAAATGTACATACATTGAGGTGTAAAGTAGCTACAGGGTATCATACCTAACCCCTGACGGATTAGGACAAGCGCATTTAATGCACCATGAGGTGTCCGTTTAGGTGTCCTCACTTTCTTGGGGATGGAAAAAGGGGCCATCCCATCAGCACCGCTTAAGCTCTCCTCCACTGGTGCATCACCACGCATCCAGAGAAGGACCCAGAATGTCAGACTTGTTACTGTGCCGAAGCGGTGGCACAGTGGCAGAATCTCGCTAGGCGCCGAATCTTGCCGGGCGCCAAGCCTTGCCGGACGCCAAGCCTTGCCGGACGCCAAGCCTTGCCGGACGCCAAGCCTTGCCGGGCTCCACAGGCCATCCCGGTAAGGATCTTGCCGGGGAAGCTGGCCTTCGGATTCCAGCTTCGCTTGTCCATTGATCCTCAGATCTCTGACTCGATGATTTCCTTGGTGGCCCGAATCGACCTCGAGCTGTTCCCGGCAAGCCTTGCCGTGGGGATGACTACAACTGCCCGTGCACAAGTACGGGGTACTAGTGGCCCAATACTTAGTACACCGACAGGAGCCCCCGGGCCTAGGCCATACACGAGTGCGAGGCGTTGTTGGGCTAGGCCCAAACAGTGCACGGGCACGCGTGGCAGGGAATTAACCTCTCGTAAATATCTCGTTTTACTGTGCCCCCCACTACGCGCACGGAGCGCGCGACATGGGAAGCGTGCCAAAAAGGCTGCAACTGCCTCGCGCCTATAGAGGCGCATTCACATTGGGGAATAAAAGAGGCGGCCCTGCTCCTTCCCCATAAAAAAGGAGAAGTCGCAGAGGCACGAACCTATTTACCCCCCTCTTCTTCTCAATCTGGCCATCGCCATCGCCCTCCTTCTCTCGAGCTCAGAGCGAAGCCTTTTCTTCTTCCGCCCGCTACTTCTGCGCTAGCTCCACCCCCAGCTTCCGCTCTCACCGTCGCCATGGCGCCCAAGGCTAGCAAAGGCAAGGGCAAGGAGGCGAAAGCCGACGTTCCGGAGAGCGAACTGGTGAAGATGCGAAAGAGGCTCGTCGTCTTCCCTCCAACGCTCGATGCCGAAGCTCTGAAGGGGCGATACCAATGCATGTGGGCGAAGGGGACGCAAGCCCATCCCGCCACACGCGTAATCCCAGGTGCTTGTTCTGAAGGCGGATTGGACAGATACCCTTTCTTCACTGCATATTTCTATTGCGGGCTCTGTCCCCCCTTTTCCGACTTCTTCAATGATATCATGTACACATACGGCTTTCACCTTCTCGATTTCACGCCGAATGCAGTACTTTGCATGTCTATCTTTGCCCATCTCTGCGAAAACTTTGTTGGCGTGACCCCCAATTCTGCTCTTTTTCGCCATTATTTCTTCCCTCGCATCCAAAAAGGAGAGGCCCTCTCTGGTTCTATTGCCTGGATCCCAAGGGCTTGGAATAAGGAAATATACCCAGAGGGAGTTTACTGCGAAAAGTGGGATGAGTGGCGGGCTGAATGGTGCTGGATCAAGGAAGCAGATCCCCATCCATTTTGTCATCCCCGGCAACAGAAGGTGGTCCGCGGCAAGGATTGGAGCGACCCCGCAGCGGAGGACGAGAGGCTCACAATCGCCACTACCAGAATCCTTCGCCTAAAGGCTGCCGGACTAACGACGGAGATGATCGGCTTCGACTTTCTCCGCCGCCGCATCGCCCCTCTGCAGAATAGGGGAAGGCCAGCTTGGGAATACAAGAACGCGGCAGATGTCATGAGATTGCGCCCCGGGCTGAACAACAACCTGTCCGCTATGCAGCTTGGCGCTCTTCGTCAAAAATTATTCCAGCGCGAAGACAAGCACCGGCTGCCGGCAAGGATTGTCCCCTTGTGCAACAATTCTGCCTTGGGGTCAATCATTGCCTTCATGCCGATGTTCAATGCCCACGGCCTTGACCCGACCTGGGCTGAGCCAAGCGAGCAGGAAGCGCAGAAGTTTTTTGACAACTTGACGGAGAAGCCTGTCCGGCAAGAGTCAGATTTCATCTGAGCCACCACTGACCAAGAAGTAGCTTATATTGCTACTAGAGTGGAGGAGGCAAATCTTGCCGCGGAGGCCGGCAGCGTCGGCTTCACAGAGTGGGAAGCCAGCGACGCAGAGGTGGTAGTGGAGGCAAAGCCTGCCGAGGAGGACAAGGTTGCCGGGGAAGAAGGCAGCGCAGCCGCTGAGAGCTCGTCCGGCGAAGACACGGCCGAAGAAGAGACGCGAGAAGAGCCCTCACCCCCGAAGAAGACAAAGCGTGTTCTTCGGAAGGCTGCATCAGGCATCCCGGCAAGCCAGCCTTCCTCGAGCGGCGAAGCCCCTGGCAAGAAAGTGGCCGGCAAGACTGGACCGCGGCAGGGGGCTCGTCAACAGCCTGCGCGGCGTGCGAGACCCACACCAGCGACCACTGCTGGGGCGGCAGGAGGGTCTCGTACTACCGCACCGGAAGCTGCCCCGGCGCCTGCCACAGCCAAGCGGCCTAGGACTCCTCCTCCGCCTCCCCACTCAGACATCGCAACGGAGGTCGACTTCGACATCTCCGGCTTTAGTCTAGAGCGAGAGGAAGAAGAGTGAGTACTTTGCCACAGCTTTTACCTTCCAATTTTGCATCAATCTTACTGACTTGTTTGTATTATTTCTGCAGTGACACAGAAACCTTGCTGGAGAGAATGGCGAAGAGGTCAAGGACTTCTACGGGTGATGAGCCCCCGGCAGGCTCCATGAGTGTGCCAGAAACTGTCATTGTCAGCCCGGAGTCTAGTCCTCAACACAGCCCCCAGCACAGCCCCCAGCGTAAGTTCATTGTTCTTTTTTCGCTGACTGGTGCCGAGGCTTTCATTCTTGCCGCTGATATCTTTGGGTTCGCAGGAGAAGTACGGCAACAAGGAGAAGACATCCCCATTGTGCCTCCTTCATCGACCGCTCCGCCCACAAGCACGTCCCCGGCAAGAGATCCTGCCGACGAGCCCATTCTAACTGAGGAGGAGCCGGCAGGCGCGGACTCCGGCAACCCACCCCTGGCAACCGGAGTTGCCGGGAGGGGTGAAGTCACCTCTCAACAGCTCGACGCATGTACTCAATTGCCCCAGAGTTCTTGTTACTCATTTTCTTTTATCTCTCTGCCTTTAGTCACTTCAAACTTCAACCTCGATCTTATTCTGTCTTCCTCCTTCGCCCTTCAGAGTTCCCTGTGATGGAACACATGGACGTCGACGTCGTCATCGAGGAGACCGCCAGGGATGCCGCCGCCGAAGCAGACAGGATCGCTGCCAGCGAGGCCACCAAGGATGACATTGACGAGGCTGGTGGTGCTCTTGACGGGGAGGCCGCCAAGACAGCACAAGAGGAAATCACCGAAGAGCCTGCTGAAGAGGGCGACAGGGAGGCTGAGGACCGCACTGACAGCATTCCTACCGCAGGAGCGCCAGGCGCTGCACCGGCCACAGAGCCCCCTGTCACTGGTGAGGCGGCCACTGAAGACCAGCCGTCAACATCTGAAGGCCCCTCATCCAGCAAGTACCTCAAGGTTGGCGAGAACCTGTTCGTCAACTTGCCGGGGACGACAAGCACTGAGGCACCAGCCGAAGGAGAAATTTTCGAGGAAATCATTGCTGCTGCCGGGCTCGAAGTTGTCGACGCCCCCAGCACTAGCAGCGGCAAATCTGAAGAGGACCAGCTCCTTCAGGCCATGGGCGAGAATTTCCGCAAGCTCCAGGCTCTCCATCGTGCCCGAAAAGAGAAGGCGGACTCCAGAATGGCAGTTGTCGAGGCAGCCGAAGCGGATTTTCAAAGGCGCGTCGCACAAATGCAGATCTGGCACGCCGAGGCCCTCCAAGAGCTGCTTGCCGGCCGAGAACAAGTGAGCCAGCAATGGGATGAGATCCTCCTGAAGCAATCCGATATGGAGAAGGCGCATGATGAAGCTGTTCAAAGGATTGCTGCCGAAGATGCCCTCCTGATGGGGCGCCGCGTTGCCCTTGATGCTCATGAGGAAGATCTCACCGCACGTGAGCAGGCGCTCGCCGCCAAGCTTCGTAGCAAGGATGAGGATATCGAGAATCTTGTCGCGCGGCGGACCCAGGAGCTGGAGCAAAAACATAAGGAGGCGCTCGAAGCTCTGACCGCAAGTCACGCCGGCAAGCTCAAGGAGGCCGTCGATGCTGCCGAAGCTGCAGAGGCCGCCAAGAACGAGCTGAGCGGCAAAGTGAAGAAGCTGGAAACAGATCTCGAGGAGCATGGCAAGGAGCTCTCAACGCTCAAGGGGCACAGGGAAAAAACCCTCCACTCCTTGGTGGAGATGCAAGTCGCCCTATCCGACAAGACCAAGCAGCTCTCCTCTACGGCTGATAACATTGCAGTTCTGGAGCTGAAGCTGACCACGCTGCAGAAGTCTCTCGAGGCCGGCAAGGCCCGTGAGAAGGCTCTACTCAAGGATCTCCAAGGAGAGAGGAACCTGCTCAAGAGCGCCGCCGCCGTCCAAAACGAGTACGAGAAGGGAGTGGAGATCTGGACTGGACGTCTCATCGCCACCGCGGAGAAGCTTATCGCAGAACTGTCAACCATGGGCTTGTCGAACTTCAAGTATTCTTCCGAGGAAAGAATATCTCCAAGTGCCAGGTTGACGATGTTCTTTGAAAGCATCATCAACGCGTTGAGGGCGCTCCAGTCTAGCCGGGCGACCCAACTGGCCAACGAGACTCGCCGGCTTTGCCGGGCGGTCCTCCGCAAGGTGCTCATCAAGGTGGTGCACAGCAATCCCGGCATCGACCTCTCCAACGCGCTCGGCCATCTGCCAAGGGATGCAAATGTTGAGGCGCTTGAAGAGTGTATCGCGCCTATCCTTGAGAAGGTGGACTCCATCAAAAGAATCAAAGGCCAGCGCAGGGATTGAGTGCTTCCCTTTCTTTCTTGCCGTCGTTATCTCATGTAAAAGACAATTAAGTCTCAAGTTAGAATTGCGGCAACTCATGGATGTAACACAATTTGCCTATGTTTAAGTTCATGCTTGCTATTTTCCTTGTCTGATTCCTTTATGTATAGAGTTCATCCTACGCTTATTGAAAAACTTGCCGGCGCACAACCTGCCGCGAGCGCTGGGTGCGGGACTTCAGCAGCCTGCTGGAGGCGCAGCGGCCGGCAAGACTCCTTGGCGTTCTCAGTGCAGCCACCTAAATCATTGAGCGGACTCGAAACAAAATAAGGGCGCAACCGATTACAGCAAGGGTTCCTTCGCGTGCAGATTTTCCATACAAAGATCGGAATCGTCCAAGAAAATAACTTCGTAATAAAAGAGAAACTTGCTCTGAGCTTTTAGGACTTAGCTTTCTATCACTGTCCTTCCTTCGGCAAGCGTCGATTCCGAACGTCGCCAACTGGTATTCACATCTTCCTTCCCCCCGGCAAATGTGCACGCGAGGAATCCTTCTATCTTTTGAGAAAAATAAAGAAGAGAAAATAAAGACATGAAACCTTGGCGGTTCGTTAGAACTTACCGGGATTAGGTGTCATACAACATCTTAGACAAACATGCATATATATAAATATGAACATGGGAATCAATAAGGGAATGTACAACACTTAAATTTATTCATCTGTGCACAGGGTCTGCGCCTGGCTCTGTACAAAGGATCACATGCCTTGCCGGCAAGACTTGTACAAAAGGGTGGTTGCCGGGAGCCCCCGGCAACCGCGCCTTATTGATAGAACTTGCGAAGATGTTCGATATTCCAGGAATTGCTCACTGGAACGCCATCTTCGGTCTCCAGGCGGACAGCGCCGGGCCTGGTGACTCGTACTACCCGATAAGGGCCTTCCCACTTTGGCGTCAACTTGTTTGAATTCTTGGCGGACTGAATCCGTCGAAGAACAAGGTCGCCTTCCTCAAGGCTTCGGGCATGAACTTTGCGGCTATGGTAGCGGCGCAAAGCTTGCTGGTAGCGTGCAGCTCGCACAGCAGCCTGAAGACGATTCTCCTCAAGGAGCACGGCGTCATCTAGCCGCAGTTGCTCTTGCTCGAGCTCATCATAAGCGAGCACTTGAGGAGATCCGTATATGAGTTCCGTGGGGAGAATTGCTTCCGCTTCGTAGACCAGAGCGAAGGGCGTCTGGCCGGTGACTTGATTTGGTGTCGTTCTGATTGACCAAAGAACCGCCGGCAACTCATCAATCCAGCGTCTTCCGTACTTTTTCAGCCTGTCAAAGGTTCTGGTCCTTAGACCGTGCAGCACTTCAGCATGGGCCCTCTCCGCTTGGCCGTTGCTTCTCGGGTGAGCAACAGAGGCAAAACAAATCTTGTCGCCAAGGTCTTGGACGTACTGCATGAAGGTGCGACTTGTGAACTGCGTGCCGTTATCGGTGATGATCCTGTTGGGCACACCGAAACGGCAAACAATTCCCTTGAAGAACTTGACAGCTGACTGCGCTGTCACCTTCCTCACTGCTTCCACCTCCAGCCACTTTGTGAACTTGTCGATAGCAACGTACAAGTACTCAAAGCCCCCGGTAGCACGGGGGAAAGGGCCCAGTTTGTCGAGCCCCCAGACCGAAAATGGCCAGGAGAGAGGGATTGTCTGAAGAGCTTGAGCTGGCTGATGTAATTTCTTCGAATGAAACTGGCACGCTTCACACTTGGTTACTAGTGCAGTCGCATCCTGGAGGGCGGTAGGCCAAAAGAAACCTTGCCGGAATGCTTTCCCGGCAAGCGCTCTTGACCCTATGTGAGAACCACATATGCCCCCATGTATTTCTGCCAACAGCTCTAGTCCATCCTCCCGAGGAATGCACTTCAATTTCACACCATTTGGTCTCTTTCTGTACAGGACGTCATCGACGAACTTGTACATAACAGACCGACGGGCTACTCTCTCTGCTTCTTCCTATTCCTCAGGGAGTTCAGCTGTCTGAAGGAAATGGACAATGTGCTGCGCCCATGCTGGAGCCTGAGGCTCGACAGCTAGGACTAAAGGCATCTCCTCCGCCGGGGGAATGTTTGTCTCGACAGCAAGGGCCTGAGGCCCTGCCGGAGCCTGTTGTTCCCCGGCAGGCATGTCGATCCCGACAACTTCCTTGCCGGCGGCTCCGGGGAGCTCTGCCGGGAAGTACTGGCCAGAGTTCAACTTTCTTCTCTTTTCTTGCCGCATCGATGGCGCCACGGATGGTTGAGTCAATTGGAGCACAAAAGTTCCTGGTTCCACAGGCAACTTGAGGGCAGCGCGCTTTGACAGGTCGTCGGCAATATTGTTCTCGGCCCAAGGAACGTGCTCCATTTGGAGGCCGTCAAAGCGCTCTTCCAATTTCCTCACTTCATCTACGTAGGCTTGCATCAATGGACTCTGATAACTCTTGTTAACTTGCCTGACGACAAGTTGTGAATCGCCTTTGATGATAAACTTTTTGATACCAAGGTCTGCAGCGATCCTGAGACCGGCAAGCAAACCCTCGTATTCTGCAGTGTTGTTGGTCGAACTCTCCCGGGGAAAGTGCATTTGGACTATGTACTTGAGGTGCTCTCCGGCGGGTGCGACAAGCAGCATGCCAGCACCGGCGCCTTGCAGCGAGAAAGCCCCGTCAAAGTACATAACCCATTGCTGATCGATTTCCTTGCCGGGCAGAGTTGTTTCTTGAACTTCTTCGTCTGGCGTTGGGGTCCATTCTGCAATGAATTCTGCCAAGGCCCTGCTCTGGATCGTCGAAGTGCTTTCAAACTTAAGGCCAAAGCTGGACAACTCCAATGCCCACTCCACGATCCTGCCGGTTGCCTCCGGATTTTGCAAAATCCGTTGCAACGGAAAGCGAGTGACGACGGTGATCTCATGTGCTTGAAAATAATGGCGCAGCTTCCTCGAGGCCATAAGGAGGCCGAAAAGCAACTTCTGCACACCAGAATATCTTGACCTAGCTCCTTGTAAAAGAGAGCTGACAAAATAAACTGGGCGCTGCACCACCTTCTTCTTCTGCACGGGTTCTTCTGTTTGCGCAGATCCTGTCTTGCCGGGATCAACCCTTGCCGGGGAAGATCTTGCCGCGTCATTTGGCGGTCCTGCCGTTGGCGTTGCTTCCTCATCAGCTTCTCTCTGGGCCACTAGCACAGCGCTAACCACTTGATTTGTTGCTGCCAGATACAGCAGCAACGGCTCTTGTGGTTTAGGCGCGACTAGCGTCGGCGGAGAGGAAAGGTATTTCTTCAAATCTTGCAGCGCAGCCTCCGCTTCCGGAGTCCATTTCATCGGACCTGCCTTCTTCAAAATTTTGAAGAAGGGCAGGGCGCGCTCAGCAGATTTGGAAATAAACCTGCTTAGAGCAGCAACACAGCCGGCAAGACGACGCACATCCTTGACGCGTCTCGGCGCTTCAATTTGCTCAATAGCTTTGATCTTGTCGGGGTTCGCTTCGATTCCCCGGCAAGATACAAAGAATCCGAGGAGCTTGCCGGAAGGAACACCGAACACGCACTTCTCAGGATTGAGCTTCAAATTGATCTTGCGCAAGTTTGCAAATGTTTCTTCTAAGTCTTGAATGAGCGTTGCTTTGTCTTTGGTTTTGACCACTATATCATCCATATACGCCTCCATATTTCTATGGAGTTGTGGCTCAAAACCAATCTGGATTGCTCTGGCAAATGTAGAACCAGCACTTTTCAACCCGAAAGGCATTCGTATGAAACAATGCGTACCACATGGGGTGATAAAGGCGGTCTTCTCTTCATCTTCCTTTGCCATAAAAATCTGATGATACCCTGAATAGGCATCAAGGAAGGACAGGAGATCACAACCAGCGGTGGCATCCACAATCTGGTCGATGAGCGGCAAGGGAAAAGGATCTTTTGGACAAGCTTTATTGATATCTGTATAATCAATACAAAGCCTCCATTTCCCATTCGCTTTCCGCACTACAACCGGATTGGCCAACCAGGTTGGGTGAAGTACTCCTTTGACTAGTCCTGCCGCCTCCAGCTTCTTAATTTCTTCGGCAATGAATTCTTGCTGCTCCAAGGCCTGCTTTCTGACCCTTTGCTTGACGGGCCGCGCATGAGGACAGACAGCAAGGTGGTGCTCAATTACCTTCCTGGGAACACCGGGGATGTCAGACGGTTGCCATGCAAACACGTCGACATTCGCCCGCAGGAAAGCAACGAGTGTGCTTTCCTATTTGTCATCTAGGGTGGAACTTATGGTGAAAGTTCCCCCCGTTCCATCCTCCCTGGCAGGCACCTTCTTGGTTTCCGGTGGAGCAGCCTTGGACTTCTTGTTCTTGCCGGTGGAACTCTCTGGTACGTCCTCGACGGAAGCGCGGCACTCCGAGGAGGTGCGCTTGCCGGAGTTCACGCCAAGGTTCCTGCCGGTCTTCTTCTTCCCCCCGGGAGTTCCAGCGGCAGGAGCAGATGCCTTGACAGCAGGTGCTGCAACTGCTTCCTGGTAGAGTTGATCAGCACAGATGAGCGCATCCTTCTTATCGGAATGGATAGTGATAACGCCCAACGACCCAGGCATCTTCAAGACGTTGTACGCGTAGTGTGATGTCGCCATAAACTTAGCCAGCGTTGGCCGACCAAGGATCCCATTGTATGACATGGGGATCTTGGCGACATCAAACACCACCTTCTCGGTCCTGAAGTTAAGCTCGCTGCCAAATGTTACCGGCAGCGTAATCTTGCCCTTAGGCTGGGTTCTCCCCGGGTTGACCCCTTGAAACGTACATGTTTCCTCGAGGTCCTCGTCGGGAATCTGGAGCTTTCTGAGCACATCCGGCGAGATTAAGTTTAGGCCGGCCCCGCCGTCAACTAACATTTTCGTCACCTTAAGGTTGCGAATTGTTGGCGAGACCAACAATGGCAAGCACCCGACCGCTGTTGTGCGATCGGGGTGATCCTCGGCGTCAAAAATGATAGGCGTGCTGGACCACTTCAGGGGCCTACATGCTTCTAGGGATGGCTCTGCCGCATTGACCTCCCGCACCCACTGTTTGAGTTGGCGGTGGGAGGAATGCAGCGAGGCACCCCCATCAATGCACATGGCCTCCGTAGCCTTCTGAAATTCTTGCTCACTGGATTCATCATCTTCCTCATCATCATCTCCTTCTTTGTCTCGGCCCCGAGCGGTGTGGCACCCCGGCTCAGAGGAAACCGGAACGCCCCGTATTCCAGTCCCAGGGACAAGTCCACTGGAATACGGCACTGTTGGCATAGAACAAATCAGCTCTTTATTGCTATAAATACGGTTACAAGGGTACAAGGATTACATCGGCACGGCGACACTACGCCTGCTCAAAATAGCTCTATGCTAACAGCGGATCGACCAGAGGGAGCGAAGCAACTCTCGGCAGCGGAACAACGTCGGCGGTGATGGACTCCACTCCGCAGGGACTCTGGCTGGAACGCATATCCTAGCTCGCGCAATCAACATCTCCAACAAACAATCAATCATGGCATGACCTGCAAACTGGCATGACACGCCAGGTGAGTACTTTGAATGTACTCGCAAGCTCACAACAAACATCAGCATTAAGGCAAGACAACATCATAGTAATCAAGATTAGGTCGAGATTTACTGTTACCGAAGGAATGGTTGAAATGAGCAATAACAGGCTACTCTTCCTGCATTCTGGTGACCAACTCATGATCACTCCAAGAACATCCAACGATCATCCTCGAGATCGTTACCAAGACTTGCCCATGGCATACTGTCCAACTGTTACCAAACTCAGATGAGTTCTCCCATCATTACTGTCATTATAACGGTTGATCTCCTATAGAGGTCTGGACGGGCTGTCCAATACCGTGGACACGGCTATTCGAATAGATTTTACACTCTGCAGAGGTTGTACACTTTACCCACACCACGGAACTCATGGCCTCGTGCTCCCATTCGGGTGGACCAACGACGTTCCGACGAAACCCGCCTGACCCGTGACTCTTCCATCGTACGACCGGCAATCATACTCCCTCTTGGAGTCAAGCCCTGGGTGGCCCCGTGTCCTCAAGACACCTGCCAGCATCCTGGCCAAACAAACTGTCCCAAACGGGGACCTGGATCCAATAACTCAACTGGGCTCACAGGGTTATCGCCGCCTACCGGGCCAGGGTAGCGCGCGCGCATAACCCTCCCTCTTTGGAGGTACCGGTGGAAGAGCACGCGATTAGACCAAGTCAAGGCCGTCCCATACCGGCAAATGTGGCTGCACGAATAAGCCCGGACAGGTGACTCTCGATCAACCAACTAAGTTCACCTATTACCAGGTTGTTTTATCAAGTTAACTTAGTTGGTCAAATTAGGCATCTTATCCCCGAACAATCTTTCTGTCACAGCTGATACTCCGATATCATAGTAATCCAATAACCGGCATGCTTAGGCTACTGCTACTAGTTCATATTCACAAATGCCGGATGAAAACGAAAATAATCATAGACGGTAATTCTCAACATCATAACCTCAACAAGTGGGTAAACTACTAGTCATTAACAATCCGGTATTCAACAGCTACTCATGCATGTCATAATCCAATCCATGCTACGGATAACATTCTTGCTATTAAAGTAATTAATTAAACTATGATATTTCATTGCAATTATGCAGATGAGGGTTGTGGCTTGCCTGGAGATGAAGGAGTCATTGGAATGAAATGCGGAAATGTCGCGGGGACGAATGCCGGAGGCAGTACTCTCTCGGAGGGCTGTTTACGGACAAGGGCAAAAGGTCATTTCCACTGTGTCAAAGCATTATGGAAATGATGCCAACAGAACGGGCTCGACGAGACGAAGAAGTGGGCTTTGGAATCACCTGATTTGGACTTACGAGCGGAGAGATATTGAGGAATGACTGCCAGGGACTTTTCTGCAAACATTTCATTAGCATCAGGGTCCCTGGACAGTTTCTAGAAAAAAAAAACAAGAGGCACTGTGCCGACCCGGGCCGAAACTGCTGCCACTGCACTGCTGCTCCTGGGCCAAGCCCAACACCGATGCCCACTAATTCAATTTAAAAAAAATTGGGCCACACCGGGCCAGGCCCACCCCATCCCTCCACCACCTCCTTCTTCCTCCTCCCGTACAGAACCGGAGAGGCAGGGCAGAGGCGGGTCCGGTGCCGGCCCCGGCGGCTCAGGCCATCCCCGGCGAAGGCAAGGACACCGGCGGGCGCGGGATGGGGCGTCGCGTCCAGGAGCGGCAGAGAGAGCGGCGGGGGAGGGCTGTGGAGCGAGGGGCAAAGGCGGCAGCGGACGGCGGTAGTAGGCGGCTCTGGTCCGCGTCGGGCGCAGTGCTCCGGCGATCCCGGCGATGAAAGAAGGAGGTGGGGTGAGTCTACGGCAAGAGGGGAGACCACCGGAGAGGTCGGGAGAGGAGGTGGCTGGCTCCAATTCGAGCCGAGCTCCGCGGCGGCCATAGCGGCCAAAGGAGAGGAGGGGGGGCTCCGGGGTTCAGGAGGGGGCTTGGGGAGGGGCAGAGGAGGGTGGCCAGCTCGCTGGTGAGGTCGGACGAGCCCGGGGAGGGCCTTAAATAGGCGGGCGACGGCGAGGTCCGGGCACGGCCGCGGTGACGCGTGCCCCGGCGCCTCGATGCCTCCAGAGCTCGTCTGGAGGAGGGGAGGGCATTCCAGGGGGTTCGGGGAGGGGCTGAGAGCGATCAAGAGGAGTCGGGAAGGACCGAGGGGGCTCGCGGTGGTCGGAAACGACGACGGCCGAGAGGACATGGCCCTGGCACGGCGGCCACAGGGCGATGGAGGGGACGGGAGAGAGGGAGACTGGTCTGGGGAGGAAGAAGACAGCGAGGGAGAGCTGTTGGACATGACTACTCGCGCGGAACCGACGAGGAGAAGAGGGGCCCGAGCTGACTAGTACGCAGCTCACGTCCATGTCATGCCAGGGCGGCGGTCACCGCATGGACTCGGTGTTTCCACGTGTCCTGGTCAACTCCATCATGTCAACTCGATCAGTCACTCATAGGAAGAGGTCAAGGAGGAAAGAAACGAGCATAGTGGCACATGAGTTGACCACAGCTTGCAGGTTTTGTCTGGAACAGGAAGGTGTTTGGAGTGGGCTGGGGGAGATTGAGCATGATCTAGACTCCGATATTTGGCATGGGATGATCAAATGCTAAGGTGATCATGTCTGCAAATTTGCAGCTCATTTGGATGAAGATAAATAGCACTTGCTGTTCAAAGGGCCTCACTGACCAGATTTGCAAAGTATGAAGTAGCACTCACATACTTCATTGGATTGAGCTGAAATTTGGCAAGGCAGGTTTATTTGGACAGATGAAGATGTTGTAAAAATTTAATACCAAATGGACATGCCAAAATGGTACTTCCTTCACAGCTATCTTCTCTGTCCAGAAACTTGGAAGAATTCTAGAGAATTATTGGTAAGATGAATTGAGCCCAAATTTTGTGGAGATGGATAATACGAATATAAGAATGTTCTGGAAATTATTCATGAATTATGGAGCAATAAAAATTATAGTTGCTTCACAACCCATAATAATTACCAGAAACAAAGATTTGATACTGTGATCACATAGATGATTGGATAAGGTTGAAACTTGGTGGAGAGTCATGATTTGGGAAAATGAAGGTGCATGAAAAATTTCAACTTATTTGGATACTCCTAGCTAGTACTTCCTTCATTAAGCTTCCAGTTAACCAGAAACTTAGGAAATTAGCCACGGGAGTTTTATTATCCAAATAAAGTTGAATTTTGGCATGTGGCAATGATATGGATAGGAAAGAATGCCCAAAAAGTTTGAGAGCAAGTGGGCCAATATAAAGGGTACTTGCTTCACAAACTGACAACTAGGGCAGAATAGGAAAAAGATTATTTGTGAATTATTTTTGGACATGGCAAGGAATATTTTGACACATCTGGATAAGATATGTCCCAAAGGATTTATGAGAATTATTTGGGAATTTTGGGAATGATAGAAATATGAGTTGCTTCACAACTCAGAGCTGACAGGGTTATTCCTTTAATAGAAAAAGGAATATTCCCAAGAAAAGAATATTGGGATTGGTCCAAGATGGAAATGACAAGGTCTTGGGATGATTTTGAGGTTGGCAAGCCACTTGGGAGTGGAATCAAGGGTGATCTCTCCAGGTTTCAGGACTACTAAGCCACAGAAAAGCAAATCCAGACCAAAATAAAAAGGAAAAAGAAATGGGCAAAATCCAGGGTGTCACAAACCTACCCCCCCTTAAAGAAATCTCGTCCTCGAGATTTGGTTGCTCCGGGGTTAAACCTGAATATTCCCCTTTGAGGAAACCGTTTCCCACTCGGGTTTCCTTTATACCTTTGTATTCTGCTCCTGCTGGTTACTCGGACTGACTGCCTGGCCCTGATGTGATTCGTTTCACTGGATCCTTATTCTGACAGGTCTTTCCCCATATATTATTCTGATTTTAATCCTTTTATGTCCAATGGCCTGCCTAGGTGCAATGAATTATCCTGAGTACAATACCCGTCCTTCTCGCAAGCCCGAGAGTTGTTCCTTATGGATGTGTTGTGATGAAGTCCAATACGGATGATCGTCCATTGACTTGTGAACAGATCCTCTCGAGGGACATGAAATCTTTTACTCATTGTGCTTGGGTGTCCTCAAAGGGCTGTATGTCCTCCAAGTTTGAAACAGTACTGTGATTCATATCGTTCTCCTTCTCGCATGGTTTACTGAATCATCTTTGGTATTTGTACTATCTCAGGTATCACATTCGCACCGAAGATTTAATTGTCACCTGTCGTGACCAGCATAAAGGTGTACGGTGATATTATCCATAGACTTGACTGACAGTGGTCCTGGCAGCAGAATCTTGTTCACGGCAGGTTATTCTTTATCTGCTTCCCATATGTGAGGACATGTGCTACGAGACTGTTGCTCATCCTTCTGAGTGCTCAGCCTGACAGGCTTGACTATTCTCTTCTGATGATTCTGGGAATATTTAGTTGGCTGAGCGGGTTGACTCGATATGGGGTCCTTGCAAATAGATTAGACCCCGTGGTGTGTATCCCCATGGTGACCGGTATCGAACCAGTCTATTCTGGCATTTGTACCAAGTTGATCATGTAACCATTATCATATCTGTATGGCCAATCTTGCTCCTTCATTATGGTTTTCTTTACCTGGATCCTTAGCTGAAAGAGCTTGGCCTTATGTATTCTCGATTCTTCGGGTGACCATGGGTACTGCCAGATGCAACGTTCCGGCAGGCATATTACTTTACAAGTTGTAGCTGTAGGGTAACGACTGTCTGAACCCTTGGATGAAATCGGCAAATAAACCAGTAGCCACCAGAACGGTCTTTACAACTCAGATCTGGGACATTACTGGAGTAACTCAACCCCGACTCAAGACGGCTGAAAAGCAGCTCAGAGCATGAGACGGTGTCGATAAGAAGAAAGTAGCAGCTCCCTAAGACGGCCGAGAAACAGCTCAGAGCATAGGGTCACCGCTACAGAAAGAAATTCAACAACTGTCCGAGACGGCCGAAAAGCAGCTCAGAACACGGGCCAGTTGCTGACAAAAGAAAAAAAATCAGCATCCACCCCGGACGGCCGTAAAACAGCTCGGAACACAGGCGTGGTGCCGTTACTAAAGAAAGGCAGGCAAGGGTTCAGTAGCGTCCCATACAGCTTGCTATTACGCAGACAAGCACAGGTATGTTAATTGAAACCGGGCTGACATCATGGTCTGAGTAACTCATGTAACCTTGGCAGCATGTTCATCATTTCCATAAAAACATGTGTAGCTGGCACTTGATTTCTGAGGCAGGCTTGTGTCCTGACTGGTTCTTGCATTCCGACCAACGGTTGCGGACCTGACTCTTGGGATGCATTGTCATATGCTGCCAACTGTCTGGGGAGTATCTTGTACTCTGAGGCTTCCTTTTTGCCACATACGGACTGAGTGCATATATCTATTCCTTAATGTTTCTGCTGTGAAGGTTGCAATGATGCATACTGGATGCTAATAATCAATCCAAAATACCATTGGTAGTCAGGCCAGGTATTTCCCGATATCAGGCAGTCAGCGGAAAATTCCATATTGTTGAGCTGAGCCTCCAACTAACTGTCTCTTCACTGATTTCTTTGAGTCCGGTGTCGGGGAGCAACTTCCATAAGGGGAAATAAGGTAACACCAAGGACCCGACGAAAGAAGCAAAAGAAACGACTAAACAAAAGCACACAAAGCACTAAGATCACACACAAGCAATATATTACAGCTACTCACAGCAATAATATGCATGCCTACCTAAGCACACAAATCTCGCGGAGACTCCGGTACTACGGTCTAACATGCTGTGGCGATGTGCACGAAAGGAAGTCAAGGTGTGGAAGGAGTTGGTGTAAACAAAGGTACACCAAACACGGCTTAACACTGGTTGCAGCTGGAAGGATACTGAGGCGAGGATGGACTTGATGATCGTGGATCGGAACACGGAGGTCACGACCACATCATCATCAAGCGTACGGAAGAAACCGTACTTGTCCTGGGAATGGATGGCTGGGAAGGATAGCGATGAAAAGAAAGGCTTGCTGGCATTGCCCTTTTCTGATAACCAAGATCAGTAAGGGTTGCCAGGGCGGCTAGAGGGATGGTACGATCCGGGATAGAGACATGTCTATCACTGAACCATAGGGGTGGCTAAAGAGGATATATTGGTGTGGTACCTGTGCATCAATCCTGCAAAGGATCGATACACCAAGCACCTAGGCATCTCTCTGCTGGGACAGAGATGACACCACACACCGAGGGAAAATATGCAACTGGAGGGTACAGGTAGTGGATTGCCGCCTATACTCACCAGATCAATCGTTAGTGATAACTAGTCTATATGCATGCTATGCAGCAAACAAATGCAACAAACAAGTGCAGCAAACCAACTAGACTCTATACTACCGGTTCTAACGCTCGCACCTAGACTGCGCGTCCTATAGCCAGACCTGCTCTGATACCAACTCCTGTGGCACCCCGGCTCAGAGGAAACCGGAACGCCCCGTATTCCAGTCCCAGGGACAAGTCCACTGGAATACGGCACTGTTGGCATAGAACAAATCAGCTCTTTATTGCTATAAATACGGTTACAAGGGTACAAGGATTACATCGGCACGGCGACACTACGCCTGCTCAAAATAGCTCTATGCTAACAGCGGATCGACCAGAGGGAGCGAAGCAACTCTCGGTAGTGGAACAACGTCGGCGGTGATGGACTCCTCTCCGCAGGGACTCTCGCTGGAACGCGTATCCTAGCTCGCGCAATCAACATCACCAACAAACAAACAATCGTGGCATGACCTGCAAACTGGCATGACACGCCAGGTGAGTACTTTGAATGTACTCGCAAGCTCACAACAAACATCAGCATTAAGGCAAGACAACATCATAGTAATCAAGATTAGGTTGAGATTTACTGTTACCGAAGGAATGGTTGAAATGAGCAATAACAGGCTACTCTTCCTGCATTCTGGTGACCAACTCATGATCACTCCAAGAACATCCAACGATCATCCTCGAGATCGTTACCAAGACTTGCCCATGGCATACTGTCCAACTGTTACCAAACTCAGATGAGTTCTCCCATCATTACTGTCATTATAACGGTTGATCTCCTATAGAGGTCTGGACGGGCTGTCCAATACCGTGGACACGGCTATTCGAATAGATTTTACACTCTGCAGAGGTTGTACACTTTACCCACACCATGGAACTCATGGCCTCGTGCTCCCATTCGGGTGGACCAACGACGTTCCGACGAAACCCGCCTGACCCGTGACTCTTCCATCGTATGACCGGCAATCATACTCCCTCTTGGAGTCAAGCCCTGGGTGGCCCCATGTCCTCAAGACACCTGCCAGCGTCCTGGCCAAACAAACTGTCCCAAACGGGGACCTGGATCCAATAACTCAACTGGGCTCACAGGGTTATCGCCGCCTACCGGGCCAGGGTAGCGCGCGCGCATAACCCTCCCTCTTTGGAGGTACCGGTGGAAGAGCACGCGATTAGACCAAGTCAAGGCCGTCCCATACAGGCAAATGTGGCTGCACGAATAAGCCCGGACAGGTGACTCTCAATCAACCAACTAAGTTCACCTATTACCAGGTTGTTTTATCAAGTTAACTTAGTTGGTCAAGTTAGGCATCTTATCCCCGAACAATCTTTCTGTCACAGCTGATACTCCGATATCATAGTAATCCAATAACCGGCATGCTTAGGCTACTGCTACTAGTTCATATTCACAAATGCCGGATGAAAACGAAAATAATCATAGACGGTAATTCTCAACATCATAACCTCAACGAGTGGGTAAACTACTAGTCATTAACAATCCGGTATTCAACAGCTACTCATGCATGTCATAATCCAATCCATGCTGCAGATAACATTCTTGCTATTAAAGTAATTAATTAAACTATGATATTTCATTGCAATTATGCAGATGAGGGTTGTGGCTTGCCTGGAGATGAAGGAGTCATTGGAATGAAGTGCGGAAATGTCGCGGGGACGAATGCCGGAAACAGTACTCTCTCGGAGGGCTTTTTACGGACAAGGGCAAAAGATCATTTCTGCCGTGTCAAAGCATTATGGAAATGATGCCAACAGAACGGGCTCGACGAGACGAAGAAGTGGGCTTTGGAATCACCTGATTTGGACTTACGAGCGAAGAGATATTGAGGAATGACTGCCAGGGACTTTTCTGCAAACATTTCATTAGCATCAGGGTCCCTGGACAGTTTCCAGAAAAAAAACAAGAGGCACTGTGCCGACCCGGGCCGAAACTGCTGCCACTGCACTGCTGCTCCTGGGCCAAGCCCAACACCGATGCCCACTAATTCAATTAAAAAAAATTGGGCCACACCGGGCCAGGCCCACCCCATCCCTCCACCACCTCCTTCTTCCTCCTCCCGTACAGAACCGGAGAGGCAGGGCAGAGGCGGGTCCGGTGCCGGCCCCGGCGGCTCAGGCCATCCCCGACGAAGGCGAGGACACCGGCGGGCGCGGGATGGGGCGTCGCGTCCAGGAGCGGCAGAGAGAGCGGTGGGGGAGGGCTGTGGAGCGAGGGGCAAAGGCGGCAGCGGACGGCGGCAGTAGGCGGCTCTGGTCCGCGTTGGGCGCAGTGCTCCGACGATCCCGGCGATGAAAGAAGGAGGTGGGGTGAGTCTACGGTAAGAGGGGAGACCACCAGAGAGGTCGGGAGAGGAGGTGGCTGGCTCCAATTCGAGCCGAGCTTCGCGGCGGCCATGGCGGCCAAAGGAGAGGAGGGGGGGCTCCGGGGTTCAGGAGGGGGCTTTGGGAGGGGCAGAGGAGGGTGGCCAGCTCGCTGGTGAGGTCGGACGAGCCCGGGGAGGGCCTTAAATAGGCGGGCGACGGCGAGGCCTGGGCACGGCCGCGGTGACGCGTGCCCCGGCGCCTCGATGCCTCCAGAGCTCGTCTGGAGGAGGGAAGGGCATTCCAGGGGGGTCGGGGAGGGGCTGAGAGCGATCAAGAGGAGTCGGGAAGGACCGAGGGGGCTCGCGGTGGTCGGAAACGACGACGGCCGAGAGGACATGGCCCTGGCACGGCGGCCACAGGGCGATGGAGGGTACGGGAGAGAGGGAGACTGGTCTGGGGAGGAAGAAGACAGCGAGGGAGAGCTGTTGGACATGACTACTCGCGCGGAACCGACGAGGAGAAGAGGGGCCCGAGCTGACTAGTATGCAGCTCACGTCCATGTCATGCCAGGGCGGCGGTCACCGCGTGGACTCGGTGTTTCCACGTGTCCTGGTCAACTCCATCATGTCAACTCGATCAGTCACTCATAGGAAGAGGTCAAGGAGGAAAGAAACGAGCATAGTGGCACATGAGTTGACCACAGCTTGCAGGTTTTGTCTAGAACAGGAAGGTGTTTGGAGTGGGCTGGGGGAGATCGAGCATGATCTAGACTCCGATATTTGGCATGGGATGATCAAATGCTAAGGTGATCATGTCTGCAAATTTGCAGCTCATTTGGATGAAGATAAATAGCACTTGCTGTTCAAAGGGCCTCACTGACCAGATTTGCAAAGTATGAAGTAGCACTCACATACTTCATTGGATTGAGCTGAAATTTGGCAAGGCAGGTTTATTTGGACATATGAAGATGCTGCAAAAATTTAATACCAAATGGACATGCCAAAATGGTACTTCCTTCACAGCTATCTTCTCTGTCCAGAAACTTGGAAGAATTCTAGAGAATTATTGGGAAGATGAATTGAGCCCAAATTTTGTGGAGATGGATAATATGGATAGAAGAATGTTCTGGAAATTATTCATGAATTATGGAGCAATAAAAATTATAGTTGCTTCACTACCCATAATAATTACCAGAAACAAAGATTTGATACTGTGATCACATAGATGATTGGATAAGGTTGAAACTTGGTGGAGAGTCATGATTTAGGAAAGTGAAGATGCATGAAAAATTTCAACTTATTTGGATACTCCTAGCTAGTACTTCCTTCATTAAGCTTCCAGTTAACCGGAAACTTAGGAAATTAGCCACGGGAGTTTTAATATCCAAATAAAGTTGAATTTTGGCATGTGGCAATGATATGGATAGGAAAGAATGCCCAAAAAGTTTGAGAGCAAGTGGGCCAATATAAAGGGTACTTGCTTCACAAACTGACAACTAGGGCAGAATAGGAAAAAGATTATTTGTGAATTATTTTTGGACATGGCAAGGAATATTTTGACATATCTGGATAAGATATGTCCCAAAGGATTTATGAGAATTATTTGGGAATTTCGGGAATGATAGAAATATGAGTTGCTTCACAACTCAGAGCTGACAGGGTTATTCCTTTAATAGAAAAAGGAATATTTCCAAGAAAAGAATATTGGGATTGGTCCAAGATGGAAATGACAAGGTCTTGGGATGATTTTGAGGTTGGAAAGCCACTTGGGAGAGGAATCAAGAGTGATCTCTCCAGGTTTCAGGACTACTAAGCCACAGAAAAGCAAATCCAGACCAAAATAAAAAGGAAAAAGAAATGGGCAAAATCCAGGGTGTCACAAGCGGGCCGATCCTTTTGCTGCTTGGCCTTGCCGCGGCGACCCCCTCGGCCACCGTGTTTCTTGCCAGACCCCTCAGCACCATCTTGGGCCTTCTCCTTGTCTTGCCTCTCGTATTCAGCCCTCTTCTTCTCGGCAAGCTGCTCAACTTGCCGGCAGTTCTAGAGATCGTGGCCCTTGGTGCGATGGATCTTGCAATACTGCTTGCCGGAGTTCTCCGACTTGTCGGCAGCCGCCAAGGCCTAACAGGAAGGGCACCCGGCAAGATCCTTGCCGGGGTCACCAACCTTGGCCTTCTTAGCGGCGCCAGGGTTGTCGGATTCCTCGACGGCAAGCACGGCCTTGCCTCCGCGCTTCCTGTTCCGCCGCCGGCCTTTCCTTGACGGGGCCGCGGCGTCTTCATCTTCGGACTCGCCCGCCGCGCCAACAGCTTCACCAGGGAGTTTCCTCCCCTCTTCAGCTTGAGCGCACTTGTCGGCCAGAGCGTAAAGCTCGGCGATACTCCTGACTTTGTTCATTGCCAGCTCTTCCCGCATTTTGCGGTTACGCACGTTCTAATGGAACGCGCTAACAACAGCGGCAGGATGAACGTCAGGAATATTGTACTGCACCCAGCTAAATCTCTGGATAAACTTGCGCAGGGACTCGCCCTCCTTCTGAGGGATAATGTGCAAATCGCTCTCTTGGCCAGGAGCTTGGTGGCCTCCAACGAAGGCGCCAACAAACTGATGGCACAAATCTGACCAGGAAGAAATAGAATTCTCCGGCAGATGCATCAACCATGACCTGACGTTGGGCTTGAGCACCAACGGGAAGTAGTTGGCAAGTATCTTGTCATCTCGGCCCCCGGCAGCCTGCACCGCAATGGTGTAGATGCTCAGGAATTCCGAGGGATGGGTCTTACCGTCATATTTCTCCGGGACCTCCGGCTTGAAGGTTCGGGAATTGGGCCACCGGACTTGCCGCAGCTCACGGGTAAACGCTGGAGTCCCTACCTCATAAGGCAAGTCTCCTACGTCCCCTAGCGCAGGCTCGTCGACAGCCGGCCCCGCGCGCTTATCAGACTGATAGCGCGCTTCCCGTCGCTGCTCAATGGTTGTTCGAGCGTCCTCCTTACCTCGTTCCTGGAGAACTTGACGCTGATCACGGCGCATCCGTGGATCGGACGACGCCGTGGAAACTTCTTCATGGCGGTTGACTTGCTGAGTTGTCGGTCGCCGCTGGTGCCGCGGAGGGGAGTGCACTGTGGTTGCACCACCTCCGGTTTTCTCTACGTCGGCTCGCGCCGGATCGATGGGCCTCCGCTGCGAGGGCCCTGCCTCTTGTGGTCCATCTTTGTTGGCGAAGCCGATGAGGCTCTGGATGGTAGTTCGCCACTCCTCCATCTTCTCCGGGGCAGGAGGAAAATCGAGGAGCAGCTGTGCACGTGCCAAGGCTTCCGCTGGCGTAGGTGGCGGCGACAAGTGCGAGGTACGTGAGGTGCTCTGACTCCT
This sequence comes from Thinopyrum elongatum, assembly GCA_011799875.1. Lineage (NCBI taxonomy): Eukaryota > Viridiplantae > Streptophyta > Magnoliopsida > Poales > Poaceae > Thinopyrum > Thinopyrum elongatum. The sequence continues at coordinate 127,976,218 of CM022302.1, forward strand.
AACCATGTTAGAAGGAGCACCACCACGGTCACGCGACCGTGCGCCACCTCCGCCGGCGACTCGGTGTGCATGTTGGTCTCGCGCATCTTGGGATCTATGCGCAGAAACCTTTTCATGGGGACGCCCTGAACCACCAGCGCCATGACGTTGCTCATCATGCACGACTTGGGTAGGTCGTGAGGCTTGGGCCGGCGCGGGAGCTCCAGCAGGCGCCCTTCGATCTCTCGAGTTCGTTGTGCCGCCCGTAGGCAACACAGCGCCGTCTCTAGATCCAGCGGTGTGCAGGTTACCACTGCCACTCCGAACGATACCGCTCGCTTGGCTCGCATCACCAGAACGCCGCAGGGGTTCTAGTCCTCTTCCTTCTGTACCCACGCCGTCGCCAGTACGCGAAGGTGTAGGCAAAACGGACGCGGACGGTTGCGCTGTCGCAGCGCTCTTCTTCTTGGGTGGCATGATGATGAAGATGATGAAGAAACTAAGGCGCCGATCACCAGATCAGGTTCACGCAACCTTCAATGCCCCTACCTGGCGCGCCAAAGATGTCGAGGTACGACACCTATGGGATCCCGAGAGACCCCTTTACGATTCGGCGGGGGGAGAGGTATACGCAAAGAGCAGAACCAGTGATCAACGTGTGAGGTTTTTATCCAAGTTCGGGCCGCTGATCAGCGTAAAACCCTACTCCTGCTTTGCGTTCTTATTGATGTTCTTGAGCCCAGCCTTCAGGAGCGCTCGCAATGAACAGTACGTCCAAAGAGCAGCTACGCATGCAGAATGGGCCAGAAGTTCTCCTCCTCTGTAGCAGTTGCCTTGGGCCTCCTTTTATATGCTCAAAGGGGTCTCCACAGTGGCAAAATGTACATACATTGAGGTGTAAAGTAGCTACAGGGTATCATACCTAACCCCTGACGGATTAGGACAAGCGCATTTAATGCACCGTGAGGTGTCCGTTTAGGTGTCCTCACTTTCTTGGGGATGGAAAAAGGGGCCATCCCATCAGCACCGCTTAAGCTCTCCTCCACTGGTGCATCGCCACGCATCCAGAGAAGGACCCAGAATGTCAGACTTGTTACTGTGCCGAAGCGGTGGCACAGTGGCAGAATCTCGCCAGGCGCCGAATCTTGCCGGGCGCCAAGCCTTGCCGGGCGCCAAGCCTTGCTGGACGCCAAGCCTTGCCGGGCGCCAAGCCTTGCCGGGCTCCATAGGCCATCCCGGCAAGGATCTTGCCGGGGAAGCTGGCCTTTGGATTCCAGCTTCGCTTGTCCGTTGATCCTCAGATCTCTGACTCGATGATTTCCTTGGTGGCCCAAATCGACCTCGAGCTGTTCCCGGCAAGCCTTGCCGCGGGGATGACTACAACTGCCCGTGCACAAGTACGGGGTACTAGTGGCCCAATACTTAGTACACCGATAAATAGGTGCTTCCCAGGACTGCGTGACACACTCAAAAAAGCCAGGCATATCAACCCAAAAATTCTCAAAACGAAAGACTCGGGCTGCAGGTATGGTTGTGTCAATGGAGACAACACATGGCACATGATCAGATGAGGTTTTGGCAAGAGGGGGAACCACTGTATTCGGATAGAAAGAAATCCAGCCAGATGTTGTGAAGAACCAATCTAACTATTCCAACAGTGGATTTTCCTGCATATTGGACCAAGTAAAACATCTTCCTTTCAAAGGTAGTTCCAAAAGACCTAGGTGCCCAATAATTTCATTAAAAAGGAAAATGTCATTGACATCCCCTCCTGGCAAGTTTCTGTTGTCCAGCGAACGAATGAAATTGAAATCACCTAGAAAGAGCCAGTGTTCATCAAGAGGAGTATTAAGATGGTATAACCAATGCACAAAATTATCCCTTCGCTCACCCTCACATGGCCCATAGACAGATACCAGGGTCCACTTCTCAGCATTATGCACTAAGGTAAATGAGATAACAATGCCAAAACTCTGAATTTGAATCAACTGTCCACTGAAAATGGAAGAATTCCAGACTACTAAGATACCCCGAGAAGCACCAGAGGATGGAGCAAAAGCAAAACTGTCAAACCTCCATGGACAGAACTTGCGAATCGCTCGGATGTCGAAATTAGAGCATTTGGTTTCTTGAAGACATATGATAGAGCATTGACTCTCCTCAATTTTTCCTCTTACATCACGTTGTCTTGCTTCAGAGTTTAAACCCCTCACATTCCAACATAACACTTTCCAATTACGAAAGGATGAACTATTCATGATGCACATTCAAGAAAAGATAAAAAGACCAAATTGCATAACTGCTCGGGCGCCCAACAGCTTCAAAGTTCACGACCAACAATCGCAATACAGACCAAGGTTCAGAAAATAAAGGACAGGGCATGACAGTGCAACAGCAAAGAACAAAAGCGCAACGCAGGCGCGAGTAACTAAGCATAAAAAGCTTCATCATTTGGCAGGATCTTCAGGAGCAGAAGTCTTGGGAGAGGCCATAAGCTTCTCCACCATAAGCTTGTCAGGTGCAATCCCCAGTGAAGCGCGCAGGTCCTGCATTCGTTCATGATCAACAATGGGTTTAGCATCATGTTCCATATTAATTTTGTGCTGACATAGAGTGGGACTAATGCCCTTAAGATCATCAAGAGTATATCCAATAGCAGCACAGTGTTTCCTTAGAGTTTTCAATAATCTCTTTTCTTCATGCTTTGAAAGGTTAGCACTAATAATAACAGGATATATCTTCTTTTCATCAAGATAAGCATATTTCAGAGTATCAGGTAATTGTTTAAGATCGAACACAAGATCACTCTTGAGTGGAAGAGGATCTCCAAGAGTCTCAACAGGCAAATTGTGTTTCAAAACAGGCATTTGCTTAAAGAATATCTCATCTATCTCATTTCTTTCTTTCGTATGCATATCATTTTCATGGTCTAGCAAATATTGTTCTAAAGGATCAGTAGGAGGAATGGCAATAGAAGCGAGACCAATAATTTCATCTTTACTAGGCAGTTCTTTATCTCAAGGTTGTTTAAGAAATTTGGAGAAATTAAACTCATGAGACACATCCCCAAAACTTACGCTAACGGTTTCTTTCTCACAATCTATCTTAGCATTAACAGTATTCAAGAAAGGTCTACAAATATAATGGGACAAAAATAATATTATGGGAACCAAGAACTAGAAAATCAGTAGGGTATTTTATTTTCCCACACAAGACCACAACATCTCTAACAATCCCAAGTGGTGTAACAGTATCTCTATTAGCAAGCTTGATAGTAACATCAATATCTTCTATTTCAGTACGTGCAATATCATTTGTAATTTCTTGATATAAAGTAAACGGAATAGCACTCACACTAGCACCCAAATCACACAAGCCATGATAATAATGATCTCCTATTTTAACAGAGACAATAGGCATGCCAACTACAGGTCTATGTTTATCTTTTCATCGGGTTTAGAAATTCTAGTGGCTTCATCACAGAAATAAATAACTTGCCCATCAATATTTTCAGCCAAGAGATCTTTAACCATAGCAACATTAGGTTCAACTTTAATTTGTTTAGGAGGTGTGGGTGTTCTAGTATAACTCTTACGGACTACAACTGAAGCTTTAGCATGTTCTTTTATCCTAACGGGAAAAGGTGGTTTCTCAACATAAGCAGTAGGAATAACTGGATCAACATTATAAATAATAGTTTCTTCTTCAGCTTTAATGGGTTCTACTACTTTTACTTTAATGGAAGGATGATATTTAAACCACTTCTCCTTAGGGAGTAGCAAATGATTCACAGAAAAAAGCTACTATCTCAGAGTCAAGGCCAAATTTAGTGCTAAATTCATGAAAAGCATCGGTATCCATAAAAGATTTAACACAATCAAACTCAAGGTTTATACCTGACTCCTTACCTTCGTCGAGTTCCCGATCTTCGAAGTTGTGTTTAATTCTTTCCAAAAGATCCCATCGTAATTCAACAGTCTTCTTCATGAAAGAACCAATACAAGAAGTATCGAGCATGGATTGATCATTACGAGAAAGCCGAGCATAAAAATTCTGAATAATAATTTATCTTGAGAGCTCATGATTGGGGCATGAATATAACATTGACTTAAGCCTCCCCCAAGCTTGAGCGATACTTTCTCCTTCATGAGGCCAAAAATTATATATATAATCCCGACCCCGATGAACTAGATGCATAGGATAAAACTTCTGATGAAATTCCAATTTCAATCGGTTGTAATTCCAAGCTCCAATATCATAACATAGCCTATACCATGTCAATGCCTTTCCCTTCAAAGATAAAGGGAAAACCTTCTTCTTGACTTCATCCTCGGGGAAACCTGCAAGCTTAAATAATCCACAAACTTCATCCACATAGATTAGATGCATATCAGGATGTAGTGTTCCATCTCCTGCATAAGGATTAGCTAGCAGTTTCTCTATCATACCCGAAGGAATTTCATAATAAATATTTTCAGTAGGTGCAGTAGGTTAAGGAGAAACTCTTTGCTCTTCCGATCGAGGTGAAGATACCCCGAACAAGCCCCTCAAAGGATGATTTTCCATAGTGACAAGTGACAATAAATTTCAGCACATAGTAATAATTTTTCCTTACCAAATTCCACTTACCAAGAGCGCTTCACTCCCCGGCAACGGCGCCAGAAAAGAGTCTTGATGACCCACAAGTATAGGGGATCTATCGTAGTCCTTTCGATAAGTAAGAGTGTCAAACCCAACGAGGAGCAGAAGGAAATGACAAGCGGTTTTTAGCAAGGTATTTTCTGCAGGCACTGAAATTAGCGGTAACAGATAGTTTGGTGATAAGATAATTCGTAATGGGTAACAAGTAACAAGTGTAACAAACATGCAGCAAGGTGGCCCAATCCTTTTTGTAGCAAAGTATAAGCCTAGACGAACTCTTATATAAAGCAAAGTGCTCCCGAGGACACATGGTAATTATTGTCAAGTTAGTTTTCATCATTCTAATATGATTCGCATTCATTACTTTGATAATTTCTTATGTGGGTGGACCGGTGCTTGGGTGCTGTCCTTACTTGTACAAGCCTCCCACTTGTGATTAACCCCTCTCGCAAGCATCCGCAACTATGAAAGAAGAATTAAGATAAATCTAACCTTAGCATGAAACATGTGGATCCAAATCAGCCCCTCACAAAGCAACGCATAAACTAGGGTTTAAGCTTCTGTCACTCTAGCAAGCCATCCTCTACTTATTACTTCCCAATGCCTTTGCCTAGGACCAAATCATGGTGAAGTGTCATGTAGTCGATGTTCACATAACACCAATAGAGGAAAGACAACATACATCTCATCAAAATATTGAACGAATACCAAATTCACATGATTACTTATAACAAGACTTCTCCCATGTCCTCCGGAACAAAGGTAACTACTCACAAAGCATATTCATGTTCAAGATCAGAGGGGTATTGAATATCATTACGGATCTGAACATATGATCTTCCACCGAATAAACCAACTAGCATCAACTACAAGGAGTAATCAACACTACTAGCAACCCATAGGTACCAATCTGAGGTTTTGGGACAAAGATTGGATACAAGAGATGAACTAGGGTTTGAGAGGAGATGGTGTTGGTGAAGATGTTGATGAAGATTGACCCTCCCTCGATGAAAGGATCGTTGGTGATGATGATGGCTTCGATTTCCCCCTCCGAGAGTGAAGTTTCCCCGGCAGAATCGCTTTGCCGGAGCCCTAGATTGCTTCCGCCCAAGTTCCGCCTCGAGACAGCGGCGCTTCGTCCCTAAAGCTTCCTCCTGATTTTTTCTGGGTCAAAACCTTTCATATAGCAGAAGATGGGCCCCAAACGATGGCCAGGGGGCCACAAGCCCTGGGGCGTGCCCTGGGGGGTAGGGCGCGCCCCCAGGCTTGTGGCCACCTAGTGTTCCCCTTACGTAGTTTCTTCACCCAATATTCTTTATATATTCCAAAACAATTCTCCGTAAAGTATCAGGACATTTGGAGTTGTGCAGAATAGACGCCTCAGATTTGCTCCTTTCCGGTCCAGGATTCCAGCTGCCGGCATTCTCCCTCTTTGTGTAAACCTTTGTAAAATGAGAGAGAAAAGGCATAAGTATTATACCATAAAGTGAAATAACAGCCCATAATGCAATACACATCAACATAAAAACATGGATGTATCATACGCCTGCAGCTCCTGAACTCTCTCCTCAACTAATGGATCAGTTGTACTCAAAGGAAAAGGTTCAAGTCCAGAACGAATCCCAAAAACCTGAGTAACCATCTCCCTCCTAACATGAATAACTTTCTTCTTCTGCCAAAAAATGCTAACCCACGCATAGTTCATATGATCAAGCACCCATTGCAACAGGTTAATCGGGACACTAAAGTGCTCACTGATAAGCATCAGGTTCTGTAGATCATATTTATGAACATGACCTATCTGCTTTGAGGTCAGGTTTTTGACAACCTTGCTAAACCTAAGAGTAGAGAACCTGGTATTAAGAGGTACCAGAACTTCATGACCTTTCAGCCTTCCAACCATATTGACTACTCACAAGATAACACTACAAAACAGGAAAAAAAATCATGATGAGTATATGAACTTACTAGAATTTACAATCAACAATGAGAACAAAACAAGTCCATCTAGATAGCAAAAACACACTGGAAGCAGACTAACACAAAAGGGCCAAAAAGAATGCAGCGTTATAATTATGCTTGTACTATAAAGAAATCAAATCATCAATTCCTAGGTTGAACCATGGTTGATATTTGAAACATGCAAGCAGGAAAATGATCATTTCTAGGTTCATACTGATGATTGAGAATAAATCACAACTACATCATTACTGTCCTATACAGCAGCATCAATCACTCAAGTCAAATAAGGAGGTATTGTTCTTTAACTAGTATAGTAATCAAACAAGCTAGTATAGAAGACACATACATATTGCTGCTAGTACATAAATAAATCAAGCTGTCTGCATACTTGAGCTAGCTTACTACGTACTTCCTCAGTCTCATAATATAAGACATTTTTTGACACTATCAGTGTCAAAAAGCATCTTATGTTATGAGACAGAGGGAGTACATGGTTGGGCTAATGGAGTATACGAGCTAGTGTTCCAAAACAAACAGAGTGTGCTATAGGAGATGGAGCAACTTTATTTTAGATAACAATAACAGGGAAACAACAAAGCTAGTTAGGCTACCACACAGAAGATGGCTCGCTCTAGACTCTGCCTAATTAGCTGAAACATTTGTTTGTGCTGTTTGCGATGCTAATGCTATCGATCTGTTCACCTATGATTTGTTCAAGAGCTAATTGACTAGTACCTACCATTCATGCTACACCAAGTCAAAGTAAAGCTAATTAACTTTAGTTTGCAGGGTAGAATATGGTCGATGCATCAAATAAGCAAGTAGAAATTAGTTGGGGTGCCCAAGCGTTTACTCGATATAGATACATATTGAGAGACATAGGTAGTAACATTAGTGCACGCATGTACAAAAATTTAAACTAAATAGAAAATATTTAAACCAAATAAGATGTAGACATGCTGTTTCTGAAAATGTTGACTTAGCATACAAAAATGTTGAAGAATGGTTTCAGTAAATGTTGAATAATTTGAAAAAAGTCTTTTCATAAAAATGTTTAACTAGTATTAAAATGTGGAACCTTAATTTGTCAAATGTTGACACAAGCATACAGGAATGAAGAACAAGTGTTTATAAAAATTTTGAGCTAACCATCAAAAATGTTGAAAATAAATAAATGTTGAATCTTTATTTATGAAATGTTGACAATCATATACAAAAAAATGTGGAACTAGTATATGTGAAATGTTGAGGGCACCATATAGAGTGCTGGAAAATTTTGTTGAAATTATAAAATGCATCACAAAAGAAACCACTAGTAAATAGAAACTAATCACTACTATTTCCATCCTATAATATAAGAACTTATCACATCTAACTTGTTCACAAAATTTCATCCAATAAGCTAGCACAAATTACATATTATGCAAATATAGTTAATATATCAATGAAATCACATAACACCAATTTACACAACTAACTACAAAATCCATACAATATAGCAATACTAAATATAGCTTGTTGATAACTAGAATTTTACTAAGAAACAAATGCCTAACCACAAATGTCTCCAATTAACAAAAATATAAAAATGCACAAACATCCCTGCTTTTCAGTTCAGAGATAGTGCAAAAAACTAATATCACAGAAAACATCACTATTTTAATCCATGTAAATGCCACCGCTACCCAAGAAAATCTGGACTATTTCACACATGTACAAACTCAACTACCCAAAAAATCCACCCACACAATAATTTAACATGCACAAACAATAACACAGAAATAACAAACCACCACTCTAATGGACTATTAGCTCCAAAAACGACGTTTACACCTTTCAAATTCCTCCCTTGCTCTGTCAAAACTGCTGTTCACACACGAACACGTCACCGTGTACCCTCGACGTCGGGGGTGATGCACCGCAGCTCACGTCGAAGGAGATCTGACCGGTAGCGCGATACGCAGGACAGCCGACGGATGCTTTTGTAGACCCGAAGCCCCATTTGCCCTGGAGGGACCCCGTCAGGGCTCGCGGCGGCTATGGGCTGCTCCAGGTCGATTCGCTCGCCCCTAGAGCCTCGTAGATCAGCAGCCCTCCGGCATGAAGGACTAGCGAAGAACAAGAAGAAAGATACAAGGGAGAGGGATAAAAGTAGATGAACACAAAAAAGTAGTAGATTGATTTCTTCGATTGTGTGTTGTTCAATCAGCCGTCACCTCTCATCTATTTATGAGGCGGTTGGACTTTCCTTACAAGAAAAGGACTAAAAAGTCCGTCCAAAATGTCAAAAACCCTAACCTAACTCAGACAAGAATCTTTGGCAATTTTCTGGATCAACTCGGAGCCACCGAGTGGTTTGTTTCGGTCCCACCGAGTGAACGTTGCCAACTCTCTGTATCCTTCTGTAATTTCCTGGATCAACTCGGTCTCATTGATTGGTTTGTTTCGATCCCACCGAGTGAACGTTGCCAACGCTCTGTAATTTTCTGGACCAACTCGGTCTCACCGAGTGAAATCAACTCGGTAGGTCCGAAATGACTCTGCAGCTTCTGTTTCTGATATTGTTTTACCTCCACAGGTTGCATACAATGTCGGATTAAGACAATTTTTATATTAAAATCAACCATTTCAATGAGACGCGCAACTTTTGTGTTGAAACATTTTCCATCAAAGGCCATATTAATTGAGTTTCTGTCCATTTTATAATCTGATGTCAATATGAGCATGTGTGAACTTGTCATAACCTTTGCATTCGAGCTCCGTTTTAGACCATCTACATATCCATCTTGATCTTCTCTAAGAGAGCCATCCCATGGTAACTTCCAGTCATAAGTTCGAATTAATCTTGACACAGCTTTAAGAAACTTTACAATTGTGCCACTTTTGAGCGTCAACACATGTCCCCCTGTTTTTCGGCAAAGCTAGCGTGTCGAAAAACAACTTGTGTCGTATTTACTCTAAGGACGATGCCAACACTCCGTCGGCCATATCTGCTTCGGGCAATAAGTATATATCGGCCATTGCTTGTGTGAACTTCTTGATGCAAACTTGGGCGAAATCTTCTCAACTTCATGAATAATCCGGTGATAAAGTTCCATAGATATGTATCTCATAGCTATCCTCTAAACCATATTGTCCACCCTTTCGCTAGAATTTTACAGATAACCAATAATGAACTTCCTCTAATCCTTGCTTTCGCCTACATAAAAATTTCATTAGTTGCCGAAGTGGTGGGCTTTGGTTCGGCCTTACCTATGTCAGTGTCGGTACAACGAACCTTGGGTCCGTTGCCCAGACTATGCACAGACCCGAGAGCAAGATTGCAACACCAAAATCAGATTGAAGCACGAGGGATCAGTCCTTCGAAGGATCAAAATGCAGATCAAGAAGACCAAGACTAGCCAGAGAGGCAAGATACAGCTACGAGAAGAACCTCCCTTGCCGAGCAGACGAGCCTGGCGAGGTTGGGATTACCCCGGAAGCAAGCTTCCAAAGTTGCCCCGGCAGGCCTGCCGGGGCTCGCGGAGGCAAAATACTCCACCACTCCACCTCACGGTGACACACGTCGTCGATCAGTGCGGTGTCAAGCTCCTAAGTGAATAAGTGGCTGCCCCCTGCCACATGGCAGCCACCTCCTACAGAAAATACCTCCAATCGACACCCGTCCTGAGACATGTCAAGCTAACAGGAGCGAAGCTGGCAAAACAGCCTGGCAGGGCTTGCCGGGCGAGCTATGATGTGACAATGAGTGGTGCATTTAATGCGCTTTGTCAGCCTGCAGAATTAGGTATGATAGCACTGTTTGCTATCTAATCAGCATGTAAAGACTAATTTGCCACTGTGGTGACCCCTTTATCTATAAAAGGAGGCCCATGCCAACTGTAGAGAGGATTCAGACCCCCTCACACTCATACGCGCGTAGCCACTCTCGCCCCGAGGCAACCTTGCCGGGCAAGAGCGCCGCGTTCCACCCCATTTTTCCACCATCAATCCACCAAAGCAGGAGTAGGGTTTTACGCCTCGCGGCGGCCCGAACCTGGGTAAAACTGCCCGCGTGATCTCTGCCGTGCTGTGTTGCGTTACTCCGCTCTTTGTGCAATGTGCCCATCCCCCCGCCGAACCAAAAGGGGCTCATGACCCCGTAGGTGGCCGTGGTTTCCCACGACAATCGGTGAGACCAAGCATTGGCTATTGATAGATATGCAATGCACCATGATCAACATGGTAGCCGGTCTTCAATTGTCATGTCTAAATATATGAGCAATACTAAAGCAACCCAAGGTAAATTCTATATCTAGACATACCTCAAGGTAAAGTACAAGTGATTCGTCAAAACATTGATAACCCTTGGATATTTGCTGCACTACTCATAATGAATCACTGAAAGCCTCAATATGTGTAGCACCTATGGCACTAAAAAGCTCCAAACTGAATAACATTGCATATTCGGCCTTGATTATTGTGCAAAAAATATTTTAAGCGGCATGGGGCTTCACAAAATAGCACCATAAGGAGATATATAAACAACACCAACACCTTGGCCATTGTTATGAATTCAACCATCAAAACATAATCTCCATAGTATTAGAAAGATAAGGCTAATATCAATATTATGCATGTCATAAATCCGATGTTCAATAACAAAACAACAATGATTTGGCCTCTCATAGACTTGAAAGATTTGTAGGCCAAATCATATATATTAAATCAAAGCATAAACCCGCTCACCAATTTTTCTATGGATAGGTCTATGCAACATATTTTGAATGGCATCGGTCATAATGTCTCATCTCCATGCAAGCATAATATATGTATACATATAAATTTTGAACATGTACCTTGTCTCGCTTTCCAATCGAACTAAAGACGATGTTAGGATACTACACCGTCCATGCTTTGACATATTCTTAGGGCGATAGATAAATATCGACCATTACCATGAGGTCCATGTAGACTTCACCCACCAAAGCATGTATGGCCGAAATAAACAAATGAAATGACAAATCAAGCATTTCGGTCCTTTGGATCAGCAACAAACTTGTAGCTAATCAAATGTATAGTGATTTGGTAATACCCTTTCATGATATAAGAAATTATATTGCATCCATTGATTAAAATAAGCCCATTGAGGGTAACCAATCATACCTGATGACGAATTCCATGGCATAGGCATTAATGGCATAGTTGAAGAATATGGATAATGTGTAGACCGAAGATGTTGAAACCTTCGGCTTGGTCTTTCATAGTTTTCACTCTTTTTCTTCTTCACCTTTGCTGCACTTCTTGTAATGGAAGCTTGCACATAATTCTTATTTTGAGTACTTCCTTTGGGAACCCATTCCATGTTCCTTTCTTCAAGTTCTTGTGCACTAAGATTTTGTAATTCCTTCTTTTGCCAATACGATAAGCCGAGTGGGCATCACGGCTGTGATTTTGTTTTGACCAATGGCAATTCTTTTTTGGCCTTGTGCACCCTCAACTTCTTTTCTTCAGATTTGGCACTTTGATTTTTAACAATTGATTGTTCCACTTCTTTGTCTTTTATAGCCAATGTAAACACTTTAATTGGCTCTTTGTTATTCGAGATCAAACCTGAAGTAGCACACTTATGACCATCTCTCTTGACTCGGTATACATGCTTGACCACCTCTTTCTTCGTCCATGGGGTCCGGACCGATTCCCTTTATTGAAACGGTCTTTAACATATGATTATTCATCAAACTTTGACCTCATTAGAGCTACATAATGTTGGTGAGATGGTATAAAATAAGATGGAGAATGCGCGCTTGTATCATACCTGTCCCACAAAGGATATGGATTTACATGAGCATGGGGAGGCATCCACGATATTGGCATTGGCAGCCCAAAATAAGGATATAAATATGTTGCATTGAAATTCTAACTTTGCCAATACCGATCCTCATATTTGCGCCTAGGGGGTGATCTTGATGCTTTTGCACTACTTGGCTGATAAGCACTTTTTTCTTCATTTGCTTTTTGATATTTAGCTAGTAACTCTGCGAAAGTGATTTCCGATCTCTTTCCCTTGTGCTTATTTTGGCCTTTGTTTTCTTTGGTTGTGCTTGCACCGATCTCTGAATTTTCTTGTTGCCCCCTAGTATTTGGCGTCTTCAGTGCAACCTTGATGGAATTCCCTCCTTCAAGAATATCTTCATTGTGGCCTTGAACAACTTGTTTACTTGAAAACTTGATCCCATCATCCACTGTTTTTACCTTCTCATCATTTAATGAATCAGCTTGAAGAAGGCGATGCAAAAACTTTTGGCCATCAGGAACAATTGGAATAGACTGGTCATCCTTTGGTGTTTCAACAAATCTCAATCGTCCTTTATCAATGGCCGATTTGACTATTTGACAAAACATATTGCAATCCTCAAAATTATGTTTGAACGAATGGTGCAACCTACAATACATTCATCTTTGGATAGATGGCTCGACATGGTGATCAAGAATTCTTATGTAATTATTTTTCAGCAATAAATCAAATATTTGATCACATGATTGAATTCAAGGTAAATTATTTTTAGCCGATCTTGCTGTGAGAACGGCTTTGGAGTTAAGCAAAAGAATGGTTCAGATTTTGTATCACCCCATTCGGCTATGAATTTTATTTTGCATTCTTTTACTAATGTCATTGGACAAGATATTATACTAGCATCGGTTTCCTGAAAAGAATCTAACCTTGGCTTTAAGTTTCTGAAACAAAAATAGTTAGAACATGCATGCCTCAATTGAGACCAAGATTAAGCCAAGTATGAAACAAGCAAAGCTACCCATGTAGATATAAAATATGAAAACAACGGGGAAAGCTTTGATTGTAATAATTTTTCACTATCGGTCTTTATAAATGGCACAATGGGTTGACCGATATTCTCTTGAACAATTTTATTGCTAACAAGTAAATTACCCCTCTTCATTGGTCTTTCAAAATTACTCATGAGAATATTTCTAATAGATGCATCAACTATGAAGTTGAGACCAAATCTGGAAATAGGTAAATTACTTGCTAGGCATACCTCTTCAAATATGTTGGGAGAGCATGATGGTGGCGTGAATTGAACAATATCTTGCTCCGTCTTTGGATGGCTCCCCAACATCTTGTCATCATCTTTTTCTTGATTCCGTGCATCATTACTTTGAAGATCCTTGTCAGCCGAACTTTGTTCGGCTACTTGCTCTTGTCCTTGAGACTTGTCAATTTCTACGGCACGGAACTCATAGGGCAGGAAGTAAGTTCCAATAACTTCAAAAAAATCAAACACCGCTATTATCCTATGCTTGCCATGCCCTTTCTCAGTGATGCTTGCCTCTTTGGATTTGATGGATTCAAAATATATACTACTTGATTCGGCTTTTTCAACCGAAGCACTTTTAGTTTCCGAATCATCATTCTTTTCACCGATTCCACCAATTGGCAATGCTTCTTTTATTTGAGCCAATTCTTTCTGTTTGTTTCTGGCAGCGAGCGGCAAAATTGTCTTTAAGATTTTTCTCAATTCCCGCCCACTCCAGATATGATTGCCCCCCAATGCTTTTAGATTCTTTCGGCAATGACACACGGGTGTTGCCGAAACTTCCCAATTGTGTAGGGGGTGTATAATATGATGTAGTACTAGGTGTAGGCATATGTATTGTTGTAAAACCATATTTTTGCTCACCAGTTTTATCAATTGGCAAAGATACATCTTCTTGTAAAACTCTAGCTTTTATTGCATTATAATCAGGAACTAAACCCTTATCATGCTCTTCAAGACAAAGAGCACTAATCTTGTTATTTCGGGCTATATCCCTTTTTAACGTAGCCACTTCCCATTCTGTAAGGGATTGCTCCACAATATTTGTAGATCCTTTCAGCAGTGAGGTGTTGCCAAAATTATGCAATTGTGTAGAGGATGCATTATATGCTACAACATTAGGTGAAGGCATGTGCACTCCTGCAAAATTTTCACTTATTCGGCTATGACCATGAAAGTGCGGAGCCAAATTATGAGCATCTAGAGTTGTATACGGTGCCAAAAAATTACTAACATGAGGTGTAACATATGACGGTTGATAGTAACTAGCCGAATAGCTAGTAGTACCATGGCCAATTCTCTCATTCATCGGCATGGTTGGATTAGTATATTGCAAATTAGTTACCGATGAATAAAAGGGTGAAATACTTTCTTGCATGGCATTGGAAATTCTAACATGTGGTGTTTCAAATTTATTAACCGAACTCACCATGTTGTTCATCGGCATAACGATTTGTGGAGTTACCGATGCATGAGAGTTGGGATACATATGGTGCATGTTACTAGTATCATAAGAAGTTGAAGCATGCAAATTACTTTGAATTGGCCCTTGCACGTAATTAGATGCATGATTGAAAAAACTAGGGCTGACCGATAGAGTATTCTCATTGAATGATCTAGTAACACCATATGAATTATTTGCATCTACACAAGGGGATTGGATATTCATATTACCTTTGTAGATTGCAAACCCTAGATGACGATCTCTTCGTAGCAAGAATAGGATGGAGACCGTTCGAAGCTTCGTCCCCAGCGAAGTCGCCAAAAAGTGTGTTCGCACACGAACACATCACCGTGTACCCTCGACGCCGGGGGTGATGCACCGCAGCTCACGTCGAAGGAGATCCGACCGGTAGCGCGATACGCAGGACAACCGATGGATGCTTTTGTAGACCTGAAGCCCCATTTGCCGGGGAGGGACCCCGTCAGGGCTCGCGGCGACTATGGGCTGCTCCAGGTCGATTCGCTCGCCCCTAGAGCCTCGTGGATCCTCAGCCCTCCGGCGTGAAGGACTAGCGAAGAACGAGAAGGAAGATACAAGGGAGAGGGATAAAAAGTAGATGAACACGAAAAAGTAGTAGATTGATTTATTCGATTGTGTGTTGTTCAATCGGCTGTCACCTCTCATCTATTTATGAGGTGGTTGGACTTTCCGTACAAGAAAAGGACTAAAAAGTCCGTCCAAAATGTCAAAAACCCTAACCTAACTCGAACAGGAATCTTTGGCAATTTTCCGGATCAACTCGGAGCCACCGAGTGGTTTGTTTCGGTCCCACCGAGTGAACGTTGCCAACTCTTTGTATCCTTCTGTAATTTCCCGGATCAACTCGGTCTCACCGATTGGTTTGTTTCGGTCCCACCGAGTGAACGTTGCCAATGCTCTGTAATTTTCTGGACCAACTCGGTCTCACCGAGTGAAATCAACTCGGTCGGTCCGAAATGACTCTGCAACTTTTGTTTCTGATCTTTTTTTGCCTCCACAGGTTGCATACGATGTCGGATTAAGACGATTTTTATATATTAAAATCAACCATTTCGACGAGATGCACAACTTTTGTGTTGAAACATTTTCCATCAGAGGCCATATTAATTGAGTTTCTGTCAATTTTATAATCTGATGTCAATATGAGCATGTCTGAACTTGTCATAACTTTTGCATCTGAGCTCCGTTTTAGACCATCTACATATCCATCTTGATCTTCTCTAAGAGAGCCATCCCATGGTAACTTCCAATCATAAGTTTGAATTAATCTTGACATAGCTTTAAGAAACTTTACAATTGTGCCACTTTTGAGCGTCAACACCTGCAAACACATACACACAAAGAAAAATCACAACACGTGCAAGGTGAAAAATGACCAAACATAGCTGTGGATCCACACCACTAGCTGTTTTCTATCACACCTACTGCACAACAAAGATAACCTAACTGCTATGGATCCACAACCCTAGCCCAAAATATCCAAAACCATAAACAAAACCCTAACTGTGGACCACACCACAAACTGATTTGTGTCACAGCTACTGCATGAACCAAAATACCCTACCTGATGTGGATCCACAACCCCAGCCCCAATTCTCCCAAACCATAAACAAAACCCTAACTGTGGATCCACACCACAAACTGATTTCTATCACACCTGCTGCATGAACCAAAATACCCTACCTGCTCTAGATCCACAACCCTAGCGCCAGATCTCCCTAAACTCACAAACCCTAGACGAAGAACACAAATCACCGAACACACCGACCAAATTAACCATGCCTACACAGCTTTAATCGAGCAGAAGTGCGAGGAAGAACTGGAGAATGAACAGATCGGCATACCTCTCCCTGAGATCAATCCCTTCGCCACGAACTCTAGAGAAGAAAAAACAAGAAGCGAAACAAGATGTCAGCGCTCCACGTGGACACGAACTGCCCCACCGCCCTCGCCTTCACCGTCGGAGCCCTCGTCGGTGCCGCGGATTTGTGAGAGGAGAGGAGAAGAGGAGAGGAGGCAAAACAGGAGAAATGAGGCGATGAGGAGGAGAAGAGGAGAAGCGAGCGAACCGGCCAGCCTAACTGGGCTGGTCCAATAACGACGAGAGTGGTAACCCTTCGACGCGATCGAACGCTGGCGCGTCGCTTAATGCGACAAATACTCGCTGCATAGCAGACTCGCCTAAAGCGAGCGCAGTACTGGGCCGACCCAGCGCACGGGAGGCAGGCCACAACCTAATTTTTTTTCTTTTCTTTATTCAGGTTTTATGTTTTTTTGCCTTTTTACTTTTGTTTATACTTCTAAATATTCTCTCTCTCTCTAAGAATAACTTATTCTACACCCTAGGTGATGAATAGTATTATTATATATATGTATATATATGATACAAAAATACTTTACACAAAAACATTTGAAAATGTTAATCAAGCATTTGAAAATATGTTAAGTATGTATAGAAAATGTTTCTCATGTATATGAAAAATATATACAAAAATATATAATGTGTACGAAAAACATTTATTATGCTTTTTAAAAAATTAATCAAACATTTAATTTTTTTAATCAAGTATTTAAAAAAATGTTGATCAAGCATTTAAAAAAGTTAAAGGTGTATTGAAAAAGATAAACATTTGACACCGGCTGACCAGCTGAAAATTGTGCTGGTCGCGCATGGGCGTCACGTGCACGCATCTCAAGTGGGGCTCGCCCATCGCCCTCCCCTTCACATTTATCTCTTCAGATGACGAGCCACTCTTTTTTTTACCTTGCTACGCTGCCATCTCCTTTGCTCCGCAGCTCCGCAGCTCCACTTCTACCTCTTCCTCCCTTTTTGTAGTTACCGTGTCCTTTGTCACCAGTGAGATGTTGCCTGCCGGCCATGGTCACCACCCATTGTTTCTGTTTCTTCTATCCTATAATGGTTGTGGCTTCCCCCACCACCCCTTTCCTCTTTGACGGAGAGAAACGCCACTGCGGCGAGATGCGCCCGTGGATGCGAGGCAGTGGAGCGACCGACCCATGGTGGAGGTTGTTGTGTCCAGCATCGAAAAATGTTGGGACCGACAATTGATACGTCTCCAACGTATCTATAATTTTTTATTGTTCCATGTTGTTATATTATCATTCTTGGATGTTTTACATTCATTTTAGAGCAACTTTATATCATTTCTTAGGACTAACCTATTGACATAGTGCTGCCAGTTGTTGTTTTTTTGCTTATTTTTTACTTCGCAGAATATCAATCCATATCAAACGGAGTCCAAACACAGCGAAACTTTTTGGAGATTTTTTTGGACCGGAAGACAACTTGGGAGCCAAGGAACTGGACGAGGAAGGCCCGTGGAGCCCACAACCCACCAGGGCGCGCCAGGAGGCGCAAGCACACCCTGATGGGTGGTGGGGCCCACGGAGGTCCTTTCCACCGCCTCTCAGCTCTATAAATTCTTAGATATTCTATAAACCCTAGGGGAGTCGACAAAACACAATTCCAGCCGCCGCAAGTTCCAGAACCACGAGATCCAATCTAGAGCCCTATTCCGGCACCTTGTCGGAGGGGAACACGTTCACGGAGGGGTTCATCATCCTCATTGGTGCTCCTCCGATGAAGCGTGAGTAGTTTACCACGGACCTACGAGTCCGTAGGCAGTAGCTAGATGGCTTCTTCTCTCTTTTTGATTCTCAACACAATGTTCTCCTCGATGTTCTTGGAGATCTATTTGATGTAATGACTTTTTGCAGTGTGTTTGTTGGGATCCGATGAATTGCGAGTTTATGATCAGTTCTATCTATGAATATTATTTGAGTCTTCTTTGATCTCTTATATGCATGATTGTAATAGCCTCGTATTTCTTCTCCGAAACTTTGGTTTGGTTTGGCCAACTAGATTGATTTTTCTTGCAATGGGAAGAGGTCTTTGTGATGGGTTCGATCTTGCGGTGTCCTCACCCAGTGGCAGAAGGGGTAGCGAGGCACGCATGTATCATTGCTATTAAGGATAAAAAGATGGGGTCTATTCCTACATGAATAGATCTTGTCTACATCATGTCATCGTTCTTATTGCATTACTCCGTTTCTCCATGAACTTAATACACTAGATGCATGCTGGATAGTGGTCGATGTGTGGAGTAATAGTAGTAGATGCAGGCAGGAGTCGGTCTACTAATCTTGGATGTGATGCCTATATACATGATCATTGCTTTGGATATTGTCATAATTATTTGCTCTTCTATCAATTGCCTAACTGTAATTTGTTTACCCACTGTATGTTATTTTCTCGAGAGAAGCCACTAGTGAAATATGCGGCCCCGGGGTCTATTTTCTATCATATTTTCAGATCTATTATTCCAAAAATCCAAAAATACCTTGCTGCACTTTTTATTTATTTATTTTATTTTGTGTTTCTGCATGATCTATTTATCCAATCTACCACAATTTTATCTATCTCAATACCTAGGAGGGATTGACAACCCCTCTTACGCGTTGGGTTGCAAGTATTTGTTCTTTGTGTGCAGATACCATTTACATAGTGTTGCTTGGTTCTCCTACTGGTTGATTACCTTGGTTTCATAACTGAGGGAAATACTTACCGTTGTTGTGCTGCATCATCCTTTCCTCTTCGGGGAAATACCAACGTAGATACAAGGAATCAGGAAGAATTGCTGGTGCCGTTGCCGGGGAGACATCATCAACATCTATCAGGTTCCTAATCACAAATCTCATCTCCTTGCAATTTACATTATTTGGCATTTGCCTCTCGTTTTCATCTCCCCCACTTCTAAAATGTTTTTGTGAAAATCACAAAAATATTTGCTTTTTATTTGCCTTCTTTCCATTTGCCTTTTCCCCGTTCGATCTTTTGTTTTCTTGAACTTGTTATCATGAGTGACTTTGGTATGGTAGAGACAGATGATGGCAGAACTCCTAAAATTGGACGTTCCGGTAATCTGGATGCTAAAACTTTTGTTTTGGGACAAGGGAACATTATAGGAAAGGAAACCGTTCAAGAATTCTTTAATTGTGTTGGAACTTTGACCTGTGATGATGCTCTTATTCTTAAAAGGACTAAAACTTATGCGGAAGCTATTTCAGCACTAGTTGTGAAACTTGAAAATAGATTTATTCATACTCATCCTACCTTGCAAAGATTGTTTTATGAGCTACCCGTTATAAAGGATCTGAAAGCTAAAAAGATAGCCACCCTTGTTCTCATGAATGAATTTGATCACATAGTACGGGAAGCTAGGGAAATTTTTGATTTTTATGGTATGAACCGTGAAAAAACGGCCATAGATGAGATCCTTTACAATAGTGACTATGTTGTAAGACATTTGCTTGGTAATAATCAAATCTTTGATGAGAACCTTAAGAAGGAAATTCCCGTTCTGGATATGATCCAACAAGGTTTCAATAATGTTAATCAACAATATTCTTGGATCGTGGCCGGAAATCAAAGGGGATACGTAGATGGATAATTTGATAATGCTAAAATTTATATGGATAATGTTTTTCAAGTTATATTTGCAAAACCTCCTGACAAAAACACATCTATGGAAAATAAAACTAAAGATGATAATACTTGAATCTATGCATTATGCCTAGCTAGGGGCATAAAACGATAGCGCTTGTTGGGAGACAACCCAATGAATATAATGTATTTTTTCCTTTCTATTTCTGTTCTTGAGTGTTTTCACAATTATGCTACTATTATGATTGTGTTTTTTATGTTTTAATTAGTGTTTGTGCCAAGTAAAGCCTTTAGGATCATGTTGGGTGATAGCTGATTTGATCTTGTTGCAAAACAGAAACTTTTGCGTCTAGTAGATGAATTTTATAAAATCACAGAAGGGACAAAAAATTCTGAATGTTTTACACAAAATTGACATACAAATTTCCTATGTTGTCCTAATTTTTCAGAATTTTTGGAGTTATAGAAGTATGGTTAAAGTCCAGATTACTACAGACTGTTCTGTTTTTGACAGATTCTGTTTTCGTTGCATTGTGTGCTTATTTTGATGGATCTATGGATTGTATTGGAGGGTATAAGCCATAGTAAACTTAGAATACAGTAGGTATAATGAAATAATAAAATATGAATGGGTTTGCAACAGTACTTAAAGTGGTGATTTGCTTTATTATACGAACGGATCTCACGAAGGTTTTTGTTAAGTTTTGTGTGGTTGAAGTTTTCAAGTTTTGGGTGAGATCACGATGGATGAAGGAATAAGGAGTGAAAAGAGCCTAAGCTTGGGGATTCCCATGGCAACCCAAGGTAATATTCAAGGAGAACCAAGCAACTAAGCTTGGGGGTGCCCAGAAAGGGATCCCCTCTTTCTTCCAACAACCATCGGTAATTTTACTTGGAGCTATATTTTTATTCGTCACATATCATGAGTTTTGCTTGGAGCGTCTTGTATTATATGAGTCTTTGCTTGTTTTTCTTTTTAGTTTGTCACAATCATCCTTGCTGGACACACCTATTTGAGAAAGCCATAATGATGCTATGATTTGTTAGAATTGCTCTATGTGCTTCACTTAAAAAAATTGAGCTATGTAATTGCTCTAGTGCTTCACTTATATCTTTTTGAGCACGGTGGTGCTTTAATTTTTGAATAAATACTCTCATGCTTCACTTATATTAATTTGAGAGTTAGTAAATTTTTGAAGAAATTCTCTTATGCTTCACTTATATTATTTTGAGAGATGAAAATTTTTATGCTCATGTTCTTCACTTAAATTTGTTTGAGATCTTGTTATAAGCAATGGTAATATATGAAACTAGTACCAAAGTGATAGATATTCAAGAGGGATATAATAAAAACTTTCATGAAGATTATTGGAGATTATAAACTTGATTCTTTGTAATAGTTTTGAGGTATGATGATAGTAATATGTGAGTCATGTTGGTGAGTAATTATGCTTTAGTAAGAATATTGGTGTTAAGGTTTTTGATTCCCTATGCAAGAACGAAAGTCAATAGTTATGCAATGAAATTACATCCTACTTGTGGTACATTATTTGGTGTTAGTTATGCTTAATGCTCATTTATGAGAATTTTTGTTTCTTGATTGGTTGCTTCTCAATCTTTTTGCTAGCCTTTCCTTGTACTAAGTAGAAATACTACTTGTGCATACAAAATCCGTAAACCCAGTTATGTCATATGAGTCCACCATACCTACCTATATGTGGTATTTCTGTGTCGTTCTAAGTAAATTTGTATGTGCCAACTCTAATTTTGAAAATAAATTTCCTTTTTGGGTGCCCGTACTGCTCATGAAGCGGCAGGGGTGGCCAATATTTTTCCATGCTAGATGTGTTATTCTCAAGATGGGCGTTTATTCACTTGTCATTGCACAAGAGTGTGGCGGTAATAGGGATGCCCAGTCCCAAAATGAAAAGAAAATTTACTTTATGTTGTCAAATAATAAATTCCTTGGAAAGTGTTGGTATGGAAGGCACACGTGGATACGGCTAGCCATGGATTGTGAAAGAATGGTGGAAAAAGGAATAAACTTTATTTTATGTTTGGGAACCGCCTATGATGTATCTAGCATGGAAAGTATTGGGAATTCTCGGTCGCTTTCGTTGACGAAATAAGTATGCCTCTCAAAATATTTTTATCTCTCAATTTAAGCTTTGAGCTCTGGCACCTCTACAAATCTCTGCTTCCCTCTGCGAAGGGCCTATCTATTTACTTTTATACAAATTTTTTTATTTGAGTCTCCATCTTCTCTTATGAAGCACCAACTAGGGAGCACTATGATCATACTTGTGTATTGGATGTAGCTAATATTCGAGTGTGTTTCATGAATGGATCAATGATTGAGCATGATGGGCTAGGGATAACTTTCTTTAGTGTTCATATTTTGAAAGACATGGTTGCTTGTTGATACGCTTGAGTATTGAAGTCTTCATGTCAATTATATACTATTACTTTGAACCATCTAAAAGTCCAAATGTCCATGCTACAAAAGAAAATAATATGTGATGAACATGTTAGGCAGCATTCCACATCAAAAATTCTATTTTTATCATTTACCTACTCGAGGACGAGCAGGAATTAAGCTTGGGGATGCTGATACGTCTTCAACGTATCTATAATTTTTTATTGTTCCATGCTGTTATATTATCATCCTTGGATGTTTTACATTCATTTTATAGCAACTTTATATCATTTTTGGGGACTAACCTATTGACATAGTGCCTAGTGCCAGCTGTTGTTTTTTGCTTATTTTTTACTTCGCAGAATATCCATATCAAACGGATCCAAACACAGTGAAACTTTTTGGAGATTTTTTTCTGCCCAGAAGACAACTTGGGAGCCAAGGAAGTGCACGAGGGAAGGCTTGTGGGGCCCACCACCCACCTGGGTGATGATACGTCTTCAACGTATCTATAATTTTTTATTGTTCCATGCTGTTATATTATCATTCTAGGATGTTTTACGTTCATTTTATAGCAACTTTATATCTTTTTTTGGGATTAACCTATTGACATAGTGCCCAGTGTCAGTTGCTATTTTTTGCTTATTTTTTACTTCGCAGAATATCCATATCAAACGGAGTTCAAACACAGCGAAACTTTTTGGAAATTTTTTTGGACCGGAAGACAACTTGGGAGCCAAGAAAGTGGACGAGGAAGGCCCGTGGGGCCCACAACCCACCAGGGCGCCAGGAGGCCTAGGCGCACCCTGATGGGTGGTGGGGCCCACGGAGCTCCGTTGCATCGCCTCTCAGCTCTATAAATTCTCAGATATTCTAGAAACCCTAGGGAAGTCGACAAAACACAATTCCAGCCGCCGCAAGTTTCAGAACCATGAGATCCAATCTAGAGCCCTATTTCGGCACCTTGTCGGAGGGGAACATGATCACGGAGGGGTTCATCATCCTCATTGGTGCTCCTTCGATGATGAGTGAGTAGTTCACCATAGACCTAGGGGTCCGTAGGCAGTAGCTAGATGGCTTCTTCTCTCTTTTTGATTCTCAATACAATGTTCTCCTCTTTGTTCTTGGAGATCTATTTGATGTAATGAATTTTTGCGGTGCATTTGTTGGGATCCGATGAAGTGCGAATTTATGATCAGATCTATCCAATAATATTATTTGAGTTTTCTTTGATCTCTTATATGCATGATTGTTATAACCTCGTATTTCTTCTCCGAATCTTTGGTTTAGTTAGGCCAACTAGATTGATATTTCTTGCAATGGGAAGAGGTGCTTTGTGATGGGTTCGATCTTGCGGTGTCCTCACCCAGTGACAGAAGGGGTAGCAAGGCACGTATGTATCGTTGTTATTAAGGATAAAAAGATGGGATCTATTCCTACATGAATAGATCTTGTCTACATCATCTCATCGTTCTTATTGCATTACTCCGTTTCTCCATGAACTTAATACACTAGATGCATGCTGGATAGCGATCGATGTGTGGAGTAATAATAGTAGATGCAGAATCGTTTCGGTCTACTAATCTTGGACGTGATGCCTATATACATGATCATTGCCTTGGATATCGTCATAATTATTTGCTCTTCTATCAATTGCCCAACAGTAATTTGTTTACCCACCGTATGCTATTTTCTCGAGAGAAGCCACTAGTGAAACCTATGCCCCCCGGGTCTATTTTCTATCATATTGTTTTCAGATATATTATTCCAAAAATACCTTGCTGCACCTTTTCTTTCTTTATTTTATTTTGTGTTTTTGCAAGATCTATTTATCCAATCTATTATAATTTTATTTATCTCAATACCGAGGAGGAATTGACAACCCCTCTTACGCGTTGGGTTGCAAGTATTTGTTATTTGTGTGCAGGTACCGTTTACATAGTGTTGCTTGGTTCTCCTACTGGATTGATAATCTTGGTTTCATAACTGAGGGAAATACTTACCATTGCTGTGTTGCATCATCCTCTCCTCTTCGGGGAAATACCAACACAGATACAAGCAATCAATGACAACGGGAGACGCGTTGCGATCGATGAGGTGCGGTGCGGGAACCGGCCAGGGGATTTGCTTCAACCGGCGAGGATGGTGGTGGGTGGCAACGACGGTGGCCATGGTAAGTTGTTGCAGTTGTGATTTTTTGCTGGAACCTCTTATGATTTTTGCTGGAACCAGCTTTCGATTTTGCGGCAACATGCGAGGATAGTGTTGGGCGACTGTGATGGTGGCTGCCATGATTTTGCTGCATAGATTTTTTGATGGAGCCATCATTTGACTTGCGGCAATAGGCGATGATGGTGTTGGGGTAGCGACGGCAGTGCCCGCTGTGATTTTTGCTGCATTGGTGTTTTTTCATGGAAACGATATCATTGTTTGGTGGAAACTATTAAAGTTTTGTTGGAACTATATCAATTTTTTGTTTTCCCGCAAAATATATATATATATATAGGGAAAATAAAAAAAAATTGGTAATAAATATTAGATTATATTTTGATTAGATTAATGTGTGATTAGGTGGAAGTGGTAGACAGGTATGCTTTTTATCTTGAATAGTATTTACTGTTCACTAGGTAGGGCACTATTCACAATAATGCTCTACTATTCAATACACTATTTGGAAAAGTATTTTACTATTCACTGCAATTTTTAATTCAATTCAATTATCTGCACGTTCTAACTTGATTATATCTTTGATGCAGGATCTATTATGGGCTGGCGAGGCCAACAATTCATCCGACGGTGTGCGCAGAGGTGTAAAATCCTTACTCAGTACTCACCATATTTTTCATTATGTTATATCAGATGTAGCTAGTTACGTTCACTTAGTAGTTTTAATTGCAAATTTATGGGGTAAATTCCTATCGTCTTCCCAGGCAGTTCCACCCGAAGGGAACACTTCTCTACGGCCACAAGGTTCTCATTCAAACGCCACTCTGGGCTACACAGAGAACTACACACGCAGAGGTTTCTCCTATAGGATCCCTAGCATAAGAACTCTTCCCATAAATTCATAAATAAAAATACCAAGTGAAACCAAGAAACTACATCATTTCAACAACATAATTTACATATGGTTTTCCCTTTCGGGAAGCCCCGAAGGGATTACACACAACTTAGGAGATTACCTTCAAACTCTTGGCGAACAAAGCGCCTTCTTGGCTATTCTACTAGCAGTGGTGGTGGCTAAACTACGAAGGAAGTGGTGCTCTGGTGGAGAGTCTCGATGCTCTGAGTGCTTCGCGCTCTCCTTCCTTGTGTTGTTCTCCTCTTGTTTTTCTTCTCTTGAGCCCAGCGTCTCCTTTTATAGCCGAGAGGGGTGGCTGCTAGGAAGGCCTTCGGGAGCCTTCCTTCACTTATTTTACACACGGTAGTATGCACGCGTGTCCTACTAGGGTACATGCGTGTCCTTCTAATAATATAGAAAAATGCGAGAGAGAGTGCCGACAAGCTTCAATCTTCAGGAATCTTTGCTTTCTTCACGTGGCATTGTCTCTCGGTGAATAATTTGCTGGCTCTTCTTTTCACCTTCGCTTGCCAGCGATGCAAATCTTCATGCCTTCAGATAGATAGCTCCTCCATGGGAATCCTTGTGTCAGTGTATGCGTACAATATGCCAAGGCTGCTCAAATATTCAACATTGCTTATTTTTAATTTAATTTAACTTGCTTAATTATTCAACATTGCTCATTCATTTTATTTTTATTTATTTATTTATTTATTTATATTATTATTAATTTTTTTTTACTGGGTGGTCCTCCCTGCCCATATAATTGATAATACCTTATCAATATTTAAAATATATATTTTGGAATTTCTATCAATATTCGGGTGAGGTATAGGTCCTCCGCGCCCGAATAATTGATAGCAATATCAATATAGGCAATTTGGGCTTTATTCAGGTCGCTGCCCATGCCCTGCTATGTCCATTTGATCATCATCATCGTTTAACAGATTGAAATCATATTTATGATCGTATTCTTTCTTTATTTCTTCAAATTTTCGTCCATTTCATGCCTTAATTCTTTTAATATTTCTTCTTTCAATTCTTTCTTTATTATTTTTGAAAATTCTTCAAATCTTTTATCCATTTCTTGATCTATGTATTCACTGTCTAAAGGGTCAAGCCCCTTTAGAAGGCATTCTTGATATGTCTTATATTTTGGAGACTCTTCCTTCTTTATATTTTTTGAGCTTGATGCCTCTCCCTTTGTGGGAATTGGTGAAGCGGGTATGCCTCTCTTTATTTGGATATAGTCTTTAGCCTTTGGGTCAATATAATAATCTGGTCCGAATATCTTTCTTGCCCAAAATAAGGCATCATTTATACTATCATATCTTTTGAATGTTAAATCTTCTCCTTTTCTTTTTGCATCTAACTTTTCAATCATAATGTTTTCCCATTCCAGATATATGCCGGGTTTATTTCCGTCAAATATAATATATAGTGTTTCTCCTTTTGGCATTTCAATCTTTCCTGGCTTTGGCAATTTTTTGTTCAGTTCGCTAAAATATTCTGCCAAGCTATTCAGAATTGATAACATATATCCCATTTCCTCTCTTTTGGTGGTATATTGGAACCAGAAATTATCCAATATGCAGCGTTGAACTTCATCAAGCTTGATATGAGCCTTTGGCTTGAAATTGAATGTATTTGGCTGAAATACTTTCAGCCTATTTTCTTCTCCAAAGAAGATATATTCCTCCTTGGTGGCGAATAATCCTTTCCTCATTTCTGTAAATTTGATGCACGAGAAAATATGTCAGGTAAGGTATTATCCTTTCCCTTAATATGCTCAATATTTTGAAAAATTTACTTTATATTCTATTTCTCGAAACTTGAAATAACAGCTATTCATTATCTTCGCCCAATTTGAGGCATAAATAATTTTATCACGCCTTATTTGGATTTCTTCCCATGTCATAGGTGTTCCATCGAACATAATATACACTGGTCTTGGTGTAAAATATATTGCATCAGTATTGATATTAGATCGCATATAACCTTTCTCTTGTCTATTGATTATGTCATTAATTTCTAATAAGCATCTTTCGATATCATCAACATGGATATGATCTTTTGGTTTGAAATTGAATGTGCTTGGCGGCAATATCCTTAATCTGGTGTTATTTCCTGATATGTAGCCTTCTCTTCTTCCTGCGAGTGTACTTCTCTTCATTCCTATAGAAATGGTGATCAGTGGAATATGTTTGGTAAACTATTTAATTTGCCTTTAATATGTTGATATATTACTTATATCAATTCTCTGCTATGGTGTCTGCCATGTTCTGGTAGAACCTTTATTGCTATTTATGTGGTTCTAATATTTTATCTCGTTCTGTCACCATTTGTTGCTCCATTTCTGTGTTTCTATTAACCTCTCACCCGAATATTGATAGAAATTCCAAAATATATATTTTAAATATTGATAAGGTATTATCAATTATATGGGCAGGGAGGACCACCCAGTAAAAAAAATAATAATAATAAAAATAAATAAATAAAAATAAAATGAATGAGCAATGTTGAAAAATTAAGCAAGTTAAATTAAATTAAAAATAAGCAATGTTGAATATTTGAGCAGCCTTGGCATATTGTACGCATACACTGACACAAGGATTCCGATGGAGGAGCTATCTATCTGAAGGCATGAAGATTTGCATCGCTGGCAAGCGAAGGTGAAAAGAAGAGCCAGCAAATTATTCACCGAGAGACAATGCCACGTGAAGAAAGCAAAGATTCCTGAAGATTGAAGCTTGTCGGCACTCTCTCTCGCATTTTTCTATATTATTAGAAGGACACGCATGTACCCTAGTAGGACACGCGTGCATACTACCGTGTGTAAAATAAGTGAAGGAAGGCTCCCAAAGGCTTTCCTAGCAGCCACCCCTCTCGGCTATAAAAGGAGACGCTGGGCTCAAGAGAAGAGAGAACAAGAGGAGAACAACACAAGGAAGGAGAGCGCGAAGCACTCAGAGCATCGAGACTCTCCACCAGAGCACCACTTCCTTCGTAGTTTAGCCACCACCACTGCTAGTAGAATAGCCAAGAAGGCGCTTTGTTCGCCAAGAGTTTGAAGGTAATTTCCTAAGTTGTGTGTAATCCCTTCGGGGCTTCCCGAAAGGGAAAACCATATGTAAATTATGTTGTTGAAATGATGTAGTTTCTTGGTTTCACTTGGTATTTTTATTTATGAATTTATGGGAAGAGTTCTTATGCTAGGGATCCTATAGGAGAAACCTCTGCGTGTGTAGTTCTCTGTGTAGCCCAGAGTGGCGTTTGAATGAGAACCTTGTGGCCGTAGAGAAGTGTTCCCTTCGGGTGGAACTGCCTGGGAAGACGATAGGAATTTACCCCATAAATTTGCAATTAAAACTACTAAGTGAACGTAACTAGCTACATCTGATATAACATAATGAAAAATATGGTGAGTACTGAGTAAGGATTTTACACCTCTGCGCACACCGTCGGACGAATTGTTGGCCTCGCCAGCCCATAATAGATCCTGCATCAAAGATATAATCAAGTTAGAACGTGCAGATAATTGAATTGAATTAAATATTGCAGTGAATAGTAAAATACTTTTCCAAATAGTGTATTGAATAGTAGAGCATTATTGTGAATAGTGCCCTACCTAGTGAACAGTAAATACTATTCAAGATAAAAAGCATACCTGTCTACCACTTCCACCTAATCACACATTAATCTAATCAAAATATAATCTGATATTTATTAATTAACAGCAATTTTATTTTCCCTATATTGTTGGTATCAGGTCCAGCGTTTAATCATTGAAAGGTTAAAATATTTAAACTTAGAAGTTAGCGCAGGTAAAGTAATAAATACTAAAGAAAATTTAAATATAAGGTGCAGAGTAAATCCCTCTGAAGAGCATATTTGGCATACATCTCATAGCCAGTTAAATACAGTCGTCGATTTGATATATAATTTTTACATATCTTGGGGGAAAAGACAAGATAATTTAGACCAAAAATTTGAAAGTTTATTCAAAGAATACCAAAAGCTTGCTGGTAAGTATTCAGGGTTGAATAATAAAATTGATCTAGCTTTACATAAGCTAGAGGAAGCAAAAGCAAGACAGAATACAGTTTCTAAGAAAACGATTATATTAAAGAAGAAGTGTTATCAATAGGCTGTTACTTAAGTAAAGGCAAAGAGTCACTCCCACGCACTGAAACAAGACAAGATATACTTGAAATAAAAAAGTTGGTGCAAGAGGTTAAAACTTTGATTATCTCATAATTATATGACTGAATATACTCAAGCATTAAACGAAGTTGCTAAATACCTGTCACCTCCTGTCGGATTCTCCGATCACGACTCCCCAAAAGAAGATTCCAAAGTAATAATAAGACAAAATAACACCATCCTCCATCTATTAATCCAAATTTTAAATAAACTAAATAGTGGTCAAAGCAACAAAGAAATTGTGCTTTCATCATCCGGAATAGTTGCCTCTGCTAGAAATATTAATTCAGAAAAATGGACGTATCTAAAGGCTTCCTTAGAAGAGACAAAACCCTCCAATTAGTAAGGCAAGACTCAAGACCTCTAGCCATGAAGCATAGATTATCATGCAAAGCTGATGATATTGATAGTATTGAAGAAGTTATAGATATACAAAGAGATCTAGAAAGATATCAGAAAGATACCCTAAGAAAAATAAAGCCGCAACAAGTATATCATATGGGTATGTTTGAAAGTAAGAGTGGTCTATACAGAATATCTCGAGAAGTAGAATTAAGTGTGTTAACACATCCAGTAGATCTAAGAATTGTAAGCAAAAATATTGAAAATGAACTAAAATATTGTGGTTATAAATATATTCATCAAGGTATGTATATCATAGGAGTCAAAGGCATGACAAGGAAGAAATTAGGTGCAAAGGTTTTAATAACATTATTAGACAGAAGATGGGAATCAGTAGACAAAGCAGCATTAGGATTTTTGGAAGGAGACATGAATGAAAATAGATTAATAACCTATATAGCTCCAGACCTAATGATGCCCGTAAAAGAATTTATTGAAAAAATGAGTTTTGGTTTCCAAACTAAAGGTTATGAAGATTTTAAAGGAACAAATTTGCTAGTAAGCATAGAATTTATAGGAAGGCTCACTAATAGAAGTAGCTCCAGATATAGAGTAAATGTGAATGACGTAATTGATAGTATGCAATCAAAAGGTATAAAGTTTATGAATCCTCTTAAAATTGGTTCTGAAGAAAGAGCTGGAGAAGAATGGAAGATAGGTGAATTAATAGAGAAAAAAGAATTAAAGCAGCCTGAAAACTACATAAGCTATCAAAATTGTGAAGGAAGTAGCAGCATTCGATTTATGAACTATAAATCTGCATCAATAGAAGACTCTGAATCTTTTATGTCAGAATCAGAAATTAATAATGATAAAGGTATATCTGAATGCATGGAAAAGGCTGATTTAGATGATGAAATA
Source organism: Thinopyrum elongatum (assembly GCA_011799875.1). Taxonomy (NCBI): domain Eukaryota; kingdom Viridiplantae; phylum Streptophyta; class Magnoliopsida; order Poales; family Poaceae; genus Thinopyrum; species Thinopyrum elongatum. The sequence goes on from CM022302.1 coordinate 128,007,505, forward strand.
ATTCATTGGGAAAAGAAGCTAAAACATATTGAATGGGAATATAGTCATTCTATGACAAAGGATTGGCCTAAAATTAGAGAAAGAGAACTATTTATCATTAGAGAAATTGCAAGGTTAAAGAAACTAAAAAATGATAAAAAGTTTTTCACTAGTAGTTCAACCATGGAAGATAAAATTATGGCATCCGCAGAAAGAAAAGCAAATGCTATTATTAATAAAAATGCTATCATTAATAATAATAATAATAATAATAATAATAATAAAGACAAGAATATTGTTCAAAAAGAAGAAGTTATTAGTGAAGAAGAGCAATGGGATATCAATAATAAGTTATTATTAGAAAGTTATGAGGAGGAGGAAGAATTAATAAAAGAAATGTGGTTAGAAGATGAAAGATATGATGATTCAGAACAAAATAGTGATTTCTATAACTCACTAGATGATGTGGGGCTACATAATTTAGACAATGCAATGGAAGCCATGGAAGTAGAAAATAGTGGTAAAAGAAGAAGAGGATATGGAGAATCGGCTGTAAAAAGAGAAGGAGAAAGAGAGAGACCTACCAGATCAGCTGGACAATGGCCTCCAGAAAAAGATGACTATCAACCTACGTATATCCCTGGACAATATAGATATATGGGTACTAAAAGAAGAGATTTTGAAAAACCAGTGCAATTTCAAAATTATAAGAATGATGGTGCTATATTAAACCTAGCAGCTCATGATCCAATAGATTGGCCAAATATAATCAGCATATGGAAAGGTTTAATAGTGCAAAAATATATACAAAATCAGTATAATATAGGCACTAAGGTAGAAGATATGTTAACATATCTTGAAACATTTTTAGGAGAATCTGTAAAAGTTCTATGGGAACAATGGGTAGAGTCATACCCTAGTCAATATGAAGAATTAAAAAGGGCAGGAAGTAACCCTAATAACTTTGCGAATGTTATCTCAAATATGATCATAGCAGAAGATCCAGAATTAGGACATACCTCATTGCAAAATGAAAGGTTAAGAGAAATAGAAAAATTAACATTAACTAGCTGGAAAGGTATTAAAGAATTCTCCCAGCATTATTTGTACAATGCTACTACTGCTAACAAGGTTTTAATGTAGGTGTAGTAGAAAGATATTCTAATAAATTGCCTGATCCTCTAGGTTCCATAATATTTGAGGAGTATAAAAAAGAAACAGGAGGAAATGTGGTAAATATATCCCAAGCCATAACTTTTGTTTTCAAACAGCTAAGAAAGGTATGTATTAGCATTCAAGCCCAAAGATCTATGAAGAAATCAGATTATAACTTTTGCGATAACATAGTCCAAATACCACTTACATATGGAGAAGAAAGGCATAGGAAAAACAAATATTATAAACCACAAAGGAGAGATAATAGAAATTTTAGAACAAAGAAAAGATATTTCTTAAGAAGGTCAGACAATAGAGCCCCATTCTTGCATAAAAGAAATGTAAGAAGATATAATCCTAAGAAAACCTATGATAAAACATGCAGGTGTTTCATATGTAACTCTCCTGATCATCTAAGTAGAACTTGCCCTAATAAAGACCAGAAAAGATACTCTAGTAAATATGAAGAACAAGAGAGAGTGTTAATTATAGATAGCGTTAATGAAAATATACTAGTATGTGATGATGAAATAAAAGACGACGAGTCAATATATTCAATTATAGAAACAGATGAAGTAGAAAATGAGGCTCCAGAATATGAATCAAGTGAAGATGAAATAGACCTAATAGATGAATTAGCCGGTTTAAAAATTGAAATGATGAACCAAGTAGATTGTGAACATGATTGGATTAGAGGAAAAGGTGATTATAACATAAAATGTGCTTTCTGTATATATTACCCAAGCCAAGATAATAGGTTCACATGTAGCTTGTGTTTAAAACAAGCATGTGCCTCATGTCTAAAAGCCAATAATCAAAAGTGGAGATAAGAAATAGAATTAGAACCAGAAGATAGAATATTATCTAGTAGAGTCAGAAACCTAGAAAATAGGATAAATACACTAGAAGCAGAGTTAGAAAAACTAATAGATAAGTTAGAAGAAAAAGAGGTTAATAGAAACACAGAAATGGAGCAACAAATGGTGACAGAAAGAGATAAAATATTAGAACCACATAAATAGCAATAAAGGTTCTACCAGAACATGGCAGACACCATAGCAGAGAATTGATATAAGTAATATATCAACATATTAAAGGCAAATTAAATAGTTTACCAAACATATTCCACTTATCACCATTTCTATAGGAATGAAGAGAAGTACACTCGCAGGAAGAAGAGAAGGCTACATATCAGGAAATAACACCAGATTAAGGATATTGCCGCCAAGCACATTCAATTTCAAACCAAAAGATCATATCCATATTGATGATATCGAAAGGTGCTTATTAGAAATTAATGACATAATCAATAGACAAGAGAAAGGTTATATGCGATCTAATATCAATACTCATGCAATATATTTTTACACCAAGACCAGTGTATATTATGTTCGATAGAACACCTATGACATGGGAAGAAATCCAAATAAGGCGTGATAAAATTATTTATGCCTCAAATTGGGCGAAGATAATGAATAGCTGTTATTTCAAGTTTCGAGAAATAGAATATAAAGTAAATTTTTCAAAATATTGAGCATATTAAGGGAAAGGATAATACCTTACCTGACATATTTTCTCGTGCATCAAATTTACAGAAATGAGGAAAGGATTATTCGCCACCAAGGAGGAATATATCTTCTTTGGAGAAGAAAATAGGCTGAAAGTATTTCAGCCAAATACATTCAATTTCAAGCCAAAGGCTCATATCAAGCTTGATGAAGTTCAACGCTGCATATTGGATAATTTCTGGTTCCAATATACCACCAAAAGAGAGGAAATGGGATATATGTTATCAATTCTGAACAGCTTGGCAGAATATTTTAGCGAACTGAACAAAAAATTGCCAAAGCCAGGAAAGATTGAAATGCCAAAAGGAGAAACACTATATATTATATTTGACGGAAATAAACCCGGCATATATCTGGAATGGGAAAACATTATGATTGAAAAGTTAGATGCAAAAAGAAGGAGAAGATTTAACATTCAAAAGATATGATAGTATAAATGATGCCTTATTTTGGGCAAGAAAGATATTCGGACCAGATTATTATATTGACCCAAAGGCAAAAGACTATATCCAAATAAAGAGAGGCATACCCGCTTCACCAATTCCCACAAAGGGAGAGGCATCAAGCTCAAAAAATATAAAGAAGGAAGAGTCTCCAAAATATAAGACATATCAAGAATGCCTTCTAAAGGGGCTTGACCCTTTAGACAGTGAATACATAGATCAAGAAATGGATAAAAGATTTGAAGAATTTTCAAAAATAATAAAGAAAGAATTGAAAGAAGAAATATTAAAAGAATTAAGGCATGAAATGGACGAAAAATTTGAAGAAATAAAGAAAGAATACGATCAAAAATATGATTTCAATCTGTTAAACGATGATGATGATCAAATGGACATAGCAGGGCATGGGCAGCGACCTGAATAAAGCCCAAATTGCCTATATTGATATTGCTATCAATTATTCGGGCGCGGAGGACCTATACCTCACCCGAATATTGATAGAAATTCCAAAATATATATTTTAAATATTGATAAGGTATTATCAATTATATGGGCAGGGAGGACCACCCTGTAAAAAAAAATGAATAAGCAATGTCGAATATTTAAGCAAGTTAAATTAAATTAGAATAAATGAATAAGCAATGTTGAATATTTGAGCAGCCTTGGCATATTGTACGCATACACTGACACAAGGATTCCCATGGAGGAGCTATCTATCTGAAGGCATGAAGATTTGCATCGCTGGCAAGCGAAGGTGAAAAGAAGAGCCAGCAAATTATTCACCGAGAGACAATGCCACGTGAAGAAAGCAAAGATTCCTGAAGATTGAAGCTTGTCGGCACTCTCTCTCGCATTTTTCTATATTATTAGAAGGACACGCATGTACCCTAGTAGGACACGCGTGCATACTACCGTGTGTAAAATAAGTGAAGGAAGGCTCCCGAAGGCCTTCCTAGCAGCCACCCCTCTCGGCTATAAAAGGAGACGCTGGGCTCAAGAGAAGAAAACAAGAGGAGAACAACACAAGGAAGGAGAGCGCGAAGCACTCAGAGCATCGAGACTCTCCACCAGAGCACCACTTCCTTCGTAGTTTAGCCACCACCACTACTAGTAGAATAGCCAAGAAGGCGCTTTGTTCGCCAAGAGTTTGAAGGTAATTTCCTAAGTTGTGTGTAATCCCTTCGGGGCTTCCCGAAAGGGAAAACCATATGTAAATTATGTTGTTGAAATGATGTAGTTTCTTGGTTTCACTTGGTATTTTTATTTATGAATTTATGGGAAGAGTTCTCATGCTAGGGATCCTATAGGAGAAACCTCTGCGTGTGTAGTTCTCTGTGTAGCCCAGAGTGGCGTTTGAATGAGAACCTTGTGGCCGTAGAGAAGTGTTCCCTTCGGGTGGAACTGCCTGGGAAGACGATAGGAATTTACCCCATAAATTTGCAATTAAAACTACTAAGTGAACGTAACTAGCTACATCTGATATAACATAATGAAAAATATGGTGAGTACTGAGTAAGGATTTTACACCTCTGCGCACACCGTCGGACGAATTGTTGGCCTCGCCAGCCCATAATAGATCCTGCATCAAAGATATAATCAAGTTAGAACGTGCAGATAATTGAATTGAATTAAATATTGCAGTGAATAGTAAAATACTTTTCCAAATAGTGTATTGAATAGTAGAGCATTATTGTGAATAGTGCCCTACCTAGTGAACAGTAAATACTATTCAAGATAAAAAGCATACCTGTCTACCACTTCCACCTAATCACACATTAATCTAATCAAAATATAATCTGATATTTATTAATTAACAAAAAAAATTTATTTTCCCTATATTGTTGGTATTGATAGAAATTCCAAAATATATATTTTAAATATTGATAAGGTATTATCAATTATATGGGCAGGGAGGACCACCCTGTAAAAAAAAATGAATAAGCAATGTCGAATATTTAAGCAAGTTAAATTAAATTAGAATAAATGAATAAGCAATGTTGAATATTTGAGCAGCCTTGGCATATTGTACGCATACACTGACACAAGGATTCCCATGGAGGAGCTATCTATCTGAAGGCATGAAGATTTGCATCGCTGGCAAGCGAAGGTGAAAAGAAGAGCCAGCAAATTATTCACCGAGAGACAATGTCACGTGAAGAAAGCAAAGATTCCTGAAGATTGAAGCTTGTCGGCACTCTCTCTCGCATTTTTCTATATTATTAGAAGGACACGCATGTACCCTAGTAGGACACGCGTGCATACTACCGTGTGTAAAATAAGTGAAGGAAGGCTCCTGAAGGCCTTCCTAGCAGCCACCCCTCTCGGCTATAAAAGGAGACGCTGGGCTCAAGAGAAGAACACAAGAGGAGAACAACACAAGGAAGGAGAGCGCGAAGCACTCAGAGCATCGAGACTCTCCACCAGAGCACCACTTCCTTCGTAGTTTAGCCACCACCACTGCTAGTAGAATAGCCAAGAAGGCGCTTTGTTCGCCAAGAGTTTGAAGGTAATTTCCTAAGTTGTGTGTAATCCCTTCGGGGCTTCCCGAAAGGGAAAACCATATGTAAATTATGTTGTTGAAATGATGTAGTTTCTTGGTTTCACTTGGTATTTTTATTTATGAATTTATGGGAAGAGTTCTTATGCTAGGGATCCTATAGGAGAAACCTCTGCGTGTGTAGTTCTCTGTGTAGCCCAGAGTGGCGTTTGAATGAGAACCTTGTGGCCGTAGAGAAGTGTTCCCTTCGGGTGGAACTGCCTGGGAAGACGATAGGAATTTACCCCATAAATTTGCAATTAAAACTACTAAGTGAACGTAACTAGCTACATCTGATATAACATAATGAAAAATATGGTGAGTACTGAGTAAGGATTTTACACCTCTGCGCACACCGTCGGATGAATTGTTGGCCTCGCCAGCCCATAATAGATCCTGCATCAAAGATATAATCAAGTTAGAACGTGCAGATAATTGAATTGAATTAAAAATTGAAGTGAATAGTAAAATACTTTTCCAAATAGTGTATTGAATAGTAGAGCATTATTGTGAAGAGTGCCCTACCTAGTGAACAGTAAATACTATTCAAGATAAAAAGCATACCTGTCTACCACTTCCACCTAATCACACATTAATCTAATCAAAATATAATCTGATATTTATTAATTAACAGCAATTTTATTTTCCCTATATTGTTGGTATCAGGTCCAGCGTTTAATCATTGAAAGGTTAAAATATTTAAACTTAGAAGTTAGCGCAGGTAAAGTAATAAATACTAAAGAAAATTTAAATATAAGGTGCAGAGTAAATCCCTCTAAAGAGCATATTTGGCATACATCTCATAGCCAGTTAAATACAGTCGTCGATTTGATATATAATTTTTACATATCTTGGGGGAAAAGACAAGATAATTTAGACCAAAAATTTGAAAGTTTATTCAAAGAATACCAAAAGCTTGCTGATAAGTATTCAGGGTTGAATAATAAAATTGATCTAGCTTTACATAAGCTAGAGGAAGCAAAAGCAAGACAGAATACAGTTTCTAAGAATAACGATTATATTAAAGAAGAAGTGTTATCAATAGGCTGTTACTTAAGTAAAGGCAAAGAGTCACTCCCACGCACTGAAACAAGACAAGATATACTAGAAATAAAAAAGTTGGTGCAAGAGGTTAAAACTTTGATTATCTCATAATTATATGACTGAATATACTCAAGCATTAAACGAAGTTGCTAAATACCTGTCACCTCCTGTCGGATTCTCCGATCACGACTCCCCAAAAGAAGATTCCAAAGTAATAATAAGACAAAATAACACCATCCTCCATCTATTAACCCAAATTTTAAATAAACTAAATAGTGGTCAAAGCAACAAAGAAATTGTGCTTTCATCATCCGGAATAGTTGCCTCTGCTAGAAATATTAATTCAGAAAAATGGACGTATCTAAAGGCTTCCTTAGAAGAGACAAAACCCTCCAACTAGTAAGGCAAGACTCAAGACCTCTAGCCATGAAGCATAGATTATCATGCAAAGCTGATGATATTGATAGTATTGAAGAAGTTATAGATATACAAAGAGATCTAGAAAGATATCAGAAAGATACCCTAAGAAAAATAAAGCCGCAACAAGTATATCATATGGGTATGTTTGAAAGTAAGAGTGGTCTATACAGAATATCTCGAGAAGTAGAATTAAGTGTGTTAACACATCCAGTAGATTTAAGAATTGTAAGCAAAAATCTTGAAAATGAACTAAAATATTGTGGTTATAAATATATTCATCAAGGTATGTATATCATAGGAGTCAAAGGCATGACAAGGAAGAAATTAGGTGCAAAGGTTTTAATAACGTTATTAGACAGAAGATGGGAATCAGTAGACAAAGCAGCATTAGGATTTTTGGAAGGAGACATGAATGAAAATAGATTAATAACCTATATAGCTCCAGACCTAATGATGCCCGTAAAAGAATTTATTGAAAAAATGAGTTTTGGTTTCCAAACTAAAGGTTATGAAGATTTTAAAGGAACAAATTTGCTAGTAAGCATAGAATTTATAGGAAGGCTCACTAATAGAAGTAGCTCCAGATATAGAGTAAATGTGAATGACGTAATTGATAGTATGCAATCAAAAGGTATAAAGTTTATGAATCCTCTTAAAATTGGTTCTGAAGAAAGAGCTGGAGAAGAATGGAAGATAGGTGAATTAATAGAGAAAAAAGAATTAAAGCAGCCTGAAAACTACATAAGCTATCAAAATTGTGAAGGAAGTAGCAGCATTCGATTTATGAACTATAAAGCTGCATCAATAGAAGACTCTGAATCTTTTATGTCAGAATCAGAAATTAATAATGATAAAGGTATATCTGAATGCATGGAAAAGGCTGATTTAGATGATGAAATAATTCATTGGGAAAAGAAGCTAAAACATATTGAATGGGAATATAGTCATTCTATGACAAAGGATTGGCCTAAAATTAGAGAAAGAGAACTATTTATCATTAGAGAAATTGCAAGGTTAAAGAAACTAAAAAATGATAAAAAGTTTTTCACTAGTAGGTCAACCATGGAAGATAAAATTATGGCATCCGCAGAAAGAAAAGCAAATGCTATTATTAATAAAAATGCTATCATTAATAATAATAATAATAATAAAGACAAGAATATTGTTCAAAAAGAAGAAGTTATTAGTGAAGAAGAGCAATGGGATATCAATAATAAGTTATTATTAGAAAGTTATGAGGAGGAAGAATTAATAAAAGAAATGTGGTTAGAAGATGAAAGATATGATGATTCAGAACAAAATAGTGATTTCTATAACTCACTAGATGATGTGGGGCTACATAATTTAGACAATGCAATGGAAGCCATGGAAGTAGAAAATAGTGGTAAAAGAAGAAGAGGATATGGAGAATCGGCTGTAAAAAGAGAAGGAGAAAGAGAGAGACCTACCAGATCAGCTGGACAATGGCCTCCAGAAAAAGATGACTATCAACCTACGTATATCCCTGGACAATATAGATATATGGGTACTAAAAGAAGAGATTTTGAAAAACCAGTGCAATTTCAAAATTATAAGAATGATGGCGCTATATTAAACCTAGCAGCTCATGATCCAATAGATTGGCCAAATATAATCAGCATATGGAAAGGTTTAATAGTGCAAAAATATATACAAAATCAGTATAATATAGGCACTAAGGTAGAAGATATGTTAACATATCTTGAAACATTTTTAGGAGAATCTGTAAAAGTTCTATGGGAACAATGGGTAGAGTCATACCCTAGTCAATATGAAGAACAAGAGAGAGTGTTAATTATAGATAGCGTTAATGAAAATATACTAGTATGTGATGATGAAATAAAAGACGACGAGTCAATATATTCAATTATAGAAACAGATGAAGTAGAAAATGAGGCTCCAGAATATGAATCAAGTGAAGATGAAATAGACCTAATAGATGAATTAGCCGGTTTAAAAATTGAAATGATGAACCAAGTAGATTGTGAACATGATTGGATTAGAGGAAAAGGTGATTATAACATAAAATGTGCTTTCTGTATATATTACCCAAGCCAAGATAATAGGTTCACATGTAGTTTGTGTTTAAAACAAGCATGTGCCTCATGTCTAAGAGCCAATAATCAAAAGTGGAGACAAGAAATAGAATTAGAACCAGAAGAACGAATATTATCCAGTAGGGTTAGAAATTTAGAAAATAGAATAAATAAGCTAGAAGCAGAACTAGAAAAACTTAAAGATGAGTTAGAAAATAGTAATAAGCAAAACAATAATGTTGCTGGAAACACGGAAATGAAAGAGCAAATGGTAACGGTAAGGGATAAAAAAGGAGACAAATTAATACAATTGAAAGATGCAATTACTAGTTTTGGAAACAAATATATTGTTCGATTACCATTCAAAGAAGTGTTAGGGATAAGGATCCCAGTTAGGATTGTTCTAAAGCCAAATATTTCATATAAAATACTGGCACTATTAGATACTGGTTGCACTAAGAATATCATCCATGATAAATATTTTACGAGGTGTCCCGAAATAGTTGAAACTATAGATAATTATAAAGCTGAAGTATCTACTGATATGTCAGGAATAAAGAAGATCCATAATCAGCTAGCATATAATATTGAAGCTTATATAAATGGCACAAAATATATAATAGATGAAATTACAATAAGAGATTTGTCAGTAATAAATGATGACATGATAATAGGGTTAAGATTTTTACAACAATCTTTACAAACCACAATCATACATGAAGAAGGGGTAACATTTATCCCTTATCAAGATAATGTTCCATACATATCTGAAGTGCGAAAACAAAGAAAGTCCTTGCAAAATGTAGAAATATCTAATTTAGATGATAAATATAGCACAAGTCCAGATCCCCTTGAATTCTGTAAAGACGAAGAACTTAGTGAGACCATAGAAGAATATCATATAGAAAATACATGTACAGAATGCATTGGGTTACAATCATTCTCGCCAAATTGGTATAGAGATATAAAATCTAAAAAAGATATAGATAAGATTGTGCAAAGACTAGAAAGCATACAAATTATTGGAGAAATACCAATGAAACATTGGGATAAGAATTCTATAGTTTGCAAAATAAATATCATAAATCCAGATTATATAATTAAGTCAGGACCAATAGAAGCTACTCCAAAAGATATTGAAGAGTTCAAAATGCATATTGAAGAGCTATTAAAGTTAAAAGCTATAAGAGAAAGTAGAAGTCCTCATCGATCTACTGCTTTTATAGTTAGAAATCATGCTGAAGAAGTTAGAGGTAAATCTAGAATGGTAATTAATTTTAAAAGGCTTAATGATAATACAGTTGATGATGCATATAATATACCTAATAAGCAGGAATGGATTAACAGAATACAAGGAAGTAAATATTTCTCTAAATTTGACTTAAAGGCAGGATTTTGGCAAGTAAAAATGGCTGAAGAATCTATTCCTTGGACAGCATTTACTTGTCCACAAGGCCACTATGAATGGCTAGTAATGCCATTAGGTCTAAAGAATGCACCTGCACTATTTCAAAGAAAAATGCAAAATATATTTAATGAGAATCAAGCATTTATATTGGTATACGTAGATGATTTGTTAGTATTCTCAAAATCATACAAAGAGCATATAGCCCATCTTGAAGTGTTCTTTCGAAAGGTAGAACAAAATGGGCTCATACTATCCAAAAAGAAGATGGAAATTTGCAAAGAGAAAATAAATTTCCTTGGTCATGAAATAGGAGAAGGAAAGATATATCTACAAGAACATATTGCAAAGAAAATATTAGAGTTTCCTGATAATATGAGTGATAAAAAGACTTTACAGCAGTTCTTAGGAATTGTAAACTATGCTCGAAACTATATAGACAACTTAGCAAAGCTAGCAGGACCTTTATATGCTAAATTAAGGAAAAATGGTCAAAAATACTTCAATTCTGAAGATATAAAATTAGTAAAGGCCATCAAGGAAAAGGTCAAGAATTTAAAACCTCTAGAATTGCCTCTAGAAGATAATTATTTTATAATTGAGATAGATGCATCTAAGGTAGGATGGGGTGCAATACTAAAACAAAAGCCCAATAAATACTCTCCAAAAGCAGATGAAAAAATATGCAGATATGCTTCGGGAAGTTACAAATTAAAGACGGTAAATAATATTGATAGGGAAATCCTTGCAGTTGTAAATGCAATAAATGCATTTAGGCTATATCTAGGATTTAAAGAATTTACAGTGTGAACAGACTGTGAAGCTATATGTCGATATTACAATAAAATTAATAGTAAGAAAAGCTCAACCAGAAGATGGGTCTTATTTGAAGACACCATAGCTGGCAATGGTTATAAAGTTATTTTTGAGCATATTAAGGGAAAGGATAATACCTTACCTGACATATTTTCTCGTGCATCAAATTTACAGAAATGAGGAAAGGATTATTCGCCACCAAGGAGGAATATATCTTCTTTGGAGAAGAAAATAGGCTGAAAGTATTTCAGCCAAATACATTCAATTTCAAGCCAAAGGCTCATATCAAGCTTGATGAAGTTCAACGCTGCATATTGGATAATTTCTGGTTCCAATATACCACCAAAAGAGAGGAAATGGGATATATGTTATCAATTCTGAACAGCTTGGCAGAATATTTTAGCGAACTGAACAAAAAATTGCCAAAGCCAGGAAAGATTGAAATGCCAAAAGGAGAAACACTATATATTATATTTGACGGAAATAAACCCGGCATATATCAGGAATGGGAAAACATTATGATTGAAAAGTTAGATGCAAAAAGAAAAGGAGAAGATTTAACATTCAAAAGATATGATAGTATAAATGATGCCTTATTTTGGGCAAGAAAGATATTCGGACCAGATTATTATATTGACCCAAAGGCTAAAGACTATATCCAAATAAAGAGAGGCATACCCGCTTCACCAATTCCCACAAAGGGGGAGGCATCAAGCTCAAAAAATATAAAGAAGAAAGAGTCTCCAAAATATAAGACATATCAAGAATGCCTTCTAAAGGGGCTTGACCCTTTAGACAGTGAATACATAGATCAAGAAATGGATAAAAGATTTGAAGAATTTTTAAAAATAATAAAGAAAGAATTGAAAGAAGAAATATTAAAAGAATTAAGGCATGAAATGGACGAAAAATTTGAAGAAATAAAGAAAGAATACGATCAAAAATATGATTTCAATCTGTTAAACGATGATGATGATCAAATGGACATAGCAGGGCATGGGCAGCGACCTGAATAAAGCCCAAATTGCCTATATTGATATTGCTATCAATTATTCGGGCGCGGAGGACCTATACCTCACCCGAATATTGATAGAAATTCCAAAATATATATTTTAAATATTGATAAGGTATTATCAATTATATGGGCAGGGAGGACCACCCTGTAAAAAAAAAATTTAATAATAATAAAAATAAATAAATAAATAAATAAAAATAAAATGAATGAGCAATGTCGAATATTTAAGCAAGTTAAATTAAATTAGAATAAATGAATAAGCAATGTTGAATATTTGAGCAGCCTTGGCATATTGTACGCATACACTGACACAAGGATTCCCATGGAGGAGCTATCTATCTGAAGGCATGAAGATTTGCATCGCTGGCAAGCGAAGGTGAAAAGAAGAGCCAGCAAATTATTCACCGAGAGACAATGCCACGTGAAGAAAGCAAAGATTCCTGAAGATTGAAGCTTGTCGGCACTCTCTCTCGCATTTTTCTATATTATTAGAAGGACACGCATGTACCCTAGTAGGACACGCGTGTATACTACCGTGTGTAAAATAAGTGAAGGAAGGCTCCCGAAGGTCTTCCTAGCAGCCACCCCTCTCGGCTATAAAAGGAGACGCTGGGCTCAAGAGAAGAACACAAGAGGAGAACAACACAAGGAAGGAGAGCGCGAAGCACTCAGAGCATCGAGACTCTTCACCAGAGCACCACTTCCTTCGTAGTTTAGCCACCACCACTGCTAGTAGAATAGCCAAGAAGGCGCTTTGTTCGCCAAGAGTTTGAAGGTAATTTCCTAAGTTGTGTGTAATCCCTTCGGGGCTTCCCGAAAGGGAAAACCATATGTAAATTATGTTGTTGAAATGATGTAGTTTCTTGGTTTCACTTGGTATTTTTATTTATGAATTTATGGGAAGAGTTCTTATGCTAGGGATCCTATAGGAGAAACCTCTGCGTGTGTAGTTCTCTGTGTAGCCCAGAGTGGCGTTTGAATGAGAACCTTGTGGCCGTAGAGAAGTGTTCCCTTCGGGTGGAACTGCCTGGGAAGACGATAGGAATTTACCCCATAAATTTGCAATTAAAACTACTAAGTGAACGTAACTAGCTACATCTGATATAACATAATGAAAAATATGGTGAGTACTGAGTAAGGATTTTACACCTCTGTGCACACCGTCGGACGAATTGTTGGCCTCGCCAGCCCATAATAGATCCTGCATCAAAGATATAATCAAGTTAGAACGTGCAGATAATTGAATTGAATTAAATATTGCAATGAATAGTAAAATACTTTTCCAAATAGTGTATTGAATAGTAGAGCATTATTGTGAATAGTGCCCTACCTAGTGAACAGTAAATACTATTCAAGATAAAAAGCATACCTGTCTACCACTTCCACCTAATCACACATTAATCTAATCAAAATATAATCTAATATTTATTACCAAAAAATTTTTATTTTCCCTATATTGTTGGTATTTTTGTTGGAACCACGGTTTTTTGCTCCAACCACGGGAATTGCTGGGGACGCGGCGGAGGAGGACGTGATCGGGACGGGCGAAGGTTCGCGCGGTCTTTTACCGGTGTGTGTGAGATGGAGGGAGAAGTTGGTGTTGACCAATCAGCACGAGATCCAACAGGCAGAGGCAGTCCCATCGAACGCCCGGAAACCAACCGGCCAAAAGTTCGGCCAGCCGGCCCACGCCTAGCACTGGGCAGAAAATGTTTCCATGTGTAAGAAATATATATGTACTCCTACCCTCAGTGGATCACGCAAACGGATAAAGATCAACCCGTTGCAACAAACCGGGGCAGACGTGCTTCTTATTTTAAAATGCTAATTAATCTCCTTGTTAGCCGTAACAACTCCGGGAGAATAGGAGTGGGATATTTGTACTCCCTCCGTTTCAGTTTACAAGTCTTGCGCGTATATCTAGGTCGTTAATTTTATCACCCTAATATAAACTATATAACACAAAAATTATACCGTTTGAAAATAGAACATCTGAAGTTTATATTGGTATATTTTTTGTAATATATGACTTGTATTAGGTTGGTCAAATTGACGACCTAGGGGTACGCGCACATCCTGTAAACTGAGAGAGAGGGAGTACAAACATTGAGCTCACGTGTTTGGTCTTGACTTTTGGACTCAGCATATGGTACCTACTAGAGTAGCATACAATATTAAGGAGTATATACCACTTGCCAAGTTAGTGGTATAAACTCTTTTTTTAATGTAATAATGGGTACATACTGGTTATCAAAATTAATACTTGTATACTGCTTTCTTTTAGAGAAGTACATACTGATTTCGCAAAAAAAGAAGTATGTACTGCTCTTTTTGGGAAGGGTATATACTGCTTTCTTTTAGAGAAGTATGTACTGCTTTTTTTGGGAGGGGTATATATATACTGCTTTTTTTTAGAAGTATGTACTCCTTTTTCTGGGAGGGGTATATACTGCCTTTTGTATGGAAAGGGTATGTATTGCTTAGTTCCAAAAGAATGTATACTATTTAATTGGCAATTAAAAGATTATGCACTTCTTTTCCCAAAAAGGAGTATATACTGATTTTCAAAGAAGTATCATCTTGACAGAGTACTGCGGGCGTGAAAGGAGTACTTCGATAGGAATCTAGTTCCAAATGGCACTAGAAAATTTCAAAATATAAAATGGTAAAAGGTATACGTACTTCTTAATTATAATTATATTACAGAAGTAATAGACCAAAGTTTCATCTTTGCAAAAGTAAGTACACCTAGAAAGAAACTTAAGCGAGAGTGCATGTGCCCTTTTGTTTCTACATCTTCATGTAATGTACCTTCCATATAGATTTGTACACTAGACATCACGAAAATAAATATATCTACTATGTATATCCATTGAGTCACCAAGCACGAGGTGTGTGCACTTGTGATTGGAGTAGCCAATCTACTAATCCATGCACGGTTATCATTAGGAGACACATAGTGCGTTGCGTGAGGATGTCGTCGGTCCGCCGCCGGTCAAGTCTTGTGTGATATTGTTGAGCCGCCGGCCGCCGGCCACGAGTAGCATGGCGTCGTCGAGTCCCCGGCCACCAAATCTTCTCTTCGTCAACGGTGTGCGCGCGGCGTCGGCCGCGTGCTCTTGAACGCCCAGTTTATACTGCGATAGAACTGATCAGATTCAGATCGAAATCGTAGAAATACAAGGAACACAAAGGACGTAACATTGAATGTTGAGGCATACCTGGTCTCGATGATGAGATGCAGAAGGTGGACGATAATGTTCCCATCATCATCTCTGCCAACGTCGGATTAGTTGTGTATCTCGAATTCGTTGTTTTGGCTGTCGCCAAAAATCACCATCACCGGCAGAATAATGTGGGAGATCAAGAGATGACGCCACGTCCATCCATATTTATGTTCTTCTACTAGCCTGACCTGTATTCCGTGAAAAATGTCAGCAAGAATCCCTATAAACATGGATCGGTCAAGTAATTTCCATACGACCATCATTTATATTGAACGGATCAGTAGCAACAAAATGGACGGCGCTCAACCAAAGGAGTGACACGTGGCATGGGAGTATGTACTCCTAGGAGTACTAACCCATATATGTGATGAATAGGACGCTATTCGTCACCCTGGGTGAGGAATAGTTATTCTTCACCCCCTCTCTTTTTTAGGGTCAATGCACCATACTTTTAGGTTTCATAAATTTTGTCTTATTTCATACGTGAAAAAAGAACGTAACAAAATATATACTCGCCGTAAAAATATTTTAAGTTACGTAAAATTACAAATGTAAAAACATAGTGTAAAACATACATAAAATGCGATATTCCTGGTCTTATAACCTATTCTTTTGTTTTCTTATACCAAATTTTACGTAGTGAATCAATATGAATGTAACTATTTGTATTGCAAACGTAATTTATTCATGAAGCGATCGTAAGATTACCTAGGGTGAAGAATAACTTATTCTGCACCCTGGGTGATGAATAGGATTACTATATATATATATATATACACACACACACAAAATATACAATGTGTATGAAAAGAATGTTGATAATGTATTTAAAAATGGTTAAACGTGCATAAAAAATGTTGATCATGTATTTAAAAATGTTAAACTTGTATAAACAAATGTTGGTCATGTGCTGAACATTTTTTAATGGCAATACAGATTTTTCACACACAATTTACATTTTGTGTATACACCATCAACATTTTTATATAGATGTTTAATTTTTTTAAATACAAAACTAATTTTTTAATAAGTTTTTCCGATGTCTACATTTACTTAATGTGTGTTCTACATTTTTGTATACATGATAAATATTTTTATATACATGTTTAACAAATAAAATAACATGGTAAGCATTATTTCATATGCACAAAAGAAACAAAGAAAACCAATGAAAACTGATGAAAAGAACAAATGAATTCAAAATAAAATAGAAAATGAAACACCCGAAGAAAACCAATTAAAATAGAATGAAAACTAAGAAAGAAGCAAAGAAAACAAAGAAAAGCGATGAAAACCAAGAAGGTACAAAAAACTGAAGAGAAAGTAGAAAAGAAAAAGGGAAACTCTTACCATCACCCGGCGGATCACAGCAGCCGCGTCTGCCACCTCCCCTGTGTTCCACGTGTCCCAGTGAGAGCACGCATGCCATCCTTTGTCGAACGCACTTCTGCAACAGGAGCTATGTTTCTGAAACATATGTAGTGTTGCAATGGTCTACGACGGGTCTACATTTTGCAACAAAACTTCTCTTGTGAATTTTTTCTGCAATAAGACCTCGGTTGCAAAAAAAATTGCAACAAAAACTCAGTTGCAAAAAAATGCAACAAAACAACTGTTGCAAAAAAAAATCCGCAACAAGACGTGTGTTGCAGAAATAATTCTGCAACAAAACCTGTGTTGCAATGGTGGGGCACGCTCGACCGCTTGATGCGGCAAATCTGACGGTTCGCAGCCCGACTGATCTTTTAAAAATATCAGCCGGCGAACGCGTAGCACGCCGCAAAAAAAAAAACAATGAAAACCCAACAAAGACACAATCCCAGTAAAAACAAAGAAAAACCAGTGATTAACCCAAGAGGCATCAGTACAAAAAAGAAAACAAGAAAACAAGAAAAATGAGAAACAAATAAAAAAAACAAAGTTTAGTGAAAGAAAACCCGAAAAAAACTACAAATAAAAAATAGAAGAAAAAGAAACAAAACAAGCAGCGATATGAAACAAACAAGTTGACGGCGACAAGAAAACATGTTTTACTGGGCTTACCCATTCACGCAGCGTTTCGGGAAGCTTCAGATTAGGAGAGCTAGCGTCTCACCCTAAGGAGATATAGCTCCCATGGGAATTTTCTATTGGACGCACATTGCGTCAAAATGGCGACCCTTCGGACTGCGGTGTTTCGGTGCCCAGGCTCATCAGCACTCAGTCAGAAAAAAAATTAAAACAAATACTAGAAAAATTCAAAAATAAATTTGTGTGGTAGATAAATTGATGTGTGAGATCCGCTTCAATTTTCAACTCATTTGAACATCTGAGTAGACCTCAGCAAAAAAGACAAATCAGGTCAAAAAAGACAAATCTTTTTTACACACCCTGAATTTATCTAGGCTCAGAAGTGGATTATCGGACCCTTCGCACAGACCTCGCGATGGAGCGATCACCTGGGTCGGCCCATTAACCTGTTGAAACATTTCCGGTTTTGGGAACCTTCTAGAGTTTCCCAGCCGGGTTTTTTCGGTTTTGGGAACTTTCGAGAAGGTTCTTTGAACCAGTTTTTCTTTTTCTTTTTGGTTTTTTATTTATCATTTTTCTGTTTATTTTTCTTTTCTTTTCCTACTGCTGTTTCTTTTTTATTTTTACATTTTTTATTTTTCAAGTTTATTTTCTTTGTTTAAGAGTTCATGTTTTGAAAATTGTTTGGAAACATAAAAAATGTTCATGCTTTTAAAAAACATTCAATGTTATAAAAATGGTCATGTTTTAAAAAAATCATAACTTCAAAAAATAGATTGCACTTTTAAAAAATTGTTAGGGAATCTAAAAAAATGTTCATGATGTCAAAACTTGTTCGGAGTGTTTTTCAAAAATTGGTTAGAATATTTTTGTTCCAATTTGTAAAATCATTTCAAATAATGACAAGGATTTCAAAAAATATTCCAATTTTTAAATCTTGTTAAATAATTCAAAAGTGTTCTGTTTTCAAAATTTGTTTAAGTATTCAAAAATTGTTCACGTTCCAAATTTTTGGGATTCTCAGAATCTTTCCTTATCGAAATTTGTTCTAAAATTCAAAATATGTTCTTTATTTTAAAATTTTGTTCACAAATTCGAAAAAAGTTCATGTTTACAAAGAAGTTCGAAAAATACCCCTTTTTAATTTATTTTATAAACCAAGCAATATTTTATTTCAAAAAAAGTTCCCATTTCCAAAGTTTGTTCAAAATTAAAAAAATGTTCCTATGTTTAATTTTTTCCCAAATTGTCAAATGTTTGGGAATTTCAAATAATGTTCATGTTTTAAATTTTCTCTACAAATTCAAAAAATATTTCCCTTTCAAAATTTGTGCACATTTTCAAAAAATATTCATGTTTCAAAATTTGTTCACAAGTTCAAAAAACGTTTGCATGTTTAGTTCTTGTTCTCAAATTCGAAAATGTTTGGGAATTTTAAAAAATGTTCATCTTTCCCAAATTTGTTGACATATTCAAAAAATGCTACAGTTTTCAAATTTTGTTCAGAAATTCAGAAAATGTTCATGTTTTCACAATTAATTCGCAAATTCAAAAAATGCTTGAGTTTTGTAAAGTAGTTTTAATTTTGAAAAATGTTCACTTTTTCAATTTTGTTATTGTTTTTCAAAAAATGAGCTCTTGTGTTCGATCCTTCGCCAACATTGTTTTATGGAATTTGTGACCTGTTTTTTTCAAATCTCGTTGGATTTGTTTCTTACGGATTTCGCGTAGTACAATATCCTGGGTTCGATCCCTTGCTGAGCGCGGCTATTTTTTAGGTCTACAGGCTCACGTTACAGTACGCTTTTGCTGCTGGTCGCTAGCTTGGGCCGGCCCAGTCAGATATCCGCCTATGCGTGCGGCCGACGATCTGACGCAAAGAGCGGCAGTTAGGAGCTCTCGCTCCCGCTCCCACGCTCTGTAGCGCCTTAAGCGCTAGCAACCAGGCACTCGCAACCATGCCCGTGGGCTATGGCCCAATATTCCGCCAGCTTGCTTCCTTCGCCGACTGGCTTTTTTGTCTAATTTTTTCTACTGCTGGTCTGGTAGGGATAAACCAGGCCTGTTTTTTATAATATTGTTGAAAATTACGAATTTGGAAAAAGCTTGCAAATTAAAAATGTTTATGAATTTCAGAAAAAGTTCCATGAACTCAAAAAGGTAGCACATTTAAAAAAAAATTAATGGGTTTGAAAAATGTTTGCAAACTTGAAAAAAGTTCAAGAATTTGAAAAATATTTGGGAGTCTGAAAAAATGATCAGAGATTTGAGAAAAGGTCAAGAATTTGAAAAAGTTTGCAATTTTTTAAAAAAGTACACGAATTTGAAAAGGGAGAAAAAAATGTAAACTAAAAAATGAAAATGATAAAAAATAGAAACCGATTAAAACAAAGGTAAAACGCACTGGAAACCAAGGGAACCTTCTAGAAGATTTTTAAAACTATAACGTGGAAAAACGAGCATGTGGTGTGAAGAAGAAAATGGGCCAGAGCCCAAGGTGGAACGGGTGTACTAGGCCGGCCCAGCGCACGGAGACAGGTCGCAACCTCTTTTTTTTTCATGTTTTATTTTTTTTGCCTTTTTTACTTTTGTTTATACTTCTAAATATTCTCTCTCTCTCTCTCTCTAGGAATAACTTATTCTACACCCTGGATGATGAATAGTATCTCACACACACACACACACAAAATACTTTACACAAAACATTTGAAAATGTTAATCAAGCATTTGAAAAAATGTCAAATGTGTATAGAAAAAGTGTTTCTCATGTACACCAAAAATATATAATGTGTATGAAAAACATTGATCATGTTTTTTTAAATTAATCGATCATTTAAATTTTTTAATCAAGTATTTTTTAAAAATGTTAATCAAGCATTTTTAAAAAGTTAAAGGTGTATAGAAAAAGATAAACATTTGACACCGGCCGACTGGCTGAAAATTGCGTCGGTGCATGGGTGTCACGCGCATGTATCTCTAGTAGGGCCCACCCATCGCCCCCCGCTCCCTCACATTTATCTCGTCAGATGACGATCCACTCATTTTTTACCTATGTAAATTATACACATTGGCTCGAGTACTGATATATACCACTTGGTTAGTCAAGCAAACTGACAACGCTGAATAATTATAATTTACATAGCAAGCGGCCATGGCAATGCGATGTAGGATGGTGGTGTATTCTCTGGGCCAGTGGTCATGCCAAGATTTACCACCAACAAACACTTGCGCCGGAGGCATTAGATCGTCGGAGCGTCTCCATGGGATCTCTCTGCGTCAACCAACACCGATCGGTTGTCGAACCTCGCACCTGCGAGCTAGGGACCCCGCTCCTCGCGTCTCCTCTCCTCTTTTTCTCGACCATGATGACTGCATCTGCCTCGGAGTTTGTCGCCTCCAGCCATGGTGTTGCCTCCACCAGAGCCTCACGCCAACGAGCCAAGGACCCCGCTCCTTGCGCATGCTCTGCTCTTTTTCTTCACTGCGACGGCCTAGCCTACCTCGGAGCTCGCCGCCTCCAGCCATGGTGCTGCCGCCACTTGAGCCTTGGACGTCGTCCCATCATGCTCTGATCTGGTGCCGCCATGCCCGCCGTCTGCATGGTCGAGCCCTTCAGCCGCCACTCGCTCTGTCGCCTCTGCCCACCACGCCTCTAGCGTCATCTTACCGCACATGTCGGCTGTCGTCAAGGTTGTCAGAATCGTGATTCTGTTATACGATTCTACGACTTTACGATCCAAACTAACCCCTATGATTCTACGATTTTAGTTCATAGAATCTACGTTTGTACGATCCTGATAGTGAAGATTCTAAAATTTGCGATCCCACCATCGGAGCTCCGATCCGATTCAAAATCGCGATTCTGACAACCTTGGCTGTCGTTGTGGCTCCTCTGGTCCTCCAGCTGTGCCATCTCTGTCGCCTCACATGCATGTCCTCTTCTTCGACCAGGAGGAGCCCAGCAAGAAGAGGTGCGCCATCTCGCCTCGAAGCCAGCTACATCTTAGAAGGTGAGAGAGCGCATGCCGGAGGAGGAGCTGGAGGCGCGGGAGAGGGTGCTCGTGGAGGAGGAGACGCCGACGGCGTGGGAGACAGAGTTCGTGACGGGGATGCTGCGCCGGATTTGGGGATGAATCCATTTGGGAGAGAGGGAAAGAGAAATAGAGATTTGTCCAAAGGGAAAAAACCAGAGCAGGTCTTGTGCCGTGAGGAACAGAGTCGTCGGCGCGGGGTCTGAGAGAATGGTTGGTTCTAGCTGACTCATCCAGTCACCATGCACCGAGATTTATATGCGTCTCATCGGGCGACCGGCACCACATTCGCTCTGAATCATAAAAAAAATGATCGTAAACTCTAAGCTTTCAGGAACACCAAAAATCAAACGACAAATTTTTAGGCATGATTAATTTAAGGACCCTGATAAATGTCACACGTGTGGCACGAAACAATTCCGCCCTGACATTTTTTGATGGCAAGTTTAGTTACACGAGGATGACAACTTCAGTTGTGAAACATGGTAACTTTTTGTTTGAATGGCCAGTTTTAGTTTTTCCACGGTTCTTTTCAGATGAAAATTTTAGTTGTAAAAAATGTCAGGGCGGTGTTACTTCGTGCCACATGTGTGGCACTTATCTTTTGGGTAATTTAAAGTTTTTCATGGCAATTTATATTAGCGCAATGACGATAAATTTAGTTTGCAAGCATGGTAAATTTCTCACAAAATAAATAAATTATGACAGATTTGTCATGCTCACCAACTAAAACTTGTCATCCTCAAAGAACATAATTTGCCATGAAAAACTTTTGTTTTGCCATGCTAAAAAAATCTGACATTGATATGTATCCATCGTATCTACTTTTCCAAACAATTTTGCTCTTGTTTTGAAATCTAATTTGCATGATTTAAATGAAACTAACCCGGACTGACGTTGTTTTCAGCAGAACTACCATAGTATTGTTTCTTTTGCAGAAATAAAAGTTCTCGAAATCGGACGAAACTTTGTGGAGATTTTTTATTCAATATATCAAAAATACTGGAACGAAGATCCACTGGAGGGGGACCACCAGTTACTCACAAGGCAATAGGGCACGCCCTGATGCCTTGTGGGTCCCACGGGCTGTCGTTTGACCTAATTCCAAGCCTATAAATTCTGTTTCCCCGAGAAAAAAATAAGAGAAGAAGTTTCATTACGTTTTACGATACGGAGCCACCGCCACATCATATTCTTCCTCGGGAGGGCTGTTCTGGAGTCCGTTCGGGACTCCGGAGAAGGGGATTCGTCGCCATCATCATCACCAACCCTTCTTCATCATCAATCCATGATGCTCACCGCCGGGAGTGAGTAATTTCTTCGTAGGCTTGCTGGACGGTGATGGAGTTGGATGGGATTTATCATATAATCGAGTCAGTTTGTTAGGGCTTGATCCTAGTATCCACTATATTCCGAGATTGATGTTGCTATGACTTTGCTATGCTTAATGCTTATCACCCGGCTCCGAGTGCCATGACTTCAGATTTGAACCCTCTATATTTTCATGAATATATTTGAGTTCTTGATCCTATCTGTCAGTTCTATGCACTTGTTATTGTTCTGATCCGTAGACCCCAAAGTGACAATAGTTGGGATACTCTCCGGGGATGACTGTAATTCGAGGAGTTCATGTATTCACCATGTGTTAATGCTTTGTTCCGGTTCTTTATTAAAAGAAGGCCTTAATATCCCTTAGATTTCCTTATGTACCCCGCTGCCACAGGAGGGTAGGACAAAAGATGCCATGCAAGTTCTTATTATAAATATGTATGACTATATACGGAATACCTGCCTACATTGAATTGATGAATTGGAGCTATTGTGTATAGCTCTAGATTGGCACTGTTAAATGATGAATGTCATCCAACAGAAATATCAATCGCTGATCCAATGCCTATGCTTTTTTGATATTGATCTTTGTTAAGTTACTATACTGTTGCAATCACTACAAAACTGCTACTGTTACTGTCACCGTTACTATTGCTACTGTTACCGCTAGTATCAAACTATCATACTACCGTGTTACTTAATACTTTGCTGCAGATATTTAGCTCTTCAGGTGTGGTTGAATTGACAACTCAACTGCTAAGACTCATAAATATTCTTTGGTTCCCCTTGTGTCGAATCCATAAATTTGGGTGGAATACTACCCTCAAGGACTACCGTGATCCCCTATACTTTTGGGTTATCAGACATCAGATTTATAGTGGAGTCATAAGAGCAATTCCAATAGTTCCCTTAAAAATCTTCCCGTAAAAGTGGCTTTTCGACCTTCCCGTAAAAAAAAGGTAACTTTTGTCAGTTCCCCTAAACTTCTTTCCCTAAACGCATTTTTTACTTTTAATTAAACTAGAAAGTTAGATAAATTGGTAGGACCCGCCGGTCAATGACACCGACGGGCGTGCAGTGGCCACCGGCGAGGCCGTGGCGCGGGCGACAGTGGCAGGGGCGTGGCGACGACGCGGATGAGGCGGTGACGGGCCGGTGGCGGTAGCAGGCGACGTCGGCGGGCACGGCGGCGGCGGGTGACGATGGCGGGAGACAGTGCAGGCGAGGCGGCTGCCTATTATATTCTAAATATGAAAATTTTTGTCCCTGCTTGCGACGCACAATGAAGGTGAAGTGGGGGTCATCCAGTTTTATAGGAGAGAGGTGCAACAAGAAATGTCCCGATACAGCGAGAAACCGAGCGGGAATAGGAGGGTCCGATAGGAAAAAGGAAGGATTTGTCGTGGGGTGGAGTTTTTGTCTTGGGCCCGCTTGTTGGACATAACATGTCGCATTGTCCTAACAACCACATTTCTCCCCTATATATGGTCTGGATTTGGGGCAGCCCAGACTGTCGAGATGGTTGAATTTCGGGGAGCCTACTGGGCGTCCGTTTAATGTCCAAACAGGCCCAAACATATGAAGGGGATGAGCTTCGACCTTGAAGACAACCTTAATCTTTTATTTGATTTATTTATATATATATATATATGCATTATAGCCTGTAGAAACGCACAGATGTTCTACTAATTTTGTTATACATATTTTGTATATCTCAAAAAAGAAAAATTATACGTATTATTAGGAAAGTCTAAATTATGGAATATGAAACCTGAAAACTATCCTATCATGCATGTTTGATATGTTTCATTCAATTTTCGCACATCCATGAAACAAAATCAAGATCCCATGCAAGAGACACACGGCAGAAGTTTATTCCCCGATTTAAAAAAAAAAACAAGCGTTCTGATGGGCATGTGCTGAGGTAGCTATTGACCAGAAGTTAGGACCGATCTACGGACGACGCAATGAGCGCCTCGCGGTCCATCTCGTACCCGCACAAGTATTTCCACGCGTGGCACTCGACGCCGTCGGCAAGCTTCTCGAGGCATCCTGTCGTGATGTTCAATATGAAGACGCCCTGGCTGGTGCACCCCCCTCCTTCTCCGACGGTGAATATCACCGTGCCGCTCTTCTCGCCGAACCACCGCAGCTTAAACGCCGTTGTCATGGTGATCCCGAGCTCGGGCAGTCTGATGAGCTTGAGCAGGGCCTGTTGCTGCCCCTCCCACTCCCCACCGGCAGCCGTCTGGGTTTCCACGTCGATGCTGAACACCGTGCTTCCCATGAAGCCCACGTAGAGGAAGCTCAGGCGCTTCCCGTCCGCGGAGGTGCCCAGCAGACGCTCGCCGGCGTAATAGTGCGACTGCCGGTAGGGCACCGGGCACACGTCCATGGGCTCCGACGGTGTGCCGTCGAGCCGCACGCCGAACGCCTCGTGGTGCATGGGGGCCAGTGCCCAGTAGGCCACGCCGCCGACCATGACGGCGTGGCCAAGACCGCGCAGTATGTCGGCGCTGATCTTTTTTTTTTTAAATCGGGCATAACCTCTTTCCATTACTCATCATAACGGAAATACATAAGTTCCAGCAAAGTTTTAAAAGAAAACTAGAAAGGGGATAGTGAGTTCAACGCATCTTTGGAAAACCCACTGTAAGCACTCGCAATCGAGCAGCTTACCGTGGGGCGAAAACCCAAAGAACTAACCAACCACACAGGGGAATAGTTTGATCTACCACATTAAAATAAAACCAAAAGCTCACAGAAGAGCAGAAACAAGCTCTCGCAGGAGCAACCAGCAGCCCAGCAGGTATTGATAGCTCAGATATCAGGCTGGCCCATCAGCCCTCTGTTTCCCCACTTGGTGCCGCACACAGCCTCATCATTGTCGAAGCGTTGGTCCTCAGCATCTTTGCTCCGCGTTCCATTGCCTCCCGATCATCGCCATTCATCAGACCTGCCCAATATGACAAATATCCACAGGTAGAATAGACGATGTCAAAGGGGGTTCTCAATTTTTTCCCTTCAAAGGTGGCTTGGTTACGGCAATTCCAGATCGCCCAACAAACAGCTGCCAACCCAAATGTATAAAATTTAGCACCATCAGGGAGGAATATGTAGCACCATGAAAAGTATTGCCAAATGTTGTTTGGGCAAAGATCAGTGCCCAGGACACAACCTACTGTCCTCCAAATGTTGAGAGGTTTCTCTCTCTCTCTCTGCAAAACGAGCACTGTGGGTTGCCAGCCCACTTGCGCCTTTTCATGACGTCTCTAGTCAGGACAGAGTCCTAAAAGAGTTGCCATAAGAAGATTTGAATTTTCAGGGGGATTTTCGCTCTCCAAATCCATCTATAGTTGCAACCAGCTAGATTTCGCTCCAGATACTCATAAACCGATTTGGTTGTAAACTTTTTCTTCTTGCCCAATGTCCATATAATCTGGTCCGGATCTTCTGAGCAAGGCCACGCATCAACAGTGGCTCGCATTTCCTCCCACTGCTCACTCAACTGAGCATGAAGTCGTCTTCGGAAGAAATCATCTCCCACCCCCTTTTTGAATTTAGCCACTGTAATATCTTGTTCATTACAGATAGTGTAGAGCATGGGGTACTTAGAACAAAGAGGTGGACTCAGAGGCGGAGCCAATGGGGGGGGGGGGCGAGCGGGGGCAGACCCCCCCCCCCCCCCCCCCCCCGAGTTGCAGCGGGGACTATACTGATTAGTAGGCTTAATTATCCGGCCATTAGCAAAGATATGGGCTAAACTAATTTGCAACCTGGCTAAGCTGCACGTACGTACGCATCCACGGACCACTATCACGTACTCGCTAATCGATCCTCGCTGATCGATCAACAACCCACACGCACGCGATCTGGCGGTTGAGAACTTCGTGGACTGTTTCTTCCGCGACGCGCTAGGTCTTCGTTCTCGCCGGCCGCCGGGGGTCGCGCCTTCAGTGCTTGGTGGTCAGCAAAGCAGCCGGGCTGCTGCTTGCCGCGTGTCAGCCGAGTAATGGAGATTGTACGAGTCTACGAACTACGACCAGCCGGGACGGTACATCCACCCAATTCCTACTTGATCCCACGAATCAGACTATCAGAGGAAGGTATTATTGTCTACAGCTTTATACAATTGTAGTTGTCACTTGTCGGTCAATTTGATCACGCAAAATCAATTAATCAATTGTTACTAGTTAATATATTTTGTCACTTGTGAGATCAATTACAGACTGCAAATTTGCTTTGTACTAATATTAGAATTGCAAATGTCAAGAAGAGAAAGACACCACCGATTAGTAATTTTTTCAAGCCAATTGCTATAAACTCTAACTCTACGGTTGAAAATGCAAATTCAGCTGGGGATGTAGATATCACAGAGCAACCAACTGGACATAATGTCCCCAATTCATAGCTGCAAAGTTCAATGTTGATGAGATTACTGATTTGTTTGATCAACTAGATCCTCGTTCAAACTAGTAGAAATGTATTCCCTCCGATCCAAATTAATTGATGCTGGTTTTGTATAAAGTTATACTAACTTTGTATAAAATCAACGTCAATTAATATGAATCGAAGGGAGTAGTTTTTATATTGTAAAGCTTATACTGTTATGTATATGATATCGCTACAATATTTAAGACTTGAAATATTTTGTTTTATGTCTCTTGTGCGTTTCAATGTGTCCTTCGCCCCTCCTATGGTCAAATCCTGGCTCCGCCCCTGGGGACTATTATTGAAGGGATCATTCCACACTCTAGCAATGTTCCCCGAGTTCAGGACCACACCCCTACCAGCCATATAATACTCCTTGACTTTCATAATAGCTTTCCATATAGGGGAGTCATCAAATTTGCATCTAACCGAGGTAATGGTGTCCTTTTTAAAGTATTTGGCTCTAATCACATCTTGGCGCCGGGTTTCCTTTCTTCCGGACCCCAGCGGCATCCGACGCCGGCGTCGGCGTCGGCAGAGCAGCAGGAACGCAGCGCCGTGAAGCTACGGCGGTTGTAGACGAGAAGCACGCGGAAGAAAAGCCCGGCGGCGCGGGCATGTCTAGGTCGTCGCCGGTGAGTATCGCACCCACGTAGTGCCCGGGGCAGTGATCGCCGGAGAGCGGAGGGAGCAGGGAGATTTCCCCCGTCATGGGGTTGCACACGCTGAGAGTGAGGCCGTCGGCGCGCGCCTCGCGCCGGAGCTCCAGGACAACACGGCCGTTGCGGGATGCGACAGGGCGGGCGTGGTCGAACAGCCCGGCGGCGACGTGTTCGAGTTGGGGGTGGGGACCCAGGAGGCGCGAGGCGGCTTCCGTCGGGACGAAGTGCGGCGGCCGCGCGGGGGAGGCGCGGGGGGCGCGGGCATCCTGGTGGAAGAAGCCGAGGGCGAGGTGGGGGAGGAATTGCGCGGGCGGCGGCAGAGCGCGGGAGATGGCTTCGGCGTGCGTGGCCACGGTGTGGCCCCAGTGCCTGCACGTCGCCCCGTAGCGGACGATGTCCGTGGCTGACGAGGACACGCTGGATAGGATCGCGGAGAGGACGTCGCCGGGCAGATCCTTTTCCCATCGGCGCCAGCGCGCCGGCTCCGGCGTCGGTGTTGGCGCCGCCACAGCCACCCGTTGGTGTACGGTGGTGGCGTCGCCGAGGGATGGGCGCGGTCCGGACGAAACGGCGGCATCGGATGCGCGTATTTTTAGGTTAGGTTTCCGATCAGTTGCAACTACTGGCGAGCCCACGAGTCCATCACCTAGGTGCCTGTACCCCCTGAGATCGATCCGAGTCTTTTTTTTTTCAGCGGTTTTTTATGACTGGGACCAATCCGAATCGGACGGTGCATCGATCATCCAGGCCTTCGGGTGCAGATTTGTCTTTTTTCTGAGAGCTACTCAGATGTTCAAATGAGTTGAAAATTGAAGCGGACCTCACGCATCAATTTATCTACCACACAAAAAAATTAATTTTTTTTGAATTTTTCTAGTATTTGTTTTGATTTTTTTTCTGACCGGGTGCAGATGAGCCTGGGCATCGAAACGCCGCATTCCGAAGGGTCAACATTTTGACGCAATGTGCGTCCAATACGAAATTCCCGTGGGAGCTATATCTCCTTAGGGCGAGACGGTAGCTCTCCTAATATGAATCTGAAGCTTCCCGAAGCGCTGCGCGAATGGGTCGGCCCAGTATAATCTGTTTTCTTGTCGCTGTCAACTTATTTCTATCGTATCGCTCCTTGTTTTGTTTCTTTTTGCTTCTGTTTTGTATTCGTAGTATTTTTCGGGTTTTCTTTCATTAAACATTGGTTTTTAAAATTTGTTTCTCAATTTTCTTGTTTTCTTTTTTGTACTGACGTCTCTCGGGTTAATCACCGGTTTTTGTTTGTTTTACTGGGATTTGTGTCTTTGTCAGGTTTTCATTGTTTTTTCTTCTCTACTTTCTCTTCAGTTTTTTTGTACCATTTTGGTTTTCATCACTTTTCTTTGTTTTCTTTGCTTCTTTCTTAGTTTTCATTAATTTTCATTCTTTTTGAATTGGTTTTATTTGGGTGTTTCATTTTCTATTTTCTTTTGAATTCATTTTTTTTCATTGGTTTTCTTTGTTTCTTTTGTGCATATGAAAAAATGCTTACCATGTATTTTTAATTGTTAAATGTGTATATAAAATATATATCATGTATATAAAAATGTAGAACACACATTAAGTAAATGTAGACATCGAAAAAATTTATTAAAAAAATTTGTTCTGTATTTAAAAAATATTAAACATGTATATAAAAATGTTGATGGTGTATGCACAAAATGCAAATTGTGTGTGAAAAATCTTTATTGCCATTTAAAAATGTTCAACACATGACCAACATTTTATATACACGTTTAACATTTTTAAATACATGATCAACATTTTTTATACATGTTTAACCATTTTTAAATACATTATCAACATTCTTTTCAAGTACATTTACTTAATGTGTGTACTAGGCCGGCCCAGCGGACGGGAGGCAGGCCACAACCTAATTTTTTTTCTCTTTTCATGTTTTATTATTTTTTCTTTTTTTACTTTTGTTTATACTTCTAAATATTCTCTCTCTCTCCCCCTCAATAACTTATTCTACACCGTAGGTGATGAATAGTATATATATATATATATATATATATTGACACACACACACACGAAACAAAATACTGTACACAAAAACATTTGAAAATGTTAATCAAGCACTTGGAAAAATGTTAAATATGTATAGAAAAAATGTTTTTCATGTATACCAAAAATATATAATATGTATAAAAACATTGATCATGTTTTTTAAATTAATCAAACATTTAAATTTTTTAATCAAGTATTTTCAAAAATGTTAATCAAGCATTTTTTAAAGTTAAAGGTGTATAGAAAAAGATAAACATTTGACACCGACCGACCGGCTGAAAATTGTGTTGGTCGCGCATGGGCGTCACGCGCATGTATCTCAAGCGCCCCCCCCCCCCCACATTTTGAAGGAAATATGCCCTAGAGGCAATAATAAAGTTATTATTTTATATTTCGTTATTCATGATAAATGTTTATTATTCATGCTAGAATTGTATTGATCGGAAACCTAAATACATGTGTGAATACATAAACAAATACCGTGTCCCTAGTAAGCCTCTACTAGACTAGCTCGTTGATCAAAGATGGTTAAGGTTTCCTAACCATAGACATGTGTTATCATTTGATAACGGGATCACATCATTAGAAGAATGATGTGATGGACAAGACCCATCCGTTAGCTTAGCATAATGATAGTTCAGTTTTATTGCTATTGCTTTCTTCATGTCAAATACATATTCCTTCGACTATGAGATTATGCAACTCCCGGATACCGGAGGAATGCCTTGTGTGCTATCAAACATCACAACGTAACTGGGTGATTATAAAGATGCTCTACAGGTATCTCCGAAGGTATTTGTTGAGTTGGCATAGATCGAGATTAGGATTTGTCACTCCGAGTATCGGAGAGGTATCTCTGGGCCCTCTCGGTAATACACATCATAAGTTTGCAAGCAAACGACTAAGGAGTTAGTCACGAGGTGATGTATTACAGAACGAGTAAAGAGACTTGCCGGTAACGAGATTGAACTAGGTATGAAGATACCGACGATCAAATCTCGGGCAAGTAACATACCGATGGACAAAGAGAATTACGTATGTTGTCATAACAGTTCGACCGATAAAGATCTTCGTAGAATATGTAGGAGTCAATATGGGCATCCAGGTTCCGCTATTAGTTATTGACCGGAGAGGTATCTCAGTCATGTCTACATAGTTCTCGAACCCGTAGGGTCCGCACGCTTAACGTTCGATGACGATATAGTATTATATGAGTTATGTGATTTGGTGACCGAATGTTGTTCGGAGTCCCGGATGAGATCACGGACATGATGAGGAGTCTCGAAATGGTCGAGAGGTAAAGATTGATATATAGGATGATAGTATTCAGACACCAGAAGTGTTTCGGGAGGTACCGGGTACTTATCGGGTCATCGGAAGGGGTTCCGGGCACCCTCGGCAAAAGATATGGGCCTTATGGGCCAAGAGGGGAAACGCACCAGCCACAAGGGGCTGGTGCGTCCCCCATATGGGCTGGCCTAAATAGGAGAAGGAAAGGGGGAAGGGAAAGGAAAGTGTGGATTAGGATTCCCACTTCCTTCCCTCTCCCCCCTCTTTCCTTTCCCCTCGGTTAAATATGGCAGGGTGGGGGGGGGGAGGGCTTGGGAGGGACTCCAAGTAGGATTCCTCCTACTTGGGCGCCTCCTATGGCTGCTCATCCCTCCCTCCCACCTATATATATGTGGGAGGGGGGCGCCTAGCACACACCGGACACTTGCCTAGCCGTGTGCGGCGCCCCCCTCCACCGTTTACACCCCCGGTCATATTTTCGTAGTGCTTAGGCGAAGCCCTGCGGATATCACTTCATCATCACCGTCACCACGCCGTCGTGCTGACGGAACTCATCTACTACCTCGACGTCTTGCTGGATCAAGAAGGCGAGGAACGTCACCGAGCTGAACGTGTGCAGAACACGGAGGTGCCGTGCGTTCGGTACTTGATCGGTTGAAATGCGAAGAAGTTCGACTACATCAACCGCGTTGTGAAACGCTTCCGCTTACGGTCTACGAGGGTACGTAGGCACACTCTCCCCCTCGTTGCTATGCATCTCCATGGATAGATCATTGCGTGTGCGTAGAATTTTTTTTGTTTTCCATGCAACGATTCACAACAGTGGCATCATGAGCCAGGTCTATGCGTAGATGATATGCACGAGTAGAACACAAAGAGTTGTGGGCGATGATAGTCATACTGCTTACCACCAACGTCTTATTTTGATTCGGCGGTATTGTGGTATGAAGCGGCCCGGACCAACCTTACATGTCCATGCACATGAGACCGGTTCCACCGACAGACATGCAACTAGTTTTGCATAAAGGTGGCTGGCGGGTGTCTATTTCTCCTAGTTTAGTTGAATCGAATTTGACTACGGCCGGTCCTTGAAGAAGGTTAAAATAGCAAACTTGACAAAACACCATTGTGGTTTGATGCGTAGGTAAGAACGGTTCTTGCTAGAAGCCCGTAGCAGCCACATAAAACTTGCAACAACAAAGTAGAGGACGTTTAACTTGTTTTTGTAGGGCATGTTGTGATGTGATATGGTCAAGACATGATGTGATATACATTATTGTATGAGATGATCATGTTTTGTAAAAGTTATCGGCAACCGGCAGGAGCCTTATGGTTGTCTCTTTATTGTATGAAATGCAAACGACATGTAATTGCTTTACTTTATCACTATGCGTTAGCGATAGTTGTAGAAGCAATAGTTGGCGAGACGACCACGACGCAACGATGGAGATCAAGGTGTCGAGCCGGTGATGATGGAGATCATGACAATGCTTTGGAGATGGAGATCAAAAGCACAAGATGACGATGGCCATATCATGTCACATATTTTGATTGCATGTGATGTTTATCTTTTATGCATCTTATTTTGCTTAGTACGTCGGTAGCATTATAAGATGATCCCTTAACTAAATTTCAAGGTAAAAGTGTTCTCCCTGAGTATGCACCGTTGCTACAGTTCGTCGTGTTGAGACACCACGTGATGATCGGGTGTGATAGACTCTACGTTCAAATACAACGGGTGCAAGACAGTTTTGCACATGCGGAATACTTGGGTTAAACTTGACGAGCCTAGCATGTACAGACATGGTCTCGGAACACTGGAGACCGAAAGGTCGAACGTGAGTCATATAATAGATATGATCAACATAGAGATGTTCACCATTGATGACTACCCCATCTCACGTGATGATCGGACATGGGTTAGTTGATTTGGATCACGTATCACTTAGATAACTTGAGGGATGTTTATTTAAGTGGGATTTCATTAGTAATTTGATTAATTGAACTTAATTTATCATGAACTTAGTCCTGATAGTATTTGCATATCTATGTTGTAGATCAATAGCTCACGATATAGCTCCCCTATTTTGAATATGTTCGTAGAGAAAAATAAGTTGAAAGATGATAGTAGCAATGATGCGGATTGGGTCCGTGATATGAGGATTATCCTCATTGCTTAGAACCGGGACTTCAAAAACGCTTTGAACGCCACGGAGCAAAGGAGATGTTCCAATAGCTGAAATTGGTATTTCAGACTCATGCCCATGTCGAGAGGTATGAGACCTCTGACAAGTACTTTGCCTACAAGATGGAGGAGAATAGCTCAACCAGTGAGCATGTGCTCAGAATGTCTGGGTACTACAATCGCTTGAATCAAGTGGGAGTTAATCTTCCAGATAAGATAGTGATTGGCAAAGTTCTCTAGTCACTATCGCCAAGCTATTAGAACTTCGTGATGAACTATAATATGCAAGGGATGACGAAAATGATTCCCGAGCTCTTTGCGATGCTGAAATCGGCGATGGTAGAAATCAAGAAAGAGCATCAAGTGTTGATGGTTAACAAGACCACTAGTTTCAAGAAAAAGGGCGAGGGAAGGAAAGGGAAATTCAAGAAGAATGGCAAGCAAGTTGCCACTCCCGTGAAGAAGCCCAAAGCTGGACCCAAGCCTGAAACTGAGTGCTTCTACTGCGAAGGAAATGGTCACTGGAAGTGGAACTGCCCCAAATACTTGGCGGATAAGAAGGATGGCAAAGTGAACAAAGGTATATTTGATATACATGTTATTGATGTGTATTTTACTAGTGTTCATAGTAACCCCTAGGTATTTGATACCGGTTCAGTTGCTAAGATTAGTAACTCGAAACAGGAGTTACAGAGACTAGTTAAAAGCGAGGTGACGATGTGTGTTGGAAATGATTCCAAGGTTGATATGATCACCATCGCACACTCCCTCTACCTTCGGGATTAGTGTTGAACCTAAATAAATGTTATTTGGTGTTTGCGTTAAGCATGAATATGATTAGATCATGTTCATTGAAATACGTTTATTCATTTAAGTCAGAGAATAATTGTTGTTCTGTTTACATGAATAAAACCTTCAATGGTCATACACCCAATGTGAATGTTTTATTGAATCGTGATCATAGTGATACACATATTCATAATATTGATGCCAAAAGATGCAAAGTTGATAATGATAGTGCAACATACTTGTGGCACTGCCGTTTAGGTCATATTGGTGTAAAGCGCATGAAGAAACTCCATGCAGATGGACTTTTGGAATCACTGGATTATGAATCATTTGATACTTGCGAACCATGCCTCATGGGCAAGATGACTAAAACTCCGTTCTCCGAAACAATGGAGCGAGCTAATGACTTATTGCAAATAATACATACCGATGTATGTGGTCCGATGAGTGTTGAAGC
This sequence comes from Thinopyrum elongatum, assembly GCA_011799875.1. Lineage (NCBI taxonomy): Eukaryota > Viridiplantae > Streptophyta > Magnoliopsida > Poales > Poaceae > Thinopyrum > Thinopyrum elongatum. The sequence goes on from CM022302.1 coordinate 128,042,391, forward strand.
ACACGACGGGTATCATTATTTTCTGACCTTCACAGATGATTTGAGTAGGTATGGGTATATCTACTTGATGAAACACAAGTCTGAAACATTTGAAAAGTTCAAAGAATTTCAGAGTGAAGTGGAGAATCATCGTAACAAGAAAATAAAGTTCCTATGATCTGATCGCGGAGGCGAATATTTGAGTTATGAGTTTGGCCTTCATTTAAAACAATGTGGAATTGTTTCACAACTCACGCCACCTGGAACACCACAGCGTAATGGTGTATCCGAATGTCGTAACCGTACTTTATTGAATATGGTGCGTTCTATGATGTCTCTTACCGATTCACCACTATCGTTTTGGGGTTATGCATTAGAGACAGCCGCATTCACGTTAAATAGGGCACCGTCTAAATCCGTTGAGACGACACTGATGTCTACTATGCAACCTTCTTCTTGTAGACTCGTGTTGGGCCTCCAAGCGCAGAGTTTTGTAGGACAGTAGCAAATTTCCCTCAAGTTGATGACCTAAGGTTTATCAATCCGTGGGAGGCATAGGATGAAGATGGTCTCTCTCAAACAACCCTACAACCAAATAACAAAGAGTCTCTTGTGTCCCCAACACACCCAATACAATGGTAAATTATATAGGTGCACTAGTTCGGCGAAGAGATGGTGATACAAGTGCAATATGGATGGTAGATATAGGTTTTTGTAATCTAAAAATATAAAAACAGCAAGGTAACTAGTAACAAAAGTGAGCGAAAACAGTATTGCAATGCTTGAAAACAAGGCCTAGGGTTCATACTTTCACTAGTGTAGGTTCTCTCAACAATGATAACATAATTAGATCATATAACAATCCCTCAACGTGCAACAAAGAGTCACTCCAAAGTTACTAATAGCGGAGAATAAACGAAGAGATTATTGTAGGGTACGAAACCATCTCAAAGTTATTCTTTCTGATCGATCTATTGGGCTATTCCTATAAGTGTCACAAACAACCCTAGAGTTCGTACTAAAATAACACCTTAAGACACACATCAACCAAAACCCTAATGTCACCTAGATACTCCAATGTCACCACAAGTATCCGCGGGTTTGATTATATGATATGCATCACACAATCTCAGATTCATCTATTCAAACCAACACAAAGAACTTCAAAGAGTGCCCCAAAGTTTCTACCAGAGAGTCAAGATGAAAACGTGTGCCAACCCCTATGCATAAGTTCACGAGGTCACAGAACCCGCAAGTTGATCACCAAAACATACATCAAGTAAATCACGTGAATATCCCATTGTCACCACAGATAAGCACATGCAAGACATACATCAAGTGTTCTCAAATCCTTAAAGACTCAATCCGATAAGATAACTTCAAAGGGAAAACTCAATCCATTACAAGAAGGTAGAGGGGGAGAAACATCATAAGATCCAACTATAATAGCAAAGCTCACGGTACATCAAGATCGTGCCAAATCAATAACACGAGAGAGAGAGAGAGAGAGATCAAACACATAGCTACCGGTACATACCCTCAGCCCCGAGGGTGAACTACTCCCTCCTCGTCATGGAGAGCGCCGGGATGATGAAGATGGCTACCGGTGATGGTTTCCCCCTTCGGCAGGGTGCCGAAACAGGCTCCCGATTGGTTTTTCGTGGCTACAGAGGCTTGCGACGGTGGAACTCCCAATCTAGGTTTATTTCTGGAGGTTTTGGGATTTATAGGAGGTGTTGGCGTCGAGGAGAAGTCAAGGGGGCCCACGAGGCGACGACAAGGACGGGGGGCGCACCCTAGGGGGGGGCGCGCCCTCCACCCTTGTGGTGGCCTCGGGACTCTTCTCCGGTATCTTTTCGTTCTAGTATTTTTTATATTTTCAAAAATAATCTCCGTAAATTTTCAGGTCAATTGGACTCCATTTGATATTCCTTTTCTGCGAAACTCAAAAACAAGAAAAAAAACAGAAACTGGCACTGGGCTCTAGGTTAATAGGTTAGTCCCAAAAATCATATAAAATAGCATATAAATGCATATAAAACATCCAAGATGGATAATATAATAGCATGGAACAATAAAAAATTATAGATACATTGGAGACGTATCAAGCATCCCCAAGCTTAATTCCTGCTCGTCCTCGAGTAGGTAAATGATAAAAACAGAATATTTCATGTGGAATGCTACCTAACATATTTATCAATGTAATCTTCTCTATTGTGGCAAGAATATTCAGATCCATAAGATTCAAAACAAAAGTTTAATATTGACATAAAAACAATAATACTTCAAGCACACTAACAAGGCAATTATGTCTTCTCAAAATAACATGGCCAAAGAAAACTTATCCCTACAAAATCATATAGTCTGGCCATGCTCCATCTTCATCACACAAAATATTCAAATCATGCACAACCCCGATGACAAGCCAAGCAATTGTTTCATACTTTTGATGTTCTCAAACTTTTTCAACTTTCACGCAATACATGAGCGTGAGCCATGGACATAGCACTATAGGTGGAATAGAAGGTGGTTGTGGAGAAGAGAAAAAGAAGGAGATAGTCTCACATCGACTAGGCGTATCAACGGGCTATGGAGATGCCCATCAATAGATACCAATGTGAGTGAGTAGGGATTGCCATGCAACAGATGCACTAGAGCTATAAGTTTATGAAAGCTCAAAAAGAAAACTAAGTGGGCGTGCATCCAACTTGCTTGCTCATGAAGACCTAGGGCAATTTGAGGAAGCCCATCGTTGGAATATACAAGCCAAGTTCTATAATGAAAAATTCCCACTAGTATATGAAAGTGACAACATAGGAGACTCTCTATCATGAAGATCATGGTGCTACTTTGAAGCACAAGTGTGGTAAAAGGATAGTAACATTGTCCCTTCTCTCTTTTTCTCTCATTTTTTTGTTTTGTTTTTTTTTGTTTGGGCCTTCTCTTTTTTTTGGCCTCTTTTATTTATTTATTTTTCGTCCGGAGTCTCATCCCGACTTGTGGGGGAATCATAGTCTCCATCATCCTTTCCTCACATGGGATAATGCTCTAATAATGAAGATCATCACACTTTTATTTACTTACAACTCAAGAATTACAACCCGATACTTAGAACAAAATATGACTCTATATGAATGCCTCCGACGGTGTACTGGGATGTGCAATGAATCAAGAGTGAGATGTATGAAAGAATTATGAACGGTGGCTTTGCCACAAATACGATGTCAACTACATGATCATGCAAAGCAATATGACAATGATGAAACGTGTCATAATAAACGGAACGGTGGAAAGTTGCATGGCAATATATCTCGGAATGGCTATGGAAATGCCATAATAGGTAGGTATGGTGGCTATTTTGAGAAAGATATATGGTGGGTGTATGGTACCGGCGAAAGTTGCGCGGCACAAGAGAGGCTAGCAATGGTGGAAGGGTGAGAGTGCGTATAATCCATGGACTTAACATTAGTCATAAAGAACTCACATACTTATTGCAAAAATCTATTAGTTATCGAAACGAAGTACTACGCGCATGCTCCTAGGGGGATAGATTGGTAGGAAAAGACCATCGCTCGTCCCCGACCGCCACTCATAAGGAAGACAATCAATAAATAAATCATGCTCCGACCTCATCACATAACGGTTCACCATATGTGCATGTTACGGGAATCACAAACTTTAACACAAGTATTTCTCAAATTCACAACTACTCACTAGCATGACTCTAATATCACCATCTTTATATCTCAAAACAATCATAAGGAATCAAACTTCTCATAGTATTCAATGCACTTTATATGAAAGTTTTTATTATATCCCTCTTGGATGCCTATCAAATTAGGACTAAATTCATAACCTAAGAAAATTACCATGCTGTTTAGAGACTCTCAAAATAATATAAGTGAAGCATGAGAGTTCATCAATTTCTTTAAAATAAAATCACCGCCGTGCTCTAAAAAGATATAAGTGAAGCACTAGAGCAAATGACAAACTACTCCAAAAGATATAAGTGAAGATCAATGAGTAGTCGAATAATTATGTAACTATGTGAAGGCTCTCTAACATAAAAGTATTTCAGATCTTAATATTTTATTCAAACAGCAAGCAAAACAAAATAAAATGACATTACAAGAATAGCACATATCATGTGAAGAAGCAAAAACTTAGGCTCAACCGATACTAACCGATAATTCTTGATGAAGAAAGCTTAGATGCTTGAGACTTCTTGAAATATTATATTGGGATGCCTTGGGCATCCCCAAGCTTGAGCTTTTGTGTCTCCTTAATTCCTTTTATATCGCGGTTTCCCTAAACCTTAAAAACTTCATCCACACAAAACTTAACAAGAACTCATGAGAAAAGTTAGTATAAACCAAATGCAAAACCTTATCATTCTATACTGTAGCAAATCACTAAAATTATAATTTGACATTGCATACTAAATGCCTCTGCATATTTAATACTCCTATCCTCAAATAGAATCGTTAAACAAGCAAACATATGTAAACAATGCAAACATGACAGCAATCTGTCTAAACAAAACAGTCTGTAAAGAGTGCAATTGTACTCATACTCTCCTAACTCCAAAAATTCTGAAAAATTATCACACTCTAGAAAATTTGTTGTTACTCATTGTGTAAAAATTTCAAGATTTTACCACGTTCTGACTTTTCAGAAGAATTCAGACAATGATAGAAAACTTTCTGTTTTCAAAACAGCAACATATAGACTTGCAAAATAAGCATGGTAAAGGCTATACTTGACATTTTTATTGAAATACAAGGTACAAAACATTACTGTAAATAACAGCAAGCAAATCCTAATAATATAAAATGACGCTCCAAGCAAAACACATATCATGTGGTGAATAAAAATATAGCCTCAAGTAAATTTACCGATGGATTGAAGACGAAAGAGGGGATGCCATCCGGGGCATCCCCAAGCTTAGATGCTTGGTTGTCCTTAAATATTACCTTGGGGTGCCTTGGGCATCCCCAAGCTTAGGCTCTTGCCACTCTTTATTCCGTAGTCCATCAAAACTTTACCCAAAACTTGAAAACTTCACAACACAAAACTCAACAGAAAACTCGTAAGCTCCGTTAGTATAATAAAACAAATCATTCACTTTGGTACTGTCAAGACAAGATTCATAATTTGTGACGCCCCCGACTCAATCGTGCACTAATCATACACGCAAACATGCACGATCAAGCACAGGGACTCACGGGAAGATATCACAACACAACTCTAACACAAATAAACGGAGATCCACAATATTACAGACCAGGGATCCGAAGATCCGAATACATAAGTCAGTCATACAAATATTATCTGAGTACAGACATAGTTAGACAAGTTTTGCCTTAAGAAGGCTAGCACAAACAACGTCTAGATCGAAAGGCGTAGGCCTCCTGCCTGGGAGCCTCCGATCCTACTCCTGGTCGGCTGGCTCGATCCAGTAGTACGTGCCGTCTGGACCCTCCTGGTAGTAAGCTCCTGTGGTGGCATCTGGCTTCAGGGCTCCATCGTCTGATGTATCATCAAGTAGGGGAATATGGGGAAAAATAAGTAACAAAGCAACCGTGAGTACTCATCTGAAATACTCAGCAAGCAAGGATCTACACTACATATGCAACATTATCAAAGAGGAAAGGCTGTATATGTGGACTGGGCTATAGAAATGCCAGAATAGAGAGAAGGCCTAGTCCTATCGAAGACTAGCATCTTCAAACATCTTCACGAAGCCATCATCTTGCAGCAATAGAAGAGAGTAGGATAGCATTTTATTAAGCAAACATGTTGAAGCAAAGCCTAGAGATCCTTCCTCGACTCCCTGCGAGAAAGCGATCCCGAAGCTTCAATTAAGTAACAAGTATCCAGTTCAAGTAGTAGATCGGGATACACAAACTGAGCATCCTTTACCGTAGGACCGGCTATCGATAGATCATTCTTCCCTGCAGGGGTGCACTACTGTTACCCAACACGCTCGATCACCTCTGGCCGGACACACTTGCTGGGTAATGCCCGGCCTCGGGAGATCAACACGAAGCAGCGCCCTACATAGGCTCAGAAGAGAGGTCAGCACGCCGGACTAACATATGCACCCAGAGGTCTTGGGCCATCGCCCTGGGCACCCTGCGCGTTGCGTGGCTGGCCGGGGTGCAGGCGCGACACTGAACTCGTCAGTGAAGTATCCAGCACAATCCCGGCGATCAGCCCACATGGTGAAACGTGACGTTTGATGAGCTTTCAGGAGAAACATACATCGCAGAGGGCCCCATAAACCATTATCCCGCGTGGTGGTAGTGCGTATAGGGCACGTCGACCCACTCAGATCACAAACCCAAATCCAATAGGCTCATTTAGTATCACGCGGAGACAATGAGAGTTTCTGAAACTCCGCCACAATATCACACTCGAGTGCCCTTCCGGCACACCCGACATCATAGATCCCCTGCGGGTACCCATCAGGGTCGACCCGCCTGTAACAAAGGTCAAAGTAACCGTGTGGTCATAACATCAAGGGGGAAACCCCGAGGAATCACCCTAGGTGGATTCCACTCGATGAAAACATTAGGGTGAACGTATGAGGCATCACCCTCGAGGTTCACACCGAGGGGTTGCACGACAGAGTCATATCGGAAGTGGAGAAGGAGGAATCACCCTCGATGACCACGACCGAACAGCTACACTGCAGAGTATTCATCAGGAGTGCGTTACGAGGTATCACCCTCGGCGCTCGAGAGTAACTATGCAGAGTCGTTCAACTAAGGGGGGTGAGCTGATGTGTCGGTCTCTGGTCGATGATCACACTGATCGAGTCGTCGATGATCAAGCAGGGGCAACAAAGGGTAAGGTGGCGGGGGTCATTGATGGTTCAATACCAACCTATACTAAACAGTTTATCATAGGCAGGTAAGGTAACAATAAACAGGTTACAAAAGCAGGCTATGCATCAGAATAGGAGCAAACATTAACAGTAGCAAAATCTAATGCAGGCAGGAGAAATGGAATGGGCGATATCTGGATGCTCAAGGGGGGGGGGGGGCTTGCCTGGTTGCTCTGGCAAGAGAGAGGGGTCGTTAACGGGCTGCTCGTCTGTAGCGTAGTCGTACCTGGCTGCAACGTCGTCGGTCTCGGCGTCTATCGAGAGAGGAAGAGGGGGAGAGAAACAATAAATTTCACGGCAATAATGCAAAAAATATGTATGACATGCCTAAATGCTATGCAGAGGTGTTCTACTGCCTAACTAAATGATTTAGTTAATTTAGGAATTTATTCAGATTTATTTAATTAAAGTTGGGCACTATTCATTTATTGAAATCGGTCTAAAAGTTCCATGTTCATCTAGCTAGAGGCATCTGGTAGGAATACGGAGGGCGTATTCAGATTCGTATCAAAATTCTGAGCGACTTTCATATATAAATTATTTTCATCGGAGTTACGGATTATTTTATATGATTTTCTAAAGTTTTAATTGATTTTCTGAATTTATATATTTATTTAATCCAACATTATCCAGAACAGTAAATGATGATGTTAGCATGACATCACCATGACGTCAGTAGGTCAAACCCGGCTGACCAGGGTCAAACCTGACCTGTGGGTCCAGTGGGACCCACATGTCATTGACAGAACTAATTAAACAGGGTTAACTTAATCTAACTAAACTAATTAGCAGGTGGGGCCAACAGTCAGTGGCTAATTAGTGGTTTAGTTAACTAATTAATTAATTAATTAATTATTCTTTTTATTTAATTCATTTAATGGGGTGGGGCCCATATGTCATAGACACAGGGGAGGCCACGTCGGCTTTGACCCGAGTCAACGGGGTCAAAGGGGGCCCCTGGGCCCACCAGTCAGTGGCCCAGGCAGTGCCACGTGGGCGCCAGCTCGGCACCGGCCGGAGACGCGCCGGAGTAGCTCCGGCGAGCCACAACACGGTGGCGCGGCTCGGGAGTGGCGCGGGTTTCGGCTACGGTGGGTTTCAGGGGATGGGGTTGGGCGAGTTCGACGCGGCTCGACGTCGCGCGTCGAATGGCAGCGGTGCGGGGTGCTGGGAAGGCCGGAGTCGAGCGACACGAGCTCATCGGCGGCGAGGCTTTCGGGCATTTAACGGAATCGGCGCTACGACGTGTTTACAGGCGAAGCAAGGGGGTAGGCGAGGTCTACGCAAGGCGGCGAAGCAAACGGGCAGCAGCACATGACCAAATGGTCGCCGGACGGTCGCCGGCGACGAGGTCCGCGGCGGTGGGCTCGGGCATCTCGAATGCGACCACTACGGCGACGATATCGAGTAGAAAAGAGAGGGGGAAGGCGTCGACTGCTCACCGGGCCCTGTAGGTGTGCAAAAGCGGGCTCGGGGAGGGCTCGAGGCGGCCGGATTCGTCGCCGGAACGCGTCGGGTCCAGGGAAGAAGACGGGGTCGCCGACGTTGTTGTAGCGGTCCCCGGCTCGATCTGCTCCACGCAGACGACGCGGACGAGGGTGGCGGTGCTCGAGGACGGGTCGGAGAGGCGTGAGAGAGGCGGTGGCCGTGGCTACGCGGCAGCTATGGCCACGGTGGCGCTCGGCGAGGAGGAATCGAGGGAGAGGGGGGCGAACGGGGCGGCTAGGGTTTGTTCGAGGGGTCGAGGAGGGGTCTTTGTAACCCAGCGCGGAGGGGGGCCAGGCGCGCACACGCACGCTGCGTGCTCGACAGCGGGTGAGCGTGAGCAGTGCGGGAGGTGAGGGAAGAGGCGGGGTGGGCTGGCCGCGCTGTAGTAGTAGGCCTAAGTGCATAGTAGAGCTTTAGGCCTTTTCTATTTTCCTTTTTCTGTTTTCTTTTCTTTTCTGTTTTGCTAATTGTTTGGGCCCTAAATGAATTTTGTAAAAAGTGTGGCCTAGTCCATAAATCAGAGTGCATTATATCCTAACACCAAAAACTAGTTTGGGCAAAACATAATTTTATATTTAATTTTAATTAAATAAAAGGCTATTAAATATTGTTTTCAGCCACTGTTAGAGGATGTTTGAGTTACTTAATTAATTTATTAAATGTTGGTTACAATTTTAGAATAGTCTCTGGAATATTTGTTATTTATTCAACATTTTAGTTTCTGTGTTTGAACAACTTTTATTTTCCACTTTAATTTAATTTGAATTTGAGTTAGGAGTTGAAATGCATTATGATGCAAATGATGATTTGCACTGTTAATCATGCTGACTTGTCATTATCAAAAGTGATTACTGTTGCTAATGACATGGGGTGTTACAATTCTCCTCATCTATCAAGAATTCTCGTCCCGAGAATTAAAAGGAAGATTGAAAGAAAGCGGGTTATTCTTCGCGAAGACGATCCTCGTGTTCCCAAGTGGTTTCATCTTCAGAATGATTCGACCACTGAACTTTGAGGAATTTGATTGACTTCTGACGAGTCCGGCGTTCAGCTTGATCAAGAATACGGATGGGATATTCTGGATAAGACAGATCTTCCCGCAATTCAAGCATTTCATGATCCACAGCTTGAATAGGATCCTTGAAGCAGCGACGGAGTTGGGATACATGAAAGACATCATGCACTTGAGAAAGATTTGGCGGCAATTGCAACTGATATGCCACTTCTCCTCGACGGGCAAGAATACGGAAAGGGCCAATGTAGCGAGGAGCCAACTTGCCTTTGATTCCGAACCGATGAGTGCCTTTCAATGGAGTGACGCGAAGGTAAGCTTGCTCGCCAGGTTGATAGACCATTTCCTGGTGCCTTCGGTCATAGTTGCTCTTCTGACGAGACTGTGCAGTTTTAGATGTTCACGGATGATGCGGACTTGTTCTTCAGCTTGCTGAACAATGTCCGGTCCGACGAGTGAGCGTTCCCCAGTTTCTGACCAATTCAGAGGGGTTCGACACTTACGACCGTATAGAACTTCAAATGGTGCCATCTTCAGACTAGCTTGATAGCTATTGTTGTAAGAGAATTCGGCATACGGGAGATATTCCTCCCATTTCTTACCGAAGGAGATGACGCAAGCTCGAAGCATATCTTCGAGCACTTGATTAACTCGTTCGACTTGACCCTGTGACTGAGGGTGAAAAGCGGTACTGAAGGACAGGTGAGTTCCCATAGCTTCTTGGAAACTATTCCAGAATCTGGAGGTGAAGAGGCTGCCACGATCAGAACTGATCTCCAAGGGAACACCGTGGAGTGACACAATTCGGGAAACATACAATTCTGCTAACTGACTAGCAGTGATTGTCTCCTTAACTGGCAGAAAGTGAGCAACCTTTGAGAATCGGTCAACAACGACAAAAATAGCATCATGACCCTTCTGAGATCTGGGAAAACTAGTAATGAAATCCATTTGGACTTTGTCCCATTTCCATTCAGGAATTGCAAGGGGTTGTAGAGTTCCAGCGGGCCTTTGATGTTCTGCTTTAATGCGGCGGCAAACGTCACACTCAGAAACATAACGAGCAATGTCTCGCTTCATATTAGGCCACCAGTATCTCTGACAAATGTCATGGTACATCTTTGTGCTACCAGGATGAATTGACAGAGGAGTGTCATGAGCTTCTTTCATAACGTGTTCCCTCTCATCCTTGAACTTGGGTACAAAGAGACGGTGTTGGAAAAATAGGATCCCATCATCATCAAGATGGAACTCCGACGGTTTTCCTTTTTTGAGGTATCGCTTGATCCTTTCAACTTCAGAGTCATACCGTTGCATAGTCTTAATGTTGTGCTCTAAATCTGGTTCAACAACCAGGGTATTGAGATAACCCTGTGGAACAATATGGAGGTTCAATTTGCGAAGCTCTTCATGGAGAAGAGGTTGCGTTTCCTGAACCATATGGTTGCTGCAATAAGCCTTGCAACTCAAAGCATCAACCATTACATTAGCCTTGCCAGGGGTATATGAGATATTCATATCATAATCGGCAATTGTCTCGAGCCATCTTTGTTGCCGAAGGTTCAGATCTGGTTGAGTATATAAATACTTCAAACTTTGGTGATCCGTGTATATCTCGCAACGGTTACCGAGAAGGTAATGTCGCCATAGCTTCAGGGCATAAATAACCGCAGAAAGTTCAAGATCATGCACTGGATAATTTTCTTCATGAGGACGCAATTGTCGAGAGGCATAAGCAATCACTTTGCGCTCTTGCATTAGGACACAGCCTAATCCTTGACGAGATGCATCACAGTATATCACGAAATCCTTTTGGGAATCCGGGGGTGCTAGCACTGGGGCAGATGTTAACTTATCTTTTAGTGTCTGAAAGCTTTCTTGACATTTTTCTGTCCACTCAAATTTAACACCTTTGTGGAGCAGATTCGTCAATGGTTTTGCAATCTTGGAAAAATTCTCAAAGAATCGACGACAATAACTAGCGAGTCCGAGAAAACTTCTGACTTGCTTGACATTCTTCGGGGGAGTCCAATCAAGAATAGCCTGAACTCGCTCGGGGTTAACAGCAATGCCATTCTTGGAAATCACATGACCAAGATAGGTCACTTCAGATAACCAGAACTCACACTTGGAGAATTTAGCATACAACTGGTGTTCTCGTAGCTTCTCCAATACAAGCCGAAGATGTTCAGCATGTTCTTCTTCATTCTTGGAATATATAAGGATATCATCCAGATAAACTATGACGAATTTGTCGAGGTAATCCATGAAGATATAGTTCATCAACCAGGAGAAGGTGGCTGGAGCATTTGTTAAGCCAAATGACATGACGGTGTACTCATAAGAGCCATATCGAGTAACAAAGGCAGTCTTCGGAATATCCTCTTCGCGAACACGGATCTGATGATAACCCAACCTCAAGTCGAGTTTCGAGAAGACAGAGGATCCAGCAAGCTGATCATAAAGATCATTGATCCGGGGTAATGGGTATTTATTCTGGATTGTGGCTTGGTTAATGGGTCGGTAGTCTTGAACCAATCGGTTAGTTCCATCCTTCTTCCTTACGAAGAGTGAAGGTGCTCCCCAAGCAGAGGAACTGGGGCGGATGAAACCTTTCTTAAGGGACTTGTCGATTTCTTCCTTAAGCTCGAGAAGGTGGTGCGGAGGCATCTTATAAGGACGTTTCGCAATAGGGACAGTGCCAGGTTTCAAGTCAATGACAAACTCGACAGCTCTAGCCAGGGGTATTCCTAGAAGTTCTTCCAGAAAGACGTCTGGAAAATCTCGAACGACAGGAACGTTCTCGATCCCTTCCAGAGGTGAGGCGTTCAAAGCATTCAGAACATATATCTGAGCTTCAGCGTCCCGTGTAATGCGGGCGGTATAGTTCACTATCTCGTCGGAGGGGTGAAGAAGTTGGATAACTTTAGTGTCACAATTGATCGAAGCAATGTGAGCTTTCAACCAATCCATTCCAAGTATGAGGTCTATGGTGGAAGACTTCAGGATAATGGGCGAAACAAGGAATTCCAATCCCTTAATTTCAACGGGAACATTGTGTGCCATCATAGTGGTTTGACACTGGCCTCCAGGGGTGCGGATTACTACTGGCAGTTTCATCTTTTGAAATGCAATGTCATGCGATAATGCAAATGCTTCTGACATGAATGAATGCGATGCTCCTGAATCAAATAATACAGAAGCGGGTACTGAGTTAACGAAAAGGGTACCCATCACAGTAGCAGGTTGATCCTGGACTTCTTCAATATCAATGATGTAAGCGTGTCCATGACCATGTGCAGCAGACCCAGTATTATAGTTGTAGGTCTGATTGTTGCCACGACCATTGCCACGGCCAGTACGAGGAAAAGCCAACTGATTCTGAGTCTGGCGGCAGTCCTTAGCAAGGTGACCTGGTTTGCGGCACTTGAAGCACAGACCATCTTCAGGACGAAGAGGGGCATTGTTTTGAATAGTTTGAGCTCTTGGCTGCCTTGGTGGTGGAGGAGGCAGACATGGTGCAGCATAGTTGTTCTTTGGCGCAGGGGCATTTGGACGGAACACGTTGTTGGGAATCCAGACTCGACGCTTCTGTGCTGAGCCCGAAGATGAGCCAGCATCACGATGGCGCTTCTGCGAGTCCTTGTGTTTCATCTGAGCGGTCTCAACCACAATAGCCTTGTTCACAAGAGTTGAAAAATCATTGAAGTCTTGAGCAGCAAGGGCAAGCTCGAGGTCTGGGTGTAGTCCATTACGGAACTTCTCTTGTCTACGTGCATCTGTGGCGATGTCTTCTTCAGCATAGCGGGAGAGGTCAAGAAATTCCCGCTGGTAAGCTTCAATAGTCTTGTTGCCCTGAGTGAGGTTGCGGAACTGGGTCTTCATCCATTCCATAATTGCCTGAGGGATATAACGGGCACGAAAAGCAGCCTGGAACTCATACCAGGTAATGACTGTTCCAGCAGGCAGTGTACGCTTGTATGTGTCCCACCATTGAGCAGCGGGCCCCTTTAAGAAAAAGGACGCGAAGGTGACAAAGTTGGCAGGGGCGACATTAGCAGACTCCATCTCGTGAGTGATGTCGCGAAGCCAGTCATCGGCATCCAGTGGCTTGTCAGAGTTGCGGAAGTGAGTAGGGTTAAGTCGCATAAACTTCGGCAGTGTTATTGAAGGAGGGTTCTGGTTCTGGTTGTTCTGATGCGGAAACTGAGCCATGATTCCAGTCATGAACTGACGGTTGAGCTCGAACTGTTGCGTCATAGCTGCCATATAGTCTGGCGGTGGTGGGCGTTCAGGGGCACCACGACCACGACCACCTGGTCTAACCATCCTGCTAAGTATCAACAGGGGGTAGTTTAGTAAAAGCAATTGCGAGTGTTTAGTGACAAGCATGATGTAACTCGACAATAATTAAGCAGTGTAACAGATACATAACAGTAGTCAATTAAGACATACAGATCCATACACAGAGTCGGGTACATGCGGACAACATAACGGCGCAAATTTAGAACTAGACATACTAGGCGGCGCGCAGGCACGCGGTAAGGAAGTACACAAAGAGACATAGCAAAGGCTACATCAACGTCGGGGAAAACCACTGAAACGGGGTAACTGCGAGTGCGGACGACGAATGTTCGTCGCGGTAGGATCCTGCGCTCCATGTGCACTCTGATGCAGAACCTGGTCTCAAGCTATAAGAAGAGGTCCACGTGTAGGTGTGTGACCTCCAACAGCAGGCCAATCAATACCAGCATACATCTGAGTCCTGCGCGGATAAAGGATGTGCTCCGGATGTACCCCTGCACGAACAGCGGGTAGCAACTGCACCATAGCATCGTAGAGACGTGCTCGAGTGGCAACCAACTCGACGGCAAGAGCCCGAATAGTGCGATCCAGAGCCTGAGTGCACTGAATCAGAGCACGCGGGTCGTAGTGACGAGGCTCATACGGGGCACAGATAGCCGTGTAGTATCCAGTAGCATCTCCAGAAGGGGCATACGGAATGTATTAGAACTCAGAGTCATCCAAGATATCGCTGAACTCTCCTCGATGATGTGCGACAGCAGAGTAGGCGGCATCATGGACTGCCATCTCAATCGTCACGCCGATACCGTGGAAAAGGTGCAGCTCAGTGTCTGAGTCATCTTGTTGATCATAGATACGAACATCAGCATGGTACTGCTCCTGGTTGAACTCACGGTAATCCTCGTAGACCATGTACTCGGGGTACCAGCGGTAGCCAAGTCTGGTCAGGAGGGCGATCAGGACAGCTGGAAACCCAGGGGCATCACGAGCCCAAGTGCGAAGCACATGCTGTGTCGTAGGACGTGGTGGAAACAAACGATCCATCTGAAACAGAGGAAATTCAGGTTTGTCAAACGACAATGAGAAGTTTATTACAACTCGGAGAGAAAGGTTAAACAAAACAATGGAAAGGAAAATGATTATCAGACTAATCAGATCAATGACAGGGAAATCACACAGATATCCAGCTCTCTGGGTAGACGGGATTAACGAGATCCTAAGTGTCGGTGTTAGTAAAATTTATTTAACCCGAATAGAAGAGAGATCAGAGTCCCAGAGTATAGACGAGGAATAAAAGATCCTAATACCACCCAGTTGGCGACGTGGGCCCGTAAGCCACACAGCCAAGTTAGTAATTAGTTTTTCGGTTTCTAGACTCAACTTCGACCAAGGAATTTGGAAGAGGGCTTCCTACAGGCAGTCGGCTCTGATACCAACTTGTGACGCCCCCGACTCAATCGTGCACTAATCATACACGCAAACATGCATGATCAAGCACAGGGACTCACCGGAAGATATCACAACACAACTCTAACACAAATAAACGGAGATCCACAATATTACAGACCAGGGATCCGAGGATCTGAATAAATAAGTCAGTCATACAAATATTATCTGAGTACAGACATAGTTAGACAAGTTTTGCCTTAAGAAGGCTAGCACAAACAACGTCTCTAGATCAAAAGGCGTAGGCCTCCTGCCTGGGAGCCTCCGATCCTACTCCTGGTCGGCTGGCTCGATCCAGTAGTACGTGCCGTCTGGACCCTCCTGGTAGTAAGCTCCTGTGGTGGCATCTGGCTCCGGGGCTCCATCGTCTGATGTATCATCAAGTAGGGGAATATGGGGAAAAAGAAGTAACAAAGCAACCATGAGTACTCATCCGAAGTACTCAGCAAGCAAGGATCTACACTACATATGCAACATTATCAAAGAGGAAAGGCTGTATATGTGGACTGGGCTGCAGAAATGCTAGAATAGAGAGAAGGCCTAGTCCTATCGAAGACTAGCATCTTCAAACATCTTCATGAAGCCATCATCTTGCAGCAATAGAAGAGAGTAGGATAGCATTTTATTAAGCAAACATGTTGAAGCAAAGCCTAGAGATCCTTCCTCGACTCCCTGCGAGAAAGCGATCCCGAAGCTTCAATTAAGTAACAAGTATCCAGTTCAAGTAGTAGATCGGGATACACAAACTGAGCATCCTTTACCGTAGGACCGGCTATCGATAGATCATTCTTCCCTGCAGGGGTGCACTACTGTTACCCAACATGCTCGATCACCTCTGGCCGGACACACTTGCTGGGTAATGCCCGGCCTCGGGAGATCAACACGAAGCAGCGCCCTACCTAGGCTCAGCAGAGAGGTCAGCACGCCGCACTAACCTATGCACCCAGAGGTCTTGGGCCGTCGCCCTGGGCACCCTGCGCGTTGCGTGGCTGGCCGGGGTGCAGGCGCAACACTGAACTCATCAGTGAAGTATCCAGCCCAATCCCGACGATCAGCCCGCACGGTGAAACATGACGTCTGATGAGCTTTCGGGAGAAACGTACATCGCAGAGGGACCCATAAACCATTATCCCGCGTGGTGGTAGTGCGTATAGGGCACGTCGACCCACTCAGATCACAAACCCAAATCCAATAGGCTCATTTAGTATCATGCGGAGACAATCAGAGTTTCTGAAGCTCCGCCACAATATCACACTCGAGTGCCCTTCCGGCACACCCGACATCATAGATCCCCTGCGGGTACCCATCAGGGTCGACCCGCCTGTAACAAAGGTCAAAGTAACCGTGTGGTCATAACATCAAGGGGGAAACCCCGAGGAATCACCCTTGGTGGATTCCACTCGATGAAAACATCAGGGTGAATGTATGAGGCATCACCCTCGAGGTTCACACCGAGGGGTTGCACGGCAGAGTCATATCAGAAGTGGAGAAGGAGGAATCACCCTCGATGACCACGACCGAACAGCTACACTGCAGAGTATTCATCAGGAGTGCGTTACGAGGTATCACCCTCGGCACTCGAGAGTAACTATGCAGAGTCGTTCAACTAAGGGCGGTGAGGTGATGTGTCGGTCTCTGGTCGACGATCACACTGATCGAGTTGTCGATGATCAAGCAGGGGCAACAAGGGTAAGGTGGCGGGGGTCACTGATGGTTCAATACCAACCTATACTAAACCATTTATCATAGGCCGGTAAGGTAACAATAAATAGGTTACAAAAGCAGGCTATGCATCAGAATAGGAGCAAACATTAACAGTAGCAAAATCTAATGCAGGCAGGAGAAATGGAATGGGCGATATCTGGATGCTCAAGGGGGGGGGGCTTGCCTGGTTGCTCTGGCAAGAGAGAGGGGTTGTCAACGGGCTGCTCGTCTGTAGCGTAGTCGTACCTGGCTGCAACGTCGTTCGTCTCGGCGTCTATCGAGAGAGGAAGAGGGGGAGAGAAACAATAAATTTCATGGCAATAATGCAAAAAATATGTATGACATGCCTAAATGCTATGCAGAGGTGTTCTACTGCCTAACTAAATGATTTATTTAATTTAGGAATTTATTCGGATTTATTTAATTAAAGTTGGGCACTATTCATTTATTGAAATCGGTCTAAAAGTTCCATGTTCATCTAGCTAGTGGCATCTGGCAGGAATACGGAGGGCGTATTCAGATTCGTATCGAAATTCTGAGCGACTTTCATATATAAATTATTTTCATCGGAGTTACGGATTATTTTATATGATTTTCTAAAGTTTTAATTGATTTTCTGAATTTAATTATTTATTTAATCCAACATTATCCAGAACAGTAAATGATGACATCAACATGACATCACCATGACGTCAGCAGGTCAAACCCGGCTGACCAGGGTCAAACCTGACCTGTGGGTCCAGTGGGACCCACATGTCATTGACAGAACTAATTAAACAGGGTTAACTTAATCTAACTAAACTAATTAGCAGGTGGGGCCCAACAGTTAGTGGCTAATTAGTGGTTTAGTTAACTAACTAATTAATTAATTAATTATTCTTTTTATTTAATTCGTTTAATGGGGTGGGGCCCATATGTCATAGACACAGGGGAGGCCACGTCGGCTTTGACCCGAGTCAACGGGGTCAAAGGGGGCCCCTGGGCCCATCAGTCAGTGGCCCAGGCGGTGCCACATGGGCGCCAGCTCGGCATCGGCCGGAGACGCGCCGGAGTAGCTCCGGCGAGCCACAACACGATGGCGCGGCTCGGGAGTGGCGCGGGTTTCGGCTACGGTGGGTTTCAGGGGCTGGGGTTGGGCGCGTTCGACGCGGCTCGACGTCGCGCGTCGAATGGTGGCGGTGCGGGGTGCTGGGAAGGCCGGAGTCGAGCGGCACGAGCTCGTCGGCGGCGAGGCTTTCGGGCATGCAACGGAATCGGCGCTATGGAGTGTTTACGGGCGAAGCAAGGGGGTAGGCGAGGCCTACACGAGGCGGCGAAGCAAACAGGCAGTAGCACATGGCCAAATGGTCGCCGGACGGTCGCCGGCGATGAGGTCCGCGGCGGTGGGCTCGGGCATCTCGAATGCGACCACTACGGCGACGATATCGAGCAGAAAAGAGAGGGGGAAGGCGTCGACTGCTCACCGGGCCCTGTAGGTGTGCAAAAGCGGGCTCGGGGAGGGCTCGAGGCGGCCGGATTCGTCGCCGGAACGCGTAGGGTCCAGGGAAGAAGACGGGGTCGCCGGCGTTGTTGTAGCGGTCCCTGGCTCGATCTGCTCCACGCAGACGACGCGGACGAGGGTGGCGGTGCTTGAGGACGGGTCGGAGAGGCGCGAGAGAGGCGGTGACCGCGGCGACGCGGCAGCCATGGCCACGGTGGCGCTCAGCGAGGAGGGATCAAGGGAGAGGGGGCGAACGGGGCTGCTAGGGTTTGTCCGAGGGGTCGAGGAGGGGTCTTTGTAACCTAGCGCGGCGCGCGTTGTCGACCAGAGGGGAGGGGGGGGGGGGGCAGGCGCGCGCAACGCAGGAGTCGTGCTTCGGCATCGGGCGAAGCGTGAGTAAATGCGGGAGGTGAGGGAAGAGGCGGGGTGGGCTGGGCCGCGCTGCAGCAGTAGGCCTAAGTGCACAGTAGAGCTTTAGGCCTTTTCTATTTTCCTTTTTCTGTTTTCTTTCTTTTCTGTTTTGCTAATTGTTTGGGCCCTAAATGAATTTTGTAAAAAGTGTGACCTAGTCCATAAATCACAGTGCATTATATCCTAACACCAAAAACTAGTTTGGGCAAAACATAATTTCATATTTAATTTAGATTAAATAAAAGGCTACTAAATATTGTTTTCAGCCACTGTTAGAGGATGTTTGAGTTACTTAATTAATTTATTAAATATTGGTTACAATTTTAGAATAGTCTCTAGAATATTTGTTATTTATTGAACATTTTAGTTTCTGTGTTTGAACAACTTTTATTTTCCACTTTAATTTAATTTGAATTTGAGTTAGGAGTTGAAATGCATTATGATGCAAATGATGATTTGACACTGTTAATCATGCTGACTTGTCATTATCAAAAGTGATTACTGTGGCTAATGACATGGGGTGTTACATAATTTTTCTCACATGATGCCTACTGTACCCTATCATTTCTACAATTTATATTAAGCAATATAAGCCATAGAAACTAGAGAGCAAGCAAACTATGCATCGAAAACAGAATCTGTCAAAAACAGAATAGTCTGTAAAGATCTGAATTGAAATCATACTTCTGTAACTCCAAAAATTCTGAAAAATTAGGAAAACTTAGAAAATTTGTATACCAATCAACTGTAAAAAATTCAGTGTTTTTACGCGTTCCAGTAAAATATAGGAATTTATGTACTGGACGCAAAAGTTTCTGTTTTTGCACAGAATCAAGTCAACTATCAACCACACTATCCCAAAGGCTTTACTTGGCACTTTATTGAAACAAAAGCTATAAAACATGATTACTACAGTAGTTTAATCATGTTAAAACATAAAAACAGTAGGTAAAAGTGTTGGGTTATCTCCGAACAAGCGCTTTTCTTTTATGCCTTTCTAGCTAGGCATGATGGTTTCAATGATGCTCACATAAAGGATAAGAATTGAAACATAATGGGAGCATCATGAAGCATATGACAAGCACATTTAAGTCTAACCCACTTCCTATGCATAGGGATTTTGTGAGCAGACAATTTATGGGAGCAAGAATCAACTAGCATAGGAAGGTAAAGCAAGCAAAACTTCAAGATTTTCAACACATAGAGAGGAAACTTGATATTATTGCAATATGTAGAAGCATATGTTCCTCTTTCATAATAATTTTCAGTGGCATCATGAATAAATTCAACAATATAACTATTACATAAAGCATTCTTTTCATGATCCACAAGCATAGAAATTTTATTACTCTCCACATAAGCAAAATTCTTCTCATTCGGAATAGTGGGAGCAAACTCAACAAAATAACTATCATGTGAGGCATAATCCAATTGAAAATTAGAATCATGATGACAAGTTTCATGGTTATCATTATTCTTTATAGCATACATGTCATCACAATAATCATCATAGATAGCAACTTTGTTCTCATAATCAATTGGAACCTCTTCCGAATAGTGGATTCATCACTAAATAAAGTCATAACCTCTTCAAATCCACTTTTATCAATATTGTGAAAAGATTCAACATCCTCCAAAATAGTGGGATCATTACCTAGAGTTGACACTCTTCCAAACCCACTTTCATCAACATAATCATCATAAATAGGAGGCATGCTATCATCATAATAAAATTGCTCATCAAAACTTGGGGGACAAAAAATATCATCTTCATCAAACATAGCATCCCCAAGCTTGTGGCTTTGCATATCATTAGCATCATGGATATTCAAAGAATTCGTACTAACAACATTGCAATCATGCTAATCATTCAAATATTTAGTGCCATACATTTTAATGCATTCTTCTTCTAACACTTTGGCACAATTATCGGAATCCTTATTTTCACGAAAGACATTAAAAAGATGAAGCATATGAGGCAACCTCAATTCCATTTTTTTTGTAATTTTCTTTTATAAACTAAACTAGTGATAAAATAAGAAACTAAAATATTCAATTGCAAGATCTAAAGATACACCTTCAAGCACTCACCTCCCCGGCAACGGCGCCAGAAAAGAGCTTGATGTCTACTACGCAACCTTCTTCTTGTAGACTCGTGTTGGGCCTTCAAGCGCAGAGTTTTGTAGGACAGTAGCAAATTTTTCTCAAGTGGATGACCTAAGGTTTATCAATCCGTGGGAGGCGTAGGATGAAGATGGTCTCTCTCAAACAACCCTGCAACCAAATAACAAAGAGTCTCTTGTGTCCCCAACATACCCAATACAATGTTAAATTGTATAGGTGCACTAGTTCGGCGAAGAGATGGTGATACAAGTGCAATATGGATGGTAGATATAGGTTTTTGTAATCTGAAAATATAAAAACAGCAAGGTAACTAGTAACAAAAGTGAGCGAAAACGGTATTGCAATGCTTGAAAACAAGGCCTAGGGTTCATACTTTCACTAGTGCAGGTTCTCTCAACAATGATAACATAATTAGATCATATAACAATCCCTCAACATGCAACAAAGAGTCACTCCAAAGTTACTAATAGCGGAGAATAAACGAAGAGATTATTGTAGGGTACGAAACCACCTCAAAGTTATTCTTTCTGATCGATCTATTGGGCTATTCCTATAAGTGTCACAAACAGCCCTACAGTTCGTACTAAAATAACACCTTAAGACACACATCAACCAAAACCCTAATGTCACCTAGATACTCCAATGTCACCACAAGTATCCGCGGGTTTGATTATACGATATGCATCACACAATCTCAGATTCATCTATTCAAACCAACACAAAGAACTTCAAAGAGTGCCCCAAAGTTTCTACCGGAGAGTCAAGATGAAAACGTGTGCCAACCCCTATGCATAAGTTCACGAGGTCACATAAGCCGCAAGTTGATCACCAAAACATACATCAAGTAGATCACGTTAATATCCCATTGTCACCACAGATAAGCACATGCAAGACATACATCAAGTGTTCTCAAATCCTTAAAGACTCAATCCGATAAGATAACTTCAAAGGGAAAACTCAATCCATTACAAGAAGGTAGAGGGGGAGAAACATCATAAGATCCAACTATAATAGCAAAGCTCGCGGTACATCAAGATCGTGCCAAATCAAGAACACGAGAGAGAGAGATCAAACACATAGCTACTAGTACATACTGTTGGGAAACGTAGCATGCAATTTCAAAAAATTTCCTACGCTCACGCAAGATCTATCTAGGAGATGCATAGCAACGAGGGGGGAAGAGTGTGTCTACATACCCTTGTAGACCGAAAGCGGAAGCGTTTGACAACGCGGTTGATGTAGTCAAACTTCTTCTTGTTCCGACCGATCAAGCACCGAATGTACGACACCTCCGAGTTCTGCACACGTTCAGCTCGATGACGTCCCACGAACTCTTGATCTAGCAAAGTGTCGAGGGAGAGTTCCGTCAGCACGACGATGAGGTGACGGTGATGGTGAAGTAATCCGCGCAAGGCTTCGCCTAAGCACTACGTGAATATGACCGGAGGCGTAAACTGTGGAGGGAGGCGCCGCACACGGCTAACAGATGTTGTTGTGTCTTCTAGGCACCTCCCCCCTCATATATATAGGTGGGAGGGAGAGGGAGCAGCCAAGGGGGGCGCCCCAAGTAGGCCGAATCCTACTTGGGGTTCTTCCCCAATTCGGCCCCCCCTCCTTATTCATCGGAGGGGAAAGGAAAGAGAGGGGGGAGGGAAGGAAGGGGGAGGCCGAATCCTCCCCTTCCTTTCCCCTTCCCCTCTTTCCTTCTCCTCCTATTTCGGCCTATATATGGGGGGCGCAGCAGCCCATGCTGGCTGCTGCGTTTCCCATCTTGGCCCATTAGGCCCATATCTTTGCCGGGGGTGCCCGGAACCCCTTTCCGGTGACCCGATATGTACCCGATACCCCCAGAACACTTCTGGTGTCCGAATACCATCGTCCTATATATCAATCTTTACCTCTCGACCATTTCGAGACTCCTCGTCATGTCCGTGATCTCATCCGAGACTCCGAACAACATTATATAACACATCTAATACAAAATCGTCATCGAACGTTAAGCGTGCGGACCCTACGGGTTCGAGAACTATGTAGACATGACCGAGACACCTCTTCGGTCAATAACCAACAGTGGAACCTGGATGCTCATATTGGTTCCCACATATTCTACGAAGATCTTTATCGGTCGTACCGTAATGACAACATACGTTATTCCCTTTGTCATCGGTATGTTACTTGCCTGAGATTCGATCGTCGGTATCTTCATACCTAGTTCAATCTCGTTACCGGCAAGTCTCTTTACTCGTTCCGTAATACATCATCCTGCAACTAACTCATTAGTCACATTGCTTGCAAGGCTTATTATGATGTGCATTACCGAGAGGGCCCATAGTTACCTCTCCGATACTCGGAGTGACAAATCCTAATCTCGATCTATGCCACCCAACAAACACCTTTGGAGATACCTGTAGAGCATCTTTATAATCACCCAGTTACGTTGTGACGTTTGATAGCACACAAGGTATTCCTCTGGTATCCGGGAGTTGCATAATCTCATAGTCAAAGGAATATGTATATGACGTGAAGAAAGCAATAGCAATAAAACTTAACGATCATTATGCTAAGCTAACGGATGGGTCATGTCCATCACATCATTCTCCTAATGATGTGATCCCGTTCATCAAATGACAACACATGTCTATGGTTAGGAAACTTAACCATCTTTGATTAACGAGCTAGTTTAGTAGAGGCTTACTAGGGACACTGTGTTTTGTCTATGTATCCACACATGTATCAAGTTTCCGATTAATACAATTCTAGCATGAATAATAAACATTTATCATGATATAAGGAAATATAAATAACAGCTTTTTTATTGCCTCTAGGGCATATTTCCTTCAGTCTCCCACTTGCACTAGAGTCAATAATCTAGATTACATTGTAATGATTCTAACACCCATGGAGTCTTGGTGCTGATCATGTTTTGCTCATGGAAGAGGCTTAGTCAACGGGTCTGCCACATTCAGATCTGTATGTATTTTGCAAATCTCTATGTCTCCCTCCTTGACTTGATCACGGATGGAGTTGAAGCGTCTCTTGATGTGTTTGGTTCTTTTGTGAAATCTGGATTCCTTCGCCAAGGCAATTGCTCCAGTATTGTCACAGAAGATTTTCATTGGACCCGATGCACTAGGTATTACACCTAGATCGGATATGAACTCCTTCATCCAGACTCCTTCATTCGCTGCTTCCGAAGCAGCTATGTACTCCGCTTCATACATAGATCCCGCCACGACGCTTTGCTTGGAACTGCACCAACTGACAGCTCCACCATTCAATATAAATGCGTATCCGGTTTGTGACTTAGAGTCATCCGGATCAGTGTCAAAGCTAGCATCGACGTAACCATTTACGACGAGATCTCTGTCACCTCCATAAATGAGAAACATATCCTTAGTCGTTTTCAGGTACTTCAGGATGTTCTTGACCGCTGTCCAGTGATCCACTCCTGGATTACTTTGGTACCTCCCCGCTAGACTTATAGCAAAGCACACATTAGGTCTGGTACACAGCATTGCATACATGATAGAACCTATGGCTGAGGCATAGGGAATGAATTTCATATTATCTCTATCTTCTGCAGTGGTCTGGCATTGAGTCTGACTCAACTTCACACCTTGTAACACACGCAAGAACCCTTTCTTTGACTGATCCATTTTGAACTTCTTCAAAAATTTATCAAGGTACGTGCTTTGTGAAAGTCCAATTAAGCGTCTTGATCTATCTCTATAGATCTTGATGCCCAATATATAAGCAGCTTCACCGAGGTCTTTCATTGAAAAACTTTTATTCAAGTATCCTTTTATGCTATCCAGAAATTCTATATCATTTCCAATCAAGAATATGTCATCCACATATAATATTAGAAATGCTACAGAGCTCCCACTCACTTTCTTGTAAATACAGGCTTCTCCAAAAGTTTGTATAAAACCATATGCTTTGATCACCTCATCAAAGTGTATATTCCAACTTCGAGATGCTTGCACCAGTCCATAAATGGATCGCTGGAGCTTGCACACTTTGTTAGCACCTTTAGGATCGACAAAACCTTTTGGTTGCATCATATACAACTCTTCTTTATGAAATCCATTAAGGAATGCAGTTTTGACGTCCATTTGCCAGATTTCATAATCATAAAATGCGGCAATTGCTAACATGATTCGGATAGACTTAAGCATCGCTATGGGTGAGAAAGTCTCATCGTAGTCAACTCCTTGAACTTGTCGAAAACCTTTCGCAACAAGTCGAGCTTTGTAGACAGTAACATTACCATCAGCGTCAGTCTTCTTCTTGAAGATCCATTTATTCTCTATGGCTTGCCGATCATCGGGCAAGTCAACCAAAGTTCATACTTTGTTCTCATACATGGATCCTATCTCAGATTTCATGGCCTCAAGCCATTTTGCGGAATCTGGGCTCATCATCGCTTCCTCATAGTTCGTAGGTTCGTCATGGTCTAGTAACATGACTTCCAGAATAGGATTACCGTACCACTCTGGTGCGGAACGTGCTCTGGTTGACCTACGAGGTTCGATAGTAACTTGATCTGAAGTTTCATGATCATTATCATTAGCTTCCTCTCTAGTTGGTGTAGGCATCACGGGAACGGTTTTCTGTGATGAGCTACTTTCTAATTCGAGAGAAGGTACAATTATCTCATCAAGTTCTACTTTCCTCCCACTCACTTCTTTCGAGAGAAACTCCTTCTCTAGAAAGGATTCATTCTTAGCAACAAAGATCTTGCCTTCGGATCTGTGATAGAAGGTGTACCCAACAGTTTCTTTTGGGTATCTTATGAAGACGCATTTCTCCGATTTGGGTTCGAGCTTATCAGGTTGAAGCTTTTTCCCATAAGCATCGCAACCCCAAACTTTAAGAAACGACAGCTTAGGTTTCTTGCAAAACCACACTTCATACGGTGTTGTCTCAACGGATTTAGACGGTGCCCTATTTAAAGTGAATGCAACTGTCTCTAATGCATAACCCCAAAACGATAGTGGTAAATCGGTAAGAGGCATCATAGATCGCACCATATCTAATAAAGTATGGTTAGAACGTTCGGACACACCATTACGCTGTGGTGTTCCAGGTGGCGTGAGTTGTGAAACTATTCCACATTGTTTTAAATGAAGGCCAAACTCGTAACTCAAATATTCGCCTCCGCGATCAGATCATAGAAACTTTATTTTCTTGTTACGATGATTCTCCACTTTACTCTGAAATTCTTTGAACTTTTCAAATGTTTCAAACTTGTGTTTCATTAAGTAGATATACCCATATCTGCTCAAATCATCTGTGAAGGTCAGAAAATAACGATACCCGCCGCGAGCTTCAACACTCATCGGACCGCATACATCGGTATGTATTATTTCCAATAAGTCAGTGGCTCGCTCCATTGTTCCGGAGAACGGAGTCTTAGTCATCTGGCCCATGAGGCATGGTTCGCAAGGATCAAATGATTCATAATCAAGTGATTCCAAAAGTCCATTTGCATGGAGTTTCTTCATGCGCTTTACACCAATATGACCTAAACGGCAGTGCCATAAATATGTTGCACTATCATTATCAACTTTGCATCTTTTGGCATCAATATTACGAATATGTGTATCACCACGATCGAGATTCAACAAAAATAGACCACTCTTCAAGGGTGCATGACCATAAAAGATATTACTCATATAAATAGAACAACCATTATTCTCTGATTTAAATGAATAACCGTCTCGCATTAAACAAGATCCAGATATAATGTTCATGCTCAACGCTGGCACCAAATAACAATTATTCAGGTCTAAAACTAATCCCGAAGGTAGATGTAGAGGTAGCGTGCCGACGGCGATCACATCGACCTTGGAACCATTCCCGACGCGCATCGTCACCTCGTCCTTAGCCAATCTTCGTTTAATCCGTAGCCCCTGTTTCGAGTTGCAAATATGAGCAACAGAACCAGTATCAAATACCCAGGCGCTACTACGAGCATTAGTAAGGTACACATCAATAACATGTATATCAAATATACCTTTGTTCACTTTGCCATCCTTCTTATCCGCCAAATACTTGGGGCAGTTCCGCTTCCACTGACCAGTCCCTTTGCAGTAGAAGCACTCAGTTTCAGGTTTGGGTCCAGACTTGGGCTTCTTCCCGGGAGTGGCAACTTGCTTGCCATTCTTCTTGAAGTTCCCCTTCTTTCCCTTGCCCTTTTTCTTGAAACTAGTGGTCTTGTTAACCATCAACACTTGATACTCCTTCTTGATTTCTACCTCCGCAGCTTTGAGCATAGCGAAGAGCTCGGGAATTGTCTTATACATCCCTTGCATATTATAGTTCATCACGAAGCCTTTGTAGCTTGGTGGCAGTGATTGGAGAATTCTGTCAATAACACTATCATCTGGAAGATTAACTCCCAGCTGAGTCAAGTGGTTATGATACCCAGACATTCTGAGTACGTGTTCATTGACAGAACTGTTCGCCTCCATCTTGCAGCTATAGAACTTGTTGGAGACTTCATACCTCTCAACTCGGGCATTTGCTTGAAATATTAACTGGAACATCTCATACGGTCCATGACGTTCAAAACGTCTTTGAAGTCCCGATTCTAAGCCGTAAAGCATGGCACACTGAACTATTGAGTAGTCATCAACACGTGACTGCTAGGCGTTCACAACGTCTGCAGTACCCAGACATACTCAGGCGTTCACAATGTAGGATATCCTCATTGCTGCACAGAAAAATTATGTCCTTGACGCATCGCTAGGTGTGCCACTGATATGTCTCTGTCGTATCTATAATTTTTTATCGTTCCATGCCAATATTCTACAACTTTTACATACTTTTGGCAACTTCTTATACTATTTTTAGGACTAACATATTGATCCAGTGCCTAGTGCCAGTTCCTGTTTGTTGCATGTTTTTTGTTTCGCAGAAAATCCATATCAAACAGAGTCCAAACAGGATAAAAACTTACGGAGATTTTTTTTGGAATATATGTGAATTTTGGGAAGTGGAATCAACGCGAGACGATGCCCGAGGGGCCCACAAGGGTGAGGGGCGCGCCCCAGGGGGTAGGGCGTGCCCTGGGCCCTTGTGGCCACTCCGTAAGGAGGTTGGTGCCCTTCTTTTGCCGCAAAAAAGCTAATATCTGGATAAAAATCGTGTTAAAATTTCAGCCCAATCGGAGTTACGGATCTCCGGGAATTTAAGAAACGGTGAAAGGGCAGAATCTGGGAGCGCAGAAATAGAAGGAAACAGAGAGAGAGATCCAATCTCGGAGGGGCTCCCGCCCCTCCGACGCCATGGAATCCAAGGACCAGAGGGGAAACCCTTCTCCCATCTAGGGGGAAGGTCAAGGAAGAAGAATAAGAAGAAGGGGGGCTCTCTCCCTCTCTCTCCCGGTGGTGCCGGAACACCGTCGGGGCCATCATCGTGACCGCAATCTACACCAACAACTTCGCCGCCGTCATCACCAACTCTCTCCCCCTCTTTGCAGTGGTGTAACACCTCTTATCCCTGCTGTAATCTCTACTTGAACATGGTGCTCAATGCTATATATTATTTCCCAATGATGTATGGCTATCCTATGATGTTTGAGTAGATCCGTTTTGTCCTATGGGTTAATTGATGATCGTGATTGGTTTGAGTTGCATGTTTTAATTATTGGTGCCGTCCTATGGTGCTCTCCGTGTCGCGCAAGCGTGAGGGATCCCCGCTGTAGGGTTTGCAATATGTTCATGGTTTGCTTATTGTCTGTGATGCGTGAGTGATAGAAACACAAACACGAATAAGTAGGTTATGGCGTATGGGAATAAAGAGGACTTGATACTTTAATACTATGGTTGGGTTTTACCTTAATGATCTTTAGTAGTTGCGGATGCTTGCTAGAGTTCCAATCATAAGTGCATATGATCCAAGAAGAGAAAGTATGTTAGCTTATGCCTCTCCCTCATATAAATTTGCAATAATAGTTATCGATTGCCTAGGGACAAATAACTTTCTTGTGACAAAAAGCTCTCTACAAAAACTAACTTAGTTGTGTCTTTATCTAAACAGCCCCTAGCTTTTATTTACATGCTCTTTATTATCTTGCAAACCTAGCCTACAACACCTACAAAGTACTTCTAGTTTCATACTTGTTCTAGGTAAAGCGAACGTTAAGCGTGCGTAGAGTTGTATTGGTGGTCGATAGAACTTGAGGGAATATTTGTTCTACCTTGAGCTCCTCGTTGGGTTTGACACTCTTACTTACCGAAAGAGGCTACAACAGATCCCCTATACTTGTGGGTTATCAAGACCTTTTTCTGGCGCCGTTGCCGGGGAGCAATAGCGTGGGGTGAATATTCTCGTGTGTGCTTGTTTGCTTTATCACTAAGTAGTTTTTATTTTTTGTTCTAAGTTGTTTTCTATCTTTAGTTATGGGTAGGAAACGCAAAATACCAAAAAAATTAGTTGTACCTACTAAACCAATGGTTGAAGAACCAGCCAAAATCTATCATACTACTGAAGCTTTCTACTTGGATCATCTTCGATCCCTATGTGCTCGTGCTGAAACCCCAACTAGCTTAGTTGAGGGTAAATCTTTAGATGAGCATGCTTGTTATGTGCGACACCGCTTATCTGAAAAAGGGAAACTTTTACTGGATCAAATTCATCGTTTGCAATGCTATGCTTGGAATATATGTGAAATATATGATGTTACTTGTTGTTCTGAAGACCCTAAGAAACACCTTCCCTACCAATGTGAGTTTAGTGATAATGGAATCGTATCTTCGTATGCTAAGGGTGTTTATAATTACTATGATGTTCAACAAATTGAAGAATTTGTTGCTTTTAAGGGTGCTTATGAAATTGCTTCTTTGATTGAAACGTATGATGCTACTCTTTACAAATCTGAAATTTTTTCCATACTTAAATATTGTTATGATAATTATGCTTCTAATGCCTATGTTAAACCATATATTGAGGACTCCTCCGCTGTCCAAGAAGAGACTAACATTTTGCAGGAGTCTATGGAAGAAGAAATTGATGAAACTGTGAGCTCATTGGATGAAAGAGATGATGAGGAGAGCGAAGAACAAAAGAAGGAAGAGCGGATTAGCTACCCGTGCCCACCTTCTAATGAAAGTAACCCTCCAACTCATACATTGTTTAATGTCCTTTCGTTCTTACCGAAGGATGAATGCTATGATAATTGTTATGATCCCGTTGATTCATTTGAAATATCCCTTTTTGATGAACTTGATAATTGCTATGCTTGTGGCCAAGATGCCAATATGAATTATGCTTATGCAGATGAACTTGCTATAGTTCCTTATGTTAAGAATGAAATTGTTGCTATTACACCCACACATGATAGTCCTATTATCTTTTTGAATTCTCCAAACTACACTATATCGGAGAAGTTTGTTCTTATTAAGGATTATATTGATGGGTTGCCTTTTACCGTTGCACATGATAATTTTGATGAATGTAATCTGCATGTGCTTGCTGCTCCTACCTGCAGTTATTATGAGAGAGGAACTACATCTCCACCTCTCTATGTTTCCAACACGATAAAATTGCAAGAAACTACTTATGCTATGTATTGGCCTTTACTTGATGTGCATGAATTGTTCTTGTATGACATGCCGATGCATAGGAAGAGAGTTAGACTTCGTCATTGCATGATTTATGTTGCTTTGTGCTCATTACTAAATGCCAAATCATTGTTAATTAAAATTGGCTTTGATATACCTTGGGATCCGGGTGAATTCATTACTTGAGCACTTTATGCCTAGCTTAATGGCTTTAAAGAAAGCGCTACCAGGGAGACAACCCGGAAGTTTTAGTGAGTCATTTATTTCTGTTGAGTGCTTTTATAGATTTTAAAAACAAAAAAAAAATATAGAGGGGAACTTAAAACTTCACAAAAAGAGAAGGATTGAAAGGTGATGCATTGGTGAAGTGAGGGTCGACCTTGAACACTTGTGTTCATGCTCATGGAAACAATGTAGAATTTTTCATGAAGATTCTCACAAAAATAATTATCCCCTTGTACAATTCCATTGTATTATAAAAATAATGTGCCAAGATTTGCCTTTAGGATGATTAGATTGCTTGTTTGGTTTGTGCGGTGCAAAAACAGAAACTTTGGCTGTAGTGCATGGTTTTAATTTTTTTACTGGAAAGTCAAAAGGTTTTTAAAATTTTTGCACAGTACTTATATACAAATTTTTTATTTTTTCCTAATTTTTCAGAATTTTTGGAGTTACAGAAGTATGGTAGATTTTCAGATTGCTACAGACTGTCCTGTTTTTGACAGATTCTGTTTTTGATGCATTGTTTTGCTCGTTTTGATGAAACTATCGATTGTATCGGTGGTATAAGCCATGGAAAAGTTATATTACAGTAGCTACAATTCAAAAATAAAATATGAATGAGTTTGCAACAGTACTTAAGGTGGTGATTTGTTTTATTATACTAACGGATCTCACGAGGGTTTTGTTAAGTTTTGTGTGATTGAAGTTTTCAAGTTTTCGGTGAGATCGCGATGGATGAAGGAATAAGGAGTGGAAAGAGCCTAAGCTTGGGGATGCCCGAGGCACCCCAAGGTAATATTCAAGGACTCCCAAGCAACTAAGCTTGGGGATGCCCCGGAAGGCATCCCCTCTTTCTTCTAACGATCATCGGTAATTTTACTTGGAGCTATATTTTTATTCGTCACATGATATGCGTAAATCTTGGAGCGTCGTGTGCTTTTTATTTTTATTTTAATAATGCACCATGCTGGTATGAGATAGTCTTTGGTTGATTTATAGAATGCTCATTGCACTTCACTTATATCTTTTGAGTATGGCTTTATAGAGTGCTTCATGTGCTTCACTTATATCATTTGAAGTTTGGATTACCTGTTTCCCTACACATAGAAAACCGCCATTTGTAGAATGCTCTTTTGCTTCACTTATATTTGTTAGAGCGTGGGCATATCTTTTGTAGAAAGAATTAAACTCTCTTGCTTCACTTATATCTATTTAGAGAGTTGACAAGAATTGGTCATTCACATGGTTAGTCATAAAATCCTACATAAAACTTGTAGATCACTGAATATGATATGTTTGATTCCTTGCAATAGTTTTGTGATATAAAGATGGTGATATTAGAGTCATGCTAGTTGGTGATTGTCGATTGTAGAAATACTTGTGTTGAAGTTTGTGATTCCCGTAGCATGCACGTATGGTGAACCGTTATGTAACGAAGTTGGAGCATGAGGTATTTATTGATTGTCTTCCTTATGAGTGGCGGTCGGGGACGAGCGATGGTCTTTTCCTACCAATCTATCCCCCTAGGAGCATGCGCGTAGTACTTTGTTTCAATGACTAATAGATTTTTGCAATGAGTATGTGAGTTCTTTATGACTAATGTTGAGTCCATGGATTATACGCACTCTCACCCTTCCATCATTGCTAGCCTCTTCGGTACCGTGCATTGCCCTTTCTCACCTCGAGAGTTGGTGCAAACTTCGCCGGTGCATCCAAACCCCGTGATATGATACGCTCTATCACACATAAGCCTCCTTATATCTTCCTCAAAACAGCCACCATACCTACCTATCATGGCATTTCCATAGCCATTCCGAGATATATTGCCATGCAACTTCCATCATCATCATATACATGACTTGAGCATTCATTGTCATATTGCTTTGCATGATCGTAAGATAGCTAGCATGATATTTTCATGGCTTGTCCGTTTTTTGATGTCATTGCTATGCTAGATCATTGTGTAACACCCCTAGTGGTTAACTACAGTAATCACCCTTTTGATTATGCCATGTCATCTTGTTTAACAGTGCATGATCATCATTTGCATCATATTGCATTTCAACTCCTAACTCAAAATTCAAATTAAAATGAAAGTGAAATATAAAAGTGGTCCAACATAAAAACTAAATTGTTCATTAGATGGCAAATATTCCAGAGACCATTCTAAAATTGTAACCAACATTAATTAAATTAATTAGGTGACTCAAACAACTTAAAACAGTGGCTGAAAATAACATTTAGTAACCTTTTAATTTATTTAAAATAAATATGAAATGATGTTTTGCCCAAACTAATTTTAGGTGTTAGGGAATAAAGCACTGGTATTTGTGGACTAGGTCTCCCTTTTTACAAAAATCATTTGGGGCCTAAACAATTAACAGAATAGAAAAGAAAAGAAACAGAAAAGGAAAAAAAAAGGAAAGAAGCCCACTGTGCCGGACCGCAAGTGCACAGTGGCGGCCCAGCCCAACTAGCCCCCCCTTCCCCTACCCCTTGACGCCGCAGGCGCGCTGTCGAGCAGCTAGCGCGCGCGCGCCCGGCCCCCTTGGCCCCTCTCCGTGCGGTCGATAGCGGCCTCGCCTCACCGGGGAGGTTAAGTGCACCCCCGCTGACCACCTGGTTCCCCCTTCGCCATTTTCTCCCTCTCTCCCTCGTCTCCCCACTGCGGCAGAATGCGGCCATGGCTCCGCCGCCATAAAACACGCAGACCCCGTACCCCATTCGCCCCGCCGTGCTGTCCACCGTCCTCCCCGGCCTCGACTACGCCTCGGCCTCGACTGGAGGGAGCGCGGAGCCACCGCAGCGCCTCCTTCCTCCTCGGATCGCCGCCGCACGCCGTCGTCGATTCGCTCCAGAAAGCCCTCCCCGAGCTCGCTTACGCACACCTACAGGCCCTACGTGAGCACCCCGTCCTTCTTCCCCTCTCCATGCGCTCTCCTCTGCACCGTACGCGCCGTTCCCCTCGTGCCCGAACGCGCCGCCGCCTGGCCTCGTCGCCGGCGTGGCCTCGGCGACCATAGGGCCCCGTGCGTGCCACCACCGCACTCACCGCGTCGCGTAGACGCCGTAGCCACTTTGCGCTGCTCATTTACCCCACCGTAGCCCCGATTTCGTCGCACGCCCGAATCACCTCGCTGCCGGCGAGCTCGTGGCACTCAACTCCGGTCACCACAGCCCCTAGCTCCGCCACCATTTGACGTGCGACGTCGAGCCGCGTCGAACGCGCCCAACCCCAGCCTCTTAGACCCCCTGTGGGTGAATCCCGAACCCATCCCGACGCTGCTCCGCCGCGAACACGCTCGCCGGCGTGATTCCGGCGAGTCGCCGGCCGTCGCCGACGTGGCGCCGTTGGCCCCGCCCCTGTGTGGCTGACGCTGGGCCCCGCGGGGCCAGTTGACTGGTCAGCGCTGCTGACTGGGCACAGTGGCCCACTGACGTGTGGGTCCCGCTCGCTTAAATCAATTTTAAAAATAAATAAAACTGATAATTAGTTAATTAATTAATTAGTATATTAATCAGTCACTGACGTTTGGGCCCCACCTGCTAATTAGGTTAATTAAATTAGACTAACTCTGGTTATTAACTGAGTCACTGACATGTGGGTCCCACTGGACCCACAGGTCAGGTTTGACTCTAGACAGCGGGGTTTGACCTGCTGACATCATCAATGCGTCATGCTGACGTCACCCTGCTACTGTTTTGGATAATGTTGATTTAATATTTAAATAAATTCCAAAAAATCAATAAAATTTAGAAAATCATATCTTTTAATCCGTAACTCCGATCGAAAAACTTTGTACATGAAAATTGCTCAGAACGACAAGACGAATTCGAATACGCGGTCCGTTCGTCCGTCACACGTCCCTAACTATCCGAACATGCAACCATTCCTCTCCGGTCATCTGTCTGACAAATGTCCGGAACCGGGAAAACATTCCCGGATGAATCCCACCTTCGCCAGTATCACCCGGCACTGCATTAGATCACCTCTGTCCCCGCGTATTGCCATGTTATGCTTTGTGCTGCACTTGTTTGCTTTATATTTATACTGTTTCCTCCCCCTCTTCTCCCTCGATAGCCCCCGACCTCGACGTCGTCCCCGAGACCGACGCAGCTCCGGAGACCGAAGCCACCGTTGACAACCTTGCCCTTGCCGCCGAGCAACCAGGCAAGCCCCCCCCCCCTTTGATCATCCCGATATCGCCCATTCTATTTCTCATGCTTGCATTAGAATTGCTGCTGCTACTGCTTTACCTATTCTGATGCATAGCCTGTTTATTGTAACCTGCTGTTGA
Organism: Thinopyrum elongatum; assembly: GCA_011799875.1. Taxonomy (NCBI): domain Eukaryota; kingdom Viridiplantae; phylum Streptophyta; class Magnoliopsida; order Poales; family Poaceae; genus Thinopyrum; species Thinopyrum elongatum. The sequence goes on from CM022302.1 coordinate 128,077,318, forward strand.
TAATTACCTGCATATCCTAAACTGCTTAGTATAGGCCGGGTAGAGACCTATCAGTGACCCCACTTATCCCGACTGCCGCGCTGGATCGTCAGAAGACCCGATCAACGGGATTGAAGACCAGGCCCCAACACCGCACATCACCCCCTTTAGTTGTAACGACACTGCAGCGTTACTATCGAGTGCCGAGGGTGAAACCTCTGGTAGCACTTCGGATGTTAACTCTGTAGAGTAGCTATTTGGTCGTGGTCATCGAGGGTGATTCCTCCTTCACCACTTCCGGTAACGACGCTGTCGGGCAACACATCAAGTGTGAACCCATCGAGGGTGAATCCTCCGAGTTCACCTTGACAGACACATCGAGTAGGAATTCCAACGAGGGTGATACTTCGGATTCCCCTGATGTTATGGACACACGGATACTTGGACTTTACGCTGTTACTTGGATAGGCGGGTCGACCCTGAGGGGTACCCGCGTGCGCTTGAGAGGCGAGTGTTGTGAAGACGGGTGCCAGTGTGGTGCCCGAGTGGTGAATACGAGGCACGGCCGGGCATTCTTAACCCTTGCAGCAAGTCCTCGAGATGGGGCGACGGGGTCACATCTTTCGTGAGTCTCTGCTCGTTACCGCAAGCCCCTAGTCCTAACGATATGGATATTTGATCCGAGCAGGCCTCTGGTCTGATAGCACTAACCATCACGTGGGCATAGTATGGGCGTTCTGCATCATATGCATCAGCCGAAAGCTCTGTCAGACGTCCAGTTCAGCAGTGCGGCATGGAGTGATTGGCGCCATTGCGGTGGTGCTTGGATCTGAGCCATGTGCGCAACGACCCGGAGGGTGAGGGGCGATGGCCAAGACCCCCTTGCGCTTAGGATGTAGACCGGCGGGGACCTCTCTGCTGAGCTGTAGGTAGGGTTGCGATGTGTCGTTTGACCGAGGCCGGGCATGACCCAGGAAAGTGTGTCCGGCCGGAGTTAATCAAGCATGTTGGGTAAGTTGGTGCACCCCTGCAGGGAAGAAAACTTCTATCGATAGCCGGTCCTACGGTAAAGGACACTCGGAGTTGTATCCTGATTGATACAATTTAGAACTGGATACTTGGATACTATGGCTCTGGGATTGCTTCTCGCAGGGAGTCGAGAAGGGATCTCAGGACGAGGTTGATGACTATATGGCTCTGGGATTGCTTTCTCGCAGGGAGTCGAGAAAGGATCTCTGGGTGAGGATGAGACTTAATGATACTGCTACATTATATTGTACTGTTCTACTCTCTTCTATTGCTGCAAGACCGATGAAGATGCTAGTCTTCGATAGGACTAGGCCTTCTCTCTATTCTGGCATTTCTGCAGCCCAGTCCACATATACAGCCTTCCCTTTGAAAATGTTGCATATGTAGTGTAGATCCTTGCTTGCTGAGTACTTCTGAGTACTCACGGTTGCTTTGTTTTCCTTTTCTCCCCCTATCAGTTTGTCGTGACCAAGATGACGGAGCCCCTGAGACAGATGCCCCGACGATCGCTACTACTACTACCCAGAGGATGGATACTACTACGAGTTGACTGTCGACCAGGAGTAGGATCGGAGGGTCCCAGGCAGGAGGCCTTCGCCTTTCGATTGTAGTGTTTTATTTTGCCCAGCCTTTCTAAAGGCCTTTCTGTGCTTTCTTTTATATCTGTACTCAGATATCTGATGCTTCCGCTGACGCTTGTACGCAAGCTTTTGTATTCGAGCCCTCGAGGCCCCTGGCCTGTAATATAAAGCTTGTATGACTTTATTTATGTTTTAGAGTTGTGTTGTGATATCTTCCCGTGAGTCCTTAGGCTTGATCATGTGCATTTGCGTGTATGATTAGTGCACGATCGAGCCGGGGGCGTCACAAGTTGGTATCAGAGCCGACTGCCTGTAGGAATCCCCCTTTCCAACTCCTTGGACGAAGTTGAGTCTAGTGGTCCAAAACTGTTTTACTAACTTGGATGTGTGGCTTACGGGCCCACGTCGCCAATTGGGTGGTATTAGTATCTTTTATTCCTCGTCTATACTCTGGGACTCTGATCTCTCTTCCTTTCGGGTTAACTAAAGTTTACTAACACCGACACTTAGGATCTCGTAATTCTCGTCCACCCGGAGAGCTGGATATCTGTGCGATTTCCCTGACATTGATCTGATTAGTCTGATAATCATTTTCCTTTCCATTGTTTTGTTTAACCTTTCTCTCCGAGATCGGTTATACTTCTCCTTGTCTTTTGACAATCATGAGTTTCCTCTGTTTCAGATGGATCGTTTGTTTCCACCACACCCTGCGACGCAGCTACCAGCTGTTCGAGCAGGGATACATCCAGAGTACATTCTTTATCCACTGAGGCAGATGTCAATCCGTTACAATACCCCAGTACTATCTCCTCCAGATACCCGCAAAGACTTTGTGATTTATTGTGACGCATCCCGTGAAGGATTAGGCTGTGTCCTAATGCAAGAGCGTAAAGTGATTGCTTATGGCTCTCGTCAGTTGCGCCCACATGAAGAGAATTATCCGGTACATGATCTAGAACTAGCTGCTGTCATCTATGCACTGCAGTTGTGGCGACATTACCTTCTCGGTAATCGTTGCGAGATATACACGGATCATAAAAGTCTGAAGTACTTGTTCACTCAACCTTCTCTAAACCTCCGTCAGCAAAGATGGATGGAGGCCATTGCGGACTATGATTTGGGTATTTCCTATACCCCTGGAAAGGCTAACGTGATGGCTGATGCCTTAAGCCGCAAGTCCTATTGCGACAACCTCACGGTTAGGCAAGCACAACCTCGTCTTTTTGAACAACTATGCAAGCTGAATCTCCGTATTGTCCCACAGGGCTCTCTTAATAACCTTGTGATACAACCAGATCTTGAGAAAGCTGTTAAGAATGCGCAAGCTAAAGATGCTGAAATTGATCTCATGAAGAAAGACCTTCACCTTGTAAAGTACAGGGATTTCTCACTATCTGAAGATGGAACTTTGTATTTCAGAGACCGCATTGTCGTACCTCGCTTCGAGCTTATGACCGACAAGGTCATGAAGGAGGCACATGATACCCCGCTGTCTATTCATCCGGGTAGCACCAAGATGTATCGTGATCTCCGTCAAAGGTACTGGTGGTCTAGAATGAAGCAGGACATTGCTCGATATGTTGCTGAATGTGATGTTTGCCGTCGCGTTAAAGCAGAACATCAGAAGCCTGCTGGAATTCTGCAACCACTTCCTATTCCTCTATGGAAATGGGATAAGGTTCAGATGGATTTCGTTACAGGACTTCCCAGGTCACAGAAGGGTCACGATGCTATTCTTGTCGTCGTCGACCAACTCTCTAAAGTTGCACACTTTTTGCCTGTCAAAGAGACTATCACTGCTAGTCAGTTAGCAGAGTTGTATATCTCCAGAATTGTTTCACTCCATGGTATTCCGAAGGAGATTAGTTCGGACCGTGGCAGCCTTTTCACTTCCAAATTCTGGGAAAGTTTCCAAACAGCTATGGGAACTCATATTACCTGGAGTTCAGCTTATCATCCCCAATCCCAAGGCCAAGTCGAACGAGTCAATCAAGTGCCTGAAGACATGCTTCGGGCTTGTGTTATTTCATTCGGCAAGAAATGGGAAGAATCTCTCCCGTATGCTGAGTTCTCGTATAACAACAGCTATCAAGCCAGCTTGAAAATGGCTCCCTTCGAGGTACTCTATGGACGTAAGTGTCGAACCCCTCTGAATTGGTCAGAAGCTGGGGAACGACCACTCGTGGGTCCGGATATTATTCAACACGGCGAAGAACAAGTTCGTATTGTCCGAGAAAATCTCAAGGCGGCTCAGGACCGCCAGAAGAGCAACTATGATCGCAAACGATGGGGTTTGACTTATCAACCTGGTGATCAGGCTTATCTGCGAGTCACCCCGATGAAAGGCACTCACCGTTTTGGAATCAAGGGCAAGCTAGCTCCACGCTACATTGGTCCTTTCCGCATTGTTGCAAGACGTGGTCAGGTGGCATATAAATTGGAGTTGCCGCCGCAATTCTCTCATATCCACGACGTCTTCCATGTGTCGCAACTTCGTAAATGCTTCAAGGAATCTCCGCACCGAGCTGTGGATCACAAAATGCTCGAATTGCATGATGATCTTTCATATAAGGAACATCCGATCCGCATTCTCGATGAAGCTGAACGTCGGACCCGTCAGAAGGTTACCAAGTTCCTCAAAGTGCAGTGGTCAAATCATACTGAAGATGAAGCCACTTGGGAACGCGAGGATAATCTTCGTGCGGAATACCCCGAACTTTTTCCTTCTACCTCTTAATTCTCGGGACGAGAATTCTTGTTAGTAGAGGAGATTTGTAACACCCCCAGTGGTTAACTACAGTAATCACCCTTTTGATTATGCCATGTCATCTTGTTTAACAGTGCATGATCATCATTTGCATCATATTGCATTTCAACTCCTAACTCAAAATTCAAATTAAAATGAAAGTGAAATATAAAAGTGGTCCAACATAAAAACTAAATTGTTCATTAGATGGCAAATATTCCAGAGACCATTCTAAAATTGTAACCAACATTAATTAAATTAATTAGGTGACTCAAACAACTTAAAACAGTGGCTGAAAATAACATTTAGTAACCTTTTAATTTATTTAAAACAAATATGAAATGATGTTTTGCCCAAACTAATTTTAGGTGTTAGGGAATAAAGCACTGGTATTTGTGGACTAGGTCTCCCTTTTTACAAAAATCATTTGGGGCCTAAACAATTAACAGAATAGAAAAGAAAAGAAACAGAAAAGGAAAAAAAAAGGAAAGAAGCCCACTGTGCCGGACCGCAAGTGCACAGTGGAGGCCCAGCCCAACTAGCCCCCCCCTTCCCCTACCCCATGACGCCGCAGGCGCGCTGTCGAGCAGCTAGCGCGCGCGCGCGCCCGGCCCTCTCCGTGCGGTCGACAGCGGCCTCGCCTCGTCGGGGAGGTTAAGTGCACCCCCGCTGACCACCTGGTTCCCCCTTCGCCATTCTCTCCCTCTCTCCCTCGTCTCCCCACCGCGGCAGAACGCGGCCATGGCTCCGCCGCCATAAAACACGCAGACCCCGTACCCCGTTCGCCCCGCCGTGCTGTCCATCGTCCTCCCCGGCCTCGACTACGCCTCGGCCTCGACTGGAGGGAGCGCGGAGCCACCGCAGCGCCTCCTTCCTCCTCGGATCGCCGCCGCACGCCGTCGTCGATTCGCTCCGGAAAGCCCTCCCCGAGCTCGCTTACGCACACCTACAGGCCCTACGTGAGCACCCCGTCCTTCTTCCCCTCTCCATGCACTCTCCTCTGCACCGTACGCACCGTTCCCCTCGTGCCCGAATGCGCCGCCGCCTGGCCTCGTCGCCGGCGTGGCCTCGGCGACCATAGGGCCCCGTGCGTGCCACCACCGCACTCACCACGTCGCGTAGACGCCGTAGCCACTTTGCGCTGCTCATTTACCCCATCGTAGCCCCGATTCCGTCGCACGCCCGAATCACCTCGCCGCCGGCGAGCTCGTGGCACTCAACTCCGGTCACCACAGCCCCTAGCTCCGCCACCATTCAACGCGCGACGTAGAGCCGTGTCGAACGCGCCCAACCCCAACCTCTTAGACCCCCTATGGGTGAATCCCGAACCCATCCCGACGCTGCTCCGCCGCGAACACGCTCGCCGGTGTGATTCCGGCGAGTCGCCGGCCGTCGCCGACGTGGCGCCGTGGGCCCCGCCCCTGTGTGACTGACGCTGGGCCCCGCGGGGCCAGTTGACTGGTCAGCGCTGCTTACTGGGCACAGTGGCCCACTGACGTGTGGGTCCTGCTCGCTTAAATCAATTTTAAAAATAAATAAAACTGATAATTAGTTAATTAATTAATTAGTATATTAATCAATCACTGACGCCTGGGCCCCACCTGCTAATTAGGTTAAATAAATTAGACTAACTCTGGTTATTAACTGAGTCACTGACATGTGGGTCCCACTGGACCCACAGGTCAGGTTTGACTCTGGACAGCGGGGTTTGACCTGCTGACATCATCAATGCGTCATGCTGACGTCACCCTGCTACTGTTTTGGATAATGTTGATTTAATAATTAAATAAATTCCAGAAAATCAATAAAACTTTAGAAAATCATATCTTTTAATCCGTAACTCCGATCAAAAAACTTTGTACATGAAAATTGCTCAGAACGACGAGACGAATTCGAATATGTGATCCGTTCGTCTGTCACACGTCCCTAACTATCCGAACATGCAACCGTTCCTCTCCGGTCATCTGTCTGACAAATGTCCGGAACCGGGAAAACATTCCCGGATGAATCCCACCTTCGCCAGTATCACCCGGCACTGCATTAGATCACCTTCGTCCCCGCGTATTGCCATGTTATGCTTTGTGCTGCACTTGTTTGCTTTATATTTATACTGTTTCCTCCCCCTCTTCTCTCTCGATAGCCCCCGACCTCGACGTCGTCCCCGAGACCGACGCAGCTCCGGAGACCGAAGCCACCGTTGACAACCTTGCCCTTGCTGCCGAGCAACCAGGCAAGCCCCCCCCCCCTTTGATCATCCCAATATCGCCCATTCTATTTCTCATGCTTGCATTAGAATTGCTGCTGCTACTGCTTTACCTATTCTGATGCATAGCCTGTTTATTGTAACCTGCTATTGATATTTACCTGCATATCCTAAACTGCTTAGTATAGGCCGGGTAGAGACCAATCAGTGACCCCACTTATCCCGACTGCCGCGCTGGATCGTCAGAAGACCCGATCAACAGGATTGAAGACCAGGCCCCGACACCGCACATCACCCCCTTTAGTTGTAACGACACTGCAGCGTTACTATCGAGTGCCGAGGGTGAAACCTCTTGTAGCACTTCGGATGTTAACTCTGTAGAGTAGCTATTCGGTCGTGGTCATCGAGGGTGATTCCTCCTTCACCACTTCCGGTAACGACGCTGTCGGGCAACACATCAAGTGTGAACCCATCGAGGGTGAATCCTCCGAGTTCACCTTGACAGACACATCGAGTAGGAATTCCAACAAGGGTGATACCTCGGATTCCCCTGATGTTATGGACACACGGATACTTGGACTTTACGCTGTTACTTGGATAGGCGGGTCGACCCTGAGGGGTACCCGCGTGCGCCTGAGAGGTGAGTGTTGTGAAGACGGGTGCCAGTGTGGTGCCCGAGTGGTGAATACGAGGCGCAGCCGGGCATTCTTAACCCTTGCAGCAAGTCCTCGAGACGGGGCGACGGGGTCACATCTTTCGTGAGTCTCTGCTCGTTACCGCAAGCCCCTAGTCCTAACGATTTGGATATTTGATCCAAGCAGGCCTCTGGTCTGATAGCACTAACCATCACGTGGGCATAGTATGGGCGTTCTGCATCGTATGCATCAGCCGAAAGCTCTGTCAGACGTCCAGTTCAGCAGTGCGGCATGGAGTGATTGGCGCCATTGCGGTGGTGCTTGGATCTGAGCCATGTGCGCAACGACACGGAGGGTGAGGGGCGATGGCCAAGACCCCCTTGCGCTTAGGATGTAGACCGGCGGGGACCTCTTTGCTGAGCTGTAGGTAGGGTTGCGATGTGTCGTTTGATCGAGGCCGGGCATGACCCAGGAAAGTGTGTCCGGCCGGAGTTAATCGAGCGTGTTGGGTAAGTTGGTGCACCCCTGCAGGGAAGAAAACTTCTATCGATAGCCGGTCCTACGGTAAAGGACACTCGGAGTTGTATCCTGATTGATACAATTTAGAACTGGATACTTGGATACTATGGCTCTGGGATTGCTTCTCGCAGGGAGTCGAGAAGGGATCTCAGGACGAGGTTGATGACTATATGGCTCTGGGATTGCTTTCTCGCAGGGAGTCGAGAAAGGATCTCTGGGTGAGGATGAGACTTAATGATACTGCTACATTATATTGTACTGTTCTACTCTCTTCTATTGCTGCAAGACCGATGAAGATGCTAGTCTTCGATAGGACTAGGCCTTCTCTCTATTCTGGCATTTCTGCAGCCCAGTCCACATATACAGCCTTCCCTTTGAAAATGTTGCATATGTAGTGTAGATCCTTGCTTGCTGAGTACTTCTGAGTACTCACGGTTGCTTTGTTTTCCTTTTCTCCCCCTATCAGTTTGTCGTGACCAAGATGACGGAGCCCCTGAGACAGATGCCCCGACGATCGCTACTACTACTACCCAGAGGATGGATACTACTACGAGTTGACTGTCGACCAGGAGTAGGATCGGAGGGTCTCAGGCAGGAGGCCTTCGCCTTTCGATCGTAGTGTTTTATTTTGCCCCACCTTTCTAAAGGCCTTTCTGTGCTTTCTTTTATATCTGTACTCAGATATCTGATGCTTCCGCTGACGCTTGTACGCAAGCTTTTGTATTCGAGCCCTCGAGGCCCCTGGCCTGTAATATAAAGCTTGTATGACTTTATTTATGTTTTAGAGTTGTGTTGTGATATCTTCCCGTGAGTCCTTAGGCTTGATCATGTGCATTTGCGTGTATGATTAGTGCACGATTGAGCCGGGGGCGTCACACATTGCACATCCTGGTACACCGCCGGAGGCATTCATATAGAGTCATATCTTTGTTCTAGTATCGAGTTGTAAAATTTAGTTGTAAGTAAATAAAAGTGTGATGATCATCATTATTAGAACATTGTCCCATGTGAGGTTATCAAAATAAAAGTGGCCAAAGAAGCCCCAAAAAAAAGGGAGAGAGGCCAAAGAAGCCTACAAAAAAAAGAGAAAAAAATGAGAGAAAAGAGAGAAGGGACAATGTTACTATCCTTTTCCACACTTGTGCTTCAAAGTAGCACCATGTTCGTCATAGAGAGAGTCTCCTATGTTGTCACTTGTGGCACCCCGGCTCAGAGGAAACCGGAACGCCCCGTATTCCGGCCCAGGGACAAGTCTCCTGGAATACGGCACTGTTGGCATAGAACAAATCAGCTTTTTATTACTATGGATAAGGTTACAAGGGTACAATGATTACATCGGCACGGCGATAATACGCCTGCTCAGGATAGCTCTATGCTAACAGCGGATCAACCTGAGGAAGCGGAGTATCTCTCGGCAGCGGAACAACGTCGGCGGTGATGGACTGCACTCCGCAGGGACTCTGGCTGGAACGCGTATCCTAGCTCACAATCTCAACATCTTCAAGCAAACATGGCATGACCTGCAAACTAGCATGACACACCAGGTGAGTACTTTGAATGTACTCGCAAGCTCACAACAAACACCAGCATTAAGGCAAGACAACATCATAGAAACCAAGATTAGGTCAAGATTTACTGTTGCCGAAGGAATGGTTGAAATTAGCAATGACATGCTACTCTCCCTGCATTCTGGTGACCAACTTGTGATCACTCCAAGAACACCCAACCATAATCCTCGATATTGTTACCAAGACTTGCCAATGGCATGATGTCCAACCGTTTCATTCTCAGACAAGTTCCTCCATCATTACTACTATGGTTGACCACCTAGTGAGGTCTGGACGGGCTGTCCAATACCGTGGACGCTGCTATTCGAATAGATTTTACACTCTGCAGAGGTTGCGCACTTTGCCCACACTATGGAGCACTGACCTCGTGATCCCATTCGGGTGGACCAGCATTGCTCCAACGAAACCCGCCTGACCCGTGACTCTTCCATCGTACCACCGGCAATCACACTCCCTCGGAGTCAAGCCTTGGGTGGCCCCATGTCACCTCGTGACACCCTGCCACCGTCGTGGCTAAACTAAACTGTCCTAAACGGGGACGGGATCCCAAACAACTCAACTGGGCTCACAGGGTTATCGTCGTCTACCTGATCAGGGCAGCACGCACATATAACCCTCCCTCTTTGGAGGTACCGGTGAAAGAGCACGCGATCAGACCAAGTCAAGGCCGTCCCATACCGGCAAATGTGGTGGCACGAATAAGCCCGGACAGGTGACTCAAGATCAACCAGCTAAGGATTGTATCCCCGAATAATATTTCCGTCATAGCTGACCTTCCGATATCATAGTAATCCAAATCAAAACATTAATCAACTAGTAATCCAATACCCCTATGCTCATGCCACTGCTACTAATTCCTATTCACATACTACCGTATGAAATCCAAAATAATCATAGACGGTAATCTCTTAATCCAACCATGACATAGCATCATCAAGTGGATAAACTACTAGCTCCTAACAAACCAGTCCTCAACATGATAGTTACCGATACAAGAATTTACTCTAGGATTGCAGAATCTAATCCATTATACAAATAAGCATATTTGCTATTAGAATAATTAGTTTAACTATGATATTGCAATGCAATTATGTAGATGAGGGTTGTGGCTTGCCTGGGGTGAAGGAACCATCGGGAAGAAGTGCGGAAAGGTCGCGGAAGAAGTTGCCGGAAACAGTTCTCTCCCGGAGGGGGCTGTTTACGGGCAAGGGCAAAAGGGTCATTTTCAAAGTGTGTAAACATTATGAAAGTGACCTCATTGGAACGGGCTCGAAGAGATGAAGAAGTGGGCGCTGGATTCACCTCGATCGGAGTTAGGATCAAAAAGTTATAGCCGTTCGAAGTACAGGGACCAATCTGCAAATAAAATATTCACAGACAGGCCCCTGGCGGCTAAACAGAGAGCGCACTCGGCTGAAATACGTCTTCGACACGGGAAAATGATTTCTCAGCCGAAGTAGATTCAAAATACGCTTTCTTTAGATGAAAACGTATTCTGCAGAATACGTCTCCACTTAAAACTGCGCGGGCCCGGGGTGGGGTCGACGCCTGTGAGGCTTACAGGCGGGGCCCACGGCTGACCTCTCTCCCTCTCCTGTCTCCTTCTTCTTCCTCCCGAGGACCAGAACAGAGGAGGCGAGGCAGAGGCGAGGCCGACGCCGGACCGGCGACTCAGGCCGACTCTGGCCGAGCTCCGGCCACCGGCGGGTGCAGAAGACAACGCCGCGCCCGGCAAGGGGCCCTCGTGCGTTGGGGAGAGGCCGTAGCTGCGGGGGCGTTGGCGGACAGAGGAGGCAGACAGGGCGCGGCCGGCGACCGAAGCTGCTGCCTCCGGCCACCCCCGGCCAAGGCAGGGGCACCGGTGGCCTCAGGGGGTGGCGCCGCATCCATCCCGCAGCGAAACAGGGGCCGGGAAGGGCTCTGGCCACGGCGGTGTGAACTCCGGCAGAAGCGGCCTCCGGCTGATCTCGGGGCGAGGCGACGGCGGCTCCGGTGATGGAACGAGGTAGTGGGGAGGGTAAATGGAGCTCAATGAAGACGCTGGTGAGGTCAGAACGGAGAGAGAAGGCTCGGCCTCCTCGAATTTGAGCACGAGGTGGTGGCGGCCATGGAGGCAATGGGCGGCGGCGAGGGCTTTTCCGGCTCGGGCAGGTGGCTAGGGAGGGGTAGTCGAGTGCGGTGAGTGCGATGGTGAGCTAGGGAGAGGCTCGGAAGGCCCTTATATAGGCGAGCGACGAGGAGGTCCGGGCACGGCCACGGTGCCACGTGCACCGGCGTCCTGATGCTTCGGGAGCTCGCCTGGAGGGGAGGAGAAGCATCCGCGAGGTTCACGGAGGGCGGAGAGGGTTCAGGCGCGGCCGGGGAGGTTCGGGAGGGCTCCATCGATTGGTCACGTCGGCGACAGGGGCGGCCATGTTACGGGCGCGGATGTGCACTGCGTAGGAAGAGACGGGAGAGGGGGGAGAGGGGTCCAGAACGAGGGCGACGACAAAACGAAGCCGCTGGACATGATGTGGTGTCGAACGAGCGAGGAAACGGACGAGGCCAAGGGTCCCATGCACAGAGCGTGCGATTTGGCAAGTCAAACACGTGGTCACCGTGCGTACTTGATTGGAGAGGACCAGAGAGGCTGGCTCACTATGTCTGGGGTGAAGACCTTGCTCCCCAAGGTAGGCTAGAAGAGAAATATCATCAGAAGAAGCCAAGAATTGACTAGGCGGAGTCTGGTTACAATGCACCAGCAAGGTGTTTGCACTGTGGTGAGGAAAATCCAAGAGGAGATAGAGACTGATCTTTGGCATGGAGTGATCACATGCTAAGGTGATCATCTCTGCAAAGTTTCAGCCTAATTGGATGGAGGTAAAGAGCACTTGCAGTTCAAATGCTCTTACTGGCCAGAATTGCAAATCTTGAAGTGGCACTCACCTCAAGTGTTGCCTTAGGCTGAAAATGGGCATAGGTTGATGATTTGGTCATATGAAGATTCTGTAAAATTTTCATACCATTTCGACATGCCAAAATAGTACTTCCTTCACAGACATCCTCTCTGACCAGAATCTAAGAAAAATTGCTGAGGAAAACCGGCTAACTAGATTGATCCCAAATTTGGTGGAGAGGAATAATATGGGTAGGAGAAGGCTCTGGTAAATTTTCAGAAATTATGAAGCAATATAAAATATAGTTGCTTCACAACAGGAAAATATGACCAGAAACCAAGATTTGATGGTCTGCTCACATAGATGATTGGATAGGGTTTAAACTTGGTGGAGAGTCATTATTTGAGCATATGAATGTGCTTGCAAAATTTCAACTCATTTGGATACTCCTAGCTGGTACTTCCTTCATTAGGCCTTCAGTTGGCCAGAAACTTAGGAAATTAGCCAAGGGAGATTTACTAACCAAATGAAGTTGAATTTTGGCATGAGGCAATGATGTGGATAGGAAAGAGTGCACAAAAAGTTTGAGAGCAAGCAAGCAAATATAAAGGGTACTTGCTTCACAAACTGCCAGCTGGGGCAGAATAAGACAAGGAATATTGGTGGAATATTTTTGAACATGGCAAGGAAGGTTTTGACATATCTGAGGAAGATATGACCCAAACAATTTATGAGAATTATTTGGGAATCTTTTGAATGATGGAAATGTGGGTTGCTTCACAACCCAGGGCAATTAGGGTTATTCCTTTAATAGAAAAAGGAATATCCCCAAGGAAAAGAATATTGGGATTAGTCCAGGATGGAAATGGCGAGGTCTTGAGATGATTTTGATATTGACAAGCCACTGGGGAGAGGAATCAAAGGTGATCTCTCCAGGTTTCAAGACCACTAAGCCACAGAAAAGCAAAACCAGGCCAAAATCGAAAGAAAAAGCAAATGGGCAAAATCCAGGGTGTTACAAACCTACCTCCCTTAAAGAAATCTCGTCCTCGAGATTTGGTTGCTCAGGGGTCAAACATGAATATTCCCACTTGTGGAAACCGTTTCCAACTCGGGTTTCCTTTTTGCCTTTGTATAATGTTCCCATTAAATTTCATCTGTCTGACTACCTGACTTGAGGGTGGTTTGTTTCACTTGGATCTTCTTTAACTGATTCCCACATATGAGGACATGTGCTTCGAGACTGTTGTTCATCCTTCTGATTACTCAGCCTGTCGGCATTTCTATGTGGATGGTAGGCCGTGTAATGCTTTAACACTGTTGCTGCAATTGATCTGCTGAGCTGACACTTCGGTCTTACCTGAGAAGCTTGAATATCCCCTTCTGGCAATTCTGAGAATATATAGCTGACTGAGCGGGTTGACTCGATATGGGGTCCTTGCAAATGAGATAGACCCCGTGGGTGTGTACCCATGGTGATCGGTATCGAACCAGACTGTCCGGAGTATCTGTACCATGCATCCATTACCATACCTATATGGATGATCTTGTTCTCTTATTGTGGTTTTCTTTGCCTGGATCCTTAGCTGAAAGAGCTTGGCTTTATGTATTCTTGATTCTTCGGGTGACCATGGGTGCTGTCAGGTACAATATTCCGGCAGGCATATTACTTTACAAGTTGTAGCTGTAGGGTAACGACCGTCTGAAACCCTTGGATGAAACCGGCAAATAAACCAGTAGCCACCAGAACGGTCTTTACAACTCAGATCTGGGACATTATTGGAGTAACTCAACCCCGACTCAAGACGGCTGAAAAGCAGCTCATAGCATGAGACGGTGTCGATAAGAAGAAAGTAGCAGTTCCCTAAGACGGCCGAAAAACAGCTCAGAACATAGGGTCACCGCTACGGAAAGAAATTCAACAGCTGCCCGAGACGGCCGAGAAGCAGCTCAGAACACGGGCCAGTTGCTGACAAGAGAAATAAAAATCGGCATCCACCCCGGACGGCCGTAAACAGCTCAGAACACAGGCGTGGTGCCGTTACTAAAGGAAGGCAGGCAAGGGTTCAGTAGCGTCCCATACAGCTCACGGGCTGTCATCATTATATGAGTAACTCGTGTAACCTTGGCAGCATGTTCACCATATCTATAGAAACATGTGTAGATGGGCATTTGATTTCTAAGGCAGACTTGTGTCCTGACTGAGTCTTGCATCCCGACCAACGGTTGCAGACCTGACTCCTGGGATGCATTGTCATATGCTGCCAACTGTCTGGGGAATATATTGTACTGCCACGGATATGATGCCTTGCTGACGGAATTGGCATAGCTTGTGCTGGAAACTATCATGAGTATCTTGCACTAGAAGATATCATTGTGTCATATCGAGGAAGACAAAGAAACCTTGCGTCGTAAACTTCTCTAATAGCTTGTTGAGAAGGACTGGGTTGGTTACGTCTGAAGCTTTCTCTTTGCCATATGCGGACTGAGTGCATATATATATCCCTTTAATGTTTCTGCTGTCAGTTACTTGTTGTAAGCAACAGGGTATTCAGCTATCCTGCTTGCTGAATACCGCACTCATAACACATTCTGGCTTCCTTCCGGGATTTATCAGGGTTCAACCTGTACTCATAGCAGACTCAAACCGTATATGGTAACCATACCTTTAACATGAGGTGCAATGTGGATCGGCACACAATCTGTCGTCTTGCCGATTCGATGATTTCTGCTGTGAAGGTTGTACTGATATATGCTTGATACTGATAATCAATCCAGAATACCATTGGTGGTCATGCCAGGTATTTCCCGATATCAGGCAGTCAGCGAAAAATTCCATATTGCTGAGCTGAGCCTCCAAATAACTGTCTCTTCACTGATTTCTTTGAGTCCGGTGTCGGTGAGCAACTTCCATAAGGGGAAATAAGGTAACACCAAGGGCCCCAAGCAAAAGAAATGACTAAAACAAAAGCACACAAGCATCAAGATCACACACAAACAATGCCATATATTACAGCTATCCACAGCAATAATATGCATGCCTACTTAAGCACACAAATCTCTTAAGAACTTTGGTATTACGGTCTAACATGCTGTGGCGGTGTGCACGAAAGTGAATTCATGTGTGGAAAGAGTTGGTGGAAACAAAGCTACACCAACCACGGGCTTAACACTAGTTGCAGCCGGAAGGATACAGAGGCGAGGACGGACTTGATGATCGTGCACCGGAACACCGAGGTCACGACCACATCATCCTCAAGCGTACGGAAGAAACCGTACTTGTCCAGGGAATGGATAACATGGTAGCATAGCGGTGGAAAGAAGGGCTTGCAGGCATTGCCCTTTTCTGATAACTAAGATCAGTAAGGGTTGCCACTGCGGCTAGTGGGACAATGGCAAGATCCGGGATAGAAACATGTCTATCACCGAACAATAGGGGTGGCTGAAGAAAATATTGGTGTGGTACCTGTGCATCAATCCTGCAAGGGATCGCTACTACTAGGCACCTTGGCATCACTCCGCTGGGACGGAGATGACACCAAACACCAAGGAACAATATGCAACTGGAGGGTACAGGTAGTGGATTGCCACCTATACTCACCAGATCCATCGTTAGTGATAACTAGTCTATATGCATGCTATGCAACAAGCAAGTGCAGCAAACCCACTAAGCTCTATTCTACCGCTTTCTAACGTGTGCTCGGTCTAGGGCATCCTACAGCTAGACCTGCTCTGATACCAACGCTTGTGGCACCCCGGCTCAGAGGAAACCGGAACGCCCCGTATTCCAGCCCAGGGACAAGTCTCCTGGAATACGACACTGTTGGCATAGAACAAATCAGCTTTTTATTACTATGGATAAGGTTACAAGGGTACAATGATTACATCGGCACGGCGATAATACGCCTGCTCAGGATAGCTCTATGCTAACAGTGGATCAACCTGAGGAAGCGGAGTATCTCTCGGCAGCGGAACAACGTCGACGGTGATGGACTCCACTCCGCAGGGACTCTGGCTGGAACGCGTATCCTAGCTCGCAATCTCAACATCTTCAAGCAAACATGGCATGACCTGCAAACTGGCATGACACGCCAGGTGAGGACTTTGAATGTACTCGCAAGCTCACAACAAACACCAGCATTAAGGCAAGACAACATCATAGAAACCAAGATTAGGTTAAGATTTACTATTGCCGAAGGAATGGTTGAAATTAGCAATGACATGCTACTCTCCCTGCATTCTGGTGACCAACTTGTGATCACTCCAAGAACACCCAACCATAATCCTCGATATTGTTACCAAGACTTGCCAATGGCAATCCCTACTCACTTGCATCGATATCGATTGATGGGCATCTCCATAGCCCATTAATTTGCCTAGTTGATGTGAGACTTTCTCCCTTTTTGTCTTCTCCACACAACCTCCACCATCATATTCTATTCCACCTATAGTGCTATATCCATGGCTCACGCTCATATATTGCGTGAAAGTTGAAAAAGTTTGAGAACATCAAAAGTATGAAACAATTGCTTGGCTTGTCATCAGGGTTGTAAATGATTTGAATATTTTGTGTGGTGAAGATGGAGCATAGCCAGACTATATGATTTTGTAGGGATAACTTTCTTTGGCCATGTTATTTTGAAAAGACATGATTACTTTATTAGTATGCTTGAAGTATTATTGTTTTTATGTCAAATGATAGACTATTGCTTTGAATCACTCGTGTCTTAATATTCATGCCATGATTAGATTATATGATCAAGATTATGCTAGGTAGCATTCCACATCAAAAATTATCTTTTTTATCATTTACCTACTCGAGGACAAGCAGGAATTAAGCTTGGTGATGCTGATACATCTCCGTTGTATCTATAATTTTTGATTGTTCCATGCCAATATTCTACAACTTTTACATACTTTTGGCAACTTCTTATATTATTTTTTGGGACTAACATATTGATCCAGTGCCCAGTGCCAGTTCCTGTTTGTTGCATGTTTTTTGTTTCGCAGAAAATCCATATCAAACGGAGTCCAAATGGGATAAAAACTTACGGAGATTTTTTTTTTGGAATATATGTGAATTTTGGGAAGTGGAATCAACGCGAGACGATGCCCGAGGGGCCCACAAGGGTGAGGGGCGCGCCCCAGGGGGTAGGGCGCGCCCTGGGCCCTTGTAGCCACTCCGTAAGGAGGTTGGTGCCCTTCTTTCGCCACAAGAAAGCTAATATCTGGATAAAAATCGTGTTAAAATTTCAGCCCAATCGGAGTTACGCATCTCCGGGAATTTAAGAAACGGTGAAAGGGCAGAATCTGGGAGCACAGAAATAGAAGGAAACAGAGAGAGAGAGAGAGATCCAATCTCGGAGGGGCTCCCGCCTCTCCACCGCCATGGAAGCCAAGGACCGGAGGGGAAACCCTTCTCCCATCTATGGGGAAGGTCAAGGAAGAAGAAGAAGAAGAAGGGGGGCTCTCTCCCGGTGGCGCCGGAACACCGTCGGGGCCATCATCGTGACCGCAATCTACACCAAGAACTTCGCCGCCGTCATCACCAACTCTCTCCCCCTCTATGCAGTGGTGTAACACCTCTTCTCCCCGCTGTAATCTCTACTTGAACATGGTGCTCAACGCTATATATTATTTCCCAATGATGTATGGCTATCCTTTGATGTTTGAGTAGATCCGTTTTGTCCTATGGGTTAATTGATGATCGTGATTGGTTTGAGTTGCATGTTTTAATTATTGGTGCTGTCCTATGGTGCTCTCCGTGTCGCGCAAGCATGAGGGATCCCCGCTGTAGGGTTTGCAATATGTTCATGGTTTGCTTATTGTCTGCGTTGCGTGAGTGATAGAAACATAAACATGGATAAGTAGGTTATGGCGTATGGGAATAAAGAGGACTTGATACTTTAATGCTATGGTTGGGTTTTACCTTAATGATCTTTAGTAGTTGCGGATGCTTGCTAGAGTTCCAATCATAAGTGCATATGATCCAAGAAGAGAAAGTATGTTAGCTTATGCCTCTCCCTCATATAAATTTGCAATAATAGTTATCGATTGCCTAGGGACAAATAACTTTCTTGTGACAAAAAGCTCTCTACAAAAACTAACTTAGTTGTGTCTTTATCTAAACAGCCCCTAGCTTTTATTTACATGCTCATTATTATCTTGCAAAGTACTTCTAGTTTCATACTTGTTCTAGGTAAAGCGAACGTTAAGCGTGCGTAGTGTTGTATCGGTGGTCGATAGAACTTGAGGGAATATTTGTTCTACCTTTAGCTCCTCGTTGGGTTCGACACTCTTACTTATTGAAAGAGGCTACAACAGATCCCCTATACTTGTGGGTTAGCAGCCACCCCCTCCAGCAACTGCAGACGTTGTGAACGCCTGGCAGTCACGTGTTGATGACTACTCAATAGTTCAGTGTGCCATGCTTTACGGCTTAGAATTAGGACTTCAAAGACGTTTTGAACGTCATGGACCATATGAGATGTTCCAGGAGTTAAAGTTAATATTTCAAGCAAATGCCCGAGTTGAGAGATATGAAGTCTCCAACAAGTTCTATAGCTGCAAGATGGAGGAGAACAGTTCTGTCAGTGAACACATACTTAGAATGTCTGGGTATCATAACCACTTGACTTAGCTGGGAGTTAATCTTCCAGATGATAGTGTTATTGATAGAGTTCTCCAATCACTGCCACCAAGCTACAAAGGCTTCGTGATGAACTATAATATGCAAGGGATGGATAAGACAATTCCCGAGCTCTTCGCTATGCTCAAAGCTGCGGAGGTAGAGATCAAGATGGAGCATCAAGTGTTGATGGTTAACAAGACCACTAGTTTCAAGAAAAAGGGCAAAGGAAAGAAGGGGAACTTCAAGAAGAATGGCAAGCAAGTTGCCACTCCTGGGAAGAAGCCCAAGTCTGGACCTAAGCCTGAAACTGAGTGCTGCTACTGCAAAGGGACTGGTCACTGGAAGCAGAACTGCCCCAAGTATTTGGCGGATAAGAAGGATGGCAAAGTGAACAAAGGTATATTTGATATACATGTTATTGATGTGTACCTTACTAAAGCTCGTTGTAGTGCATGGGTATTTGATACCGGTTTGGTTGCTCATATTTGTAACTCGAAACAGGGGCTACGGATTAAACGAAGATTGGCTAAGGACGAGATGACGATGCGCGTCGGGAATGGTTCCAAGGTCGATATGATCGCCGTCGGCACGCTACCTCTACGTCTACCTTTGGGATTAGTTTTAGACCTGAATAATTGTTATTTGGTGCCAGCGTTGAGCATGAACATTATATCTGGATCTTGTTTAATGCGAGACGATTATTCATTTAAATCAGAGAATAATGGTTGTTCTATTTATATGAGTAATATCTTTTATGGTCATGCACCCTTGAAGAGTGGTCTATTTTTGTTGAATCTCGATCGTGGTGATACACATATTCATAATATTGATGCCAAAAGATGCAAAGTTGATAATGATAGTGCAACATATTTATGGCACTGCCGTTTAGGTCATATTGGTGTAAAGCGCATGAAGAAACTCCATGCAAATGGACTTTTGGAATCACTTGATTATGAATCATTTGATCCTTGCGAACCATGCCTCATGGGCCAGATGACTAAGACTCCGTTCTCTGGAACAATGGAGCGAGCCACTGACTTATTGGAAATAATACATACTGATGTATGCGGTCCGATGAGTGATGAAGCTCGCGGCGGGTTTCGTTATTTTCTGACCTTCACAGATGATTTGAGCAGATATGGGTATATCTACTTAATGAAACACAAGTCTGAAACATTTGAAAAGTTCAAAGAATTTCAGAGTGAAGTGGAGAATCATCGTAACAAGAAAATAAAGTTTCTACGATCTGATCGCGGAGGCGAATATTTGAGTTACGAGTTTGGCCTTCATTTAAAACAATGTGGAATAGTTTCACAACTCGCGCCACCTGGAACACCATAGCGTAATGGTGTGTCTGAATGTTGTAACCGTACTTTATTAGATATGGTGCGATCTATGATGTCTCTTACCGATTTACCACTATCATTTTGGGGTTATGCATTAGAGACAGCTGCATTCACTTTAAATAGGGCACCGTCTAAATCCGTTGAGACGACACCGTATGAACTGTGGTTTAGCAAGAAACCTAAGATGTCGTTTCTTAAAGTTTGGGGTTGCGATGCTTATGTGAAAAAGCTTCAACCTGATAAGCTCGAACCCAAATCGGAGAAGTGCGTCTTCATAGGATACCCAAAAGAAACTGTTGGGGTACACCTTCTATCACAGATCCGAAGGCAAGATCTTTGTTGCTAAGAATGGATACTTTATAGAGAAGGAGTTTCTCTCGAAAGAAGTGATTTGGAGGAAAGTAGAACTTGATGAGGTAATTGTACCTTCTCTCGAATTGGAAAGTAGCTCATCACAGAAAACTGTTCCCGTGATGCCTACACCAACTAGAGAGGAAGCTAATGATAATGATCATGAAACTTCAGATCAAGTTACTACCGAACCTCGTAGGTCAACCAGAGCACGTTCCGCACCAGAGTGGTACGGTAATCCTGTTCTGGAAGTCATGTTACTAGACCATGACGAACCTACGAACTATGAGGAAGCGATGATGAGCCCAGATTCCGCAAAATGGCTTGAGACCATGAAATCTAAGATAGGATCCATGTATGAGAACAAAGTATGGACTTTGGTTGACTTGCCCGATGATCGGCAAGCCATAGAGAATAAATGGATCTTCAAGAAGAAGACTGACGCTGATGGTAATGTTACTGTCTACAAAGCTCGACTTGTTGCGAAAGGTTTTCGACAAGTTCAAGGAGTTGACTACGATGAGACTTTCTCACCCGTAGCGATGCTTAAGTCTGTCCGAATCATGTTAGCAATTGCCAAATTTTATGATTATGAAATCTGGCAAATGGACATCAAAACTGCATTCCTTAACTGATTTCTTAAAGAAGAGTTGTATATGATGCAACCAGAAGGTTTTGTCGATCCTAAAGTTGCTAACAAAGTGTGCAAGCTCCAGCGATCCATTTATGGACTGGTGCAAGCATCTCGGAGTTGGAATATACGCTTTGATGAGGTGATCAAAGCATATGGTTTTATACAGACTTTTGGAGAAGCCTGTATTTACAAGAAAGTGAGTGAGAGCTCTGTAGCATTTCTAATATTATATGTGGATGGCATATTGTTGATTGGAAATGATATAGAATTTCTGGATAGCATAAAAGGATACTTGAATAAAAGTTTTTCAATGAAAGACCTCGGTGAAGCTGCTTATATATTGGGCATCAAGATCTATAGAGATAGATCAAGACGCTTAGTTGGACTTTCATAAAGCACATACCTTGATAAATTTTTGAAGAAGTTCAAAATGGATCAGTCAAAGAAAGGGTTCTTGCATGTATTACAAGGTGTGAAGTTAAGTCAGACTCAATGCCCGACCACTGCAGAAGATAGAGATAAAATGAAAGTCATTCCCTATGCCTCAGCCATAGGTTCTATCATGTATGCAATGCTGTGTACCAGACCTGATGTGTGCCTTGCTATAAGTCTAGCAGGGAGGTACCAAAGTAATCCAAGAGTGGATCACTGGATAGCGGTCAAGAACATCCTGAAGTACCTGAAAAGGACTAAGGATATGTTTCTCGTTTATGGAGGTGACAGAGAGCTCGTCGTAAATGGTTACGTCGATGCTAGCTTTGACACTGATCTGGATGACTCTAAGTCACAAACTGGATACACATTTATATTGAATGGTGGAGCTGTTAGTTGGTGCAGTTCCAAGCAAAGCGTCGTGGCCGGATCTACGTATGAAGCGGAGTACATAGCTGCTTCAGAAGCAGTGAATGAAGGAGTCTGGATGAAGGAGTTCATATCCGATCTAGGTGTAATACCTAGTGCACCGGGTCCAATGAAAATCTTTTGTGACAATACTGGAGCAATTGCCTTGGCGAAGGAATCCAGATTTCACAAAAGAACCAAACACATCAAGAGACGCTTCAACTCCATACATGATCAAGTCAAGGAGGGAGACATAGAGATTTGCAAAATACATACGGATCTGAATGTGGCAGACCCGTTGACTAAGCCTCTTCCACGAGCAAAACATGATCAGCACCAAGACCCCATGGGTGTTAGAATCATTACAATGTAATCTAGATTATTGACTCTAGTGCAAGTGGGAGACTGAAGGAAATATGCCCTAGAGGCAATAATAAAGTTGTTATTTATATTTCCTTATATCATGATAAATGTTTATTATTCATGCTAGAATTGTATTAACCGGAAACTTGATACATGTGTGGATACATAGACAAAACACCGTGTCCTAGTAAGCCTCTACCAGACTAGCTCATTAATCAAAGATGGTTAAGTTTCCTAACCATAGACATGTGTTGTCATTTGATGAACGAGACCACATCATTAGGAGAATGATGTGATGGACATGACCCATCCGTTAGCTTAGCATAATGATCGTTAAGTTTTATTGCTATTGCTTTCTTCATGTCATATACATATTCCTTTGACTATGAGATTATGCAACTCCCAGATACCGGAGGAATACCTTGTGTGCTATCAAACGTCACAACGTAACTGGGTGATTATAAAGATGCTCTACAGGTATCTCCGAAGGTGTTTGTTGGGTTGGCATAGATCGAGATTAGGATTTGTCACTGATACGTCTCCAACGTATCTATAATTTTTGATTGTTCCATGCTGTTATATTATCATTCTTGAATGTTTTATAATCATTTTATATCATTTTTTGGTACTAACCTATTGCCATAGTGCCAAGTGCCAGTTGTTGTTTTTTGCATGTTTTTTACATCGCAGGAAATCAATACCAAACGGAGTCCAAACACAGCGAAACTTTTTGTGGATTTTTTATGGACTAGAAGACATCCAGTGGGCCGAAGAAGCACCTGGGGGCTGCTCCGAGGGGAGCACAACCCACCAGGACGCGCCTGGAGGCCCAGGCGCGCCCTGGTGGGTTGTGCCCACCTCGGACCGCCTCTTTACTCTATAAATACCCCAATATTCCAGAAACCCTGGGGGAGTCAACGAAAATCAATTCCAGCCGCCGCAAGTTCCAGAACCTCCAGATCCAATCTAGACACCATCACGGAGGGGTGCATCATGTCCATTGGTGCCTCTCCGATGATGCGCGAGTAGTCTCTTGTAGACCTACGGGTCCGTAGTTAGTAGCTAGATGGCTTCCTCTCTCTGTTTTGATTCTCAATACAATGGTCTCTTGGAGATCCATATCATGTAAGTCTTTTTGCGGTGTGTTTGTTGGGATCGGATGAACTTTGAGTTTATGATCAGATCTATCTTTTTATCCATGAAAGTTATTTGAGTCTTCTTGATCTCTTATATGCATGATTGCTTATAGACTCGTATTTCTTCTCCGATATTTGGGTTTTGTTTGGCCAACTTGATCTATTTATCTTGCAATGGGAAGAGGTGCTTTGTGATGGGTTCGATCTTACGGTGCTTGATCCCAAGGACAGAAAGGGAACCGACACGTATGTATCGTTGCTATTAAGGATAACAAGATGGGGTCTATTTCTACATAAATAGATCTTGTCTACATCATGTCATTGTTCTTATTGCATTACTCCGTTTTTCCATGAACTTAATACACTAGATGCATGCTGGATAGCGGTCGATGTGTGGAGTAATAGTAGTAGATGCAGGCAGGAGTCGGTCTACTAATCTTGGACGTGATGCCTATATAATGATCACTGCCTGGATATCATCATGATTATTTGAAGTTCTATCAATTGCCCAACAGTAATTTGTTTACCCACCGGTTGCTATTTTTCTCGAGAGAAGCCACTAGTGAAATCTACGGCCCCCGGGTCTCTTCTTTAATATATTTGCCTTTGCGATCTACTTTTATTTGCTTTTATTTTCAGATCTATATTTCCAAAAACCCAAAAATACCTTGCTGCACTTTATTTTAATTTGCTTTTATTTGAGATCTATTTATCCAATCTATCATATTTTATCATGTCCGTTTGCCAGTTTCTAGCGCCGTTACCCGAAAGGGATTGACAACCCCTTTAACACGTCGGGTTGCGAGTATTTGTTATTTGTGTGCAGGTGCTGTTTACGTAGTGTTGCTTGGTTCTCCTACTGGTTCGATAACCTTGGTCTCATCACTGAGGGAAATACCTACCGTCGATGTGCTGCATCATCCCTTCCTCTTTGGGGAAATACCGATGTAGTCTAGCAGACTTCAAAAGGAATTTCTGGCGCCGTTGCCGGGGATACATCATCAACATCTACCAGGTTCCTAATCACAAATCTCATCTCCTCGCAATTTACATTATTTTCCATTTGCCTCTCGTTTTCCTCTCCCCCACTTCACAAAAATTTGCCGTTTTATTCGCCCTCTTTTTCGTTCGACGTTTTCTTGCCGGATCCGTTTTTGAGTGCAATCTTGTTGCATAGTCACAATGACTCAAGAGAACACCAAGTTGTGTGATTTCTCAAATACCAACAACAATGATTTTATTGGCACTCCGATTGCTCCCGCCACTAGTGCAGAATCTTGTGATATTAATACTGCTTTGCTGAATCTTGTTATGAAAGATCAATTTTCCGGTACTCCTAATGAGGATGCCGCGTCCCATCTTAACACATTCGTGGAATTATGCGATATGCAAAAGAAAAAAGATGTGGACAATGATGTTGTTAAGATGAAATTATTTCTGTTTTCTTTGCGAGATCATGCGAAAATTTGGTTTTCTTCTTTGCCTCGCAATAGTATCGATTCTTGGAATAAGTGCAAAGATGCTTTTATGACTAAGTATTTTCCGCCAGCAAAAATTATTTCCCTTAGAACCCAGATCATGAATTTCAAGCAACTTGAACATGAGTATGTTGCACAATCTTGGGAAAGGATGAAAATGATGCTAAGGAATTGCCCAACTCATGGGTTAAATCTTTGGATGATCATACAAATTTTTTATGCGGGGTTGAATTTTGTTTCTCGTAATCTTTTAGATTTCGCCGCGGGTGGTACTTTTATGGAAATTACTTTGGGTGAAGCCACCAAATTTCTTGATAATATCATGGAAAATTATTCACAATGGCATACCGAAAGAGCTCCTACTAGTAAAAAAGTTAATTCGTTTGAAGAAATTTCTTCTTTGAGTGAAAAAGTTGATGCTCTTATGAAATTGGTTGCTAGTAAAAGTGCTCCTATTGATTTCAATGATATGCCTTTGTCTACTTTGATTTAGCAAAATAGTGATGCCGTAGATGTGAATTTTATCTCGTGAAATAATTATAATAACAATGCTTATAGAGGTAATTTTAATCCTAGGCATTTTCCTAGTAATTCCTCTAATAATTATGGTAATTCCTATGGAAATCCTTCTTATAATAATAATAGAAACATCTCTGATCTTGAGAATAATATTAAAGAATTTATCAACACGCAAAAGGTTTTCAATGCTACAATGGAAGAAAAGTTGAATAAGATTGATGATTTGTCTAGAAGTGTTGATAGAATTTCTCATGATGTAGAAAATCTCAAGATGAAAATTTTTGTTCCTAAGGTAGAAGAATCAATTAAAGCTCTTTATGTTTCTATGGATGAAAGTAAGAAAAGAACCACTATGCTTAGAGCTAGAAGAGAATTTTTAGAAAAAGCGTTTTCTAGTGATTGCTTTCGTAAAAGTGATGAAGATATTAAAATGATTGGTGTTTCTTCTATTGATTCCTTGTTTAGTAAAATTAAGATTGATGAAAAAGGGACTGAAGAAGAGTCAACTTTAGCAAGAAGGCATCCCGATAATTCGAAGGTGAAAATCTTGTTGAGAAAATTGATAAAAGTGGGTTTGAAGAGGTCAAAACTTTAACTAGTGATGTGCCCACTCTTTTGGATTACAAAGACTTCAATTATGATAGTTGCTCTTTGATTGATTGTATTTCTTTGTTGCAATCCATGATAAATTCACCCCATGCCTATGAACAAAATAAAGCTTTTACTAAACATATTGTTGATGCTATGATGAAAGCTTTAGAAGAAAAGTTGGAATTAGAAGTTTCAATTCCTAGAAAATTACATGATGATGAATGGGAACCTACTATCAAAGTCAAGATTAAAAATTATGAGTATTTTGCTTTATGTGACTTGGGTGCTAGTGTTTCTACAATTCTGAAATCTTTATGTGATGTGCTTGGTCTTACCGATATTGAAGAGTGTTCTTTAAATTTGCACTTGGCGGATTCTACTATTAAAAAGCCTACGGGAATAATTAATAATGTTCTTATTCTTGCAAATAGGAACTATGTGCCCATAGATTTTATTGTTCTTGATATTGATTGCAATCCGTCTTGTCCAATTATTCTTGGTAGACCGTTTTTGCGTACTATTGGTGCCGTGATTGATATGAAAGAAGGCAATATTAAATTTCAATTTCCACTAAGGAAGGGTATGGAACACTTCCCTAGAACAAGAATTAGGCCACCATATGAATTAATCATGAGGGCATCTTATGGATCTAGAAACAAGGATGACAAGACTTAGATCCTTGCTTTTTGCCTAGCTAGGGGCGTGAAACAATAGCGCTTGTTGGGAGGCAACCCAATGAATAAAATTTATTTTTGTCTTTTGCTTTCTGTTCTTGAGTGTTTACATAATTATGCTACTGTTATGATATTTTTTTTGTGTTTTAATTAGTGTTTGTGCCAAGTAAAGCCTTTGGGATAGCTTTGATGATAGTTGATTTGATCTTGTTGAAAAACAGAAACTTTTGCGTCCAGAAAAATAATTGTTTAGAATTACAGAAGTGACGAAAAACTCTGAATTTTTTACACAAGATGGATATACCAATTGTCTCTGTTTTCCTTTGTTTGCAGTATTTTTGGAGTTACATAAGTATGAGAAAAATTCGCATCTTTACAAACTGCTCTGTTTTTGACAGATTCTGTTTTCATTGTGTTATGTGCTTATTTTGATGATTCTATGGTTTTCTTTGAAAAGTTTTGCCATAGAAAAGTTAGAATACAGTAGACATAATGCAATAACAAAATTTGAATAAGTTTTCTACAGTACTTAAAGTAAAGATTGGTTTTCTTATACTAACGGATCTCACGAAGGTTTTGTTGAGTTTTGTGTGATTGAAGTTTTCAAGTTTTGGGTGATGTTACGATGGATGAAGGAATAAGGAGTAAGAAGAGCCTAAGCTTGGGGATGCCCATGGCACCCCAAGCCATTATCAAAAGAGTAGCAAGCAACTAAGCTTGGGGATGCCCCGAGTGGCATCCCCTCTTTCTTCTAACGACCATCAGTATTTTACTCGAAGCTATATTTTTATTCGTCACATATTATGAGTTTTGCTTGGAGCGTCTTGTATGATATGAGTCTTTGCTTGTTTGCTTTTTATTTTAAGTCTTGATTCCTTGCTGGACACACCTATTTGAGAGAGCCAAAATTATGCCATGACTTGTTAGAATTGCCCTCTATGCTTCACTTCAAATTTTTATGAGCTATGGAATTGCTCTAGTGCTTCACTTATATCTTTTTGAGCATGATGTGCTTTGTTATTTTTGAAGAAATTCTCTCTTGCTTCACTTAAATTAATTTGAGAGAAAGAAATGTTATGCTCATGATCTTCACTTATATTTTTTTGAGCTTATCAAAAGCAACACATGAAAATTAGTTCCAAAGTGATAGATATCCAAGAAGGATATAATAAAAACTTTCATGAAGATCATTGGACAAAATAAACTTGTTTCCTTGTAATAGTTTTGAGATATGATGATGTGATATGTGAGTCATGTTGATGAGTAATTATGCTTTAGTAAGAATATTGGTGTTAAGATTTGTGATTCCCTATGCAAGCACAAAAGTCAATAGTTATGCAATGAAATTACATCCTACTTGTGGTGCATTATTCGGTGTTAATTATGCTCAATGCTCGCTTATGAGATTTTTCGTTTCTTGGTTGGTCGCTTCTCAATCTTTTGCTAGCCTTCATTTTGCACTAAGTATGATCACTACTTGTGCATCCAAAATCCTTTAAACCAGTTTTGCCACATGAGTCCACTATACCTACCTATATGCGGTATTCTTTTGCCGTTCTAAGCAAGTTTGTATGTGCCATCTCTAATTTTCAAAAATAAATTTCTCTTTTGTGTGCTTGTACCGCTCGCGAGGCGGTGAGGGGCGGCCAATATTTTCCATGCTAGATGTGTTATTCTAATGATGAGTGTTTATTCACTTGTCATTGCACGAGAGTAAGGCAAAGGTATTAGGGATGCCCAGTCCTGAAATGAAAAATGAATTTACTTTATGTTGTCACATAATAAATTCCTTGGAAAGTGTTGGTATGGAGGGCACCCGTGGATACGGTTAGCCATGGAAAGTGAAAGTATGGTTGAAAAGGGAATAAACTTTATTTTCTGTGTGGGAGCTCTAAGTCATTTTCGTTGGTGGAAAAAGTATGCCTCTCAAAATGTTTTTACCTCTTAATTTTTCGCTTTGAGCTCTGGCACCTCTACAAATCCCTACTTCCCTCCGCGAAGGGCTTTTCTTTTACTTTATGCAATTTTTATTTTTAATTTGAGTCTCCATCTTCTCTTATAAAGCACCAACTAGGGGGCACTGTGATCGTACTTGAGCATTGGGTGTAGCTAATATGCGAGTGTGTTTCATGAATGGATCAATGATTGAGCATGATGGGCTAGGGATAACTTATTTTAGTGTTGATATTTTGAAAGACATGGTTACTTGTTGGTATGCTTGAGTATTAAAGTCCTCATATCAAAAATAGACTATTGCTTTGAACCATATAAAAGTCCAAATGTCCATGCTACTAAGAAACGAATATGAGATGACATGTTAGGCAGCATTCCACATCAAAAATTCAGTTTTTATCATTTACCTACTCGAGGACGAGCATGAATTAAGCTTGGGGATGCTGATACGTCTCCAACGTATCTATAATTTTTGATTGTTCCATGCTGTTATATTATCATTCTTGAATGCTTTATAATCATTTTATAGTCATTTTATATCATTTTTTGGTACTAATCTATTGACATAGTGCCAAGTGCCAGTTGTTGTTTTTTGCATGTTTTTTACATCGCAGGAAATCAATACCAAACAGAGTCCAAACATAGTGAAACTTTTTGTGGTTTTTTTATGGACCAGAAGACATCCAGTGGGCCGAAGAAGCACCTGGGGGCTGCTCCGAGGGGAGCACAACCCACCAGGGCGCGCCTGGAGGCCCAGGCGCGCCCTGGTGGGTTGTGCCCACCTCGGGTGCCCCCCAGACCGCCTCTTTACTCTATAAATACCGCAATATTCCAGAAACCCTGGGGGAGTCGACGAAAATCAATTCCAGCCGCCGCAAGTTCCAGAACCACCAGATCCAATCTAGACACCATCACGGAGGGGTGCATCATGTCCTTTGGTGCCTCTCCGATGATGCGTGAGTACTCTCTTGTAGACCTACGGGTCCGTAGTTAGTAGCTAGATGGCTTCCTCTCTCTGTTTTGATTCTCAATACAATGGTCTCTTGGAGATCCATATCATGTAAGTCTTTTTGCGGTGTGTTTGTTGGGATCGGATGAACTTTGAGTTTATGATCAGATCTATCTTTTTATCCATGAAATTTATTTGAGTCTTCTTGATCTCTTATATGCATGATTGCTTATAGCCTCGTATTTCTTCTCCGATATTTGGGTTTTGTTTGGCCAACTTGATCTATTTATCTTGCAATGGGAAGAGGTGCTTTGTGATGGGTTTGATCTTACGGTGCTTGATCCCAGTGACAGAAAGGGAACCGACACGTATGTATCGTTGCTATTAAGGATAACAAGATGGGGTCTATTTCTACATAAATAGATCTTGTCTACATCATGTCATTGTTCTTATTGCATTACTCCGTTTTTCCATGAACTTAATACACTAGATGCATGCTGGATAGCGGTCGATGTGTGGAGTAATAGTAGTAGATGCAGGCAGGAGTCGGTCTACTAATCTTGGACGTGATGCCTATATAATGATCACTGCCTGGATATCATCATGATTATTTGAAGTTCTATCAATTGCCCAACAGTACCCACCGTTTGCTATTTTTCTCGAGAGAAGCCACTAGTGAAATCTACGGCCCCCGGGTCTCTTCTTTAATATATTTGCCTTTGCGATCTACTTTTATTTGCTTTTAGTTTCAGATCTATATTTCCAAAAACCCAAAAATACCTTGCTGCACTTTATTTTAATTTGCTTTTATTCGAGATCTATTTATCCAATCTATCATATTTTATCATGTCCGTTTGCCAATTTCTGGCGCCGTTACCCGAAAGGGATTGACAACCCCTTTAACACGTCGGGTTGCGAGTATTTGTTATTTGTGTGCAGGTGCTGTTTATGTAGTGTTGCTTGGTTCTCCTACTGGTTCGATAACCTTGGTCTCATCACTAAGGGAAATACCTACCGTCGCTGTGCTGCATCATCCCTTCCTCTTTGGAGAAATACCGACGTAGTCTAGCAGACATCAGTCACTCCGAGTATCGGAGAGGTATCTCTGGGCCCTCTCGGTAATGCACATCATAATAAGCCTTTCAAGCAATGTGACTAATGAGTTAGTTGTGGGATGATGTATTACGAAATGAGTAAAGAGACTTGCCAGTAACGAGATTGAACTAGGTATGAAGATACCGACGATCGAATCTGGGGCAAGTAACATACCGATGACAAAGGGAATAACGTATATTGTCATTACGGCATGACCGATAAAGATCTTCATAGAATATGTGGGAACCAATATGAGCATCCAGGTTCCGCTGTTGGTTATTGACCGGAGAGGTGTCTCGGTCATGTCTACATAGTTCTCGAACCCGTAGGGTCCGCACACTTAACGTTCGATGACGATTTTATAATATATGAGTTATGTGATTTGGTGACTGAATGTTGTTCGGAGTCCCGGATGAGATCACGGACATGACAAGGAGTCTCGAAATGGTTGAGAGGTAAAGATTGATATATAGGACGATGGTATTCGGACACCGGAAGTGTTCCGGGGGTACCGGGTACATATCTGGTAACCGGAAAGGGGTTCCGGACACCCCTGGCAAAGATATGGGCCTAATGGGCCAAGAGGGGAAACGCAGCAGCCAGTAGGGGCTGCTACGCCCCCCATATGGGCTGCACCTGAGGAGGAAGGAAAGGGGTAAGAGAGAAGGAAGGCGAGGGATTCGGCCTCCCCCTTCCTTCCCTCCTCCCTCCTCTTTCCTTCCCCCTCCGGTAATTATGGAAGGGGGGAGGCCGAATTGGAGGAGGCGCCCAAGTAGGATTCCTCCTACTTGGGGCACCCCTTGCTGCTCCCCTCCCTCTCCCACCTATGTATATGTGGGGGGGGGGGGCACCGCTAGAACACACAACATTGATTCCTAGCCGTGTGTGGCGCCCTCCTCCACAGTTTACGCCTCCGGTCATATTATCGTAGTGCTTAGGCGAAGCCCTGCGCGGATCACTTCACCATCACCATCACCACACCGTCGTGCTGACATAACTCTCCCTCGACACTTTGCTGGATCAAGAGTTTGAGGGACGTCATCGAGCTGAACGTGTGCAGAACTCGGAGGTGCCGTACGTTCGGTGCTTGATCGGCCGGAACGAGAAGAAGTTCGACTACATCAACCGCGTTGTCAAACGCTTCCGCTTTCGGTCTACGAGGGTACATAGACACACTCTCCCCCTCTTGTTGCTATGCATCTCCTAGATAGATCTTGCGTGAGCGTAGGATTTTTTTTGAAATTGCATACCACTGTTGGGAAACGTAGCATGCAATTTCAAAAAATTTCCTACACTGCAATTTCAAAAAATTTCCTACGCTCACGCGAGATCTATAAAGGATATGCATAGCAATGAGGGGGGAAGAGTGTGTCTACATACTCTCATAGACCGAAAGCGGAAGCGTTTGAGAACGCGGTTGATGTAGTCGAACTTCTTCTCGTTCCGACCGATCAAGCACCGAACGTACGGCACCTCCGAGTTCTGTACACGTTCAGCTCGATGACGTCCCTCGAACTCTTGATCCAGCAAAGTGTCGAGGGAGAGTTCTGTCAGCACGACGGCGTTGTGACGGTGATGGTGAAGTGATCCGCGCAGGGCTTCGCCTAAGCACTACGTGAATATGACCGGAGGCGTAAACTGCGGAGGGAGGCGCCGCACACGGCTAACAGATGTTGTTGTGTCTTCTAGGCGCCTCCCCCCCTCATATATATAGGTGGGAGGGAGAGGGAGCAGCCAAGGGGGGCACCCCAAGTAGGCCGAATCCTACTTGGGGTTCCTCCCCAATTCGGCCCCCCTTCCTTATTCATCGGAGGGGAAAGGAAAGAGAGGTGGGAGGGAAGGAAGCGGGAGGCCGAATCCTCCCCTTTCCTTTCCCCTTCCCCTCTTTCCTTCTCCTCCTATTTCGGCCTATATATGGGGGGCGCAGCAGTCCATGCTGGCTGCTGCATTTCCCCTCTTGGCCCATTAGGCCCATATCTTTGCCGGGGGTGCCCGGAACCCCTTTCCGGTGACCGGATATGTACCCAGTACCCCCGGAACACTTCTGGTATCCGAATACCATCGTCCTATATAGCAATCTTTACCTCTCGACCATTTAGAGACTCCTCGTCATGTCTGTGATCTCATCCGGGACTCCGAACAACATTCGGTCACCAAATCACATAACTCATATAATACACAATCGTCATCGAACGTTAAGCGTGCAGACCCTACGGGTTCGAGAACTATGTAGACATGACCGAGACACCACTCTGGTCAATAACCAATAGCGGAACCTGGATGCTCATATTGGTTCCCACATATTCTACGAAGATCTTTATCAGTCGTACCGTAATGACAACATACGTTATTCCCTTTGTCATCGGTATGTTACTTGCCCGAGAATCGATCGTCGGTATCTTCATACCTAGTTCAATCTCGTTACCGGCAAGTCTATTTACTTGTTCTGTAATACATCATCCCGCAACTAACTCATTAGTCACATTGCTTGCAAGGCTTATTATGATGTGCATTACCGAGAGGGCCCGGAGATACCTCTCTGATACTCGGAGTGACAAATCCTAATCTCGATCTATGCCAACCCAACAAACACCTTTGGAGATACCTGTAGAGCGTCTTTATAATCACCCAATTACGTTGTGACATTTGATAGCACACAAGGTATTCCTCCGGTATCCGAGAGTTGCATAATCTCATAGTCAAAGGAATATGTATATGACATGAAGAAAGCAATAGCAATAAAACTTAACGATCATTATGCTAAGCTAACGGATGGGTCATGTCCATCATATCATTCTCCCAATGATGTGACACCGTTCATCAAATGACAACACATGTCTATAGTTAGGAAACTTAACCATCTTTGATTAACGAGCTAGTCTAGTAGAGGCTTACTAGGGACACTGTGTTTTGTCTATGTATCCACACATGTATCAAGTTTTCGGTTAATATAATTCTAGCATGAATAATAAACATTTATCATGATATAAGGAAATATAAATAACAACTTTATTGTTGCCTGTAGGGCATATTTCCTTCACATATCCTCAGCCCCGAGGGTGAACTACTCCCTCCTCGCCATGAAGAGCGCCGGGATGATGAAGATGGCCACCGGTGATGGTTTCCCCCTCCGGCAGGGTGCCGAAACAGGCTCCCGATTGGTTTTTCGTGGCTACAGTGGCTTGCGGCGGTGGAACTCCCGATCTAGGTTTATTTCTGGAGGTTTTGGGATTTATAGGAGGTGTTGGCGTCGGGGACAAGTCAAGGGGGCCCACGAGACAATGACAAGGACGGGGGGCACACCCTAGGGGGGGCACCCTCCACCCTTGTGGTGGCCTCGGGACTCTTCTCCGGTATCTTTCCGTTCCAGTATTTTTTATATTTTAAAAAATAATCTTCGTAAATTTTTAGGTCAATTGGACTCCGTTTGATATTCCTTTTCTGCGAAACTCAAAAACAAGAAAAAAAAACTGGCACTGGGCTCTAGGTTAATAGGTTAGTCCCAAAAATCATATAAAATAGCATATAAATGCATATAAAACATCCAAGATGGATAATATAATAGCATGGAACAATCAAAAATTATAGATACGTTGGAGACGTATCAGACACCGTATGAACTATGGTTTGGCAAGAAACCTAAGCTATCATTTCTTAAAGTTTGGGGTTGCGACGCTTACGTCAAAAGGCTTCAGCCTGATAAGCTCGAACCCAAATCGGAGAAGTGCGTCTTCATAGGATACCCTAAGGAAACCATTTGGTACACCTTCTACCACAGATCCAAAGGCAAGATCTTTATTGCTAAGAATGGATCCTTTCTAGAGAAAGAGTTTCTCTCGAAAGAAGTGAGTGGGAGGAAAGTAGAACTTGATGAGGTAATTTTACCTTCTCTCAATTTGGAAAGTAACACATGAGATAAATCCATTCCCGTGATGCCTACACCAACTAGAGAGGAAGCTAATGATGATGATCATGAAACTTCAGATCAAGTTACTACTGGACCTCATAGGTCGAACAGAGCACGTTCCACACCAGAGTGATATAGTAATCCTGTCCTGGAAGTCATGTTGCTAGACCATGGCGAACCTACGAACTATGAAGAAGCTATGATGAGCCCAGATTCCGATGGATGGCTTGAGGCCATGAAATCTAAGATAGGATCCATGTATGAGAACAAAGTGTGGACTTTGGTGGACTTGCCCGATGATCGGCAAACCATAGAGAATAAATGGATCTTCAAGAAGAAGACTGACACTGATGGTAATGTTACTGTCTACAAAGCTCGACTTGTCGCAAAAGGTTTTCGACAAGTTCAAGGGGTTGACTACGATGAGACTTTCTCTACTGTAGTGATGCTTAAGTCCGTCCGAATCATGTTAGCAATTGCCACATTTTATAATTATGAAATCTGGCAAATGGATGTCAAAACTGCAATCCTTAATGGATTTTTTAAAGAAGAGCTATATATGATGCAACCAGAAGGTTTTGTCGATCCTAAAGGTGCTAACAAAGTGTGCAAGCTCCAGCGATCCATCTATGGACTGGTGCAAGCATCTCGGAGTTGGAATATACGCTTTGATGAGGTGATCAAAGCATATGTTTTTATACAGACTTATGGTGAAGCCTGTATTTACAAGAAAGTGAATAGGAGCTCTGTAGCATTTCTGATATTATATGTGGATGACATATTATTGATTGGAAATGATATAGAATTTCTGGATAGCATAAAAGGATACTTGAATAAGAATTTTTTCAATGAAAGACCTTGGTGAAGCTACTTACGTATTAAGCATCAAGATCTATAGGGATAGATCAAGAAGCTTAATAGAACTTTCACAAAACACATACCTTGATAAGATTTGAAGAAGTTCAAAATGGTTCTGTTGGGGATATAACTATTGGGTATGACCCGCCCAGGAGGGGTCGGGTCATGCCACTGGCGGCTTAAGATGAAGAGGCCCAAGAAGATATGAAGATGGCGGTCCATAGAGCAAACTTACTGACGGCCCAAGACCCGGGGGTGACTTGAGGCCCACGGGGTGGGCCGCCATATGTTTAACTTGTATTATAAGGCAAGCTTAGTTAGTTACCGAGCCGGACACGTTGTGTATGAGCCGGCCGGGACTCTGTAAGCCGCCGGGCATCAACCTGTATATAAAGGGGTGACCCGGCGGCGGGTTAGGACAAGAGACAACTCATTGAGAACTAGGTCAAGCGTATTCGCTCCCTGGTAATCGAAACCCAAGCAATACAACCTAAAGTAGGAGTAGGCTTTTACCTCGTTGAGAGGGGCCGAACCTGGGTAAAACTCTTTGTGTCCTTTATCCCGTTTAACCCCTTCAAGCTAACCTAGCTGCGATGGCTCCTCACCTAAGTCCTTTTGCTAGGGCATCTGCCGTGTTAAGTCCACGACAGTTGCCGCCCACCGTGGGGCCAGCGCACAGTGGTTTCGAGTTCTTGAAGGGCAGCTTCTTAGGGATCAAGGGATACGCCATGGGCCGAATAACCAAGAGTCACCGCGGCAAGCTCTACATCGACGACGCAGGCTGGGGCCCCGAGGCCGGCTCAATCGAGTACGGGTACCGGGTCCCCTTCGATGGAATTCACGTCTTCATCGGCAAGATCGATGAGTCGGAGCCTGAGACGGACACCTGCACCGACATCGTCGAGACGGTTCAGCGTGCACGACTCGCCAAGACTCAAGCCGCCGTGAAGCATGCCTTTGTTGGCTGCATCCATGGTGCGGATCTTGAGGAAGGATCTGTGTCTAGGGAAGAGAAGGTAATTTGTTCTGATGGTGAGTCTTCAACTGGTGAGACTGATTCAATGTATCAACTGCAGGACGGCAGGCTTGGGGGCTGTTCCGATGGCGACAGTATTCCGGACCCTTATGAGCCGCCGAACAGGGTTGCGATCTTCATGGCCGACACGCAACCGATGCTCGGTTCGACGACTGCTGCGGCTATGACTTCCAGCTCAACGGCTGCGGCGACAGCCGAGGCAAGTGGCACGGCGTGCCTGCCGGCTCAAGTGTTATCTGAGCTCTTGGAGGCTTTGGCGACCTTATTGGCTGCAGAGGTGACGCCAGAAAACCAGGCACAACATAAGGTGGATGTGGCGAAATTGCGAGATGAGATAGCTCAAGCCAAGGAGGAGTTTAATGCTGAGAATGCTAGGATGGCAACGGAGCGAGCTGCTTTGGATGTTGAGACACAATGGATTCAGGCAGAGTCGTTCCGGCTTACCTTGGATCAGAACGCATCAAACGCCATTATGAGGAGGAGGCACCAGACCCGTCTGCCCACAGAGTTTGAGGCTAGGAATCTTTTCAACACACCCGGGGCAGGAACCAGTGACCAGCCCGTGGTAAACCGGGTTGTCAATACACCGGCGACCGGAGCGGTGGCTCAACCACGTGTTGCAGACCCGCCTCGTTTGAATTTGACCCCGCCTCAGCTTGTGCCGACACCGCCGGGTCATTATTCTAACCCTCTGGACAACATGATTGCGGCAGCTACGCGATTGGCGGCTCTCCCTGTTGAAGGTGAGTCTCCAGCCGCGATGGAAATACGAAGGGCCGGAGAGCTTCTTCAGACCG
Organism: Thinopyrum elongatum; assembly: GCA_011799875.1. Taxonomy (NCBI): domain Eukaryota; kingdom Viridiplantae; phylum Streptophyta; class Magnoliopsida; order Poales; family Poaceae; genus Thinopyrum; species Thinopyrum elongatum. The sequence goes on from CM022302.1 coordinate 128,114,612, forward strand.
CGGTGGCTCAACAGGCGGCTTATTCATACAGTCACGATCGGATTCATTCAACCCCTCGTCCAAGCCGGAGCTATAGCAGGCATATCGATTCGCCAGCAGCTTCAAGCAGTGAGCGGCACCATAACCAGCCTCATAGGAATAACCTGCCGTGTGCTGATAATGATGCTCAGGCTTTGGTGAATCAGGGCAGGGCGTGTCGGGAGGCTGAGTTTGCGGCTTACCCATCGGCTCAACAACAATCTCCGGCTTACCCATCGGTGTCTGTGGAGGCAGGAGTAACCTCTAGAACCCTTGGTGTGCCATGTCTAGTGATGGCTCTACGTAACGAGCGTTTGCCCAAGGACTTTAAGGGCCCCCGCAAGGTGCCTAATTACACGGCGGATCAGCCCCCAGAGGCCTGGATTGAGAGATATGAGATGGCCATGGAGATGTTGGACGTCAGTGATGCTGCATGTGCTAAATACTTTACCATGATGTTGGATGGGTCGGCACGCACTTGGCTGAAAGGATTGCCCCCTAACTCTATCAGGTCATGGGCTGAGTTGAAGATGCGTTTTATCCAGAATTTCAAAGACACGTGCAAGCAGCCTATGTCAATTCTTGATCTAGACTCTTGTGTCCAGGGTGAGGGCGAGTCAACAACCAATTGGGTGCGCTGGATCTCGGCCATTATCCATTCGTCGGACAGTATCAATGCCGGTTCAGCCGTCTTGATGTTGGAAAAGAATTGCCAGTTTCTTCCCCTTAAGCAGAAGCTGGGGCGGCTTAAGCACCACTGTAATGATATGGGGGAGCTCATGGCGGCTCTTGTCAAATACGCCGACTCTGATAGCACTAAGGACCCTGAATCTGATGAGGAGAAGGTTGGCAAGGGGAAAAAGAACGGCAATGCCAAGTGGCAGCAGCACAACCCGGCGGGTCAAGGTAATAATGGTAAGCGTAAGCAGATGGATGGCGGTTTAGATTTTGTGGCCAATACTAACACGCAGAGTAACAATCAGCGTCGTAAGGGGAAATCGTCAACGCCCCGGTTCGGCGGGTCCAAGTTCAATCTTGAAGCAATAATGAATCAGCCTTGCCCGAAGCACGGTACACAAGAGAAGTCGTCCAGTCACCTGTGGAAAGATTGATTCATCATGAAGGAGTATAGAAATTCTGGGTTTTTCCAGAACAACCATGGCCCGCACGGTGGGTCAGGATCTGGCTCACACGGGCCCGGCTTTGGAGGTGGCGGCTCAAGCTCTGGTTTTCAGGGCCAAGGCAATCAAGGTGGTTTTAATCAGCAGTCTAATAAGGGGAATCAACAGCAGTAGTTCGGTTATCAGAGCAATCCGAAGCAACTAAATAGTGGTCAATACCATGTGTTTGCCACAAGCTTATGCAAACGAGACCAGAAGATTCATAAGCGGGCAGCGAACGCGGTTGAGCCGGCGGTTCCTTGCGATACTTGCGATGGTCTGAGCAGCCCATTGTCTGGAGCCGTGAAGATCACCTGCCCCGGGTTGACAATCCGGGTCAATTGGCCTTGGTGGTGGCACCTCAGGTTGGAGGGTACAAGTTTACAAAAGTGCTTATGGATGGAGGCAGTAATATCAATATCCTTTACTATGATACTTTTCACCGTATGAATTTGACTGACAAAGATCTTAAGCCGTCTTCTACTGTTTTTCATGGGGTGGTGCCTGGTAAGTCGGCGTACCCAATGGGTAAGATAGCTTTGGAAGTAGCCTTTGGCGATGATCATGATTACAGAGCTGAGACATTGACCTTTGAAGTAGTCAAGATCAAGAGCCCTTATCTCGCCCTGTTTGGACGGCCGGCTTATGCTAAATTCATGGCACGGCCTTGTTATGTTTATCTACAGCTTAAGATGCCAGGTCGTAAGGGCACTATCACAGTACATGGCAACAGGAAGATAGCTTTGGAGTGTGAAGAGGGCGATGCTGCTTATGCGGAGTCTGTTTGTGCAATAGAGGAGTTGAAGTTCTACAAAGATAACGTTGACCCGGCAAATATGACACCTTTGAAAAAGCCAACCACAGAGCATGACCCCTTGTTGAAGTTTAAGTCGGCAGATGACACTAAGCTGGTTGACTTTGTTCCTGGAGACTCATCCAAGCAGTTCAGTATCAGTGCTAATATGGATCCGAAATAGGAAAGCGCGCTCATCGAGTTCATCCGTGAGAACCGGGACATCTTTGCATGGAAGCCTTCAGACATGCCAGGTGTACCGAGGGAACTCGCTGAGCACACTCTCAATGTGGATCCAAAGTTTAAACCGGTCAAGCAATTCCTTCGTCGTTTTAATGAAGAGAGGCGTAAGGCCATTGGTGAAGAAGTGGCTCGGCTCTTGGCGGCTGGGTTCATCATTGAAGTTTTTCATCCTGAATGGTTGGCTAACCCGGTGCTGGTACTTAAGAAAAATGGCACCTGGCGCATGTGTGTGGATTACACAGATCTTAATAAGGCCTGTCCGGATGACCCTTTTGCTCTCCCTCGTATTGATCAGATCATTGATGCTACAGCGGGTTGTGAGCGTTTGAGTTTTCTGGATGCTTATTCTGGTTATCATCAGATCAAAATGGCAGTTAAGGACCAGGAGAAGACAGCTTTCATCACTCCCTTTGGAGCCTTCTGCTATGTGTCTATGCCTTTTGGGCTCAAGAGTGCCCAGGCGACTTATCAGCTGTGTGTTCAAAATTGCCTTCATGACCAAATTGGACGCAATGTTCATGCTTATGTAAATGATATTGTTGTGAAATCCAGGAAGAAGGATACCTTGATAGATGATTTGAAAGAGATATTTGACAATCTTCGGGTCTACAAGATGATGCTTAACCTGGCCAAGTGTGTCTTTGGTGTGCCAGCAGGCAAGCTCTTGGGTTTTTTGGTTTCTGAAAGAGGCATTGAAGCTAACCCAGAGAAAATCAAGGCTATAACTTCCTTGGCTAAACCGGCGTGTATTAATGACGTCCAGCGTCTGGCGGGTCGTATTGCGGCTTTAAGCCGGTTTATAAGCCGTTTGGGCAAAAAGGCTATACCCCTATATCATATGATGAAGAAAACAGATCACTTTGTCTGGAGTGATGCTGCCAATCAGGCGTTTGAAGCATTGAAAAAGCAGTTAGCTGAGCCGCCAATCCTTGCAGCTCCCATTGATAAGGAGCCCTTGTTGTTATATGTAGCTGCTAATAGCAGAGCCGTTAGTGTAGCAGTCGTTGTGGAAAGGAAAGAATCAGGCAAGGAACATCAGGTTCAGCGGCCGGTTTACTATGTCAGTGAGGTACTCATTGAATCTAAGCAGAGATGCCCACATTGGCAGAAGCTGGTTTATGGAGTGTTCATGGCTAGTCGCAAGTTAAAGCAGTAATTCCTTGGTCATCCCATCACTGTGGTCAGTTCTGCTCCCTTAGGGGATATTATCCAAAACAGAGAAGCCACAGGCCGAGTGGCCAAGTGGGCCATTGAGCTTGGACCCCATGGTTTGAAATACATGCCTCGGACAGCTATCAAATCTCAAGCTCTGGATTTCATCAATGACTGGACAGAGCTGCAGATGCCTGAGGAGAAGCCGGATAACACATATTGGACTATTCATTTTGATGGATCCAGGCAGTTAGAAGGCTCGGGGGCTGGAGTTATTTTGACTTCCCCACGAGGTGATAAATTTTGTTATGTCTTAAGATTGATGTTCCCTTGTACTAACAATGCAACTGAGTACGAGGCCTTACTCCATGGTCTTTGGATGGCTAAAGAGATGAATCTAAGCCGGGTAAGGTGCTTTGGCGACTCAGATTTGGTGGCTCAGCAGGTTTCAGGAACTTGGGATTCCAAGGATCCACTCATGGCGGCTTATCGCCGAGAGGTTGATGCTATTGCTGGTCATTTCAAGGGCTATCAAGTGGAGCATGTTGATCGCAGGAAAAATGAGGCGGTTGATGCTTTAAGCCGGCTGGGGTCCCAGCGTAAGCCGGTACCACCTAATGTTTTCCTAGATATTTTGCATAACCCTTCAGTTAAATTGCCTACGAAAGAAGATCTTGCTGTTCCTGACCCAGAGGCACAGTTGGTGGCGGCTCTTCATGCTATTCCTGATTGGACAGTTCCATATTTGGCTTATATGACCCGGGGTGAGTTGCCTGAGGATGAAACTTTGGCCAGGCAGATAACCCGGCGGTCTAAGTCAATGACTATTGTCAATGGCGAGTTGCACCGATGCAGTGTTACGGGGGCATTTCAGTGCTGTGTTTCTCCTGAGGAGGGCTATGAGATTCTATGAGAGATTCATGAAGGAGATTGTTGCCATCATGCCGGCTCTAAGTCTCTCGTGGCTAAGGCTTTTCGTCATGGGTTTTATTGGCTGACGGCTCATGCTGATGCAGAGGATTTGGTCAGCAAGTGTGACGGTTGTCAGAAATTTTCAAGAAGAGCTCATGTGCCAGCTCAAGAATTGAGGATGATTCCAATTACTTGGCTGTTTGCAGTCTGGGGGCTAGATATGGTTGGGCCTTTTAAAAGATCCAAGGACAAAAAGACTCACCTCTTGGTGGCGGTTGACAAGTTTACAAAGTGGGTTGAGGCAGAGCCGGTCAGCAAGTGTGACGCGGCAACGGCAGTTCAATTAATCAAAAAGGTGATCTTCCGTTTTGGTTACCCCCACAGCATCATAACTAATAATGGCACTAATGTGTCTAAAGGTGCTATGAAAGAATTTTGTCAACGTGAACATATTCGTCTTGATGTTTCATCTGTGGCCCACCCCCAGTCCAATGGTCAAGCTGAAAGAGCCAATCAGGAAATCTTGAGAGGCATAAAACCCCGGCTTATGGTCCCTTTGCAGAGGACGCTGGGTTGTTGGGTGGAAGAGTTGCCTTCAGTGCTGTGGAGTATTAATACCACGCCCAATAGATCTACGGGTTACCTGCCTTTCTTCATGGTTTACAGAGCAGAGGCGGTTCTTCCCAGTGACATCCGTCACGACTCGCCCCGTGTGGCGGCTTATGTTGAAGCTGATAATGAAAAAGCATGTCAGGATGCTCTTGACCTTTTGGATGAGGAGCGTGACCTTGCGGCGGCTTGTTCAGCGATTTACCAGCAAGATCTGCGTTGTTATCATAGCCGCCGGGTTAAAACCCGGACCTTTCAAGAAGGTGACTTGGTGCTCCGGCTCATCCAGGATCAAACAGACATGCACAAGTTATCCCCACCTTGGGAAGGGCCCTTTGTGGTCAGCAAGAATTTGAACAATGGGTCATACTACCTTATCGATGTTCGAGACCACAAGGACTCACGCACGTCGGAGGAGGAGACCCGCCGGCTGTGGAACATTGCTCATCTTCGGCCTTATTACACCTGAGCCACCGGCTCTTGTGATGTACATACTTTTACCAATGTATATATTATGATTAGTATAATAAAGCCGGCATCCCTGATAATTCAGGGTCTCTGTTGTTTCATTTCTGAGTATCTGAGTCTTTATTGTCAATTCATAAGATCACTTGGGGGCTTCCTGCTCACTGAGCATAGCTATGATTACCTTTTGATCCGGCTTATACGCCTTGTTACAAACGACTTGGGGGCTTCTTTTCTCAAGTTGAATGGTTGCCAAAGAGAACCTGCTATAATGGGTAGTTCAAACATAGGTACCCTGCTTTGATGGCTTGTTAAAGGTCACTTGGGGGCTTCCTGTTCACTGAACATAGCTATATTTACCCTTTTAATCGGCTTGGACGCCAGGTGTATTCACCAAAAATCCGGGTTATCCTGCCTTTGTATGTCTGCCACTCCGCCCAGGTAATCCTGGAATGACTCGCCGAACTCTTGACAGTCAATCTTATAAAGACCCTGAACTTGTCAAAGTTAAAACGACGATTGGTCATGTGAGGCCCGGCTTACAGGTTTGAATAAATGATTAACTCAGTGGCTGTGCGGCCCTTGAATAGCACTTGATATTGAGGTTTGGCAGCCTATGAAAACCTTGTTTTTCTGGTTTGATATTTTATTTGAACATTATTTGGGTTCATCTTTTGTACCATATTGACATGTGGTTTAAAACGATTCAGGTCATGTAGACTTAATCTTTGTGGCTCATATTTGAGCATATCTGAGGGTTTTGATAACCCGGCCTGGCTTTGGACAATAAGTCACCAGTATGTTTTGATCATGCACTTAGAGCGCTGCGCTCTGAGTCTTTGGGCTGTTACCCTTGCTGCATCTGGCGTGATAAGTCGGCAGTATGAACAAATTTCACAGGTATGTTGTTTACTTGTTGTATGAATATGTGAGGTTTCGATAACCCACCCTGGTTATGGACTATATAGTCTCCAGCGGCTTTTATATGGGACATCATGACCCGCCCTGGTGTGAACCGCCAGGGCACATGTTGTTTACTTGTGTACAGGGCTTCTAATAACATGATCAGCATGATTGATAAAAATTATGAGTATAAGCAGCGGATCTTCAGCATCAGATCGAGCGGCTCAAAATGTTATACGCATAAACATGCACGATGGCATGACAGATCATGGTTTTTTCATCTAGCCTATTACATGGCTCCCCGAGCCCAAATGATTAAGTGTTTTTTAAAAGCACAGTACGGTGATGCAGATTAAAGAACCGCCCCATGGATCAAGTCTCCTGGTCTTGGCGGGTTGAGGCTTCCAGGTCATCCTGCGCCGGTTCTTCTTCTTCCTCCGTCGTCTGGAAGTTAGGCGATGACCAATTGATCCCAGTCAAAGCTTTGAAAACAGCTTCATCGTCTATAAGCATTGATGGGTCAATGTCAGGAGCGAAGGTGTGCTTACGTGTGGGCAGGATGAGGTCCACGGACTCATGAACCGGCGCCTTCACTTTTGTGTTTTCAGCATCATACATGGCATGATATGTGGAGAGATCCGTCTCCTCCGCCAGTTTGCTTGCCAAAGGGCGCATCTCCTTTGCTATTTTTGTAAAGTCATCGGCGCTGAAGGGAGACCCATCTTCTTTAAAGCTCGGGCAGCCGGTGGCTAGTTCTTCCGGGTCAAGCTCTGCTTGCCATGCTTTTGCTTGGCTCAGGGCTGTGATGGCACCGGCTCTGGCGGCTGATCGCTTTAATTCGTTAATTCTTTGTGACAGCATAGATAGCTTCTCTAACGTTTCCTTGATGAGGGAAGGCGGTTGCTTCTTATGAGTAGCAGCAGAGATAGCCCGTTGAGCACCAGTGTATAGCTGCTCCACAAGAGTATAGACAGCTTTAAGCCTGATGCGCATATCTTGACCCAGCTTGGAGCTTCTGGAGCCTGCATTACCAAAGATATTTATAAACCAGCTCAATGGTTGATCAATATTGATGATGAAAGATTGAAGTACAATATTACTTACCAAAGATGGCAGCTGTCATGTTGTTGATTTGCTGCCATAAGCCGAATAGCTCGTCAGTCACCGGCTTAAGAGCAGCCTCAGCATCTTCTGCTCTCTTTGACAAAGCCGTCTTCTCGGTCTCCCAGCCGGCTCTCTCAGCACTGAAGTCCTTTTTCAGCTTTTCAATATTTTCCAAAGCAGTCTTCAGCTCTGATTTGGCCTTAGAGGTTTCAGATTGCTGGGTTTGAATGTTTTGCCTCAGATCATTGACTTGGGATTCCTTCATATTCAGTTCAGCCTGTGACATGCAAAAGATAGGCAGCATTTTGATCATCTTATTTGAAGTACCAAGCACAATACAAGTATTTTACTTGGCACTTGGGGGCTAATGTACATTGCTCTTTTTGAAGACAATTCTATGATGACTCGGCTAAAATTCTAAGACTATAGCCGGTTCATGGGGGCTACATATTTGGATTTTGTTCATAATCATGGTGATAAGTCCCGGCTTAGCCATGCTGCTTAAGCTGACCCTTGGGGGCTACAGGTGCAAAATTGAGCACTCCTATTTGAAGTTCCAATTTAACTTGTCCGTTTAAGCCGGCCCTTGGGAGCTACGGATGTGAAGTTAAGAACTACAGATTGAAGTCCCGATTTCAGCTAGCTTAAGCCGGCCCTTGGGGGCTACTTGTGTTGATTCTGCAGTTTTAACATGCTATGACATGGATATCAGGTTAAAAGAGGCTATCTAAAGTCTATAGTTTATTCAATTCTATCATATCCAGTAGACTTGGTGGCTAGCAGAGATATATTTATATGGAGAAGATTGTAGTGCTTACCTCAAAACGCTCCTTCATGAGATTAACCAAGCCGGCTTCAAAGTCACGGCTGGTGTGAAGGCGGTTCAAGTAACCCGCGTGAAGCTCCTGGGCATTGAATTGAGCATAGCTCTCCAGATCCAATTTCCACTTGCCTTTGTCAGCAGCTGAGAATTCCTCTTTGGCGATGTGCTTGGACAAGACGGTGGGGTTACCTGGTGCTGTGTAAGCCATCCCAGTAACTATGACATCTTCGATTTCTTGAGCCGGCTGAGCGGGGCTGGGCGGCTTAGCATTCTCTGGATCAACGTTCATGGGATCCATGGTGACAGGGTGCTCCTCTGGCGGCGGATCGTCCATGGCTGCTTCAGAAGTTTGGTGCAAAGATTCAGACACTGTTTGCTTCTCCGGGTCAGCACCCTTGGGATCTTCGGCCGGTTTAGTAACCTTCAGCTTCTTGCTGGGCTTGGCCATAGCGCTGAAAGTAAAACATCTAATGAGATTAGTATACCAATTGAATAAAGTGTTAAAACAAGCAGGTTTAAGTGTTCTCACCCAGGAACAGGTTTGAACAGAGGAACTTGAGTCCCAGTAGAGTAACCAGAGGAAGAATGAGAGGTTCCCTGATAATTTGAATCAGAAGGGTTAAGGGGTTGTCGAAAAAGACCCGCCTTGGGAAAAGCTAAGTCGGAAATCTGTGAAACCTCTGGACGGCGCTTGCGAGGAGCCGGCGTATTGGGTAAGCTGGAGGATAGAATCCCACTGCCACTGTTCCGGGTTGTGCGGCGAGCTTCATGCTGCTGCTTCTTCAAAATAAAATTGGGATCCAAGTAAGCTAAAGGGTGAGAAAACCTTACTTTCCGGCTCGCTTGACGAACTTTATGTCTTGGCAGAGGTTCTGAGTCGGAGGAAAGGATAGTTACCTCTTCACCATCCACGTGGCTACCTTCCGCGTCATCCTGATAGTGATCATTGTCAATAAGATGTACAAAAAATGAGCCAAGGGAGTCAAGTTCTACCTCCGACTCATCATCATCCAAGTTAAATAACTCGGAGGGGGTGGTTTTCTTCTTGGCAGGTTTTTTCTGAGCCTTGTTCTTTGTCCGGGTCTTCTTGGCCGGCTTGTCTTGCAGCTTCTTGTTCCAGAAAGAAGAATCGGCATGCGAAAGTTAAAATAACTAAGAAGGCAGTTTTTAAGTGAATAACTGAGTAAACCGGAAATTGTTCCAAATACTTACAGCTGGAGGTTTGTTAAGGGTACAAAAAGGACCTAAGCCGGTTTTGCTGCAATCTTCCAAGCTCTCGTTCAGCAGAGTCTTGGTCATATCATTGATATCTTCATCAGTCAGCTCAGTCTGACAGTGGCGCTGAGGGTCTTTGGCTTGGCCAGTATATTCACACATTAAACTGGAGCGGCGGCTCAATGGCAAAATTCTCCAGGCGACCCAGCATCGGACTAGGTCAATTCCAGTCAAGCCGTTAGCCATTAAGGCTCTGATCTTTGAAAAGACGGGCATATATTTGGCCCGTTCTTCTGTACTAATCCGTTCGGGCAGAGGGTGCCTGTTGCTAAGCCGGTTTTCACGATAACCCGACAGAGGATTCTCTCCTTCTGGAGAAGTGTCTTGGCAGTAAAACCAAGTTTGGTTCCAGTCCTTGGGATGACTGGGCAGTTTGGTGGCTGGGAAGGTGGCTTCTTTCCGCCTCTGAATCGAAACACCACCTAACTCTAGGTTGTGCCCGTCTGCGAACTCAGTCTGCCGGTTTAAATAATAAAATTCCTTGAATAGTTCTACAGTGGGCTCCTGTTGAAGGTACACCTCGCAGAACACTTGAAAGTTGCAGATGTTTGAGACAGAATTGGGCCCAATATCTTGAGGGTGGAGCTTGAAAAAGTGCAGCACATCGTGGAAGAATTTTGAGCCAGGAGGGGTAAAACCTCAGAGCAGATGATCAGTAAAGACAATTACTTCACCTTCCTTGGGCTCAGAAGAGGTTTCTATGCCTGGGACCCTCCAATGGATGACATCTTTTTGGATAAGACGCCTGTTTGAACATATTCATTCAATGTTTCCTCGGTAACCCGGGAAACGACCCAGTTGCAGGAGGTGACGGTCTTGGCTTTAGACATTTTTTATTACAAAGGAAAATATTGCCGGGTTAAGGATTATGATGCTAAGCCGGCTAGTCATCAAAAAGTAAGCGCTACCAAGATTGACAGGATTAAACCGGAAGACAGTACCGGGTTATGCGCGTGGAGAACATATCTTGCCGGCTTAACAAGGGGACTAATGCTATATGGCGGGTTATGGTTTATCGTATGAACCACACGCACATTGCCAGTACAACAGATCTATGAGTGATTTTTGCTAAGTCATGGACAAACAGATTTCACGGATTGGTGCTAAGATTTTGGATCTATAGGGGTTCAAAAAAATAAAATAAATTCTAAACCTAAGGTGGCGGCAGCAGAAGTATTCATGTGCTCAGATGAGATCCTCTACACAAGGAATATTTTTTGCTACTGAAACTAAAGGCTAAAACTACTACCGCATGTCTTTGATGTTGAAGTTCAGATCTAGCTATGCAGACTAAAGGAAGTCAGAGGAAGAACGGTGACGAACTCCGATGAACTGGGAAAACCCTAGCACAGATCTAACACGATTCAAAGTACGTACCTGGCGATGCTGATGAACTACGGAGAGGCGCCGTCGTGTTCTAGTCAAGGTCAGGTTGATGCAGCAGCCGAGGTTGATGCAATCGACAGGGGCGGCGGAGCTCCAGGGGCGTCGGTCGTCGCGAGGAAGGAGAAGAAGAGGCAGAGGCAGGGGTAAAAGTGAAAACAGGGCCCCCCTGTCCCTATTTATAAGGAGATGGATAAATGGCATGCGCGGGAATCGAGGAGGCCAAACAAATGGTCATGTGGCTACATGGACGCCTTGATTTTCGGAGGTCCATTAAAGATAAAAATCTACTAAGATGTTCTGGGTCTCGTGCGAAGTTAATGCGAGATGACGTCATGGCGGGTCAACACAATTCTGAGATGTGACGTCATGGCGGGTTATAACGAGTTGGTAAGGAATTGATGATGGAAGATTCTGCTAAGACAAATATTGAAGATTGATGTGAACAAGTTCAAATCAACCTAGGGCCTAATGTTGGGGATATAACTATTGGGTATGACCCGCCCAGGAGGGGCCGGGTCATGCCACTGGCGGCTTAAGATGAAGAGGCCCAAGAAGATATGAAGATGGCGGTCCATAGAGCAAACTTACTGAAGGCCCAAGATCCGGGGGTGACTTGAGGCCCACGGGGTGGGCTGCCATATGTTTAACTTGTATTATAAGGCAAGCTTAGTTAGTTACCGAGCCGGACACGTTGTGTATGAGCCGGCCGGGACTCTGTAAGCCGCCGGGCATCAACCTGTATATAAAGGGGTGACCCGGTGGCAGGTTAGGAAAAGAGACAACTCATCGAGAACTAGGTCAAGCGTATTCGCTCACTGGTAATCGAAACCCAAGCAATACAACCTAAAGCAGGAGTAGGCTTTTACCTCGTTGAGAGGGGCCGAACCTGGGTAAAACTCTCTGTGTCCTTTGTCCTATTTAACCCCTTCAAGCTAACCTAGCTGCGATGGCTCCACACCTAAGTCCTTTTGCTAGGGCATCTGTCGTGTTAAGTCCACGACAGGTTCAGTACAAGAAGGGGTTCTTGCCTGTATTACAAGGTGTAAAGTTGAGTAAGACTCAAAACCCGACCACGGCAGAAGATAGAGAGAGAATGAAAGTCATTCCCTATGCCTCAGCCATATGTTCTATATGATATGCCATGCTGTGTACCACACCTGATGTGTGTCTTGCCACTTATCTGGCAATGAGGGTACAAGAGTGATCCAGGAGTGGACCACTGGACAACGGTCAAAATTATCCTTAGGTGCCTTAAAGAGGACTAAGGAAATGTTTCTCGGTTATGGAGGTAATAAAGAGGTCGTCGTAAAAGGTTACGTCGATGTAAGCTTTGATGCCTATTCGGATGACTCTAAGTCTCAATCTGGATACGTATTTAAAGTGGGAGCAATTAGCTAGAGTAGCTCTATGCAGAGCATTGTAGACATAGAAATTTGCAAAATACATATAGATCTGAATGTGGTAGACCTATTGACTAAACCTCTCTTACAAGCAAAACATAATCACACCTTAGTACTCTTTGGGTATTAATCACATGGCGATGTGAACTAGATTATTTACTCTAGTAAACTCTTTGGGTGTTGGTCACATGGCGATGTGAACTATGGGTGTTACTCACGTGGTGATGTGAACTAGATTATTGACTCTAGTGCAAGTGGGAGACTGAAGGAAATATGCCCTAGAGGCAATAATAAAGTTGTTATTTTATATTTCCTTATTCATGATAAATGTTTATTATTCATGCTAGAATTGTATTGATCGGAAACCTAAATACATGTGTGAATACATAAACAAATACCGTGTCCCTAGTAAGCCTCTACTAGACTAGCTCTTTGATCAAAGATGGTTAAGGTTTCCTAACCATAGACATGTGTTGTCATTTGATAACGGGATTACATCATTAGGAGAATGATGTGATGGACAAGACCCATCCGTTAGCTTAGCATAATGATCGTTCAGTTTTATTGCTATTGCTTTCTTCATGTCAAATACGTATTCCTTCGACTATGAGATTATGCAACTCCCGGATACCGGAGGAATGCCTTGTGTGCTATCAAATGTCACAACGTAACTGCGTGATTATAAAGGTGCTCTAAATGTATCTCCGAAGGTATTTGTTGAGTTGGCATAGATCGAGATTAGGATTTGTCACTCCGAGTATCGGAGAGGTATCTCTGGGCCCTCTCGGTAATACACATCATAAGCTTGCAAGCAAACGACTAAGGAGTTAGTCACGAGGTGATGTATTATGGAACGAGTAAAGAGACTTGCCAGTAACGAGATTGAACTAGGTATGAAGATACTGATGATCGAATCTCGGGCAAGTAACATACCGATGGACAAAGGGAGTTACGTATGTTGTCATAACGGTTCGACTGATAAAGATCTTCGTAGAATATGTAGGAGCCAATATGGGCATCCAGGTTCTGCTATTGGTTATTGACCGGAGAGGTGTCTCGGTCATGTCTACATAGTTCTCAAACCCGTAGGGTCCGCACGCTTAACGTTCGATGACGAATGTTGTTATGAGTTATGTGATTTGGTGACCGAATGTTGTTCGGAGTCTCAAATGAGATCACGGACATGATGAGGAGTCTCGAAATGGTCGAGAGGTAAAGATTGATATATAGGACGATAGTATTTGGACACCGAAAGTGTTTCGGGGGGTACCGGGTACTTATCGGGTCACCGGAAGGGGTTTCGGGGACCCCCGGCAAAAGATATGGGCCTTATGGGCCAAGAGGGGAAACGCACCAGCCACAAGGGGCTGGTGGGCCCCCCATATGGGCTGGCCTAAAGAGGAGAAGGAAAGGGGGAAGGGAAAGGAAAGTGTGGATTAGGATTCCCACTTCCTTCCCTCTCCCCCCTCTTTCCTTCCCCCTCGGTTAAATATGGCAGGGGGGCGCGGCTTGGGAGGGACTCCAAGTAGGATTCCTCCTACTTGGGCGCCTCCTATGGCTGCTCCTCCCTCCCTCCCTCCCACCTATATATATGTGGGAGGGGGCGCCTAGCACACACTAGACAATTGCCTAGCCGTGTGCGGCGCCCCCCTCTACCGTTTACACCCCCGGTCATATTTTCGTAGTGCTTAGGCGAAGCCCTGCGGAGATCACTTCACAATCACCGTCACCACGCCGTCGTGCTGACGGAACTCATCTACTACCTCGACATCTTGCTGGATCAAGAAGGCGAGGAACGTCACCGAGCTGAACGTGTGCAGAACGCGGAGGTGCCGTGCGTTCGGTACTTGATCGGTTGAAGCGCGAAGAAGTTCAACTACATCAACCGCGTTGTGAAACGCTTCCGCTTACGGTCTACGAGGGTACGTAGACACACTCTCCCCCTCGTTTCTATGCATCTCCATGGATAGATCATTGCATGTGCGTAGAATTTTTTTTGTTTTCCATGCAACAATTCCCAACACATTTATCTCGTCAGATGAGGATCCACTCATGGCAGCGCTTAATAATTATAATTTACATAGCAAGTGGCCATGGCGATGCGATGTAGGCTGGTGGTGTATTCTCTGGGCCACTGGTCATGCCAAGATTTACCACCAACAAACACTTGCGCCGGAGGCATTAGATCGTCGGAGCGTCTCCATGAGACCTCTCTACATGTTACAACCACCACCGATCGGTTGCCGAACCTCGCATCAGCGAGCTAGGGACCCCGCTCCTCGCGCCTCCTCTCCTCTTTTTCTTCACCATGGTGACCGCATCTGCCTCGGAGTTTGCCGCCTCCAGCCATGGTGTTGCCTCCCCTTGAGCCTCACGCCAACGAGCCAAGGACCCCGCTCCTTGCGCATGCTCCGCTCTTTTTCTTCACTGTGGCGGCCTAGCCTACCTCGGAGCTCGCTGCCTCCAGCCATGGCGCTGCCGCCACCTCAGGTTTCGACGTCGTCCCACCATGCTCTGATTTGATGCCGCTACGTCCGCTGTCTGCATGGTCGAGCCCTTCAGCCGCCGCTCGCTCTGTCGCCTCTGCCCACCACGCCACCACGCCTCCGGCGTCATCTTACCTCACATGTCGGCTACTGTCGTGGCTCCTCTGGTCCTCCAGCTATGTCATCTCTGTCACCTACCTGCATGTCGTCTTCTTCGACTAGGAGGAGCCCAGCGAGAAGAGGTGCGCCATCTCGCCTCGAAGCTAGCTACATCTTAGAAGGCCCGAGTCCTGCCCCCCCTCCCACGCGGGAGAGAGCGCGCACGTCGGAGGAGGAGCTAGAGGCGCTGGAGAGGGTGCTCGTGGACGAGGAGGCGACGACAGTGTGGGAGACAAAGCTCACGACGGGGAAGTTGCGCCGAATTTGGGGATGAATCCATTTGGGAGAGAGAGGAAAAAATACAGATTTGTCCAAAGGAAAAAAACCAGAGCAGGTCTTGTGCCGCGAGGAACAGAGTCGTCCGCGCAGGGTCTGAGAGAACGGTTGGTTCTAGCTGACTCATCCAGTCACCATGCACCGAGATTTATATGCGTCTCATCGGGCGACCGGCACCACATTCGCTCTGAATCATAAAAAAATGATCGTAAACTCTAAGCTCTCGGGAACACTAAAAATCAAACGACATATTTTTAGACATGATTAATTTAAGGACCCTGATAAGTGTCACACGTGTGGCACGAAGCAATTCCGCCCTGACATTTTTTATGGCAAGCTTAGTTACGCGAGGATGACAACTTCAGTTGTGAAACATGGCAACTTTCTGTTTGGATGGCCAGTTTCAGTTTTTCTGCGGGTTTTTTCTAATAAAAATTTTAGTTGTAAAAAACATTAGGGCGGTGTTACTTCGTGCCACATGTGTGGCACTTATCTTTTGGGCAATTTAAAGTTTTTCATGCCAATTTATATTGGCGCAATGACGATAAATTTAGTTTGCAAGCACGGTAACTTTCTCACAAAATAAATAAACTATGACAGATTTGTCATGCTCACCAACTAAAACTTGTCATCCTCAAAGAACATAATTTGCCATGAAAAAACATTCGTTTTGCCATGCTAAAAAAATCTGACGTTGATATGTATCCATCATATCTACTTTTCCAAACACTTTTGCTCTTGTTTTGAAAGGTAATTTGCATGATTTGAATGAAACTAACCCGGACTGGCGTTGTTTTTAGCAGAACTAACATGGTGTTGTTTCTTGTGCAGAAATAAAAGTTCTCGGAATCGGACGAAACTTTGAGGAGATTTTTCATTGAATATATAAAAAATATATTGGAACGAAGATCCATCGGAGGGGGCCACCAGTTACTCACAAGGCAATAGGGCGCGCCCTGACGCCATATGGGTCCCACAGGCGGCCGTCTGACCTAATTCCAAGCCTATAAATTATGTTTACCCGAGAAAAAATAAGAGAAAAAGTTTCATTACGTTTTACGGTACGGAGCCGCCGCCACCTCCTATTCTTCCTTGGTAGGGCTGCTATGGAGGCCGTTTGGGGCTCCGAAGAGGGGGATTCGTCGCCATCATCATCACCAATCCTTCTTCATCATCAATTCCATGATGCTCCCCATCGGGAGTGAGTAATTTCTTCATAGGCGTGTTGGACGGTGATGGAGTTGGATGAGATTTATCATATAATCGAGTCAATTTGTTAGGACTTGATCCCTAATATCCACTATGTTCTGAGATTGATGTTGCTATGACTTTGCTATGCTTAATGCTTGTCACTAGGGCCCGAGTGTCATGACTTCAGATTTAAACCCTCTACGTTTTCATGAATTTATTTGAGTTATGATCCTATTTGCTAGTTGTATGCACTTGTTATTGTTCTGATCCGTAAACCTCAAAGTGACAATAGTTGGGATACTCTCCTACTGTAATTCGAGGATTTCTTGTATTCACCATGTGTTAATGCTTTGTTCCAGTTCTCTATTAAAAGGAGGCCTTAATATCCCTTAGATTTCCTTATGGACCCTACTGCCACGGGAGGGTAGGACAAAAGATGTCATGCAAGTTCTTATTATAAGCATGTATGACTATATATGGAATACATGCCTACATTGAATTGATGAATTTGAGCTATTGTGTATCGTTCTAGGTTGTGACTGATATATGATGAATGCCATCCAACAAAAATATCAATCATTGATCCAATGCCTACGCTTTTCTGATATTGATCTTTGTTAAGTTACTATACTGTTGCTGCTACTGTTGCAATCACTACAAAATTGCTAATGTTACTATCATGGTTACTATTGCTACTGTTACCGCTAGTATCAAACTATCATACTACTGCTGCAGATATTTAGCTCTCTAGGTGTGGTTGAATTGACAACTAAACTGCTAAGGCGCATAAATATTCTTTCGCTTCCCTTGTGTTGAATCAATAAATTTGGATAAAATACTACCCTCAAAGACTATCGTGATCCCCGATACTTTTGGATTATTAGACGTCAGATTTATAGTGGATTCATAAGAGCAACTCCAATAGTTCCCTTGAAAATCTTCCCGTAAAAGTGGCTTTTCGGCCTTCCCGTAAAAGAAAAGGTAACTTTCGTCAGTTCCCCTAAACTTCTTTCCCTAAATGCATTTTTTACTTTTAATTAAACTAGAAAATTAGATAAATTGGTAGGACCTGCCGGCCAATGACACCGGCGGGCGTGCGGTGGCCACCGGCGAGGCCATGGTGCGGGCGACAGTGGCAGGGGTGTGGCGACGGGGCAGATGAGGCGGTGACGGACCGGCAACGGCAGCAGGAGACGGGCAGGTGCCGGCGTGGGCAAGGTGGTGGCGGGTGACGATGGCGGGAGACAGTGTTGGCAAGGCGGCTGCCTATTATATTCTAAATATGAAAAATTTGTCCCTGTTTGCGACGCACGATGAAGGTGAAGTGGGGGTCATCCAGTTTTATAGGAGAGAGAGGTCCAGCAAGAAATGTCCCGATACAGCGACAAACCGAGCGGGAATGCGAGGGTCCGATAGGAAAAGGGAAGGATTTGTCGTGGGGTGGAGTTTTTGTCTTGGGCCCGCTTGTTGGACATAACATGTCGCATTGTCCTAACAACCACATTTCTCCCCCATATATGGTCTAGAATTGGGGCAGCCCAGACTGTCGAGATGGTTGAATTTCGGGGAGCCTACTGGGCGTCTGTTTAATGTCCAAACACGTCTGAACATATGATGGGGATGAGCTTCGACCTTGAAGACAATCTTAATCATTTATTTGATTTATTTATATATATATGCATTATAGCCCGTAGAAACGCACGAATGTTCTACTAATTTTGTTATACATATTTTGTATATCTCAAAAAAGAAAAAAATATACATATTATTAGGAAAGTCTAAATTATGGAATATGAAACTTGGAAACTATCCTATCATGCATGTTTGATATGTTTCATTCAATTTTCACACATCCATGAAACAAAATCAAGATCCCATGCAAGAGACACACGGCAGAAGTTTATTTCCCGATTTTTTTTTAAAAAAAACAAGCGTTCTGATGGGCATGTGCTGAGGTAGCTATTGGCGAGAAGTCAGGACCGATCTACGGACGACGCAATGAGCGCCTCGCGGTCCATCTCGTAGCCGCACAAGTATTTCCACGCGTGGCACTCGACGCCGTCGGCAAGCTTCTCGAGGCATCCCGTCGTGATGTTCAACATGAAGACGCCCTGGGCCCCTGGCTGGTGCACCCTCCTCCTTCTCCAACGGTGAACATCAACGTGCCGCTCTTCTCGCCAAACCAGCGCAGCTTAAACGCGGTTTTCATGGTAATCCCGAGCTCGGGTAGGCTGATGAGTTTGAGTCGGGCCTGTTCCTGCCCCTCCCACTCCCCGCCGGCAGCCGTCTGGGTCTCGATGTTGATGAAGAAGTCCGTGCATCCCAGGAAGCCCACGTAGAGGAAGCTCAGGCGCTTCCCGTCCGCGGAGGTGCCCAGCAGGCGCTCGCCGGCGTAATAGTGCGACTGCCGGTAGGGCACCAGGCACACGTCCATGGGCTCCGACGGCGCGCCGTCGAGCCGCACGCCGAACGCCTCGTGGTGCATGGGCCAGTAGGCCGCGCAGCCGACCACGACGGCGTGGCCAAGACCGCGCAGCATGTTGGCGCTGATCTTGGCGCCGGGTTTCCTTTCTTCCGGCCCCCAGCGGCATGCGACGCCGGCGTCGGCGTCAGCAGAGGAGCAGGAGCGCAGCGCCGTGAAGCTACGGCGGTTGTAGACGAGGAGCACGCGGAAGAAGCCCGACGGCGCGGGCACGTCGAGGTCGTCGCCGGTGAGTATCGCACACACGTAGTGCCCGGGGCAGTGGTCGCCGGAGAGCGAAGGGAGCATGGAGATTTCCCCCGTCATGGGGTTGCACACGCTGAGCATAAGGCCGTCGGCGCGCGCCTCGCGCCGGAGCTCCAGGACAACACGGCCGTTGCGGGATGCGACAGGGCGGGCGTGGTCGAACAGCCCGGCGGCGACGTGTTCGAGCTGGGGGCGGGGGCCCAGGAGGCGCGAGGCGGCTTCCGTCGGGACGAAGCGCGGCGGCAGCGCGGGGGAGGCGCGGGGGGCGCGGGCTTCCTGGTGGAAGAAGCCGAGGGCGAGGTAGGGGAGGAATTGCGCGGGCGGCGGCAGAGCGCGGGAGATGGCGTCGGCATGCGTGGCCACGGCGTTTACCGAGTGCCTGCACGTCGCCCCGCAGCGGACGATGTCGGTGGCGGACGACGACACGCTAGGCAGAGCCTTTTTTCCCTCGGCGCCGGCGCGCCTGGTCCGGTGTCGTTGCTGGTGCCGCCACAGCCACCCGTTGGTGTACGGTGGTGGCGTCGCTGAGGGACGGGCGCAGTCCCGTCGAAACGGCGGCATCGGATGCGCGTATTTTTAGGTTAGGTTTCCAATCTGTGGCAACGACTTCTGAGTCCACGAGTCCATCACCTAGGTGCCTCCATATTTATGCACCCACCCCCTAAAAAAAATTATGCAACCCCTGGGATCGATCCGAGTCTTTTTGTTTTTTTGGTGCGGTTTTTACCGATCCGAATCTGATCGTGCATTGATCATCCAGGCCCTGTGCCCTTATTAGTAGCTGGGAAAATTTTATTTTCCACACTGGGCAACCAATAATCGGAGCTTCACACAGGACAACCAATAATGGGTTGGCCCATTTTTTTTATTTCTCTGTTTTAATTATATTTTTAATCTCCTTTTCCTATATCTTTTTTCCCTTCCATGTTTATTTTTATTTTAGAATTTGTTTCTTAAATTCACAATTGTCAAAAGCATTCAGAATGAAAATTAAAAAAAATCAAATTTTAAAACGTTCAGAATTCCAAAATTTGGTTGCTATTTTGAAAAATATTCGGAACTTGAAAAAAGTTTCCCATTTTTCAAAAAAAGTTATTGTTTTTCAAAATTGTTTGAGATTTCTAAAAAGAAAATGGAATTTAAAAATGCGCTAAATTCTAAAAATATTCTTGTTTTAGTGAAATTTTCATACTTCAAAATAATTTTTGCCTATTAAAGATTTACATTTTCTAAAAATCTTATGAATTTTCAGCACATGTTTCCATTTAAGAAAATGTTCACAAATTCAAATAATGTTCATGTTTTTATAAAAAAATTGGTGTTTCCAAAAAATGTTTTTGAATTTTAAAAGATTTTCCCATTTAAAATTTTGTTTCATTTTTTCCAAAAGTGTACATAATTTTCAAAAAACTGTTCAGAATTTAAAGAATGGTCAATGTTTGATCGAGTATTCAGAAACTTCATACCTTAAAATCACCTCGATTGAAAGGAAAAGTAGATTGAACAATTAATGGGCCGTCTCTGGCATACGATGATGTAACAAAACTCATAAATGTCCTCTATCAATGAAGGGAAAAATAACGGATTGATTACTTCAGAAGCAGCGAAACCGAGAAGATAAATGTTCCTTTATCGCATGCACATAGGGTTTTGCTTGCACATATAATTTTCACTAACTTTAAATGCATACTATATTTTCTTCCGTTGCAACGCACGAGCATATGTGCTAGTAAGATATCATTGTAGGTAGCACGGGAGGGGAGAGCGACTGGCAAATCCTATTTAGCGCTGAAGGCGCCGGATGCAGTTCATTCTGCAAACCGGCGCGCACACAGCCTCAGCTCTGGGCCGGCCCATTTCACGTTTTGTTCTCTGTTTAAATAAATGCACTAACCAATTCGACAACTTATCTCTTGTGCATAACTACTTCTTTTTTACATTTCTATGCATAGGAAATGCCTTCTAACTTTAGCTCCTGTGAACCTCTCAAAAAAAAACTTAGCTCATGTGAGTATTATTTTTTGTCGTATCTTTTTTTCAGTTTTCTTTTTTCTTTTCTTAAAGGAAAATGATTGGGATCACCCCGCGAAAAACGACGCGTGCGTCCGCCGCCTCTGTGGCCATTGGATCTTATTTTAATCAGATGGCTAGAAGCAACATATTACGTAGACTAGGTTTCGCAACTGAGTCGTTGTTGCAATTTCCCCACCGCAACAACTCGTGTGTTGCGGGATCTGGACCCATGCTCCCCCAAGCTCCCCATCAAGGCGATGCCTCCTCGCGCTGCTTTGACCGCCACCACCAACGCTCGCCGCCGGCAGCACGCCAACGAAGTTGCCAACATGGGCGCCGCCGCTACCGCCCACCTCCACCATGAACTCAGTCGTCGTGGTGCGCCCGAATCAAGCTGCATCCGCCATCCTAGGGAAGCATCGGCTATCGCGTCTATCACTAGGAGCTGCATCCATCGTTGCCCCGCCATCCCGAGGAAGCATCGGCCTTTCCTTCGGCCGACGTGGTCGCTGCTTACTGCTCGCTACAGCGAATTTCTACAACAAGGTCTCCGTTGCTAAAAAACTATAACAAGACCTCTGTTACAAAACAAATTAAATTCCAATGAGACCTTTGTTGCCAAAAAAATACAACAAGACATCTGTTGCAAAAAAAATCTGTAACAAGACATATGTTGCAAAAATAATCTGTAACTTGACCTATGCTGCAAAATAACCCGTGTTGCGGAAATTTTCTGCAACACGACATGTGTTGTAGTGGTAGAAGGTGACCCTCAACTGTTCAATCCGTCAGATCTGACGGCTCCCGAGGCGTCAGCCGGCCGATCATAGCAGCGCCCTTTCTTAAATGCGTCAACTTTTTTCAAATACATTATATTTTTTTAAATCGATGATCCTTTTTCAAAGTGAAATTTTAAAAAAATTTGATGAACTTCTTTCCAAATCCAATGAAGGTTTTTCAATTTGATGAATTTTTTTCAATTTCGGTGAACTTTTTTCCAAATTCGATGAACTTTTTCAAAATCAATTAACTTTTTCATTTTAGGTGAACTTTCTTTAAAATCGATGATTTTTTTTCAAATCCAATGACTTATTTCAATTCGATGAACTTTTTTTCAAATTCGATGATTTTTTTTCAAATTTCATGTTTTTTTTCCAAATTTGATGAACTCATTTCCAGAATCAATTAACTTCTTTTTTAAATTTGACAAACTTTCTTTTTAATGTCGATGGACATTTTTCAAATTTGTGAACATTTTTCAAAATCAATGAACATTTCTTCAAACTTGATTAACCTTTTTCATTTTTCCATGAAACTTTTTTCAAAATCGATGAACTTTTTCAAGTTTGTCAACTTTTCTTCTAATACTACGAACTTTTTAAAATGGATGAACCTTTTGAAATTCATGATTTTTCCAAATAATTTAAAATTCTAAGTGTGCAAGTAGATGGTGTTGTGCAAGAAATATCGCGGCCACGATCGTTCTTATATCATTGGTACTATTATTAGTCAATAGAGTCGAGTGGTTGTAGTGGTTGGCCGAACTTGTATGTGAATGCTATGGTGTAGGTTCGAACCCCTAGAGAGCTCAACTTTTTGAATGGTTTTTTGGTGCTTAGGATTGCTGCGTTGTGCGTTCGTGGGCCGGGCCAACTAGGTGCTGTAGTGAGCGACTCATTGACTCGGTGAAATCACTGATTAAGAGGACTTTTTGCAAAGGCCGTTCCCACCCCCCACATTGCGATAGATTCATTTGTTCAAAACATTTTATCTTTTAAATCATACGTTCAAATCTTGAACCGTTGGATTCCTCGCATCGAGATTTTTAAAACTAGATATCGGGTTGATAGGTTTCGATGGACTTTTTTTCACGAAAAAACAGGACGAAGAAAATCAAACCGGAAACACTTTTTTCACTTTCGTTTCCTTTTCCGAAACAGCCATAGCTGCGCCTCTCACGGAAGCAAATCTGTGCCTCTTGCGGAAAAAAAGAGAGAAACCACGTTTTTTTTTCTTTTTCCAAGAGGCACAGTTGTGTCTTTCGCGAAAACAAATTTGTTCTTCCATGAGAAGAAAATTTGTGCCTCCCATGGAAAAAACACACTTTTTTTTTCCAAGAGGCACGCAGAAGTAAATCAGTGTCTCCACGAGAAGCAAATCCGTGCCTCTATGGAAAAAACAAAAACATATTTTTTTCCTTTTTCGAGAGGCAGTGTTGTGCCTCTCGCGGAAGCAAATCTGTACCTCCAGGAAAAGCAATTCCATGCCTCTCGCGGAAGAAAAAAAAGAGTTTTTATTTTCTTTTTCGCGAGGCATGGAAGCAAATTTGTGCCTTCACGAGAAGTAAATTAGTGCTTCTAGCGGAAGAAAAAAAAAGAAAACGCATTTGTGGCTCCACCCTTGGGACAACCAACCCTAGATGGGATGCAACCCCTCGTCCAAGTTAGCCACCTCTCCTCGCTAGTATAAAAAGAGGGGAGGGTAGCCCCTAAGGACACATTTTCCGGTGCCTCGTGGTTGCGCACTTCCCCTCTCTCTCTCTCCCTCCCTCCTCTCTCTCTCTCTCTCCGATTTGTTATAGAGTGAACGGTGAAACTATGTTTACCAATCAATAAAGTTAGCATAGTAGAGTTCATGGATGCTCCGTGAACATTACTTGTCTTTGTTTATTTTTTTGTTATATTTTTCTTTTCATGTACAACTTTCATTAGATTTCCCTTTTATTTTCAAAAAAATTGTATCAATTTTAAGAAAGTACATTTTGTAATACATGAAGACATTTTGTCTAGAACAAGAACAATCTTGTGTAAAATTTTGTTATTTTTTTGCGGGGGAAATATTTTTTTAGTTACATGAACATTTAAAAAAATGTGCGGACCCTTTTAAAATTACAAAAATAATTGTTTCATTTATTTGTTTTTGGCTAGGTTTTATAAAATTAATAAAGAAACTACAGTTTATTCTAGAAACAATTAAATTATATATAAAAGGGAAAAAAGGAAAAAGGAAAAAGGAAAAAGGAAGGAAAAGACATAATGATTAAGTGGAGAGGCCCATGGGTGACCCAAGTGGTTCACCTAAATACCGGGGAGGGACAGCTCCTAAGAGCATGTCCAGCCGCCCCCCGCCCCCCCAACAGCCCCCAGGGCACATTTTTTTTTCCGCCGGGCGAACGAAAATCTCCCAGCCGCGCCCCCAGATCCTCATTTTCCGTCGGTTTGGGCCGAAATTACGTCCGGCGAACCCAAGCCGAACCCAGCGCACCGGCTGAAGCAAAATGCACGTGAACCCACATTGTCGGCAACACCGGCCGATTTTTCCCGCCGTTTTTCACTTTTCCCTCCATTTTCCTCCCCACCAACCCTCATCTCCCCAGCAGCTCCCGCCATTCTCCCCAGATCCGCCCGCCATGCCGCCGAAGAAGTACACGGCCCCTCGCATAGCCACCGATCCCGCCCAGCCGAAGCCGAGGAATCTGATGCCAAGGCCCTAGGGCTTGACGAACGCCCAGTGGAAGGCCGACGTTGATCGCCGGGTGGCGGTCACCAACGATCGGCCAAACAGGCTCAACACGAAAAAGGCCAGGGATGTGGCGGCAGAGCAGGAGGAGGCGTCTCGCGCGACCATGGAGAACGAGCGCCAGCTCCTTCCGCCTCAACAGGCAGGCCAGTACCCACAAGGCGCGTGGGGTAGCCAGCAAAGCATCGCATCGCCAGCCAACTTCTCGCCGCCAGTGTGGGGTACGCGTCCTCGCCTGACTATGCCGACGGTGACGCACTCGGCGGCCTAAACCCCAACATCACCTTCCCGCATTGCTCTGTGCTGCCCCCCCCCCTCCGTCTTCATCAACCCCGACCCGCGCACGCCCTCCGCGTTCACCGCCGACATCAACACCCAGTACGGCTACTCGCCGACGTACTCAAGCTCGCCTGCGCCGACTCTGCACCGTGGACCCCTATCCTTCGTACCAAGCTCGGCGACACATTTCAGCAGCACCGACGCCGAGATGGACGAGATCATTGATACGTCTCCGTCGTATCTACTTTTCCAAACACTTTTGCTCTTGTTTTGGACTCGAATTTGCATGATTTGAATGAAACTAACCCGGACTAACGCTGTTTTTAGCAGAACTACCATGGTGTTGTTTTTGTGCAGAAATAAAAGTTCTCGGAATTGGACGAAACTTTTTGGAGAATTGTTTTGGAATAAAAGAAAAATACTGGAGCAAAGACCCACTGGAGGGGGGCCCCTGCTGCCCACTAGGCACCAGGGCGCGCCACCCCCCCTATGGTGCGCCCTGGTGGGTAGTGGGGCCCACTAGGCTCTGCAGACCCTAATCTGGATACTATGAATTCCCATTTCCCGAGAAAAAAATAGGGGAGAAAGTTTCATCACGTTTCACGATATGGAGCCGCCACCACCTCCTGTTCTTCATCGGGAGGCCAGATCTGGAGTCCGTTCTGGGCTCCGGAGAGGAGGATTCGCCGCCATTGTCATCATCAACCATCCCCCATCACCAATTTCATGATGCTCACTGCCGGGAGTGAGTAATCTCTTCGTAGGCTTGCTGGACGGTGATGGGTTGGATGAGATTTATCATGTAATTGAGTTAGTTTTGTTAGGGCTAGATCCCTAGTATCCACTATGTTCTGAGATTGATGTTGCTATGACTTTGCTATGCTTAATGCTTGTCACTAGGGCCTGAGTGCCATGATTTCAGATCTGAACCGTTTATGTTTTCACGATTATATTTGTGTTCTTGATCCTACCATGCAAGTTATATTCACCTATTATGTGTTATGATCCGCATACCCCAAGGTGACAATAATTGGGATTCTTTCCGGTGATTACCGTAATTTGAGGAGTTCATGTATTCACTATGTGTTAATGCTTTGTTCCGGTTCTCTATTAAAAGGAGGCCTTAATATCCCTTTGTTTCCTTATGGACCTCGCTGCCACGGGAGGGTAGGAAAAAAGATGTCATGCAAGTTCTTTTCCATAAGCACGTATGACTATATACGGAATACATGCCTACATTACATTGATGAATTGGAGCTAGTTCTGTGTCGCCCTAGGTTATAATTGTTATATGATGAATGTGATCCAACATAATTATCCATCACCGATCCAATGCATACGAGCTTTTCACATATTGATCTTTGCTAAGTTACTACTGTTGCTGCTACTGTCACAATTGCTACCAAACTACTACTGTTACCGTTACTTCTACTATTGCTATCGCTACTACCGCTATCAAATTATCATATTACTGTGCTACTGATCACTCTGCTGCAGATATTTAGTTCTCCAGGTGTGGTTGAATTGACAACTCAACTGCTAATACTTGCAAATATTCTTTGGCTCCCCTTGTATCGAATCAATAAATTTGGGTTGAATACTCTACCCTTGAAAACTGTTGCGATCCCCTATACTTGTGGGTTATCAAGACCTTTTTCTGGCGCCGTTGCCGGGGAGCATAGCTATATTTGTTGAGTCACTTGGGATTTATATCTGTTGATCACTATGAAGAATCTTAAGGATGATAGAACCAAGATCGTTCCCTTTAAGACGAGGGGAGGTAAGGAACTGCCATCTAGCTCTGCACTTGATTCACCTTCTGTTTTAAGTAAGATTGCAACACCACAACCTGCTATTATTTGTGATATTTCGCAAGTAATTGATGATGCCACTTCTGCTATGCATGACACTAGGAGTGATGCTATTGATGATGCTAGTACTTTGCTGGATAATACTGTGCCACTAGGTGAATTTCTTGATGAACAAATTGCTAAAGCTAAAGAAATTAAGAATGTTGAAACCAATGAAATTACTAAAACTGAAGATTATGATTCACCTATTGGAACCAGTGCCCCTAGATATGAATTGCCTGAGATACCTGAAGGTTATGTTATGGATGGGGAGGTACCTAGAGATTTTCTTGCTTGTAAGGATGGAGATGATCTTAAGAAATTACTATGCAAGTTGAAAGAAAAATCTTTGAATTCTAGAATGAAATGTGATCCTGAGTTTGCTACTTCACCTATTTTTATTACTGATAAGGATTATGAATTCTCTGTCTATCCTGAGTTAATCACTTTGGTTGAATCTGATCCTTTCCATGACTATGAAACTAAAATCTTTGTGGCACATCTTACTAGATTAAATGATATAGCCACCCTATTTGCTCACGAGAAAAAAAATTGCTATTACTATATTCTTAAGTTATTTCCTTTCTCATTAAGGGTGATGCTAAGATATGGTATAATACTCTTGCTCCTGGTTGTGTGCGTAGTCCCCAGGATATGATTTATTACTTCTGTGAAAAATATTTTCATGCTCATAAGAAACAAGCTACCTTACAGGAAATATTTAACTTTGTGCAAATTGAAGAAGAGAGTCTCCCACAAGCTTGGGGGAGGCTTCTCCAATTACTTAATGCTTTACCTGATCATCCTCTTAAGAAAAACTGAAAAACTTGATATCTTCTATAATGGACTAACCGATGATTCTAGGGACTACCTAGATAGTTGTGCTAGTTGTGTTTTCACGGAGCGAACTATTGAACAAGCGGAGGAATTATTGAATAATGATAATGATTGGAAACTTCCTGAACCGCCACCTAAACCCATTCGAAGAAGAGGGGTATCTTATTTCTTAGTCCTGAAGACATGCAAGAAGCAAAGAAATGCATGAGGGAAAAAGGTATTAAAGCTGAAGATGTTAAGAATTTACCACCTATTGAAGAAATATATGGTCTTGACACACCACCACAGGTGGTAGAGGTAAATTATCTTATAAAGTTTGATGAAGGTGATATTCCCTATAATAAATCTCCTAGTCAATGCTTGTATGAACTTGACATGTTATGAAACAGTTGAAACGGAATGCTTACATGATTGATCGCTTAAGTGACTTGTTGTTTAGAATTGTTAATGATGTCATAGGTGTAAGTAAACATGCATCTATGGTCCAAACCCAGTTAGAACAAGTTGCTAAATCTCAAAATGAATTGCTCAATGAAATGAATAATGATATAAATAATCATGCTGTTAGAGTAATGACTACAGAAGGTAAAATGACTCAGGAGCCACTTTATCATGAAGGTCACCCTAAAAGAATTGAACAAGACTCCCAAAGAATTATTACTGATGCACCTAGTCCATATAAAAAGAAAAATGATAGGATTTTGCATACCTCTAGTGAACCTGAGAAAGAAACACCTAGTGAGGATGATAATGATGTCTCTATTTCAGATGCTGAAACACAATCTGGTAATGAACATTCACCTAGTGATAATGAAAATGACAATGATGATGTTCATATAGATGCCCAACCAGACAATAATAAAGAACCTGACATTGATATTGAAATAGAACCTGCTGTTGATCTTGATAACCCACTTGCTAAAAATAAATGTTATGATAAAAGAGATTTTGTTGCTAGAAAACATGGTAAAGAAAAAGAACCATGGGTTCAGAAACCCATGCCTTTCCCGTTGTGGCACCCCGGCTTAGAGGAAACCGGAACGCCCCGTATTCCAGCCCAGAGACAAGTCTTCTGGAATATGGCACTGCTGCCATAGAACAAATCAGCTTTTTATTACAAATCCTCGGGGATACAAGGGTTCCGATATAACCAGGAATTACATCGGCACGGCGACACTACACCTGCCAAGGTTGCTATATGCTAGCAGCAGAACAACTCATAGCAGCGGAATAACTTCTAGCAGCGGAATAACGATGATAGTGAAGGACTCCACTCCGCAAGGACTCTGGCTGGAACGCTTATCCTATCTCGCCAACAAGGGATCCACGGCAAACAAGTAAGCAGACAAAGCATGACCTGCAAACTGGCATGACACGCTAGGTCAGTACATTAAATGTACTTGCAAGCTCACAACAACCAGAAGCAATTAAGACAAACAACAGCATGGCATTTATAGGTTAAACAAGCATGAGCATGATACAACTAGAACAACATGGCATGTACAAGATGAACATGATACCAGTAGAACATTATCAACATGGCATGAACATATTACTCGAGACATGAACACTGATGGTACTAGCATGCAACATGCTACAAATATCACTTACTCTGTTCGGGGTTACCGCGTAACCACCAAATATATGCCACTCTTACTTACCATCATGGTCATGGGATCACTTCAATCATTATCAAGAATACCATCGGGATCTTCACCAGATCACCTTATCAATATCAAGAATACCATCGTGATCCTCAAAAGATCACCTCATCAATATCAAGAATACCATCGTGATCCTCCCGTGACCAAATAAAGATCAACCAACTTCTTTCCTCATCAAACCGGGGTTGTTTATTAGTCAGGTTTTTAATACTGTAGACCCATAGTGTGACCTACTACGAACTGGGCCCTTATCCGCGGGCACAGCTATAGATAGATTAAACACACTCTGCAGAGGTTAGTACACTGTACCCACACCACGGAACCCAAGGCCTCGTGTTCCCATTCGGGTGGACCAATGGCGTTCCGACAAAACCGATCTACTGCCATGACACTCTTCAGGCCACTCCGACAAACTCCCCTTTGGGCTAAGTCATGGGTGGCCCCGATGTCACCTCGTGACATCCAACGGCCACCATCATGGCAAAACAAAATGGTCCCAAGTGGGGACATGAGCTCAATACCAACACAGGCACAAAAGGCTTATGTCCGCCTACCTGATCAGGGTAGCGTGCGCCCATAACCTTCCCTAGTTGGAGGCACCGGCGAGAGTCACGACAATAGACCCAGTTAGGAGCCCCCATAAAGCAAGTGTGGTTCCACTGGTTAGCTCGATTTCTATGGCACTATGACTCAGCCAACAGATGTTCAAGTTCAATTAAAGTCCGGTGAAACTTGAATGTAAATGATGCTGAGTCACACAATATAACATGATGAAATAAAAGTGCATATGAGCATTATATCAACATGAGCATGGGTAGAGCAACGTAACCATATGGATCATTACCATCAATAATAACAATAAAGCACTTAGCCTACTTGATGCAGATGAACATGGCATAGCGATGATCGTACGTAACACATGTGCTTCATAACAGACGGTAATCATGCATCAGATGAACATCACTATCACCGGCATGTACTGCTACCAAGCATGACATATGAGAATAAAACTAGCAAGTAGTATATACTAACAAGGTGCATAAGAACATAGCATGAAGATAAGCACGTAACCAAAAGCATGACCGAAACGGTACTAGCAGTATTAAACGAGCAGTCATTTATTAAATATTCAAGTGAAAACCATGGCTACTGCAAATCCATCATGCAAGTGGCTGTCGTGGCTTGCCTGGGGGTGAAGGGTACTCTGGGAAGAAGTGTGGAAGGATCGCGGAAACATTTGCCGGGAACAGTTCTCTCCCGAAGGGGGCTGTTTATGAACAAGGGCAATATGGTCATTTTCACTATGTGAAAACATTATGAAAATGATACCAACATGACAGGCTCGATGAGACAAAGAAATGGGCTTTGGAATCACCTCAATCGGAGTTACGGTTGCGGAGATACGAGGGTTGGAACACCAGGGACTAATCTGTAAAAAAAATATTCACAGACAGGCCCCTAGCCGCTGAACTGAAAGCGCACTCGGTTGAAATACGCCTTCGCTTCAGGAAAACGCACTCTTGCCTGAAGCAGTGCTGAAATACGCTTCCCCCAAAGGGAAAACGTACTCCCACAGAATGCGCTTCCACTTAAACTGGCGGGCCCGGGTGTCGAGTCGATGACAGGTGGGGCCCGCATTAACTCTCCCTCCTCCTCGTTCCTTCTTCTTCCTCCCGTCGGCGCACAGAGGCAGGGGCGAGGCTGGCCGCCCCGACGGCGTTTCCCGGCGACTCCGGCCATCTCCCGCGGCGCTCCGCATACGGATGAGCTCGTCTTGGAGCGGCGCATCCAATGGTGTACGCGGCGACCGCTGGGGAGGACCGAGGCGACGGCAGCTTGGACTCCGGCGGAGGTGGCCTTCAGCCTAAATTAGGCACGGCGCTCCGGTGGCGTAGGGGAGTGGAGGGGCTTCGGGGCGAGGTCTAGGGCGGTGGTGGGGGCCTATGGTGGAGAAAGAAGGAGGGTAGGAGCTCGGGGATGCTCGGATTCGAGCGGAGCCCGACGGCGGTTGCAGCGGACTTGGGAGACGAGGAGAGACTTCGGGAGCGATTGGAGAGGCTGGGAGGGGTGCTTGGAGGGGGAGGAGGCCGTGGGTGAGCTCGGAGGGCTCGGGGGAGGGCCATTTATAGCCGTGGCTGAGGGGGATGACCGCGGACGCGTGGCCGTGGTTCGGCCATGGCCGCGTACGCGTGTGTGGACGAGCTCGGTCGACGGAAGGTGACAGGAAGGAACAGAGGGCAGTCTCACGGGGCAGAAGAAGTCGAGGAGCACGGGGAAGAAACGGCCAGAGGAGGAAGACGACGGCCGGCTACAGCTCGTCCATGGGCGCGCGGCGACGAGCTCCAACGAGCGAGCTACAGGAGGGGGAGAGGGGACCAGGGGGATGGAGGCGGCACGGGGGAGCTGTTGGACATGGTCGGACATGCGAACGCGACGAGCAGGGGAGGGGCCGGAGCTAGGCGACGTCCTGGGCGCGGCCACAGCGAGCAGAGCGCGTGCGTAGGCAGAATCCAACGCGGTCACCATGCGACATGTCACAGGAAGGACAGGAGGGGCTGGCAAACCTTGTCTGGTGGCTAGTCCTTGCTCCCCAAGGCTTCCCCGGAGTGAAATATCTAGAGAAGGAGCCAAGGAGAGGTGTGAGGCTTCGATGAAAGCTTGTTGTAGCAAACTTGATCATGTTACCGTGATCAACAGGGAGAAGCTAGGGGCCAAAGATGATGTCTGGGGTATTTAGAATAGGAGGGACTATCATCCTATGGAGTTAGAGAAGAAATGGAGCACAAATTAACACAGTTGCTTTGTAACTGCAAAATTGGTCCAGAATCAAGATCAAGATGGTGCACTCACATGGACTAACCACTTGAGCTCAAATTTGGCAAGGCAACATTTTTTGGATGTATGAAGATGCTGAAAAAGTTTCATACCAATTGGATTCACCAAAATGGTACTTGCTTCACAGACATCCTCTCTGTCCAGAAACTTGCAATAATTTTGGAGAGAAAGTTTATTGCTAAAATGATCCCAAATTTTGGGGAGAGAAGTGATATTGGTAGGATCATGATCTGGTAATTTTTCAGAATTAATGAAGCAATATAAAATATACTTGCTTCACAACCTGAAAATATTAACAGAATCAAATATTTGATGTTGTGCTCACACAGATGATTGGATGGAGCTGAAGATTGGAGGAGTGTGATGATATGAGCACATGAAGGAGTGTGCAAATTTTCAACTCATTTTGATAATCCTAGCTAGTACTTCCTTCACAATGGCTTCTGTTTGACAGAAACTTTGAAAATTTGCTCAGGAATATTCACTACAAAAATTGAATTGAATTTTGATAGGAGGCAATGATATGGACATGAAAAGGTGTCCAAAAATTTTGGGGTCAATCAAGCAAAGATAAATGACACTTCCTTCACAGAAAACCACATTGGACATTAATGAAGAATAAATATTGGGGAATTATTTTTGGGCTAGGATAGGAAGGTTTGGGCATATTTGAGCAATATATGACCCAAAGAAATTATGAGAATTATTTGGGAATTTTGTGGAAGATAGAAATATAGGTTGCTTCACAACCTAGGGCAAATAGGGTTATTCCTTTAATAGAAAAAGGAATATTCCCAATAACAATAATATTGGGATTGGGCTAAGATGAAAATGACAAGGTTTTGAGATGGTTTTGAGGATGACAAGCCACTTGGGAGAGGAATCAAAGGTGATCTCCTCAGGTTTCAAGCCCACACAGCCACGAAAAAAGAAATCTCAAGCAAAATCCTCAGAAAATCAAAAGAAAAAGAAAGGGCCAAAATCCAGGGTGTCACAAACCTTTCCCCATTAATGAAATCTCATCCTCGAGATTTGGTTGCTCAGGGAACAAATATGAATATACCTGACTTAAGGAAACCGTTTCCAACTCGGGTATCCTTTTCCTTATATGATTGTTCCTACTGAAATTTATATGACTTGACTGTCTGTCTCTGGGGTGGGTTGCTTCACCATATCCAATATTCTCATAGATCTTTCCTCATATGTTCATGCTTATACTGGCTCCAATTTCTTTCATATCTGCTGACTTAACTGGGGTGCGATCGATTATCGTGACTGAGATATATGCACAAGTCCGTGAGTGGTTTCCAATGGATGTATCATCCAGTACTGACAACATTCCATGGAGTCGTGAACCAATTTTCTCAGTGGGCATGAATTCTTTTCATCCTGGCATTGGGTTGCTTACTTAGATGCATGTCCTCCATGTTCAACACAGTGGCGTGAATCATAACTGTTCTTCTGGCAAAATCTGACTTCTCGCAGGAGTTTCTGAATCATCTTGACTAGATCCCCTATCTTGAGTATCAAATCCGTACCAAATATTTGACTGTCGCCTGTCATCACCAGCATAAAGGAGGTACGACCTTATAATGATAGTATCTACCAACTTGACTGATGGTAGTTTTGGCTAAGGAATCTTGTCGTGATAGGCTATCCTTTAATGATTACCATAAGTGAGGGCACATGTTTTGAGAATATTGTTCAGCATACTGATTACTCATCCAGTCGGTATATCCCTGTGAATCATGCAACAATTATCATACCTGTATTGTCGATCTTGCTCCTTCATTATTGGCTTGTTTGCCTGGATCCTTTGCGGGAAAGAGCTTGGCCATATATATATACCGGCGCTTGTGCCTAGATGTTCCCGAACTCCCGAACCGGGCAGTGACAGCAAAAAAGAAAAAAAAACACAACCATTCATCCCCGCCTCCCGCACCTCTGACTCTCCCCCGATCCCCCATCTAGGCTGCCGCCGCCGCCACCTACCCCCGTGCGGCTGCCTCCACCTGCACAAGGGCACCGCCGCCTGCCCCGTGTGGCCGCCTTCACGTGCACCAGGGCGTCGCCGCCTGCCCCGTGCGGCCGCCTCCACCTGCCCCAGGGCCCCGCCGCAGCTGCCATCTGCCTCGCTCGGCCGTCGCCTTTTTCCTGCTCCTCTCCGGCCACAAGCGCCGGCCCATGGCACCTCCCACCGACGGCCCCACCCCCAACGCTCCTCCTGCCGCCGCCGGGGATCCTCGAACACCATCAATCTTGCGCGCAGTCCTTGGCCGCCTGTCCACGCAGTCCCCTGCTTGCTGCCGACGCGGATCCAGTCAGCTCCTTCTCTTCCTCCGGTGATCTCCCCTGGCTCCTCATGTGCGGCGCGCCGCCCACCCTTCTGCCCGACCACCTGGGCCACTGGTGCGCCATCAGCTGGTCGCCCAACGCCGCTCCTCACGCCCAAGCGTTGCCGTGGTCGACCGACCGGTGCCTCCAGGGGTTCCAGTCACCTCCTAAAGCAGCGTCACGAGCCGCTGGGCCTCCCATGACCTTCCTCCTCCTACTGCTTCCTCCTGCCTTGGATGATTGAAGTGTGTGCGTCCAAATTTGCAGCGGCGGATCACACAACATGTTTTGACGGATACTGAAGTTTAGAGTGAATGGGCATTAAAAGTTCAGAGATGTATTTTTCATTACATTCAGAGATGGTTTTTCCCTGTTTTTCCATTTCTTAGCTCCTTGATTTATTAGATAAAATTCTGAGATCGACATTTCGTTAACTGAAGCCTCTAGTCTCATGTGTGTACTAAAAAACATTTTGCTCAGTATACTCTCCATCCTTGAAATACTTGAACCTGATCATATATACTGCTAAGTGATTGATCATGTAGATTAAAGAAAGAACAGAGAAGAGAAGCGAGTTCTAAAGCTGTTTTCAAAAATATGTGTGTTCAAAAAAGATGTTGATACACACAAAAAAAATTGTGGATGAGAAGTTCAATTTTTGAAAGCTTCAATGTGTGAACAAGCTGCGGGATTTGCTATTGTGCATATGAACTTTCTGGCAGCCATGCTTAGCGGCTTCACTGGCACCTGCTTGTACTAATGCGCGATTTATTTGGCTTAAAAAAATTTGTTTTTGCGAAGGTCAAGATGTTGTGTTGAAGAAGGTCAGGTGTGTGTTGTATATATGTGTGTGTGTGTGTGTTTAAAAAAATGCATACCTTCATTGCAAAACAGTATGTTCATTCTTTGATGTGAGGATTGTTCCCCGTGCAAAAGGATTGCAAAAGAAATTTCCATTTCCTTTATAGTGTTGTGTTTTTATTAGAAGAAAAGAAAAGAGAAGTTCAGTTTCTAACGATGACGTGGTTCAACGTGCAAACCAATTGAAAAACCGTACAGGTTCGCCTACCAAAATGTCCAACATTTCTTGTTGAAAAAATTTCGCTCTATTTTTTGAACTCTGCGTGAGAACTTTATGCTCTTTCAGATTTGTGCATTCGTATTTGTGTAAATGCATGTAGCACACGAAGTGTATGTGTATTGTTATGTGTAATTTTCTTGAATTATAATAGCATGCGAAGTTCATGTTTCAGAAATTCATAAGTTCACGTGTACCACATACCGAAGAAATTCATCAATGAAAAAAAAGGACTGCCTAGGCCATTTCACTGACAGCAAAAAATGCCTAAAAATGTTGCGAGACAAAAAAAATCTGCATAAGTTATAACATAGTAAGTTCATAGAAAGGGGGAAAAACATAATTTTGTTTTGTAAGTTTAACCATTTCTAAAAAATACCTTGAAGTTCAAATTTAAATAATAGGGCGGTTCAATGTTTATTACAAACCTGTAATTTTCCCCGTTACTATAGAATAAACAAGGAGTTCAAAAACTAAAAATGGAGCAGTTCGAAAAGTTTATAAAACATGGTGTTTCTACATTTTACTAAAAAAATGGAGAAGTTCAAATTTTAAAAACATAGAAGTTCAAAATGTTTATTCCAAAACCAAGAAGGTCAAATTAAAAAAATGGAGCAGTTTAAAAAGTTTGTAAACATGGATTTGGCCTTTTTTTTAATATCTGGAAGTTCAAATTTAAAGAAGTGAGCGGTTCGATGTTTATTACATAACTAGGACTTTTCCCTATACTAATGAATAACACGAAAAAAGTCCTAATTAAAAAAATGAAGTTGTTTGATGTTTATAAAAATCTTAGATTTTCCCCGATACTAAAGATTAAAACCACGAAGTTCAATTTTAAAAAACGGAGTAGTTCAATGCATATTAAAAACTCAGTCTTTTCTCGTTACTAAATAATAAAACCAAGAAGTTCTATTTTTAAAAGCAGAACAGTTTTATATTATTTGAAAACTTAATTTTTTCTGGTTACTAAAGAATAAGACCAACAAGTTCTATTCGAAATAACGAAGAAGTTCGATGTTTTTAACAAAACTCCAATTTTCACATTTCTAAAAAACACACAAAGAAGTTAAAAAAAAGTTGAGCGGTTCGATGTCTATGGAAAACTCAGATTTTTTCCGTTACTAAAATGAGATAGAGAGAAGTTCAAATTGACAACAGGCGGAAGTTCATGTACTGTATGGTGTGTGTTTCGTATGAGAAAACAGGAATAAAAAGGCGAAGTCTA
Organism: Thinopyrum elongatum; assembly: GCA_011799875.1. NCBI lineage: Eukaryota > Viridiplantae > Streptophyta > Magnoliopsida > Poales > Poaceae > Thinopyrum > Thinopyrum elongatum. The sequence continues at coordinate 128,151,332 of CM022302.1, forward strand.
AAAATTTTGTTGCTAGAAGTTCAAGTGCACAGCCCGGGAAAGTTCAAAAAGTTACTCTTGTTCAACAAGCTTCCACAACGGAAGCTCGAATTAAAATAACAAAAAAAAGTTTAGAAAATTTAATTAGTAAATGGATTTCCCCGTTTCTAAAAGAAACCTAGAAGTTCAAATTAAAGTAATGGAGCGGTTCAATGTTTACTAAAAACTTGGATTCTAGCCGCTAATAGAAAATAAAACCAACGTGAGGTTCGAATTAAAATACCCAAATGATAAGTGCCACATGTGTGGCACTTGTCAACTTGGACCACACGTGTTGGATACCATTAGATTCTGGGCGCACGAATCTTGACGCATATAATATGACACGTCAGAATTTTCGTGCGGGCGAACTCGTCGACCCACTGAACGGCACCGCGTTCGGGCGGACGTGTCGACCCACCGAACGGGCAACCGATTTGTTTCCTCTTCCTCCCTTATCCACTAGTTCTCTCATCTCCCCCTCCTCCATCGTCTCCCCTCCCCATTTCCGCCTCTCCATCAAATCCACCGACGACGAACTGCGCGACAGCACACGCTTCCCCCGACGACTCCCCCAGTGCGGTGTTGGCGATTGGCGCGACGGAGGCTCGGAGGGGGGCGGAGATCTATAGGAGGCTGCATGGAGCAAGATGAAATGGTCGTTGGGGCCAAGCACCGTCTCCTCCGCCGCCGCGCGCGTCCGAGGGTCGAGCTCGCCTCCGATGTGCCGCTCTTGCTGCGCCGCGACCGCGTAGGTGAGGGGGGCGGGCCCGCCTCCCTGTTATGCACTTTGCTGCCCCGCCCTCAGCACATGCCGGTATTGGTCGGTGACGCGGGAGGAGCTGGTCGACTGGAGTGGCAAGCGCCACGCCACACACGTCGTCGAAGTCGACTGCCCTGCGGTCATGGTGGCTAACAGCGACGACCCCTCGGAACCGCCTCTGCCTCCCTGCCGGTCCGTCGCCGAGCTCGGCAGCAGCAGCGAAGCTAATGTGGTTTGGGCTGAATGATTCAACGTGGGATGACGGCGACGACCGGGACCCTAGCTCGAGCGCACGGCCCACCACGGCTACATACTGCACTAGGCCCCAGCATTGGCTGCCTTCCTTGCAGGTAGCAATTCGCCCAACCCCTTTCCGTCAATTCATTGGAGGAGAGGCACAACACTCCTGAAATAGCTAGATAGGAGTAGATGACAACTTTTTACTGTTTTTTTGGTCATGGCAATCTTCACAGTACTTGTGTAGCTAGTGATGGCAGTTTTCATTTTTTAGTAGCGCTTATGTCATCATTTTTTTCATCAAACGAGGTGTTCAGGATGCATTAGAACTGCCATAGCAGTTTTGTGATGACAGTGCTTCCATAACAGTCTTGTGCTTGCATAGTCAGAAATGATTTTCACTGTGCATCTGATGATAGTGCCTGCATAACAGTTTTGTTTCATCTTTTAGTTCATTCTTCTCAATTTTGCCATGCAATGTCCCAGTGATATGCACAACCAATAATTGGTGTGAGTAGTTGCCATGGCAATTTTTCCTATAGTAGTTGTCATGGGCGGTTTTTTTTGCTACGAATAGGTGTGATGGCAATTATTTCTATAATAGTTGCCATGGCAACATTCTGCATTAGTTTGCCATGGCAATTTTTTGTACTAGTTGCCATGGGCAAAATTTCCACGAGTAGTTGCGATGGCAAATCTTTTCTGTAGTAGTTGCCATGGGCAGAATCCCTACAAGTAGTTGCCATAGCAAATTTTATTTGGGACATTTGCACACTATTTTACCATGACAGAAATGGTTAGTCAATTTTTTAACAATGGCAAAAAAAATAATTTACAAACCTTGGCAAATCTACTTAAATGCAATGCAATAGATTTGCCGTACTACATGGCACTTTTTTCCCTTGGAACATGGCAATTCTTTTTTTTTTACGAAGCATGGAAAATTTTAGTTAAATGGATTTTTTAGTACAAAATTGTCATAGCGCATGCAATTCATTTGCCATACTACATGGCAATTTTTTCCCTCCACCATGGCAAGTTTATTTTACGAACCACGGCAAAGTTAGTTAATTGAAATATGTTTTGCCATACTACATGGCAATTTTTCCACCCTAACCATGGCAATTCTATTTTGTGAAATATGGCAAACAGTTTTGCCATACTACATGGCAATCTTTTGCCCTATACCATGGCAAGTTTATTTTCTATGAACCATGGCAAATTTAGTTAATTGGAATAGATTTGCCATACCACATGGCATTATTTCTCTGGCCACGGCAATTGTTTTCTTTACAAACCATGTGAAATTCAGTTAAATGGATCATGGCAGATTTAGTAAAATGGAATCGGTTTGCCATACTATATGGCACTTTTTTCCCATTCAACATGGCAATTCAATTTCTTATGAAGCATGGCAAATTTAGTTAAATAGATCAGGGAAAATTTGGTAAAATGGAATAGATTTGCCATACTACATGGCACTTTTTTCCCATTGAACATGGCAATTCAATTTTTTACGAAGCATGGCAAATTTAGTTAAATGGATTTTTTTATTGAGTACAAAATTGTCATAGCGCACACAATTCGTTTGCTATAATACATGGCAATCCCCCCCGAACTATATCAAGTTTATTTTACGAACCATGGCAAAAGTAGTTAGTTGAAATAGATTTTGCCATACTACATGGCAATTTTCCCCCTAACCATATCAATTCTATTATATGAAGTTTTGCAAATTTAGTAAAATGGAATAGATTTGCCATACTACATGGCAATTTTTCCCCCCTACCATGGCAAGTTTATTTCCTAAGAGCCATGGCAAATTTAGTTAGTTGGAATAGATTTGCCATACGACATGGCATTTTTCCCCTGGCCATGGCAATTCTATTTTTTTGCAAAGCACGTACAATTTAATAAAATGGAATAGATTTGCCATGCTTTATGGCATTTTCCCCCAAACCATGGCAATTGTTTTTTGCAAACCATGTGAAATTTAGTTAAATGGATCATGATAAATATTGTTGCATTTTTTTTGTCATGGATATTATATGTCCAACAAACACCATAGTGCATGCAATAGATTTGCCATGTCAATCTTTTACTTCTTTATTTTTTTCCATGGCAAACTTATATTTTTTATTCCCATAGCAAATTTTACATTCAACTCCGTGGCAATTTTATTTTCCACATACACGGCAATTTTTACCTCCCTCGCTTACGACAAATGTACATTTATGTAGCATGGCAAGTTTACTTTTATTTTGACATGTCAAAAAAAAATTCATGCACACTCTTCATCCTTTTTATAGTAAAAATGTCATATATTTTTAATCTACATTTTTCTTGCCACCATGTTCAGGTGTAAATTGCCTTGATCTCTTACTTTTTTTTCCATTTTTTTTGGGATTTTTTGGGTATTTTTGTTCTCTACGTATCATGAAATTTTTTAATGTTCGACCATTGCAAAAAAATCATAGCACAGCAAAATATTGCTTTATTAGTCACAGCCAAAAGTGGATTTTTAGTCACTTTATAATTAGGCCAAACTGGGCTTTAGTTTTTCTTTTTTCAGTCTCACAACAAACAGGCCTGTAGGTCCCCTTGGGAGGGTGTTCGGTCGTGGGATCCTGTTTGTGACGAATCGTTCGATCAAATTCCCCACAGGATCGAACGTGTGGTCCGGGGTTCCACATACCGCACGCATACGGTGGCTACCAGGGTCCTCCTTCAGCCCACACGTGTGGGCGGACTTACTTCGTGCCACACGTGTGGCAGTTATCGGCGTCCTTAAAATAACATGGAAGTTTGGACTTTATTAAAACCTAAGATTTACATGTTCGAAAAACAAAAACAAAAACCAATGCCATTTTGGCATTTTTAAAACCAACTCATAAAATGAAAAACATTTCTTGCTAGAAGTTCAAGCGCTCGACGAGGGAAAGTTGGAAATTGTTACCCACTTTATGCACACATAATTCTCTCTCCCGTTTGTGTCTATGTTTTTACAAATAAATCAAAATTTAAAAAAATGTGAAGGGGGTCCAATATTTATGACAAAACTAGGATATTTTGATGCTAAAAGAAATAAACCAAGAAGTCCAAATTACAAAATAGAGAAGTTCGATATTTATAAAGAAACTCAGATTTTCCTTGTTAGTAAAGAATAAAGATGACAAAGTTCAAATTAAAATAGAGGATTAGTTCGATGTATACGGGAAACTCAAATTATTACCGTCTCTAAAGAAAAATAAAACTATGAAGTGCAATTTACAAAAAAAAAAGTTTGATGCTTATTTAAAAACATATTTCCTTTTTAAGAATATGACTAAGAAGTTGAAATTAAAATAATAGAGAAGTTCAAAGTATATAAAAAAACTCAGATTTGTTGCAAGAAGTTCACGTGCACCTCCGTGCACTGTTCAGAATTTATATTGCGGGACGTCCGACCTCCATTTACATGTTTTAAAATGGCAAAAAATGGCGTCCGACCTTCAATTGCGTTTAATTCGACGTATTCACGAAAATGCGACAGAAGTTCATAGTGAAAACAACGAGAAGTTCAAGTACTGCAAGGAATGCATTTCAGGTGAGAATAAAAAGTATAGAAAAATAAAAGCTTAAAAGGTTTGTTGAAAGAAGTTCAAGTGCTCTTTCCGGGGAAGTTCAAAAATTCTTGCGAGAGAGGTTCACCTTGTATTTCCATGTTCGAAAACACAAAAAAGAAATTGCTTTTTTGCGTTTTAAAATAATTCTCTCAATCCACAAAGAAGTTTAGTTATTATTTGGGAGCAATTTGATTTCAAAAAGAAAATAAAAAATTCAAATTATAAAAACGGAAAAAGTTCATGTACTACATGGTGTGTGTTTAATATGAGAAAAATGAATTAAAAGGCAAGGTCCAATTTTGTTGTTGTTATAAGTTCAAGTCCTCGATCGGAGAAAGTTAAAAAATTATTGTGAGAGAGGTTTTGTACAAAAGGAATATTATTTGTGTAACAGTGACGAATGGATGGGAAAATCACAAACGAAAATACGTCATAGATGTTCAACGTGAAAACAGCAGGAAGTTCAACTACTACACTGAATGAATTTCAGATGAAAAACTTTTAAAACCGTCGCGAGTATGAAAAAATGATCTACACGGGAAAGTTGCGTGTTTACAGCAGCTTTCCATCGGTATATCACTTGCTCAATTCCGGTGAGTGGATGTAGAGCTACGGATTCAAAAACGCACGTGAAAAACAGAGTGAAGTTCAAGTAAACATGCCAAGAAGTTCAAGTTCTTCACGCTGTGCATTTTTGAAGAATTTGTTTCGCGATAAAGGCAGAACGCATGATCTCACCGTTTTCAAAATTACTTTAAAACCGCTAGAAATTAGTTAAAACCATCAACATGAAAAAGTTTCGCATTTTCCGTAGCTTTTCAACGGTATATTATTTGCCCCATTTTGATAAAATTTGTAGAAATTACAGCAAAAATACATTTTTAGCCATTTTCAAAATTGACTTAAAACAGCAAGGAATTGGGAGAAACAATATATACCAAAAATTTTCGCATTTCCTCAAACTTTCCAACGCCATATCATTTGCTGCATTTGGACGTACGGTTAAAAAATTAGCTTGAAAATACGAACTCGGTGGAATTTGTACCGTTTTCTAAATTACTTTTAAACCGTTCAAAATTAGAAAAACATTTCAACATGAAAAAGTAGCGCATTTTCATAACTTTCCAATGCCATATTATTTGCCTCAATTGGATTAGCCGTTTAGAAATGACATCGAAAATACGAACTCGGCTGTTCGGTTTGCAAAATTTTACGATTTTCGAAATTACTGTTTAACCATAGGGAATTAGAGAAAACTATCAACATGTGGAACGAGCGGTTTTGCAGCAGCTTTCCAACGCCATATTATTTGCCTCATTCCGATAAACGGTTTAGAAATGCGATATAAAATACGATTCATGTTTTTTGTATGAAGAAAAAACGGTTTTCAAAAGTGCTCTTAAACCGCTTACATTTTGCCAAAAATTCAACTTGGGTCATGATACTCGTGTCCATAGCTTTCCAACGGTATATCGCAAGCCTCATTTGGACAATGTTGGCGGAAGTTCAACCTAGCAATGGGGGAAGTTCAGGTCGAACAACTCAGGCAGTAAATTTGCAAAAAACGCAAGTTCATCTTGACCCGAGAGCAAAACCCGTCAATGAGCGAGATTCCTATTTAAAACGGGCATTTAGTTGCTAAAAACTGTTTGGAGATTACACTTACATCACATAGAACACGACTGACCAAAATAATTCGCGCGGGAAGACACGGTTGCGAAGATAGCCCGAAGGTCGGGTTCCTACAGAGGGAAGTTCAGGCGTGTAACTCAGGAAGTTCATGTTGGCTTTCTTCAAAGCTTGTCGGTTCTTGCATCACCCACTGAGGTGTATAACTGGCTTTCTTCCTCTTGCATAACTGGTGAGGTTGTCGGCTTCTTACCTTGACTTCATCATCATACGAGTGACTTGCACGGACTTGGCAGCATGCTTATAGTATAAGTATTTGATTTCCCGAGGTAGACACTTGTGTTCTGACTGATTCTTGTTTCTGAACACACTGTTGCGGATCTGATTCTTGGGATGCACTGCCATATGCTGTCAACTCGTTGTGTAATACCTTGTACCAGTGTCGTACTGAGGAAGATTGGACAACTTGTGTTGGAAACCATCAAAAGTATTGTGCTGAGGAAGACTGGGTACCGTACTTCAGAAGCTTCCCCCCTTAAAAACTTGCTGGGGGAGACTCGGTACCTTGTGCCGGAAGCTTTTGCGGTGGCGTACCGAAGAAGGCAGAGTTCTTACCCAGGAAGTCATCCACCTATCGTGCTCAAGAAGATAGAGGAATCTTGCATTGGAAGCTTCTCGGGTAGCTTGCGATGGAAGACTGTGTTGCTTACACCAGAAGCTTTTTACTGTGGTATGTTGACTGAATGCCATATATATATCCTTTAATATTTTTGCTGCCGATTATTCATATGAAAAAGGTTGTTCGACTATCCTTCTTGCGGAACACTGAATTCATAGTACATTCTGACTTGCTTCCGGGGTATACCATATTTCAAATCTTACTCATAACAGAATCAACCTTGTATATAAACCATTCCTTTGACTGATAATATACTGTTGGTCTTGCACCCAAAGCTGTCTTCCGACTGATTCCGTCATTACTGCTATGAAGATTGCACACTGATGTATACTTGATGCTGATAATCAAACCAAGATATCTTTTGCAGTCAGACCAGATATTTCCAATATAAAGCAGTCGGCTGAGAATTCCATAATGTTTAGCTGAGCTTCCAAATATCTGAACTCATTGCTGATTCTTCGGGTCCGGTGTCGGTGGACGAGCAACTTTAATAAGGGAAAAATAATGCAGCACCAAGGGCCCAAAGAAATAAGCAAAAGAAACGACTAAAACAAAAGCACACAAAGCATACAAACAATATCATATTCAAGCAACACCACATATTACTTCTACTCACAACAATAATATGCATGCATACCTAAGCAGACAAATCTCGTGGAAACTCCGGTATTGTGATCTATTATGCTGTGGCGGTGTGCACGAAAGTGAATTCTCATGTGGAAGGAGTTGGTGTAAACAAGGTTACACCAATAACTGGCTTAACACCGGTCGCATCTGGGCAGACACGGAGGTCACGATCACACCATCATCAAGCGTACGGAAGGGAACCATACACGTCCAAAGAATGGGGTGACAGGGTAGGGTAGAGGTGAAAAACAAGGCCTGCCGACATTGCCCTTTTCTGATAGCAGAGATCAGTAAGGGTTGCCAACACGGCGAGATGAATGGCACGATTTGGGATAGGAACATGGCTATCACCGAAAAGGTAGGGGTGACTGGCGGAAGGATAGGGATGTAATACCCGCAAAAGGTGTCTGGAACACTTGGTACCTCGGCATCACTCCGCTGGGACAGAGATGATGCCAAACACCGAAGAGCAGGCATGCAAAACTGGAGGGTGCAGGTAGTGGATCGAAACTGATGCCACATACACTCACAAGATTAACCGTTAGCGACCAGATAGTACTATATGCATCCTATGCAACAAACAAATGCAACAACCAAATGCACCAAACCGACCAGACTCTATACTACCGCTTTCTAACGTTCGCGCGGACTAGGGCCTCCTACAGCCATACCTGCTCTGATACCAACCGTTGTGGCACCCCGGCTTAGAGGAAACCGGAACGACCCGTATTCCAGCACAGAGACAAGTCTTCTGGAATACAACACTGCTAGCATAGAATAAATCAGCTTTTTATTACAAATACTCGGGGATACAAGGGTTCCGATATAACCAGGAATTACATCGGCACGGCGACACTATGCTTGCCAAGGTTGCTCTATGCTAGCAGCAGAACAACTCGTAGCCGCGGAATAACTTCTAGCAACGGAATAACGACGATAGTGAAGGACTCCACTCCGCAGGGACTATGGCTGGAACGCTTATCCTAGCTCGCCAACAAGGGATCCACGGCAAACAAGTAAGCAGACAAAGCATGACCTACAACATGCAACATGCTACAAATATCACTTACTCTGTTCGGGGTTACCGCGTAACCACCAAATATATGCCACTCTTACTTACCATCGTGGTCACGGGATCACTTCAATCATTATCAAGAATACCATCGGGATCTTCACCAGATCACCTTATCAATATCAAGAATACCATCGTGATCCTCACAGGATCACCTCATCAATATCAAGAATACCCTCGTGATCCTCCCGTGACCACATAAAGATCAACCAACTTCTTTCCTCATCAAACCGGGTTGTTTATTAGTCAGGTTTTTAATACTGTTGACCCATAGTGTGACCTACTATGAACTGGACCCTTATCCGCGGGCACGGCTATCGATAGATTAAACACACTCTGTAGAGGTTAGTACACTGTACCCACACCACGGAACCCAAGGCCTTGTGCTCCCATTCGGGTGGTCCAACGGTGTTCCGACAAAACCGATCTACTGCCATGACACACTCCCGGCCACTCCGACAAACTCCCCTTTGGGCTAAGTCATGGGTGGCCCCGATGTCACCTCGTGACATCCAACGGCCACCGTCGTGGTAAAACAAAACGGTCCCAAACAGGGACATGAGCTCAATACCAACACGGGCACACAAGGCTTATGTCCACCTACCTAATCAGGGTAGCGCGCGCCCCATAACCTTCCCTAGTTGGAGGCACCGGTGAGAGGCACGACAATAGACCCAGTTAGGAGGACCCATAAAGCAAGTGTGGTTGCACTGGTTAGCTCGATTTCTATGGCACTATGACTCAGCCAACAGATGTTCAAGTTCAATTAAAGTCTGGTTAAACTTGAATGTAAATGATGCTGAGTCACACAATATAACATGATGAAATAAAAAGTGCATATGAGCATGATATCAACATGAGCATGGGTAGAGCAACATAACCATATGGATCATTAGCATCAATAATAATAATAAAGCACTTAGCCTACTTGATGCAGATGAACATGGCATAGCGATGATCGTACGTAACACAGGTGCTTCATAACAGACGGTAATCATTCATCAGATGAACATCACTATCACCAGCATGTACTGCTACCAAGCATGACATATGAGAATAATACTAGCAAGTAGTATATACTAACAAGGTGCATAAGAACATAGCATGAAGATAAGCACATAACCAAAAGCATGACCGAAACGGTACTAACAGTATTAAACGAGCAGTCATTTATTAAATATTCAAGTGAAAACCATGGCTACTGCAAATCCATCATGCAAGTGGCTGTCGTGGCTTGCCTGGGGGTGAAGGGTACTCCGGGAAGAAGTGTGGAAGGATCGCGAAAACATTCACCAGAAACAGTTCTCTCTCGAAGGGGGCTATTTACGGACAAGGGCAATATGGTCATTTTCACTATGTGAAAACATTATGAAAATGATACCAACATGACGGGCTCGACGAGACAAAGAAATGGGCTTTGGAATCACCTCAATCGGAGTTACGGTTGCGGAGATACGAGGGTTGGAACACCAGGGACTAATTTGTAAAAATATTATTCACAGACAGGCCCCTGGCGGCTGAACTGAAAGCGCACTCGGGTGAAATACGCCTTCGCTTCAGGAAAACGCACTCTTGCATGAATCAACGCTGAAATACGCTTTCCTCGAAGGGAAAACGTACTCCCGCAGAATGCGCTTCCACTTAAACTGGCAGGCCTGGGCATCGAGTTGATGACAGGTGGGGCCCACGTTGACTCTCCCTCCTCCTCGTTCCTTCTTCCTCCTCCCGTCGGCGCACAGAGGCAGGGGCGAGGCCGACCGCCCCGACAGCGTTTCCCGGCGACTCCGGCCATCTCCCACGGCGCTCCGCATACGGATGAGCTCGTCTTGGAGCGGCGCATCCAATGGTGTACGCGGCGACCGCCGTGGAGGACCGAGGCGACGACAGCTTGGACTCCGGCGGAGGTGGCCTTCGGTCGAAATTGGGCACGGCGCTCCGGTGGCGTAGGTGAGTGTAGGGGCTTCGGGGCGAGGTCTAGGGCGGTGGTGGGGGCCTATGGTGGATAAAGAAGGAGGGGAGGAGCTCGGGGATGCTCAGATTCGAGCGGAGCCTGACGGCGGCTGCGGCGACCATGGGAGATGAGGAGAGACTCCGGGAGCGATTGGAGAGGCTGGGAGGGGTGCTTGAAGGGGGAGGAGGCCGTGGGTGAGCTCAGAAGGCTCGGGGGAGGGCCATTTATAGCCGTGGCCGAGGGGGATGACCGCGGACGCGTGGCCATGGTTCGGCCATGGCTGCGTACGCGTGTGTGGATGAGCTTGGTCGACGGAAGGCGACGGGAAGGAATAGAGGGCAGTCTCACGGGGGCAGAAGAGGTCGAGGAGCATGGGGAAGAAACGGCCAGAGGAAGAAGATGACGGCCGGCTACAGCTCGTCCGTGGGCGCGCGGCGACGAGCTCCAACGAGCGAGCTACAGGAGGGGGAGAGGGGTCCAGGGGGACTGAGGCGGCACGGGGGAGCTGTTGGACATTGTCGGACGTGCGAACGCGACGAGCAGGGGAGGGGCCGGAGCTAGGCGACGTCCTGGGCGCGGCCATTGCAAGTAGAGCGCGTACGTAGGCAGAATCCAACGCGGTCACCACGCGACATGTCACGGGAAGGACAGGAGGGGCTAGCAAACCTTGTCTGGTGGCTAGTCCTTGCTCCCCAAGGCTTCTCCGGAGTGAAATATCTAGAGAAGGAGCCAAGGATAGGTGTGAGGCTTCGATGAAAGCTTGCTGTAGCAAACTTGATCATGTTACTGTGATCAACAGGGAGAATCTAGGAGCCAAATATGATGTCTGGGGTATTTATAATAGGAAGTACTATCATCCTGTGGAGTTAGAGAAGAAATGGAGCAGAAATTAACACAGTTGCTTTGTAACTACAAAATTAGTCCAGAATCAAGATCAAGATGGTGCACTCACATCGAGTAACCACTTCAGCTCAAATTTGGCAAGGCAACTTTTTTTGGACATATGAAGATTCTGAAAAAGTTTCGTACCAACTGGATTCACCAAAATGGTACTTGCTTCACACACATCCTCTCTATCCAGAAACTTGCAATAATTTTGGAGAGAAAATGGATTGCTAAAATAATCCAAAATTTGGGGGAGAGAAGTGATATTGGTAGGATCATGATCTGGTAATTTTTCAGAATTAATGAAGCAATATAAAATATACTTGCTTCACAACCTGAAAATATTAACAGAATCAAATATTTGATGCTGTGCTCACATAGATGATTGGATGGAGCTGAAGATTGGAGGAGTGTGATGATATGAGCACATGAAGGAGTGTGAAAAATTTCAACCATTTTGATAATCCTAGCTAGTACTTCCTTCACAATGGCTTCTGTTTGACAGAAACTTTGAAAAATTGCTCAGGAATATTCACTAGGAAAATTGAGTTGAATTTTGACAGGAGGCAATGATATGGACATGAAAAGGTGTCCAAAAAGTTTGGGGTCAATCAAGCAAAGATAAATGACACTTCCTTCACAGGAAACCACACTAGACAGAAATGAAGAATAAATATTGGGGAATTATTTTTTGGCTAGGACAGGAAGGTTTGGGCATATTTGAGCAATATATGACCCAAAGAAATTATGAGAATTATTTGGGAATTTTGTGGAAGACAGAAATATAGGTTGCTTCACAACCTAGGGCAAATAGGGTTATTCCTTTAATAGAAAAAGGAATATTCCCAATAAAAATAATATTGGGATTGGGCTAAGATGAAAATGACAAGGTTTTGAGATGGTTTTGAGGATGACAAGCCACTTGGGAGAGGAATCAAAGGTGATCTCCTCAGGTTTCAAGCCCACAGAGCCACGGAAAAAGAAATCTCAAGCAAAATCCTCAAAAAAAGAAAGGGCCAAAATCCAGGGTGTCACACCCACCTAAACCATCTAAGAATAAGGATGAGGAAGAATTTGAACGCTTTGCTGAAATGCTTAGGCCAGTCTTTTTGCGTACCCGTTTGAATGATATTTTGAAGATGGCCCCTTATGCTAAATATATGACAGATATTGTCACCAATAAAAGAAAAATACCTGAAGCTGAAATCTCCACCATGCTTGCAAATTATTCTTTTAAGGACGAAGTACCTAAAACTAGGAAATCTAGGAATACCGACTATACCATGCTCCATTAAAAGAAGTTATGTCAAAACTGCCTTATGTGATTTGGGAGCCGGTGTTAGTGTTATGCCTTTCTCTTTATATAAAAGACTTGATTTGAATAAAATCACACCCACTGAAATATCTTTGCAAATGGCTGACAAATCAACTACCATACCCATCAGTGTTTGTGAGGATGTGCCCATTGTATTTGCAAATGTTACTATCTTAATAGACTTTGTTATACTTGATATGCCCGAGGACGATAATATGTCGATTATCCTTGGTAGACCCTTTTTGAATACTGCAGGGGCTGTTATTGATTGCAACAAAAGCAAAGTCACTTTTCATATCAATGGTAATGAGCATACGGTGCACTTTCCGAAGAAACAATTTCAAGTGAATGGTATTAATGTTATTGAAAAGAACCCGACAATTACTATTGAAAGTTTTCAACTCCCTCTATCTACTGCCAAAAAGAAATATGAAATACTTATTGTAGGGGATATGCACATTCCCGTTGAGGTAACTTAGTGTTATACGAAGATTCTTTGGTTTCATGTTAATCGAAAATAGTTTGTTAATAAGACTTGATCAACCTTATTAATGGATTATTTTTTAGAGACATGTGGTCGATGAATTTAGTAAGCACAACCTTCTGTCCCTACCTTTTGTTTTATGTTATTTTGGGTTAAATGCAATAAAATGCCATGTTTACCCTATTTTCTGAATTATCTTTGCAATAAAAAATAGCCTAAAAATAAAAGTGCTCAGAGTGACATGAAATTTTAACATGATTTTTTATGAATATTTAAGAATTTCTGGTACTGAAAACAACACAGGGTGGGTGCCCCAGGTGCCCACTAGGCACCAGGGCACGCCACACCCCCAGGGCGCACCCTGGTGGGTAGTGGGCCCCATGAGGAGCCCCACACTTACTCCCTCAGCTCACATCTTCACTCACCTAAATCCCTGTAGCTCTCTCTCTCTCTCGTGTTCTTGCTCCCAAACCTGAGATTTTTGATCTCTTTGCTCGGAGCTACGTTTCCGAAATTGTTTTGGGGGATTGCTACTTGGTATGTGAATCCTCTATTGCTCCAATTAGTTTTTGCTTTAGTGGTTTATATTTTGAGTAATTAGCTACTCTTAGTGCTACTGAAAAAGAGCTTGCATGTTAGATTCTTGGAGTTCCAAGTAGTTTGAATGCTTGATATAGCCTCTAGACTTCCATATGAGTAGTTGCTACCAGTTTTGTGAAGTTTTATTGATATTATTTTGTGTCGCAAATTTTTTCAGAAATTTGTTCATAGGAAAAATGGATTTCTTCCGGAGGAGTTCTTCTAAAAGGAATGCCAAAGGAGTCATTGGGGAATCCTCGGACAGCGACCTCAACATTCCGCGAAGGAAGGGGGTCCGACCATGCGAATGGCCGCACAATCCCTTCATGAACGAAGCCGTGTCCTACTAAGAGGTCGCCCAATTCGTTGCAAATGTTGGGCTGACCAACTTCCTCGTAGATGAGTGTGACCAACACCACATCCTTACGAATTCCGTTGTGCAAAACTTTCATTTCCTGAATAGGCTCGAACCCCCTGCAGTGCGCTTTGATTTATATTCTGAACATCATCAGATACCACTTGCTGAAATCTGTGAGATATGTTTAATTCCTTCTGATGGGGAATTAATAGAGCCTAGACCGGCGGAGTTTGATGGTTTCCTCCGCACCTTAACTATGGGAGAGGAAAGGGGCGTGTCGAAAGCCACAACCACTAGTTTTCAATTTCCTTTTGTGCATTACTTTGCTTTATTCATAACGAAATGCTTGACTCCTAGGGAGAAAGGCAGTATACTCAGTGCCCCTGACCTTGCCATTCTACGCCGTGCACTTCATAATGACCACACTTATAACCTCGAGGCAATTATTGCACGCCACCTGCACACTAATAGGACTAATTAAGGGTAAAATTCATGGTGGTATTTTTTCTACTCGCCTAGCGAGACATTTCAATGTTGCTATAGGTCCCCATGGTTATTTATTGCCTAGAGTTTACTTGGATCACCAGTCGATGGTTTGTCACCACTTTATTGATACCCCTGAGCCTCCTCACCACATTCGTTATAATTTAGTTTTTAGTGAGGATACTCGTGATATTATTCTGTTGCCTGCACCTGCTTTGTTTGACTCTTATGCCAGGAACAGATACACCGTCCTACCAGCAGACATCGTTGCCTACCGTAACGTGTTGGCAGCAGGAGAGGATGAGGCCCAGGATTGGGATGCTCAGGTGCCGTCGCCTCATCACTTCCATATGGGACCTGATGGCTACTACGGATGGTGATTACCTAGCTAAGCAAAAGCCTAAGCTTGGGGGAGTACGTATTTCTCACCGATGTTACATTCATGTTCACACATTTCACTTTAGGTGTCGGTGTTCATCCTTTTTCATTGTATTATCCATATTATATTTATTTTCTCGCTTTCTTCATGTGTGTTTGAAAAACTTTGAGAAAATTCAAAAGTATTTCTCGCTTCTTTTTGGTTTTTCTTTCTAGCTTAAATTAGTTGTCGCATTAAAAGAAAACCCAAAAACATTTCTCGATTCTTCTTTTGCTTGTTGGGAGCTTTCCCGTGTAAATAGTTTTTCTCTTTTTTTCTTTTGTTATTTTGTTTCCTCCAAGAAAAACTAAAAACTCCAGAAATATTTTAGTGTGTTTTCTGAAATTCTTTTCTTTTGTTGAGTTGTACTAAGGAGAAGACCACGATGAAAATGTTGAGTGGCTCTCATATGCATTATTATTGATCTAACAAGCAGCCCATATTATTTTGTCTTCTCCTTTGAATAAAATGCTTGCAGATTCCAGCTTAATCCATGATACGTCTCCAACGTATCTATAATTTATGAAGTATTCATGCTGATATATTATCATTCTTGGATGTTTAACAATCATTTTATAGCAACTTTATATCATTTTTTGGGACTAACCTATTGACCCAGTGCCTAGTGCCAGTTGCTGTTTTTTGCTTGTTTTTTACATCGCAGGAAATCAAAATCAAACGGAGTCCAAACACCGCGAAACTTTTTGAGGATTTTTTATGGACCAGAACACTTCCAATGGGCCAGAGCAGCACCTGGGGGGGTGCCCCGAGAAGGGCACAACCCACCAGGGCGTGCCTGGGGGCCCAGGCGCGCCCAGGTGGGTTGTGCCCACCTCGGTGGCCTCCTGCACCCCCTCTTTACCCTATAAATTCCCAAATATTCCAAAAACCCTCGGGGTAACCCTAGATCAGAAGTTCCGCCACCGCAAGCCTCTGTAGCCACGAGAAACCAATCTAGACCCCGTTCCGGCACTCCGCCGGAGGGGGAAATCATCACCGGTGGCCATCTTCATCATCCCCGCGGCCACCACAATGAGGAGGGAGTAGTCCACCCTCGGGGCTGAGGGTTTGTACCAGTAGCTATGTGTTTAATCTCTCTCTCGCTCGTGTTCTTGAGATGTCATGATTTTGATGTATCGCGGGCTTTGTTAATATAGTCGGATCATATGGTGTTTTCTGCTCTCTATCTTGTGATGAATTGAGTTTTCCCTTTGAGATTTTGTTTTATCGGATTGAATACTTTTATGGATTTGAGAGCACTTGATATATGTCTTGCATATGAATACCCGTGGTGACAATGGGGTATTATTTTGATTCACTTGATATATGTTTTGGCACTCAACTCGCGGATTCCCGAGGTGACATTGGGGTAATCTACGCATAGGAGTTGATGCACGTTCTTGTCTTTTGTTTCTCCGGTAGAAATCTTGGGGCACTCTTTGAGGTTCTTTTTGTTGGATTGAGTATTATGAATCTGAATTTGCTTTGGTGTTATTTTAGTACGAACTCTTGATAGATCGATCAGAAAGAATAACTTCGTGTTGTTTTAGTACGAACTCTTGATAGATCGATCGGAAAGAATAACTTGGTGTTATTTTAGTATGAACTCTTGGATAGATCGATCAGAAAGAATAGCTACAAACAATTTCTTCTTATGTTCTCCACTAGATAGGAACTTTGGAGTGATTCTTCATCGCACGTTGAGGGATGGTTATATGATCCAATTATATTAGCATTGTTGAGAGATTGCACTAGCGAAAATACGAACCCTAGGCCTCATTTTCAAGCATTGCAATACCATTTGTGCTCCGATTTATCAATTGCTACCTTGTTGTTTTTTATTGTTCTTATTACAAAAATCAATATCTACTATCATTACTACGCTTTTATTACCATCTCTTCGCTGAACTAGTGCACCTATACAAATTACCATTGTATTTGGTGTGTTGGGGACACAAGAGACTTTTTATTATTTGGTTGCAGGGTTGTTTGAGAGAGACCATCTTCATCCTATGCCTCCCACGGATTGATAAACCTTATGTCATCCACTTGAGGGACATTTGCTACTGTCCTACAAAACTCTGCGCTTGGAGGCCCAACACGAGTCTACAAGAACAAGTTGTGTAGTAGACATCAAGCTCTTTTCTGGCACCGTTGCCGGGGAGGTTAGGTAAGCAGCACTCACGTCCCGTCAACGATGCTCTTTTCTGGCGCCGTTGCCGGGGAGGTGAGTGCATGAAGGTATATCTTTAGATCTTGCAATTGAATCTTTTATTTTCTTGTTTTATCACTAGTTTGGTTTATAAAAGAAAACTACAAAAAAAAATGGAATTGAGGTTGCATCATATTATTGATCATCTTTATAGTATCTTTCTTGAAAATGATGGATTGGAAAATTGTGCTCAATTGATAGAAGAAGAATTCTATAAAATGTTTGGCACAAAATATTTGAATGATGAGCATGATTGCAATGTTGTTAGTATGAATTCTTTGAATATCCACGATGCTAATGATATGCAAGGCCATAAGCTTGGGGATGCTATGTTTGATGAAGATGATATTTTTAGTCCCCCAAGATTTGATGTGCAAATTTGTTATAATGATTGCATGCCTCCTATTTATGATGATTATAATGATGAAAGTGGATTCGGAGAGGTCATGACTTTATTTAGTGATGAATCCACCATTTTGGATGAGGCTTCAATTGACTATGACAACAAAGTTGCTATCTATGATGATTATGGTGATGACATGTATGCTATAAAGAATAATGTTAACCATGAAACTTGTCATCATAATTTTAATTTTCAATCACATGATAGTTATTTTGTTGAGTTTGCTCCCACTACTATTCATGAGAATAAATTTGCATATGTGGAGAGTAATAAAAATTCTATGCTTGTGGATCATGAAAAGAATGCTTTATGTGATGGTTATATTGTTGAATTCATTCATGATGCTACTGAAAATTACTATGAGAGAGGAACTTATGCTTTTACACATTGCAATAATATCAAGTTTTCTCTCTATGTGTTGAAAGTTTTGAAGTTGCACTTCTTTTGCCTTCCTATGTTAGTTGATTCTTGTTCCCATAAGGAGTTTGCTCACAAAATCCCTATGCATAGGAAGTGGGTTAGACTTAAATGTGCTAGTCATATGCTCCATGATGCTCTCTTTGTGTTTCAATTCTTATCTTTTATGTGAGCATAATTGAAATCATCATGCCTAGCTAAAAAGGCATTAAAGAAAAGTGCTTGTTGGGAGAACCCAACACTTTTACCTACTGTTTTTGTGTGTTCACATGATTATGCTACTGTAGTAATCATGTTTTATAGCTTTTGTTTCAATAAAGTGCCAAGTAAAGCCTTTGGGATAGTGTGGATAATAGTTGACTTGATTCTGTGCAAAAACAGAAACTTTTGCGTCCAGTGCAGAAATTCCTATCTTTTACTGGAACGTAGAAAAATTCTGAAATTTTTACAGTTGATGGGTATACAAATTTTCTACGTTTTATTCGTTTTTCAGAATTTGTGGAGTTACAGAAGTATTATCTTAATTCAGATCTTTATGTACTGTTCTGTTTTTGACAGATTCTGTTTTCAATGCATAGTTTGCTTGTTTTCTAGTTTCTATGGCTTATATTGCTCAATATAAATTGTGGAAATGATAAGTTACAGTAGTAATTGTGTGAGAACAATTATGAATCTTGTCTTTAACAGTACTAAAGTGAATGATTGGTCTTTATCATACTAACCCATCTCACGAAGTTCCGTTAAGTTTTGTGTGATTGAAGTTTTCAAGTTTTGGGTGAGATATCAATATGAGGAGAATAAGGAGTGACAAGACCCTAATATTGGGGATGCCCAAGGCATCCCCAAGGTAATATTCAAGGAAGATCCAAGCAACTAAGCTTGGGGATGCCCCGGAAGGCATCCCCTCTTTCGTCTCCGACATTATCGGTAACCTCACTTGGAGCTATATTTTCATTCGTCACATGATATGTGTTTTGCTTGGAGAGTCATTTTATTTTATTTTTATTTGCTTGCTTCTACTTATAATAATGTTTTTCATCTTTTTTTTCAATAAAAATGTCAAGGATAGCCTTTACCATGCTTATTTTGCAAGTCTACATGTTGCTGTTTGAAAAGAGAAAGTTTACTGCTGTTGCAAAAATTCCCTAGAAAAGGAAGAATGTGATAATTGTTGAAACTTTTTGCATAGTAAGCTATAATAAATTTTATACAGTGTGGTAAAGTTTCAGAATTTTTGGAGTTAGGGAATTATGAGTACAATTGCATTCTTTACAGACTGTCCTGTTTAGGCAGATTGCTGTTATGTTCGCATTGTTTGCAAATGTTTGCTTGTTTAATGATTCTATTTGAGGATAGGAATATTAAATATGCAGAGGCATTTAGTATGCAATGTTGAATAATAATTTTAGTGATTTTCTACAGTAGATAATGATAAGGTTTTGCATTGATTTATACTAACTTATCTCACGAGTTCTTGTTGAGTTTTGTGTGGATGAAGTTTTTAAGATTTAGGGAAACCGTGATATAAAAAGAATTAAGGAGACACAAAAGCTCAAGCTTGGGGATGCCCAAGGCATCCCAAGATAATATTCCAAGAAGTCTCAAGCATCTAAGCTTGGGGATGCCCCGGTAGGCATCCCACCTTTCTTCGTCAATAATTATCGATTAGTATCGGTTGAGCCAAAGTTTTTGCTTCTTCACATGAGTTGTGCTATTCTTGGAATGTGATTTTATTTTGTTTTGCTTGCTGTTTTAATAAAATACTTAGATCTAAAAGTTTTTAAATAATAGAGAGTCCTCAATAGCTACCCATTTACATAACTACTCGCTTGATCTTCACTTGTATCTTTTTTGGAGTAGTTTGTCATTTACTCTTGTGCTTCACTTATATCCTATGAGTAAATTGTTGAATGAATTGAATATCATGAAGTTGAAATTATATGTCCATATCATGCCTAGTAGTGGCTTCACATTGGGTTTAGAAAGTGAAATCTTTTGAAGCTTGACAATCACAATATTGGTCATACAAGCAATTCATGAATGATTACTATAAGGAAGAGAACTTTCACATGCAAATATATTATCTTGGACATCTTCTATGATTGTGAATACCCATTAATTATTTTCAAACTTGAGAAAATTAGTTGAAGTTGGACAAGGAAGACAACGTAATGAGGTATGTTTGGGTATATTTGCATAGAAGTTATATTGTCATGGATCCTCCAACATGTGGTGTTTGCCTAGGATCTTTTGCTAGCCAAAAATTCGTACTAAGTAGAGATACTACTTGTGCATCCAAAAACCCTTAAACCCAGTTTCTTGCCATGAGTGTCCACCATACCTACCTATGGATTGAATAAGAACCTTCAAGTAAGTTGTCATCGATGCATAAAGCAATAAAAATTGCTCCTAAATATGTTTGATATTTTAATGTAATGGAAAATTGAGCGTTGTACGAACTTGTGATGGCAAAGTAATAAAAGCGACAGACTGCATAATAAAGGTTGCTATCATAAGGGGCAATATAACATGACGTTCCTTTGCATTAAGAGCTGGGGCATCCAAATAAAAAGCGCATGGCAACCTCTGCTTCCCTCTGCGAAGGACCTATCTTTTACTTTTCAGTATTTACTTTTATGCAAAGAGTCAATAGTATAAATTCTCATTTTAACCTCAATTATTCTCTAGTTGGCAAGCATCATGTGGTGGGGAAATATCTAGGCACATATGACCAGTCAAATATATTTGATCATGATTTATTATTGTTGACAATTATCTCTATGATAAATGAGTTGGGAGGCGAAATACTAAGAACCTATCTTTCTCTGTGTTCGATGGATGCATTTGTTCTAAGAATATGCTTTGAGTAGTAGCAATCATGGAAGACTATATGATGATTGAGTATGTGGAGCTCTTACTTAGACTTTGTTGAATAAGTTGAATTGCAATTGTTTGGTGACTAAGAATATAGGTTGTTGAGTTTCAAGAGAATTCATTGTTTGAACCTTAACATGTGAATTGGTTGCTACTTTAACATGAGAAATTTTATGAGAAAATAATTGCTGTTATGATGCTAGGAAAAGTGATTGAAATGTCATTGATCAAACTTGTGCACTTTGCTAGCATTCACACTTCATAAATTATTTCTTTTATCATTTACCTACTCGAGGACGAGTAGGAATTAAGCTTGGGGATGCTGATACGTCTCCAACGTATCTATAATTTATGAAGTATTCATGCTGATATATTATCATTCTTGGATGTTTTACAATCATTTTATAGCAACTTTATATCATTTTTTGGGACTGACCTATTGACCCAGTGCCTAGTGCCAGTTGCTGTTTTTTGCTTGTTTTTTACATCGCAGGAAATCAATATCAAACAAAGTCCAAACACCGTGAAACTTTTTGAGGATTTTTTATGGACCAGAACACTTCCAATGGGCCAGAGCAGCACCTGGGGGGTGCCCCGAGGAGGGCACAACCCACCAGGGCGCGCCTGGGGGCCCAGGCGCGCCCAGGTGGGTTGTGCCCACCTCGGTGGCCTCCCACACCCCTCTTTACCCTATAAATTCCCAAATATTCCAAAAACCCTCGGGGTAACCCTAGATCAGAAGTTCCGCCGCCGCAAGCCTCTGTAGCCACGAGAAACCAATCTTGACCCCATTCCGACACTCCGCCAGAGGGGGAAATCATCACCGGTGGCCATCTTCATCATCCCGGTGGCCACCACGATGAGGAGGGAGTAGTCCACCCTCGGGGCTGAGGGTTTGTACCAGTAGCTATGTGTTTAATCTCTCTCTCTCTCTTGTGTTCTTGAGATGTCACGATCTTGATGTATCACGGGCTTTGTTAATATAGTCGGATGATATGGTGTTTTCCCCTCTCTATCTTGTGATGAATTGAGTTTTCCCTTTGAGATTTTGTTTTATCGGATTGAATACTATTATGGATTTGAGAGCACTTGATATATGTCTTGCATATGAATACCCATGGTGACAATGGGGTATTATTTTGATTCACTTGATATATGTTTTGGCACTCAACTCGCGGATTCCCGAGGTGACATTGGGGTAATCTACACATAGGGGTTGATGCATGTTCTTGTCTTTTGTTTCTACGGTAGAAATCTTGGGGCACTCTTTGAGGTTCTTTTTGTTGGATTGAGTATTATGAATCTGAATTTGCTTTGGTGTTATTTTAGTACAAACTCTTGATAGATCGATCAGAAAGAATAACTTCGTGTTGTTTTAGTACGAACTCTTGATAGATCGATCGGAAAGAATAACTTGGTGTTATTTTAGTACGAACTCTTGGATAGATCGATCGGAAAGAATAGCTACAAACAATTTCTTCTTATGTTCTCCACTAGATAGGTACTTTGGAGTGATTCTTCATCGCACGTTGAGGGATGGTTATATGATCCAATTATATTAGCATTGTTCAGAGATTGCACTAGCGAAAATACGAACCCTAGGCCTCATTTTCAAGCATTGCAATACCGTTTGTGCTCCATTTTATCAATTGCTACCTTGCTGTTTTTTATTGTTCTTCTTACAAAAATCAATATCTATTATCATTACTACGCTTTTATTACCATCTCTTCGCCGAACTAGTGCACCTATACAAATTACCATTGTATTTGGTGTGTTGGGGACACAAGAGACTTTTTATTATTTGGTTGCAGGGTTGTTTGAGAGAGACCATCTTCATCCTACGCCTCCCACGGATTGATAAACCTTAGGCCATCCACTTGAGGGAAATTTGCTACTGTCTTACAAAACTCTGCGCTTGGAGGCCCAACACGAGTCTACAAGAACAAGTTGTGTAGTAGACATCAGTCCATGGCATGCTTGCACTATTATTATTTTCATATCATTCGGTCGTGCAAGTGAAAGGCAATAATGACGATATTTGATGAAGTGACTATGCCAAATAAAGGCGGGTATTAACTCAACTTGTTTTTGTTTTTGTAAATATGTTTAACTTAGTATCCATGATTCAGCATATTATGATTAAACATGTTTATGATGACCATTAGAGATTATAGTTGCTCATGCAATGCTTAAGTAGCTAGGAGAGGATATTGATTTATCTTAGATGTCAACATGCATTAAAATGGTTGTGATGTAGTATGATGATATGGTATCCTCCTTTGAATGTTTTGAGTGGCTTGACTTGGCACATGTTCACACATGTAGTTGATTCAAAACCAACATAGCCTCCACGATATTTATGTTCATGGTGTTTATATCCTACTCATGCTAGTATTCAATGTTAATTATTCACAACGCATGTTTATGACCGTTTTCGCTCTCTAGCTGATCGCTTCTCAACCTAATTGCTAGCCTTCACCTGTACTAAGCGGGAATACTTCTTGTGCATCCAAATCCTTAAACCAAAGTTGTTCCAAATGAGCCCACTATATCTACCTATAAGAGGTATTACTCTACCGTTCTAAGTAAATTTGCATGTGCCACCTCTAAAAATTCAAATGAACATCTGTTTTGTGTACCCGTACCACTCATGGAGCGACAGGGGGTGGTCAGTATCTTCCATGCTAAGCGGGTTATTCTCATGATGAGTGTTTATTCACTTGTCCTTGCACAAGAGGGGGCGGTAATCGGGATGCCCAGTCCCATGATAAAAATTGCAAAATAATAAAAAATAACTCCCCCGGAAAGTTGTTGGTATGGAGGGCACCCGAGGATTTGGCTAGCCATGGCTTGTGTTTGTTGGTGGAGGGGGAGTAAACTTTACTTTTACTGTTTGGGAACCGCCGCTATTGCGTTTAGCATGGAAGATATTGAAAACTCTTGGTCATAACATTAACAGGAAAGGTACACCTCCCAAAATTATATTTGTCTCTGATTTAAGCTATGAGCTCTGGCACCTCTGCAAATCCCTGCTTCCCTCTACGAAGGGCCTATCTATTTACTTTGATGTTATTTTACTTTTATTGTTGAGTCATCACCTTCTCAAATAAGCACCAGTCCTGAGAGCACTATTGTCATTCTCATGCATTGTGTATAGGTAATGTTGTGTGCATCATGACTGGATCTCTTCTACCATGAATTGCAATGTTTAGTTGCTGCTTGAACTTTGGAGGTGCTCTGCATTTATCTTTTGCGGTCTCAGAAAGGGCTAGCGAGATACCATGTTGTCATATTATATCATGATTGTTTTGATAAAGTGTTGGAATTCGAGATATTTTATTATTGCTCACTAGTTGATTATGCCATTGATATGAGTGAATATAATTTCTAAGAGTTATCGTTTGCATGGTCAGTCATGATCTTTGCTAAAAACCTGGGTATTATTTAAGCATATATATGGACACAAGAACAAAAGAGTTTGTAAAAGTTTTTTTTGTCACTTTTAGTATATCAACTGAATTGCTTGAGGACAAGCAATGAGTTAAGCTTGGGGGAGTTGATACGTCTCCATCGTATCTACTTTTCCAAACACTTTTGCTCTTGTTTTGGACTCTAATTTGCATGATTTGAATGAAACTAACCCGAACTGATGCTGTTTTTAGCAGAACTACCATGGTGTTGTTTTTGTGCAGAAATAAAAGTTATCGGAATTGGACGAAACTTTTTGGAGAATTGTTTTGGAATAAAAGAAAAATACTAGAGCAAAGATCCGCTGGAGGGGGGGGGGGCTGTTGTCCACTAGGCACCAGGGCACGCCACCCCCTTATGGCGCGCCCTGGTGGGTAGTGGGGCCCACAAGGCTCTGCTAACCCTAATCTGGATACTATAAATTCCTATTTCCCAAGAAAAAAATAGGGGAGAAAGTTTCATCGCGTTTCACGATACGAAGCCGCGGCCACTGATACGTCCATTTTGCATCATGTTTTTATGTTGATATTTATTGCATTATGGACTGTTATTACACTTTATGATGCAATTCTTATGCCTTTTCTCTCTTATTTTGCAAGATTTACATAAAGAGGGAGAATGCCGACAGCTGGAATTCTGGACCGGAAAGGAGCAAATCTGAGATCCCTATTTTGCACAACTCCAAATGTTCTGAAACTTTACAGAGAATTATTTTGGAATATATAAAAAATATTGGGCGAAGAAATATCAGGAGGGGACCCACCAGGTGGCCACAAGCCTGGGGGCGCGCCCTACCCCCAGGGCACGCCCCTGAGCTTGTGGGCCCCCTGGCCAGCGTCCGGTGCCCATCTTCTGCTATATGAAGTGTTTTGACCTAGAAAAAATCACAAGGCTTTCGGGACAAAGCGCCGCCATCTCGAGGCGGAACCTGGGCAGAAGCGATTCCGCTGGGGAAACTTCCCTCCGGGAGGGGGAAATCGAAGCCATCGTCATCACCAACGATCCTCTCATCATGGGAGGACCAATCTTCATCAACATCTTCACCAGCACCATCTCATCTCAAACCCTAGTTCATCTCTTATATTCAATCTTTGTCTCAAAACCTCAGATTGGTACATGTGGGTTGCTAGTAGTGTTGATTACTCCTTGTAGTTGATGCTAGTTGGTTTATTTGGTGGAAAATCATATGTTCAGATCCTTCATGATATTTAATACCCCTCTGATCATGAACATGAAAATGCTTTGTGAGTAGTTACTTTTGTTCCTGGGGACATGGGAGAAGTCTTGTTATAAGTAATCATGTGAATTTGGTATTTGTTCGATATTTTGATGGGATGTATGTTGTCTTTCCTCTAGTGGTGTTATGTGAACATCGACTACATGACACTTCACCATGATTTGGGCCTAGGGGAAGGCATTGGGAAGTAGCAAGTAGATGATGGGTTGCTAGAGTGACAGAAGCTTAAACCCTAGTTTATGCGTTGGTTTGTAAGGGGCTGATTTGGATCCACATGTTTAATGCTATGGTTAGATTTATCTTAATTCTTCTTTCGTAGTTGCGGATGCTTGCGAGAGGGATTAATCATAAGTGGGAGGCTTGTCCAAGTAAGGATAGCACCCAAGCACCGGTCCACCCACATATCAAATTATCAAAGTAGCGAACGCGAATCATATGTGCATGATTGAAAACTAACTTGATAATTCCCATGTGTCCTCGGGAGCGCTTTGCTTTATATAAGAGTTTGTCCAGGTTTGTCCTTTGCTATAAAAAGGATTGTGCCACCTTGCTGCACTTTTGTTACACTTGTTACTTGTTACCCGTTATGAATCATCTTGCTACCAAATTATCTGTTACCGATAATTTCAGTGCCTAAAGAAAATACCTTGTTGAAAACCGCTTGTCATTTCCTTCTGCTCATCATTGGGTTCGACACTCTAACTTATTAAAAGGACTAGATTGATCCCCTATACTTGTGGGTCATCAGCCACCTCCTATCCTTCATCGGGAGGCCAGATCTGGAGTCAGTTCTGGGCTCTGGAGAGGGGGATTCGCTGCCATCGTCATCATCAACCATCCTCCACCAATTTCATGATGTTTACCGCCGGGAGTGAGTAATCTATTCATAGGCTTGCTAGACAGTGATGGGTTGGATGAGATTTATCATGTAATCGAGTTAGTTTTGTTAGGGCTTGATCCCTAGTATCCACTATGTTCTGAGATTGATGTTGCTATGACTTTGCTATGCTTAATGCTTGTCACCAGGGTCCGAGTGCAATGATTTCAGACCTGAACCGTTTATGTTTTTGCGAATATATTTGTGTTCTTGATCCTACCATGCAAGTTATATGCACCTATACATGTTATGATTCACATACCCCATGGTGAAAATAATTGGGATTCTTTCCGATGATCACCGTAATTTGAGGAGTTCATGTATTCACTATGTGTTAATGCTTTGTTCCGGTTCTCTATTAAAAGGAGGCCTTAATATCCCTTAGTTTCCTTATGGACCCCACTGCCATG
Source organism: Thinopyrum elongatum (assembly GCA_011799875.1). Taxonomy (NCBI): domain Eukaryota; kingdom Viridiplantae; phylum Streptophyta; class Magnoliopsida; order Poales; family Poaceae; genus Thinopyrum; species Thinopyrum elongatum. The sequence goes on from CM022302.1 coordinate 128,178,334, forward strand.
GGAGGGTAGGACAAAAGATGTCATGCAAGTTCTTTTCCATAAGCATTCATGACTATATACGAAATACATGCCTACATTACATTAATGAATTGGAGCTAGTTCTGTGTCGCCCTAGGTTATAACTGTTATATGATGAATGTCATCCAACATAATTATCCATCACTGATCCAATGCCTACGAGATTTTCACATATTGATATTTGCTAAGTTACTACTGTTGCTGCTACTGTCACAATTGCTACCAAATTACTACTGTTATCGTTACATCTGCTAATGCTATATATTGCTACTACCGCTATCAAATTATCATATTACTGTGCTACCGATCACTCTACTACAGATATTTTGTTCTCCAGGTGTGGTTGAATTGACAACTCAACAGCTAATACCTGCAAATATTCTTTGGCTCCCCTTGTGTCGAATCAATAAATTTGGGTTGAATACTCTACCCTTGAAAACTGTTGCTATCCCCTATACTTGTGGGTTATCAATCATCATGAACGGCTCAGCCGCCGTCGTTTCGTGCCCCAGGTTCTGCATGCAAGACGAAATGCTGGACACCGTCGGTGACATGGAGGACGTTGAGCACGACGATGTCAAGGAGGAGGTGCAAGAGGAAGAACCGGCGGAGCCAGCAGACAAAGGGAGAAGGAAGAGGCGGTCGTCCAACACCAGGCCGGGTGAGCCTCACGTCAAGTGGATGCCAAAGGAAGATGAGTGCCTCGCCGAAGCATGGAAGACTGTCAGCATCAACCCGATCACCGGTGCGAATCAGAACACCGACACCTACTGGAGAAGGGTCAAGATGACATTCGACGAGCGCAAGATGGTCGACCCCGAGTTCACCAGCATCCACATGGATCACGGCGAGAAGGCCATGGCTAACCATTGGGCGACCATCCTGCAGGCCTGCAATAAGTGGCATGGGATTCAGGAGGAGGTCATTGCTCGCCTGGAGAGCGGCGCCAACGTCGAGCGTCAGGTATGTCCATGGCTCGCCGGCCCAGCTCTTCGTCGTGTACTTCACTGACACTTGTTCTTCGTCTATGTAGATGGTCCGAATGTTCGACATGTTTCGCTAGGACAACAACGACCTCGAGTTCAAGTCCCTTCACGTCTTCACCAGGATCGAGTCGTGCGAGAAATGGACAGAGTGCCAGCTCACTCTCGCCAAGATGAAGGACGGTGTCTACAACCTGAACGCGCCTGTCTCGGCGCCGGCAGAAGGGTGTCCTGATGGCAACAAGAAAGCCAAGGTGGCGAGGGACTCGGCGCCTGCTACCGAACGACTGCAGTCATCGCTAGAATAGTGCATCGCCGATGCCAGGAGCCACGCCACCAAGAGGGAGGAGAAGTCCGAGGCGAGGCGGTCGGCGTTGATGACGAAGCAGGATGTCAAGCTCAACCTTCTCAGGACCAATGTCGCCGTGAAGAAGAGGAACACCGGCCTGGCGTTCTTGATGGGAGCAGACATGGCGACGATGGACTAGCAGGTGAAGACATGGTACCTGGCGGAGCGCGACCTCATCTTGAACCAGATGCCGGGACTGGCGGCGACCACTGCCACACCAACGCCGAGCACTGCAACTGCGCCCATGCCTACGCCGAGCACTGCAACTGCGACCACGCCAACGCCGAGCACTACCATGATTTCTTGTATCTGCGTTGGTATTTCCCCGAAGAGGAGAGAATGATGTAGCACAACAATGGTATGTATTTCCCTCAGTTATGAAACCAAGGTATCAATCCAGTAGGAGGATCCACCCAAACTATGTAAGCAGTACCTTCACACAAATAACAAAAACTTGCAACCCAACGCGTAAGAGGGGTTGTCAATCCCTCCTCGGTATTGAGATAGATTAAATTGTATAAGATTGGATAAATAAGATGGAAATATGCCCGAGGGGCAATAAAAAAGTTATTATTATTATATTTCCTTATTCATGATAAAGGTTTATTATTCATGCTAGAATTGTATTGATCGGAAACTTAAATACATGTGTGGATACATAAACAAATATCGTGTCCCTAGTAAGCCTCTACTAGACTAGCTCATTGATCAGAGATGGTTAAGGTTTCCTAACCATAGACATGTGTTGTCACTTGATAACGGGATCACATCATTAGGAGAATGATGTGATGGACAAGACCCATCCGTTAGCTTAGCATATGCTCGTTCAGTTTATTGCTATTGCTTTCTTAATGTCAAATACATATTCCTTCGACTATGAGATCATGCAACTCCCGGATACCGGAGGAATACCTTGTGTGCTATCAAACGTCACAACGTAACTGGGTGATCATAAAGATGCTCTACAGGTATCTCCGAAGGTGTTTGTTGAGTTGGCATGGATCGAGATTAGGATTTGTCACTCCGTGTATCGGAGAGGTATCTCTGGGCCCTCTCGGTAATACACATCACAAGAAGCTTGCAAGCAAAATGACTAAGGAGTTAGTTACAAGATAATGTATTATAGAACGAGTAAAGAGACTTGCCGGTAATGAGATTGAACTAGGTATGAAGATACCGATGATCGAATCTCGGGCAAGTAACATACCGACAGACAAAAGGAATTACGTATGTTGTCATAAGGTTCGACCGATAAAGATCTTCATAGAATATGTAGGAACCAATATGGGCATCCAGGTTCCACTATTGGTTATTGACCGAAGAGGTGTCTCGGTCATGTCTACATAGTTCTCGAACCCGTAGGGTCCGCACGCTTAACGTTCGTTGACGATATAGTGTTATATGAGTTATGTGATTAGGTGACCGAATGTTGTTCGGAGTCCCGGATGAGATCATGGACATGACGAGGAGCTCCGGAATGGTCTAGAGGTAAAGATTGATATATAGGACAATGCTATTTGGACATTGGAAAGGTTTCGGAGTGTATCAGGTAGTTATCAGATCACTGGAAGGGGTTCCGGAAAGCCCCGGGAGGTTAATGGGCCTTATGGGCCAAGAAGGGGGAACACACCAGCCCACAAGGGGCTGTCGCGCCCCTTCCCTTGGCCGCCGACCCTAGGGATGGAAAGGAGGGAGGGCTAGCCCCTCTTTCCTTCCCTCCAGCTTGGAGGAAGGAAAGGGGGGGGGGGGGCGCTACCTCCTCCTGCCTTCCCCCCGCAGGCATACAAGGAAGGGGGTGCTAGAGGGCAGGAGCCCAAGGGGGCCGGCCGGCCACCCTTGGGGCGCCTCCTAGATGCCTCCCCTCCCCCCACTATATATATATATATGAGGGAGGGGGCGCCAGACAAGACCACGACAATCTCTTAGCCGTGTGCGACGTCCCTCTCCACAGTTTAGTCCTCCGTCCAGTTTTCTCCGCAGTGCTCGGGGACGCCCTGCGGGAACGAGTTCACCATCACCGTCACCACATCGTCGTGCTGCCAGAAATTATCTACTACTTCGCCCGTTTTGATGGATCAAGAAGGCGAGGACGTCATCGAGCTGAACGTGTGCTGAATGCGGAGGTGCCGTACGTTCAGTACTTGATCCGTTGGATCGCGAATAAGTTTGACTACATCAACTGCGTTAACAAACGCTTCCACTAAACGGTCTATGAGGGTATGTAGACATACTCTCCCCTATCATTGCTATGCATCTCCATGGATAGATCTTGCGTGTGCATAGAAAATTTTTGTTTTCCATGCAAGGTTCCCCAACAGTGGCATCATGAGCCAAGTCTATGCGTAGATGATATGCACGAGTAGAACACAAAGGATTTGTGGGCGGTGATGTTCATACTGCTTACCACCAACGTCTTATTTTGATTCGGCGGCATTGTGGGATGAAGCGGCCCGGACCAACCTTACATGTCCACATACATGAGACCGGTTCCACCGACTGACATGCAACTTGTTTTGCATAAAGGTGGCTGGCGGGTGTCTGTTTCTCCTACTTTAGTTGAATCGAATTTGACGACGGCTGGTCCTTGAAGAAGGTTAAAACAACAAACTTGATAAATCACCGTTACGAGTTTGGCCTTCATTTAAAACAATGTGGAATTGTTTCACAACTCACGCCACTTGCAATACCACAACGTAATGGTGTGTCTGAACGTCGTAACCGTACTTTATTAGATATGGTGTGTTATATGATGTCTCTTATCGATTTACCACTATCATTTTGGGGTTATGCATTAGAGACAACTGCATTCACGTTAAATAGGGCACCATCTAAATCCGTCGAGACTACACCGTATGAACTATGGTTTGGTAAGAAACCTAAGATGTCGTTTCTTGAAGTTTGGGGATGCGACACTTATGTCAAAAGGCTTCAGCCTAATAAGCTCGAACCCAAATCGGAGAAGTGCGTCTTCATAGGATACCCCAAGGAACTATTGGGTACACCTTCTACCACAGATCCGAAGGAAAGATCTTTGTTGCCAAGAATGGGTCCTTTCTAGAGAAGGAGTTTCTCTCGAAAGAAGTGAGTGGGAGGAAAGTAGAACTTGATGAGGTAATTGTACCTTCTCTCGAATTGGAAAGTACCACATCAGAGAAAACCGTTCCCATGATGCCTACACCAACTAGAGAGGAAGCAAACTATGATGATCATGAAACTTCAGATCAAGTTACTGCTGAACCTTGTAGGTTGACCAGAGCACGTTCCGCACCAGAGTGGTACGATAATCCTGTACTGGAAGTAATGTTATTAGACCATGGCGAACCTATGAATTATGAAGAAGCTATGATGAGCCCAGATTCCGATAAATGGCTTGAGGCCATGAAATCTGAGATAGGATCCATGTATGAGAACAAAGTATGGACTTTGGTGGACTTGCCCGATGACCGGCAAGCCATTGAAAATAAATGGATCTTCAAGAAGAAGACAGAAGCTGATGGTAATGTCACTATATACAAAGCTTGACTTGTCGCAGAAGGTTTTCGACAAGTTCAAGGGGTTGGCTACGATGAGACTTTCTCACCAGTAGCGATGCTTAAGTCAGTCTGAATCATGTTAGCAATTGCTGCATTTTATAATTATGAAATCTGGCAAATGGACGTCAAAACCGCATTCCTTAATGGATTTCTTAAAGAAGAGTTGTATATGATGCAACCAGAAGGTTTTGTAGATCCTAAAGGTGCTAACAAAGTGTGCAAGCTCCAACGATCCATCTATGGACTGGTGCAAGCATCTCGGAGTTGGAATATACGCTTTGATGAGGTGATCAAAGCATATGGTTTTATACAGACTTACGGTGAAGCCTGTATTTACAAGAAAGTGAGTGGGAGCTCTGTAGCATTTCTGATATTATATGTGGATGACATATTGTTGATTGGAAATGATATAGAATTTCTAGATAGCATAAAAGGATACTTGAATAAGAATTTTTCAATGAAAGACCTCGGTGAAGCTGCTTATATATTGGGCATCAAGATCTACAGGGATAGATCGAGACGCTTAATAGGACTTTCACAAAGCGCATACCTTGACAAAGTTTTGAAGAAGTTCAAAATGGATGAGTCAAATAAAGGGTTCTTACATGTGTTACAAGGTGTGGAATTGAGTCAGACTCAAAGCCCGATCATTGCAGAAGATAGAGAGAAAATGAAAGTCATTCCCTATGCCTCAACCATAGGTTCTATCATGTATGCTATGATGTGTACCAGACCTGATGTGTGCCTTGCCATAAGTTTGGCAGGTAGGTACCAAAGTAATCCAGGAGTGGATCACTCGACAGTAGTCAAGAACATCCGGAAGTACCTGAAAAGGACCAAGGATATGTTTCTCGTTTATGGAGGTGACGAAGAGCTCGTCGTAAATGGTTATGTCGATGCTAGCTTCGACACTGATCCGGATGGCTCTAAGTCACAAACCGGATACGTATTTATATTGAATGGTGGAGCTGTTAGTTGGTGCAGTTCCAAGCAGAGCGTCGTGGTGGGATCTACGTGTGAAGTGGAGTACATAGCTGCTTCGAAAGAAGCACATCAAGGAGTCTGGATGAAGGAGTTCATATCCGATCTGGGTGTAATACCCAGTGCATCGGGTCCAATGAAAATCTTTTGTGACAACACTAGAGCAATTGCCTTAGTGAAGGAATCCAGGTTTCACAAGAGAACCAAACACATCAAGAGATGCTTCAACTCCATTCATGAAAAGGTCTAGGATGGAGACATAGAGATTTGCAAAATACATACGGATCTGAATATAGCAGACCAGTTGACTAAGCCTCTTCTGTGAGCAAAACATGATCAACACCAAGACTCCATGGGTGTTAGATTCATTACTATGTAATCTAGATTATTGACTCTAGTGCAAGTGGGAGACTGATGGAAATATGCCCTAGAGGCAATAATAAAGTTATTATTATTATATTTCCTTATTCATGATAAAGGTTTATTATTCATGCTAGAATTGTATTGATCGAAAACTTAAATACATGTGTGGATACATAAACAAATACCGTGTCCCTAGTAAGCCTCTACTAGACTAGCTCGTTGATCAAAGATCACTACAAAAAAAGACACATCCGTGACATTTTGGGCCGAACGAAATTATTTTCCTGTCATGCTTATGACACTTCTATGACGATAATTGTGACAAAAGCACGTATCATCATAGACGTGGTGGGCTCCTACTTCTATGACAAAAAATCATGACACAAAATGGGCTTTTCGTCCTGGGTGGGCCGGGGACGCACCTGCATGACATTCTTTGGGATGTCCATGACGGAAAAAATCATGGTAGAAGCGAGGGCGAGGAAAATTTTGGGGAGTTCCCGGTACGGTGGGTGGTTGGGGCCGAGCGGTGGATGGAGGTTTGCGCGTTTCTCTCGTACACGCGCGCGTGTGTGCGAGGCGTTGGGCTCTAACTGAACCCGAGCGATTGCACTAGCTACGTTACTGAACCCCGATCGATCCCTTGGCTGTTAACTGAACCCGAGTGATTCCTTCGCTACTGCTGCTAACTGAAGCCGATCGAAGCTGCCTCTTGATGAACAGTCCCCGGTGGGGGTTGGATGAACAGTTCCCGGTGGGCGTTGGATGAACAGGACCCCGTGGTAGTAGAGGCCGTTGCCGCTAGATGAACATGACCCCATGGAGGGCTGGTTGAACAGTAGCCGGTGGAGGCTGGATGAACAGTAACCCGTGGATGAACAATAGCTGGTGGAGGCAGGAGGAAGTCGACGGTAGATGAACAGTAGCAGGTGGAGGCTGGAGGAAGTCGACGGTGGATGAACAGTAGCCCGTGGAGGCTGGAGCGAGAGGCAGTAGACAGTGGATGAACTGTAGCCCGTGGAGTCCCGTTTTGCGGTATGCCACACCCCTCCCGATGAACAGGACCCCGTTTCGACCGTAGGCGCTCCAACACAAGTCCGTTTCCTCCATTTTGTGGTATGCCACACCCCTCCCGATCAACAGCACCCCAACCGTAGGAGCTCAAACACAAGTCCGTTTCCTCCATACTGCGGTACGCCAGACCCCGTTTCGGCTATTCCGTCCAAGCTGGTTGGCTCACAATGAACACGACGCATTCCGACCCAGTCTGTTGCCTCCCGATGAACAGGACGCTGTTTCTCCATTTCGACCTAGTCGGTTGGCTTTCGATGAACAGGACACCGTTGCTGCCGTCCGTAGCCTCTCCATGTACACGAGCCCTGGCCGTACGTATGCGTGAGTAGGCGTTCGAGACCCCGCCCGTATGTACATACGAGGCCATATTTTTTGCCCTGTGGCTGTACGTACGTGTACACGATTTAGATAGGACTGCCTGAACTGCTACGTCGGGTGCTCTACTACGACACATGCCGCTACTTACTTTGCCATGGTTCATACTTGCAGAGAGACCGATCAACCAGTACGTACGTACAGATTTGCGACCAGACAGACAACGCTATGTACGCTTTGATCGGATGGGTCCCAGCTGTCAGGGAGGATAAGGAGGCACTTCCTTGTGTGCGAAGATATAACTGGTGGGTCCCAGCTGTCAGGGGGAAGAATAATTTTTTTGCCTGTAACATGGACGCACTTCCTTGCGTGCGAAGATGTAGCTGGTGGGTCCATCTGTAAGCCTCACCGCGTATAGTACTCTTCCGATGGCTATTGTTCATTGACCATGTTGACCATGCCACGCGGACATCACCCAAGCGGTGGACGACGGCGAGGCCTAGGAAGGGAATGATGCTGAGCCAGGGAAGACAAGGCAGGTGGATGCCCACGCAGAGGGGAGTACAAGGATTCACTGGTTCGGCTGCGGTGTAAGGCTGCCGTCGCCAGAGAATAACAAGGGGTGTGGGTGAGTAGAGGGAAGGCCTGGCCAGTGGTAGTATGGTCGGGCAGTGAGGCCTACGTGGTAGCAAACCCGGCCACGGGAGGCTGGAGCAGGCGATACGGCGGGCACTGGTTTGGGCGGCCGGAGCAAGAAGACCAGAGGTTGAAGACGCAGCTCGGCCGTTGGATTAACATCCAATGGTCAATGCAGCTAGAATCGTTTATTGACTAAGTTGACAAAGCCCTGCATACGCATCAACTTAGTAGGCCCACAAGTCAGCCTCCAAATCTGGTGGGTCCCAGCCAGCAGGGGGAATCATTTTTTTGTGCGTAATAAGGTGGCACTTCCTTGCGTGCGAAGAAGTTTTCTGGTTTTTTTTATTTCTTCTTTTTCGGGTTAGAATAAAAAGAAAACAATTTAGCATCTTTGGTACAATCTATATTTTCATGAAATGGATCACAATAAAGCTGGTGGGTCCCAGCTGTCAGGGAAAGGAAACTTTTTTTTCCGCGTAATAAAGGAAGCACTTCCTTGCGTGCGAAGATGTAGCTGGTGGGTCAAACCTGTCAGGGGGAGAAATCATTTGTTTTCGCATAATAAGGGGGCACTTGCTACGTGCGGCCATGGGCCATGTGGGTCCCTACTGTCAGCCACTCCACGTACATGCCTCTTCCGATGGCTGTCGTTTGTTGATAAAGTTGACCACGCCGCGCCGAGAGAACCAACGCGGTGAGTGCTACTTCTTGAGCTTGCGTTGGTCTTTCCCTTGAAGAGGAAAGGGTGATGCAGCAAAGTAGAGTAAGTATTTCCCTCAGTTTTTGAGAACCAATGTATCAATCCAGTAGGAGACAACGCTCAAGTCACCGAATACCTGCAGAAACAAACACCAACTTGCACCCAACGCGATAAAGGGGTTGTCAATCCCTTAACGGTTATTTGCAAAAGTGAGATTTGATAGAGATGATAAACGGTAAAGTAATATTATTGGTATTTTTGGTTTATGGAACGGAAAGTAAAGATTGCAAAGTAAAAGAAATAGGAAACGAAAATTGTAGATCGGAAACTTATATGATGGAAAATAGACCCGGGGGCCATAGGTTTCACTAGAGGCTTCTCTCAAGATAGAAATTATTACGGTGGGTAAACAAATTACTGCCGAGCAATTGATAGAAAAGCACAAAGTTATGACGATATCTAAGGCAATGATCATGAATATAGGCATCACGTCCGTATCAAGTAGACCGACTCCTGCCTGCATCTACTACTATTACTCCACACATCAACCGACTCCTGCCTGCATCTAGAGTATTAAGTTCATAAGAACAGAGTAACGCATTAAGTAAGATGACATGATGTAGCGGGATAAACTCAAGCAATATGATGAAAACCCCATCTTGTTATCCTCGATGGCAACAATACAATACGTGCCTTGCTGCCCCTACTGTCACTGGGAAAGGACACCGCAAGATTGAACCCAAAGCTAAGCACTTCTCCCATTGCAAGAAAAACCAATCTAGTTGGCCAAACCAAATCGATAGTTTGAAGAGACTTGCAAAGATATCAAATCATGCATATAAGAATTCAGAGAAGATTCAAATAATATTCATAGATAAGCTAATCATAAATCCAAAATTCATCGGATATCGGCAAACACACCGCAAAAGAGTATTACATCGAATAGATCTCCAAAAACATCGAGGAGAACTTTGTATTGAGGATCAAAGAGAGAGAAGAAGCCATCTAGCTACTAGCTATGGACCCGTAGGTCTGAAGTAAACTACTCACGCTTCATCGGAGAGGCAATGGTGTTGATGTAGAAGCCCTCCGTGATCAATTCCCCCTCCGGTAGGATGTCAGAAAAGGCCCCAAGTTGGGATCTCACGGGTACAGAAGGTTGCGGCGGTGGAAAAGTGGTTTCGTGGCTCTCCTTGATGTTTTTAGGGTATTTGAGAATATATATAGGCGGAAGAAATAGGTCCGTGGAGTCATGAGGGGTCCACAAGGGTGGGGGGCACGCCCTACCCCCCTAGGCGCGCCACCCGACCTTGTGGCTGCCTCGTGGCTTCCCTGACATGCACTCCAAGCCCTCTGGATGTCTTCTGGTCCAAGAAAAATCATCGCGAAAGTTTCATTCCGTTTGGACTCCGTTTGGTATTCCTTTTCTGCAAAACTCTAAAACAAGGAAAAAACAGAAACTGGCACTAGGTTCTAGGTTAATAGGTTAGTCCCAAAAATCATATAAAATAGCATATTAATGCATATAAAACATCCAAAACAGATAATATAATAGCATGGAACAATCAAAAATTATAGATACGTTGGAGACGTATCAAGCATCCCCAAGCTTAATTCCTGCTTGTCCTCGAGTAGGTAAATGATAAAAACAGAATTTTTGATGTGGAATGCTACCTAACATATTTATCCGTGTAATTCTCTTTATTGTGGCATGAATGTTCAGATCCCTAAGATTCAAAACAAAAGTTTAATATTGATATAAAAACAATAATACTTCAAGCATACTAACAAAATAATTATGTCTTCTCAAAATAACATGGCCAAAGAAAGCTTATCCCTACAAAATCATATGGTCTGGCTATGCTCCATCTTCATCACACAAAATATTTAAATCATGCACAACCTCGATGAAAAGCCAAGCAATTGTTTCATACTTTTGACGTTCTCAAACTTTTTCAACTTTCACGCAATACATGAGCATGAGCCATGGACATAGCACTATAGGTGGAATAGACTGTGGTTGTGGAGAAGACAAAAAGGAGGAGATAGTATCACATCAACTAGGCGTATCAACGGGCTATGGAGATGCCCATTAATAGATATGAATGTGAGTGAGTAGGGACTACCATGCAATGGATGCACTAGAGCTATAAGTTTATGAAAGCTCAAAAAGAAAACTAAGTGTGTGTGCATCCAACTTGCTTGCTCATGAAGACCTAGGGCAATTTGAGGAAGCCCATCATTGGAATATACAAGCCAAGTTATATAATGAAAAATTCCCACTAGTATATGAAAGTGATATCATAGGAGACTCTCTATCATGAAGATCATGGTGCTATTTTGAAGCACAAGTGTGGCAAAAAGGATAGTAACATTGTCCCTTCTCTCTTTTCTCTCATTTTTTTTGTGGGCCTTCTTTCATTTTTTTGGCCTTTTTTTTTTCATCTGGAGTCTCATCCCGACTTGTGGGGGAATCATAGTCTCCATCATCCTTTCCTCACATGGGACAATGCTCTAATAATGATGACCATCACACTTTTATTTACTTACAACTCAAAATTTACAACTCGATGCTTAGAACAAAATATGACTCTATGTGAATGCCTCCGGCGGTGTACCGGGATATGCAATGAATCAAGAGCGACATGTATAAAATATGATGAACGGTGGCTTTGCCACAAATACGATGTCAACTACATGATCATGCAAAGCAATATGACAATGATGAAGCGTGTCATAATAACGGAACGGTGGAAAGTTGCATGGCAATATATCTCGGAATGGCTATGGAAATGCCAAAATAGGTAGGTATGGTGGCTGTTTTGAGGAAGGTATATGGCGGGTTTATGGTACCGGAGAAAGTTGCGTGGCACAAGAGAGGCTAGCAATGGCGGAGAGGTGAGAGTGCGTATAATCCATGGACTCAACATTAGTCATAAAGAACTCATATACTTATTGCAAAAATCTATTAGTCATCAAAACAAAGTACTACGTGCATGCTCCTAGGGGGATAGATTGGTAGGAAAAGACCATCGCTCGTCCCCGACCGCCACTCATAAGGAAGACAATCAAAAAATAAATCATGCTCCGACTTCATCACATAACGGTTCACGGTACGTGCATGCTACGGGACTCACAAACTTTAACACAAGTATTTCTCAAATTCACAACTATTCACTAGCATGACTCTAATATCATCATCTTCATATCTCAAAACAATCATAAGGAATCAAACTTCTCATAGTATTCAATGCACTATATATGAAAGTTTTTATTATATCCCTCTTGGATGCCTATCATATTAGGACTAGTTTTATAACCAAAGCAAATTACCATGCTGTTTAGAAAGACTCTCAAAATAATATAAGTGAAGTGCAAGAGTTCATCAATTTCTATAAAATAAAATCACCGCCGTGCTCTAAAAAGATATAAGTGAAGCACTAGAGCAAATTTGCCTAGCTCAAAAGATATAAGTGAAGCACATAGAGCATTCTAATAAATCACGATTCATGCGTGTATCTCTCAAAAGGTGTGTACAGCAAGGATGATTTTGGCAAACTAAAAAGCAAAGACTCAAATCATACAAGACGCTCCAAGCAAAACACATATCATGTGGTGAATAAAAATATAGCCTCAAGTAAAGTTACTGATAGACGAAGACGAAAGAGGGGATGCCTTCCTGGGGCATCCCCAAGCTTAGGCTTTTTGACATCCTTGAATATTACCTTGGGGTGCCTTGGGCATCCCCAAGCTTAGGATCTTGCCACTTCTTATTCCATAGTCCATCAAATCCTTACCCAAAACTTGAAAACTTCACAACACAAAACTCAACAGAAATTCTCATAAGCTCCGTTAGTATAAAAAAATAAATCACCACTTTTGGTACTGTTGTGAAATCAATCTTTATTTATATTGGTGTAATATCTACTGTATTCCAAATTTTCCATGGTTCATACCCCCCGATACTAGCCATAGATTCATCAAAATAAGCAAACAACACATAGAAACAGAATCTGTCAAAAACAGAACAGTCTGCGAAGATCTGAATTGTTCCAGTACTTATGTAACTACAAATATCTGAAAAATTAGGACAACATAGGAAATTCGTATATAAATCTTGTGTAAAAAATTCAGAGTTATTCCTTGCTCCAGTGAATTTAAACAATTCTGGGACTGGGCGCAAAAGTTTCTGTTTTTCAGCAGGATCAAATCAACTATCACCGTAAGCCATCCCAAAGGTCTTACTTGGCACAAACACTAATTAAAACACAAAACCACATCTAACCAGAGGCTAGATGAAATATTTATTGCAAAACAGAACCTAAAAAGCAAAAACAAAAAATAAAATTGGGTTGCCTCCCAACAAGCGCTATTGTTTAACGCCCTTAGCTAGGCATAAAACACAAATAGATCTAAGTATTATCATCTTTGGTATGCAATTCCTTTCTCATCAACTCTTCCAAAACTCGTCTTAGCAATTCTATCCTTTCCTTTATTTCTCTTCTAGTAGATGAACTTAAATCATGAAAGGGACTTTGATTGGTAATTTTAACATTCATAAACCCATAGTCAGGATCATCACCGTATATATCATCATATAAAATACGTAGCTCGTTTCTAACGGGTTCCTTCATCATTTTATTCAACCAGTCCCTATTAAATCCTACATAAATTCCCCTAGTTATCCAATCAAACTCTTCAAAAGCCTCAAGATATAAAGATTGAGATATCTCTGAATGGGGAACTCTCCTCCTAAGATTTTCACTATAAGATTGATAGTCCCTAGATTCCAAACTACGCATAGTTTCTTTATCATGGAGGATATCTATAATTGGAGGGTGTTCAACATCCTTTTTATAGAAAGTAAAAATATCCCTAGCTTCTTGTATTATAAAATCAAATTCACGCATAAGGATAATAGTGGCAATCTTTTTAGCTATTGGATGATTGATATTAGGAAGTTCATAAAACACTTTTTGCAAAGCAGGATGAAGATGCACAAACTTTCTTTCTAATTTCTCAACAAGCATAATAATAGCATCTACATAACAATTCGTCTCAAGAAGAATAGATCTTTTATTAATAGGCATGGACCCCGTACAATCAAAGAATTCTTGGATGACACTCTTTCCAATAATATTACCGCCTCCTACACGAAATATTTTTGTTTTGTAATTAGGAGGCTTTTCAGTTTCGTGATCCAAAGAACAAGATTCGAGTTTTTCCTCAAGAATTTCAACGATAACCTCCACAGTTTCAGACATGGTGGCGGTAAATAGATCTAGTAAATGAGCAACCAAAAGGGAAACAAAGAAGGTAAACGGAAGAGGGGACAGAAGAAGGGAGGTAGAAGGGCAAATAAAAAGGCAAATCTTTTCGAAAATTGTTTTAGAAGTGGGGGAGAGGAAAACGAGAGGCGAATGGCAAATAATGTAATGCGAGGGATGAGAGTTTATGATGGGTACTTGGTATGTCTTGGCTTGGCGTAGATCTCCCCGGCAACGGCACCAGAAATCCTTCTTGCTACTTCTTGAGCTTGCATTGTTTTTCCCTTGAAGAGGAAAGGGTGATGCAGCAAAGTAGAGTAAGTATTTCCCTCAGTTTTTGAGAACCAAGGTATCAATCCAGTAGGAGACAACGCTCAAGTCACTGAATACCTGCACAAACAAACACCAACTTGCACCCAATGCGATAAAGGGGTTGTCAATCCCATAACGGTTATTTGCAAAAGTGAGATCTGATAGAGATGATAAACGGTAAAGTAATATTTTTGGTATTTTTGGTTTATGGAACAGAAAGTAAAGATTGCAAAGTAAAAGAAATAGGAAACAAAAATTGTAGATCGGAAACTTATATGATGGAAAATAGACCCGGGGGCCATAGGTTTCACTAGAGGCTTCTCTCAAGATAGAAATTATTACGGTGGGTAAACAAATTACTGCCGAGCAATTGATAGAAAAGCGCAAAGTTATGACGATATCTAAGGCAATGATCATGAATATAGGCATCACATCCGTATCAAGTAGTGAAAGTGCAACTATCCCTGGATGGTTTTGGTAATTCCTAACAACATATAGCTCATTGAACTAATGCTATTTCAAGAGGATTATTTTAGGAAGTTCAATGATTGGCATGGCATGGACTAGGAATGTGGACCCCTCAAAATGCGAAGGACACATATTGGCTAAAGCTCAAGACTCTACATTTTCACTTTAGTGATCCAAGATCACATTGAGTCCATAGGAAAAGCCAATACTATTAAAAGGGGATGAGGTGTTGCTTAATGGCTTGCTTGCTCAAAATGCTTAGTGATATGCTCCAAAAGCCCTCAACCACTTTCTCATATCCACATATGTCCCAAACCAAAAGTTAAACTCGGCCCCACCGATTTGATCTATCCGGCGCCACTGAGTTCATTTGACATAGCCACTGCCAGAAACCCTAGTCAGTTCGGTCTCACCGATAGGGATCTCAGTCTCACCGAGATGGGATTGCAAACTCTCTGTTTCCCTTCGTAACGTTTCAGTCTAACCGAGATGAGCGATCGGTCCCACCGAGTTCGCAATGCAAACTCTCTGTTTCCCTTTCGTAACATTTCGGTCTCACGGAAATGAGCGAATCGGTCCCACCGAGTTTGCCTGACCAACTCTCTGTTTGCCTATTACAGAAATCGGTCCTACCGAGTTTATGTGATCAGTCTCACCGAGATTACGTTATGCCCTAACCCTAATTAAATCGGTCCCACCAAGTTGACGTGTCGGTCCCACCAAAAATCCTAACGTTCACATTTTGAACTAAATCGGTCTGACCGAGCTTTATGATTAGGTCCCACCGAGTTTGGTAAATTGTGTGTAACGGTTAGATTTTGTGTGGAGGCTATATATACCCCTCCACCCCCTCTTCATTCGTGGAGAGAGCCATCAGAACGTGCCTACACTTCTAGTATACATTTTCTGAGAGAGAACCACCTACTCATGTGTTGAGACCAAGATATTCCATTCCAATCATATGAATCTTGATCTCTAGCCTTCCCCAAGCTGCTTTCCACTCAAATCATCTTTCCACCAAATCCAAATCCGTGAGAGAGAGTTGAGTGTTGGGGAGACTATCATTTGAAGCACAAGAGCAAGGAGTTCATCATCAACACACCATCTATTACCTTTTGGAGAGTGGTGTCTCCTAGATTGGTTAGGTGTCACTTGGGAGCCTCCGTCAAGATTATGGAGTTGAACCAAGGAGTTTGTAAGGGCAAGGAGATCGCCTACTTCGTGAAGATCTACCCGAGTGAGGCAAGTCCTTCGTGGGCGATGGCCATGGTGGGATAGACAAGGTTGCTTCTTCGTGGATCCTTCATGGGTGGAGCCCTCCGTGGACTCGCGCAACCGTTACCCTTCGTGGGTTGAAGTCTCCATCAACGTGGATGTACGATAGCACCACCTATCGGAACCACGCCAAAAATCTCCGTGTCTACATTGCGTTTGCTCCCTCCAAACTCCGCCCTTTACCTTCATATGCAAATGTTTTACATTCCGCTGCTATACTCTTAGACTTGCATGTGTAGGTTGATTGCTTGACTTGTGCCAAGTTGCTAAAATCTGCCAAGACTTAAAATTGGGAAAAGGCTAGGTTTTTATTTGGTCAAGTAGTCTAATCACCCCCCCTCTAGACATACTTTCGATCCTACAAGTGGTATCAAAGCATTGGTCTCCATTTACCTTGATCTCCATAGCTCTTGGTGATCATAGCCTTGGTTTCACAACCTAGGAGAGTATGGCGTCTAGCGAGGAAAATTACCACCGTAGGTGTCCTTACTTTGATGGTACTAATTTTGCTAGTTGGAAGCATAAGATGAAAATGCATATTCTTGGACATAACCCCGCTGTTTGGGCTATTGTGTGTATTGGTTTGCAAGGTGAATTCTTTGATGGGAGAGAACCAAACCGTGAAGCTACCGCGGAAGAGTTGAAGATGTTGCAATACAATGCTCAAGCTTGCGATATCCTCTTCAACGGATTGTGCCCCGAAGAATTCAACAAAATCAGCCGTCTTGAGAATGCAAAGGAAATTTGGGATACTTTGATTGATATGCACGAGGGTACCGACTCCGTCAAGGAATTCAAATTGGATGTGCTTCAAAGTCAACTTGACAAGTTCAAAATGAAGGATGGTGAAGGTGTCGCTGAAATGTACTCTAGGCTTGCTCTCATCACAAATGAGATTGCCGGCTTAGGAAGTGAAGAGATGACCGATTGATTCATCATCAAGAAGATCCTAAGAGCCTTGGATGGAAAATATGATACCGTGTGCACATTGATCCAAACGATGCCCAATTACAAAGATCTCAAGCCAACGAAAGTCATTGGAAGAATTGTTGCTCATGAGATGTCACTCAAGGATATGGAAGAGCTTCACAACAAGTCAAGTGGTGCTTACAAAGCCTCATGTGATACTCCTACATCATCAAGTGAGAAACAAACCTTCAATGAGGAATTGATCCTAATGGTGAAGAACTTCAACAAGTTCTACAAGAGCAGAAGCAAGGAAAGAAGTTCCAAGTCAAGGTCCTACAATGACAAAAGATCTTCAAGCCATGAGCGTAATTGCTACAATTGTGGAAGGCCCGGACACTACTCCAATGAGTGTACGACCCCCTACAAAAGAAGAGAAGATTCACCCAAAAGAAGAAGTAGAAGAGAAGAATCACCTCCAAGGGAGAGAAGGAGTAGAGATGATCGCTATGAACGAAGAACCTCTCGCAGAAGCAAGGATTCGGAAAGGAAGGACAAATCATCAAAGAGCTACACAAAATGAAGACATCAAGCTCATGTTGGTGAATGGGTATCCGACTCCGACTCCGACCATCACTCCGAGAGAAGTTATCACTCCGACTCCAAATATACTCAAGATGAAGGTGTTGCCGGTCTAGCACTTGTGTCAACCAACTCCTACGACATATTTGACTCACCAAATGAAGGAATTGGAAGATGCTTCATGGCTAAAGGCCCAAAGGTATCACACCCCGAGTATGTTGATTTCAATAGTGATGAAGATGATTTGCTAGGTGATGATGATTTACTTGTTGACAACTCTAGTGATGAAAACTATGATGAGCTTGCTATTAATCATGCTAATCAAGATAAAACGAATGATGATGTTAAGAAGGAGATTGAGCGTCTAACTAAAGAACTAAACACTCTTAAGTTAGCTCATGAAACTACCTTAGAAGATCATCGAGAACTTTTAAAGACTCATGAGAAGCTACGCTTTGAAAAGCTCAACCTTGAGCAAGAGCATGGGTTCTTAAAGGCAATCAATGATGATCTTCGTAAGAAAAGTTCTTCTTACATTGCCAAGCGTTTACTCTTGTCTGCTTACATGCCACAAGTAAAATCTAGCAACAAGAGTAAGAAAGATTCTTCTTCTAGTAGTAACAATAATCATGTTAAATCCAATGTTGTTGCTTCTAGTAGTTCTCTTGATTCCACTAATGATTCTCTTAGCCAAGTTACACTTGAGCAAGAAAACAGCCTATTAAAGGGAATTATAGAGAAAGGTGTTTACAAAAGCCTTGCCGGGAGTAAGCAATTTGAGGAAATTGTACGCAAGCAAGGAAGGCACCGGAAGAATCAAGGTGTTGGTTTTGAACGAAAGTTCAATGCCAATGGAGTTGAGTGGGAAGAAGATCAATACCCCAAGACTAAGTTTGTTCCTCAACAAGAGAAGTATGATCCTACTTCTTTCCAAGGGACACAAGCTCAAGATGATCTTCCACCACAAGACCACAAGCAAAAAGGCATGGACAAGCTTCAAGAGGAGATTGATGCATTTGAAGAAGCTCCTAAGGCCTTGGTCAAGTGGGTTCCCAAGACTACATCAAGTTCTACTTCGTCAAGTACGACTACAACTCCAAGGATTCCCATCAAGATGATGTGGATCCTGAAGAAGAAGAACTAGAGAGTTCTTGAGGGTGACTCCGCCAACATACTTCACTCATATCATTTTGGCAAGGACAAGTGCAAACAACTTCCATATCTTGCACTAGTTCAAGGAGTCACAAACCCTCTTGTTGGTAAGACAAGGGACAAGGTAACCTAATGCTTTCATGGACATCATCTTATGTGAACATCACTCTATGTCTATGGATATCCTTGTTTGTTCCTTGTGGGACTAACCCGTTGTAACACCACCGATGATTAGCAACAGTAATCACTTTTGATAATGACATGTTAGCATGATCAACAGTGCATAATCATCATTAGCATCACATTGCATTTCAACTCCTAAGTCAAATTCAAAATTTAAATGAAAGTGGAATATAAAAGTTGTCCAACATAGGAGCTAAAATGTTAGATATATAGCAAATATTCCAGAGGCTATTCTAAAATTGAAACCAACATCATTGGAATTGGATAAGTGACTCGAACAACCTCAAACAGTGGATAAAGATAATATTTAATAACCATTTATTAAATCTGAAATAAATATGGAATTATGTTTTGTCCAAACTAGTTTTAGGTGTTAGGGAATAATGCACTGGTATTTATGAACTAGGTCTCATGTTTTGCAAAAACCATTTTGAGGCCTGACTATTTACTAAACTGAGAAAGGAGAATAAAGAAAAAGATAAAAGAAAATGGAAACAGAAAGAAGAAGAAGGACCCCCCCCCTCCGGCCCAACTGGGCCGAAGCCCACCGGCCGGCCCACCCGCGCCCCCTAGCCTATACCCCCAGGGACGCCCGAACCCTAGCGTCACCCACCCCCATTCCCCTCGCTCCTCTCCTCCCCCCCCCCCTCGTCTGGATCGGGATCTCCCGATCCCGTCCGCCCCGTCGCCGACGCCGCCCCGTCGCCGCCTCCCCCTCGTCAGCCCCCACCTCCATCCAGATCGGGATCGGGATCGCGGGAACGGCCCCTTCGCCGACGCCTCTCGCCGACGCCGCCCCGCTCCCCCCGCGGTCGGCTAGCGCCGACGCCGCGCCACCCCCGACGGCCCCCGTCCTCTCCTCTTCCCCGACCAGCCGCCTGGCGCTCGTCGCCCCCTCCTCGACTATCCGGATCGGGGCAAATCCCCGATCCCGTCGCCCGCGACGACCTCGCCGCCGCCCGGAGCCCGCGCCTCCCCCCGGCCTGCCTCCCCGTCGCCGTCGTCCCCGTCGACCACCCCACCTCCGCTGCCCCGTCCCTACAGCACGGTGAGGCCTCGGGCCTCTTCCCCCCCTCTCTGCTCCGCACCTCGCCGCGCGCACCGCGCCCCCGTGGCGCCGCCCCTCACGCGCTGCGCGCATGCTCACGCGTCGCCGCCCCCGGCTCCGCCCGACCGCCTGCGCGCTCCCTTGCTCGCTGCCACTCCAGCCTCCGTCCTCTCCCCGCTCTTCCTCTCGCCTCTGCCTCCGTCTCTCCTCGTCACCCCCTCCTCGCACTCTCCCCCACCCCTCTCCCTCTTCTCTCCTCCTTGTCCCGCCACACCCTCGCTCACCTCCGCCCGTCCTTAGCCGTCCCTTCTCCTCGCCGGCGCCCGTGGCCAGCGCCCGGGCGCACCCTGGACGCGCCCGCTCGGGCTGCGCCTGCGCCGCGCCCGCACGCCTGTGAACCCCCCCCCTGGGCCACTGCCCAGTGGGGCCCGAACCCCCTGTGCCGCTGACAAATGGGGCCCACCCCCCTAAAAACGATTTTAAGAAAATAAAAATAAAAATAAATAAAATAATTAATTAAATAATTAATTAGTTAATTAATTAGTTAATTAATCCTGATTAGGTTAATCTAATTAACTAATTAGTGTTAATTAATCCGTAATTAAATTAATTAAACCTAATTAACCTAACAACCTATGACAGGTGGGACCCACCCTGTCAGGTGGCTGCTGACGTCAGCATGATGTCATGCTGACGTCATCAATCACTGTTTCGGATAATGTTGAATTAAATAATTAATTAAATTTCAGAAATTAATAAAAACTTTAGAAAATCATATTAAATAATCCGCAACTCCGATGAAAATATTTTATACATGAAACTTGCTCAGAACGACGATACGAACCCGGATACGCCCTCTGTATTCCCGTCGGATGCCCGCAAATATAAGAACGTGGAACAATTAGACCGATTTCGATAAATGAATAGTGCCCAACTTTAATTAAATAAATCCAAATAAATTCCTAAATTAACTAAATCATTTAGTTAGGCAGTAGAACACCCCGGCATATCATTTAGGCATGTCATACATATTGTTTGCATTATTGCCGTGAATTTATTGTTTCTCTCCCCCTCCTTCTCTCTCGATAGACGCCGAGACCGACGTCGCTGCTGTCGAGTACGACTACGCTACTGACGAGCAGCCCGTTGACGACCTCCCTCTCTTGCCAGAGCAACCAGGCAAGCCCCCCCCCCTTGAGCATTCCAGATATCGCCCATTCTATTCTCCTGCTTGCATTAGATTTCGCTACTGTTAATGTATGCTCCTATTCTGATGCATAGCCTGCTGTTGTAACCTGTTCATTGCTACCTTACCTGCCTATGATAAACTGTTTAGTATAGGTTGGTATGAACCATCTGTGACCCCACCACCTTACTTTGTCGCCCCTGCTTGTTCATCGACGACTCGATCAACATGATCGTCGATCAGAGACAGACGCCTCACTTCACACCCCCCCTTAGTTGTACGACTCTGCGTAGTAACTATCGAGTGCCGAGGGTGATACCTCGTAACGCACTCCTGATGAATACTCTGCAGCATAGCTGTACGGTCGTGGTCATCGAGGGTGATTCCTCCTTCTCCATGTCCGATACGACTCTGTCGTGCAACCCCTCAGTGTGAACCTCGAGGGTGATACCTCTTACGTTCACCCTGATGATTATGACCACACGGTTACTTGACCTTTTTCACAGGCGGGTCCACCCTGGTGGGTACCCGCTGGGGATCTATGATTTCGGGTGTGCCGGAAGGGCACTCGAGTGTGACATTGTGGCGGAGCATCAGAGACTCTGATTGTCTCCGCTTGATACTAATTGAGCCTATTGGATTTGGGTGTGTGATCTGAGTGGGTCCACGTGCCCTATACGCACTGCCACCACGCGGGATAATGGTTATGGGGCCCTCTGCGATGTACGTTTCGCCGAAAGCTTATCAGACGTCACGATTCACCGTGCGGGCTGATCGTCGGGATTGGGCTGGATACTTCACTGGCGAGTTCAGTGTCGCGCCTGCACCCCGGCCAGCCACGCAACGCGCAGGGTGCCCAGGGCGATGGCCCGAGACCCCTGGGTGCATAGGTTAGTCCGGCGCGCTGACCTCTCTGCTGAGCCTAGGTAGAGCGCTGCTTCGTGTTGATCTTCCGAGGACGGGCATTACCCAGCAAGTATGTCCGGCCAGAGTTGATCGAGCGTGTTGGGTAACAGTAGTGCACCCCTGCAGGGATGAATCTTCTATCGATAGCCGGTCCTACGGTAAAGGACGCTCAGTTTGTGTATCCCGATCTACTACTTAAACTGGATACTTGTTACTTAATTGAAGCTTCGGGATTCCTTTCTCGCTGGGAGTCGAGGAAGGATCTTTGAGCTGTACTTCAACATGTTTGCTAAATAAAATGCTATTCTACTCTCTTCTACTGCTGCAAGATGATGGCTTTGAGAAGATGTTTGAAGATGCTAGTCTTCGATAGGACTAGGCCTTTCTCTCTATTCTGGCATTTCTGCAGCCCAGTCCACATATACAGCCTTTTCTCCATTGATAATGTTGCATATGTAGTATAGATCCTTGCTTGCTGAGTACTTCGGATGAGTACTCACGGTTGCTTTATTTCTCTTTTCCCCCATATACCCCACCTTGATGATACACCAGACGATGGAGTCCAGGAGCCAGACGCCACCACCGGAGCCTACTACCAGGCGGGTCCAGAGGGCACGTACTACTGGATCGAGCCATCTGACCAGGAGTAGGATCGGAGGCTCCCAGGCAGGAGGCCAACGCCTTTCGATCTAGTGTCGCTGTTTGTGCTAGCCTTCTTAAGGCATAACTTGTCTAACTATGTCTGTACCCAGATATTATTTGTATGACTGACTTATGTATTCGGATCTTCGGATCCCTGGTCTGTAATATTGTGGACCTCCGTTTATTTGTGTTTAGAGTTGTGTTGTGATATCTTCCCGTGAGTCCCTGGGCTTGATCGTACACGTTTGCGTGTATGATTAGTGTACGATTGAACTGGGGGCGTCACAAGTTGGTATCAGAGCCGACTGCCTGTAGGAAGCCCCCCTCCAAATTCCTTGGCCGAAGTTGAGTCTAGAAACCGAGAAACTAATTTACTAACTTGGCTGTGTGGCTTACGGGCCCACGTCGCCAACTGGGTGGTATTAGGATCTTTTATTCCTCGTCTATACTCTGGGACTCTAATATCTCTTCTATTCGGGTTAAATAAAATTTTACTAACGCCGACACTTAGGATCTCGTAAATCCCGTCTACCCGGAGAGCTGGATATCTGTGCGATTTCCCTGTCATTGATCTGATTAGTCTGATAATCATTTTCCTTTCCATTGTTTTGTTTAACCTTTCTCTCCGAGTTGTGTTAAACTTCTCATTGTCATTTGACAAATCTGAATTTCCTCTGTTTCAGATGGACCGTTTGTTTCCACCGCGTCCTACGACACAGCTTGTGCTTCGCACTTGGGCTCGTAATACCCCTGGGTTTCCAGCTGTCCTAATCGCTCTCATGACCAGACTTGGCTACCGTTGGTACCCTGAGCACTTGGTTTACGAGGATTACCGCGAGTTCAATCAGGAGCAGTACCATGCTGATGTTTGTATCTATGATCAGCAGAATGACTCAGACATCGAGCTACACCTTTTCCATGGTATCGGCATGACGATTGAGATGGCAGTCCATGATGCCGCCTACTCTGCCGTCGCACGTCTCCGAGGACAGTTCAGCGATATCTTGGATGACTCTGAGTTCCGATACATTTCGTATGCCCCTGCTGGAGATGCTACCGGATACTACACAGCTATCTGTGCCCCGTACGAGCCTCGCCGATATGACCACCGCGTTCTGATTCAGTGCACTCAGGCTCTGGATCGCACTGTTCGGGCTCTCGCCGTCGAGTTGGTTGCCACTCGAGCACGTCTTTACGATGCTATGACGCAGTTGATGCCCGCTGTTCGTGCAGGGATACATCCGGAGCACATCCTTTACCCGCGCAGGACTCAGATGTATGCTGGTATTGACTGGCCTGCTGTTGGAGGTCACACACCTACACGTGGACCTCTTCTTACAGTTCGAGACCGGGTTCTGCATCAGAGTGCACATGGAGCACAGGATCCTTCCGCGACGAATATTCGTCGTCCGCACTCGCAGTTACCCCGTTACAGTGGTTTTCTTCGACGTTGATGTAGCCTTTGCTATGTCTCGTTGTGTACTTCCTTACCGCGTGCCTGCGCGCCGCCTAGTATGTCTAGCTTTTAATTTGCGCCGTTATGCTGTCCGCATGTACCCGACTTTGTGTATGGATCTGTATGTCTTAATCGACTACTGTTATGTGTCTATTACGCTGCTTGAGGTATTGTCGTGTTACGTCATACTTGTCGCCAAACACTCGCAATTGCTTTTACTAAACTACCCCCTGTTGATACGTAGCAGGATGGTTAGACCAGGTGGTCGTGGTCGTGGTCGTACCCCTGAACGTCCACCACCGCCAGACTATATGGCAGCTATGATGCAACAGTTCGAGCTCAACCGCCAGTTCATGGTTGGAATCATGGCTCAGTTTCCGCATCAGAACAACCAGAACCAGAACCCAGCTTCAGTAACTTTGACAGAGTTTACGCGACTCAACCCAACGCAGTTTCGCAACTCTGACAAGCCCCTGGATGCCGATGACTGGCTCCGCGACATCACTCACGAGATGGAGTCTGCTAATGTCGCCCCCGCCAACTTTGTCACCTTCGCAGCCTTTTTCTTAAAGGGCCCCGCTGCTCAATGGTGGGACACACACAAGCGTACTCTGCCTGTTGGAACAGTCATCACATGGTATGAGTTCCAGGCTGCTTTCCGTACACGTTACATCCCTCAAGCAATTATGGAACGCATGAAGACCCAGTTCCGCAACCTCACTCAGGGCAATAAAACCGTCGAAGCTTATCAGCGGGAATTTCTTGATCTCTCCCGCTATGCTGAAGAAGACATCGCCACAGATGCTCGCAGACAGGAGAAGTTCTGTAATGGACTACACCCTGACCTCAAGCTTGCACTAGCTGCTCAAGACATCAATGACTTCTCAACTCTAGTGAACAAGGCTATTCTCGTTGAGACCGCTCAGATGGAACACAAGGACTCGCAGAAGCGCTATCGTGATGCTGGCTCATCTTCGGACTCAGCACCGAAGCGTAGAGTTTGGATTCCCAACAACGCGTTCCGTCCCAATGCCTCTGTGCCAAAGAACAATGCTGCACTACGTCTACCTCCTCCACCACCGAGGCCGTCAAAGGCTCAAGCTATTCAGAACCATGCCCCTCTTCGTCCTGAAGATGGTTTGTGTTTCAAGTGCCGCAAACCAGGCCACCAGGCTAAAGACTGCCGCCAGACTCAGAATCAGTTAGATTTTCCTCGTGCTGGCCGTGGATATGGCCGTGGCAACAATCAGACCCGCAACTATAATACTGGGTCTGCTTCACGTGGTCGTGGTCAAGCTTACAACATTGACATTGAAGAAGTCCAGGATCAACCTGCTACTGTGATGGGTACCCTTCTTGTTAACTTAGTACCTGCTTCTGTATTATTTGATTCAGGAGCATCGCATTCATTCATGTCTGAAGCATTTGCATTATCTCATGACATAACATTCGAAAAGATGAACCTGCCAATAGTTGTCCGTACCCCTGGAGGCCAATGTCAAACCACTATGATGGCACATAATGTCCCTGTTGAAATCGAGGAATTTGAATTCCTAGCTTCCCCTATTATCCTGAAGTCTTCCACCATAGACCTCATACTCGGAATGGATTGGTTGAAAGCTCACATTGCTTCGATCAATTGTGCCACTAAAGTCGTCCAACTTCTTCACCCCACCGATGAGATAGTGAACTATACCGCCCGTATTACTCGAGACGCTGAAGCTGAGATATATGTTATGAATGCTTTGAACGCCTCACCTCTGGAAGGGATCGAGAACGTTCCTGTCGTTCGAGATTTTCCAGACGTCTTTCCAGAAGAACTTCCAGGAATACCCCCGGCTAGGGCTGTCGAGTTCGTCATCGACTTGAAGCCTGGCACCGTTCCTATTGCCAAGCGACCTTATAAGATGCCTCCGCATCACCTCCTTGAGCTTAAGGAAGAAATCGACAAGTCACTTAAGAGTGGTTTCATCCGCCCCAGTTCCTCTGCATGGGGAGCACCTTCACTCTTCGTTAAGAAGAAGGATGGAACTAACCGATTGGTTCAGGATTACCGGCCCATTAACCAAGCCACAATCCAGAATAAATACCCACTGCCCCGGATCAATGATCTTTATGACCAACTCGCTGGATCATCGGTGTTCTCTAAACTCGACTTGAGGTTGGGTTATCACCAGATCCGTGTCCGTGAAGAGGACATTCCCAAGACTGCATTCGTCACTCGTTATGGCTCCTATGAATACACCGTCATGTCATTTGGCCTAACGAATGCCCCAGCTACGTTCTCCCGTCTGATGAATTATATATTCATGGATTACCTCGACAAATTCGTCGTGGTATATCTAGATGATATTCCGGTCTATTCTAAGAATAAAGAGGAACATGCTGAACATCTCTGCCTTGTTCTAGAAAGGCTCCGAGAACACCAGTTGTATGCCAAGTATTCCAAATGTGAATTTTGGCTTTCTGAAGTAACTTACTTTGGACATGTGATTTCCAAGGATGGAATTGCTGTTAACCCCGAACGAGTTCAGGCTATTCTTGACTGGACTCCCCCGAAGAATGTTAAGCAAGTCAGAAGTTTTCTCGGACTTGCTAGTTATTGCCGTCGATTCGTTGAGAACTTTTCCAAGATTGCAAAACCATTGACATATCTGCTTCACAAAGGTGTTAAATTTGAGTGGACAGAAAAATGTCAAGAAAGCTTTCAGACACTAAAAGATAAATTGACATCTGCCCCAGTATTAGCACCCCCGGATTCCCAAAAGGATTTCGTGATATACTGCGATGCCTCCCATCAAGGATTAGGCTGTGTCCTAATGCAAGAACGCAAGGTGATTGCTTATGCCTCCCGACAATTGCGTCCTCACGAAGAAAATTACCCAGTGCACGATCTCGAACTTTCTGCGGTTATTTATGCCCTGAAGCTATGGCGACATTACCTTCTCGGTAACCGTTGCGAGATATATACGGATCATCAAAGTTTGAAGTATTTGTATACTCAACCGGATCTGAACCTTCGTCAACAAAGATGGCTCGAGACAATAGCCGATTATGATATGAATATCTCATACACCCCTGGCAAGGCAAATGTAATGGCCGATGCTTTGAGCCGCAAGGCTTATTGCAGCAACCATATGGTTCAGGAATCACAACCTCTTCTTTATGAAGAGTTTCGTAAATTGAACCTCCATATTGTTCCACAGGGTTATCTCAATACCCTCGTTGTCGAACCAGATTTAGAACACGGCATTAAGGTTATGCAAAGGTATGACACTGAAGTTGAAAAGATCAAGCGATACCTCGAGAAAGGAAAGCCGTCGGAATTCCATCTTGATGCAGATGGGATCCTATTTTTCCAACACCGTCTCTTCGTACCCAAGTTCAAGAATGAGAGGGAAAACGTTATGAAGGAAGCTCATGACACTCCCTTGTCCATTCACCCTGGTAGCACAAAGATGTACCGTGACATTTGTCAAAGATTCTGGTGGCCTAATATGAAGCGAGACATTGCTCGTTATGTTTCTGAGTGTGACGTTTGCCGCCGCGTTAAAGCTCAACATCAAAGGCCCGCAGGAACTCTGCAACCCCTGGAAATTCCTGAATGGAAATGGGACAAGGTCCAAATGGATTTCATTACTGGTTTTCCCAAATCCCAGAAGGGTAATGATGCTATATTTGTTGTCATTGACCGATTCTCTAAGGTTGCCCACTTTCTGCCTGTTAAGGAGACAATCACTGCTAGCCAGTTAGCAGACTTGTATGTTTCCCGAATTATGTCACTCCACGGTGTTCCGTTGGAGATCAGTTCTGATCGTGGCAGCCTCTTCACCTCCAGATTCTGGAATAGTTTCCAAGAAGCTATGGGAACTCATCTGTCTTTCAGCACCGCTTTTCACCCTCAGTCACAGGGTCAAGTTGAACGAGTTAATCAAGTGCTCGAAGATATGCTTCGAGCTTGCGTCATCTCCTTCGGTAAGAAATGGGAGGAATCTCTCCCGTATGCCGAATTCTCTTACAACAATAGCTATCAAGCTAGTCTGAAGATGGCACCGTTTGAAGTTCTATACGGTCGTAAGTGTCGAACCCCTCTGAATTGGTCAGAAACTGGGGAACGCTCACTCGTCGGACCGGACATTATTCGGCAAGCTGAAGAACAAGTCCGTATTGTTCGTGAACATTTGAAATCTGCTCAGTCTCGTCAGAAGAGCAACTATGACCGTAAGCACCAGGAAATAGTCTATCAACCTGGCGAGCAAGCTTACCTCCGCGTCACTCCGTTGAAAGGCACTCATCGGTTCGGAATCAAAGGCAAATTAGCCCCTCGCTACATTGGCCCGTTCCGTATTCTTGCCCGTCGAGGAGAAGTGGCATATCAGTTGCAATTGCCGCCAAACCTTTCTCAAGTACATGACGTCTTTCATGTATCCCAACTCCGCCGCTGCTTCAAGGATCCTATTCGAGCTGTGGATCATGAAGTGCTTGAATTACGGGAAGATCTGTCTTATCCAGAACATCCCATCCGTATTCTTGATCAAGCTGAGCGTCGAACACGTCAAAAGTCAATCAAGTTCCTCAAGGTTCAGTGGTCAAATCATTCTGAAGATGAAGCCACTTGGGAACGCGAGGATCGTCTTCGCGAAGAATACCCCTCTTTCTTTCAGTCTTCCTCTTAATTCTCGGGACGAGAATTCTTAATAGATGAGGAGAGTTGTAACACCCCCGGTGATTAGCAACAGTAATCACTTTTGATAATGACATGTTAGCATGATCAACAGTGCATAATCATCATTAGCATCACATTGCATTTCAACTCCTAAGTCAAATTCAAAATTTAAATGAAAGTGGAATATGAAAGTTGTCCAACATAGGAGCTAAAATGTCAGATATATAGCAAATATTCCCGAGGCTATTCTAAAATTGAAACCAACATCATTGGAATTGGATAAGTGACTCGAACAACCTCAAACAGTGGATAAAGATAATATTTAATAACCATTTATTAAATCTGAAATAAATATGGAATTATGTTTTGTCCAAACTAGTTTTAGGTGTTAGGGAATAATGCACTATTATTTATGAACTAGGTCTCATGTTTTACAAAAACCATTTTGAGGCCTGACTATTTACTAAACTGAGAAAGGAGAATAAAGAAAAAGATAAAAGAAAAATGAAACAGAAAAAAAGAGCAACGCCCCCCCCCCCGGCCCAACTGGGCCGAAGCCCAGCCGGCCGGCCCACCCGCGCCCCCTAGCCTATACCCCCAGGGACGCCCGAACCCTAGCGTCACCCACCCGCATTCCCCTCGCTCCTCTCCCCCCCCCTCGCGTCTGGATCGGGATCTCCCGATCCCGTCCGCCCCGTCGCCTACGCCGTCGCCGACGCCGCCCCGTCGCCGCCTCCCCCTCGTCAGCCCCCACCTCCCGATCCAGATCGGGATCGGGATCGCGGGAACGGCCCCGTCGCCGACGCCTCTCGCCGACGCCGCCCCGCTCCCGCGCCGGTCGGCTAGCGCCGACGCCGCCGCCACACCGACGTCGCCCCGTCCTCTCCTCTTCCCCGACCAGCCGCCTGGCGCTCGGTCGCCCCCTCCCTCGACTGGATCCGGATCGGGGCAAATCCCCGATCCCGTCGCCCGCGACGACCTCGCCGCCGCCCGGAGCCCGCGCCTCCCCGCCGGCCTGCCTCCCCGTCGCCGTCGTCCCCGTCGACCACCCCGACCTCCCGCTGCCCCGTCCCTACGAGCACGGTGAGGCCTCGGGCCTCTTCCCCCCCTCTCTGCTCCCGCACCTCGCCGCGCGCACCGCGCCCCCGTGGCGCCGCTCACCGCGCTGCGCGCATGCTCACGCGTCGCCGCGCCCCGGCTCGCGCCCGACCGCGCTGCGCGCGCCCTGCTCGCGCCCACTCCAGCCGCCGCTGCCGCTCGTCCTCTCGCCTCTGCCTCCGCTCGCCGCGGCCACCCGCGCGCGCACGCGCCCCCACACCTCGCCCGCGTCGCTCGCCGTGGCCCCGCGCTCACCGCCGACCCGTCCGGCCGCGCCTCGCCGGCGCCCGTGGCCAGCGCCCGGGCGCACCCTGGACGCGCCCGCTCGGGCTGCGCCTGCGCCGCGCCCGCACGCCTGTGAACCCCCCCCCTGGGCCACTGCCCAGTGGGGCCCGAACCCCCTGTGCCGCTGACAAATGGGGCCCACCCCCCTAAAAACGATTTTAAGAAAATAAAAATAAAAATAAATAAAATAATTAATTAAATAATTAATTAGTTAATTAATTAGTTAATTAATCCTGATTAGGTTAATCTAATTAACTAATTAGTGTTAATTAATCAGTAATTAAATTAATTAAACCTAATTAACCTAACAGCCTATGACAGGTGGGACCCACCCTGTCAGGTGGCTGCTGACGTCAGCATGATGTCATGCTGACGTCATCAATCACTGTTTCGGATAATGTTGAATTAAATAATTAATTAAATTTCAGAAATTAATAAAAACTTTAGAAAATCATATTAAATAATCCGCAACTCCGATGAAAATATTTTATACATGAAACTTGCTCAGAACGACGATACGAACCCGGATACGCCCTCTGTATTCCCGTCGGATGCCCGCAACTATAAGAACGTGGAACAATTAGACCGATTTCGATAAATGAATAGTGCCCAACTTTAATTAAATAAATCCAAATAAATTCCTAAATTAACTAAATCATTTAGTTAGGCAGTAGAACACCCCGGCATATCATTTAGGCATGTCATACATATTGTTTGCATTATTGCCGTGAATTTATTGTTTCTCTCCCCCTCCTTCTCTCTCGATAGACGCCGAGACCGACGTCGCTGCTGTCGAGTACGACTACGCTACTGACGAGCAGCCCGTTGACGACCTCCCTCTCTTGCCAGAGCAACCAGGCAAGCCCCCCCCCTTGAGCATTCCAGATATCGCCCATTCTATTCTCCTGCTTGCATTAGATTTCGCTACTGTTAATGTATGCTCCTATTCTGATGCATAGCCTGCTGTTGTAACCTGTTCATTGCTACTTTACCTGCCTATGATAAACTGTTTAGTATAGGTTGGTATGAACCATCTGTGACCCCACCACCTTACTTTGTCGCCCCTGCTTGTTCATCAACGACTCGATCAACGTGATCGTCGATCAGAGACAGACGCCTCACTTCACACCCCCCTTAGTTGTACGACTCTGCGTAGTAACTATCGAGTGCCGAGGGTGATACCTCGTAACGCACTCCTGATGAATACTCTGCAGCATAGCTGTACGATCGTGGTCATCGAGGGTGATTCCTCCTTCTCCATGTCCGATACGACTCTGTCGTGCAACCCCTCAGTGTGAACCTCGAGGGTGATACCTCTTACGTTCACCCTGATGATTATGACCACACGGTTACTTGACCTCTTTCACAGGCGGGTCCACCCTGGTGGGTACCCGCTGGGGATCTATGATTTCGGGTGTGCCGGAAGGGCACTCGAGTGTGACATTGTGGCGGAACATCAGAGACTCTGATTGTCTCCGCTTGATACTAATTGAGCCTATTGGATTTGGGTGTGTGATCTGAGTGGGTCGACGTGCCCTATACGCACTGCCACCACGCGGGATAATGGTTATGGGGCCCTCTGCGATGTACGTTTCGCCGAAAGCTTATCAGACGTCACGATTCACCGTGCGGGCTGATCGTCGGGATTGGGCTGGATACTTCACTGACGAGTTCAGTGTCGCGCCTGCACCCCGGCCAGCCACGCAACGCGCAGGGTGCCCAGGGCGATGGCCCGAGACCCCTGGGTGCATAGGTTAGTCCGGCGTGCTGACCTCTCTGCTAAGCCTAGGTAGAGCGCTGCTTCGTGTTGATCTTCCGAGGACGGGCATTACCCAGCAAGTATGTCCGGCCAGAGTTGATCGAGCGTGTTGGGTAACAGTAGTGCACCCCTGCAGGGATGAATCTTCTATCGATAGCCGGTCCTACGGTAAAGGACGCTCAGTTTGTGTATCTCGATCTACTACTTAAACTGGATACTTGTTACTTTCTCGCTGGGAGTCGAGGAAGGATCTTTGAGCTGTATTTCAACATGTTTGTTAAATAAAATGCTATTCTACTCTCTTCTACTGCTGCAAGATGAAGGCTTTGAGAAGATGTTTGAAGATGCTAGTCTTCGATAGGACTAGGCCTTTCTCTCTATTCTGGCATTTCTGCAGCCCAGTCCACATATACAGCCTTTTCTCCATTGATAATGTTGCATATGTAGTATAGATCCTTGCTTGCTGAGTACTTCGGATGAGTACTCACGGTTGCTTTATTTTCTCTTTTCCCCCATATACCCCACCTTGATGATACACCAGACGATGGAGTCCAGGAGCCAGACGCCACCACCGGAGCCTACTACCAGGCGGGTCCAGAGGGCACGTACTACTGGATCGAGCCAGCTGACCAGGAGTAGGATCGGAGGCTCCCAGGCAGGAGGCCAACGCCTTTCGATCTAGTGTCGCTGTTTGTGCTAGCCTTCTTAAGGCAAAACTTGTCTAACTATGTCTGTACCCAGATATTATTTGTATGACTGACTTATGTATTCGGATCTTCGGATCCCTGGTCTGTAATATTGTGGACCTCTGTTTATTTGTGTTTAGAGTTGTGTTGTGATATCTTCCCGTGAGTCCCTGGGTTTGATCGTACACGTTTGCGTGTATGATTAGTGTACGATTGAACCGGGGGCGTCACACCCGTGTAGATATTGAAAGTGCAGCTCACTCCAAAGGATTGCTCCAAATGATCTACATCAACATTGAGCATCCACATCTTCAACATCTACATGAAGTCATCATCGACAAAACCCAAGGTTAGTTCATCCCTCTTAGGGGGGATATCACATCTAGGGGGAGCTTTACTCTAACAATTGAGCTAAATCAACTCTAATGGTGTGAACACAACAATGCTTTATGTAAAAGTGGTAACCCCACTTGTGCTTAAACGATGAGTATGACCTATGATCAAATGTTCTCATTTGACTCCTAAGTTAATATACTCATATATAGATGACCTAGTCATCGCCAATTGCTTGATAGATGCTAGAGTGTTTGTGCATGCTTTGCCACATGTTTCATTTGCCACTTTATTGTGTGAGCATGTTGATTGCATATTTACTCATTCGAGGACATCCATTTGTTGCCTTGATTGTTTGGTTTTTTTCTCTTTTGCCAAATGGATGGACAAGAATGCCTAAGAACTTCCTCTAGCTATCTATGCTTTTCTCGTCTCAAACTCTATTCATGCTACATCACAAAGTTTGATCAAGTCAGATTCGAACCACTCTGTGTGAGGAGCACTCGGAGTCCCCGATTCGTCATAGACTTAAACTTCTAAAACCTCTCTGTGCATTTTGGTCTGACCGATTCATCCACTTCGGTCATACCGAGTTCACTGAGTTGATCTAGGCTTTCAATCTCGGTGCAACCGATTAGAACCTTTCGGTCACACTGAGTTGCAGTAACCGCTTGCGATTCTGCATCTCGGTGCCACCGAGTTGTTCCTTTCGGTCACATTGACAGGGTCAGGATATATATACCGACGGGTGAGATTTTGGAAATTTCTTCAAAACCCCTCAGCCCGCGCGTGTCCTGCTCTGCCCCTTCGGGTCTCCGGATCGTCTCCTCGTCGCCAGTGACCTCCCGCCGCCAGTCTCCATCTCCGTCAACGGATTTCAACCCCGCTGTTGCCGCCGTAGCGAACTCACCGCCGAACTAGGGTATGAGTTCGACCTTTTGTGCTAATTCCTAACTCCGATTCTTAGCACAATGCAATGCCATGTTCTATACCACGTATGAGATCAATCTATCCAGAGAAAACCTCCATTAGATTAGGTTTGATTTGAAAATTTAGGGTTAAGTTTCCGCCGAACTCATCTCGGACCGACCGAATTGTGGAAATCGGTCTCATCGATTTGGCTTAGGCCATAGCACTTGCACTTTTCGGTCTGACCAAAATTGCAAATCGGTGTGACCGAGTTCGACTCTCTGTGAAACCCTAGCAATCTCAGAGTCACCGAACTGTGTCTCGGTCTGACGGATTTCACTAGTTTAGACTCCAAAAGTTGCTTCGGTGTCACCGAG
This sequence comes from Thinopyrum elongatum, assembly GCA_011799875.1. Taxonomy (NCBI): domain Eukaryota; kingdom Viridiplantae; phylum Streptophyta; class Magnoliopsida; order Poales; family Poaceae; genus Thinopyrum; species Thinopyrum elongatum. Next base: position 128,212,785 of record CM022302.1, read on the forward strand.
TTTAACAAATCGGTAGCTTCGAAATGCTTTCTGTGGAAAACTAAAACTAAGTTTTTGACTCATTTGTTTTGCAAAAACTCTGCACTTTGTGATGCTCATCCACTCTACCTCATCTATATCTACTCATAGGGTCTGCTGTCAGTTTGCTTTGCTAGTATGTCTGACCAGAGTGATAGCCAGAACAAATCAGAAGAGCAAGTGAACATGAGTGAGGGCACTAGTTCCTCTAGCAATTATGATGAAGGCAGCAGGAGCACCCCAAGCAATTTGCCCAAGGCAGCCACCAGGACAAGGAGAAAGAGAAACTCAGATTCTGAGGATGAAGATTATGTTGAGGATGAGGTCAGCTCAAAGAAGAAAGTTGTCAAGAAAGAATTTGGCACTATAGCTTCTACAAAGCCTGGTTTGAACAAGAGAGCTCCTACCAAGAGAGTGCCCATGTCTAAGGCCAGAGCCTCAACTTTTGAAACTTCCAAATCGACTGTTGAAGAGGCTGCTGGTGATGGCAAGAAAAGAAAGGAGAGGGTCAAGAAGACCATTGCCAGAGTTATTGGCAAGCCCTCCATGATGAGAGATCCAGCTGAGGATGAAGAGGAAGAGGATGCTGCACCAGCACCCAAGTCCCAAAACCTGATGGGGGATGCCATCAAGTCTGGGACTGCTACTTCAAAGCCCAAGATTGCCTCCAAAGCTACTGCTCAAGATCCAAAACCTACTGCACCAAAGAGGAGCACTAGGAATATACCAGCTGCTGAGAAGAACAAGGCCCCAGTGCCTGAAACTGAAACTGAAGAAGATGCTGAAGCCCAAGTGCTTAGGAAACTTAAACCAAAGATTCCAGATCATGATGACAGCCATCCAGTGGCAGAAAATATGAGCATCAGGAAGGATGCTGGTCTGAGACTTTGGAGACAAAGTGATCCCTATGCTATGAGGAGGAGGACTGCAGTAGACTACAGGTTCCACACCAAAGAACAACAAGATTTCTATGAAACCATTCTGCTTGACAAGAAGCCCATAGTTTGTGACATGATGTGGGCAGACTAGAAGTACATTGATGAGAATGAAGATCATTTTCCAGGTGTGCATGAGAGCTTCAGAACTTGTGGAGTTGACACCTTTGTGGGATAGAAACTGACAAAATGGAATGATGAACTCATCATGCAATTCTACTCTACAGCTCATTTTTATCCAGATGGTAGAATTGTATGGATGTCAGAGGGTACAAGGTACCAATCAACTATTAATGAGTGGGCAAAACTGATAAATGCTCCTGAAGAGCATGAAGATGACTTGGACATTTATGCCAAGAAGAAGAAAGACCACAACTCTATGGCCAACATGTACAAAGAGATCCCTGACAAAGCTTTGGATAGACATAAACTTGGATCTGTTCATTACTTGATGTATGGTCTAGCTACAATCAACACTATATTGAGGCATACTCTGTTGCCCAAATCTGGAGATCACAAGATGATCAGAGGTCATTCAATCAACTTGCTGCAGATATTTGATGTGCCTCATAAATTCAAAGTTATGAGCCTGATTGTTGAAACAATCAAGAGGACTGCTGCAGATCAGAAGAGATCTTGTGGGTATGCTCCACATATTCAGGTGCTCATCAACTCCAAGATGGGCACAGGCACCTATTTGTTGGATAAGGACCATCTACCCCTAAGACCAGAATTTGAGGAAAATACTGTTGTGATGGATGAACAAGATCCCACATCTGTGCAAGCACAAGAGAAGAGAGAGAAGGCAAAGGCTGAGAAAGCTGCAAAGATGCCAAGTGTTGAAGAGGCATCTCAGGTATTTCTGAAGAGCAAGCAGGATCAGCTTGCATATCTGATTCAAGCAACTTTGAGGATTGAGAAGGGCTTGGCCACCCTAACTCAAAATCAGGAGAGCTTGGAGAGGATCATTGAGACAAAATTCTATGATCTTGATCTGAAAGTGACTGAGATGCAAACAGCTGTTGAGCAGCTCCAGGAGGAAGTAGAGGAGAAGAAAGGGCAGGATACCACATATGCCTTTCAGAGAGTGCCCAGAGGTCAGAGATCTGCTGCAGTGCCAGTGCCTGACACTAGAACCACTAAATCAGCACCAGCAGCCACAGCTTCACTGCCACCTCCAGTTGCAACTCCACCAGCTCCATCAACTTCTATAGATGCTTTTGTCCTTGGAGTTCTCTCAACACCACCGCCCGAAGATCAAGCCTAGAGAGACGGATAGCACTATGCATTTCCAAACTTTTTGGTAACTTGTTGCCAAAGGGGGAGAAATGTATAGATCATAGGCTTCGAGAGAGAGTGTTCTTGCTTCTTTTGTCTCTCTTGCTATTTGGTTGAAACTCTTGTGTGCTTGATTGATACTTTATGTCTTATGATCATGTGTTTGATCATATCATACTTTAATGCCTGCTTGAATGATATTATCTTTTATTTCCCATATATGATCATTCACTTTGCTTGGTGATGAGTGCATGTTTTTAATTTCTATCATTTTGAGCGCTCCACCAAGATGTATGTGACATGGAAGAGTAACCCATTATCCTAATCGATTGTGCATTTGCATTCAAAAGCAAATTTCAAATAATGCACAAATTTAGGGGGAGCTCTTACTTATCACATACTTCTCAAAGCGACGATGTTCTAAATCTTATTATCTTTTGTCGAAGCTTTGATCTCTATGTTGTCATCAATTACCAAAAAGGGGGAGATTGAAAGTGCAACTATCCCTGGGTGGTTTTGGTAATTCCTAACAACATATAGCTCATTGAACTAATGCTATTTCAAGAGGATTATTTCAGGAAGTTCAATGATTGGCATGGCATGGACTAGGAATGTGGACCCCTCAAAATGCTAAGGACACATATTGGCTAAAGCTCAAGACTCTACATTTTCATTTTAGTGATCCAAGATCACATTGAGTCCATAGGAAAAGCCAATACTTTTAAAAGGGGATGAGGTGTTGCTTAATGGCTTGCTTGCTCAAAATGCTTAGTGATATGCTCCAAAAGCCCTCAACCACTTTCTCATATCCACATATGTCCCAAACCAAAAGTCAAACTCGGCCCCACCGATTTGATCTATCCGGCGCCACCGAGTTCATTTGACATAGCCACTGCCAGAAACCCTAGTCAGTTCGGTCTCACCGATAGGGATCTCGGTCTCACCGAGATGGGATTACAAACTCTCTGTTTCCCTTCGTAACGTTTCAGTCTAACCGAGATGAGCGATCGGTCCCACCGAGTTCGCAATGCAAACTCTCTGTTTCACTTTCGTAACATTTCGGTCTCACCGAAATGAGTGAATCGGTCCCACCAAGTTTGCCTGACCAACTCTCTGTTTGCCTATTACAGAAATCGGTCCTACCGAGTTTATGTGATCAGTCTCACTGAGATTACGTTATGCCCTAACCCTAATTAAATCGGTCCCACCGAGTTGACGTGTCGGTCCCATCGAAAATCCTAACGTTCACATTTTGAACTAAATCTGTCTGACCGAGCTTTATGATTCGGTCCCATTGAGTTTGGTAAATTGTGTGTAATGGTTAGATTTTGTGTGGAGGCTATATATACCCCTCCACCCCCTCTTCATTCGTGGAGAGAGCCATCAGAACGTGCCTACACTTCCAGTATACATTTTCTGAGAGAGAACCACCTACTCATGTGTTGAGACCAAGATATTCCATTCCAATCATATGAATCTTGATCTCTAGCCTTCCCCAAGCTGCTTTCCACTCAAATCATCTTTCCATCAAATCCAAATCCGTGAGAGAGAGTTGAGTGTTGGGGAGACTATCATTTGAAGCACAAGAGCAAGGAGTTCATCATCAACACACCATCTATTACCTTTTGGAGAGTGGTGTCTCCTAGATTGGTTAGGTGTCACTTGGGAGCCTTCGTCAAGATTGTGGAGTTGAACCAAGGAGTTTGTAAGGGCAAGGAGATCGCCTACTTCGTGAAGATCTACCTGAGTGAGGCAAGTCCTTCGTGGGCGATGGCCATGGTGGGATAGACAAGGTTGCTTCTTCATGGACCCTTCGTGGGTGGAGCCCTCCATGGACTCGCGCAACCATTACCCTTCGTGGGTTGAAGTCTCCATCAACATGGATGTACGATAGCACCACCTATCGGAACCATGCCAAAAATCTCCATGTCTACATTGCGTTTGCTCCCTCCAAACTCCTCCCTTTACCTTTATATGCAAATGTTTTACATTCCGCTGCTATACTCTTAGACTTGCATGTGTAGGTTGATTGCTTGACTTGTGCCAAGTTGCTAAAATCTACCAAGACTTAAAATTGGGAAAAGGCTAGGTTTTTATTTGGTCAAGTAGTCTAATCACCCCCCCTCTAGACATACTTTCGATCCTACAAGTAGACCGACTCCTGCCTGCATCTACTACTATTACTCCACACATCGACCGACTCCTGCCTGCATCTAGAGTATTAAGTTCATAAGAACAGAGTAACGCATTATGTAAGATGACATGATGTAGCGGGATAAACTCAAGTAATATGATGAAAACCCCATCTTGTTATCCTCGATGGCAACAATACAATACATGCCTTGCTGCCCCTACTGTCACTGGGAAAGGACACCGCAAGATTGAACCCAAAGCTAAGCACTTCTCCTATTGCAAGAAAAACCAATCTAGTTGGCCAAACCAAATCGATAGTTCGAAGAGACTTGCAAAGATATCAAATCTTGCATATAAGAATTCAGAGAAGATTCAAATAATATTCATAGATAAGCTGATCATAAATCCACAATTCATCAGATCTCGGCAAACACACCGCAAAAGAGTATTACATCAAATTGATCTCCAAGAACATCGAGGAAAACTTTGTATTGAGGATCAAAGAGACAGAAGAAGCCATCTAGCTACTAGCTATGGACCCGTAGGTCTGAAGTAAACTACTCACGCTTCATCGGAGAGGCAATGGTGTTGATGTAGAAGCCCTCCGTGATTGATTCCCCCTCCGGCAGGATGCCGGAAAAGGCCCCAAGATGGGATCTCATGGGTACAGAAGGTTGCCGCAGTGGAAAAGTGGTTTCGTGGCTCTCCTTGATGTTTTTTTTGGGTATTTGAGAATATATAGGCGGAAGAAATAGGTCGGTGGAGTCACGAGGGGCCCACAAGGGTGGGGGGTGTGCCCTACCCCCCTAGGCGCGCCACCCGACCTTGTGACTGCCTCGTGGCTTCCCTGACGTGCACTCCAAGCCCTCTGGATGTCTTCTGGTCCAAGAAAAATCATCGCGATAGTTTCATTCCGTTTGGACTCCGTTTGGTATTCCTTTTCTGCAAAACTCTAAAACAAGGAAAAAACAGAAATTGGCACTGGGCTCTAGGTTAATAGGTTAGTCCCAAAAATCATATAAAATAGCATATTAATGCATATAAAACATCCAAAACAGATAATATAATAGCATGGAACAATCAAAAATTATAGATACGTTGGAGACGTATCAGTGAGCGATGGTGAGGCCTAGGAAGGGAACGACCCGGAGCCGGCGAAGACACAATAGTGGATGCCCACGCGGAGGGGAGTATGAGGGTTCACTGGTTCGGCTACGGTGTGAGGCTAACATCGCCGGAGAATAACGAGAGGTGTTGGTGAGTGGAGGAATGGCCTGGACATCGATGGGAGTAGGGTGGGACGGTGAAGCCTGTGCGCCAGCACAGCCGGCCACGGGAGGCGGTAGTAGGCGGTACCACCGGCGGTGGTTTGGGCGGCTGAAGCAAGAATATCCGAGATTGAAGAAGCACTAAAGCCGTTGGATGGACATCCAACGGCCACTGCTGCTAGAATCGTGTGTTGACTATAAGTTGACAAAGCCTTCTGTACGCGTCAACTTAGTAGGCCCACAAGTGAGCATCACATCTGTGGCATAGAACATATATAGCCCATTTGCGATTTGTAATAATGTACAACCCATTTTTGAATTCTAATGGAATTTACTACAACCCATTTACAGTTTGTTTAAATCACTGCCCATTTTCTAGCTAGGACAACGATTAATAATTTCAACCAACCACTCAAAACAGAATTCAACCAAAAATCCCACATTTTGATGGGATCCGAAATATTTTTATCCCGAAATTTTGAGTCAGATTAAATATAATTTCAAAATAAATTTGTATTAGGTAAAAATCCAACGAAATATTGCACGCTCATCAAGAAATGAATTAAAATTTTCAAAATCCAAAAATAATATTTTTGAAACTAATTACCTATTTGGTGTGTTTTTATATTTACAGCCCAGTTTTTATAATTACATCCTATTTATTATTTCTTCAAGCCCATTTTCTTGTTAGGCCTAATGCATCCATCCTAGGAAAGATTTGCTACCCAGCGGGGCGGAGAATAACAAGTTGACCTGGGTTGGGTATTCTGGAAAAAAAGTACGTTGGGCTAGCCGTTTTCACCTTGAAAAATTAATATCTGGGCTGGATATTTGGTAGACATAAAATAATAGCCTGGGCTAGATGGCCACAGTCTGCCCAGTTGATACACTGCTCCTCTGAACAACAACAAAAACATCGCTCAAGAAAAACTCTGCTCACACCTCAAAAACAAAAATACTGCTCGAGCTGCTGGGTCCCAGCTGTCGGCCGCTCCTTGTGCGATTCTCTCATTTATTGACTATATAGATTGACAATGGTGTGGGACCGTGATGTCAGGAAACCAGGAGGAAGCAAAAAAAATATAGTTGTATATAATAAGGAGGCACTTGCGTACGTGCGGCTATGGCCCTGGTGGGTCCCCACTGTCATCCTCTCCAAGTAAAGTCATCTCTTGATTCCTCATGTTCATTGAACATGTTGACAACACGAGACGGTGGTGCCACGGTGAGCACAACAACTCGAAGGACGATGGAGAGGGCCTCGCGGGCCCTACGGATGGTCTGATACAGCGCCCACTGGTCGTTTAGGAAGCCAGGATCATCGGACCCCTATGATCATGTTCGAGAGACTGAGCCGGCATGAAACGGTAAGGCCACGCTTGGGAGCTCTGGATTGTTTCACACCTGTATTAAGGATACAAGTGTAATTTACTTGTCACCGGAAACAATGTGTAAAATACAGGCGTAATGGAACCGACGACCTGAGGTCTGTAACGAAAACCGGTGAGTTACGCGTGTAATTTGAGAAGTCAGTGTATATTTTACCATTCGAAAACGACCAACCAAGTGCTTTGCCAAGACAATATGCTTTTATTTACAAGCGTCAGTTTTACAAGCAATTTTGGTTGGAAAACGACGATCCAATCACGGTCTAAGATGATGAGTTGGTCTGAAGATCATATGGTTTCACCTGTAACCTACCCGAGTTGTCGTATAGGCTATGAATGAAACATAACACGATGAACTTCTTAAGCACAGAAACAACAAAAGAGGACGATCTTCTTAACATGCAAATCACTAGCATTAGATCAACATGCAAAACAATACGAAGCATTATTCTCAAGAGGCACGGTGAACACCTCATGATGCCGCATGCCATAGCATTCCAAGCTCAACTTTGCAATCAAACTCACAAGGCCTGGCTTTTCATAGACAACATTCAGAACAAACTCTTAAAATACCTTACATAAGTTAACATTCATGACTATGCATCTCATCAGAGTAAATGTTTACTTCTGAACTGAACACACGAATAGGAAAAAATGATCGACGCTGCTCACAGCAAAGGGCGTCCCATTCCAAAATATCAAATGCATGTCTTCTGGCTAACATCAATGAGCAAAATTTGACAAGGTTTTCCAATTCCAAAACATTAAACGAATGTCTTCTTGCTAACATCAATGATTAAACTTTGACAAGATTTTCCCATTCAAAATATGTAATGCCGATGATTGTGGAACGGGCAGGGTTTGTCATCAGTTTGCACATTGAAATGGCACATGGAGTCGAATTAACCAGCGTATCTTTTTGTTCAATTCCACTGAAATCAAACAATGTCTTGCGTAGCACGATGGAGTTCGCATTTATATGTTGCAAGGCCTTGAAGACATCGGTAGCTCCATTCAAGTAGATAGTCAGGTGGCTCAAGGTGACGACGAATGATTACAGAACCATTCTATGTATTGTGCATGATGAAGTATTATGGAGGACATGAACCATCTGAACATTTTGTGCAGTTCCATTGAAATCAAGCTGAGCAGCTTTGTCTACATAAATACAGAAAAAGTGCGATGAATATAATAGTGGTACTAGTTGCTTAAACATATATACACTCACAACTATAATCATCTTGATTATCTTAACAGGAAAAGATAGTGATACAATAGCTTCAATTAAACATTTATTCAAAACAATACAACAATATAATTAGCACAACATAACAAAGCACGATCTTGTGGATGAAGGCGGATACTGACCTTGTTTGTTATAGTTGCGTCGGCCACTGACTTGGTCATACTTATCCTTGTGGAGTGAATTTTGCACCCCATGTGCCGTTGAGTTGAGTTTTCCTTGGTCTGCAGACTAGTCATGTCACCAGCGTCTACTAACACAGCAAAATCTGGGGCACTGAGTGCACCTACCTTCTCTCTAGCAAGTAAACACTTCGCAATGAATAGAGCAAATTAATGCACATAAGGAAAATGCAAGGTAGTGGCGGTGACACCCGACACCCTTCTCTCATCCCCCACTGTCAAGGTGCGGTAAAGACCATCAAACTCTGCGGGCCTAGGCTCTATTAAATCCCCGTCAGAAGGGATCAAGCATATGTCACAAAATTCAGTGAGTGGTATCTGATGGGTTTCAGCATATAAATTAAACTACACCTCGGGAGGGTTATTCCTACTCAACAAATGAAAACTTTGCACAAAGGAATTTGTGAGGAGATGATACTGTTCACACTCAGCTGCGATGAAGTCGGTGAGGCCGGCATTAGCAGCAAATTGTGCAAACTCCTGACGGATTCTGGCTCCATCCATGAATGGGTTGTGCGGCCATTTGCACGGCCGTACCTCCGCCATTCTCCGGATGCGGAGGTCGTTATCCGACGACTCCCCAATAACTCCCTTGGAGTTCTTCTTGGAAGCAAACTTCCTAAACAAACTCATCTTTTTCCTATGAACAAAATTCTGAAATTTTTAGTCCACAATATTTTTCTCATTAAAACTTCACAAGATTGATAGCAACTACTCATAGTGATGCATAGGGGCCATATCAAGCATTCAAACTACTTAGAACTCTAAGAATTCAACATGCAAGCTCATCTACAGTAGCATCAAGAGTAGCTAATTATTCAAAATATAAACCACTAGAGCAAAAACTAATTGGACCAATGGAGGAGTCACATACCAAGTAGCAATCCCCCAAAATAGTTTCGGAAACAGAGCTTCGAGCAAAGAGATCGAAATCCGTGGGTTTGAGAGCAAGAAGATGAGAGAGAGCAATGGTGATTTTTTTGGAGGTAGGTGTTGACATGGGCTAAAGAGATAAGTGAGGCGGCCCACATGGGGACCACAACCCACCAGGGCGCGCCTGGGGCTGCTGGCGCGCCCAGGTGGGTTGTGCCCACCTGGTGCACCCCCCTCTGATGTTATTTGTATAAAAAATTCATAAATATTCAGAAAAAATCGTATCAAATTTTCAGAGCATTCTAAGAACTTTTATTTTTGGGTCATTTTTTTATTGCACAAGAAATTCAGAAAACTAATAAAACTTTGCATTTTATTTTATTTAAATAAGAAAAATAGAAAATAAAAGTAAGGACAGAAGGTAGTGCCTACTAAATTCATCAACTTCATACCTCCCAAAAGTGATCCATTAATAAGGTTGATTAAGTCTTATTAACAACCACCTTCGATTAGCATGAAACCGAAGAATTTTCGTAAATCACTAAGTTACCTCAACGGGGATATGAATGTCCCCAATAATAAGCATTTCATATTTCTTTTTGGCAGTAGGAAGAGGTAGTTGAAAACTTCCAATGGTGATTGTCGGAGATTTTTCAATAACATTAATACCATTCACTTGGAATTGTTTCTTCCGAATGTGCACCGTATGCTCATTACCATTGATATAAAAAGTGAGCTTGCTTTTATTACAATCAATAACTGCCCCTGCAGTATTCAAGAAGGGTCTACCAAGGATAATCGATATGGTGTTGTCCTCGGGCATCTCAAGTATAACAAAGTCAGTTAAAATAGTAACATTTGCAACAACAATGGGCACATCCTCACAAATACCGATAGGTATGGCAATTGATTTGTCAGCCATTTGCAAAGATATTTCAGTAAGTGTGAGTTTATTCAAATCAAGTCTTTTATATAAAGAGAAAGGCATAACACTAACACCAGCTCCTAAATCACACAAAGCAGTTTTCACATAATTTCTTTTGATGGAGCAAGGTATAGTTGGTATTCCTGGATCTCCAAGTTTTTAGGTACTCCATCCTTAAAAGAATAATTAGCAATCATGGTGGAGATTTCAGCTTCCGATATTTTTCTCTTGTTGGTGATGATGTCTTTCATGTACTTTGCATAAGGGGCCATTTTTAAGATATCAGTCAAACGGGTACGCAAAAAGACTGGCCTAATCATTTCAGCAAAGCGTTCAAATTCTTCATCATCTTTCTTCTTAGTTGATTTAGGTGGAAAGGGCATAGGTTTTTGAACCCATGGTTCTCTTTCCTTACCATGCTTTCTCGCAACAAAGTCTCTTTATCGTATCTTTTATTCTTGGGTTGTGGGTTATCAAGATCAACAGCTGGTTCTATTTCGACATCATTATCTGGTACTTTATTATTTGTTTGAGTGTCTTCATGAACCTCATCATTATCTTTTTCATTATCAGAAGGTGAGTGTTCATTACCAGATTGAGGTTTAGCATCAGAGATAGAAACATCATTATCATTATCATTATCAGGAGGTTTTTCTATTTCAGGTTCAATAGAGGCATGCAAAGTCCTACCAGTTTTCTTCTTCTTCTTCTTCTTTTTAGATGAACTAGGTGCATCAGTGTTATCTCTTTGAGAGTCTTGTTCAATTATTTTTGGGTGTCCCTCAGGGTAAAGTGGTTCTTGAGTCATTCTACCTCCTCTAGTCATTACTCTAACAGCATGATCATTGATATTATTATTCATTTCATCAAGCAATTCTTTCTGAGATTTAGCAACTTGTTCTAGTTGAGTTTGAACCATGGGTGGTGGTGTTGCTAAATCTCAGAAAGAATTGCTTGATGAAATGAATAATAATATCAATGATCATTGGTAATTCTAAATAACAAGTCACCCAAGCGAGCAATCATATCAGAATTGTGTTTCAATTGTTTCATAACATTTGCATTGAAATGATCTTGTTTTCTAATGTAGTTGTCAAACTCATAAAGGCATTGACTAGGATGCATATTGTAAGGATTATCATTGTCATGGAATTTCATTAAAGAGTTTACCTCTACCACCTTGGGTGGTGTTGTATCAAGCCCATGTATTTCTTCAATAGGAGGTAAATTTTTGACATCCTCAGCTTTAATACCTTTTTCCTTCATAGATTTCTTTGCCTCCTGCATATCTTCGGGACTGAGATATAGAATACCCCTCTTCTTCGGAGTGGGTTTAGGCGGTGGTTCGGGAAGAGTCCAATCATCATAATTTTTCAATATGTTATTCAATAATTCCTCAGCTTGTTCAATGGTCCGTTCCCTGAAAACACAACCAGCACAACTATCTAGGAAGTCCCTAGAAGCATCGGTTAGTCCATTATAGAAGATATCAAGTATTTCATTTTTCTTAAGAGGATGATTAGGAAAAGCATTAAGCAATTGCAGAAGCCTCCCCCAAGCTTGTGGGAGACTCTCTTTTTCAATTTGCACAAAGTTAAATATTTCCTGTAAGGCAGCTTGTTTCTTATGAGCAGGAAAATATTTTTCAGAGAAATAGTAAATCATATCCTGGGGACTACGCACACAACCAGGAGCAAGAGTATTATACCAAGTCTTAGCATCACCCTTTAATGAGAATGAAAATAATTTGAGAATATAATAGTAGAGAATTTTCTCATCATGAGCAAAAAGGGTGGCTATGTCATTCAACTTAGTAAGATGTGCCACAACAATTTCAGTTTCATAACCATGATAAGGATCAGATTCAACCAAAGTAATTAACTCTGGGTCGACAGAGAATTCACAATCCTTATCATCAACAAAGATAGGTGAAGTAGCAAACTTAGGATCACATTTCATTCTAGCATTCAAAGTTTTTTCTTTAAGTTTGCATAATAATTTCTTAAGATCATCTCTATCATTGCAAGCAAGAAAGTCTCTAGTTGTCTCCTCATCCATAACATAACCTTCCGGTATCTTAGGTAATTCATATCTAGGAGTACTAGGTCTAATAGGTGTTTCAAGATTCTCAGTTTCAAACTCTTCATCAGTTTCAGCATTCTCAAAAGCTTTAGTTCTAGCAAGTTGTTCATCAAGAAATTCACCTAGTGGCACATTATCATAAAGCAAGGTACTAGCATCATCATGAGTATCATTCATAGCAGAAGTAGCATCATCAATGACTTGCAACATAATAGGATTAATAACATGTGGTGGTGTTGCATGTCTACTCAAAACAAAAGGTGAATCAAGTGCAGAGTGTGATGGCAGTTCCTTACCTCCCCTTGTCCTAGAGGGAACGATCTTGGTTTTAGTATCCTTCAGATTCTTTATAGTGATAATTTGATAATAATCCCAAGTGACTCAACAAATATAGCTATGCTCCCGGCAACGGCGCCAGAAAAAGGTCTTGATAACCCACAAGTATAGGGGATCGCAACAGTTTTCGAGGGTAGAGTATTCAACCCAAATTTATTGATTCGACACAAAGGGAGCCAAAGAATATTTGAAAGTTTTAGCAGCTGAGTTGTCAATTCAACTACACCTGGAGATTAATTATCTGCAGCAAAGTGATCAGTAGCAAAGTAGTATGATAGTTTTGATAGTAGTAGCAACATCAATAGTAACAGTAACAGTGATAGCAATGATTTTGTAGCAAGTGTAACAATAATGGTAACAGTAGTAACTTAGCAAGAACAATATAGGAGAAATTCATAGGCATTGGATCGGTAAATTCGTTGGATGATATTCATCATATAACAGTCATAACCTAGGGCGATACGGCACTAGCTCCAGTTCATAAATATAATGTAGGCATGTATTCTGTAAATAGTCATACGTGCTTATGGAAAGAACTTGCATGACATCTTTTGTCCTACCCTCCCATGGCAACGGGGTCCAATTGGAAACTAAGGGATATTGAGGCCTCCTTTTAATAGAGAACCGGAACAAAGCATTAACACATAGTGAATACATGAACTCCTCAAACTACGGTCATCACCGGGAAGTGTCCCGACTATTGTCACTCCGAGGTTGCCGGATCATAACACGTAGTAGGTGACTATAACTTGCAAGATCGGATCTAGAACATAGATATAATGGTGATAACATAAATGGTTCAGATCTAAAATCATGGCACGCGGGCCCAAAGTGACAAGCATTAAGCATGGCAAAGTCATATCAACATCAATCTCAAAACATAGTGGATACTAGGGATCAAGCCCTAACAAAACTAACTCGATTACATGATGAATCTCATCTAACTCCTCACCGGCCAGCGAGCCTACAAAGGAATTACTCACTTCTGGTGGGGAGCATCATGGAATTGGCGATGGAGAAGGGTTGGTGATTGCGAAGATCGAAGATCCCCCTCTCTGGAGCCCCAAACGGACTCCAGATTTGGCCTCCCGATGAAGAACAGGAGGTGGTGGCGGCTCTGTCTCGTGAAATGCGATAATTCTTTCTCCCTGATTTTTTTCTGGAAAAATAGGTATTTATGGAGTTGGATTTAGGGTCTGCGGGGCCACCAGGTGGGGATAACCCACTTGGGCGCGCCAGGAGGGGGCGCGCCCTGGTGGTTTGTGCCCACCCAGGTGCCCCCCTTCGGTGGTTCTTGGCTCAAAAAATTCTCTTTTATTGTATAAAATTCCTCGCAAAGTTTCATTCCAATCTGAGAACTTTTATTTCTGCACAAAAACAACACCATGGTAGTTCTGCTGAAAACAGCGTCAGTCCGGGTTAGTTTCATTCAAATCATGCAAATTAGAGTCCAAAACAAGAGGAAAAGTGTTAGAAAAAGTAGATACGACAGAGACGTATCAATAATGCCTATGTTATTATATATCAGTTACAGTGTTTTACAAATGGTACTATCCTGCTTTGTAGTTCTTTCTGCATGTTTAACCAAAGTATTGTTAAGATAATGTCTCTGTTAATATGAATCAGTTGCACTGTTTTAGGAATGGTACTTTTTGCTTTGTCGTTCTTTATACATGTTGAAACAAGGTATTGTTAAGATAATGTCTCGATTAATATGAATGAATCACACTGTTTGAGAATTGCTACTGTCCTGCTTTGTTTCCCATTAAGATAAGGTAGATGTTTTTTCTTCTGGGAGTATAAGTCATCAACCGTTATTTCTCAGCAATTGTTTCCTTTATACCTATTTGTGCATACAGGGATGTCAAAACTTCTGCTCGGTTCTATTTCGACTTTGATTTTAGTTGAACTGCACAAAAGGAGCCAATGTGTTTAAGGCAAACTGTTGCATTATTGGGCCCAGTTGGTCTTTCCACTTTGCAGAAAGAAGCAGTCACTGTTTGCGCTACATTACAAAAGGAATGATCGAGAAGCTTTAGAGCAGCCCTCATAATAGATTCATATGGCAACTTGATTTTCTTTCTTGGAAAGTGTTTCATGCCCTTCCTTAACGAAAATTGAAATCTAATGTTTCCTTCTTTTATATCAATAATTGCACCAATCATTCGAAGGAAAGGTCTACCAAGAATAATAGTACATCAAGCACAATGAAATCTACGGGCACACAATTCCTTTTTGCAACAATAAGAACATCATTAATTCTTCCCATAGGTTTCTTAATAGTGGAATCCGCAAGATGCAAATTTAAAGAACAATCATCAAATTCACAGAAACCTAGCACATCACATAAAGTTTTTGGAATCGTGGAAATGCTAGCACCCAAATCACACAAAGCATGGCACTCATAATCTTTAATTTTAATCTTAATAGTAGGTTCCCACTCATCATAAAGCTTTCTAGGGATTAAAACTTCCAACTCAAGTTTTTCTCCAAAAAAATCGTCATAGCATCAACGATATGTTTAGTAAAAGCTTTATTTTGATTATAAGCATGAGGATAATTCAACATGGATTGCAACAAGTAAATACAATCTATCAAAGAACAATTATCATAAATAAAATCCTTGAAATCCAAAAGAGTGGGTTCATCGCTACTTAAAGTTTTGACCTCTCCAATCCCACTTTTATCAATTTTTGCATTAAGATCTATAAACTCTGAATCATTGGGATGCCTTCTAGCTAAAGTTGACTCACCTCCAGTCCCATATTTATCAAGATTTATTTTAGAAAACAAAGATTCAATAGGAGTCACACCAATCACTTTTAGATCTTCATCATTATTATCACAAGAAACTGAAGAACACGCTTTTACAAACCAATCTCGCTTAGCACGCATCCTAGCGGTTCTTTCTTTGCACTCATCAATAGAAATTTTAATAGATTTAAGATATTCATTAATATCATGCTTGGGTGGTATAGATCTAATTTTCAAAGAATCAATCTCAAGAGAAATTCTATCAACGTTCCTAGCCAAATTATCAATCTTGAGCAATTTTTCTTCAACCATAGCATTGAAAACTTTTTGCGAATTAATAAATTCTTTAATATTGTTCTCAAGATCAGAGGGCATCTTATTATAATTTCCATAAGAATTTTTGTAGGAATTACCATAATTATTAGAGGATTACTAGGAAACGGCCTAGGGTTGAAATTTCCTCTATACGCGTTATTACCAAAATTGTTCCTACCAACAAAATCCACATCCATAGATTCATTATTGTTCTCAATCAAAGTAGACAAAGGCATATCATTAGGATCAATAGGAGCACTCTTACTAGCAAACAATTTCATAAGCTCATCCATTTTTTCACTCAAAGTATTAATTTCTTCAATCGCATGCACTTTTTTACTAGTGGAAGATCTTTCGGTGTGCCATTGAGAGTAATTAGCCATAATATTATCTAGGAGTTTAGTAGCTTCTCCTAATGTGATTTCCATAAAAGTACCTCCCGCGGCCGAATATGAAAGATTTCTAGATGCAAAATTCAATCCGGCATAAAATTTTTGTATGATCATCCATAAACTTAAACCATGAGCAGGGCAATTTCTTATCATCAATTCCATCCTCTCCCAAGATTGTGCAACATTTTCATGATCAAGTTGCTTAAAATTCATTGTATCGTTCTTAAGGGAGATGATCTTAGCGGGAGGAAAATAATTGGAAATAAAAGCATCTTTACACTTATTCCATGAACCAATACTATTTTTAGGCAAAGATGAAAACCAAGTTTTAGCATGATCTCGTAGTGAGAATGGAAATAGCTTCAATTTAACAATATCATTATCCACATCTTTCTTATTTTGCATATCACACAACTCAACAAAAGTATTTAGATGGGATGCAGCATCTTCACTAGGAAGGCCAGAAAATTAATCTTTCATAACAAGATTCAGCAAAGCGGCATTAATTTCATAAGATTCCGCACTAGTGGTGGGAGCAATCGGAGTACTAATAAAATCATTATTATTAGTATTAGAAAAGTTACACAACTTGGTATTTTCTTGAGACATTCTGACAAAGCAAGCGATCTAGCACACGAGCAACCAAAAAGCAAACGAAAAGACGAATGCAAGAAGGGCGAATAAAAAGGCAAATCTATTTGTGTTTTTTTGAAATCATTTTAGGAGTGGGGGAGAGGAAAATGAGAGGCAAATGGCAAATAATGTAATGCAAGAGATGAGAGTTTATGGTGGGTATTTGGTAGGCTTGATGTAGATCTCCCCGGCAACGGCGCCAGAAATTCTTCCTGCTAGTTCTTGAGCTTGCGTTGGTTTTTCCCTTGAAGAGAAAAGGGTGATGCAGCAAAGTAGAGATAAGTATTTCCCTCAGTTAAGAACCAAGGTATCAATCCAGTAGCAGATACATGCAAGTCTCCAATCTATGCACCTGCACAAACAATCAAACATTTGCACCCAATGCGATAAAGGGGTTGTCAATCCCTTCACGGTCACTTGCAAAGGTGAGATCTGATAGAGATAGATATAAAAGCTTACTAAAACTTAAAACAAAGTAAAAAACAAATAAAACGCGACGAGGTATTTTTGGGTTTTTTGGTTTATAGATCTGAAAATATATGATGGAAAATAGACCCGGTGGCCATAGGTTTCACTAGAGGCTTCTCTCTTGAAGGTAAGTAATACGGTGGGTGAACAAATTACTGTCAAGCAATTGATAGAAAAGCGCAAAGTTATGACAATATCCAAGGCAATGATTATGAATATAGGCATCACGTCCATGTCAAGTAGACCGAAGTGATTCTGCATCTACTACTATTACTCCACACATCGATCGCTATCCAGCATGCATCTAGAGTATTAAGTTCATAAGAATGGAGTAACGCCTTAAGTAAGATGGCATGTTATAGACGGATAAACTCAAGCAATATGATGAAAACCCCAGCTTTTTACCCTCGATGGCAGCAATACAATACGTGTCTCGCTACGCCTACTTTGCACTGGGTGAGGACACCACAA
The DNA here is from genome assembly GCA_011799875.1 of Thinopyrum elongatum. Classification (NCBI taxonomy): domain Eukaryota; kingdom Viridiplantae; phylum Streptophyta; class Magnoliopsida; order Poales; family Poaceae; genus Thinopyrum; species Thinopyrum elongatum. Next base: position 128,230,479 of record CM022302.1, read on the forward strand.
GATTGAACCCAAAACTAAGCACCTCTCCCATTGCAAGAAGAACCAATCTAGTTGGCCAAATCAAACCGATAATTCGAAGAGAAATACAAATATATCAAATCATGCATATAAGAATTCAGAGCAGATTTAAATAATATTCATAGATAAACTGATCATAAATCCACAATTCATCGGATCTCGACAAACACACCGTAAAAGAATATTACATCAGATAGTTCTCCAAGAACAATGAGGAGAACATGGTATTGAGGATCAAAGAGAGAGAAGAAGCCATCTAGCTACTAGCTATGGACCCGTAGGTCTGAGGTAAACTACTCATGCTTCATCGGAAGGGCAATAGAGTTGATGTAGAAGCCCTCCGTGATCGAATCCCCCTCTGGCAGGATGCCAGAAAAGGCCCCAAGATGGGATCTCACGGGAACAGAAGGTTACGGCGGCAGAAAAGTATTTTGGTGGACGCTTCTGGTCGTTTGGGAATATTTCTGAATTTATAGGCCAAAGATTAGGGTTGGAGGACTCCCGTGGGACCCACAAGCCAGGGGCGCCCCCCTAGGGCACGCCCTGAGGGCTTGTGAAGCCCTCGGGACTCTTCTGCCTTCCTCTCCAAGTCCTATGTGTGTCTTCTGGTCCAAGAAAAATCATCGCGAAAGTTTTATTCCGTTTGGACTCCGTTTGGTATTCCTTTTCTGTAAAACTCAAAAACAAGGAAAAAACAGAAATTGGCACTGGGCTGTGGGTTAATAAGTTAGTCCCAAAAATAATATAAAATAGCATATTAATGCATATAAAACATCCAAAACAGATAATACAATAGCATGGAACAATAAAAAATTATAGATACGTTGGAGATGTATCAAACACGGCGTCCCCCGAATACCCCTATTCCTCAAGTCCGTGGGTCTGCTATGCCTATCACTCATGGTCGCCACATTTCCATGGAGATGCCTCTCAGTGGGAACCATGCCATTCACAACTTCAAGACCATGGGGGTTGGTCCCTATCTGGAATTTCGAAGGGATGTGAATCAGTTTGAGATGAGGGCTGATGCGGATGACCCTCGATTTCGCACTCATATGCAGCAAGATGTCTATGCTAGCATGGTATGTAACCGTGGTCTGGCTCCTCATTGTCCTGTGGATCTTCCCAACATGAGGGCTCACTCTAAGTTGTTTCCAGATGACACTGTCAAGATTATTAATGACATGACTCTTGGTCCGGCAATGACCTTCAAGTGTGACTGGAATGAAGCTGCCATTCTTCAGTTCTATGCCACCTGCTTCTTTTGTCCAAACAACACTCTCACTTGGATGACTGGCAATGTTCAGCCCTGCGTCACATATCATCAGTTTGTTCAGATATTGGGCTTCTCTGGTGTTGGCCATAAGATTCACAGTTTGGATCCTCACCAAAGGCCAATGGGTATTGATGCATGTATGCCTCTGGTCAAACCAACCAGTGAGCTTCTGGAGGATGAGGTTGAGTATCCACCCAATGAGGTATCCATCTTCAGGTCTCCTTACTACATACTCTTTCAGTGTGTACTTCACACTCTCTATCCCAAGAAGGGAGACCGTTCGTGGGCTCGCGGCTACTGCATTGACTTGATGGTACGCATGCATGACGAGCCCACGGAGCCACTTGATACTGCTCACTACATTTGGCATGAGATCCGTTTGTCCAGCTTTCTGCAGCCGCGTCAGTTTGCTCATGCCCCATTCATTCAGGCCCTCATCGATCACACGGCTCCTTTTGAGATTGTCAAAACCATTGAGCATATCGTGTGGAAACCAACTGTTCACATGTCCAAGACAGCCACCACCAAGGTCTCTACAAAGGGCAAGACTCCAATTAAGTCAAAGAAATCCTCTGGAGCTTCCTCATCCTCGAGTGATCCATTTGGTCGCATTGCCTCGTTCATGGGGAAAGCCCAGTCTGCCATCATGAAGGCCATCATGTTCAACTGCAAGCAAAAATGTCAGAGTAAATGACCACGGGTAGCCCCATCAGCTCCCTTTGGTATTTCAAGACATCGGGGCAGGCTGCGCCCCTCAAACATCAAGGACAAAGGGCCGCCTTCTTGAGGCCGGCTGGTCCAAGCAACCGGTTGCCAGGAGGCGGCGGAGTCCACAAGACGGCCATGAAGTGGGCCGACTCCTAGCAGGCGGCCTCCTGGGAAGCCGAGTCCTAGCAGGCGGCCCCTCGCGCCCTCAGAGTCAGCGCCAACATAAGCATGATGAGACAGGGCATGGCTACAGTACAGGCCTGCCACCCCCGAATCCAGGGCAGAACGTGGCCACAGTACAGCGTATCAAGCAGGCATCCTGCGCCCAGCGCAGGATTGTTGCCATGCCGCTCATGACATCATCCATAGCAGAGGAAGCCATGCTCCCGCGACAGGCGGCCAGTACGGCCCGCAGGCGGCAGGCCCTACCTGTCCGTGACAAGCCAGAAGGCGGCGAGCCCAGACTAGTCGGCTCAGTGGGAGGTCGGCTCCTGGCAGGTGGCCCTCCCCCTTCCTTGAAGTTTGTGCGCCATTAACCAGAAGAGACGGGGAGTGGCTACAGTGAAACGCCCGCCAGGCGGCGGAACTGTAGCCATGCTCTCCCCGACCAAGCATGCATCATCAGTGGCAAGGCTACAGTGCTGCATAGCCGACAGGACCCGCAAGCAGCGGGCCCAGCTTGTCGGCCAAGTACGAGACCGCCGGGGGGACCCACCAGGCGGCGGGCCCCTGCAGTCTGCGGAGAAGCCAGTGACCAGAGACACTGACGGCCGGGTCCTACGCCCGGCCAGATTACCATTGTATCCCTGGGGGGTAGGCCTATATAAACCATCCAGGTCACCCCATGCAAGGGGTTGGCAATTGGCACCTTGGCAAACGCCTCGTCGAGCACCCACACACACACACACGCAGAGAGAGCAGAGTAGAGCTAGCCTTGCCCTTCTCCCTCCTCTAGCCAAACAGCTCGAGGAGCAAGCTTGTAGCTACCTGTGAAGTAGTGATCATGCGGAGACCCCGCAGAGCAGGACTAGGGGTGTTATCTCCTAGGAGAGCCCCGAACCTGGGTAAGATTCGCAAGCGTACGCGGTCTCGCTCACTCCCGCCTCTAGAGCCCGGCGACGTACTTTTGTCCCCATCCACGATAAGCCACCCCCTGGCATATGTCGCACGATATCCCCGACAAAAACCACGATGTTCAGAAGCGACTAATCCTCTCCAAGAATCAGCTCAAGCAGCGGCTTTGTGATCGTGGCAGTCCCGTGAGCGAGGATGACCCCATTCCTCCTGCTCTATCCACTTCCTCTTTCGGGTTCCCGTCTCGCGATGCGTACGCCGAGTTCTTTGATGGGGTGGTTGATGATGATGACATCCGCTAGGAGCGATCTAGCTGTGGTTCCTCTTAGTTCCTTCGCCCCTTTTGCATGTTGCTGTCAAAGGGGGAGTTGTAGTAGTAGTACCTTAGATGTCGAGCTCTATGTTTGCTTTGCTATCATTTGAACTATCTATGTATGCTATGTGTGGTACTTAATTATGAGACTCTATCTATGAGACTATGAGTTGATGATGTATCTCATATATTGGCTATTTACTATCAACATAAGATTCATTGTTCACTATGGGTTGTCTTCGGCATCGTTTAAATTGTGTCTTAACTACTCTCCCATTCGCATACATACAAAATGTGCATTGAATTATTGATAAGCATCTTATGCACACATTAAGGGGGCGCTCAATAAAAAATGACATATGTGTTACATTGCAAAATATTTTTATTCGGTACTACATGTATGATTGTCATCAACAAAAAAAGGGGGAGATTGAAAGTGCAATCATGCCCTTACATCATATTTTGATGTTGATGACAATATACATGTAGGGGACTAACTATGTTTATCAAGTAAATCTCAGGTGTTAGCCCCCGGATGACACATGTGTGTGGATCATGGACGTACAAGATAGATATGACTCGAGGAAGAAGGAACATTAGATCAACGGTCCTTTTATTGGTTTTCTTGAGTATAGGGACCCATCACTATTAAGAGGGGATCGATAGGGTTAGCAGAAGACTTGCTCAAGTCATTACGTTTTTCCCTCAGATTTCCTTCCTTCCAAATCTCCTAAATATACCAAACTCATTTGGACCACTGGTAGGATCAACTATCATCACATACACTCACTCTCTCACTTCTTCATGTGTCTCTAGCCTGGAGGTCGCCGGATGTTCGGGGCCCTTGCCAGAAATCTGGCTCCCATCATAGTATGGAATCATTTGCTGATCCCTGGCTGCCGGATGTTTGGCTCCTTCGCCGGATCTCCAGGTGATAACCCACAACTATAGGGGATCGCAACAGTTTTCGAGGGTAGAGTATTCAACCCAAATTTATTGATTTAACACAAGGGGAGCCAAAGAATATTCTCAAGTAGTAGCAGCTGAGTTGTCAATTCAACCACACCTGAAAGACTTAATATCTGTAGCAAAGTATTTAGTAGCAAAGTAGTATGGAAGTAGCGGTAACAGTGGCAAAAGTAACAGTAGTAGTTTTGTAGCAATCATAATAGTAGCAACAAAAAAGTAACTTATCAAAGATCAATATGAAACGATCTCGTAGGCAATGGATCAATGATGGATAATTATGCTGGATGGCATTCATCATGCAACAGTTGTAACATAGGGTGACACAGAACTAGCTCCAATTCATCAATATAATGTAGGCATGTGTTCAGTATATCACTACTACAGGTTGCTGCTAACGCGACACTACGATCAGAGACCCTTTGACGAAACTGTGTGTGATGCATTAATCGCATACGGGGATGTAAAAAAACCATCAAAAAAGGTGCAAAACGTTTGCGATGGCGGAGCCATCAAACACGGTTTAGATTTTAGTTGCGTGTGCGATGCAGGCCACACGGTTAATCCATTCGAACTGTTTGCGATGAGATAGAACAACAGAAACAGGCAGCCATATCAATGTGTGTGCGATATACGGCATACAGTTCGCTCCGATGAACTGTTTGCTATTAGGGAGTGCAACAGAAACGGTTAGCCAGATCAAGGTGTGTGTGATATATGGCATACGGTTCACTCAGACGAACTGTTTTCGATTAGGGAACACAATAGAAATGGTTCAACTTAACAAGATGTGTGTGATACGTGGCAAACAGCCGACTCGGATGAACTGTTTGCGATGAGAAATTACAACACAGACGGTTAATACAGTTAGTTTGTGTGCAATTCTGTGTGTACAAAAAACTTTGAAAAATGCAAACTAGTTGCTTGCGGTGGCTAGGAGTATCGCACATGATGCGTCTGCGAGTACTCGTGTGCGATGATTAGTAAGTTACACATACGTTTCCTTATGTTAACACGTGTGTGATAAATAACACGTGGCACCGGATACGGTATTCGGGTTGTGTGTGTGCTCCACTTAGTCTTCCCGCGCTCCAGCGAATGCTTCCCGCTCTCCACATGGGTGAATTGTAAAATCCACGCCTCTTCCCTCATCGGTTTCCCACCACCAGCTAATGGCTTGCTGCATATAACCCAGGCGGCAACGCACCGTCGCGACACTCTGCGCAGATCTAGTCCTCACCCATCTACCATTAGTTATTTTAAGCATGCCAGGCAACGACCAAAGCTTCAATGTCGACACCTACCTGCGTTACATCTTCGGCGAGGAGAATGAGCCGGAGCAGGTCGGGGAGCTAGAGCTTCATCGGCCGGTGCAGGCACCATGGCCCATCGGCAGCGATATAGGCGTGACAGTCCTTGGGCGCACAATCGACATATTGCAGAGGAGGTGTGATGAGCAGTTTGCCATCCATCGTGCAAAAGATCCAGAGCTGCTCGGCGGCATGATCGACGACCCACCCGAAGAGCCACCATCACCAGTGCCCATCGAGAGCCTGATGCCCCGCAAGGAATGGGCAGAGGACCTCTGCGATTCTGTCAAGACACAGGCAGCCTACGGCTTCATCATTGCCCGCGGCGGCCGTGTCAACCTCGATCCCGATGATGTGGTGGCCAGGCTCGAGCGCATCCTTGGTGGAGTTGACGTCCCCGACGAAGTAGAACATCGCCAACGTGATATCTTGAGGATGCAGGTGATGGGCGGAATTTGCTACCAGGCCAGAGACATGGAAATGGAGCGGTTCCACAGAGATATCATGCGCGCGATTGCACGCTGTCAAGCTCTTCTGGAAGAGGCCCAGCAGCCCCAAGAGCCTCCCAGTGCCAGCAGCTCCGTAGGCGGAGGCGGGTCGGGACACTTGGAGTGAACGGCCGCAAGGGTGCTGTGCTGATCATGGAGTCCGAGAAGACCGCCGTCGGAAGGCCGCCAGCTCAGCCTTTTAGCCTATTTTTATTATAATTGTATGCATATGTAGGTCGTGAGTGTTCTGGGCCTTGCCGTATGTGGCATTTTAAATTATCCTGAATATGTAAGACAATTATTAACCGTTGCCATTGTAAATTTGCCTTAACAGCGAGCAGAGAGCGTGCGGGGACGCCAGAGCGGAGCGCGCCGCGGCCGCCTCAACGGCGAGCAAAACACGTGGACGGACACGAGCAGGGCGCACCACTTCCGCCTCAACGGCGAGCAACCACGTGGTCAACCTTCTGCCATCAATAAATTTTGACCTTGTTTCTCGTCACATTGCAGATTACAATGCAATAAGTAATTGCAAATCTGTTCACACCTATCAAACTAATATGTGTTCACACTTAGCACCGGGCTATAAAAACTACCTACTCGAAAATTACTTCATAGTTCCTCTCCTCATCACCCACAAAACTGGTCTTTCCTGTCAAGTCATTCCGCCATGACCGGTAGGAGGAGTTTTGGGTGGACATATAACCAGGCAGCAAAGACCAAGGCAGCGGAAGCACTAGAGAGGTCCTGCCGCAAAGCGTCAGCCGCAGCAGAGATGTCCCGGCGCACCGCGGAGCCCTCGAACGAGCTCTCACGGGCACGCGAGGGCTCTCACAAGCACACTCGCCGCGCCGGCCATCGTGACGAGCTGGCATTCCTGAAGTCCTTGGCCGGCGACGACGACATTCTCGCTGGCGTCATTAAGTAGCAGGAGCTAGTCGACGGCTTGATGAAGTTGCTCGAGATCAGCGATGCCTCGGTTGACAAGGCGATCGGCCTCATCGAGCAACTCATGGATGACAATGCGAAGCTCCTCAAGGCGCTCACCGAGAAGGAGGAGGAGGCCGCTGGCTGGAAGATGCTGCATGAGCAGAGCAGTGCCTCAGGGATGACGCTGACAGCGGTCATCAAGGAACTGATGGGTGACTTGAGGAAGCTCCGGATCGAGCGCGAGCAGGAGGTGGAGGAATCCGTGGCTGCTTTCAAGCAAAGTCGTGAGGAATTGAAGAAGGAACTGGAGGATGTCGTCGCCCGGCGATCCATCGACGAGTAGAGACAGTAGCGACCCAGATCGTTGTCTGCGATTTCCTTCTTCTCTTGCCCTCGTGTCTTTCGGGCTTTGCCGCATGTGGCATTTTAAATTATCCGAAATATGTAAGACAATTATTATCTGTGCCATTGTAAATTTGTCGTTGTATTATCTGTTGCCATTTTATTTGTCGTCGTATTATCCGTTGCCCTATGTGGCAATTTAAATTAGGCCGGAATACGAGTTGAAAACAGGAACAAAGCAAATGCTGCCATGGGATCACAAGCAAACACCCTCCGTCCAGGTGCTTTAATTAACCCATTAACGGAGAAGTTGTGAGCGAGGCGGGCGGCGGCTGGTGCATGGAGGTCAAAGAGCTCGCTTCCCGGTGAGTATGGGCGGCCTTGCTGCTCGCACGTGTCCCGTCGAGCCTGCGAGGTGGACAGGATGCACGCGTCCCGTTGAGCGTGCACGGCGGACTGCTCGCACGCGTCCCGTCGAGCCTGCACGACGGACTTCTCGCGCTCATCCCGTCTAATCAAACAGTTGCACGCACGCCACCGAGTATGGTTAAATTTCGACACGGTTCATATAATACAACCGTTTGCGATATTAACATGTCAGCTATTTCTTTCAAAAAGGACTTCGTTGGCTATTAATATGTGCGCCTTGTCTCAAACTGGACGAATTTTTTTACCACGGCATATATGTGCCATGTCATGAAACCATGCCAAGTTTCATTTTTTTGGGTGAGTTTTTGATTTACTGGGATTTAAAAACCGAGATTCTCAATGTTTCAGGACGATGAGAAGTTTGTAATTCATTCCCATTCCTTAAATCAGACCAAAACATGCACCCAATGACACATGTACGATTTCCCACCCATTTTGCTTCACTGGAGCATGTGCTTGTAGTTCAAATTTGAATTATGGACTACATTAAATGCCTAGAAAACTTAATTAATATATACAATGGCCAAATGAACCCTGAACAGTTCAAATTTCAGCACGACAGTCCTGTTATTCTATGTTGCCTGTAGAAAACAAAGTTCAAGGCGAGAAGAGGCAGCGATTATCGTTTCGCCCACAAGAGAGGCATGTTTCCCTACCGGAACCACGAGGGTTGCGACAGGCTCTGGTTTGTAAGAGGCCTGTAATATAGCTTCGCCCAAATTGGACAATTATATGTACCATGTAGTGACACCATGCCAAGTTTCATGATTTCCTGGTGAGTTTTGGATTTACAGAGATTTAAAAACCGAGATTTGCAATGTTTGTGGCCAAGCCAGGATGGCGAGATGGTTGAATTCATTCCCATTCATTCCATGGGACCTAAACATGCACCCCAAGGACACATGTATGTTTTTCTAGCCATTTTGGTGCACTGGAGCATGTATTTGTAGTTTGGATTTGAATTATGGACATTAAATGCCTAGAAAACTCAATTAATGAATAAAAAAGGTCAAACGAACCCTGAATAATTTCAAAGTTCAGCGCGAATCTCCCGTTGTTCCGTGTTGCGTGTAGAAGAAAATACGAGGCTAGAAGAGGGAGCAATTATCGTTTGGCCCACAAGGGGACACGTTTCCCTATTGAAACCACGAGGGTTCTTGCGACAGGCTCCGATTTGTAAGAGGTTTGTAATAAAGCTTGGCCCAAATTGGCAATGTTTTTACCACGACATATATGTGCCATGACGTGACACCATGCCACCTTTGATGACTTTCTGGTGAGTTTTGGATTTATGGGGATTTAAAAACCGAGATTCCAAATGTTTGAGGACGAGCCAGGACGCCGGTACAGTTGTAATTCGTTCCCATTCCTGGCATGGGACCTAAACATGCACCCAAGGACACATGTATAATTTTTCTAGCCATTTTGGTGAACTGGAGCATGTATTTGTAGTTTAGATTTGAATTATGGACATTAAATGCCTAGGAAACTCAATTAGTGTATAAAAAGGCCAAACGAACCCTGAATAAGTTTAAATTTCAGCATGGATATCCTGTCGTTCCATGTTGCCCGTAGAAGAAAATACAAGGCAAAAAGAGGCAGTGATTACGTTTCGCCCACAAGGGGAACACGTTTCCCTATCGGAACCACGAGGCTTCTTTGAGAGAAGCTCCGGTTTGTAAGAGGTTTGTAATAAAGCTTGGCCCAAATTGGACAATGTTTTTACCACGACATATATGTGCCATGACATGACACTATGCCACCTTTGATGACTTTCTGGTGAGTTTAGGATTTACGTGGATTTAAAAACCGAGATTCCAAATGTTTGAGGACGAGCCATGATGCCGGTACGGTTGTAATTCGTTCCCATTCCTGGCATGGGACCTAAACATACACCCAAGGACACATGTATAAATTTTCTAGACATTTTGGTGAACTGGAGCATGTATTTGAAGTTTAGATTTGAATTATGGACATTAAATGCCTAGGAAACTCAATTAGTGTATAAAAAGGCCAAACGAACCCTGAATAAGTTTAAATTTCAGCACGGATATCCTGTCGGTCCATGTTGCCCGTAGAAGAAAATACAAAGCGAAAAGAGGCAGTGATTACGTTTCACCCACAAGGGGGACACGTTTCCCTATCGGAACCACGAGGCTTCTTTGAGAGAAGCTCCGGTTTGTAAGAAGCTTGTAATAAAACTTGCGCCAAAATGGACGAAAAAAATTCCTCGACATATATGTGCCATGTCGTCACACCATGCCAGGTTTCACGATTTTCGGGTGAGTTTTGGATTTACGAGGATTTAAAAACCGAGATTCTTCTCACAAAATGTTTTTAAATAGCACACGGTTCACTCACAAAAGCCGTGTGCCTACCAAACCATGGCCGATGCCCCCCCTCCCCCCTGCTGCGCGCGCGATCTGAGTCATGCGTTCTGATTGGCCAGAACCCAAACCCCACGGATCATACGTCTACACCGTTGGATGCTCCCAGATCGAACGGCAACCCTCAGCCCTTTCGACAGCACATGCAGTACATGGGTAAGCACTGTGCGCATGCGTCGTGCTAGCTCGCGCTTCCTTCTCTACTACGTTTTCTAAACAGGCTACCGTTTGCCGCCACTCCTCTCATCGGTTTCCCGCCTCTTCTCTCATCATTTTCCCGCTACCAGTGTCAGTGCTCATTGAAGGCTAGCGACGACACATCGGCCATGTAAATATCGCACACAGTTTCTAAAAGCACAAATGTGTGTGATAGGAGGGAGTAGGTCCCATAGGGTGACCCGCGTGAAACTCCTTAATGGCAAGGAGGCAATTCCTATCAGCAAGGGGCGGCTTCCCATCCGCTAGCCTAGTCGAATAGAACGCAGAAGTTAAGCGTGCTCGGGCTGGAGTAGTCCAATGATGGGTGACCCAGTGGGAAGTTGCATATCTCAAGCTTCATTTAAATACCATGACATGGTCATTATAGAGATAAATATCTCTATAGTGACCTATCATGGCAATTATATAAACCTTGGGATCCTTGTTTTGCTAATTTGTAGACTATGTTTTTATTGGTTATTTTTTGCTCTAAAAAATTAAAGAATGATTGACTTGACCTGTCATGGCGATTATATAAACCTTTTTCAGGTCGCATGCAGGGTATAGGGGGCAGGGTGTTCTTATCGAGCATGTCTCCCTTGTGCGGCTTATAGACGCTGCACATATCTATGGGCTCCCCGAGGTATATATTATCCTTTACCGACAATGAGGGGCGCCCACACAATCTATCCCTTTGACCCAACAACGAGAAGGGTTTGACCATGATGGTTTCCTATTGATACTAGTAAGGTACACGTGCATTGCACGCATGAGATTTGGTAACCAAATTATGAATAAATACCACACTATAGCATGTAAGCTTTGAGTCATATATGCATGATGTAGATGTTCGTTTAATTCTTATAGTTCATCTCATTCAAAATCAATTAGTTTTATAAAAAAATAATATATTTTAAGATTCATGGAATTGTGCATTGTAAAGCATAAAGTAAAAACAAATAGTGACAATTCATTTAGAAAAAAAAGTTTGGGCAATTAAGATATGGAAGATTCTAGAACAAAGGAGAAGTGCTTGTGTTTTGAGGTTTGTGCATTATGCTTAAGTTCAACCATGGAGTCTTCTAGATTGTACATGTGGCAAAATCTGGTGGAATGCAGATGATATCCAACGGCCAGTAGTGCTCGGATTTGCCATCTCTGTACCGTCGGATTGGCTTCATCCAACGACCAACTTTCAAAGTTATTCGCACACTATATAGGGGTATAGATGTGTGCCATGCTAGACCAAATAAAGTTTGAGCGCATGCGTGGGACGACCCCCCCCCCCCCCCCCCCGCCGCCTCAAAGTTGGGAAACCGACATCGTACATATTGAACCAGGCTTGGAGTCGGGTACGGTGTTCGGTTTGTGATGTAGTTGGTGGCCCATCGAAGTTGTGCATTCGGGATTTAAACACATCACACACCACCGTACCCATACATATTTTTGGGCCGCATGCAGTGTATACGGGGTCTTCTGATCGACCACGTCTCCCTTGTGCGGTTTTTTGTGACGACACGCATATCTGTGGGCTCCCCGAGTGTATATATATCATCCCTTTGACCGATAACGAGGGGTATGTGTTGGCCATGAATGGATTCCTCCTAGTTCGTGTTAGGGCCGGTCACCGTCACATGTCGCTCAACCAAAGCTCGAGCTCATGCGTTGTCAGGATTCCCTCCCACATGCTCGGATTGCTGGGTTCGACCTACATCGTACCCTGTGTATCTCGTCCTTAACTACCTTGCCTTCATGGTTGTTGTCTGTATCGAGAGGTAGGCACCACATCTAAATTGTACACTATTATATATTGAAAACACAAATCACCCCTTCCCAACGTACATCATTTTGGGCCGCATGCAAGAGGTGCTGGTTTTGTGGTCCCTCTCGTGCGATTTTTATGATGGTTCAATCTATTGGCCCAAGCGGTTTATCGACAAGAATAGTTGTCGTTTGACCAAACGATATATTCATTGGTCCGTCTTATGGTAGGTCACGGCGACATGCATGTATAACCAAAGTATCATTACGTGCATCCGCCCCGCTGACACGAAGTGGGAGGTGGTGTGTCAAGCATCCTAGCTAGCTACGACATTATGTCATTATAGATATATCCAAGGGTGCTTTTGGGTTTGCGAGGCAGGTGCCACCAAAGTTATGCATTGTGTATTTAAAGTTTTAAACATCACACCCAATATTCCTACATATATTTGGCCACTTCCAGGTGGTTCTTGACTTCTGGCCCCTCTCATCGATCTTCGACGACGCGCCCAACCGTGGGCCCGCGCGGTTAAAGTTGTGCATTGGAATTTTGAACATCACAGACCACCCTTTTCACTCATATATATTTGGGCCACATGCTGCTGTGGCTGTCTTCTGACCCTCTCTAACGTTTTTTTTGCTGCAAAGACTCTGATGACGCTCAACGGACACGGGTATAATGTCTTAACGGTGTGTGATGCAAGTGCGCTGTGAATCACGATGACTGCGCAAGCGCGAGCAAAGGTGGAGGTACTGGCTTAACCGTGTGCGATGCAAGTGCGCTGTAAAATCACCACGACTGCGCAAGTGCGAGCAAAGGGTGGAGGTACTGGCTTAACCGTGTGCGATGCAAGTGCGCTGTAAAATCACCACCTGCGCAAGCTAAAGGCGGGTAAGTTTATTTAGAAATTAGGACAAACCGTGTGCGATAGACCAGCTAGCTAGAAATATAAAAACAAACTACCCGCCTTGAGCGTTGCAAAAATCGGCGGTTCCACCACTTTTCCTTATTATCATACACGCATATTCTTATTGAGCCGTGCGCGATCTTGGGCACTCCCACCCCGCATCAATTCCTTTACCCAAATTTTAGTAGCCGCCGTACTTCAACCGTCGCCCACAGTCCTCCAGCACCGACCTTGTAGTAAAATTGCAGTAGCCGAGGCATTTGAACCGTCGCCCTCCCTCGTCCACCACCATCTCCACCCACCATTACTAAAATTTTCAGTAGCCGCGGCGTATCCTCAAACACCACCCCCCCTCGAACCCTAGATTGCGGCCGCCTCCGGCGCCGCCGCCAACCCCTGCCGGTCTGCCCGTTCCTCCTAGCTTAGATAATAAAGTTCAGGTTACCCAGCGATTCCCATACCGTCGCCCCACTCCCCTTAGTTTTTAGATGAGGCCTGCGGTGTCCCTCCCCGCTAGATCCACATCCCCTGCTCCAGAATGTCGAAGCCTAAGCTCGACCGCGTATCCCGGGGAGCCCGACGAGCGTTCGGCCAAGAAGAGGTTTATCATGGCCTCTCCGGCGGACGTTGGCGAGGTGGCCGCCGTTCACCCCGACCTGTCGATCCCGGAGCAACACGTCGCCGCGGAAGCCGGCGAAGACATTGACTACGTTGCCATGCCGAAGGCTTCATGTTAGCGGGCTAGCGTATTACTGTATCTCGGGAAAGCTGGCTACGACATCAAGCTCATCAACAGCGACGGCTTCACGCGGGCCATGTCACAGGTTAAGTGGTCCATCCCCAACCCCTCTAGTTCAACCACCGTCGATCTCTTCGACGGCCCTGCCGCCGATCTCCTCTGCCAAGAGGTCAAGGATTTGCGATCCTTATACGCCATCGAGCCCATTTTGTCATTTCTGAAGGACACGTTCTACGGCGGCGGCTTGGGATCCTCAATTGCCAAGTCAGATCTCATCGACCACGACCATGACCATGAGGAGGGCACCCACGAAGGTTCTTCCAAGGTGAAATAGCCCATCTGTGACATCAGAGAGCGCACCATGGGTCTGTGCTCTTCCAACTGGAAGGATGCCGTCCATGAAATGTGAGCAACATCCTATCAGCAAATCTTACCTTTTCTAGCTTGCCAACCCGTACCCTTTGTTGTAGTAGCATTTGCCGTGCGGTGCTTTAACTGTGCCGTGTTTAATTATTTCAGTTATGCAGAAATGTATTGTTCAATAGGGCTATGTGATGTTTAAGTATGAATTGTCCACTTCAGTTTCACGAATGGCTATATTTGGTTGTTTATAGTGAGTAGATGCCTTGTTTATCTGTATTTGGTTGCTAGGTTGGTTGTAGTGCGCATTTTTTCAGTTATCGAGCAGATGCCTTGTTTATATGTATTTGGTTCTTAGTTTGGTTGCAGTGAGCATTTGTCCAGTTATCAAGCAGATGCCTTGTTTATCTGTATTTGGTTGTTAGGTTGCTTTTTTTAGCACTTGTCCAGTTTTCAAGCAGATGCCTTGTTTATCTGTATTTGCTTGTTAGGTTGGTTGTAGTGAGCATTTGTCTAGTTTTCAGGCATATGCCCTGTTTTTCTATATTTTCTTGTTGGTTGGTTGCAGTGAGACTCTGTCCAGTTTTCAATGGCTATATTTGGTTGTTATACTGATCATTTATGCCTTGTTTATTTCAGTCATTCACAATGTGTTGTTCATTATGTGCCAGTCAGAACTGTGCCGCTCGACTGCATCAATACCAGTTTGAACGGCTATATTTGGTTCCAGTTATGCCTGGTGTAGTTAACACATGCCCTTTATTTCAATTTTACGCATTTATCCAGTGTGATGTTTAAGCATTACCTACGTTCTATTCATTTTCAACAATACCAGTTTGAATTGCAATATTTGATGGCTGTTAAGCCTGCTGTCGGTAACATTGCCTTCCATTTTATATCTGCTTTAACAGCATGCTGAAACCAACACATTCAAGCTATCATTTGGAGATGATGTTGTTTACCTTTGCTATATTTGTTTGATGTTAAGGTTGCTGTACTTATCATGCCTTTCCACTAATGCAGGACAACAACGGGAGTGGCCACCATTTTCTGCCGAGGTTAGCTTCATCCCTCGGCTTGTACTCCCCCCGTCGTTCCATAATGTAGTGCATATAGATCTAGGCCTGGACACTTGCTAGCTTCTAATATTGACTTGTTGCCTGTAGGTACATATGCCCTTAGCAAGGATCCACGCATCGACCCTTTTTGCGTATGGGTCAATGAGATATTCATGAACAAGCATCAAGTGAGGAAACTGATAAGGATTATTAGCAAAAAGATACGAATGGTGGCAAGCAAATTATTTGTTTATGTTCTGTCCAACACAACAGTGAGCTGTAGGATGGTAACTACAAACTCTGCAGCCTTCTCTTTTTACTGCCCATAATGAGTTGTTAGACAACAATGTTTGAATCTTTTTCATTCGCAGTGGTTCTCGAAGCAGTTCACTCAAGATTACCTCGCAAAGTACATGATTGGTGGACACGCAATGAAGGTTAAAGTATTTCATCCAGACTACAATGAGCATCGAGAAGTCGTAATGAAGACATTGAAGGATGGACGGGTAACCATCACAAGGGGTTGGCCTAGAGTCATGCGCGCATTACGCATGGAGGAGGGCACAATATGGGCATTCCGCTTCACCTTCTCCAGCAACCAGAATGTCTTTCGCCTCTCTCTTTACAGTCTTTAGTACAACTGTGGTTCATCATTCTTTACTTGGTGCTTATGTAGTTCTTCAGTATATGTACCTGTGCATCGAATTATGCATTCGTGGTTGAACCTATATTTGTAATAAACATGGTTGGATATGAAATAAGTGATTGACTTTCAAATTCAAAACATGTGATTTTTAAATTAGGGATTAATTAGGGATTACACTGCACACGGTTTGCGAAAGCGAAACATCTGCGATAGACGTGGAGATCAGACACGTTTCTAGGATCCACTACGTGTGTGATCAATCTCCACTGCACACACAATCACACATGACATCCTCTTGAAAACTGTTTGTGTTAGGCCACCTTGCGCAAACGTTTACCACATAAAAATTGTGTGTGATCGACATCCTTTGCCACATAGTTTCTTCTACGCACCGTGTGTGATGCATTCAATAACGCAAACGATAAAATTGTTAATATCGTGTGCAATGGCAACGCTATCACAAATGATTTAACAGGGAAAATTGTGTGTGATGTACCTGCAAAGGGAAATGTTTTCCTTGGAGCGACTGTGTGGGATGTTCATACGAACGGAAACGTTTAGCGGGGACTAACTGTGTGGGATGTACTTATGATCGGAAATGATTTCGCCTGTATAATTGTAATTTTTTTAGCACTACTGCACGTATAACCGTATTTCAGTGCTCGCCGGTCGCACACGACCTCATTTTGCCAAGCATGTGTGCCAGGAGGGCATATCCCCGACGGTTTCTGGGTCGTGTGGGAAAGACCCCCCTATCGCAGTCACTCACTTGGCGACGGTTCCGAACGCCATCGCGGAAAGGGGTTAAAAACCGTTTGTATAGCACCGACGCGTACCAGTGTATAGTCATGCGTGCTTATGGAAAAGAACTTGCATGACATCTTTTGTCCTACCCTCCCATGGCAGCGGGGTCCTATTGGAAACTAAGGGATATTAAGGCCTCCTTTTAATAGAGTACCGGACCAAAGCATTAGCACTTAGTGAATACATGAACTCCTCAAACTACGGTCATCACCGGGAAGTGTCCCGACTATTGTCACTCCGGGGTTGCCAGATCATAACACGTAGTAGGTGACTATAACTTGCAAGATAGGATCAAGAACACAAATATATTCATGAAAACATAATAGGTTCAGATCTGAAATCATGGCACTCGGGCCCTAGTGACAAGCATTAAGCATAGCAAAGTCATAGCTACATCAATCTTAGAACATAGTGGATACTAGGGATCAAACCCTAACAAAACTAACTTCATTACATGGTAAATCTCATCCAACCCATCACCGTTCAGCAAGCCTATGATGGGATTACTCACACACGGCGGTGAGCATCATGAAATTGGTGATGGAGGATGGTTGATGATGACGATGGCGACGATTTCCCCTCTCCGGAGCTGAAAACGGACTCCAGATCTGCCCTCCCGAGGAAGAACAGGAGGTGGCGGCGGCTCCGTATCGTAAAACACAATGAATCCTTTTCTCTGATTTTTTTCTCACTGAACATGAATATATGGAGTTGGAGTTGAGGTCGGTGGAGGTCCGTGGGACCCACAAGACCGGAGGGCGTGCCATAGGGGGGTGGGGGCGCCCTCCACCCTTGTGGACAGGGTGTGGGTCCCCTCTGGTTGATTATTTCGCCAATATTTCTTATTTATTCTAAAAATAATCTCCGTGAAGTTTCAGGTCATTCCGAGAACTTTATTTCTGCACAAAAATAACACCATGGCAATTCTGCTGAAAACAGTGTCGGACTGGGTTAGTTCCATTCAAATCATGCAAATTAGAGTCCAAAACAAGGGCAAAAGAGTTTGGAAAAGTAGATACGATGGAGACGTATCAACTCCCCCAAGCTTAACCCAGTGCTTGTCCTCAAGCAATTCAGTTGACAAACTGAAAGTGATAAAGAAAAACTTTTACAAACTCTATTTGATCTTGTTGTTGCAAATATGTAAAGCCAGCATTCAAGTTTTCAGCAAAGATTATGAACTAACCATAATCACAATAACGTTTAGGTCTCACATTTACTCAAATCAATGGCATAATCAACTAGCGGGCAATAATAATAAATCTCGGATGACAACACTTTTTCAAAACAATCATGATATGATATAACAAGATGGTATCTCGCTAGCCCTTTCTGAGACCGCAAAACATAAATGCAGAGCACCCCTGAAGATCAAGGACTGACTAGACATTGTAATTCATGGCAAAAGAGATCCAGTCACAGTCATACTCAATATAAATTAATAGCAAAGCAAACAAATGACAATGGTGCTCTCTAACTGGTGCTTTTTATAAGAGGATGATGACTCAGCAATAAAAGTAAATAGATAGGCCCGTCGCAGAGGGAAGCAGGGATTTGCAGAGGTGCCAGAGCTCGAGTTTTAAAATAGATATAAATAATATTTTGAGCGGTATGCTTTCATTGTCAACATAACAACCAAGAGATCTCGGTATCTTCCATACTAGATACATTATAGGCGGTTCCCAAACCGAATGGTAAAGTTTATACTCCCCCACCACCAACAAGCACACTCCACGGCTGGTCCGAAACAATGGGTACCGTCCAACTAACAACAGTCTTGGGGGAGTTTTGTTTGCAATTATTTTGATTTGATTTGAGCATGGGACTGGGCATCCCGGTTACCAGCCATTTCCTCATGAATGATGAGCGGAGTCCATGAAGGAAATATGCCCTAGAGGCAATAATAAAGTTGTTATTTATATTTCCTTATATCATGATAAATGTTTAGTATTCATGCTAGAATTGTATTAACCGAAAACTTGATACATGTGTGAATACATAGACAAAACACCGAATCCCTAGTAAGCCTCTACTAGACTAGCTCGTTAATTAAAGATGGTTAAGTTTCCTAACCATAGACATGTGTTGTCATTTGATGAACGGGATCACATCATTAGGAGAATGATGTAATGGACAAGACCCATCCGTTAGCTTAGCATAATGATCGTTAAGTTTTATTGCTATTGCTTTCTTCATGACTTATACATATTCCTCTGACTATGAGATTATGCAACTCCCGAATACCGGAGGAACACTTTGTGTGCTATCAAACATCACAACGTAACTGGGTGATTATAAAGATGCTCTACAGGTGTCTCCGAAGGTGTTTGTTGGGTTGGCATAGATCAAGATTAGGATTTGTCACTCCGAGTATCGAAGAGGTATCTCTGGGCCCTCTCGGTATTGCACATCATATGAAGCCTTGCAAGCAATGTGACTAATGAGTTAGTTATGGGATGATGCATTACGGAACGAGTAAAGAGACTTGCTGGTAACGAGATTGAACTAGGTATGATGATACCGACGATCGAATCTCGGGCAAGTAACATACCGATGACAAAGGGAATGACGTATGTTGTCGTGCGGTTTGACCGATAAAGATCTTCGTAGAATATGTAGGAACCAATATGAGCATCCAGGTTCCACTGTTGGTTATTGACCGGAGATGTGTCTCGGTCATGTCTACATAGTTCTCGAACCCGTAGGGTCCGCATGCTTAACGTTCGATGAAAATTTGTATTATGAGTTATGTGTTTTGGTGACCAAAGATTG
This sequence comes from Thinopyrum elongatum, assembly GCA_011799875.1. NCBI lineage: Eukaryota > Viridiplantae > Streptophyta > Magnoliopsida > Poales > Poaceae > Thinopyrum > Thinopyrum elongatum. The sequence goes on from CM022302.1 coordinate 128,249,966, forward strand.
TTCGGAGTCCCGGATGAGATCACGGACATGACGAGGAGTCTTGAAATAGTTGAGAGGTAAAGATTAATATATTGGAAGGTAGTATTCGGACATCGGAAGGGTTCCGGAGTGTATCGGGTACATACCGGAGTACTGGAGGGGTTACCGGAACCCCCCGGTGGAAGATATGGGCCATATGGGCCATAGGAGGGAGGCTAACCAGCCCACAAGGGACTGGTGCGCCCCCCACAAGGGAGGAGGCCGAATTGGACTAGGGAAGGGGGTGGCGCCACCCTTTCCTTCTCCCTCTCCCTCTCCTTCGCTCTTTCGACCTCCGGAGAAAGGAAAAGTGGGGGGGCCCGAATCCTACTAGGAGTGGAGTCCTAGTAGGACTCCCCCCCATGGCGCGCACCCTTTGGTGGCCAGCCTCCTACTCCCCTCCTTTATATATGGGGGCAAGGGGGCACCCTAGAGCACAACAGATATTCTCTTAGCCATGTGCGGTGCCCCCCTCCACAGTTTACTCCTCCGGTCATATTGTCGTAGTGCTTAGGCGAAGCCCTGCGCAGATCACATCACCATCACCGTCACCACACCGTCGTGCTGACGAAACTCTCCCTCGACCTTCTGCTGGATCAAGAGTTCGAGGGACGTCATCGAGCTGAACGTGTGCTGAACTTGGAGGTGCCGTACGTTCGGTGCTTGATCGGTTGGATCGCGAAGACGTTCGACTACATCAACTGCGTTAAGCTAACGCTTCCGCTTTCGTTCTACGAGGGTATGTGGACACACTCTCCCCCTCGTTGCTATGCATCTCCTAGATAGATCTTGCGTGAGCGTAGGAATTTTTTTTTTTAAATTGCATGTTCCCAACAGTGGCATCCGAGCCAGGTCTATGCGTAGATGATATGCACGAGTAGAACACAAAGAGTTGTGGGCGATAATAGTCATACTGCTTACCACCAACGTCTTACTTTGATTCGGCGGTATTGTTGGATGAAGCGGCCCAGACCGACATTACATGACCGCGTTCATGAGACTGGTTCTACCGACGTGCTTTGCACAAAGCTGGCTGGCGGGTGTCTGTTTCTCCAACTTTAGTTGAATCGAGTTTGACTACAGCTGGTCCTTGTTGAAGGTTAAAACAGCACACTTGACGAAAAATCATTGTGGTTTTGATACGTAGGTAATAACGATTCTTGCTAGAAGCCCGTAGCAGCCACGTAAAACATGCAACAACAAAGTAGAGGACTTCTAACTTGTTTTTGCAGGGCATGCTGTGATGTGATATGGTCAAGACATGATGTGATATACGTTATTGTATGAGATGATCATGTTTTATAAAAGTTATCGGCAACTGGCAGGAGCCTTATGGTTGTCGCTTTATTGTATGAAATGCAATCGCCATGTAATTGCTTTACTTTATCACTATGTGGTAGCGATAGTCGTAGAAGCAACAGTTGGCGAGACGACGACGATGCTACGATGGAGATCAAGGTGTCAAGCCGGTGACGATGGAGATCATGACGGTGCTTTGGAGATGGAGATCAAAGGCACAAGATGATGGCCATATCATGTCACATATTTTGATTGCATGTGATGTTTATCTTTTATGCATCTTATTTTGCTTAGTACGGTGGTAGCATTATAAGATGATCCCTCACTAAATTTCAAGGCATAAGTGTTCTCCCTGAGTATGCACCGTTGCGACAGTTCATCGTGCTGAGACACCACGTGATGATCGGGTGTGATAAGCTCTACGTTCACATACAACGGGTGCAAGACAGTTTTGCACGTGTGGAATACTCGGGTTAAACTTGACGAGCCTAGCATATGCAGATATGGCCTCGGAACACTGAGACCGAAAGGTCGAACGTGAATCATATAGTAGATATGATCAACATAGAGATGTTCACCATTGAAAACTACTCAATCTCATGTGATGATCGGACATGGTTTAGTTGATATGGATCACGTGATCATTTAGATGACTCGAGGGATGTCTATCTAAGTGGGAGTTCTTAAGTAATATGATTAATTGAACTTTAATTTATCATGAACTTAGTCCTGATAGTTTTTGCATATCTATGTTGTAGATCAATAGCTCGCGTATAGCTCCCCTGTTTTATTTTGATATGTTCTTAGAGAAAACTAAGTTGAAAGATGATAGTAGCAATGATGCGGACTGGTTCCGTGATCTGAGGATTATCCTCATTGCTGCACAGAAGAATTATGTCCTTGATGCACCGCTAGGTGACAGACCTATTGAAGGAGCAGATGCAAACGTTATGAACGTTTCACAAGCTCTATATGATGACTACTTGATAGTTTAGTGCGCCATGATTTACGGCTTAGAACCGGGACTTCAAAAACATTTTGAACGCCACCGAGCATATGAGATGTTCCAAGAGCTGAAATCGGTATTTCAGACTCATGCCCGTGTCGAGAGATATGAGACCCCTGACAAGTACTTTGCCTACAAGATGGAGGAGAATAGCTCAGCTAGTGAGCATGTGCTCAGAATGTCTGGGTACTACAATCACTTGAATCAAGTGGGAGTTAATCTTCTAGATAAGATAGTGATTGACAAAAGTTCTCTAGTCACTATCACCAAGCTACTAGAACTTCGTGATGAACTATAATATGCAAGGGATGACGAAAATGATTCCCGAGCTCTTCGCGATACTGAAATCGACGAAGGTAGAAATCAAGAAAGAGCATCAAGTGTTGATGGTTGACAAGATCACTAGTTTCAAGAAAAAGGGCGAGGGAAAGAAAGGGAACTTCAAGAAGAATGGCAAGCAAGTTGTCGCTCCCATGAAGAAGCCCAAAGCTGGACCCAAGCCTGAAACTGAGTGCTTCTACTACAAAGGAAATGGTTACTGGAAGCGGAACTGCCCCAAGTATTTGGTGGATAAGAAGGATGACAAAGTGAACAAAAGTATATTTGATATACATGATATTGATGTGTATTTTACTAGTGTTCATAGTAGCCCCTAGGTATTTGATACCGGTTCAGTTGCTAACATTAGTAACTCGAAACAGGAGTTGCAAAATGAACAGAGACTAGTTAATGACGAGGTGACGATGTGTGTTGGAATTGATTCCAAGGTTGATAAGATCACCATCGCACACTCCCTCTACCTTCGGGATTAGTGTTGGACCTAAATAAATAAATGTTATTTGGTGTTTGCGTTGAGCATGAATATGATTGGATCATGTTTATTGCAATACGGTTATTCATTTAAGTCAGAGAATAATTGTTGTGCTGTTTACATGAATAAAACCTTCTATGGTCATACACTCAATAAAATGGTTTATTGAATCTCGATCGTAGTGATACACATATTCATAATATTGATGCCAAAAGATGCAAAGATGATAATGATAGTGCAACATACTTGTGGCACTGCCGTTTAGGTCATATTGGTGTAAAGCGCATGAAGAAACTCCATGCAGATGGGCTTTTGGAATCACTTGATTATGAATCATTTGATGCTTGCGAACCATGCCTCATGGGCAAGATGACTAAGACTCCGTTCTCCGGAACAATGGAGCGAGCTACAGACTTATTGGAAATCATACATACCAATGTATGCGGTCCAATGAGTGTTGAGGCTCACAGCGGGTATCGTTATTTTCTGACCTTCACAGATGATTTGAGCAGATATGGGTATATCTACTTAATGAAACATAAGTCTGAAACATTTGAAAAGTTCAAAGAATTTCAGAGTGAAGTGGAAAATCATCGTAACAAGAAAATAAAGTTTCTACGATCTGATCATGGAGGTTAATATTTGAGTTATGAGTTTGGCCTTCATTTGAAACAATGTGGAATAGTTTCGCAACTCACGCCACCTGGAACACCACAGCGTAATGGTGTGTCCGAACATCGTAACCGTACTTTATTAGATATGGTGCGATCTATGATGTCTCTTACCGATTTACCACTATCATTTTGGGGTTATGCTTTAGAGACGGCTGCATTCATGTTAAATAGGGCACCATCTAAATCCGTTGAGACGACACCATATGAACTGTGGTTTGGCAAGAAACCTAAGCTGTCGTTTCTTAAAGTTTGGGGCTGCGATGCTTATGTGAAAAGGCTTCAACCTAATAAGCTCGAACCCAAATCGGAGAAATGCATCTTCATAGGATACCCAAAGGAGACTGTTGGGTACACCTTTCTGTCACAGATCCGAAGGCAAGATATTCGTTGCTAAGAATGGATCCTTTCTAGAGAAGGAGTTTCTCTCGAAAGAAGTGAGTGGGAGGAAAGTAGAATTTGATGAGGTAATTGTACCTTCTCCTGAATTGGAAAGTAGTTCATCACAGAAATCAGTTCTAGTGATGCCTACACCAATTACTGAGGAAGTTAATGATGATGATCATAAAACTTTGGATCAAGTCACTACCAAACCTCGTAGGTCAACCAGAGTATGTTCCGCACCAGAGTGGTACGGTAATCCTGTTCCGGAAGTCATGTTACTAGACCATGACGAACCTATGAACTATGAGGAAGCGATGATGAGCCCAGATTCCGCGAAATGGGTTGAGGCCATGAAATCTGAGATGGGATCCATGTATGAGAACAAAGTGTGGACTTTGGTTGACTTGCCCGATGATCGGCAAGCCATAGAGAATAAATGGATCTTCAACAAGAAGACTGACGCTGACGGTAATGTTACTGTCTACAAAGCTCGACTTGTTGCGAAAGGTTTTCGACAAGTTCAAGGAGTTGACTACGATGAGACCTTCTCACCCGTAGCGATGCTTAAGTCTGTCCGAATCATGTTAGCAATTGCCGCATTTTATGATTATGAAATTTGGCAATTGGATGTCAAAACTACATTCCTTAATGGATTTCTCAAAGAAGAGTTGTATATGATGCAACCAGAAGGTTTTGTCGATCCTAAAGGTGCTAACAAAGTGTGCAAGCTCCAGTGATCCATTTATGGACTGGTGCAAGCCTCTCGGAGTTGGAATATACGCTTTGATAGTGTGATCAAAGCATATGGTTTTATACAGACTTTTGGAGAAGCCTGTATTTACAAGAAAGTGAGTGGGAGCTCTGTAGCATTTCTGGTATTATATGTGGATGACATATTGTTGATTGGAAATGATATAGAATTTCTGGATAGCATAAAAGGATACTTGAATAAGAATTTTTCAATAAAAAGACCTCGGTGAAGCTGCTTAAGTATTGAGCATCAAGATCTATAGGGATAGATCGAGACGCTTAATAGGACTTTCACAAAGCACATACCTTGACAAAATTTTGAAGGAGTTCAAAAAGGGATCAGTCAAAGAAAGAGTTCTTGCCTGTATTCAAGGTATATAGTTGAGTAAGACTCAAAGCATGACCACGGCAGAAGATAGAGAGAGAATGAAAGTCATTCCCTATGCCTCAGCCATAGGTTCTATAAAGTATGCCATGCTGTATACCAGACCTATTGTGTACCTTGCCATGAGTTTGGCAAGCGGGTACGATAGTGATCCAGGAATGAATCACTGGACAGCGGTCAAAATTATCCTTAGTTACATAAGAGGACTAAGGAAATGTTTCTCCGTTATGGAGGTGACAAAGAGTTCGTCGTAAAGGGTTACGTCGATGCAAGTTTTGAAACTAATCCAGATGACTCTAAGTCTCAATCTAGATATATATTGAATATGGGAGCAAACTGGCTAGAGTAGCTCCATGCAGAGCATTGTAGACATAGAAATTTGCAAATATACATACGAATCTGAATGTGACAGACCCATTGACTAAACTTCTCTCACAAGCAAAACATGATCACACCTTAGTACTCTTTGGGTGTTAATCACATGGCGATGTGAACTAGATTACTGACTCTAGTAAACCCTTTGGGTGTTGGTCACATGGCGATGTGAACTATGGGTGTTCATCACATGGTGATGTGAACTATTCGTGTTAATCACATGGCGATGTGAACTAGATTATTGACTCTAGTGCAAGTGGGAGGCTGAAGGAAATATGCCCTAGAGGCAATAATAAAGTTGTTATTTATATTTCCTTATATCATGATAAATGTTTAGTATTCATGCTAGAATAGTATTAACCGGAAACTTGATACATGTGTGAATACATAGACAAAACACCGAGTCCCTAGTAAGCCTCTACTAGACTAGCTCGTTAATCAAAGATGGTTAAGTTTCCTAACCATAGACATGTGTTGTCATTTGATGAACGGGATCACATCATTAGGAGAATGATGTGATGGACAAGACCCATCCGTTAGCTTAGCATAATGATCGTTAAGTTTTATTGCTATTGCTTTCTTCATGACTTATACATATTCCTCTGACTATGAGATTATGCAACTCCCGAATACCGGAGGAACACTTTGTGTGATATCAAACGTCACAACGTAACTGGGTGATTATAAAGATGCTCTACAGGTGTCTCCGAAGGTGTTTGTTGGGTTGGCATAGATCAAGATTAGGATTTGTCACTCCGAGTATCGGAGAGGTATCTCTGGGCCCTCTCGGTAATGCACATCATATGAAGCCTTGCAAGCAATGTGACTAATGAGTTAGTTACGGGATGATGCATTACGGAACGAGTAAAGAGACTTGCTGGTAACGAGATTGAACTAGGTATGATGATACGGACGATCGAATCTCGGGCAAGTAACATACCGATGACAAAGGGAATGACGTATGTTGTCGTGCGGTTTGACTGATAAAGATCTTCGTAGAATATGTAGGAACCAATATGAGCATCCAGGTTCCGCTGTTGGTTATTGACCGGAGATGTGTCTCGGTCATGTCTACATAGTTCTCGAACCTGTAGGGTCCGCACGCTTAACGTTCGATGATAATTTGTATTATGAGTTATGTGTTTTGGTGACCGAAGATTGTTCGGAGTCCCGGATGAGATCACGGACATGACGAGGAGTCTTGAAATGGTCGAGAGGTAAAGATTGATATATTGGAAGGTAGTATTAGAACACCGGAAGGGTTCCGAAGTGTATCGGTTACATACCGGAGTACCGGAGGGGTTACCGGAACCCCCCCCCCCCCCCGGTGGAAGATATGGGCCATATGGGCCATAGGAGGGAGGCTAACCAGCCCACAAGGGGCTGGTGCGCCCCCCACAAGGGAGGAGGCCGAATTGAACTAGGGAAGGGGGTGGCGCCCCCCTTTCCTTCTCCCTCTCCCTCTCCCTCTCCTTCCCTCTTTCGACTTCCGGAGAAAGGAAAAGTGGGGGGGGGGCGAATCCTACTAGGAGTGGAGTCCTAGTAGAACTCCCCCCCATGGCGCGCCCCCTTTGGTGGCCGGTCTCCTCCTCCCCTCCTTTATATATGGGGGCAAGGGGGCACCCTAGAGCACTATAGATATTCTCTTAGCCGTGTGCGGTGCCCCCCTCCATAGTTTACTCCTCCAGTCATATTGTCGTAGTGCTTAGGCGAAGCCCTGCGCAGATCACATCACCATCACCGTCACCACGCCGTCGTGCTGACAAAACTCTCCCTCGACCTTCTGCTGGATCAAGAGTTCGAGGGACGTCATCGAGCTGAACGTCTGCTGAACTCGGAGGTGCCGTACGTTCGGTGCTTGATCGGTTGGATCGCGAAGACGTTCGACTACATCAACCGCGTTAAGCTAACGCTTCCGCTTTCGTTCTACGAGGGTACGTGGACACACTCTTCCCCTTGTTGCTATGCATCTCCTAGATAGATCTTGCGTGAGCGTAGGATTTTTTTTAAATTGCACATTCCCAACAGTCCACTCATCGTGAGAATAACCCACCTCGCATGGAAGATATTGACAGCCCTAGTTGCTACATGAGCGATTCGAGCATACAAAACAGATTAACATTCGAAGGTTTAGAGTTTGGCACATGCAAATTTACTTGGAATGGCAGGTAAATACCGCATAAAGGTAGGTATGGTGGACTCATATGGAACAACTTTGGGTTTATGGAAGTGGATGCACAAGCAGTATTCCCACTTAGTACAAGTGAAGGCTAGAAAAAGACTGGGAAGCGACCAACTAGAGAGTGACCACAGTCATTAACATGCATTGAGATTAACCAACATTGAATGCAAGCATGAGTAGGATATAAATCACCATGAACATAAATATCGTGGAGGCTATGTTGATTTTGTTTCAACTACATGCATGAACATGTGCCAAGTTAAGCCACTCGAATCATTCAAAGGAGGATACCATCCTATCATACTACATCACAACCATTTTAAAAGCATGTTGGCACGCAAGGTAAACCATTATAAACTCCTAGCTAATTAAGCATGGCATGAGTAACTATAATCTCTAATTGTCATTGCAAACATGTTTCATTCATAATAGGCTGAATCAGGAACAATGAACTAATCATATTTACAAAAACAAGATAGGTCGAGTTCATACCAGCTTCTCCTCATCTCAATCATTTCATCATATATCGTCATTATTGCCTTTCACTTGCACGACTGAATGGTGTGGATAATAATAATACTGCACGTGCATTGGACTAAGCTGGAATCTGCAAACATTTATTCAAAGGAGAAACAAGGTAATATGGGCTCTTTATTAGATCAACAATAATGCATATCAGAGCCACTCAACATTTTCATCGTGGTCTTCTCCTCTCGACCCCAAAAGAAAAGAAAAGAATTTCAAAGAAACACACTGAAATGTTTTTGGAGTTTTTGTTTTTCTGAAGAAAGTAACAAGAACAAAAAAACTATTTACACGGGAAAGCTCCCAACAAGCAAAAGAAGAACGAGAAATCTTTTTGGGTTTTCTTTAATACTATTACTAGGGGAACATGGAAAGTAAACTAACTACAACTAATTTTTTTGGTTTTTCTTAAGGTTTTTCAAACACACAAGAAGAAAGCGGGAAAAACAAATAAACTAACATGGATAATACAATGAAAAAGTATGAACACCGACAACTGAAATGAATGTGTGAACATGAATGTAATGTCGGTGAGGAATACGTACTCCCCCAAGCTTAGGCTTTTGGCCTAAGTTGGTCTAAGGCCACCACTGGCCTGGATGATATCCGAAATCATAGTTGGGATCGTACTGTGCTGCGGCAGCTACCGCTTGGCGAGCTGCTTCCTGGAGGCGAGCAGCCTCCGCTGTTCTCTCATACTCGTCTGCCTCCTCTCTAGTTATAAAATATCTCCCATTTACCTGAAAGTTAAAGAAGGTAGGAGCAGGAAGGGTAACATGGACGGCACGCTGTCTGTCAAAGATTAGTCGATACTGGAGGGACTGTTCGTTCCTCTCAAGAAACTGGTAGCGCACCATAGCATTATAATCTAGAAAAGCGGGTGGCAACTCAATGTCATTCCCTCTTATGGGGACACCAAGATAATTAGCTAAACGAGTTGCATAAATCCCGCCAAATAAATCTCCATCTTTAGCATTAAGATGTAACCTCCTTGCAATAATAGCCCCCAAGTTATAATGCTTATCACCTAACACCGCACACTTGAGGACACTAAGATCTGGAACACAAAGGTGGCAATGCTCATGTTTACCGTTAATGCATCTACCTATATAGAGTGCAAAATAATGTATGGCAGGAAAGTGAATGCTCCCTATGGTAGCTTGTGTGATATTTCTAGTTACTCCCACAATGATACTAGCAAGGAAATCATTGTATTCAGATTTGTGAGGCTCACTAAGAAGGCCCCACTGTGGGATTTTGCAAGCAATATTAAAATCTGCAAGGTCCATGGTATATGATTCATCATAAAGATCACATAAAACAGTATGGGTATTGTGTTTAGATGAAAATTCAAACCTTCGCACAAAGGAATCGGTGAGGTAATAGTATTGTTGGCACTTATCTGATACGAAGTCCTCAAGATCAGCATTCCATACATACGCATCAGATTCATCCTTGAAACCTGCATGGACCATGAATTCATCCAACGGCCATTCACGAGGCCGCACTTGAGCTTCCCTTGGTGGTTCAAGGTCCGGCTCATGTATCGCGAGCCTCGGTGCTTGCTTCCTCGAAGAACCACCTTGCTACATTTTCCTAGACATTTTTCTTCTTCTGAAAAATTTCTGAAATTTTTAGTGACTCAAAATAAAAGTGAACCAAACTCAACAAAATTGATAGCAACTACTCCTACAAGTGCCTAGAGGCTATATCATGCATCAAAACTACTTTGGACCATATAAATTTGACATGCAAGCTCAAGAACAAGGTCACCACAGCAGCAAAAATTTCAATAAATAAAGCACTAGAACAAAAACTAATTGGACCATTGGAGGAGTCACATACCGAGGAACAATCCCCCAAAGCAGTTTTGCGAATGGAGCTTTGAGCAAGGAGATCGAAAATGGCAGCAAAATGAGCAAGAACACGGGTTTGAGCTACAGGATGTTTTTTTATGGAGGAAGACGAAGTGGATGGGTGCTGGAATAAGTGGAGGGGACCCACGTGGGACCCACAAGACAGGGGGGCGCGCCCAGGGGGTAGGGCGTGCCCTCCACCCTTGTGGACCACTGGTGCATCCCCCTGGTGTGTTCTCAGTGCCAGAAATTCTCAAATATTCTATAAAAATCATACTAAATTTTCAGGGCATTTGGAGAACTTTTATTTTTAGGACATTTTTTATTTCACGGATAATTCAGAAAACAGACAGAAAATACTATTTTTGCTTTATTTAATCTAAATAACAGAAAGCAAAAGGTGGGTACAGAAAGTTGTGCTTTCTAAATTCATCCATCTCATGCCCATCAAAAGGAATCCATTAACAAGGTTGATCAAGTCTTATTAACAAACTTCTTCCGAATGACATAAAACCAGAGAATTTTCAAATAACACTAGGTTACCTCAACGGGGATATGCATGTCCCCAACAATAAGAATATCATATTTCTTTTTGACAGTAGGAAGAGGGAATTCAAAACCTCCAATAGTAATAGTTGAAATTTTTCCAATAGAATTTATACTATGAACTTGAGGTTGTTTCTTTGGAAAGTGTACCGTATGCTCATTACCATTAACGTGAAAAGTGACATTGCCTTTGTTGCAATCAATAACAGCCCCTGCAGTATTCAAAAAGGGTCTACCAAGGATGATCGACATACTGTCGTCCTCGGGAATATCAAGAATAACAAAGTCCGTTAAGATAGTAACGTTTGCAACCACAACAGGCACATCCTCACAAATACCGATGGGTATAGCAGTTGATTTATCAGCCATTTGCAAAGAAATTTTAGTAGGTCAAAGAAGACTCAAATACGAGGCTATAAGCAATCATGCATATAAGAGATCAAATAAGACTCAAATAACTTTCATGGATAAAAGATAGATCTGATCATAAACTCAAAGTTCATCCGATCCCAACAAACACACCGCAAAAAGAGTTACATCAAATAGATCTCCAAGAGACCATTGTATTGAGAATCAAAAGGAGAGGAAGCCATCTAGCTACTAACTACGGACCCGTAGGTCTACAAAGAACTACTCACGCATCATCGGAGAGGCACCAATGGACATGATGAACCCCTCCGTGATGGTGTCTAGATTGGATCTGGTGGTTCTGGAACTTGCGGCGACTAGAATTGATTTTCGTTGACTCGCCTAGGGTTTCTGGAATATTGGGGTATTTATAGAATAAAGAGGCGGTTTGAGAGGCAACCGAGGTGGGCACAACCCACCAGGGCGCGCCTGGGCCTCCAGGCGCGTCCAGGTGTCTTGTGCTCACCTCGGGCCCCCTCTTTTGTACTTCTTTGGCCCACTAGATGTCTTCTGGTCCAAAAAAAATCCACAAAAAGTTTCGCTGCATTTGGACTCCATTTGGTATTGATTTCCTGCTATGTAAAAAACATGCAAAAAACAACTAGCACTTGGCACTATGTCAATAGGTTAGTACCAAAAAATGACTATAAAATGATTATAAAACATCCAAGCATGATAATATAACAGCATGGAACAATCAAAAATTATAGATACATTGGAGACGTATCAGTTATCAAGACCATGTATTTCTTCAATAGGCGTTAAACTCTTAACATCTTCAGCTTTAATACCTTTTTCTTTCATAGATTTCTTAGCCTCTTGCATATCTTTAGGACTGAGAAATAGAATACCCCTTTTCTTCAGAGTTGGCTTAGGAGTTGGTTCAGGAAGTGTCCAATCATTATCATTACTCAATATATTATTCAGTAGCAATTCAGCTTGCTCAACAGTTCTTTCCCTGAAAACACAACCAACACAACTATCCAGGTGATCTCTGGAAGCATCGGTTAGTCCATTATAAAAGATATCAAATATTTCATTTTTCTTGAGAGGATGATCAGGCAAAGCATTAAGTAACTGGAGAAGCCTCCCCCAAGCTTGTGGGAGACTCTCTTCTTCAATTTGCACAAAGTTAAATATTTCCCGTAAAGCAGCTTGTTTCTTATGAGCAGGGAAATATTTTTCAGAGAAGTAGTAAATCATATTCTGGGGACTACGCACACAACCAGGAGCAAGAGAATTAAACCATAACTTAGCATCAACCTTTAATGAGAAAGGAAACAACTTAAGAATATAGTAATAGTGAATTTTTTCCTCATGAGCAAATAGGGTGGCTATATCATTCAATTTAGTAAGATGTGCCACAACAGTTTCAGATTAATAACCATAGAAAGGATCAGATTCAACCAAAGTAATTAACTCAGGATCAACAGAGAATTCATAATCCTTATCAGTAACAAAAATAGGCGAAGTAGCAAACATAGGGTCATATTGCATTCTAGCATTCAAAGACTTTTCTTTCAGCTTAGCTAACCGTTTCTTAAGATCATCTCTATCATTACAAGCAAGAAAGTCTCTAGCAGTTTCTTCATCCATAATATAACCCTCAGGTACAATAGGCAATTCATATCTAGGGGGAGAATCATAATCTTCAGTTTCAATAATATCATCAGTTTCAGTAATTTCATTCTCTCTAACCCTAGCAAGTTGTTCATCAAGAAATTAACCTAGTGGCACAGTATTATCAAGCAAAGAAGTAGTATCATCATAAGCATCATGCATAGCAGAAGTGGCATCATCAATAATATGCGACATATTGGAATCAATAGCAAGTGTAGGTGTCGCAAGTTTATTCAAAACAGAAGGTGAATCAAGTGCAGAGCTAGATGGCAGTTCCTTACCTCCCCTCGTAGTTGAGGGAAAACTCTTGGTTCTTTGATCTTTCAAATTCCTCATAGTGATCAACAGATATAAATCCCAAGTGACTCAGAGAATAGAGCTATGCTCCCCAAAAAGAGCGCTAGAAAAAGGTCTTGATAACCCACAAGTATAGGGGATCGCAACAGTTTTCGAGGGTAGAGTATTCAACCCAAATTTATTGATTCGACACAAGGGGAGCCAAAGAATATTCTCAAGTATTAGCAGCTGAGTTGTCAATTCAACCACACCTGAAAGACTTAATATCTGCAGGAAAGTATTTAGTAGCAAAGTAGTATGGAAGTAGCGGTAACAGTGGCAAAAGTAACAATAGCAGTTTTGTAGCAATCGTAACAGTAGCAACGAAAAAGTAACTTATCAAAGATCAATATGAAACGAGCTCGTAGGCAATGGATCAATTATGGAAAATTATGTCGGATGGCATTCATCATGCAACAGTTATAACATAGGGTGACACAGAACTAGCTCCAATTCATCAATATAATGTAGGCATGTATTCGTATATAGTCATACGTGCTTATGGAAAAGAACTTGCATGCCATGTTTTGTCCTACCCTCCCGTGGCAGCGGGGTCCTATTGGAAACTAAGGGATATTAAGGCCTCCTTTTAATAGAGTACCGGACCAAAGCATTAACACTTAGTGAATACATGAACTCCTCAAACTACGGTCATCATCGGGAAGTGTCCCAACTATTGTCACTCCGGGGTTGCCGGATCATAACACGTAGTAGGTGGCTATAACTTGCAAGATAGGATCAAGAACACAAATATATTCATGAAAACATAATAGGTTCAGATCTGAAATCATGGCACTCGGGCCCTAGTGACAAGCATTAAGCATAGCAAAGTCATAGCAACATCAATCTTAGAACATAGTGGATACTAGGGATCAAACCCTAACAAAACTAACTTGATTACATTGTAAATCTCATCCAACCCATCACCGTCTAGCAAGCCTACGATGGGATTAATCACGCACGGCGGTGAGCATCATGAAATTGGTGATGGAGGGTGGTTGATGATGACGATGGCGACAATTTCCCCTCTCCGGAGCCCAAAATGGACTCCAGATCTACCCTCCCGAGGAAGAACAGGAGGTGGCGGCGGCTCCGTATCGTAAAACGCGATGAATCCTTCTCTCTAATTTTTTTCTCCCCGAACATGAATATATGGAGTTGGAGTTGAGGTCGGTGGAGGTCTGTTGGACCCACAAGACCGGAGGGCGCGCCCTAGGGGGGTGGGGGCGCCCTCCACCCTTGTGGACAGGGTGTGGGTCCCCTCTGGTTGATTCTTTCACCAATATTTTTTATTTATTCAAAAAACAATCTCCGTGAAGTTTCAGGTCATTCCGAGAACTTTTATTTCTGCACAAAAATAACACCATGGCAATTCTGCTGAAAACAGCGTCAGTCCAGGTTAGTTCCATTCAAATCATGCAAATTAGAGTCCAAAACAAGGGCAAAAGAGTTTGGAAAAGTAGATACGATGGAGACGTATCACCGGGCCGCCCCCGCAACGCCGGATGTCCAGGCAGCCATATGACGCTGGATGTCCTGGTGCTCCTCGGAAATCCGACCCATTAGTCCAGGAGCTTTGCTTCTCTAGGGTCTACACGGGACGGATGTTTGGCCCTCATGCCGGATGTCCGAGGCCTCACTAATATGTCGGATGTCCGGGTCCACCTGAAGGAAATATGCCCTAGAGGCAATAATAAAGTTGTTATTTTATATTTCCTTATTCATGATAAATTTTTATTATTCATGCTAGAATTGTATTAACCGGAAACTTGATACATGTGTGGATACATAGACAAAACACCGTGTCCCTAGTAAGCCTCTACTAGACTAGCTCATTAATCAAAGATGGTTAAGTTTCCTAACCATAGACATGTGTTGTCATTTGATGAACATGATCACATCATTAGGAGAATGATGTAATGGACAAGACCCATCCGTTAGCTTAGCATATTGATCGTTCAGTTTTATTGCTATTGCTTTCTTCATGTCAAATACATATTCCTTCGACTATGAGATTATGCAACTCCTGGATACCGGAGGAATACCTTGTGTGCTATCAAACGTCACAACGTAACTGGGTGATTATAAAGATGCTCTACAGGTATCTCCAAAGGTGTTTGTTGGCTTGGCATAGATCGAGATTAGGATTTTTCACTCCGAGTATCGGAGAGGTATCTCTGGGCCCTCTCGGTAATGCACATCATAAGAAGCCTTGCAAGCAAAGTAACTAATGAGTTAGTTACAGGATGATGTATTACGGAACGAGTAAAGAGACTTACCGGTAACGAGGTTGAACTAAGTATGTGGATACCTACGATCGAATCTTGGGCAAGTAACATACTGATGGATGATATGTCTCCGTCGTATCTATAATTTTTGATTGTTCCATGCCAATATTCTACAACTTTCATATACTTTTGGCAACTTTTTATACTATTTTTTAGGACTAACATGTTGATCCAAAGCCCAATGCCAGTTCCTATTTGTTGCATGTTTTTTGTGTCATAGAAAATCCATATCAAATGAAGTTCAAACGGGATAAAAACTTATGGAGATTTTTTGGAATATATGTGATTTTTGGGAAAAAGGATCAACGCGAGACGATGCCCGAGGGGCCCACAAGGACGGAGGGCGCGCCCTAGGGGTAGGGCGCACCCCTGGTCCTTGTGGTCACCCTGTAAAGTGGTTGGTGCCCTTCTTCTGTCGTAACAAAGCTAATATCCGGATAAAAATCATGTTAAAATTTCAGCCCAATCGGAGTTACGGATCTCCGGGAATTTAAGAAACGGTGAAAGGGCAGAATCTGGGAGCGCAGAAATAGAAGGAAACAGAGAGAGAGAGAGAGATCCAATCTCGGAGGGGCTCCCGCCCCTCCGCCGCCATGGAAGCCAAGGACCAGAGGGGAAACCCTTCTCCCATCTAGGGGGAAGGTCAAGGAAGAAGAAGAAGAAGGGGGGCTCTCTCCCCCTCTCTCCCGGGGGCGTCTGAACACCGCCGGGGCCATCATCGTGACCGCAATCTACACCAACAACTTCGCCGCCGTCATCACCAACTCTCTCCCCCTCTATGCAGAGGTGTAACACCTCTTCTCCCCGCTGTAATCTCTACTTAAACATGGTGCTCAACGCTATATATTATTTCCCAATGATGTATGGCTATCCTATGATGTTTGAGTAGATCCGTTTTGTCCTATAGGTTAATTGATGATCGTGATTGGTTTGAGTTACATGTTTTATTATTGGTGCTGTCCTATGGTGCTCTCCGTGTCGCGCAAGCGTGAGGGATCCCCGCTGTAGGGTTTGCAATATGTTCATGGTTTTCTTATTGTCTGTGTTGCGTGAGTGATAGAAACACAAACACGGATAAGTGGGTTATGGCGTATGGGAATAAAGAGGACTTGATACTTTAATGCTATGGTTGGGTTTTACCTTAATGATCTTTAGTAGTTGCGGATGCTTGCTAGAGTTCCAATCATAAGTGCATATGATCCAAGGAGAGAAAGTATGTTAGCTTATGCCTCTCCCTCATATAAAATTGCAATAATGATTACCGGTCTAGTTATCGATTGCCTAGGGACAAATAGCTTTCTTGTGACAAAAAGCTCTCTACTAAAACTAACTTAGTTGTGTCTTTATCTAAATAGCCCCTAGCTTTTACTTACATGCTCTTTATTATCTTGCAAACCTTCCCTATCACACCTACAATGTACTTCTAGTTTCATACTTGTTCTAGGTAAAGCGAACGTCAAATGTGTGTAGAGTTGTATCGGTGGTCGATAGAACTTAAGGGAATATTTGTTCTACCTTTAGCTCCTCGTTGGGTTCGACACTCTTATTTATCGAGAAAGGCTACAATTGATCCCCTATACTTGTGGGTTATCAAGACCTTTTTCTGGCACCGTTGCCGGGGAGCAATAGCGTGGGGTGAATATTCTCGTGTGTGCTTGTTTGCTTTATCACTAAGTAGTTTTTATTTTCTGTTCTAAGTTGTTTTCTATCTTTAGTTATGGGTAGGAAACGCAAAATACCAAAAAAATTAGTTGTACTTGCTAAACCATTGGTTGAAGAACCACTCAAAATATATCATACTACTGAAGTTTTCTACTTGGATCATCTTTGATCCATTTGTGCTCGGGCTGAAAACCCAACTATCTTAGTTTAGGGAAAATCATTAAATGAGCATGCTAATTTTGTGCGACACCGTTTATGTCAAAAAGGGAAACTTTTATGGCATCATATTAATAGTTTGTATTGCTATGCTTTGAATTTATGTGAAATACATGATTTTACTTGTTGTTCTGAGGACCCTAGAAAACACCTTCGCTTCCAATGTGAGTTTAAGGATAATGGAATCTTATCTTCTTATGCCAAGGGTGTTTATAATTACTTTGATATTGAACAAATTGAAGAATTTGTAGCTTTTAAGGGTGCTTATGAAATTGCTTCTTTGATTGAAAAGTATGATGCTACTCTTTACAAATCTGAAAATTTTGCCATACTTAAATATTGCCGTGAAAACTATGCTTCTAATGCTTATGTTAAGCCATATATTGAGGACTCCTCCGCTGTCCAAGTGGAGACTAATATTTTGCAGGAAACTATGGAAGAAGAAATTGCTGAAACTGTGAGCTCATTAGTTGAAAAAGATGACGAGGAGAGCGAAGAACAAAAGCAGGAAGAGCGGATTAGCTACCCGTGCCCACCTTATAATGAGAGTAAATCTTCAACTCATACATTGTTTAATTTCCCTTCGTGCTTACCGAAGGATGATTGCTATGATAATTGCTATGATCCCTTTGATTCGTTTGAAAATCCCTTTTTGATGAAATTGATGCTTGATATGCTTGTGGCCATGATGCCAATATGAGTTATGCTTATGGAGATGAACTTTCTATAGTTCCTTATGTTAAGAATGAAATTGTTGCTATTGCACCTACGCATGATAGTCCTATTATCTTTTTGAATTCTCCCAACTACACTATATCAGAGAAGTTTGCTCTTATTAAGGATTATATTGATGGGTTGCGTTCTACTATTGCACATGATGATTTTGATAAATATAATATGCATGTGCTTGCTGATCCTACTTGTAATTATTATGAGAGAGGAACTACATCTCCACCTCTCTATGTTTCCAATACGATAAAATTGCAAGAAACTGTTTATACTATGCATTATCCTTTACTTTGTGTGCATGAATTGTTCTTTTATGACATGCCGATGCATAGGAAGAGAGTTAGACTTCGTCATTACATGATATATGTTACTTTGTGCTCACTACTAAATTACAAATCATTGTTAATTAAAATTGGCTTTGATATACCTTGGGATCAAGGTGGATCCTTTACTTGAGAACTATATGCCTAGCTTAATGGCTTTAAAGAAAGTGCTGTCAGGGAGACAATCCAGAAGTTTTAGAGATTCATTTATTTTTGTTGAGTGCTTTTAAATAGTTTTAAAACAAAAAAATAAAGAGGGGAACCTAAAACTTTTTCAAAAAGAAAAGTGAAAGTGAGAAAGACGAGCATTGTTAAAATAGGAGCTAGCCTTGAACTTTGTTCATGCCCATGGAAACTTTGTGAACCTTGATTACAGAAACTTTTCAAAAATAATAATTATCCCCTTGTATAAATCCATTGTATTATAAAAATAATGTGCCAAGATTTGCCTTTAGGATGATTAGATTGCTTGTTTGGCATGTGCGGTGCAAAAACAGAAACTTTGGCTGTAGTGCGTGATTTTACGTTTTTTACTGGAAAGTCAAACGCTTATGAAATTTTTTGCAAAGTACTTATCTACAAATTTTTTATTTTTTCCTAAGTTTTAAGAATTTGTGGAGTTACATAAGTATGGTATATTTTCAGATTGCTACAGACTGTCCTGTTTTTGACAGATTCTGTTTTTGATGCATTGTTTTGCTCATTTTGATGAAACTATCGATTGCATCGGTGGTATAAACCATGGAAAAGTTATAATACAGTATCTAAAATGCAAAAATAAAATATGAATGAGTTTGGAACAGTACTTAAAGTGGTGATTTGTATTATTATACTAACGGATCTCACGAGGGTTTTGTTAAGTTTTGTGTGATTGAAGTTTTCAAGTTTTGGGTGAGATCACGATGGATGAAGGAATAAGGAGTGGAAAGAACCTAAGCTTGGGGATGCCCAAGGCACCCCAAGGTAATATTCAAGGACTCCCAAGCAACTAAGCTTGGGGATGCCCCGGAAGGCATCCCCTCTTTCTTCTAACGATCATCGGTAATTTTACTTGGAGCTATATTTTTATTCGTCACATGATATGCGTAAATCTTGGAGCGTCGTGTGATTTTTATTTTTATTTTAATAAATGCACCATTCTGGTATGAGATAGTCCTTGGTTGATTTATAGAATGCTCTTTGCACTTCACTTATATCTTTTGAGTATGGCTTTATAGAATGCTTCACGTGCTTCACTTATATCATTTGAAGTTTGGATTGCCTGTTTCCCTACACATAGAAAACCGCCATTTGTAGAATGCTCTTTTGCTTCACTTATATTTGTTAGATCATGGGCATATCTTTTGTAGAAAGAATTAAACTCTCTTGCTTCACTTTTATCTATTTAGAGAGTTGACAGGAATTGGTCATTCACATGGTTAGTCAAAAAATCCTACATAAACTTGTAATATCACTGAATATGATATGTTTGGTTCCTTGCAATAGTTTTGCGATATAAAGATGGTGATATTAGAGTCATGCTAGTGGGTAATTGTGGATTTTAGAAATACTTGTGTTGAAGTTTGTGATTCCCGTAGCATGCACGTATGGTGAACCGTTATGTGATGAAGTCGGAGCATGATTTATTTATTGACTGTCTTACTTATGAGTGGCGGTCGGGGATGAGCAATGGTCTTTTCCTACCAATTTATCCCCCTAGGAGCATGCGCGTAGTACTTTGTTTCGATGACTAATAGATTTTTGCAATAAGTATGTGAGTTCTTTATGACTAAGGTTGAGTCCATGGATTATACGCACTCTCACCTTTCCACCATTGCTAGCCTCTCTAGTGCCGCGCAACTTTCGCCGGTACCATACACCCACCATATACCTTCCTCAAAACAGCCACCATACCTACCTATCATGGCATTTCCATAGCCATTCCGAGATATATTGCCATGCAACTTCCATCATCATCATATACATGACTTGAGCATTCATTGTCATATTGCTTTGCATGATCGTAAGATAGCTAGCATGATATTTTCATGGCTTGTCCGTTTTTGATATCTTTGCTATGCTAGATCATTGCACATCCTGGTACATTGCCAGAGGCATTCATATAGAGTCATATTGTTCTAGATATCGAGTTGTAATATTGAGTTGTAAGTAAATAAAAGTGTGATGATCATCATTATTAGAGCATTGTCCCAGTGAGGAAAGGATGCAGACTATGATTCCCCCACAAGTCGGGATGAGACTCCGGACGAAAAAAAAAGAGAGGGCCCAACAAAAAAAAGAGAGAAAAAGAGAGAAGGGGCAATGCTACTATCCTTTTACCACACTTGTGCTTCAGAGTAGCACCATGTTCTTCATAGAGAGAGTCTCCTATGTTGTCACTTCCATATACTAGTGGGAATTTTTCGTTATAGAACTTGGCTTGTATATTCCTATGATGGGCTTCCTCAAATGCCCGAGGTCTTCATGAGCAAGCAAGTTGGATGCACACCCACTTAGTTTTCAATTTGAGCTTTCATACACTTATAGCTCTAGTGCATCTGTTGCATGGCAATCCCTACTCACTTGCATTGATATCGATTGATGGGCATCTCCATAGCCCATTAATTTGCCTAGTTGATGTGAGACTTTCTCCCTTTTTTTCTTCGCCACACAACCTCCACCATCATATTCTATTCCACCTATAGTGCTATATCCATGGCTCATGCTTATGTATTGCGTGAAAGTTGAAAAAGTTTGAGAATATCAAAAGTATGAAACAATTGCTTGGCTTGTCATCGGGGTTGTGCATGATTTGAATATTTTGTGTGGTGAAGATGGAGCATAGCCAGACTATATGATTTTGTAGGGATAACTTTCTTTGGCCATGTTATTTTGAAAAGACATGATTGCTTTATTAGTATGCTTGAAGTATTATTGTTTTTTATGTCAAATGATAGACTATTGCTTTGAATCACTCGTGTCTTAATATTCATGCCATGATTAGATTACATGATCAAGATTATGCTAGGTAGCATTCCACATCAAAAATTATCTTTTTTATCATTTACCTACTCGAGGACGAGTAGGAATTAAGCTTGGGGATGCTGATACGTCTCCGTCGTATCTATAATTTTTTATTGTTCCATGCCAATATTCTACAACTTTCATATACTTTTGACAACTTTTTATACTATTTTTTGGGACTAACATGTTGATCCAGTGCCCAGTGCCAGTTCCTGTTTGTTGCATGTTTTTTGTGTCGCAGAAAATCCATATCAAATAGAGTCCAAATGGGATAAAAACTTACGGAGAATTTTTTGGAATATATGGGATTTTTGGGAAAAAGAATCAACGCGAGACGATGCCCGAGCGGCCCACAAGGACGGAGGGCGCGCCCCAGGGGGTATGGCGCACCCCTGGTCCTTGTGGTCACCCCGTAAGGCGGTTGATGCCCTTCTTCTGTCGCAACAAAGCTAATATCTGGATAAAAATCATGTTAAAATTTCAGCCCAATCAGAGTTACGGATCTCCGGCAATTTAAGAAACGGTGAAAGGGCGGAATCTGGGAGCGCAGAAGCAGAAGGAAACAGAGAGAGAGATCCAATCTCGGAGGGGCTCCCGCCCCTCTGCCACCATGGAAGCCAAGGACCAGAGGGGAAACCCTTCTCCCATCTAGGGGGAAGGTCAAGGAAGAAGAAGAAGAAGAAGAAGAAGGGGGGCTCTCTCCCCCTCTCTCCCGGGGGCGTCGGAACATCGCCGGGGCCATCATCGTGACCGCAATCTACACCAACAACTTTGCCGCCGTCATCACCAACTCTCTTTCCCCCTCTATGTTGCGGTGTAAAACCTCTTCTCCCCGCTGTAATCTCTACTTAAACATGGTGCTCAACGCTATATATTATTTCCCAATGATGTATGTCTATCCTATGATGTTTGATTAGATCCGTTTTATCCTATGGGTTAATTGATGATCGTGATTGGTTTGAGTTGCATGTTTTATTATTGGTGCTGTCCTATAGTGCTCCGTGTCGTGCAAGTGTGAGGGATCCCCGCTATAGGGTTTGCAATATGTTCATGGTTTGCTTATTGTCTGTGTTGCGTGAGTGATAGAAACACAAACACGGATAAGTGGGTTATGGCATATGGGAATAAAGAGGACTTGATACTTTAATGCTATGGTTGGGTTTTACCTTAATGATCTTTAGTAGTTGCGGATGCTTGCTAGAGTCCCAATCATAAGTGCATATGATCCAAGGAGAGAAAGTATGTTAGCTTATGCCTCTCCCTCATATAAAATTGCAATGATGATTACCGGTCTAGTTATCGATTGCCTAGGGACAAATAACTTTCTTGTGACAAAATCTCTCTACTAAAACTAACTTAGTTGTGTCTTTATCTAAACAGCCCCTAGCTTTTATTTACATGCTCTTTATTATCTTGCAAACCTTTCCTATCGCACCTACAAAGTACTTCTAGTTTCATACTTGTTCTAGGTAAAGCGAACGTCAAGTGTGCGTAGAGTTGTATCGGTGGTCGATAGAACTTGAGGGAATATTTGTTCTACCTTTAGCTCCTCGTTGGGTTCGACACTCTTATTTATCGAGAAAGGCTACAACTAATCCCCTATACTTGTGGGTTATCAATGGACAAAGGGAATAACGTATGTTGTCATAACGGTTCGACCGATAAAGATCTTCGTAGAATATGTAGGAGCCAATATGAGCATCTAGGTTCCACTATTGGTTATTGACCGGAGAGGTGTCTCGGTCATGTCTACATAGTTCTCGAACCCGTAGGGTCCGCACGCTTAATGTTCGATGACTATTTAGTATTATATGAGTTATGTGATTTGGTGACCGAATGTTGTTTGGAGTCCCGGATAAGATCACGGACATGATGAGGGGTCTCATAATGGTCGAGAGGTGAAGATTGATATATAGGACGATGGTATTCAGACATAGGAAGTGTTCCGGAGGGTATCGGGTCACCGGAAGGTGTTTCGGGTACCCCCGACAATCCTATGGGCCATATGGGCCTTGTGAAGGAACACACCAGCCCACAAGGGGCTGGTGCGCCCTATAAGTCTATAGGAGGAGGATAAGGAAAGGCGGGAAGGGCAAGGAAAGTGTGGATTAGGATTCCCACTTTCTTCCCTCACCCCCCCCCCCCCCTCTTTTCTTCCCCTTCATGTATACATGGAAAGGGGGGCGCAGGGCCCCTAGGGGGCAGCGGCCAACCCTAGGGCGCCCCTGGCTGCCTCTCCTCCCCTCCCGCCTATATATATGTGGGGAGGGGGCACCTCACAAGCACACAACATCAATTGTTAGCCGTGTGCGGCGCCCCCCTCCACAGTTTACACCCCCCGGTCATATTCTCGCGGTGCTTAGGTGAAGCCCTACGCGGATCACTTCACCATCACCGTCACCACGCCGTTGTGTTGACGGAACTCATCTAATTCCTCGACACCTTGCTGGATCAAGAAGGCGAGGGACGTCATCGCGCTGAACATGTGCAGAACTCGGAGGTGTCGTACGTTCGGTGCTTGATCGGTTCGAGCTAGAAGAAGTTCAACTACATCAACCGCGTTGTCCAATGCTTCCGCTTTTGGTCTACGAGGGTACGTAGACATAGTCTCCCCCTCTCGTTGCTATGCATCTCCTAGATAGATCTTGCGTGAGCATAGGAAATTTTTTGAAATTGCATGCTACGTTCCCCAACACTGGCATCAGAGCCAGGTCTATGCGTAGATGATTAGCATGAGTAGAACACAAAGAGTTGTGGGCGGTGATCATCATACTTCATACCACCAATGTCTTATTTTGATTCGGCGGTATTGTTTTATGAAGCGGCCCGGACCAACCTTACATGACCACGTTCATGAGACCGGTTCCACCGACAGACATGCAACTATTTTTGCATAAAGGTGGATGGCGGGTGTCTGTTTCTCCAACTTTAGTTGAATCGAATTTGACTGCGGCCGGTCCTTGTTGAAGGTTAAAACAGCAAACTTGATAAATCACCGTTGTGGTTTTGATGCGTAGGTAAGAATGGTTCTTGCTAGAAGCCCGTAGCAGCCACGTAAAACTTGCAACAACGAAGTAGAGGACGTCTAACTTGTTTTTGCAGGGCATGTTGTGATGTGATATGGTTAAGACATGATGTGATATATGTTATTGTATGAGATGATCATGTTTTGTAAAAGTTACTGGCAACCGGCAGGAGCCTTATGGTTGTCTCTTTATTGTATGAAATGCAAACACCATGTAATTGCTTTACTTTATCACTATGCATTAGCGATAGTTGTGGAAGCAATAGTTGGCGAGACGACCACGACACTACGATGGAGATCAAGGTGTCAAGCCAGTGATGATGGAGATCATGATGATGCTTTGGAGATGGAGATCAAAAGCACAAGATGATGATGGCCATATCGTGTCACATATTTTGATTGCATGTGATGTTTATCTTTTATGCATCTTATTTTGCTTAGTACGGCGGTAGCATTATAAGATGATCCCTTAACTAAAATTTCAAGGTATAAGTGTTCTCCCTGAGTATGCACCGTTGCGAAAGTTCGTCGTGTTGAGACAACACGCGATGATCGGGTGTGATAGACTCTACATTCACATACAACGGGTGCAAGACAGCTTTGCACATGCGGAATACTCGGGTTAAACTTGACGAGCCTAGCATGTACAGACATGGCCTCGAAACAATGGAGACTGAAAGTTCGAACATGAATCATATAGTAGATATGATCAACAGAGAGATGTTCACCATTGATGACTACTCCATCTCACGTGATGATCGGACATGGTTTAGTTGATTTGGATCACGTATCATTTAGATGACTTGAGGGATGTCTATCTAAGTGGGAGTTCTTAAGTAATTTGATTAATTGAACTTAATTTATCATGAACTTAGTCCTGATAATATTTGCATATCTATGTTGTAGATCAATAGCTCGCGATATAGCTCCTACATATTTTTGATATGTTCCTAGAGAAAAGTTGAAAGATGATAGTAGCAATGATGCGGACAGGGTCAGTGATCTGAGGATTATCCTCGTTGCTGCACAGAAGAATTATGTCCTTGATGCATCGCTAGGTGACAAAACTGTTGCAGGAGCAGATACGGACATTATGAACGTTTTGCAAGCTCGATATGATGACTACTTGATAGTTTAGTGCGCCATGCTTTACGGCTTAGAACCATGACTTCAAAAACATTTTGAACGCCACGGAGCATATGAGATGTTCCAAGAGCTGGAATTGGTATTTCAGACTCATGCCCGTGTCGAGAGGTATGAGACCTCTGACAAGTTCTTTGCCTACAAGATGGAGGAGAATAGCTCAGCCAGTGAGCATGTGCTCAGAATGTCTGAGTACTACAATCGCTTGAATCAAGTGGGAGTTAATCTTCTAGATAAGATAGTGATTGACAGAGTTCTCTAGTCACTATCACCAAGCTACTAGAACTTCATGATGAACTATAATATGCAAGGGATGACGAAAATGATTCTCGAGCTCTTCGCGATGTTGAAATCAGCGAAGGTAGAAATCAAGAAAGAGCATCAAGTGTTGATGGTTAACAAGACCACTAGTTTCAAGAAAAAGGGCAAGGGAAAGAAAGGGAACTTCAAGAAGAATGGCAAGCAAGTTGCCACTCCCATGAAGAAGCCCAAAGCTAGACCCAAGCCTGAAACTGAGTGCTTCTACTGCAAAGGAAATGGTCACTAGAAGCGGAATTGTCCCAAATACTTGGCGGATAAGAAGGATGGAAAAGTGAACAAAGGTATATATGATATACATGTTATTGATGTGTAATTTACTAGTGTTCACTGTTCATAGCAACCCCTGGGTATTTGATACCGGTTCAGTTGCTAAGATTAGTAACTTGAAACAGGAGTTGCAGAATGAACAAAGACTAGTTAAGAGCAAAGTGATGATGTGTGTTGGAAGTGATTCCAAGGTTGATACGATCACCATCGCACACTCCCTCTACCTTCGGGATTATTGTTGAACCAAAAATAAATGTTATTTGGTGTTTGCGTTAAGCATGAATATGATTAGATGATGTTTATTGCAATATGGTTATTCATTTAAGTCAGAGAATGATTGTTGTTCTGTTTACATGAATAAAACCTTCTATGGTCATACACCCAATGTGAATGGTTTATTGAATCTCGATCGTAGTGATAGACATATTCATAATATTGATGCCAAAAGATGCAAAGTTGATAATGATAGTGCAACATATTTGTGGCACTGCCATTTAGGTCATATTGGTGTAAAGCGCATGAAGAAACTCCATGCAGATGGACTTTTGGAATCACTTGATTATGAATCATTTGATACTTGCGAACCATGACTCATGGGCAAGATGACTAAAACTCCGTTCTCTGGAACAATGGAGAGAGACAATGACTTATTGGAAATAATACATACCGATGTATGTGGTCCGATGAGTGTTGAGGCACGCGCCGGGTATCATTATTTTCTGACCTTCACAGATGATTTGAGCAGATATGGGTATATCTACTTAATGAAACACAAGTCTGAAACATTTGAAAAGTTCAAAGAATTTCAGAGTGAAGTGGAGAATCATCGTAACAAGAAAATAAAGTTTCTACGATCTGATCGCGGAGGTGAATATTTGAGTTACGAGTTTGGCCTTCATTTAAAACAATGTGGAATAGTTTCACTACTCACGCCACCTGGAACACCACAGCGTAATGGTGTGTCTGAACGTCGTAACCGTAATTTATTAGACATGGTGCGATCTATGATGTCTCTTACCGATTTACCACTATCGTTTTGGGGTTATGCATTAGAGACAACTGCATTCACATTAAATAGGGCACCGTCTAAATCCGTTGAGATGACACCGTATGAACTGTGGTTTGGGAAAGAAACCTAAGCTGTTGTTTCTTAAAGTTTGGGGTTGCGACACTTATGTCAAAAGGCTTCAGCCTGATAAGCTGGAACCCAAATCGGAGAAGTGCATCCTCATAGGATACCCTTAGGAAACAATTGGGTACACCTTCTACCACAGATCCGAAGGCAAGATCTTTGTTGCCGAGAATGGAACATTTCTAGAGAAGGAGTTTCTCTCGAAAGAAGTGAGTAGGAGGAAAGTAGAACTTGATGAGGTAATTGTACCTTCTCTCGAATTGGAAAGTAGCACATCAGTGAAATCTGTTCCCGTGATGCCTACAACAGCTAGAGAGGAAGCTAATGATGATCATGAAACTTTGGATCAAGTTACTACTGGACCTCGTAGGTCGAACGGAGCACGTTTCGCACCAGAGTGGTACGGTAATCCTGTCCTGGAAGTCATGTTACTAGACCATGACAAACCTACGAACTATGAAGAAGCTATGATGAGCCCAGATTCCGACAGATGGCTTGAGGCCATGAAATCTGAGATAGGATCCATGTATGAGAACAAACTATGGACTTTGGTAGACTTGCCCAATGATCGGCAAGCCATTGAGAATAAATGGATCTTCAAGAGGAAGACGAACACTGATGGTAGTGTTACTGAGGGAGTCCTGGATTAAGGGGTCCTCGGGTGGTCGGCTTAAGTGACATGGGCCGGACTGATGGGCCGTGAAGATACAAGGCAGAAGACCTTTCCTCGTGTCCGGGTGGGACTTCCCTTTGCGTGGATGGCAAGTTTGGCGTCCGGATGTATAGTTTCCTTCCTCTGTAAACTGACTCTGTACAACCCTAGCCCCCTCCGGTGCCTATATAAACCGGAGGGTTTGGTCCATGGAGGTAGATCAGAATTCTCATAGGCTAGACAGCTAGGGTTTAGCCATTACGATCTTGAGGTAGATCAACTCTTGTAACCCCCATACTCATCAAATACAATCAAGCAGGACGTAGGGTTTTACCTCCATTAAGAGGGCCCGAACCTGGGTAAACATCGTGTTCCCTTTGTCCCTTGTTACCTTCGATTCTCAGACGCACAGTTCGGGACCCCCTACCCGAGATCGGCCGGTTTTGACACCGACATTGGTGCTTTCATTGAGAGTTCCACTGTGTCGTCGGCAGAAGGACCGATGGCTCGTTTGATCATCAACAACGATGCTATTTCCGGGGAGACCTTCCTCCCCGGTCAACTTTTTGTATTCGGCGGCTTCGCTCTGCGCGCCAATTCAGTTGGTCGCCTTGAGCAGATCAACAGCTACGCCCCTGGTCATCAGATCAGATTTGGGAGCCTGAATTACGTCGTTGATATCCGAGGAGACTTGATCTTCGAAGGGTTCATGGCCTCGACCACTATTCCTCATCTTTAAGAAGGCAACCCATCGGATCCGTCATCAGGCGCCGCTCAAAGACCAACTACTATTCCTGCCCTGGCCATAGATCCAGGGCAGGCCACCTCATCCGAAGATGGGATCTTAAAACCCACCAGACCCTCTCCTCCCATGGAGCCCTTTGCCGAAGACCCAGAAGCAACTGTATGTTCGGCGAGCCTGGAATCAAGCAGGACCCTCCTTGTCATCGGAGAGCCGAACTCGCCTCTGGAGGCCAACTCCGAACTCTCAAGGTCTGCGGCTGGTGAACACAACCTGGCAGAGTCTGCCATGCCCAGCTCCGCAGGTCCTCGGTTCCCCGTCCGGCCTTCTCTCTTAAGCGAGGCCTTGGACTTGATGCGGTCTCTCACCATCACGGAGGTATCAGCTCCGAATTATGCCCAGCCCGAACTAGGAGCTAAGGGCGGGGAATTTTGCGTCCCACCCGCCACCCACTTGGTAGCCACTGTCGAAGACTTAACCGACATGCTTGACTACGCCTCCGAAGACATCGACGGTATGGACGACGATGCCGGAGCCGAACCAGGCCAAAACCCGCCCATCACCGGACATTGGACTGCCACTTCTACATACGACGTGTACATGGTGGATACACCCAAAGAGGACGACGATGGCAATCAAAATCCGATCGAGGACAAGCCCGTCGAGGTACCACCAAAGCGTCGATGTCAGCGGCGCCGTTCATGATCACGGCGGGAAAAAGAAAGTAATACCGGCACCGGAGACATTGACACTCCGGAGAATGCCGAAGACTCTAACCAACCCATTGAGCCTGCCGTAGAGTAGGATGATTGGGAAGAGGGACAAGTTAACCCCGACAAGCCAGTCGGGAATGAGGATTCGGAGGATAGTAACTATCTACCGATCTCCGAGGAGGATGTCAGCCTCGGCAACGAAGACTTCATCATGCCAGAGGAACCCCTCGAGCAAGAGTGCTTTAAGCGACAGCTCATCTCAACTGCGAGGAGCCTAAAAAAGAAACAGCAATAGCTTCAAGCCAAACAGGATACGCTCAACGACAGATGGACCCAGGTCCTAGCCGCCGAGGAGTACGGCCTCGAACGCCCAACAAAGAGCTATCCGAAGCGTCGGCTACTGCCACAATTCAATGACGAGGCCCTAGAGCCAATACCGTCAAGATATAATCATGCTGATGAACCAGACCGACCACCACGTGGGCGAGACAAAGCGGCTACTCATGCCGAACACCAGCCCGCGCCACCTCACCGTCAAGGCAAAGAGGTAGCAGCTCAGGGCTACACCTACGACTTACGTCAGGACCTGGACAATAGAGCCGGCAAGACCAGATCAATATACGGATCAAGGGGGCGTGCTCCAACGAGAGACGACGGCCTTCAAGCTTGGCGCGAGCAGCATAACCGAACTCGGGCCGAAAACCGAACACGGATGTCATCCGAACTCCATCGTGATGTTGCCCGATACAGAGGCGCCGCACACCCCTTGTGCTTTACCAATGAGGTAATGCAGCACCAATTTCCAGAAGGGTTTAAACCCGTAAACATCGAATCATATGATGGAACGATAGATCCCGCGGTATGGATCGAGGATTTTCTTCTCCATATTCACATGGCCCACTGTGACGATCTCCACGCCATCAAATACCTCCCCCTAAAGCTGAAAGGACCAGTGCGGCTCTGGTTAAACAGCCTACCAGAGAACTCTATCGGTAGCTGGGAAGACTTGGAGGATGCCTTTAGAGACAACTTCCAAGGTACCTATGTCCGGCCTCCAGATGCCGATGACCTTAGTCATATAGTCCAGCAACCCGGTGAGTCAGCCCGCAAGCTCTGGACTAGGTTCTTAATTAAAAAGAACCAAATCGTCGACTGTCCGGACGCCGAAGCCCTCGCGGCCTTTAAACATAGCGTTCGCGACGAATGGCTCGCCCGACATCTTGGTCAGGAAAAGCCGAAGTCTATGGCAGCTCTTACTGCACTCATGACCCGCTTCTGCGTGGGAGAGGACAGCTGGTTGGCTCATAGAAGCAATAGTACCAGCGACCTTGGCACCTCCGAAGTCAGGGACGGCAATGGCAGGCCACGACGCAACAAACACAAGTGTCGAAACAACAACGAAGAAACTGAAGACACAGCGGTTAACGCCGGATTCAGTGGCTCTAAATCCGGTCAGTGGAAGAAGCCATTCAAAGGAAACAAGGACGGTCCATCTAATTTGGACAAAATACTTGATCGGCCTTCCTAGATTCATGGCAACCGCGACAAGCCTGCCAACCACTCCAACAGAAATTGTTGGGTCTTCAAACAGGCCGGTAAGTTAAATACCGAACATAAGGGGAAAGGGCCGCCAAGCGAGGACGATGACGAGCCCCGCCCACCGAACACAGGGGGACAAACGAAATTCCCCCCTGAGGTGAAAACAGTGAACATGATATATGTCACACATATCCCCAAAAGGGAGTGCAAGCGCGCACTAAGGGACGTCTACGCCGTAGAGCCCGTCGCCCCCAAATTCAACCCATGGTCGGCTTGTCCGATCACCTTCGATCGCAGGGACCACCCGACCAGTATCCGTCACGGAGGTTAGGCGGCCCTGGTCCTCGATCCAATTATTGACGGATATCATCTGACTCAAGTCCTTATGGACGGCGGCAGCAGTCTCAACTTGATTTATCAAGACACTGTCCGCAAAATGGGTATTGACCCGTCAAGAATCAAGCCTAGTAACACCACCTTTAAAGGAGTGATACCCGGCATCAAGGCCCGCTGTACGGGCTCATTAACATTGGAAGTAGTCTTCGGTTCACCGGACAATTTCCGAAGCGAAGACTTGATCTTCGACATCGTCCCCTTCCGCAGTGGTTATCACGCACTGCTCGGACGTACTGCCTTCGCCCGCTTCAATGCAGTCCCGCATTATGCTTACTTAAAGCTCAAGATGCCTGGACCCCACGGCGTTATCACAGTCAATGGAAACATGGAATGCTCCCTTCGTACCGAGGAGCACACCGCGGCCCTTGCAACCGAGGTACAGAGCGGCCTTATCAAGCCGAACACTTCATCGGCCATCAAGCCTCCGGACACTATTAAACGAGTCCGGCCTACTCTGCAGAACGACAGCTCGGTTAATCTGGTGCTGGACTAGCAGTTTTGCCTCTGTCCACCGCCCCATCTAATCACGGCATATGTACCGCGTGTGCATAACTACGCAATCAAAATACCTTGGGCGATGACGGAGGCACTCCACGGACGAAGTCCATAATATGGCTCGACCCTATTCGGACCTTACTCTCCTTCTTCTTTTTTCTCTTTTCTCTCATATTACAGGTCCTTTAAAACCTAAAGTCACTTTATGGTGGCACAGGGCCCTTTCCCAGGCCCCTTCTATATACACGATCGTCGATCCTTTCAAAGGATACTCCACCAAGGCGAAAAGCGGCGCAGACGTGCGGCAGGGTGTCCAAAGGATCTTCACGATACCTTTTCTTTTTTAGGACCTATATACAGCTTTCCCTTGTTTTCAAATTCTCGGCATGTAAAATAGCCCTAATGCTTATAGCATTATCTGTAAAAGCATGTTTTGACGTATCAATCAGACTATAATGGAAACAGTTTTTACCAACCCTATTCGGTATTGGTTTATTTCATAATCTGTATTCCCTCTTCATGTCAGATTGGCATATACACCTCGGCGTAGCTTAAAATGCCAGGGGCTCTATTCGGCCACCTATATTTTCAAAAAAAGAAGTCTGAACGCTTTTAGAGTGCACTTCGGCATCCCGAATATTGCATTATATGCATCAGCTCCGAATCATGTCTTTGGTCAATAGTTGGGTTGCCCGGCTCCTGTGGTTACTACCTTACGTTCCGCTCGTTCAGCTAGGGTAGTAAAGAGAGAACTGCTGCGATTGTGTTTCTGGTTCGTCCGGTCAAACACCTCATTAGAGAAAGCCGAAAACTGACTGTCATGGTGAGGCGAGAGCTGGTCAGCTATTCGGCGACTTGCTATAAATCTTTTGCGATTTCTTCCGTATTATGCGAAGGACTGGCCTCCGTCCGGTCATGTGCTTAAGGCATCCCAGTTCGGATAGCCGCATACGCATCAGGGGCTAGTACTCAGCCCCACCGTCAAACTCCTATGGCTAAGTGAAAGTGATAAAGCCGCATAGTCTGATTGCCTGGTTCGCCTACACAGACACCTCCTTCACGGACCAAGACGTTGGGTCAAGAGTGATCATGCGTTATTCCGAACACCCCCGTAGTATCTACGTGGGGGCTGAAGCCGACGACTGGCAAACTTTCAAGATAACAAAATACGGCCGCACAGGAGGCAAGCAATTACAGATAAAGACATAAATATATTACAAAGCCTTGGTTTATAAAACAACGTCTAGGTAGCTCGGATACATTCACTCAAATATGATATCCTTTGAGCACTGGCCCTCTATTAATCGGGCACCCTCAAGGACGTCTTCAAAATACTGCTCTGGCTTGCGGTGGTCCTTGCCTTCAGGTGGGCCCTCGACCGCCACGACGGCGGCCTTCATCTTCGCCTAATGCATCTTGACACGGGCAAAGGCCATCCGCGCACCTTCTATGCACGCCAAGCGCTTGACAGCTTCAATCCGGGGCAGCGCTTCAGCAAGTCGCTGCACCAGGCCGAAGTAGCTGCTAGGAATGGGTTCGGTTGGCCACAGCCGGACTATGACGTCCTTCATGGCCAATCTAGACATCCTGTGTAGCTCCGACAGTTGCATCATGTGGTTGTTCAACAGTGCCGGACGCTCCGACGCCGCGAACTGTGACCAGAAGAGCTTCTCCATCGTGTGCCCCTCCTGGGCCCGGAAGAACTATGCGGCGTCGGCGGCACTCTTCGAAAGATCCGCAAATGCGTCTGGAGAACTCCATAGTCGAGTGAGCAAGGCATATCTTTGACCGCCAAATATAGTCTGCAAAAGAAAGGGCTTACCAGCTGCTATCTGTTCGGACTGCCGGATTTCCTCGCGAGCTGCCCGGGACTCGGTCCTCGCCTCCTTGGCCTCTTGGAGGGCCTTGGCGAGTTCGGCCGCTTGGGCCTTATTCTTCTCCTCCAAGGACTCGCACTTGTCGGTGGCGTCCTTGAGCTCTTGCTCCACTTTGGTCACCCTCTCCTCGCACTGGCGGCGGGCGACCTGTTCGGACTTTAAATCTGCAACCACTTTGTCTGCGGCCACTTTGCTCACCTTCACCTCCTCCTTTGCTTGGGCAAGGGCACTCTTGAGGGTCTCGACCTCGGCCGCGCTGCCTGCAATCATACACATAGCAGCGCATGAGTTTAAACTCAGAATTTGCATATCAATTCAGGCATGTGCGAGATATTTCAAACATACCTTGTGCCTCATCGAACCGCTTGTTCATGCGGTCGATATCATCATTAGCCAGCTGCAGCCTCCGCTTGAGATCGGAAACTTCAGCGGCCTGGGCGGTTGCCACCAACATGGAAGCCTGTTAAGCAATATAAAAGTACATCACCTCTTCCGAATACTATATGATCCTCTGTCCGGCTTTTTCAAAACCAGACAGAGTCTCAGGGGCTACTATCTATGCACAGCTCTGTCCCTTTATAAAAACCGTCTACAGCATTATGTCACATACCTCGAAGCCTGTTAGAAGGCTGGTGAAGGCTTCGTTCAGCCCGCTCTTGGCGGACTGAATCTTCTCAACCACCACACCCATCAGGGTGCGGTGCTCCTCCACGATGGCAGCACGTCATAGTGCTTCCACCAAGGTATTCGGCGCCTCCAGATTAGTGGAGGCCACCGTCAGAGCTGATGCTCCCCCCTCCTTCACAGGGGGCTGCTCGCCCGACTCTGGGGCCACATTGGTCTCCGGAATGATGTCCGACTGGGGGCCAGATTGCTCAGGACCCCCGCCGTCGGTCGCCATGGGGGTCTCCCCCTCCATGTCTTCGACAGCCGAGGTATTGTCCTCGGGCGCCTTCTCGGCAGCCTCGCTCGCCCCTCCGTGACCAGGAGAGGTCCTTCGGGACAACACCTCGGTGTCATCCACAGTGATTGGCGAAGGGGCTCGCGGTGGCGTCTCGCTCTCTGCCATCTCGAGCGGCAGAGAACTCCCTTCAGACAGCGATGGTTGGGGGAGGTCGCGGGCTGGGCTGAAACACACAATATGATATGTTATATTACAACCATAACAGACCAAATATTTGCTAAGTATCCTTTTCAACACTTATGATTCGGCCAGGGGTTTTTCCCTGAGGCGCCTCTTGGGGGTGTGTTCGGCGTCCGTATCCGAACCGTCCGAGAGGGTTATCTTCTCCCTCTTGGACGCCCCCTCCTCCAGGTCTGCGGAGGCGGCCCTTTTCTTCTTTCCCCCCTTTAGGGGAGAACCACTTTCCGCCTCCTCCTCCTCTTCATCTTCATCCCCCTCGTGGGAGGAGTGGGCTTTGGTTTCTCCGGACACTGCGTCCGAAGCACCTTTATGGCGGAGGCCACCCTTGGCCTCCTTGCCCTTCTTCTTGGCCTTCTTCTTCGGCGCCTGATACGGCGCCACAACCAGCATCCTCGTTAGCAGAGGATTGGCTGGGTCTTCAGGTAGCAGAGCCGGACACTTGATCCGCTCTGCCTTCGTTGTCCAGCCCTGAATGAAGAATGGAAATCTCGGTATAACCTTTCATTTATGGACCAAAAATTGTGTTCGGAACTAAAATACTTACAGGAGTGGTCGGATTCTCGCTGTCGAGGCCGATGTCTTCGGTCTTCTTCGGCCACGTCTTCTGGGCCTTGAAGAGCAGCTTCCAGATCTCTTCGTGTGTTGTACCGAAGAAGCGCTGCAGGGTCCGGGGACCTTCCGGATTGAACTCCCACATATAGAGAGGCCGGAGTTGGCAGGGGAGGATCCGGCGGAAGAGCATCACCTGAATCACGTCAGTGAGACTGGTATTCTTGCTTATCATATTTTTGATGCACTTCTACAGCATCATCACTTCCACGGTCGACCCCTAGACCAGACCCTTGTTGGTCCACGACGCGAGCCGCATTGGGGGTCCGGATCTAAACTCAGGAACGGCCGCCCATCTGGCACTGCGGGGTTCGGTGATGTAGAACCACTCCTGCTGCCAGACCTTGACGGTCTCCACAAAGGCCCCTTTAGGCCAAGTGGTGTTGGGGAGTTTGCTCACCATTGCACCGCCGCACTCCGCATGTTACCCGTCGACCACCTTCGGCTTCACATTGAAGACTTTTAGCCATAGGCCGAAGTGTGGGGGGATGCGGAGTAGCGCCTCGCACACAACGATAAACGCCGAGATGTGGAGGAAGGAATTTGGGGCTAGATCATGGAAATCTAGCCCGTAGTAGAACATGAGGCCGCGGACAAAGGGGTGGAGGGGAAACCCTAGTCCGCGGAGGAAATGGGGGATGAATACAACCCTTTCACCAGGCTCCGGAGTGGGTATGACTTGATCCTTGGCAGGGAGCCTGTGCGCGATCTCCGCGGACAAATATCCCACCCCCCGGAGCTCCTTGATGTCCTTCTCCGTGACGGAGGAGGCCTCCCACTTACCCTTCGAGCCAGATCCGGACATGACTGGAGAGGTTGGTGGCGGTGGGAAAGATTGAAGCTTGGGCGCTGGAGCTTGAGGATGGGAAAACAGGAGAAGGAAGAAGGCATGGGGAGAAAAGAGGGATCTTTATCCACTTATATAGGCAATGAATATCAAGCGCCCGCCCCTCAAGCCTTAAAACTCGCCTGTTCCCAAGGGGTTGTGCGAATGGCACAGTTGGATTACCCAAACCCGTATTGATGAGGATCCCGCAATAAATGGACACGATCTCCGCTTTGACGAGACGTATCAATAGAGGCCGTGTCTCGAAACGCGAAGCGGGAGGCCAAAAAATGGTTCAAAATGATAAAGAGGCTAGATGTGACGTTTCGCCAAAAAAGTTGTCAGTTGATGGACATTACTTTGACTAAGTATTTTACCTTCATGGTTGAGGGTTGTGACTACCATGCAGAGCCGGATACAGTTCTTTTGTTTAGAAGATTGCTTTGGAGTATTCAGAGGAGGAACCCGCCTTGCAATGCCAAAGACAATCTGCACGCCGAACATATCGGCATTGAAGACTTGTTCAGGGGCTACTGAGGGAGTCCTAGATTAAGGGGTCCTCGGGTGGTCGGGCTAAGTGACATGGGCCGGACTGATGGGCCGTGAAGATACAAGGCAGAAGACCTTTCCTTGTGTCTGGGTGGGACTTCCCTTTGCATGGATGGCAAGTTAGGCATCCGGATGAATAGTTTCCTTCCTCTGTAAACCGACTCTGTACAACCCTAGCCCCCTCCGATGCCTATATAAACCGGAGGGTTTGGTCCGTGGAGGTAGATCAGAATTCTCATAGGCTAGACAGCTAGGGTTTAGCCATTACGATCTCGAGGTAGATCAACTCTTGTAACCCCCATACTCATCAAATACAATCAAGCAGGATGTAGGGTTTTACCTCCATTAAGAGGGCCCGAACCTTGGTAAACATCGTGTTCCCTTTGTCCCTTGTTACATTCGATTCTCAGACGCATAGTTCGGGACCCCCTACCCGAGATCGGCCGGTTTTGACACCGACAGTTACTATCTACAAAGCTCGACTTGTCGTAAAAGGTTTTCGACAAGTTCAAGGTGTTGACTACGATGAGATTTTCTCACTCGTAGCAATGCTTAAGTCTGTCCGAATCATGTTAGCAATTGTCGTATTTTATGAAATATGGCAAATGGATGTCAAAACTGCATTCCTTAATGGATTTCTTAAAGAAGAGTTGTATATGATGCAACCAAAAGGTTTTGTCGATCCTAAAGGTGCTAACAAAGTGTGCAAACTCTAGCGATCCATCTATGGACTGGTGCAAGCATCTCGGAGTTGGAATATACGTTTTGATGAGGTGATCAAAGCATATGGTTTTATACAGACTTATGATGAAGCCTGTATTTACAAGAAAGTGAGTGGGAGCTCTGTAGCATTTCTGATACTATATGTGGATGACATATTGTTGATCGAAAATGATATAGAATTTCTGGATAGCATAAAAGGATACTTGAATAAGAATTTTTCAATGAAAGACCTCGGTGAAGCTGCTTATATATTGGGCATCAAGATCTATAGGGATAGATCGAGACGCTTAATAGGACTTTCACAAAGTATATACCTTGGCAAAATTTTGAAGAAGTTCAAAATAGATCAGTCAAAGAAAGGGTTCTTGTCTGTGTTGCAAGGTGTGAAGTTGAGTAAGACTCAAAACCCGACCATGGCAGAAGATAGAGAGAGAATGAAAGTCATTCCCTATTGAAAGGATCAAGAAGAGGTGTCTAGAGGGGGGTGATTAGACCCTCAACAAGTAAAAGTAGCAGTTTTTAAGTTCTTCAAGTTAAGGTGGAGTTTTAGCACAAGTTTAAACATTCACTATACATTTCAAGCAAGCATGGCAAGAGTATATGAGCAGCGAAAAGTAAAGCATGCAAGTTGCAAGAAAGTAAAGGGATGGGATTGGAGTGTGCAAATGCAATAGGAGACACGGAGATTTTTGGCGTGGTTCCGATAGGTGGTGCTATCGTACATCCACGTTGATGGAGACTTCAACCCACGAAGGGTAACGGTTGCGCGAGTCCACGGAGGGCTCCACCCACGAAGGGTCCACGAAGAAGCAACCTTGTCTATCCCACCATGGCCATCGCCCACGAAGGACTTGCCTCACTTGGGTAGATCTTCACGAAGTAGGCGATCTCCTTGCCCTTACAAACTCCTTGGTTCAACTCCACAATCTTGACGGAGGCTCCCAAGTGACACCTAACCAATCTAGGAGACACCACTCTCCAAAAGGTAATAGATGGTGTGTTGATGATGAACTCCTTGCTCTTGTGTTTCAAATGATAGTCTCCCCAACACTCAACTCTCTCTCTCACAGATTTGGCTATGGTGGAAAGATGATTTGAGTGGAAAGCAACTTGGGGAAGGCTAGAGATCAAGATTCTTGTGGTTGGATTGGAATATCTTGATCTCAACACATGAGTAGGTGGTTCTCTCTTAGAAAATGAATAGTGGATGTGTAGGCACGTTCTGATGGCTCTCTCTCAAATGGAGAAGGGGGTGGAGGGGTATTTATAGCCTCCACCCAAAATCTAACCGTTACACACAATTTACCAAACTCGGTGGGACCGAATAGTGAAACTCGGTGAGACCGACCTGGTTCAAAATGTGAATGTTAGGCTTTTCGGTGGGACCGACAATACCAACTCGGTGAGACCGATGCGCTAGGGTTAGGGCAAAACCTCATCTCGGTGAGACCGATTTCAGCAATAAGCAAACAGAGACTTGGTCAATCAAACTCGGTGGTACCGACTGCGTATGTCGGAGTAAATGACCACGGGTAACCACATCAGCCCCCCATGGTATTTCAAGACATCGGGGCCGGCCGCGCCCCTCACGCTCTCCGGAAGCACGACCGCCTTCTTGGGCCGGCTGGTCCAAAGGGCTGGCTGCTAGAAAGCGGCAAGACCACAGAAGGCGGCCACAAGGGGGCCGACTCCTGGCAGACGGCCCCTCGCCCCCTCGAAGTCAGCACCACATTACCACGACAAGAAAAGGCATGGCTACAGTACGGCCTGCCACCCCCGAACCCAGGATGGGACTTGGCCGCAGAGCCGTGTACTGGGCGGACACCCCCCGCCCAGCGCGACACTGTAACCACACAGTCCGTGACATCACTGGCGCCAGAGGGAGCCACGTTCCCACGACGGGCGGCCAGTACGGCCCGCAGGTGGCGGGCCCCACCTGTCGATGAGCCACCCGAAGGCGGCCCCCCTCAAGCAGGCGGCAATAAGGGAGGGCCGACTCCTAGCAGGCGGCCCTTCTCCCCCTTGAAGTCTGTGCGCCATCAACCAGATGAGACGGGGTATCGCTACAGTGAGCGCCCGTCAGGCGGCGGACTGTAGCCACGCTCCCTCCGACAAAGCCTTTGTCATCAGGGACGAGGCTACAGTATAAAGTAGTCAACATGGCCCGCAGGCAGCGGGCCCTACCTGACGGCTGAGATCATGGCAGTCGGCGGGGCCCACCAGGCGGCGGGCCCCAGCGGTCGGCGGAGAAGTCGGCAACCAGAGACGCTGACGGCCGGGTCCTACACCTGGCCGGATTACCATTGTACCCCTGGGGGTAGGCCTATATAAACCCCCCAGGCTCACCCATGCAAGGGGTTCGGGCCAGCACCCACGCCATTCACACATACACATAGAGAGAGGAGTAGAGCTAGCCTTGCCCTTCTCCCTCCTCTAGCCGAAACAGCTCAAGGAGCAAGCTTGTAGCTACTTTGTTGATCATAGTCATCATGCGGAGACCCCGCAGAGCAGGACTAGGGGTGTTATCTCCTAGGAGAGCCCCGAACCTGGGTAAGATTCACAGGCGTATGCGGTCTCGCTCACTCCCGCTTCTAGAGCCCGGCGACGTACTCTTGTCCCCATCCATGATAAGCCTCCCCCTGGCATATGTCACACGATATCCCCGACATTTGGCGCCCACCGTGGGGCAAGGTGAACCGTCATCCGGAAACACGTTCTGGATGGGAACCCTCTTCCTTCCTGGCGAGCGCAGCCAGCCCGGCACGCCTGACGGCGTTTGCGCCGACATGCTGCGTGGCGCGGAAGCCGCCTGTGCCGCGAGCTGCCTCGCTGATCTCACCGGCGGGATCCGCCTCCTCGACGAGCCCGCACCCGACGCGGGCACTGCCAACTCCGAGAGCTGCCTTGTCGACCTCCTCGGCAAGCTTCACATCGCCAACGAGCCAGCCTCCGACCTGGAGTCCGTTGGCTCCACCGACCCGCCCGTCGACATGGTCATCGACGCCGACGCCGCGTCTTCTGATGCCTTGCCCGGTGATGTGGTGATCTTCGACGACCAGCTTCCTGTTGCAGACAGCAGCGCCAGCACCAGCACCGTTACCGAGGTGCTAGTCATTAGCCATGATGGAGCCTCCAGCGAGGCCGGCCAAGACCCGTTGCAGGCGGCAATGCAGGACCTGTCCGCGCCCATAGCGCCTGGTGCGAACGGTGAAATGCTGGAAGAGTGCCGCGTTGCACTCCTGGACAGCGCCAACAAGTTGGCAGCCATGAGACGCCTCATCGAGGCCTACCAGCGCGAGATCGATCGCGCCGTCTGTGGCACGCCGGCTGCCGGCGAACCCAGCCGCGTGGGCACGGTCTGGCAGCGTGGCGCGGCCATCGCCAGCATGCTGGGGGCCGACCGCCCGGTCTACGCCACGCCAATGGAGAACTTACGCGCCGCTCAAGCGGCAGCAGATGAGCTAGACCACCTGGAGGGCGATGAGCGCCGCTGCATGATGGAGCGCGTCCAGCAGCTCATCGACGCGGCTGCCGCGCAGCAAGAGGCCGGCCGCCGCGTGGTGGAACCCGGCTTGCAGGACGAGAACCTTCCCCCTCGCCAAGAGCACGGTGCGACCTCGCGGACGCCGACAGCCGACGCCCGCGACCGAGGAAATCAAGAGCCGGCTGTTAGCTACGGCCGCACACGCATCACCATCGAGCGCGACCAAGACGGCCGCCCACGAGCAGTGGAACGGCGAGGCGATCGACCGCCTCCCCCGCGCAGGGAGAGGCGCGCCTCCCCCTCGCCTGTCGAGCATCCGATTCTCGGAGACAGGCTGCGACCCCGTGAAGGAGTCGGAGAGAACGACGCCCGCCTCCGGATCGACCGCTTGGCTCGATCCCTGGCGTTAGAAGAAGAAGATGCGATCGGCCCGCCTTGTTTCGGCCCCCACATTGGCGACGAGCCCTTCCCCAAGGGGTTCTCGCTTCCTCGAGACACTCCAAAGTACAACGGTTCCGTGAAGCCGGAGGATTGGCTGGTTGACTACTCCACCGCTATCAGCATAGCAAACAGCAACAAGCGCGTTGCCGTGAAGTACGTTCCACTCATGCTCCAGGGCATGGCCCGGACATGGCTGAACAGCCTCAAGCCCTACAGTGTCAACAGC
Source organism: Thinopyrum elongatum (assembly GCA_011799875.1). Taxonomy (NCBI): domain Eukaryota; kingdom Viridiplantae; phylum Streptophyta; class Magnoliopsida; order Poales; family Poaceae; genus Thinopyrum; species Thinopyrum elongatum. Next base: position 128,291,663 of record CM022302.1, read on the forward strand.
TGGTTGGACTTTACCGAAGTTTTCATCCGCAACTTCACCAACACCTACAAGCGGCTGCCCAAGCCTCACCAGCTCTCCCTGTGCGTCCAAGGCCCAACCGAGTCCACCCGCGAGTACTTGACGCGGTGGGCCGAACTGTGCAACTCCTGTGAAGGGGTGCATGAGGTGCAGGCCATAGAGTACTTCACTACCGGGTGCCGAGAGGGCACCTTACTCAAGCACCGACTCCTCTGGGATGAGCCAGCCACACTCGACGAGCTGCTGATCATAGCGGACAAATACGCCACCGCCGATTCCTCCATGAAGTCGGAGCTCCGAGTGGACGCACCTGGGAAGATGCTCCCTCTGGCCCCTCAGACGCCTGCCGGTGACTCCAGTCGGCGCCAGCAGTCGAACGACAACAAACGCAAGGCCCAGCAGCCGGCTTCCACAAGCCGGCAGGTGGCAGCAGTTGAAGACCAACAGCCGGAAGAGCAGCCCGGCCCCAAGCGTCAAAAAGGCGGCAAGCCTGCTTGGTTGCCTGCCTTCTCCTTCGAGCAAACCCTTGATGCTCCCTGCAAGTTCCACAGCGGCGCGAAGCCGTCCAATCACACCACCCGGAAGTGCCACTGGCTCACCCGCATTGCCAAAGGCGAAGTACTGCCCCCTCCGCCTGCTGGCCTGCCGGCTCCGCCTCCTCAGCAGCCGGCGGCCCGCCCCGTCGGCGCAATCCAAGATGAATTCCCTGAAGAACACGGAGACTATGTCATCTTCACCAGTGTGGCCGAAGACAGGCACGGCCGGCGTCAGCAGCACCGTGAGGTGAACGCGGTCGCTTCTGAGGTCCCAGAGTTCATGCACTGGTCCGAGAGGCCCATCAGCTGGAGCCGCACTGACTACCCGGAGGTGATGCCTTCTCCGGGTTCCTACACCCTGGTGCTGGATGCCACCTTTTCAATGGAGCAGCGAGCCTGTCGCTTCTCCCGAGTTCTGATAGACGGCGGTAGCAGCATCAACATCCTCTACCGTGACACCCTGGAGAAGCTATGCGTCAAGGAGAAGCAACTCTAGCCCAGCCGGACTGTCTTCCATGGCATTGTACCTGGCCTTTCCTGCTCTCCAATCGGCAAGATCAAGATAGATGTCCTCTTCAGAGACAAAGATCACTTCTGCCGCGAGCCAATCTGGTTCGAGGTGGTGGACCTGGAGAGCCCCTACCACGTGCTCCTTGGCCGACCTGCTCTGGCCAAGTTCATGGCGGTGCCGCACTACGCCTACCTCAAGATGAAGAAGCCGGGTACCAAGGGCATTATCACCGTAGCCGGCGACTACCAGAAGTCGGCCACGTGTGAGTTGCCAGCAGTCGACTGGCTGAGTCCCTTGTCATCGTTGCGGAAAGGCGGCTCCTTGACCGGGTTGTGGCCATGGCCGGCAAGCAGCCGGACCTGTCACCGGATCCCAAGGAGTCAGAGGCCCAGGGCTCCTTCCAGCCGGCCAAAGAAACCAACAAGATTCCCTTGGACCCTGAGCACCCGGAGAGATTCGCTGTCGTGGGGGCCCACCTCGATAGTAAATAGGAAAGCGAGCTCGTCGATTTCCTTCGTGAGAATCGGGACATCTTCGCATGGTCTCCCAAGGACATGCTGGGTGTTCCGACGGATTTCGCCGAGCACAAGCTACATGTCAAATCAGATGCAAAACCAGTTAAGCAACCCCTCCGCCACCTGTCAGAAGAGAAGAGAAGAATCGTTGGCAAAGAGATCGCCCGGCTTCTGGTGGCCGCCTTCATCATGGAAGTGTTCTTTCCAGAATGGCTTGCCAACCCAGTCCTTGTACTGAAGAAGAACAACAAGTGGCGCATGTGCATTGATTACACCAGCCTCAACAAAGCTTGCCCCAAAGATCCGTTTGCTCTGCCTCGGATAGACCAAGTGATTGACTCCACAGCCGGATGCGAGCTGTTGAGTTTTTTGGATGCCTACTCTGGCTACCACCAGATCAAGCTGAACCCGGCCGATCGGCTGAAGACCGCCTTCATCACACCATTCGGAGCCTTCTGCTACCTGGCCATGACATTCAGCCTGAGAAATGCCGGTGCCACATTTCAGCGTTGCATGCAGAAGTGCCTCCTCAAGCAACTCGGCAGAAATTTCCACGTCTATGTAGACGACATTGTGGTGAAGACGGAGAAGCGTGGTACCCTCCTGGAGGACTTCGGCAGGCGGCTCGGGGACTGCAGCAGTCGCACTGGGCCCGGGGGCTGCGGCAGTCGGCCCAGGGACGCCGGCAGGCGGCTCGGGGACTGCAGCAGTCGCACCCGGCCCGGGGACTTCAGAACCCGGCCCAGGGGCTGCAGCAGTCGGCCCGGGGACTTCAGCGACACAACAAGCGGTGGCCGACTCCAACCCGCCTCCTCCCAACCCAACCGCCCTGGTTCCACTGGCCGTGATGACAGTGGTCGAAGCACCATCATGGGCGCAGCCCATCCTCAACTTCCTGGTATGCGGAGAGCTACCAGCCGACGAGGCTTTGGCCTGGCAAGTGCAACGCCGGGCAGCAGCATACACGATAGTGAACAAAGAGCTTGTCAGACGCAGCGTGACTGGCGTCTTCCAGCGCTGCGTTGAGCCAGAAAAAGGCAAGGCAATCCTCAGAGACATCCATCAAGGCGAATGCGGCCACCACGCAGCCTCCAGATCCCTTGTCGCCAAAGCTTTCTGCCATGGATTTTTCTGGCCGACTGCTTTGGACGACGCCAAGGACTTGGTCAAGAAGTGCAAAGGGTGACAGAAATTCAGCTCCAAGCAACACCTGCCGGCTTCCGCACTCAAGACCATCCCCCTCACTTGGCCATTTGCCGTCTGGGGGCCGGACATGGTGGGCCCGTTCAAAATGGCACGCGGCAGCATGACCCATCTGCTGGTCGCTATGGATAAATTCACCAAGTGGATTGAAGCAAAGCCAATTAAGAAGCTGAACGGTCCAACTGCGGTGACCTTCATCACTGATATCACCGTCCGGTACGGCATACCGCACAGCATCATCACCGACAATGGCACAAACTTTGCCAAAGGCGCCTTGGCCCATTTCTGCGCGACGCAGGGCATCCGACTGGACTTAGCGTCCGTTGCCCATCCACAGTTAAACGGCCAAGTCGAGCGAGCAAATGGCCTCATCTTGTCCGGCATCAAGACCCGACTGGTCGAGCCGCTGGAGCGCTCGGCCGGCTGCTAGATCGAGGAGCTACCGGCCGTCCTCTGGAGTCTCCGGACCATGCCGAACAAATCGACCGGCTTCACTCCCTTGTTCCTCGTGTACGGGGTCGAGGCTGTCATCCCAACTGACATCGAGTTTGACTCACCTCACGTCACCATGTACACGGAGGCGGAGGCAAGGGAGGCGCGAGAAGACAGCGTCGACCTGCTAGAAGAAGGCCAGCTGCTGGCACTCAACCGGTCCGCCATCTACCAGCAGGCCCTACGCCGCTACCATAGCCGGAAGGTCAAGCCACGATCTTTCTAAGAGGGGGACCTTGTGCTTCAGCTGATCCAGCGAACAGCCGGCCAGCACAAGCTCTTGGCCCCTTGGGAAGGACCCTTCGTCATCAGCAAAGCCTTGGGCAACGACTCCTACTACATCATCGACGCGCAAAAGCCCAGGGCACGCAAGAGGGACGATTTCGGCAAGGAAATGGAGCGCCCATGGAACGCAAATCTCCTTCGAAGATTTTACAGCTAATGCAGTATGTACCACGCTACCTTTCATATTAAGAGTGAAGGCATCGGGTCCCTCGAGGAGCACTCGGGGACTACCCTTTTTATCTGTACGATAAGTTTATGCCTGAGAATGTGTTGTTTCATTCCTCCGCCTGGCACCGGGTTCCGACCAGTCGGCTCGGGGGCTCGCCGCCTTGTCCTATGTTGGTGCCACCTGTAGTCGGACAAGTAGTGTGCAGACATCTAAGCCCTCTCTTGCCTTAAGCCGCAGCTCGCAGAGCGACTGTTCGGCTGGCAAGAGCTAAAGGCAGGAAATGGTGTCCACATGAAAAATGACTAAGGAAAAAAGCATCAACATAGGCTAAGCCGGCTCCTCGCCTCACCCTCCGGCTGCTGAGCAGCTGGCCGGCCAGCTTCTCACTTGACTTGTTACATTCTAAAATGGCCAAAGTACTTGTCTTCCTAAACGGCCAAGCACCAGACCCAGCCACAGACCGCAGAGCGGCTGTCCGGCTGGCAGGGCGGTAGCCAAAGGAAGGCGGCAAAGGAAAAAGCAAAAAAAGAGCAGAAAAACAAAGCAAAGTCAGAACCCGGCAGAGCACAACTTGTGCGAATAAAGTTGATTTACATAGCAGAGCTCATAGCCAGCATTCAACAAAGTTTGAATACACCCCCAGTGGGTGGAATTGCGCGAATTTAACATGCTTGTTCAAAAGATTACAAGAACAGGAAAGATAAGACAAAGTGGCCATCTAGGCCAAAGGAGCAGCAGGCGGGTCCGACGGGTTGGCAGAGGCAGCGGCGCCGGATGGTGGAGCGGCCGATTGAAGGGTCTCGGCCTGATCGCCCCCGGCAGCAGTCGGTGCGGTAGCACACGGCTCGTTGGTCGAGGCTTGGTCGGGCTGAGGCCGGCTGTCCGCTCCGTCGTCCGGCGCGTCGTCTTCGCCGTCCTCGTCCTCTTCGTCCTTGCCCTCGTCGCTGGAGGCGATCTCTTCCGCCGAGTCCCCCGCATCCACCGGGTTCAGCCCGAACCAGTCGGGCAGCACCTCAGCGCCTTCCTCATCCAGCTCGAGGATGAAAACGGTGGTGTCGGCGTACTCGGCGATCACTGCCACGCGTTGAGTAAGCGCAGGGCCCACCGCCACCAGCTTCGGTCCGGCCTCCTGCCGGAAGGTGGCCAGCTGGGCCAGGTCCAGCCCAGGATACCACGCCTTGGCGAACTCCAAGGCCGTCCGCGCACCCACCCGAGCCGCGGCGCCCTTCCAAGCCTCGAAGCGGCCGACCGCTGCCTCCAGCCAGTCGGCAGTCCGACTGGGGTGCGTGGAATTTGAGCGTCGGGCCAAAAGGCGGCCAACACCTGAGCCCCGGCGCGCTGCAGGCGACGAAGCATCCTATGAGCCGGCTGCAGGCGCGTCTTGACAGCCAGAAGCTGCTCGCCGAGATTCCGGGGCGCGTTGGGCGCAATGTCCGCGCCCGTTTTCCTCCGCATGTCGCGACGCGCCTCGATGGCCTGGCTAACGGCGACAGAGTGACCTGGAAAGTATTCTGCACAAGAAGAAGATTAAAGATTAGAAGCCAGAGGCCGACTCCTGCTGCAGTCGACGGCTGTTCAAAAGAAGAAGTAACTTACCATCAATCATGTCCTCGATCTCTCCGTAGCCGTCGGTCAGGAGTCTCTCCTTCTCGGCCCAGTTCGAGCGTTGAGTCTCAAACTCGGCCTTGAGGGAGTCTTCCTCCTCCTTCAGCTTCCGGAGCTCCGCCTTGTGCCGCTCCGCCTGGTCCGCCAGCTCCTTGGCCAGGCGGTCGCATTCCTGGGCCACCTGGCTGCGCTCCTGCTCCTTGGTATGGAGCGCGGACTCGGCCTCGCCCAGGCGCTGCCGCAGATCTGCGGCGGCCTCTGCCAAAAACAAAGAAAACCATCAACACCAATGGAAAGTAGTTGCCGGGAGATCCGGCCCGACTGCTCAGCAGTCGGCCCGAATCTCGGGGACTACACCCAGCGGGTGCACTGACGCGCCCCCGCAAGGAAGAAGACCAAGTACTTACTTCGGCTCTCCGTCAGATCGGCGGTCCGCTTGGTCAGCTCCTGGAGCTGAGAGTTGTAGGCGGCCGCACGGATGTTGTGGTAATCCTGCAACAAAGACAACAGAAGAAGATAACGAGTCAGTACTTGGAGCTCGACCTGAAGTTCCGAGCCGCCTGCTCAGCAGCCGGCCCAGAACTCGGGGGCTACACCCAGTGGGTGCGCTGGCGCGCCCCCACGGAAGATTACAAAGAAACGAAAACAAGAAACATACTCGGACGGCCGCTCGCGTCGCCAGGAACTCCTGCGTGTACTGCTGGAGGGCGGCGCCTTGGGCGTTGAACCGGGCCAGGACTTCCTGCGAGGCCGCGTTCAAAACACCCATACCACCCCCAAATGTCCAATCCGGTGGGGCGGCGCTGGTAGCCTCGGCGTCGGGCGCCGACGAGCTAGCGGCCCCGACCTCCAACGGTCGCGGTGCTGAGGCCGCCTTCCCCGCACGCCGACGCGCCAGGATACGGATTGCGGGAGTCGGACCCACCATCAACTCGCCGCTGGTTGGCGGCACCAGCGACGCGTCAGGACGACTGCCCTGGGCGTCGGCAGCCGGCGTGCGTGGGGGCACCTCCGCCTCCGGGATAACAGGGCCCCCTCCCCTCTCTCGGACCGGTTGGTCATCGCCGGCCCCTCAAGTCGGAGCCTGGACCGCCAGCACCACAGGCTCCGCAGATTGCGGACCGGTGGACTCCGGAGCCTGGCTGCGGGATGCCTCCTCTGCCTGCGCCTTGGTGGCCGCATCTGCCTGCTCCTTGGCCGCGGCGTCGGCTTGGGCCTTGGCCGCCGTGTCGGCCTCTGGCTTCTCCCGGGCCGCAGCTTCCCACTCTTCTCGCGCCTCCCGCGTGTTCTTCTCCGTCGCCTCCTGGAGGGCGGCAAGCAGATCCACATGGCGGGGGCCCGCGACGTCGTCTGCCTCCCCGATCACCGAGCCGGACGGGGCTCGCGACAAGGAAAGTGGGGCACTGCGCGCCAAGGGAGGAAGAGAGTAAAAAGATTGCAAAGATAGAAGAAAAGCAAACGCAAAGCAAGATGCAAGAAAGGACAAGGCACTTACGCGGACACCAGCGGGAGCCGCTTTGGGGCCTTCTGGAAGAGGGCCACCTTCGCTGCAGCCTCTTGCCGCTTGGTCACTGCGGCCGAGGTCTTGGCCTTCTTGGGCCGGCTGCCGAACAACCCGGCGTCGGCCCGGCGCTTCGGTGCGCCGGCTGCTGCGGTCGGCGCGGCCGAGGAGCTGGCGCCCGCCCTATCGGCGCCATGGGCACGGCGCGGCTCTTTGTCCTCCTCGTCGTAGTCCGGCCAATCCCCAAGGCTGCCTCCTAAGGAGCCGCCTGCTCCCTCGCCGCCACCGACTGTGGCGTTGTCCTCCTCCTGAGCGGCCGCCCCCAAGTCGGGGTCGTCCACGTCACTCACCGACCGGTCCACCATGTACTGGTGACCCGGGGCTGGCTTGTCAGTGGCCGTCTGGCCTGGGAAGCGCTGCACCAAGGCCGACTGGTCAGGCGGCAAGAAAGAACCCGGACGAACAAAGGAAAAAAGAATAAGGAGACGTACCGGAGGCGGCGGGTTGGCCTGGCTGTACGGCGGCTTGCTGAATTGCCACTCCATCTCCGACTGCTTGCAGTCAGAGAAGAAGTTCACCATGCAGACCACCTCCACGTCCGGCATCACCTTGGTGGACATCCGGCATGGATCCCGGCGCCCACTCATGTCGCTGATCAAGTGGGGCCGGGCTTGGAGGGGCAGCACTCGGCGCTTCACGAACGCGGTCAGCAGGTCTGAGGCCTTGAGGCCCTCCGACGTCGTCATCTCCTGGAGCCGGAGGAGCGAGGTGGAGCACGCGGCCGACAGGGTTCTCGGCCGAAACTTCCAGTTGGTGCGAGGCTCGACAGGCGGGCCGGCTGCGTAGGCCGGTAGGTTGACGTAGTCCCACGTCGAGTGGATGTTCTCGACGTAGAAGTATGACTTCTGCCACAGCTTGGCCGACTGCAGTGGGGCAAGAGCCGGGAAGCGGACCCCGGATCCTGTGCGCCGCACCACGACGCAGGCTCCGCACTGGGCCGCCTCGTTCTTGGCAGCGGTGCCGAGCTTGAGATAGAAAAACTCTCCCCACAGCTCGAGTGTGGGGAGCGTGCCAAGGTAGCCCTCACACAGGGTGACGAACGCGGAGAGCAGCACCACCGTATTCAGAGTAAGATGGTGGGGCTGCACTCCGTAGAAGTACAAAAACGAGCGGAAGAATCCGCTCGCCGGAAGGCCGAAGCCGCGAAGGAAATGCGACTGGAAGATGACGCACTCGCCGCCTTCCGGCGCCGGTGAGATCTCCCTTTCGGGGGGGACACGCACCTTGACGTTCGATGCGTTGGGGAGCCGCCGCGTCTGGCGGAGGAACTCCAAGTGCCCATCGTGGACGTTGGAGCCGTCCCAGTCGCCCGCGTGGCCGCTCGGCGCCATGGTCTCCGTGCTCGGTGGCGGCGCAAGGTGGCTGCGGCGTGTGGAGGTCCGGCGACGGCGGGCTGCGGCAGCACTCCAGCGAGAGGAGAGGCCGCGGCAACAGCAAGAGGAAGAGGAAGGAGAAAAGCAAAGAGAAGGGAGAGGAGGGCGCGCGTCCATTCTACCGCCCCCCTCCTCACCCTACTTATATCCCTCTGGCGGCGGAGCCGAGGGGGCGAGACGTGGGGGTGCAAGATTAATTGCGCCCACTCCCCCCATGACCCCGCAATTACAGCGCCGTGATGGCGTGTATTAATCGCTCCCGGGAATCGGAACCGCCCGCCTCGGCCGCAGCAGATCCGCACGTGTGCCGAGGCCTTGTAGGGGCGGGCCCAGGCCTGCGGCGATGTCTCATCGCGCACGCGGGCTGGCAGGCCGGCCTGGCCTGCTGGCACTGCGTGGCAGGCGAGCCACGGGCGGCAAGCCTGTCGTCCGGCTGGCATCTAACCCGGCCTCCGCCACGACGATTCGAATTCGCCAGGCGGCCGGCCTGGCCTTGGCCGGCTCGTGGCAATCGGCCTCTCCAGAAGACGGACGAAGCCCAACTACTAGGCCACTCATAGTAGGAAGCTGCTGAGGCTCCTTGCTTTTCAGCTGCGGTGCCCCACCAGCTTTGGGGACTACTGTCGGAGTAAATGACCACGGGTAGCCACATCAGCCCCCCATGGTATTTCAAGACATCGGGGCCGGCCGCGCCCCTCACGCTCTCCGGAAGCACGACCGCCTTCTTGGGCCGGCTGGTCCAAAGGCCGGCTGCTAGAAAGCGGCAAGACCACAGAAGGCGGCCGCAAGGGGGCCGACTCCTGGCAGACAGCTATTCGCCCCCTCGAAGTCAGCACCACATTACCACGACAAGACAAGGCATGGCTACAGTACGGCCTGCCACCCCCCAACCCAGGATGGGACTTGGCCGCAGAGCCGTGTACTGGGCAGACACCCCCCGCCCAGCGTGACACTATAACCACGCAGTCCGTGACATCACTGGCGCCAGAGGGAGCCACGCTCCCACGACGGGCGGTCAGTACGGCCTGCAGGCGGCGAGCCACCCGAAGGCGGCCCACCTCAAGCAGGCGGCAATAAGGGAGGGCCAACTCCTAGCAGGCGGCCCTTCTCCCCCTTGAAGTCTGTGTGCCATCAACCAGATGAGACGGAGTATGGCTACAGTGAGCGCCCGTCAGGCGGCGGACTGTAGCCACGCTCCCTCCGACAAAGCCTTCGTCATCAGGGGCGAGGCTACAGTATAAAGCAGTCAACATGGCCCGTAGGCAGCGGGTCCTACCTGACGGCTGAGATCATGGTAGTCGGCGGGTCCCACCAGGCGGCGGGCCCCAACGGTCGGCGGAGAAGTCGGCAACCAGAGACGCTGACGGCCGGGTCCTACACCCGGCCGGATTACCATTGTACCCCTGGGGGGTAGGCCTATATAAACCCCCCAGGCTCACCCATGCAAGGGGTTCGGGCCAGCACCCACGCCATTCACACATACACGTAGAGAGAGGAGTAGAGCTAGCCTTGCCCTTCTCCCTCCTCTAGCCGAAACAGCTCAAGGAGCAAGCTTGTAGCTACTTTGTTGATCATAGTCATCATGCGGAGACCCCGTAGAGCAGGACTAGGGGTGTTATCTCCTAGGAGAGCCCCAAACCTGGGTAAGATTCGCAGGCGTATGCGGTCTCGCTCACTCCCGCTTCTAGAGCCCGGCGACGTACTCTTGTCCCCATCCATGATAAGCCACCACCTGGCATATGTCGCACGATATCCCCGACAGCGTATCTCAGTGAGACCGAAGTAACTGCAATAGGTAACAGAGAGTGTGCAGGGCCATCTCGATGAGACCGAGATCCCATCGGTGAGACCGAACTGATTAGGGTTTCTGGGAGTGACTATATCAAGTGAACTCGATGGCGCCGGATGGATCAAATCGGTGGGGCTGAGTTTGACTTTAAGTTTAGGACATATTGGGATTTGAGAAAGTGGTTGAGGGTTTTGGAGCATATCATTAAGCACTTTGAGCAAGTAGACCATTAAGCAACACCTCATCCCCTTTTAATAGTATTGGCTTTCCTATTGACTCAATGTGATCTTGGATCACTAAAATAGAAATGAAGAGTCTTGAGCTTTTGCCAATCTTCTATCCTTAGCATCTTGAAGGGGTTCCACATCCTCTTGTCCATGCCATGCCTTTGCTGAACTTTCTGAAATATACTAGATGAAAACATTAGTCCAATAAGAGATATGTTGACATTAATTACCAAAATCACCCAGGGAGCACTTGTGCTTTCAATCTCCCCCTTTTTGGTAATTGATGACAACATACATCAAAGCCTTAGATAAAGATATGAAGAATAACAAGTAAAGCTTTGGAAAGACATGTAACATACATAGGCTCCCCCTACATGTATGCAATCATGTAAATATAGAATATAAGAGCATGTGAATGCATAAGCATGACAGAGCAAGCAATGAGTTACATGTATCTTGGCTATATGCATCAGAGCAAATGATGTGAATACAGGGAATGTACCTTCATGTTCATGGGTCCTTCCTGCAAACAGTATGGACATCAGCAAGAGATCATCGTGCACATGAGTGTGATGCATATACTTACCTTGTGGTCTTGAGCTGGCTTTAGAAGAGGTGAACTTGAGAAAACAAGGTTAGATAACACAGGAACATCTACTAAACAGAGCAAGAACAGGAAACCACAAGAGTACCAAGACTGGGATGACATGTAGAGAGTGAGTACTTAGTACTCTATTTGGATATAGACATGTCCCCAAAGATAAAGATATGCAATTAATTCCAAAGATTTTCTTCCCTTGGTTATGAACTCTTTCTCCCCCTGAATCTGATGTTGGATAATGGGAGAAGATAGGGTAAGAGAAAATAAGAACAAAGCAACATAACATCTAACTAGCATGTCTTTCCCCTCATAAAGACATGTGGCTTCTCTCCTCTATGGTTAATTAAGCATCTGGAGAAGCTAAGATGTGCCTTATCTCTTATGTGATAAGCTTTGATGTGCTCTCTCTCCCCCTTTGACATCAATTTCCAAGAAGGGATCTTCTGGAGCATGAGTCATATAGGTTTGGTCCTTGAGACACATTATGAAGCAACATGTAATTTAAGATGCTAGTAGAGGATAAGAATCATCGAGTGGAGCTGGAAAAGAAATGACAATAGCAATAGCAAAATGTTTTCTCAGTAGTGAATTCGGTAACTCCGATTATTTTTCATCGGTGACATCGAGTTGGCAGTGTCATAGATGATGCATGTCGGTCAGACAGGATTTGTCCTTTTCGGTTGTACCGATGAACAATCTGCAATGCAGTATTGCAGTTCGGTCTAGCCGAGAGGTAGAAATCGGTGAGACCGAGTTCAATACAGAGGAAAGATTTTGTCATCTCAGCTCACTAGGCAAATAAGATCTCACAAAGATTTGTAGGGAATTAACTAAAAGATTTGCAATGAATTTGATGCAGGGAATGTAGAACATAATAGAGAAAAGAAATCTAGATGAAGTGAAAAGGAAACAAACAAGCTAGGCACAAATGCAATAACACAAAGAAATACTAGAGAACTTCATCTAGAATTGGTCGGCGACAAAGTCACCTATGTTAGAGTATATTGACTGAGGAGTCAAGTGAGAATACTTGATCGTAGGTCATACTCATCGTTTAAGCTCAAAATGGGGTTACCATTTTTCGTTTAAGCATTTTGATGCATTCTCATCTCATCGAGCTGCTTTAACCCATGACTTGGGGTAAAGCTTCTCTAAAATGGAATAACATACCTTGGGTGGTGGTGTTGATCTTGATCATGTAGTTGAACTTGTGTAGGATGCTCAAGGTTGATGTAGTTCATCAAGAGTTGGGAGCATCTCTTGTAGTTTGAGTTCATCTACCTACATGGGTTAGTCTTGCAAGGAAGAGCACTTGTGTGTCCAAAATGACAATAATGAAACTTGATACCAAATGAAATTTGATATATTATCAAAGGATATATTGAATGGATTCATGCTTCCTTGTCTCCAACCACCATATTGTAGAGACTTGGTGATGTAGAGATTGCTTAGAATGTGAGTGAGTTGCAATCTCATAGATTTAGATTCATCCAAGTACCTACAAGGGTTAGATGACATGCAAGGGTACAAGTATAGATCCAAGACATATGAACATCATCATAAGAGAAATATCAAGGATTAATCAAAGGCTCATGCCTTGCATGCATCCAAATGGTAACTCCAAGTTTGAGGCATCAATGATGTTCAATTCACCTCTCAAACGGCAAAATACTTTCTCATCAAGCGGTTTGGTGAATATATCCGCCAATTGCTTATCGGTACGAACATGCTTAAGATCGATGTCTCCTTTAGCAACATGATCTCGAATGAAATGATGACGAACTTCAATATGCTTAGTTCGAGAATGTTGCACGGGATTGTGAGCAATCTTAATAGCACTTTCATTATCACAAAGCAATGGAACATGTTTCACATATATTCCATAATCTTTAAGAGTTTGGGTCATCCAATGTAATTGAGCATAACATGAACCGGCGGCAATGTATTCCGCTTCGGCGGTGGATAAGGATATCGAGTTTTGTTTCTTGGAGGACCAAGATACAAGAGATCTAACAAGAAATTGACAAGTACCCGAAGTGGATTTTCTATCAACCTTGTCACTGGCATAGTCCGAATCGGAGTAGCCAACAAGATCAAAAGAAGACCTCTTAGGATACCAAATGCCAAAGTTTGGTGTGTGAATTAAGTATCTCACTATCCTTTTCACAGCCTTAAGATGACATTCTTTGGGGGCCGCTTGATATCGTGCACACATGCACACACTTAGCATAATATCGGGACGGGAGGCACATAGATATAACAATGAACCAATCATAGAACGATAAACCTTTTGGTCAACCGGTTCGCCATCCTTAGTCAAGTCAAGATGTCCACTAGTAGGCATGGGTGTTTTCATACCTTTGCTTTCTTGCATGTTGAACTTCTTGAATAAGTCCTTGGTATACTTTGTTTGAGAAACAAAGGTACCCTCCTTAGTTTGCTTGATTTGCAAACCAAGAAAGGACTTGAGTTCACTCATCATAGACATCTCAAACTTCTCTGACATTAGCCTTCCAAACTTTTCACTAAAATGAGGGTTAGTCGAACCAAATATGATATCATCCACATAAATTTGGCACACAAATAATTCACCATTAACCCTTTTAGTAAAAAGAGTAGAATCAATTTTTCCAATCTCAAAGCGTTTTTCAATAAGGAACTTGGTCAAGCATTTATACCACGCTCTAGGAGCTTGTTTAAGACCATAAAGAGCTTTGTGAAGTTTGTAAACATGATTAGGTTTCTTAGGATTAACAAAGCCGGGAGGTTGTTTAACATAAACTTCCTCCTCAATTTCACCATTTTGAAAAGCACTTTAATGTCCATTTGATATAATGTGATATCATGATGATTGGCATAAGCAAGTAAGATGCGAATGGACTCAAGTCTAGCAATGGGGGCATATGTCTCACCATAGTCCATACCTTCGACTTGAGTGTAGCCTTGGGCGACGAGACGGGCCTTGTTGCGTACAACTTGTCCATCTTCATCTTGCTTATTCCGAAACACCCATTTGGTACCAATGACGTTTTGGTTGTTGTCCGGCTTTTCTACCAATGTCCACACTTGGTTTCTCTTGAAGTTGTGTAGCTCCTCGTGCATGGCGTTCACCCAATCCGCGTCATCAAGCACTTCTTCAACCTTCATAGGTTCAATGCTAGAGATGAATGAATAATGTTCACAAAAATTTGCCAAACAAGTTTTAGAGCGAGTAATTCTCTTGGTTTGAATATCATCAAAGATTTGTTCGACGGGATGGTCTCTTGAAACTCTTGCTCTAACTCGTGAGAGCTTTTGTTTGGGTCGGTGTGGAACATCCTCTTCATCATCTTGTTCTTCCTCTTGGCCTTCTTCGTTGTTGGTGTTGTTGTTCTCTTGTGGAGGGGGAGAAGGAGGTTGATGATGTTCATCTTGGTGTACTTCCTCGTTTTCTTCATCTTAGCGTGTCCCACTTGTGGATGCCTCCGAGTTAACTCGTGATTCACCTTGTCGTGAGGTAGAAGCTTCCACTTGGACGGACGAGGTACTCTCCTTCACCTCCGTTGGGCGAATCTTGCCAATAGACAAGTCTTGGATTGCTTCCGAGGGGTCTTTGTCTCCTACATCAATTGGCAATTGCTCTACTTGCGAGCCGTTAGATTCATCAAACTTCACATCTACTATCTCTTCAACCTTTCGGGTGAAGTTGTTCTAGACATGGTAAGTGTGAGAGTTTGAGCCATAACCGAGTAGGAAACCTTCATGAGATTTAGGATCAAATTTCGAACGACGATGCTTATCAAGAATATAGCACTTTGAGCCGAATACTCGAAAGTATCCAACTTGGGGTTTGTTGTGATGACCCCGGCTTAATCATGCACTAACCATACACGCAAATGCACATGATCAAGCCTAAGGACTCACTTGAAGATATCACAACACAACTCTAAAACATAAATAAAGTCATACAAGCTTTATATTACAAGCCAGGGCCTCGAGGGCTCGAATACATAGCTCGATGGCATACAAGTGTCAGCGGAAGCATTAGATATCTGGGTACAGATATAACAGGGTTACAGATAGACCTTTAAGAAGGTGGGGTAAAATAAAATACTACGATCGAAAGGCGTAGGCCTCCTGCCTAGGACCCTCCGAACCTACTCCTGGTCGTCGGTCGGCTCCTCGTAGTAGTACTCGCCGGGAGGGTAGTAGTAGTAGCCATCGTCGGGGGCAGCTACCTCAGGGGCTCCGTCCTCTGGTTGCGTCAATCAGATATGAGGGAAAAAGAAAGCATAGCAACCGTGAGTACTCATCCGAAGTACTCAGCAAGCAAGGATCTACACTACATATGCAACATTATCAAAGAAGGGCTGAATATGTGGACTGGGCTGCAGAAATGCCAGAATAGAGGGGAAAGCCTAGTCCTATCGAAGACTAGCATCTTCAGCAGCCTTGCATCATTAGAAGAGTGCAGATTAGCATAATGTAAACTAGTAGTAGTGTCATCAACCTCGGCCAGAGATCCTTCCTCGACTCCATGCGAGAAAGAATCCCAGAGCCATACTATCCAGTTATCATCTCAAGTGTCCAGTTCTAGTTGTACCGATTGGGATACAACTCCGAGTGTCCGTTACCGTAGGACAGGCTATCGATATATTAGTTCTTCCCTGCAGGGGTGCACCAACTTACCCACCACGCTCGCTTAACTCCGGCCGGACACACTTTCATGGGTCATGCCCGGCCTCAGCCAAACGATACGCCGTAACCCGACCAAATACTTAACAGAGAGGTCAGCACGCCGGACTAACCTATGCCCCCAGGGGTCTTGGGCCATCGCCCCGGGAACTCCTGCACGTTACGTGCACCGCCGGTGAGCAGACCTAGCAACCCCTTAATACAAGCGCGGTTGCGTTCCCAGTCCAACCCAGCGTGTGCCGCTCAAACGCTGGCGTCTATCAAGCTTCGGCTGAAGTATACGACACAGAACGCCCATACTATCCTCGCGTGATGGTTAGTGCTATCAGGCCAGAGGCCCCTCGGATCAAATATCCAAACCGTTAGTGAATTAGGAGCGTGCGGTAACGAGCAGAGACTCACGATTGATGTGACCCCGTCGCCCCGTCTCGAGGACTTGCGGCAAGGGCTAAGAATGCCTGGCCATGCCTCGTGTTCAACTCTCGGGCACCATTCAGGTCCACCCGACTCCACATCTCTCGCAATCAAGCTCGCGCGGGTACCCCTCAGGGCCGACCCGTCTTTAGTATCTTTGTTTAGTGTGCAGTCATGGTATCCAAAGTAACCGTGTGTCTAACACCAAAGGGAACCCCGAGGAATCACCCTCGATGGAATTCCACCTGATGTTATCGTCAAGGTGAACAAAGGAGGAATCACCCTCGAGGTTCACTCTTGAGGAGTTGCACGACACGTCGTTATCGGGGGTGGTGTAGGAGGAATCACCCTCACTGACCACGTCCGATTAACTAACCTACAAGGTTATCATCGGAGGTGCTGATGAGGTATCACCCTCGGCACTCGATAGTAACCCAGTAGCGTCGAGCAACTAAGGGGAAAGTGAGGTGCAGTGTCGGGGTCTGATCTTCGATCCCATTGATCGGGTCTTCTGATAATCCAGCGGGGCAGTCGGGATAAATGGGGTCTCTAATGGTCTCTACTCAACCTATACTAAACAGTTTAGGATAAGCAGGTAGGTAACAAAGCAGGTTACAATAAACAGGCTATGCAGCAAATATAGGAAAAATAGTAACAGCAGCAGTTCTAATGCAAGCATAAGAGAGAAGAGAGTAGGCGATATCGGTATGCTCAAAATGGGGGTGCTTGCCTGGTTGCTCGGCGGCAAGGGCAAGGTCGTCAACAGAGTCGTCGGGCTCCTGAACGGTGTCGGCCTTGGGAGCTATGTCGACGTTGGGGTCTATCGAGAGAAAAGAGGGGGAAGAAACATATAAATACACAGCAAACAATGCAATACAGGGCATGCCATGCCTAGGATGCAGTGCAGGGTTGCCTAAAGTATGTCTAAGTTGTTTTTAGTTACCTTAGGATTTAAGTTGGATTTATTAACCGGTGTATAAGCACTATTCATCTACCGGATACGGCCTCGAAGTTGCGGGTTCACCTACATAGGGGCTTCCGACAAAGAAACAGACGACACGATCAAATTCGTCTCGTCATTCTAAGCAACTTTCATGTTTTAAGTTTTTCGATCTGAGCTACGGTTTATTTTTTACGAATTTTCAAAGATTAAAGTATTTTCTGGAATTATTTTTATTTATTAAATCAGCATTATCCAAAACAGTGCTTGGGTGACGTCAGCATGACGTATTGATGATGTCAGTAGTCAACAGAGCGGTGGACCAGTCAAACCTGACCAGTGGGTCCCACTGGTCAGTGACTGGACTAGTTAAACAGATTTTAAACTAAACAATTAACCTAATCAACTAGTGGGCCCGCAGTGTCAGCGTTTGTTTAAACTAATTAACATAATTAACAATTTATTTAATGTTTTAATTATTTATAAAATCAGTTTATTTAGGCGGGACCCACATGTCAGTGACATGGGGCCAGCCACGTCAGCGTTGACTGGGTCAATGGGCCCACGGGGCCCAGCAGTCGGCGGCACAGGAGGTGCCACGTCAGCGCCAGGTCATCGCCGTCGCCGGAGTCGCTCCGGTGACCGTTTCGTGTGGCGGCGCGTGTCGGACGTCGCCGGGATTTCGCCACAGGGGGTCTCCGAACCCGTGCGACGGCGCATTCGAAAGAGGGCGCCGAGGCGCATCGTTTGGCGGTGGTGCCGCAGCCGGAGATGGTCGGAGTCGAGGGCGGTGAGCAGCGCGGCGGCGCCGGAGTTCTGCTGTCGGCGGAATCGACGATGTGGGGCACGAGGAGGCGCGTGCGCGAGTGCATTGGGTTCGCGGGGAAGCGCCGAGCATGAAGCCATGCTCGTTTGAGCTCGACAGCGAGCGTGACTGTGACGAGGAGCTCATTGGCGGCGAGGTTTACGGGCGCGGCGACTACGGCTACTACCGGCGCGAAAAAGGGCAGGGTAGAGAGGAGGACAGCGTGGAGGCTCACCGAGAGGACACATGGAGGCCCGGCGAGTGACTAGGAGCTGCAGGGGCTGCGAATCCGACGCGGCAGAGCTCGGTGGTCGGAGGTTGAAGACGACCTCGTCCTCGGCGTTGCGGTGGCGCTGATCTCGAACCAGCAGTCATGGACGACGAGGCGGTCGACAAGGGAGCTCGGGGACACGTTGACGCTGTTAGGGGAGGACGGTGGCCGCGGCAGGGCGAGGTGAACGGTGGCGATGGCGTTCGGGCGAGGGTGGATTTGAGCGAGGGAGAGCGAGGGAGGAGGGGAAAGTGGCTAGGGTTTCATCAGGGGGTCACGGTAGATGCTCTTATCCACCCCGCGGCAGCAGCGGCGTCGGGGCACCGCGGGATGCGCGACAGCGCACCGGCCGTCGCCGTGTCGACGCAGGCGGGCGACAGCGCGGGAGGAGGACGAAAGGGGCAGGTGGGAGTGAGCTGGGCCGGCACCAGGTAAGGCCCAGGTACGCTTCTGCCCTCTTTCCCTTTTCTGTCTTTTCTTTTATTTAATGAACAGAGGGGAAATCAATTAATAGGGCATCCATTTCACTTAGGAAAAATATGGGAGGGGTCCCATTAAATCCCTGGTGATTTTAGACAGTGCCACAAATATTTTGGAGACTAGTGGATTTCAGTTGCATTTTTCAGAAAATGAATCTGCAATTTTAAATTGCTGAAATAGCACTGTTTGGATGCTACTGCTCATTTCACCAACAAAGTGATGTTGTTTTCCTTAACAAATATTGTTTTTGGAATATTTGCTATGTGATGAACATTTTTGCAGCAACTTTTATGCATCTTCATTTGCACTTTGAATTTTGAATTGAATTCAGAGAAGATTTTTGGAATGAGTTGATTCACCACTATGATTAATCATGGTAATGATGATGACTTGGCAATTTAATGAGCTTAGCAATAGGGTGGGGATCTGGGGATGTTACATTTGTTACCAATGAGAAGCTTGTATGCCGTCTTGCCGAGTAGCTTGTGAAGATATAGACGATTTGTTGCATGAGAAGCTGTCTCAACTGCTTCCGCCCAAAAGTGTTTTGGAGTCTTGTACTCATCAAGCATCATTCTCGCCATCTCAATAAGAGTCCGGTTCTTCCTCTCAACAACTCCATTTTGTTGAGGCGTGTATGTAGCCGAGAACTCATGTGAAATCCCTTCTTCATCAAGAAAGGTGTCCACATTGGTGTTCCTGAACTCCGTTCCGTTGTCGCTGCAAACCTTCTTGATCTTCACTTCAAATTGATTTTGGGCCTTCCTAGCGAAGTTCTTGAAGATCTTTTGGACCTGCGATTTATCATCAAGAAAGAACACCCACGTAAATCTTGAAAAATCATCGACTATGGCTAAACCAAACGAATTTCCACTGAGACTTTTATAGGCGTTTGGACCAAAAAGATCCATATGAAGCAGCTCGAGCGGTCTTCTCGTGGTCATGATGTTCTTCACGGGGTGGCTTCCTCCAACCTATTTTCCTGCTTGACAAGCACTACTTAGTCTATCCTTGTCAAATATAACATCTTTCACTCCAAGGATATGATCACCTTTGATAAGCTTATCAAGATTTCGCATGCCCACATGACCTAACCTTCTATGACACAACCAACCTTTAGATGATTTAGCAATTAAGCAAGTTCTAGGTTGAGCCTTTTTAGTGAAATCAACAATGTATAAATCACCTCTACGTATACCGGTAAAGACCATATTATGATTATCTCTTCGAAACACTTGGCAATCTACTTCAGTGAATAGAACATTGAAACCAAAGTCGGCTACTCTAGATACGGAAAGTAAATTATAGCCAAGGGATTCAACGAGCATAACATTTTGGATGGAGCTGTCATGTGAGATGGCCACCTTACCAAGGCCAACCACCTTACCCTTTGAGTTATCACCAAAAGTAACATACTTTCGAGGGCTGTCATTTTCAGCAAGCTCACGAAACATATCCTTGTCTCCGGTCATGTGATCGGTACATCCACTATCAAGAACCCATTCCTTTCCTCCAGCCATGTAGCCGCGAAGATTAGCCATAAGACCAAAGTGTCTCATAGACTCATCGAGATCAAAATAACTATCATCATCCTCGTCATAATATCCATGTTCAACATCATCATGTGAATGGTCATCACCTAGAGAAGGTAATTCATTAGATTTATGATAATGACAATATTCATCTTTATGAATTCTAATGGCTTCCGAGATGATGTTACTAATGATTCCAACATCTCCTTTGGCACGCATGAGGTCACGAAGCTCAAATAGACAATCGCCAAATTTAGGATCACTAGGATTCATCTTATTCAAAGCAATGGACTTATGAAGAATCTCATCTAGATTTTCTAAGGAATAGTTTGGAAACCGTTCTTCGAGATATCTCCATATGGTATAAGCACATTCAAGAGTAGGCAAGCATACAATCAAATTTCTAAGTAATCCTCTAATGACAAGATTGATAGTTCTAAGATTGCGAATCATGTCAAGAGACTCATCGGGGGTAGGATGCAAGGGGTCAACAAGGGGCGCACAAGGGCTAGTAATGTACTTGTTCAAATGATATTCATTGAAAATCTCAAGCATCTCATTTTTCCAAGCATTAAAGAACTCTCCATCAAGCATAGGCACTCTACATCTAAAACTCCCCATCGTAGACTCATCCATCTTCCTCCAATGGTGATTAAACCAAAGCAATGGAGACCCAAGCTCTGATACGAATTGAAAGGATCGAGAAGAGGTGTCTAGAGGGGGGGGGTGATTAGACCCTCAACAAGTAAAAGTAGCAGTTTTTAAGTTCTTCAAGTTAAGGTGGAGTTTTAGCACAAGTTTAAACATTCACTATACATTT
Source organism: Thinopyrum elongatum (assembly GCA_011799875.1). Taxonomy (NCBI): domain Eukaryota; kingdom Viridiplantae; phylum Streptophyta; class Magnoliopsida; order Poales; family Poaceae; genus Thinopyrum; species Thinopyrum elongatum. Next base: position 128,312,484 of record CM022302.1, read on the forward strand.
CAAGCAAGCATGGCAACAGTATATGAGCAGCGAAAAGTAAAGCATGCAAGTTGCAAGAAAGTAAAGGGATGGGATTGGAGTGTGCAAACGCAATAGGAGACACGGAGATTTTTGGCGTGGTTCCGATAGGTGGTGCTATCGTACATCCACGTTGATGGAGACTTCAACCCACGAAGGGTAACAGTTGCGCGAGTCCACGGAGGGCTCCACCCACGAAGGGTCCACGAAGAAGCAACCTTGTCTATCCCACCATGGCCATCGCCCACGAAGGACTTGCCTCACTTGGGTAGATCTTCACGAAGTAGGCGATCTCCTTGCCCTTACAAACTCCTTGGTTCAACTCCACAATCTTGACGGAGGCTCCCAAGTGACACCTAACCAATCTCCAAAAGGTAATAGATGGTGTGTTGATGATGAACTCCTTGCTCTTGTGCTTCAAATGATAGTCTCCCCAACACTCAACTCTCTCTCACAGATTTGGCTATGGTGGAAAGATGATTTGAGTGGAAAGCAACTTGGGGAAGGCTAGAGATCAAGATTCTTGTGGTTGGATTGGAATGTCTTGATCTCAACACATGAGTAGGTGGTTCTCTCTCAGAAAATGAATAGTGGAAGTGTAGGCACATTCTGATGGCTGGTGGAGGGGTATTTATAGCCTCCACACAAAATCTAACCGTTACACACAATTTACCAAACTCGGTGGGACCGAATAGTGAAACTCGGTGAGACCGACCTGGTTCAAAATGTGAACGTTAGGCTTTTGGGTGGGACCGAAAATAACAACTCGATGAGACTGATGCGCTAGGGTTAGGGCGAAACCTCATCTCGGTGAGACCGATTTCAGCAATAAGCAAACAGAGACTTGGTCAAGCAAACTTGGTGGTACCGACTGCGTATCTCGGTGAGACCGAAGTAACTACAATAGGTAACAGAGAGTTTGCAGGGCCATCTCGGTGAGACCGAGATCCCATCGGTGAGACCGAACTGATTAGGGTTTCTGGCAGTGGCTATGTCAAGTGAACTCGGTGGCGCCGGATGGATCAAATCGGTGGGGCCAAGTTTGACTTTAAGTTTAGGACATATTGGGCTTTGAGAAAGTGGTTGAGGGTTTTGGAGCATATCACTAAGCACTTTAAGCAAGTAGACCATTAAGCAACACCTCATCCCATTTTAATAGTATTGGCTTTCCTATGGACTCAATGTGATCTTGGATCACTAAAATAGAAATGAAGAGTCTTGAGCTTTTGCCAATCTTCTATCCTTAGCATCTTGAAGGGGTTCCACATCCTCTTGTCCATGCCACGCCTTTGCTGAACTTTCTGAAATATACTAGATGAAAACATTAGTCCAACAAGAGATATGTTGACATTAATTACCAAAATCACCCAGGGAGCACTTGTGCTTTCACCTATGCCTCAGCCATAGGTTCTATAAAGTATGCCATGATGTGTACCTGACCTATTGTGTACCTTGCCATGAGTTTGGCAAGAGGGTACAATAGTGATCCAGGAGTAGATCACTGGACAGCGGTCAAAATTATCCTTAGGTACCTAAAGATGACTAAGGAAATGTTTCTCGGTTATGGAGGTGACAAAGAGTTCGTCGTAAAGGGTTACGTCGATGCAAGCTTTGACACTGATCCGGATGACTCTGAATCTCGATCTGGATACATATTGAAAGTGAAGGAAATATGCCCTAGAGGCAATAATAAAGTTGTTATTTTATATTTCCTTATTCATGATAAATGTTTATTATTCATGCTAGAATTGTATTAACCAGAAACTTGATACATGTGTGGATACATAGACAAAACACAGTGTCCCTAGTAAGCCTCTACTAGACTAGCTCGTTAATCAAAGATGGTTAAGTTTCCTAACCATAGACATGTGTTGTCATTTGATGAACGGGATCACATCATTAGGAGAATGATGTGATGGACAAGACCCATCCATTAGCTTAGCATGTTGATCGTTCAGTTTTATTGCTATTGCTTTCTTCATGTCAAATTCATATTCCTTCGACTATGAGATTATGCAACTCCCGAATACCGGAGGAATACCTTGTGTGCTATCAAACGTCACAACGTAACTGGGTGATTATAAAGATGCTCTACAGGTATCTCCGAAGGAGTTTATTGGGTTGGCATAGATCGAGATTAGGATTTGTCACTCCGAGTATCGGAGAGGTATCTCTGGGCCCTCTCGGTAATGCACATCATAATAAGCCTTGCAAGCAATGTGACTAATGAGTTAGTTGCGGGATGATGTATTACGGAACGAGTAAAGAGACTTGCCGGTAATGAGATTGAACTAGGTATGAAGATACCGACGATCGAATCTCGAGCAAGTAACATACCGATGACAAAGGGAATAATGTATGTTGTCATTGTGGTACGATCGATAAAGATCTTCATAGATTATGTGGGAACCAATATGAGCATCCAGGTTCCGCTGTTGGTTATTGACCAGAGAGGTGTCTCGGTCATGTCTACATAGTTCTCAAACCCGTAGGGTCCGCACGCTTAACGTTCGATGACGATTTTGTATTATATGAGTTATGTGATTTGGTGACCGAATGTTGTTCGGAGTCCCGGATGAGATCACGGACATGACAAGGAATCTCGAAATGGTCGAGAGGTAAAGATTGATATATAGGACTATGGTATTCGGACACCGGAAGTGTTCTGGGGGTACCGAGTACATATCAGGTCACCGGAAGGGGTTCCGGGCATCCCCCGGCAACTACATGGGCCTAATGGGCCAAGAAGGGGACAGACCAGCCCCTAGGGGGCTGGTGCGCCCCATGTAGGTCGAAATAGGGGGGAAGGAAAGAGGAGAAGAGAGAAAGGAAGGGGAGGGATTCGGCCTCCCTTCCTTCTCTCCTCCCTCCTCCTTCCTTCCCCCTCCGGGAATTATGGTAAAGGGGGGGCCAAATAGGATTAGGGCCCCAAGTAGGATTCCTCCTACTTGGGCGCCCCCTTGGTTGCCCCCTCTCCCTCCCACCTATATATATGAGGGGGGGAGGCGCCTAGAACACACAACAACATCTGTTAGCCATGTGCGGCGCCTCCCTCCACAGTTTACGCCTCCGGTCATATTCACGTAGTGCTTAGGTGAAGCCCTGCGCGGATCACTTCACCATCACCGTCACCACGCCATCGTGCTGACGGAACTCTCCCTCGACACTTTGCTGGATCAAGAGTTCGAGGGACATCATCGAGCTGAACGTGTGCAGAACTCGGAGGTGCCGTACGTTCGGTGCTTGATCGGTCGGAACAAGAAGAAGTTCGACTACATCAACCGCGTTGTCAAACGCTTTCGCTTTCGGTCTACGAGGGTACATGGACACACTCTCCCCCTCTCATTGCTATGAATTTCCTAGATAGATCTTGCGTGAGCGTAGGAATTTTTTTGAAATTGCATGCTACGTTTCCCAAGAGTGGCATCAGAGCCAGGTCTATGCGTATATGATATGCACGAGTAGAACACAAAGAGTTGTGGGTGGTGATCGTCATACTGCTTACCACCAATGTCTTATTTTGATTCGGCGGTATTGTTGGATGAAGTGGCCCGGACCAACCTTACATGACCACGTTCATGAGACCAGTTCCACCGATAGACATGCAACTAGTTTTGCATAAAGGTGGCTGGCGGGTGTCTGTTTCTCCAACTTTAGTTGAATCAAATTTGACTGTGGCCGGTCCTTGTTGAAGGTTAAAACAGCAAACTTGATAAATCACCGTTGTGGTTTTGATGCGTAGGTAAGAATGGTTCTTGCTAGAAGCCCGTAGTAGCCACGTAAAACTTGCAACAACAAAGTAGAGGACGTCTAACTTGTTTTTGCAGGGCATGTTGTGATGTGATATGGTCAAGACATGATGTGATATACGTTATTGTATGAGATGATCATGTTTTGTAAAAGTTATCGGCTACTGGCAGGAGCCTTATGGTTGTCGCTTTATTGTATGAAATGCAAACACCATGTAATTGCTTTACTTTATCACTATGCGTTAGTGATAGTTGTAGACGCAATAGTTGGCGAGACGACCACGACGCTACGATGGAGATCAAGGTGTCAAGCCGGTGACGATGGAGATCATGACGGTGCTTTGGAGATGGAGATCAAAGGCACAAGATGATGATGGCCATATCATGTCACATATTTTGATTGCATGTGATGTTTATCTTTTATGCATCTTATTTTGCTTAATACGGTGGTAGCATTATAAGATGATCCCTTAACTAAAATTTCAAGGTATAAGTGTTCTCCCTGAGTATGCACCGTTGCGACAGTTCGTCGTGCTGAGACACCACGTGATGATCGGGTGTGATAGGCTCTACGTTCACATACAACGGGTGCAAGACAGTTTTGCACATGCGGAATACTCGGGTTAAAATTGACGAGCCTAGCATGTACAGACATGGCCTCGGAACACTGGAGACCGAAAGGTCGAACGTGAATCATATAGTAGATATGATCAACATAGAGATGTTCACCATTGAAGACTAATCCATCTCATGTGATGATCGGACATGGTTTAGTTGATTTGGATCACGTAATCATTTAGATGACTCGAGGGATGTCTATCTAAGTGGGAGTTCTTAAGTAATATGATTAATTGAACTTAATTTATCATGAACTTAGTCCTGATAGTTTTTGCATATCTATGTTGTAGATCAATGGCCCGTGCTACCGTTCCCTTGAATTTTAATGTGTTCCTAGAGAAAGCTAAGTTGGAAGATGATGGTAGCAACTACACGAACTGGGTCCATAACTTGAGGATTATCCTCATTGCTGCACAGAAGAATTATGTCCTTGATGCACCGCTAGGTGAAAGGCCTGCTGCAGGAGCAGATGCTGATGTTATGAACGTCTGGCAAGCTCGATCTGATGACTACTCGATAGTTTAGTGTGCCATGCTTTACGGCTTAGAATCGGGACTTCAAAGGCGTTTTGAACGTCATGGACCATATGAGATGTTCCAGGAGTTGAAGTTAATATTTCAAGCAAATGCCCGAGTTGAGAGATATGAAGTCTCCAACAAGTTCTATAGCTGCAAGATGGAGGAGAACAGTTCTGTCAGTGAACACATACTCAGAATGTCTGGGTATCATGACCACTTGACTCATCTGGGAGTTAATCTTCCAGATGATAGTGTTATTGACAGAGTTCTCCAATCACTGCCACCAAGCTACAAAGGCTTCGTGATGAACTATGATATGCAAGGGATGGATAAGACAATTCCCGAGCTCTTCGCTATGCTCAAAGCTACGGAGGTAGAAATCAAGAAGGAGCATCAAGTGTTGATGGTTAACAAGACCAGTAGTTTCAAGAAAAAGGGCAAAGGAAAGAATGGGAACTTCAAGAAGAATGGCAAGCAAGTTGCCACTCCCGGGAAAAAGTCCAAGTCTGGACCTAAGCCTGAAACTGAGTGCTTCTACTGCAAAGGGATTGGTCACTGGAAGCGGAACTGCCCCAAGTATTTGGCGGATAAGAAGGATGGCAAAGTGAACAAAGGTATATTTGATATACATGTTATTGATGTGTACCTTACTAATGCTCGTAGTAGTGCCTGGGTATTTGATACCAGATCGGTTGCTCATATTTGTAACTCGAAACAGGGGCTACGAATTAAATGAAGATTGGCTAAGGACGAGGTGACGATGCGCGTCGGGAATGGTTCCAAGGTCGATGTGATCGCCGTCGGCACGCTACCTCTACATCTACCTTCGGGATTAGTTTTAGACCTGAATAATTGTTATTTGGTGCAAGCGTTGAGCATGAAGATTATATCTGGATCCTGTTTAATGCGAGACGGTTATTCATTTAAATTAGAGAATAATGGTTGTTCTCTTTATATGAGTAATATCTTTTATGGTCATGCACCCTTGAAGAGTGGTCTATTTTTGTTGAATCTCGGTCGTGGTAATACACATATTCATAATATTGATGCCAAAAGATGCAAAGTTGATAATGATAGTGCAACTTATTTGTGGCACTGCCATTTAGGTCATATTGGTCTAAAGCGCATGAAGAAACTCCATGTTGATGGACTTTTGGAATCACTTGATTATGAATCATTTGATGCTTGCAAATCATGTCTCATGGGCAAGATGACTAAGACTCCGTTCTCCGGAACAATGGAGCGAGCCACTGACTTATTGGAAATAATACATACCGATGTATGCGGTCCGATGAGTGTTGAGGCTCGCGGCGGGTATCGTTATTTTCTGACCTTCATAGATGATTTGAGCAGATATGGGTATATCTACTTAATGAAACACAAGTCTGAAACAGTTGAAAAGTTCAAAGATTTTCAGAGTGAAGTGGAGAATCATCGTAACAAGAAAATAAAGTTTCTACGATCTGTATTGCGGAGGCGAATATTTGAGTTACGAGTTTGGCCTTCATTTAAAACAATGTGGAATAGTTTCACAACTCACGCCACCTGGAACACCACAGCGTAATGGTGTGTCCGAACGTCGTAACCATACTTTATTAGATATGGTGCGATCTATGATGTCTCTTACCAATTTACCACTATCGTTTTGGGGTTATGCATTAGAGACAGCTGCATTCACTTTAAATAGGGCACCGTCTAAATCCGTTGAGACGACACAGTATGAACTGTGGTTTGGCAAGAAACCTAAGCTGTCGTTTCTTAAAGTTTGGGGTTGCGATGCTTATGTGAAAAAGCTTCAGCCTGATAAGCTCGAACCCAAATCAGAGAAGTGCGTCTTCATAGGATACCCAAAAGAAACTGTTGGGTACACCTTCTATAACAGATCCAAAGGCAAGATCTTTGTTGCTAAGAATGGATCCTTTCTAGAGAAGGAGTTTCTCTCGAAAGAAGTGAGTGGGAGGAAAGTAGAACTTGATGAGGTAATTGTACCTTCTCTCGAATTGGAAAGTAGCTCATCACAGAAAACCGTTCCCGTGATGCCTACACCAACTAGAGAGGAAGCTAATGATAATGATCATGAAACTTCAGATCAAGTTACTACTGAACCTCGTAGGTCAACCAGAGCACGTTCTGCACCAGAGTGGTATGGTAATCCTGTTCTGAAAGTCATGTTACTAGACCATGACGAACCTACGAACTATGAGGAAGCGATGATGAGCCCAGATTCCGCAAAATGGCTTGAGGCCATGAAATCTGAGATAGGATCCATGTATGAGAACAAAGTATGGACTTTGGTTGACTTACCCGATGATTGGCAAGCCATAGAGAATAAATGGATCTTCAAGAAGAAGACTGACACTGATGGTAATGTTACTGTCTACAAATCTTGACTTGTTGCGAAAGGTTTTTGACAAGTTCAAGGAGTTGACTACGATGAGACTTTCTCACCCGTAGCGATGCTTAAGTCTGTCCGAATCATGTTAGCAATTGCCGCGTTTTATGATTATGAAATCTGGCAAATGGACGTCAAAACTGCATTCCTTAATGGATTTCTTAAAGAAAAGTTGTATATGATGCAACCAGAAGGTTTTTTCGATCCTAAAGGTGCTACCAAAGTGTGCAAGCTCCAGCGATCCATTTATGGACTGGCGCAAGCATCTCGGAGTTGGAATATACGCTTTGATGAGGTGATCAAAGCATATGGTTTTATACAGACTTTTGGAGAAGCCCGTATTGACAAGAAAGTGAGTGGGAGCTCTGTAGCATTTCTAATATTATATGTGGATGACATATTGTTGATTGGAAATGATATAGAATTTCTGGATAGCTTAAAAGGATACTTGAATAAAAGTTTTTCAATGAAAGACCTCGGTGAAGCTGCTTATATATTGGGCATCAAGATCTATAGAGATAGATCAAGATGCTTAATTGGACTTTCACAAAGCACATACCTTGATAAAGTTTTGAAGAAGTTCAAAATGGATCAGTCAAAGAAAGGGTTCTTGCCTGTGTTACAAGGTGTGAAGTTGAGTCAGACTCAATGCCCGACCACTGCAGAAGATAGAGAGAAAATGAAAGTCATTCCCTGTGCCTCAGCCATAGGTTCTATCATGTATGCTATGCTGTGTACCAGACCTGATGTGTGCCTTGCTATAAGTCTAGCAGGGAGGTACCAAAGTAATCTAGGAGTGGATCACTGGACAGTGGTCAAGAACATCCTGAAGTACCTGAAAAGGACTAAGGATATGTTTCTCGTTTATGGAGGTGACAAAGAGCTAGTCGTAAATGGTTACGTCGATGCTAGCTTTGACACTGATCCGGATGACTCTAAGTCACAAACCGGATACGTATTTATATTGAATGGTGGAGCTGTTAGTTGGTGCAGTTCCAAGCAAAGCGTCGTGGCGGGATCTACGTGTGAAGCGGAGTACATAGCTGCTTCGGAAGCAGCGAATGAAGGAGTTCATATCCGATCTAGGTGTTATACCTAGTGCATCGGGTTCAATGAAAATCTTTTGTGACAATACTGGAGCAATTGCCTTAGCGAAGGAATCCAGATTTCACAAAAGAACCAAACACATCAAGAGACGCTTCAACTCCATCCGTGATCAAGTCAAGGAGGGAGACATAAAGATTTGCAAAATACATACGAATCTGAATGTTGCAGATCCGTTGACTAAGCCTCTTCCACGAGAAAAATATGATCAGCACCAAGACTCCATGGGTGTTAGAATCATTACAATGTAATCTAGATTATTGACTCTAGTGCAAGTGGGAGACTGAAGGAAATATGCCCTAGAGGCCATAATAAAGTTGTTATTTTATATTTCCTTATTCATGATAAATGTTTATTATTCATGCTAGAATTGTATTAACCAGAAACTTGATACATGTGTGGATACATAGACAAAACACAGTGTCCCTAGTAAGCCTCTACTAGACTAGCTCGTTAATCAAAGATGGTTATGTTTCCTAACCATAGACATGTGTTGTCATTTAATGAACGGGATCACATCATTAGGAGAATGATGTGATGGACAAGACCCATCCATTAGCTTAGCATGTTGATCATTGAGTTTTATTGCTATTGCTTTCTTCATGTCAAATACATATTCCTTCGACTATGAGATTATGCAACTCCCGGATACCGGAGGAATACCTTGTGTGCTATCAAATGTCACAACGTAACTGGGTGATTATAAAGATGCTCTACAGGTATCTCCAAAGGTGTTTGTTGGGTTGGCATAGATCGAGATTAGGATTTGTCACTCCGAGTATCGGAGAGGTATCTCTGGGCCCTCTCGGTAATGCACATCATAATAAACCTTGCAAGCAATGTGACTAATGAGTTAGTTGCGGGATGATGTATTACGGAACGAGTAAAGAGACTTGCTGGTAACGAGATTGAACTACGTATGAAGATACCGACGATCGAATCTCGGGCAAGTAACATACCGATGACAAAGGGAATAACGTATGTTGTCATTGCGATACGACCGATAAAGATCTTCGTAGAATATGTGGGAACCAATATGAGCATCTAGGTTCCATTGTTGGTTATTGACCGGAGAGGTGTCTCGGTCATGTCTACATAGTTCTCGAACCCGTAGGGTCCACACGCTTAACGTTCGATGACGATTTTGTATTATATGAGTTATGTGATTTGGTGACCGAATGTTGTTCGGAGTCCCGGATGAGATCACGGACATGACGAGGAGTCTCGAAATGGTCGAAAGGTAAAGATTGATATATAGGACGATGGTATTCGGACACCAGAAGTGTTCTGGGGGTACCGAGTACATATCAGGTCACCGGAAGGGGTTCCGGGCATCCCCCCGGCAACTACATGGGCCTAATGGGCCAAGAAGGGGACAGACCAGCCCCTAGGGGGCTGGTGCGCCCCATGTAGGCCGAAATACGGGGGAAGGAAAGAGGAGAAGAGAGAAAGGAAGGGGAGGGGTGGGATTTGGCCTCCCCCTTCCTTCTCTCCTCCCTCCTCCTTCCTTCCCCCTCCGGGAATTATGGTAAAGGGGGGGGGGCGAATAGGATTAGGGCCCCAAGTAGGATTCCTCCTACTTGGGCGCCCCCTTGGCTGCCCCCTCTCCCTCCCACCTATATATATGAGGGGGGAGGTGCCTAGAACACACAACAACATCTGTTAGCCGTGTGCGGCGCCTCCCTCCACAGTTTACGCCTCCGGTCATATTCACGTAGTGCTTAGGCGAAGCCCTGCGCGGATCACTTCACCATCACCATCACCACGCCGTCGTGCTAACAGAACTCTCCCTCGACACTTTGCTGTATCAAGAGTTCGAGGGACGTCATCGAGCTGAACGTGTGCAGAACTCGGAGGTGCCGTACGTTCGGTGCTTGATCGGTCGGAACGAGAAGAAGTTCGACTACATCAACCGCGTTGTCAAACGCTTCCGCTTTTGGTCTATGAGGGTACGTGGACACACTCTCCCCCTCTCGTTGCTATGCATCTCCTAGATAGATCTTGCGTGAGCGTAGGAATTTTTTTGAAATTGCATGCTACGTTTCCCAACAGAAAGTGGGAGCAATTAGCTAGAGTAGCTCCATGCAGAGCATTGTAGACATAGAAATTTTCGAAATACATAAGGATCTGAATGTGACAGACCCGTTGACTAAGCCTTTCTCACAAGCAAAACATGATCACACCTTAGTACTCTTTGGGTGTTAATCACATGGCAATGTGAATTAGATTATTGACTCTAGTAAACTCTTTGGGTGTTAGTTACATGGCGATGTGAACTATGGGTGTTAATCGCATAGCGATGTGAACTAGATTATTGACTCTAGTGCAAGTGGCAGACTGAAGGAAATATGCCCTAGAGGCAATAATAAAGTTGTTATTTTATATTTCCTTATTCATAATAAATGTTTATTATTCATGCTAAAATTGTATTAACGGGAAACTTGATACATGTGTGGATACATAGACAAAACACCGTGTCCCTAGTAAGCCTCTACTAGACTAGCTCGTTAATCAAAGATGGTTAAGTTTCCTAACCATAGACATGTGTTGTCATTTGATGAACGGGATCACATCATTAGGAGAATGATGTGATGGACAAGACCCATCCGTTTGCTTAGCATATTGATCGTTCAGTTTTATTGATATTGCTTTCTTCATGTCAAATACATATTCCTTCGACTATGAGATTATGCAACTCCCGTATACCGGAGGAATACCTTGTGTGCTATCAAACATCACAACGTAACTGGGTGATTATAAAGATGCTCTACAGGTATCTCCGAAGGTGTTTGTTGGGCTGGCATAGATCGAGATTAGGATTTGTCACTCCGAGTATTGGAGAGGTATCTTTGGGCCCCTCTTGGTAATGCACATCATAAGAAGCCTTGCAAGCAAAGTAACTAATGAGTTAGTTATAGGATGATGTATTACGGAACGAGTAAAGAGACTTGCCGGTAACGAGATTGAACTAGGTATGTGGATACCGACAATCGAATCTCGGGCAAGTAACATACCGATGGACAAAGGGAATAACGTATGTTGTCATAACGGTTCGACCGATAAAGATCATCATAGAATATGTAGGAGCCAATATGAGCATCTAGGTTCTGCTATTGGTTATTGACCGGAGAGGTGTCTCGGTCATGTCTACATAGTTCTCGAACCCGTAGGGTCCACACGCTTAACGTTCAATGACGATTTAGTATTATATGAGTTATGTGATTTGGTGACCGAATGTTGTTCGGAGTCCCGGATGAGATCATGGACATGACGAGGAGTCTCGAAATGGTCGAGATGTAAAGATTGATATATAGGACGATGGTATTCGGACACCGGAAGCGTTCCGGAGGGTATCGGGTCACCGGAAGGTGTTTCGGGTACCCACGGTGATCCTATGGGCCATATGGGCCTTGTGAAGGAACACACCAGCCCACAAGGGGCTGGTGCGCCCTATAAGGCTATAGGAGGAGGAGAAGGAAAGGGGGGAAGGGCAAGGAAAGTGTGGATTAGGATTCCCACTTCCTTCCCTCACCCCCCCCCCCCTCTTTCCTTCCCCTTCATGTATACATGGAAAGGGGGGCGCAGGGCAAGGCATGGCCCCTAGGGGGCAGCGGCCAACCCTAGGGCGCCCCTGGCTGCCTCTCCTCCCCTCCCACCTATATATATGTGGGGAGGGTGCGCCTCACAAGCACACAACATCAATTGTTAGCCGTGTGCGGCACCCCCCCTCCATAGTTTACACCCCCCGGTCATATTCTCGCGGTGCTTAGGTGAAGCCCTGCGCGGATCACTTCACCATCACCGTCACCACGTCGTCGTGTTAACGGAACTCATCTACTTCCTCGACACCTTGCTGGATCAAGAAGGCGAGGGACGTCATCGCGCTGAACGTGTGCAGAACTCGGAGGTGCCGTACGTTTGGTGCTTGATCGGTCGGAGCTAGAAGAAGTTCGACTACATCAACCGTGGTGTCAAACGCTTCCACTTTCGGTCTACGAGGGTACGTAGACACACTCTCCCCCTCTCGTTGCTATGCTTCTCCTAGATAGATCTTGCGTGAGCGTAGGATTTTTTTTTAAATTGCATGCTACGTTCCCCAACACCACCCCCGGATGTTCAGCCCCTCTATTTTTCCTCTGCTCTTTATGTTTCTTACTTGGCCATCTCACTGTGCCAGACGTCCAGCCTCTGGCCCGGATGTCCGGCCTAATCCTGTCACTTACACTACAACGGCCATATTTGCTCCACCACTATATATAGCCTTCTTCCTCCACGAGATTAGGTTGGCCATTCACTTTGAGCAAACCCTAGAACACATTCCACACTCTCTCTCACACTCATACACCAAATCTTAGATCCCGAAGGGATTTGAGAGCATTTGTGAGAAGTTGTCCATTCAAGTGATAGATCCACTCCTTCCCCTTCTTCTCACCAAAGGAATTCATGATTTGAGCAAGTCTTGAGCATTTCCCCATCGTTCTTGTTACTCTTGGAGGTTGAAGACTCCTAGGCAGTAGGAGTTCTTCGGAGAGGAATCAACCATTGTGATTACCCCCGGAAAGTTTGTGAGGGTTTGGAGACCACCCCAAGGTCTACCACTAGTGGTTGAGAATCGCCTTCGTGGTGATATCTCAAAGAGAGAATAGGGTGAGCCTCATGGCGTTGGTGTGCCTTCGTGGTAACATCCACCTCTCTAAACGGTGACGTAGCTTCCCTCCAAGGAAGTGAACATCGGCATACATCCTCGTCTCTCGGAGTTGCGGTTATTCCTAACCCTAGCTCCCTACTTGTGGTTACTTGTCTCTTAGCTTGTACTTACATTATATTGTGCTTGCTTGTTTAAATACTTGTTGTATTCACTCTCTTGCTTAGCACTAGTATCCCCTTTGCAATTGTTAGGCTCACTCTCATATTCCGCATTAGTGCCTAAAATTGCTAAGTAACAATTAAAATTTGGAATTGTACCTATTCGCCCCCTCTAAGTCCATCTCGATCCTTTCATCCGGCATATCTTAGTTCTGTACAGCAAAGCTTTGCTGGAATGGTAGTTCCATATGCGTGGATACCTACGAAGGCACCGTATTTTCGGTGCTCGGTCTACAAATCTATTCGAGGGACGAAATTCAGTTCGCTGGGAGGAATATAACCTAGTTGTGGGAATCTGCAACAACTCGCATCACCAACTATCCTCTCCGACGTGTTACGTTGGTAAGCGATCTAATTAAGATCCATATGTACTTGCATCTTCATAGTGATCCTTTTTTTTGCGGGTCATCTTCATAGTGATCCTGGACTACTCGTAAGCGAGGATTTTTTTTCTACTATGTTTTCTAACACGATAAAATTTGGTAAATTTTGTGAGCCATAGAGTCTCGTTTTATTGGGTTGACGAATCCCAAGCCTTTGATTTGTCATAGCGGTGTTCCGGATGCCCCATGAACATTATTTGTCTTTGTTTATTTCTCTTTTTTTGTGGCAATTTTATTTTTTTATGTACATGCTTCAATATTTTTTCCCTTTTATTTTCAAAAGTTTATATCAAATTTTAAGAAAAGAACATGTTTTTGATACATGAACACATTTTTTTCTAGAACATGAACAATGTTGTGTAAATATTTTGTTAGTCATATGCACATTTTACAAAAAATGTCTGGACCCTTTTAAAATTAAAAAAATATTTTTTTTCATTTTTGGCGTGGTTTTATAAAACAAAACACTTTATTCTAAAAAAATAAATTATGAAAAAGGGAGAAAAAATAAAAAACAAAAAAACAAAAGGAAGGAAAAGGCAGGCCCATGGGCGACCCAAGCGGTGTTCATAAATAGCCCGCCCGCACGCCGGGGTCGTTCTTCCCTGTTCCCTCCCCCTCTGTCAGTCATTTGCCTTCGTCAGGATGGAGGCGTACATGGAGAAGCTCTTGTTCTCCGACGAGCTCGACGCAGAGTGCTCCCCGTCATGGTTCTGCGTGCGCTGTAGGAGGTCGGTTTGCCGGAGCTGCTGCACGGATCACGGAGAGTTCCACGCTGATCCTGAGGTGCACGCGCACGCAGATGCAGAGGCGCTGCTGCTTCGGGTATGAAAAGAAACCAAGAAACCTCGAAACTGTATTTCTTGTGGCTTAGTTAATCAGCTGCTCTCGTTGTTTAGACGTTCGTTGTAGGGGGGTCGCCTGCGCTCTCGTATCGTGATGTGAGAGCGCACAGTCTTGGTTACGACTGGCGTGGCATCCAGAGGGTGCCCGTCGACGGCGACAGGGACAGGTTCGTTGTCCTCAGGAGGCAGCCTGACTTCAACCGAAGATTCAAGGCCCACTGTCGCGTCTGCACTGACAAGATAGTGGCGGGGAAGGGTAATGAGTACTGCAGCCCCTTTTGCAAGGTGATTTCTTGGTTCTTCTTGCCGCTGTTCTTTCTTCCCCCTGTTCTTTCTTCCCCCTGTTCTTTCTTGGTTTGGCGATTTGAGGTTCAGTTTTCTGTTACCCAGCTCGATTCGGTTGACCATGGCGGCGGCAGAGCTGTAGTTCGCGCGATGGTCGACGCAGACTACCAGACTCTAGCTCAGAGAGACCGGCTGTGCACCATCTGCGCGCTGCCATATTCGTCCGACCATTGTCCCGACCACCGTCTCCATCACGGTGGCGGCGACAATGGCATTCTTCATCTCACCCACCTCGACGGGCGTATCCTCGTCCCGGAGGATCAGCTCCCGGGGCTTCTGACCAGGGAGTCATGGTACGCTGAATGTTGTTTGTCATTTAGTCCTTCGATTCGATTTTCTGAAAGAATTCTTGACCGCTAACTGAATTTCGTGCAGCGTGTGAATGTACAGGGGGAGCTGTTCGTGCCCGTTCGACCCCGGGAAGTACTTCTTCCAGGCCCTGCACCACCGCAGGAGTGTGTCCGGCAGGGCTGCTTCCAGCCCGTAGATGCCCAGGGCCAGTCCTGCAGCCTGGTGTGTCGTCAGGTGAGTTCGTAAGTGAGAACGCCGATTGCTTCTTCCAATTAACTGAATCACTGACCAATTTGATTCGGTTTGCAGCATGTAGACTGAACTTCGAGACGGGGCTGAGGAGCTGCGACGAAAGCAAGCGCAACATTTTGGATTCAGAGCTTTGGATGCTGTGTTCTGGATGCAGGCTTAGATAGTAGAATTCCACATTGCTTAGTTAACTGAAAATTTGGATGCAGCGACGAAAAAAGCAGGAGCAACAATTTGGATTCAGAGTTTTGGATGCGAGCTTAGATAGTAGAATTCCACATTCTGAATTCAGAGGCACAGCAGACATTTTGTTTCGTTACAAAAATCGAAACTCTTGCTTAGTTAACTGAAAATTTTGAAACAATTCAGTTGCTGTGATGTTCACTGTCGACGTTTTATATTCAGAAGTAAGGTGTTCCTTTAGTACATTGTCTGTTTGCTGAGATTGGTGGGTTACAGCAGAATGAGGGGAGAGGAGAGGAGAGAAGAGGGGAGGAGAGGAGAGGGGAGGAGGGCGGCGGCCGGATAGGCCGCCGAGTGACGGCTCCGCGGCGGCGTCGCGGTGGTGGGCTCGGCGTGCGGCTCTGCTCTGCGGCGGCCGTGGAGGGCGCGGGCTGCTCTGGACCTCGTGGGAGGTGGAGCGGCGGCCCTGGGAGCGAGGTCGCCGGCGGGCCTCGTGGTGGCTGGCGTGGGGGGCTCGGATCCAGAGCCTGGGTGGATCTGGCCCTCCCTTCAGGCGTGGTGCTTCGCCGCGGGGAGGTGCCCCGGCGGCCAGCGGCGGAGTTGTTTTTGTGCAGCAGCATGCTCGCTCCCCTTGGAGCTTGGCGATGACCATGATGGTGGAGCGCTGGCTAATCCCAAAATGCAACTGATTGCATGCTGTTTGATATAATTCTCTCAGAACTTCATGTCCTGAAATTGATATGCTGTTTGATATGCAGAAACTGTTGTGGACCAAAATATTGTGATTATGATTTCCTTTTATTTCTTTTCTGCAGCTGAATCATTAAATCGAACAGACTCTTATGGAAGCTGATAGTAACCACCAGAGATGCTGGCTCAAGTGCGTCAACAGCTATTCTTCTCAGTGGTCGCTTGGTGGTCGCAAATGTTGGTAATTCTAGTGCTGTTGTCTCTAGGAGGGAAGAATCATATTATTTCTGTTTTTTACTGTTTTTTATTTTTGCAGGGACGTGGTGTGTTGCTGGTGTTCTTGCTGTTTTCTCGAGCATTTGGTGATAAACTTACAAAGGAGTATGTTATCGGTGATCGAGAGATCAAGGCTTGACTTTAGTTTTCTTCCTAAGTTCTCAACTACAACCTAGACTTGTAGGTTTTTGATTAGATATTCTAGGCAGTCATTACGTCATCATAACTCAGCGGTAGCCTCTTTATAGAGATTTCTGATTTACCGGTGCACATGAACTTCTCATCCAAGATGTTGGTTGTTTTCGCATGAAGAACAAATAATGGTCACCCATTCTCCCTTATAAGAGGAAGATCAAGGCTATTACAATTGATGATTGAACCTTTTATCAAGTCAACCTTCTTCATCACTGTGCTTCACTGTTATTTACAGGAGGAGGTAGTCAACAGCTGACTAGAATTCCTCACCCATGCTAGTGATGGGCTGTGGGCTTTTGTAACCAATGATGTTTTTACTGAAGATTCTCCTTCACATAGTGATATTTTCCTGTAGTTCTCAATGGGTTGTCCTGGATTTTCTATTTCCAGGAACTTGTTGCCATGGTCAAGCCAATAGAGGATCCTGAGCAAGCTGCAAAGGGACTGGTTCAAGAAGCTTCCCAAAGAGCGAACGCCGACACATGACCGTTGTCATTTGTTCCCAAAGGATGGAACAACGTTGACCGGTGATGTACCGAGTGAGGAGGTTGCCAACGAACCAATCTTGATAATTGTTCTTGTTCTTCCGTGCTGCTGTATCTGCTGTTGTATATGATGCTCGAACAAGATGTCATGTGGCGGCGGCACCCTCCCCTGCTGCGAAACCAAATTGACTTGGCCTGAGTTTCGCCTTGGTTCCATCCTCCTGGCTATCCTAGATGGTGGTTGATGTCGGAGCAGAGGGATGGTGGGGCCAGTGTTGTTACCATATGATCCAAGGGGTACTTTTCTTCTTCTTGCTGAACCTTGCACTTCGCAGCTTCTATGCTGGTGCTTCATGCTAGTGATTTTTAGCATCAGTAATGTAAAGGCATGTAACTCTACTGTTTGAATGATTTTAACAAAGTTGCTCTGCCTGTGATGTCATACCTAAGAGTTCAGAATGGTGCGTGGTTCTTATTCGAAAGCTTTCCTCTTAATAAAGCAGAACCAAAAAACCAACTCTTGTATCTCTCTTTACTAGAATGCTGGTATTACCACATCCGGGACCAATTATGGATTCAGAATCACGCTGACATAGTTCAGCATATTTCATAGGTATTCTCAGACATGATGCATGCCGTTGAACTCTGTAAGTTTCACATAGTTTCACATAAACCGTAGAACCAAATGATTATCCCAATCGTTAAAAAACTGACATTAGCTTTTTAGATGCCTAGCGCGAACTCTGTTTCTGTCGTTCGATATGACACACAAATCTTGGAGCAGAGGGTTGTGGCATGTCAGATTTCGTTTCAGATCGCGTGGAAACAAAAGAAGCGCGAACAATGTAATTTGAACACACAAGCCCACCGCACTGGCCAGGGCATCTAGATTCCACCTAGGACATCTTAGTTCAATCGTACCTCCTCTTCTATTTTCTTCCTTTTTATCAAGGGAATATGCAAAAAAAAAAATTAGATACTTGGCAAATTTACAACATTTCTTTTTCACTAGGTGGCAAAATATGAAAAAAAAAAGTTTTAGGTGCATGGAAATTTTGTTTTTTCCTTCTTTAATTCATTCATGGCAATTTTATTAATTCATTTTTTGTATTTTATCATGGCAAAAAAAATTGAACCATGGCACTTTTAGTTTTTAGCCATCCAATTTTAATTTGTGAACCATGGAAAAAAAGTTTCATAGCATGAAAAAATTATATTTTTGATCATGGAAAGCATGGAAAATTTATTTTTGGATCATGGAAAAATTCACAATTTTTTTTCTTAACACAAAACGCCATGGCAAAATTGCCATGGGTATAGAAAATAGTTTTTCCTTCAAGTCATTGCAATTTTGCAATTGTATCTTCTTGGTTACATGGCAATTTGTAATGTTTTAATAGTTTATTTCATATAGTCTCTTGACAATCGCACAATTTTTTGTTTAAAACATGGCACCTTTTTTGCACCTTACTATGCATTATTATTATTATTATTACATGGCGATTTTGTTGTTGACAATTATTTCTTTAGAAAAACAGCAAATTGGGCCTAGCTCATTTTTCCTACATGTTCATAGTTTGTTGGGCCACCAAGGGCCGCTGGAAAACTCCTCCCTGAGTGGACACATAGGTTCGCTTGATCAGACCCCTAATTGTTGAATAACCCCAGCACATCGCCTAGATTTAAAAAATTATTTAAAATTTGTGAACATTACTTTGTAAACATGAATATTTAATTTCCAATCATTAATTTGTAAACATGGATACTTTTGCTATTTTACAAACATTATTTGAAAACGTGAACATTTTTGCAAATTTGCGAACAATTTATTGAAAATGCGTTTTTAATAACTTGTGAATATTTTTGAAAATGAGATATTTTTCCAAATTTACCAACACTTTTTAAGCCTCTGATATTTTATGAAATTTGTGAACTTTTTTTGAAAACAATAATATTTTTTCATTTTTTGATTTTTTTTAAAACACGATTTTTTTTCAAATTTGCCAATTTTTTTGAATTATAAACAAATTATTGATATTTGTGATTTTCTAAAAAAATAAAATCCCTAAATACCAGTAAAAAAACCCGGTTCAGGAACCTCCTATATGGTTCCCAAAACTAGTTAAAACCAACTTGGAACCTCCTATAAGGTTCCCCAAACCTTTAACAGGACAAACCCGCTAACCGCTCGATCGCCAACTCTTGTGCGAAAGCTCGACAATGTGATGCAAAATGTGTTAGGGCATTTCCCAATTGAAGTCCATGATTTTGATTGGAAAAAAAAGGTTAGGGCAGTCTGAATGCTTCAATCCTCTAGAACACTAAGCTCATAAATTTTAAAGAGTCCACATTTAGTTGAGGTCTCCGATTAGAATTGGGTCACCCGATTTTGGTCGGGTCAACAATTTCTCAAAACTCTCATTTAATTCTTTTATACTATACACCGTGCTTCCTAATTTTTAAGGCCTTACACTTAATT